>OX031034.1:5387500-7887500 GCA_943735995.1 Sesia bembeciformis
TATAGTAACTAAATCTTATTTTATGTTTAATAATGTCAATTTTAATATGTCATTAATTTATCAATTCATGCGTTAGAACCGTTAGTGAAATCAATTCCTAAATCTCAAAATACGTTCAGATACGTTCCGACGTTTATCATTCTGGCCCGATGTTGGCATATATCACGTATCCACTTACAACCAAGTGGATTGTCTGCGTATCCACTGCCTTCTTTCCATAAAGAACTTTGTATAACTAATAAGATAAGTTTATTGTATACCTTTATAAAACAAATACACAATTTCAAAAATCAAGAAACAACTACTTTAATACATATAATTATACAGGAAACGTGAAGTAATAAGAATAACAAATAATTTCCTAATACTTTTCTTCTGTAGAGGCTTCTAAGTTGTCAGCAGCAACCTTGCCGTGTCTAATTTCCATAAAGAAATGCCGTCTGCATTCCTTAATGTACATTTAATATCGCACTGAAAGATGTTCTAAGGAGATAAAAGCAACAATTGCTTTATGAATGCTGTTTAATTTCATCCCGACCCTTTCAGGGAAATGACTGAACGGCTAACATTTTAATAATAAAACTTTCATTTTACTCATTAATCTGTGCTTTTACGCGCTTTGGTTCCTTTAGCGAAAATTTATTTAAAAAAAACTTGTATAAAAGAATGTGTTACTGCCATTAATTCAATAAAGGTTTTTGTGGAAGTGATTTTCATCTGAATTTTAGGCAAGTTTTTTTAATTGGAAATATGGAAATGTTCGAAAGGCAACTCACGTTTCATTCCAAAAAATAGAATTTACTCTTCATGTTTTAAAGCCTTGACGGATTCTATAGTCAATTTACGTAACATTTTCATCGTATGTTAGCAATATAAATGTTTATTCATAAACAATTTATACGTATTACATACAAAACGTACATTGTGTAATTTAGAGCGATCAAGTGACGCTCGATATTTATCATGGTTATGTACATCGATTTTATTATACTGATTACCCTTATGGGGGAATTCTGTAGAGCTTTTAAAGTCCACAAAAATGCTTAACGTTTGTGGAGCATAGTTTTCAGATAGCTGTAAACCGCTCTTCCAGAAAAGTTCTACCACTACCATGTCTATATATAAAAAAAATTTGCACACTAATAAAAAGACACTCACTATTTCATTACTCACGCTGATGTTTATAAAAGAGATAGTAAGCACAAACTAAACTGTATTTACCTCGGTGCAAATCAATGGTATCCAGAAGAAATGTTTATTGTATTAATTAAACGCGTTTCATTTCATTGTACAAAGTTTCACTGTATGCCCACCCAATTTTCCCAACCATTTCTCCCAATCCATTAATTAATTCACAAAGGTCGGCAGCGCATCCCAACGTTTCATTCTGGACTGATGTCTAGATATCGCGGATGTTCCATGGGCGACTGTATCCACGGTGGATTGAATGCTAGTCTGTCATCTTTTTTCTATATTAAAAAAATCAGATTTCCCCCTTAGTTTCTTTTTTTTAAAGATTGAATTTACTTACATTCATATTCTTCTTCCACAGAATAACCATGAGGGCTACCTTCACAATCCTCTCCATCTACTTCCAAGCTCTCATATTCTGTGGCACTACGTCCAGCGGAGACGACCAACGATGGCTGTCGTCTCTAGTAGATCTTGTGGAACTGGACTATGAGGACCACTGCGATCAGAAAGCCACAGCAACTTTGAATGAGATGGTGAACAGCAAGGATCTGCTTTATAAGGTAACGTTCTATTTCCTTTCTAACTTCTTCTTAGGTCTTTGATGTCGGTATTTTTACTATCACAGTATAATATAATGACTTTTGTGGTGGCGTATAAGACAGTTTACCTGGTTTTAAGTGGATACTGTCTTATTTTATGTCCTCCTAAGAAGAAAAGGCATTAGTAATATGTTTAACGAAAACATTGAGTGACATTATAAGTATATTCGGAAATTAAAAATGAACATAAAGAATAGTACATGGTTATTTTTTGTTTCATTCGAAACTCCTTTGATTCATTTTAATTTAATGAAAATTTTACCAATTTTTTTTGCATTTTTCTCGAAAGTCACCACAATGCACTAGAGATGTGTTAATCAGTATTGATTCAATCCTTCCAACTGATTGATTGATCGAATCACGCCGCGTGAAATGATCCGTGAAACATCCGTCTTATATGCCAATAGCAATCCAAAATTACAAAGGTCGATACATCCCCAGATGCGCCGCCTACCTTCTGGAGATTTGGAAATGGATTTGGAGAAAGTGTAGGGACGGATGGGGAATAGAAAGTATAACGCATTATCACATTCCATCCCATATATGCGTACCCTTGATGGGACGGAATGGAAAATAGGTTCCGGCAAATATTACTCACTCCTGTAACACGTACTAGTATTACATTTTACGGTATTCTTCTGTGATGTTCTCTTGAATGTGTCTAACGTCGTCAGTAAATATTTGATGGAGGTTGTTTGCGATACTAAATTTAACATACTTGTGTGTATAGGCAAAGTAAATACTTATTTGTTGGTTTTGTGTATTCTACTTTATTTATCTCAAGTCTCTTTATTATGTAACAGATTGTCTTATAAATGAAAGGCTTTTTAAATAATGTATGTATTTATATAACTACTAGCGATCCGCCCTCGCTTCGCTTCGGTTTATATGAGTTTTTTTTCTAACACACGAAAGTATGGTAGAAATGAAGTACATATAGGTTATGGTTGTTCAATGCGGTCTGTAACTCATTTATCTAGTCTAGTTGTAAGGTGGGGGCAATGTTTGAACGCAATGATAGTTGATCTGCATCGGAGATGAAGTACATTTGCAAAAGATTGTGGGCTTCGGCTTGATGGCGGTAGAAGGCTGCCAATGAGATGGTAAATCTGTCCCTCTACCTTAAAAGAGGGCATAAAGTTACCTTCCCGAATTTCTTTCCCGCCAAACGAAGTCATCTGAAAAAGGCTGTAGTACCTACGTATATTTTTCAAAAAGGGTGCTGATAATGGATGATTGCCTGTCAGCTTCGCTGAACAGAGCGAAGCCCTGGGCAACACCTAATGCTCTACAAAACTCAGGTTTGGCCCCATATGGAGTACTGCTCACATCTCTGGGCCGGCGCGCCGAAATATCAATTGGACCCATTTGACTTTATGACCCAACCAACGACGTGCTGTTCGAATTGTCGACGATCCCACTCTCACGAGACGGTTTAGAACCCCTCAGCATTCGGAGAGACGTTGCGTCTCTATGTGTGTTCTACCGCCTGTACAATGGGGAATGCTCTGAAGAATTATTCAATATAATTCCTACCTCGGGTTTCTACAACCTTTACAGAAGTACGGTCCATCCGCATTTCCTCGATACGGGAGGTATGGCGTACTGTTCGGTCCAAAAATCATTTTATACCGCGAACCCGTAGGCCGCGGAACGAACTGCCTCAAGAAGTCTATCCATTAAACCTCAATATGGGGTTCTTCAAGGAAGCTGTGAATAGGATTTTGCAAGGTCGGCGGCGCACCCGCATACACGTGAAACGTTTGTTTAACACGTTTGTTTAAGCATCACGTAAAAACTACGGAAAGAATTTTGACTGAGTTTTCACCAATGATAGATAAGTATACAGAAGAAAAACTGGTGTATGTGTTACTTACATATGACACAAGGAAGTTGATATATAGACGAACATAACTTAATAAAATTTACTCAAAAACTATTGGATGGATTTTCATCCGTGAAATCCACCAAGTAGGTGCTTTTACAGGTGTTAAAAATCTTTTGCAGCTGCTTAGTCTACACGAACGAATCCGCGGGTGGAAGCTAATATAAATATAAGTGTTAAGAAATATTAATGTATAAGATTTATGTAGTACTTTTTTAGTAATAAAAACCCCATCGCTTTAGCAGTTACAATTGTTTATAGCGATTATGGTAGATCATAAATCACAACAAATACATTGTCACTAATTTTATTTTTGATGTGTTGGGTCGATATCCATACATTTTTTACGTCATCCTTTCGTAAACTACGACACTGATTGCAATGCAATGCAACCAGCCCTTTCAGTATCCACTCCAGTGGGCCTCTTCGTGCACATTGGTTTGTGTCTGATGTATGAATGGCCTAAAAACGCACGCAGGCCAACGAAGCTGATTATTGTTCTGAATTCATCAAGTTACTTAACAGAACAGCATATGAAAGTAATGCAACTAATAACTTTGTTACCATTTATATATCAATGTTTCATTCGTGATATCCCTAAAAGGAAATGTATAAAAGTATTTCATGCGCGATCTACCCATTATAGTTTACTAAAAATGTCAAGGATGCGAAAACACGGCTTTACTGCTTACAAACAACTGAGGACTTGTAAACATTGAAGAGAATTGTTTGTAAACAAGTCAGTTTGCGTAGCCTTTTTTGGAAAAGAAAAAATGTCTGGTCGTTTCAGAGACAGATGGCCTATTTAAATTACTGTCGTTACATATGCATTACATATATTACATATGTTACCTATATGTATGTGTGTAGGTACTGTATGTGTGTAGGAAAATGAATAGGAACGGTAGTGTAAAAAAGATCGATGGTAACGCGATCCAGTCAAAGGAAATATTTATCTATTTAAACGGGTCTAAACGCGATTGTATAAAATGTATAAATCCTTATTTATTTTACTCGACGTTTCAACTGAGTCAACCATGGTCACAAGCTGACTCACCTAGCTGTTCTGAGTGAGTGAACTAAGTTAGCTCGTGACTATGGTTGGTGCAACCCAGCAGTAACATCGAGTAATTAAATAAAATAAATTAGGTAAACATTCGCGTAAGACCCGTTTAAATATGTAGATAACAATCCTTGAGGAATTACACTCCTCTAAAAGAGTGGTGTAGTTCTCAGGCCTAGCCAGTGTTTTAAGGCCACACGTCCCCTTATGTACAAGACAGTGTCCATGTCTGGCAGTGGACAGCCCGTTTACGATACGGTACGGTTTTAACTAAGCGATCGGTACAGGTATTTATGTGTATTTAATAATTGTTATGTAAACCGGCTTAGTTTGAGATACCTAGGAAATGGTTTTCCTTAAGAACGAAGCTAGGGGGGGTTCACAAGTTTAATATAATCTAGCAAACGCATTCGACTTTGTCTGCGTGGAACTGACACAGAAATATCAC
The DNA here is from genome assembly GCA_943735995.1 of Sesia bembeciformis. Classification (NCBI taxonomy): domain Eukaryota; kingdom Metazoa; phylum Arthropoda; class Insecta; order Lepidoptera; family Sesiidae; genus Sesia; species Sesia bembeciformis. The sequence continues at coordinate 5,392,690 of OX031034.1, forward strand.
GGAGAAATTACGTAAATCAACCGCGTCGTGAGTACCGGAGCGGGCAGGTGCCCGATCTCTTTACGCGTGACAGTTTTATAAATCGGAAATCTTGATAAAAATATATCTATGAAAGGGCATGTATGTAGGTACTAAAATAACGTGTTTAAAATTAATGCGACACCCTGTGGTTCGTTTTATTTTGTTTACAGTTGTTTATCCCGCAAGCTCGCGCAAAGTAAGTTTATATCGCTGCAATCAAAATGTTTGTTTGCTGTAAACAATTTAATTTGAATATCCCTGTATAAAATAAGACAGACTGCTCTTTAGTCTTTCCTGCAATTCTACTGACAAAAGAGATGAAACATTGCAAATAATCCACTTATGTCCACCAAATACATGACTTTGCTGGTCAAAAAAGAGAGTAACCGAGAAGAAAATCCAGGCATAATTCGAGATTGTTCTTAGGCCTGTCCACACAAAGGTATTCAATACCTTGATAATAGCTGACGCCGGGTCAGCAAAGTTACAATTATGTGAAGTAATTTTTCTTTTGAAAAGTAAAGAAGAAGTACAAATAGTGCACTCACGAGCAGTAAATCCATCACCATCATCAAGAAACTGAGAAGAATACACTGAAGGATACAATAAGGAATATTATAAGTAGTGCTTAGAACCCGTTCCTAGAGACATATTCAACGCGGCACTAATCGATGACGTCACGATGCTGATTACATCGCGAAGACAGCATTAGCAACCACTTCTCGTTAGTCGTTAAAATAATAAAATAATGCAGCCAATGTAACGCGGGTCTAACTAATGGTAATGTCACGCTATCGTTGCGTCAACAATTAATGAACAACCAACATTGCATTAATACGATAATGTGAATTGTTTCAATCGTTTTCACACTGATTTTGATAATAATATGCTGTTCAAAGTCGCTGCCAAGGCAATGTTGCTAAAATGTGTGAATAAGCCCTTAACACAGCCGAAGGTTATAATTAAATTTTTAATGTTCAAGTTTTTAACAGTCTACCCTCGACTCTAAAAGCTCAAGTCTAGAACGGTTAAGGTTTATTAGCGCTGTTTTAGCACGTGAGTACTCGAGTTAATATGATTTACTATATATATATATATATATATATATATTATAAATTGATTATTATATATATGTATATATATATACTGTTAAGGTTAGGTGTGTGGATAAAACTAGCACTATCCAGATAAGAGCTGTGAGGATGAAGTCCAAAATTCAACAAAAGTCCTTCCTAACCGAAAATCTTTTCTACCCAGAACTTCGATTTTGCTCGTTTAGGTTAGAAGTCAAACTTCTTGGTCGGAGTTCGTAGCCTCAGACGTCGTAGCTATTTTTTTTAAACAACTCGTGCTCCCTTACTACACAAAAACAATTTGTTCGAAATATTTCATACGCTATATCGCACTTTATCCAAAGCCCTTGGGTAATGCTAGCTTTATCCACACACAAAAACTTATACATACAAAATATATACATATATTAGGTACATGTAAATACATATATATATATATATATATATATATATATTCACACGATCACTGTAATACGATAATTATATTAAGTATTCTAAAACTAAAAAAAACATTAAAACCGGTTCAATAGTTTTGAGTTTACCACCTATATAACATCAAACTAACAGACTGTCTTAAATATTAGTATAAATTATTACGAGACATAAAACATAACTTTTTTTTATAGAATAGATGGCAGACGGTCGGGCGGGCCACATGATGGTAAGTGGTCACCGCCGCCCATGGACAACTTTACGTAATGTCACCACACGTGACATTTGCATAATATAACTCACCATTTTGCGCCGTTACCCTTACTTTACATATTAATCATTTACACATAGTAATTATGTACTCGTATATTTCATATGGCACAGTTTGTTACCTACACTTAAGGTCTACATTACACAGTAATTTAGATCTTTGTCTTGATCTTTGTATGAGCTGACGTGTCGCCTGGAGCCATCTCCAGTTCCCTAGAAACTTTATTATTTACTCTCTTCATAACCAAGTGTCGAAATAGGTAGCGTCATTTCAATGCTCGTAAAAATATTTCAGGATCATGTAGTAGTTTTTAGCAACTACGTATTTTAAAACGAATACGCCATATACACGTCGATATATTTATTTGGCATATTGTAAAATTAAATGATGTTTATTTTTACTACATATGTAGACATTACTTACGATATTACATATATAGCTGGTTTAACATTATAAAGTAGCATATATTTGGTAAGTCACAAAACAAGAAAAAACTTCAAATAAATACTTAACTAACGGTCGACTGGTAGCGAATGCCTTAATTAAGGCATTAAGTCCGCCTCTGTACAGTAATGAAAAATAGTGAAAAAGCGTCGTTTCTTCTACATAGGTCACACTGAAAATTTCCGGAACTGCCCACTTACATAAACAATATTTAAAAAGTAATTACAATATTTGAAAACGGAACTCCGTGGCTGTAAAGTTTGTTTCATCTAACAGTCATTTGTTATTTCATTGTAGCGCCATTTAAAAAAAATGCGTGTCTGTATTACGATGGATTCGTGAAAATTTTTGCTGTATGATTTTCTACGATTTTCCACTCGGCTTCAAACTGCTTTTGGCGATGAAGCACCATGCAAAACAACAATTTATAGCTGGTTTGCAGAATTCAAGCGTTGTCGTGTCAATAATCTCCGTGACGGATTTCGTGAAGGTCGCCCGTCCACCGCTGTTAACAACAAAAACATCGATGCTGTGCGCCATATAATCGAAACAGATAGGCATATAACCTACCATGAGATTCGGGCATCCTTAGGCATAGGCAAGAGTCAGATACCGTCAATCTTACATAAACATTTGGCTGTGCGAAAGCTGTGCTCGCGGTGGATCCCACTCAAATAATGGAACGCGTCACTTGATGCAGTGCCATGCATACATTATTCAACGTAGGGGCGTCAAATTAGGTGTGGAACTATGTTCCACCTGTTACTATGGTAACAGGTGGCGAAAGATGGATTTATAGCTACGACCTCGAAACAAAGCAGCAATCGACTATTTGAGTCTTTCAAGATGAGCCGAACCCCACCAAAGTTGCGCTTGTGCAAAGTGCTGCGAAGCAGATGATCGCTTATTTTTTTAGAAAAACTTAACACGTGGCTACTGTTGCTTTGGAGAACGTCGTACCGTAAATTCTGATTGGTACACGACCATTTGCTTGCCGGAAGTTATTGACGAACTCCGTAAAAACAACCGTAAACGCCGCATAATCTTGCACCATGACAATGCCAGCTCTCACACGGCTAAACAGGACCTTTTGAAGGCGAGAAACGTAGAACTCATGAGCCATCCTCCAAACAGTCCCGACTTGGCACCTTGTGACTTCTTCTTGTTCCCAAAAATTAGGAACCAATTACGCGGTCAACGATTTTCACCGCCATAAGAGGCTGTCGAAGACTGAAAAACATGTTTCCGTGGTCACCACGGAGGAGTGGAATAAATGTTACAGAAATTGATTTATTCATATGAAAAAGTGTATTGACGCTCATGGAGAATATTTTGAGAAACAATAAATTGATTTTTGGCCATTCAATGTATTTTTTTCTTATTCATTTCGTAAACTTTCAGTGTTGACCTCGTAGTCGCCTACTTAAAGACACATCAGTGCATTCTGTTAGTTATGACGTACGGTGCCCGAAACGTGACCTCTGACGATAGGCCTGATTCATTAATTTAAGTCGCTCAGCGAGCTATAGCGAGAGCTATGCTCGGAATTTCTTTGCGGGATGAGATCCAAAGCAAGGTTGATTTCCAAAGAACTAAAGGTACAGACATATAAAGAATCAGAATGTTGAAAGTTATTAAAAATAAAATTTCCGATATCCGCGCTACGCGAATACAACAGCCACACTACCTATTTAAATCTCTGCTCATAACTTTTACGACAGAAGATGGGGCTGTTTTATAAGTGTTGAACGAGAAAAAAATATGTTTGCTATCTAACACTGGGAATGATAAACGTGGCGAAACTTCACGATTTACCTATGAAAAGTATGCCCATTATTTCTGCAAGTGACAAAATGTCCGCCGGTGTTCCTAAATCATAAAAAGAGGGGAGAAGAAATAGTTTGTCTTCCCTTGATAGAAGGGGACAGACGAATTTATACCCGTCAAATACATCCGTTCAATACATCGCTTATTTTATTTTGATCTACTTTCTTTTAGAGAGGATACGAGTAATTTCCTCATGTCTATTGTCGTCTAACTCCTACGATTTCCGACTGAATTTGATGACTTTTTTATGTGAACGTGTATTTTTTATATGTGCGTTTTTTTTAAATGTAATGTTGGCGGGCGAATGGACAGTCCATTTGTAAGCGGTAAGGGTGAGGAGGTAAGGGGAACGAGTGGCGACGGAAAATTATCCCCTATGGACATTCGCGATATGTGCCTACGTCGATCAAGAGTGACAAACCTATCTATGGAGATTTAGTCGTGAATAACTATTTACAGACACCATCACCGTTCACCAGCTCTTTTATACCGATTCGGCAGCCGGCGACTACTTCTAGATTTGACCACTTCCTGTAAAGACCACTTTTGGGAAGACCATTTCTGGATTTGACCATTTCCTATGTTCACTGGTTGTACAGTGTGCAAACACAAATGAAAATCAGTTTATTTGTAGTTATAAAAAAGAAAGCATCAATTAATAATGAATTTTATTTAATGCAAATTAAACATAAAATTCTCTTTAATTAAAAAAAAAACTATATTGAAAAACAATGAAAATTTTAATCTGAGTGGAATATTTTTTAAGTAAGTCAGTATTAGAAATCTGTTCATTTTCCAATTTTCCTAAAAATATCTTTAATTCTTTATCGAATTTAATCTTTCTATTATTAAACATGTTTGCACACTGACTATACACGCAGTGGACACATTAAGAAATGGTCAAATTCAGAAATGGTCTTCGCCAGAAGTGGTCTTTACGAGAAGTGGTCAAATCCAGAAGTGGTCACTGACAACAGAATCGCTTTTAGCGTCTACTGCTGGATATAGCCTTCCTCGATGATAAGGATAATTGTGATAAGTGTGTGATAAGGATAAGGATTGTGATAAGGACTTGAAATTTTTTATATGATAGCTTGAATGATATATCATTACGTCTTAAAACAACATGATAAATAATTATAATTATCATTATTTTGGTGCATGAACAGAAATTATAGCAAAGATTATACAAAAGATTTTTTATTTAACAAATTTGTTACTTATAATCAATTATTATTCATTGTTGGTAAGCTCTAAAAGTTCTGTAGGCTCCTTCCAAAGTTTTTAGAAATTATAGTGAGGTTAGAAATTATATAGGTGCCATGAAATTAATAAAATAAATATAACTTAAAAGATGATTAGTGAAAACATTTTACACAAATACTTGCAATAATTATAAACCTACTTATAAATAGTACGATATTACAACCTAATACAATAAATAAATTCATATAATATTATATTCATATTGATACATAGATAAATGCATGAATACTATCATATAATACATATAGAATAGCTAATTAGCAGACAAATTCAGGGTAAAAGGTTTAACCTATCAAGTTTCTAGTGACGTAAGCATATCGGTAGATACGTGACCTTTGATACTGACTTACTGTAATTTGTATTAATGGCCCTATTGGGCGAACCCACACTTGACTGGTCAAAACAAATTTCGATATGAAATTGACTGAATTATTGGCCTCTACCAGAAGCCCCGAGGAACCACACAATCTCGGTGGACGGCAAAAGGACCGGTTACTGTTATTGTTTCTGCGGTCATAAAGCTATACATAAGTCTACTGAATAAATTTAATAAATATATTTACTCCATTGCTCGTCTATGTGGTTATATGTAAATTTGTATCGAGAAACTTTGCAGGATTTACATTTAAACACAATAATTTTAACTCGATTTATTAGCCTAGGTCCTGCGACTTAGTTACGCAACTAGTCTTTGTGTAGAAATAAATATGGTGGGCGTGAACTCCCACTGCACTTACGCACAAAATCACAAAGACAAACACGAACTACTCGTATCTCGAACAAACGTTTGTCTTTAATACAACCGGATAGTTGTAACCGTCATCTATGCCATTTATACTGCATAATAGGCACAGATATGCCTAAATACTCCATGAGTATTATTAGCCAATAGAGCGTTCGAGCAGACTCATTTACAGTTTATAATCGATATATACAATAGACGATTTAACTGATGCCAACAGAAAATACAACGTTGTAAAATAAATTTGTATTGTCAGTTAGAGCAACAACTATAAACGTTAATATCACTGCAAAAATCAGTTTACGGACGCAAAAGAAAATTGTATTCGTGCGAAGGCTCACTTGGCCAACGTTACAGCCGTTCATAACCAATTGATTGGTTATTTCATAGATATACTACAACACTAGTCAGATTACGATGTTTTCAAATTGTACATATATACTGCCCTTTTTCGAAAAAAGGCACAAGAGTACTTTGGACAAATGCAAAAAATGTTAATAGTATTTTTTTTTTTTGATAAAACAAAGAATAACCATTGTTTATTCTCTATGTTTATTTTCAATATCCGAATGTGTTGTTACTATGTTTTTTCTTCTTAGCAAAGCAGTCTAAAAAGATAGCACAATTAGAAACGCCTATAGGGAATTGTAAATCTACAAGATAATTTTTCATTTACTGAAATATACTAAAAATATATAAGTAAAATAAATTCTTTAATAATAATGATTCTAAAAAACCTATGGTTTATGGACCACGACTTAAATAACTTAAGGGGCTTAAATTTCACTTCTAAGTCAAGAAGTTTAAGGCTTAGTTCAAGTTGACAATTATCATTATGAACCATCCTAGTACTAAACAGCTTGATTAGATTGTTAAAATAATTGTTAGCTAATCGTAAAAATTTTACAGTTACGTTATTAAATTATGTTTTTTAATATATTTTTTTCTTGCTATCACAGTTGGAGCGGGATAAAACCTTCGGGATATTCTCTCGCGAACAAGCCATTGATGTCCGAGGAGCCCTCACGGAACACGCGCTGAATGATGACGACATTCTAAGACGCAAAGTGCGGCTCATTCTGCAGCCAGGAGACACGTTGCTGGAAACCTCTCAGTGGATTAAGGTAAACAGTGCACTACTCATGTTTACATAAATAATGCCCAAATAGAGACTGAACAACCGCAGTGCATGGAGAGGATGTGATGTAATTACCCATTGTACACATATGTACAACGTGTACAGATTTTACGTTATTTCTACACATACAAATAACGCAAAATTTGAAACCCATCAAGTGATTTAAAATATATAAAATCGTTTTAGCGTAAAATTATTTTAGGAAATACTTAAATCAAATCATAATTTTTTTCTAAAGTTTTGTTGTTCTATCTAATACATCCATAGCGCACATTGCTCAGTACAGGATAATGACCGGGTGCCCAGACGGGCGCAGTGCTGGCCACGCTCGTAGAAATGATAATAAGTTTTGAAAAAAAAATGTACAAACTGGTAAAATCGATTCTACTCTCGATACTCGATACTTTTCAGCATTTGCATTATTTCAGTGACACGTATGTATATGTCGCAATCCATTACTGTAATTTACGACTTCATGAAGAGTCTAAACACTATATGAAAAGCAGTCAGGTAGTATAATAGCCTGCTATGCATAAAATTAATTTCTTCACTATATATAATTAGATGTGTGTTCATATTGTCCGTTGGCCCTTTGTCTTTGTTTGTTATACATTTTTGTGTTATATTATTATTATCGTAGAAAATCTTGTATATGGCTCACGTGTTTTAACTTGCGCCTTACTTATTTCTTGTAATGGCAAATTATTTCCCCTCTGATAATATACACGTATAATAAAAATGTTGTGTCTGTACATAGACTTAATTTAAAAAAATTGGGGGTCTCTTTAGAAGCTAACAGAACCCAAAACTATTTTTTTAAATGTTTGTCTGTATGTCTGTCTGTTTTCATGTAATCATGTAAATTCATCATGTAAAAAACTACTGAACGGATTTTGATCGGATTTTTAATAATGTATATCTTAATAGCCCAGAAGGAAAACTGGTATATGTGTCATCTTCATATGACACAAGGAAGTTATGGAAGAAAATAAAAATAATAATAATAGAAGTACTCAAAAACTACTTAACGGATTTTCATCCGTAAAATCCATCATGCCCGTACTTTTACCGGTGTTAAAAATCGTTTACAGCTGCTTGGTCCACGCGAGCGAAGTCGCGGGTAGAAGCTATTAATAAATAAAATGGAAACAATAAAATAACAATTTTTGTCTCTTCAGAAGCGCAACTACTCCCTAACCTTACTCTGTAACATCAAACAATTACACCACTAGCATAGTGATGTAATTTAGAGACTTCTTAAAGAGACAGAAATTGTTCTTGCGGGAAGCGTAACTGTAGTCGTAGATTTTGTGTTTTATTGTATAACACGTTCAGTCGGCTTGCTCATATTATGTATTTAAGATCCTCAAGCAAAGCTTCCGACATACAATACACCACCAAAGGATGCGTGTCTAAGGAAATTAAAGTTTCCTGTAACAGTTTGCCATGCTATTTTGATAATGTAATCGTTTGGCTTTATATTATGAGATGGGTTATTTACACTTCATAAAGAGGGTATTTTTATACACTTTTTGTATTAAATAATAGGCTATTACGCTCTTTGTTGGACAAAAAATGTAACAAAGAAATTCGACGACGAACTAAAGCCGACATAGCTCAAAGAATTAACAAGATGAAGTGGCAGTGGGCAGACCAAATATAATGTCGCTAAATAACCATAAATAAAACCGATAAATAACCGAGTCCTCGAATGGAGATCACGTACAGATAAACTTATTGTGGGACAATCTCCGGCCAGGTAGACCGACGACCGGTAGTACAGTTGAAGAAAGTCGCCGGTAATACCTACCTGGACGAGAAGACCGTGTCTGATGGCGGTCTTTGGAAGAGGCCTTTATCCAGCAATGGAGAGACACAGGCTGATGTTATGAATGTAGTTAAAAGAAATCAAAATAAAGTAATAATCAAAAATAGATCTTTGATACATGAAATGGTCAGGTTGATGTCCTAACCACAGCACATATGACAGAAGCAGCTGACAAAAACAAATATGACCGGCCTACTTAGAATAAACAGTAAAAACGTACAAATACATATAGTACGAAAACTTTGGAATATTTAACTGTACTTAATTTCTGTTAAAAATGTCCGTTAGTAGTACGGTTGAAATGCCATAACCAGCTTTACATACGAGTATGTTGACAATATAAATAGGCTTTATTTATTTCACATATCGACATTTCCTGATAGGCATTACATTTGACTAACTAACAGATAAAGAAAGAAAATAAAATAGTAGGCAAATAAATATTTTTTCATACATTATTATTTATTAATTACTTTTTATTTATTTGTTTGACACAATAAATTTAGTGAAAGTTTTATACAAAGTACAATACTGTTATAGGTAAATACAAGATCTCAATTTGCGGCAATATACATCGGAAACCGTATCTCCTTAAGACGTATGTTACAATATTACAGTCAAAAGTGACAGAATAGGATAGGAGGGAGGGGAAATGATGAACCATAAATGGAGGAAGAATAAGGAAGATTATACTACAATATTGTGCAGAAATTACTGTTAAATCAAATAAAAAAATTGTTATGACTTAGTTATGTCTTTGTGTTGACTTTTATCATCAATATGTTGTAATTTGGCAGCACAGTTACTAACAATGTTAGCAGAAATTTACAGTAACCCAAATGTTTGCATATTTAACGATGGTACACGAAGGAGTTATATGGGGCAAAAATTTTAGTTTCGTAAATGATCCGTATTTGTCCAACAGATGATACATTCTAGAAAATAAATAAATAGAAATCTATATTTTTTTATGGACGGAGGTGGCAGACTAGGATACGGTCCACCTGATGGTAAGTGGATATTGTCACCCATAGAACGAAATGAAGAGTTTCGACAAAAAATATGAGAATACTGTCATTGATACTTAACTATTCAAAGAGCGAAAGAATGCTTTTGTTAGCAAACTTTAAGTGGGGCAAATATTCAGTATTACAGAAGATACACATACGTCAGTAGAACACCAACAACAGTGTTGCACCCACTTGCACCTTGTCCTTATTAAAGTGACACGTGACAGGCTATTTGCAACGATGAGATGAGACCTCTTTCGCATCGTTTACTGATCAATTGTCACTTCCTTTTCAGTGATAACAAGCCCTTGTTAGATGTTACTGTGCTGGTAAATGTAATGATCACATTGTTTTCATTTGTCAATACTAAAACTCGTTGTAAATACCTTTGTGTTCTCGTAGAATAGAATCGTACCCCATACGATACCTGCGATACCTACCATACGATACTATTCTATTGTTTTTCCAAAAATATTTGAAGGTAAGTTTTAAGATGTGTATTCTTTTTAGATAATTATGTAACATATAGCATTAAATACTATCCATGCCATACCATGCCATCGGTTTATGTCTCTAGCTCCACTTTTGGATATAGGCTTCTCACAAAGCTTACCACCTTCGTCTGTTTTCATCCAGTCACCACCGGCGAACTTCTTCGAGTCGAATGACGTTCCATACTGCCCTGCCCGGTACATGTCCATCCAATCGAAAACTCGTCTACCGCATCAGTTGTCAGTTATATGGCAAATATGTTCTGCCTATTCACTCACAGAACATGGTGATTCAATGAGCTATGTCAGTGAGTTTAGTATAAAACTTTGGCGAATCTCTTCGTTTCGAATGTTATCTTGCAATGAAACTTAAAGTTTAGATCTCTCTGTAGCTCGCTGAGCGCCTATGGAATTATGAATCAGGCCTACCGTCAGAAGCCACGTTTCAATCAATAAATACATCTTGAAAAACGAGCGAGTTATAAATCTTAAAATAAAGTGGCTCAAAAAGGACCGCACTTCATACTAATATTATAAAGAGGAAAGATTTGTATTTTTGTATGTTTGTATGTTTGTAACGAATAAACTCAAAAACTACTGGACCGATTTCAAAGATTCTTTCACCATTAGAATGCTACATTATCCCTGAGTAACATAGGCTATTTTATTTTGAAATTTAAAAAAAAAAATCTTATTAACCGAAGCGAAGCGAGGGCGGGTCGCTAGTCTGTGATAATGACGTCACTAACACAATAGTACCATTCAAATCACGGGATGGTGACAGAGATACAAGTAGCTGTCTACTTGTATCTCCGTATATAATTTTTAATGAAATTGAAAACTTGCAATTGAGTATCCTTCTTTATTTATGAAATGGGTTACAAAACGTGTCAATTCAAGTATAGTCTATTATTATACCACTGGATTGTTATCTGAATGGAAACAAGCTTAAAAATATTTATAAGTGCAGGGGCCTTACCACCATTCCTTATAGCAGTATTATTTTAACCTTACTTCTCAATTTCGTACCACGGCGTCCTTAATGTAAGCTTACTTTATGAATGTTTTAATAGGAAGTTTTGGTGACGTCAACACAATTCGATAGCTTCTGTAGTGCAAATCGGAACGTTGTATGAAAGAAATGGCGTTATACAGGTCATACAGCGTTATCTCGTTTTGTTTTTAGTAGGGAATAAACAAATAATTAAAATCATTCGTTCTTTCGCAGCACTAAGCATTAATACTTTGGTGGAGGTGATGGTACGAATATGAGTAATGTTGTTTTAAGCCTGAAACAAAACGTTCCTGCAACAATATTGTTTTGTAAAAGATGGTGGTAGGGCCCCAGTTATGTTTATTAAGCGTTTTACTTCATTGACATTTCACGTATAGTCGTGAATTTCATTAAGCTGTTAAATTACAATGAGATGCCGATTTTTAAAATCTTCAGAAAAATCATTTTTATAGAAAGAATGTGACAGGCGAGCAGCCGGTTCATCTGATGGTAAACGGCTGTATACCGTGGCTGTATTTGGCCAAATACAGCCACGATATATGCCAACATCAACCCAAGATAACGACAGCACGCCAACGTCATTCTGGACAACGGAAGCGCCACCTACATTCAGAGATTTACGAATGAAATAGTTATAAACTAAATTGTCTACCAATGCTTAGGTAAAATACAACCTCTTTGTTACAGTTGGTTACGTTCGGGGACACAGCCTTAAATAAACTAAGGTTTGCAACTAACTACGATTGTGGAGCCAATACGAACTGCACATTGAAAGGTGAGTCTCGTAAGAAGACTACAATCTCACAAACAGTATTTTTTTTTTTTCGGATTGACTAAATTCTTGTGGCCCTATTGGCCTTTCAAAAGTCACCGGACTTGTTTAGTTTAGGGCGAGCGCAGAAGGCGCTCAGCCAGGATCACAAACAGTAGTCATTACCAGGCGATATACGGTAGATTGCAACCAGCTCCCTCAGTATCCACTGTTGGACATGGGCCTTCTTGGACCTACATATTGTCTTGTGCATGAGGGATGTAGGGATGTGAGGCCCTGTAACGCCACGCTGGCTACTCAGGGCTTGTGGTAGCCGCTTTGTTATCTCTTAGTTGCCTTTTACCATACCCACGGGAAGAGATGGGGTCGACACCGCAGTCACCACACGGCCCGATGGTAGATTAAATATAAAATATTTTATTTAATGCAATAAATAACCAAATTAATTTACTAAAACATATAACACTGCACAAACTGCACCTGGGATATTTTTTCAGTATAATATGGTGTATGACTGGTAGAGATTGCCTTATGGCATTAAGTCTGCTTGCTGTACCTACATATGACAGCTGAATAGATGGCAGACAAGCGAACGGGCCACATGATGGTAAATGGTCACCTTGAAAAGCCTCATGTTTTAATAAATAAATAACAAATAAAATATTTCAACAAAATAGACTTGAAATTGTGCATAGCGTATACATTATAAAAGTCCGGATAGAGCCGCAGACGACTAAGGATAATTCTCAAGTCATTACAAATTTTAAAATTACACAGAACTTTTAGCAGCTCCACCGTTGAGACAAATGGCCGCGTAAAAACTTAATTTCTCATCTCTTGTAAGGGTATTTTTTATAATAGCAAAAGCAGAAGATTTATGCTCGCATTACAGAGAACCGCTTAAGATGTAAGCGGCTGTGACTACAGTTTAGGATAACTTTTCAATAGGCGAGACTGATGTACAAAATGTCCCAGATGTTTCATCCTGTCTAATCGGTCCTCAATGAATGGCGAAGATGTTCTTTGCATATTGAAATTGACATTTTTCGCTTAATAAATTAAAGCTTTTCTTGACAGTAATATTTTTTTTTACAATTATTCTTCTTTAGAAGCCTAAGATATAAAATCTTTCAATCAATTTGTAAGTCTACAAAATAATTTTCATTGTAAATTGTCAAAAATGTATATCAGTTTGTATATTAAAAAAATATTTGGGAGTATTATCATTTATCACGAAGGCAATGTAAAATAATAATAGTCGAACATTTCGTAGGGTTCGTTCTGAATAATTCATACATTTGAAAGATTTCTATGACGTCCTAAGCGCAAAGGTTCTGACAATAAAAATAAATTGCACAGCAATCGCGGGACCTTTCGTGAAAGCATATCTGGCTTATCAACTTGTTGTGTCTTATATTAGGGAGATTTTACAAAATCATTTTCAGCATAAAGAACCTACAGTATAAATAATAAAGTCTAACCTATTAAATAGTTAAAATATTCGATTAATTGTATCAGTTTGTTCCATAAGATCATACAGTCCGCCTGACGATAAGTGGATATTGTCGTCCATAGACATCCGCGATACATGCCAATATCAGTCCAGAGTGACAAACGTTGTCCCGCCCCCGGATGCGCGCTTACCGTTACAGATTAAGGAATGGGTTGAGAAAATGGGGAGGGAGGGAGGGAAATGGGCTCTGACATATCTCACTCACTACCTAAACACGTACGTACATAGGGGAAATACGATAAAGTAGGAAATGCAGTACATTTCAAGCTAGTCTTCTGTGGGAGAGGGGTAACGGGGCCAGTCGAGTGCGCCCAGCGACTGTGGGAATGCAGAATGCTCCCTCCTACAACAGAATTGTGAGTTGTTCCAACACGGTGGTTTGTTAGGTTGATTTATTTTAGAAGTTTGATGTTGGAATTCATGATTCCAATTCAAAATTTTATGAGGGAAATAATATTCATAGCAAGAAAAAGTTTTTGATCACCCTACTACTAAATTTATTCGTCAGTATAAAAACTATGTGCATTCAGTGACAGTAAATCAATCTGCATTCACCGACATTTAGTTATAAAAGTTTTAAAAAGTAGGAAAAATATATAAGTTGAAATATAAAATGTGGGTGGTTAACAAAAATAATAAAAAGCAAATATTACATATAACTTAGTACATATTATTTTTTCTGATAATATGGGTGAGTACCTTCAATGTGCCTAAGATATATATTGTGCCTAAGGTATAGTACTTTTTACAATCTAATCCAATTTTTACCTGTCATCTTTAAATAATAGGTGCTTGAAAATTTATAAATCTGCTACCAATACTATAATTTTTAGTTCGTCGCGATTCGCTGCCAATTAATTATTCTCAATACCACTAGTCACTTTATAGTTAACCAAAAACGCTATTAATTTGGAGCTCGGTTAAATACCAGTCAAATTAAAATTGTTTCGGTCGCCTGCTAGATATAAATGACCCAACGAAGTCGTCAATTGAAAAGCTTCATTTTGTAGAATGTAATTAGTTTCGAGTCTCAAATGGTTTGCATTTCAAAACAATTTAACATTAAAGATACAGTGATGTATCCCAAGTTCTACATAGAAGTAATAATGTCGAAGAATGGTGTCCTAAATTAAATGGAACAGGATTTATTGCTCTCTAGTCGCACATTTCAGTGCTGCAGAACCACTGAAACCAACTCTAAAAAGTTGATCAGACTTGTTAGTTTAATTCATTCGATAGTGTTGACATCTGCCGAATAGGTGAAATTTAGATAATATGGTAAAAATACATAATAATCACCAATACAAAGAACCCACCCACCAAGAAACTGTATGATTGTCGTCCCAACACATCAAGAAACTGCATGTATGTCATTCCAACCCACCAAGAAACTGCATGTATGTCGTCCCAACCCACCAAGAAACTGCATGTATGTCGTCCCAACCCATCAAGAAACTGCATGATTGTCATCCCAACCCACCAAGAAACTGCATGTATGTAGTCCCAACCCACCAAGAAATTGCATGTATGTCGTCCCAACCCACCAAGAAACTGCATGTATGTCGTCCCAACCCACCAAGAAACTGCATGTATGTATGTCGTCTCAATCCACCAAAAAACTTAAAATTAGTGACAATATTAGTTATGATGTTAAAGTGATTGGTTTCTTACTAAAAATATATGAAAAAGATTTTATCAAATCAAACATAAGGATAGAAAAGTTGTTTAAATCATAGTTAGCCCACGGTTTTGACATTAACTACTTTAATATTAAAAGATAAAATGAATAAAATAAATAAGTAAATTAATAAATAAAGATCTATAAAATAAAAACTTTCATTTTAGGTACATCTCAAGTCTGCACATGTTGATTTTTTTGGGACTTTTATCCATCATCCTTTGTTACTTTAATAAGAGAATATATGAGATCTGCAAAGTTAAAAAAATAATACTTATTCGAACGTCTGCTGTTAATAGTAATTTAAGAATCCAACCACAAATTTGACTTGTAAATCTTGTAAAATTTTCTGACCCCGAACTCACTGAATTTTATTTTATACGACTTGACAGAATTACACAGTAGTCTGGCACGGCAGCAAGACGAAGATACACTACTTCGCATGAAACAATCGTGGGAGAAAAACCTACCAGATCTCAACGAATACTTGGAACACGTCCTTCCTCTGCTAAGGAATGCTTCGAAGGAGAACGGTAAGTTACGTTTATTAATCAACAGATTGTAGTGGGGAAAATTGCTTGAAGTAGGTAGTTTCTCAAGAGAAACTACCTACTACTACTTGAGAAATTACTTAAGAAACTTGAATAGTTGTATTCAGTCTTGAATTGTTACCTTTTGGTAATGTAACAAAAGTTTTAAACAAAGATACTATATATATTGTGCATAATAATATATTCCCGAACACACCACTTAATTAAACGTACTCCAAAATTGAAAATATATAATGTTATAAGAAAAAATTATTATTGTCAGCATTGTGAATATGAATTATTGGTATTTTCTAAATCTATGTAAAATTCCTCACACAAGATATGCTAAGGTTATGTACTTACTTACAACGACATTATGGTACTTTTTCGCTTGTAATTTTTCGCACTAAACTTTTCCTCACTTTGCTGAAGAAATGTTCATAATAATTTTTGGCTCTCAGCTTTTTGATTAGTAGATTTTTTCAACATTGATCAAAATTATTAGTCTAATTATAAAGTTCATAATTAATTAGGTATGTACATAAAACATAAGTAGAAAACTGTGAGGTTTCATGATTTAGGTTGACATTTTAATTGAAAGAGTTTGTGGTGTTCAACATTGTTCAAATTTTATAAATGTCCTTTAACAGATTTCATACAGCAGTTTATAACCTCAAGTAGGAACCATGAATATATATTTCACGACATTTCACGTTGTATTGACGTATACAACAATGTGTTCTACCGTAATAAATAGTAGGTAAAAGATTAAATCATCTCATAGTCAGTTCCTTATTGGTAGGATAAAGCTCTTTTTTATATTTAAGAGGTGGAAAAGGGGCGCGTGGCTCAACCAGTGATAAGTGTGACCACGTCCACCCACAGACTAATTTAGCTTCATTGAAGAGGATACTGTAGCTCAGTGAAATATTTCAGTTGACAGTTCGTTTCTCACCTCTGTGGATCGCGGAATGAATTGTATAATTATGTATGCAGCGATTCCTTGCTTATGAAATGTGGTATTACAGAAGATGCGATACTGAAAACCCCAACTGTAATTACAATGGAAGACTCTTTAATGAAAGTATTACCTATTATTATTCACAAAGAAAGCATTTCCCTTTATATCACCTATCATGAGGCTAGCAAGGTTACTATAGTAATATTTGTAAAATCTACTTGTATATAAAATTATATATGTCGGTAATTGATACATTCTATTCGTGAAATCGATTACAAGTAATTATAGGAAATCATAATTAAATCATAAATTACTTTACCAATACCAATTATATCAATCACGTGGTTTTTCTTGTAATGTAGACATCTAATTTCCTGATAATGATAAAATTGAATTGCCTAGTAAATTAAACCACAGGCGGATACAAATTTTATTAAAAAAACTTCTAAAAGCATTTCAAAGGTTCCATAGAATCACAGCTTTTCCTTGATATTATTTTTTTATTCAATTTGGACATGGACTAATAAAGTACACATCTAATATTATAATTATTACCTGCGATGTATCGCTACGCATCGCTACGTAGCTCCACTAATGAACGGGAATATTTGATATGTGAAATCTTAGATCAATTAGATCAAAATGTTACAATATATACATGTTAGATTGTAGTGTTAATTATCAATTCTCAATAAATTTATTGCTTTCATATGGTTACAACAAAGATATTTTACAATAATACGAGGGAATATCCAAAACTTTCCGGCCTAACTAAAAAAAAGGGACAGTCAAGTTCATAAAACTATTTTTATTTTTCAATATAGTCTCCGTCTATTTGAAAACACTTTTTGGATCGTTTAATTAGCATTATTAGCCCAGTATAAACATAGTCACAAGTTTCGTCTACAAAATGGGCGAAAGCCGCAGCATGGGTCAGTCACTTCATCATCAGTGGAAGATCTTATACCTCTTAAGTCCGTCTTGAGATTTGAGAACAAATAATAATCACTGGGAGTCAAGTAAGGACTATACGGTAACTTATAAACCGAAGCGAAGCGAGGGCGAGTCGCTAATGAATAATAAAGTCCTTATCTAAGATTATTTATGTCGTTAATTAAAAAATGCTCCGAATACTACAATCTAAATGACAGAAGAATATTTACTGTGTTTGTATTTCATTTATCCAACGAATCAAAAATCAAGCATACTTATTATTTTACAGTTTCAATAAATATTATAATTATATGTGAAATTCAGGATAATTCCAACTTTATATTATTTACAGGTTACAATAATGTGGAAGATTACTGGGACTCGCTCGGCGAGTACGAAGGCGCGATACTGAAGGCACGTGAGCTCTGGGATCACGTGAAGCCTTTGTACTTGAAACTACATAAATACGTTTCGCTGAGACTGAAGGGTTCTGATGCAGTTGGGAAACCTTTGCCCGTCCACGTGTTACGTGAGTTTAATTAAACTAAGTACGAACACAAATATTATGTCCCGACGTAGTTTGTTCAGCTGAAACCTTAGTTGCTACTGTTTGTGGTACGTTGACTTGTTGCTAATTTACTATAGCGGAAAGTTTGAAGTAAGTGTGCAATTTGGTTGCTTACCGCATCAAATGTGAATAACTGATCTTCTAAAGTAATTTCTTTTGGTTTAAGATTAATTTTCTTTGAATTCATATCGTCATGCATGTTAAGAATAACCAAGAATTATTTAAATTGAAATTATAGTTTGGATTTAGACCTGGGTTGCGAAGAAAAACATGTTTGATAATCAATTATATAGTTGTAATTAATAAGAACAAGAAAAATAAAAATAAATAAGAAATAATAATGAATGTGAGAACTATTTGGATGTAATTCTCACAATTAAGAGAGTGCTCACGAATTTGCGTATAATTTAGGTAATTTGATCGATTTTTAGGATTATTCCTGGTGGCCGTTAGCCCATCGACCGCCTGTTTTTATAATGATGTTCTATATAATTTTTTTTAGCAAATAAAATAAGCTTCTTTTTTACATATTATGTATTAATAGTGTGCGTAACCGCACACATTCCGCTGGTCTTTCGAGCCGGATCAAATGTGAAGGAGCGGATTGTAAATAAACGCGAAGGTAGGTCGTGGAAAAGCGCTTTAATCTTGTTGAATTATATTCACGGCCACGATAGCGAAACCAAAAACAAAACATTAATTAAAAAACTATAGACAATAATAATTGTAATAAAGGCGGATGCCCCGGATGACGCGCTGGCTACGTTCGAAGAGGCTATGAAAGAGATACCTGAGGAAATGTGGAAAAAATATTTTCAAACTTGGTACAGACGCATGAAACTCACTGCTTTGAAAAAAGGGAATATATAACTTGGAACCCGTAGATTTTTTTTTCTTTTCACAAAACATTCTGAATTCCCCCATACATATTTTCTTGCACTAAAATACATAATAATGTGCCATTGGGGGTAAAAATTATAATATTATTATATTTCCTTATATGTCTCATAAACTAATCAAGAAAATTTAAACTTAATTTTTTTACTAGTATCAAGATTATCTGAGCGCAATTTACAGTGAAGAGAAAGAAATATAAAATGAGACAAAAACGGAGCGATACTTCTTCTCTCTGTGAAGCCCATTGCGCATCTGTCGACCGATGAGACGAGACAATCGTTCGCTTGCATTTATAGGGCATAATGTTTTATTTATTTCATAAAAATTAAATGCAAGATTTTAAATAGAAATTATGTTACTATGTAGCTTGAGACATGTGGTATCCAATGGTAAAACTATTTTTTGCTTGTATTATTAAAATGATGAGAAATTTAGACCGGATCACAGCGAAGTTTTTGTTAAACTTACATAAAATTCCGATTTATTTTCAAAATATTTCTGAAAGGAAAAAAGGTTTTCCAGTGAATGCCTTTATAATTTTATAGAGATAAGCTTACTGTCTATTTTTTCTCGCTATGGTTTAAAATAAATCAGAAATAGTCATCCTAAACAACGACAAATTCTGACTTTTGCGTAAACGCTTGTAGAGCGTTTTTTTTAATGTTACTAAATACAAATGCAACTTATTTTTATAACAGCGAATGTCTAGAGGAAGGACAGTTCTTTCTATATCAGCTAATCAGCTATAGTTATGGCCACAATTGCAGTTGTTTTCCAACAATTGTTCGAGAAAAACGCTAATGCGTGAAAACCGTGAGCGCCCTCTTCATTTGTTGGCTTTTGTTTCATAGCCTGTAAGTGTAGCGCTTGGTGTAAGACCAAAATTGATTATCTGAATAATTATTTCGTATGATAACGAGGTATTATTATAATACATATTCAGGGCCTATATCGAAACTATTAATCACTCCACTCCATAGAACTCCCGACATAAATAATTCGACCCATCTCTGCCTCGAAATATTAATGTACCGGATCCGTTCTGAATGGATTTGCTAATAGGCCATGATTTGCCATTTAGGTCATACGTTATCTTAGTTGCGAAATTAATTTTCACTCTGTAACTTAAGTGAAACTGGAGTTCTAGAAATGTAATTTACATGGATAGCGCTTGTAACAAACATTTTTCATTTAGTCACACGTTTATCTGAACGATTAGGTAGATACGTCTTTTATTTTTATTAATACTTAGCTTCGAACTGCTAGTTGGTAACTAAAGCGCGCGCCACGAGCATGAAGAATTTTGGTCACTGACACGAGGTCAGCCAAGACTGGACGGTAAAGAGATTGGTATGAAATCGTCGATCAAAGACCACTTTACTAGACCTCTCGTTCAATAATGACCGAAATAGTTCTTGCTCGTGGCGCGCGCTATAACCTTGGCTTCACACGAGGGAATGAAATTATCATTGGAACCGTGTATTTATGTTACATCTTATAAATTTCTCGTAAGTGAATGAAATCTTTTTACATCCTCACGTTATTGCTGATTGCTCTAGTCAGTATTTGCCTAGATTTAAAAGCTTTCTAAATCAATACTCTGCGAAATGGAATAGTGTAGTAGGGTAAATTGTATTTCCTTGTTTGTCCCAAAAACTTGGTTTAAGACTTTAACCAAACTGACAACAACACAATTTCTGAATATTGAAAATTATCACGATCACTTTCAATTATCCATATTTATTGAAGTTAGTCTTATCCAAAAAGTTCGAAGTTAGATTTTCTAAATATAATAATAAAATTGGTAGGGTTATAAATTATGATAAAGGTTTGGTGAGAATGGTAAAGATACTGATCAAGTCTTATTAAAATTAATGACGTTCATGTTTTCCCACACTAAGCCATAAAAGTAGCAGTAAGGCATTTGCCAAAGGCGTAAAATATTTCGAGCGTAACACCCTTGAGATTATCCTCGACGTTTTATTGTTTGAAAAATTCCCTCAGGTACGATAACCGAACCCTAATTTTCCAGCCACTAATAAAATTCGGCATTATTTATTTAATTTCGATCCAAAGGACGCTTAATTTAAAAATTACATATGTACTCGTATCTCTCAAATTATTCGTGTAGGATATAAATGAAGATTAATAGTTTATGAAACACAAATTTTACTTCCAGGGTCTCTCACGGGAGATGATTGGTCAAATGTTATTGAGAGTTTGTTACCAAAACATGCGGATATGTACCAGAAAGTTCATGCGAATTTACAATTGAAGGTATGTGTTACTCATATCAAAGGAGAGATTTTTTTGTGTGATGACTAAATTTTAGTGAAAATAGAATTGAGAATAGCTTGATAAAGCGATTCAAATATACATTTTACTAAATACGTTTTACAATATACTAAAATCTACATTTTCGTGTGAACGATTTTTATTAAAACATGCTTAAAAAATTACGATAAAATTAATTTATTTCAGAATCTTGGAGGAGTGAAGGCTTTTCACGAAGCAGCTAGACTAATCAAAGACTTAAACTTCGGCGAAATTGATCCTCATATATGGGCTGAGTCTTTATTCAACAATACATGCCCTACAACGTTGGTAGACTGGTGTAAACCTAATAAAGTAAGGGTTGTAACGTGCAAAGATGTCAGTTTAGAAAACTACGTGGAAGCTCACGATGTAGTTATGAGGATTAAATATAAACAAACTGCAGCTTTACATAGTAATAATACCTACATTTTGAGAGAAGCCAATCGTTACTCAGGTAAGAATAAAATATTCTCTATTTGTACAAAACCAAAGGAAATGGCGACTGTTTAATGCTAAAAGGCAAAACTATCCTCTAAGTATGTGAAAAATTACTTGAGACGTAGTTAAAATCAAATATTTGATTACTATAAGATTTATGGTCAATGCACAGTTGACATGGCTTCGCAAGGTCATTGGCGATTTTATATAAAAAAAATATATTAAATAATTCGTATTATTTCAGCCGTCTACGAAGCGATCCCAGGTTTTGTGTCTTTACTTGCACTGAATCCACATGCTTTAAATCGAGTCGAATTGTATCCAATGGAAAAGTTCATCTATAATCCAAATCATCATCGTCTCGTCTTGCAACTTATAACCGCGTTGAGGGATTTACCGAAGTAAGTACGTGAACATGCCTTGACGGTTATACTCGTACGTACAATTAGTAACGAATTCATCATGCATATTTCTTTGTTTGCAGATTAAATTATTATCTTGCTGCCGATGAATGGAGGCTAAAAACGTTGATGGAAGCCACAACTTCGTCAAAAATATTGAATAAGTGGGGTGATTTCCGAAAAAACTTCTCACTGCTACAAACATCTAACGTGGACTTTTTAGGAGAGCCTTATATGCTCTTAAACAAACCTTACATTGGGTAAATGTACATTGCATATTTTACAAGAATAAGTTTGTACTCACATCACACAAGAAAGTTCTAAAAACATTATTTGACTTTCAGAAAATTCATGGGTCTCATTTTGAAGTATCAAATACACCAGTCCTTCGCAGAAGAGCTTGTATCAGACGAATCGGATTTAATTCAGCGCATTGGCGAGAGCAACGAGCGAATCATGTAAGTATCGGTTTGTATTTAAAAAATGTACCTAGTGAATATGATTTTAATTGTTTTACTCATATGTATTTTCTGTATTTCTCTCACAGCGATGCGACGATGCAAGGCTTTGGGGTCAGTTGGCCAGAAATGGTTAGCGACCTATTAGCTAAAAGAGAAAATGAAATAGATTACACTGGATTGACGGATTACTACCGATTGCTAGACGAGTATTTAGATAATCAACTTGACCCGTCTAATGACAACAATGAAGTAGACGATTACGTCGAACCTGTCAGTGACCCTCCGCTAGAAGAAAATGAAATTTTCGACACTAAAGAATCAGAGACGCACGAGAGTATTTTGAGTAATGCCATAGATACAGGTGATGAAGCGAATTTAAAGTTTGGTACTGAAACGTCGACTGTTGGTGTATTGGAAATTAAGAATCCTGTAGCCGCTGGGGACCAAGAAACTGAAACTAATGTCAAAGAGGCTTCATATAATACATACTGGTGGATCGGCATAGCTGTTGCATTAGCGGTTGTCGTGATGCTTATAGCAATAATAGCAAGGAAACGTCACAATCACAGAAAGCAGTTAGAGAGACAGAGGGACAATTCACGTGCCTGATTTGAGGAGTATCGGTTCTAGAAGTGGAACCGATATTCTCTTACGAGAATAACTATAGTGAATTTGTGCCAATGCGAAGTTTTGTATGGTGTGTGTGGAGTTTTAAAAAGTAATGTGGTTTAGCGTTTCGATGTTGTTTTAAGTTACTATTTATTCTCTTCTGTCGTATTTCATTTATTGTTAGCGTTCTTTAGCTGTCTTTAAAATAGTTTCTTACTACGAGGTGCTGTAAACTGTCTGAAGACTATCACAAACAATGCATTTCTGTTTTCTGTCTGGTATGTCTAAAGTATGTAATAATAATAATAATAATCTTACGTGTAAAAATAAATTAAACTATGTTATCGTAACATTCTTTGCGATTGTAAAAATAGCGCTAGATAGATTATATAAAGATGGAATAAATATTTTTGTACATATCACATTTTTCAAAAAAAAAAAATAGTTTAAAAATTTGTTACCAAGAGTGTCTGAATGTAAATTTATAGTTAGATGTGTAATTTCGCTGTGCCTTAAGCGTCTCAATTTCTAATAAATAAGATGCATTAAGTATAATAAGATAGGAATTATCAAATTTGTAAAGAAAACATAATAATGTAATTTTATAAAATGTCTATATTTTACTGCCCCCTATAATGAAATTCAGACCAAAAATCCCAAAGTTGTTATGTTATTGTTAATTTCTAATTTCTATTTATGAAAATTGAAAACTTTTAAAACTACGTTTCGTTCATCAAGATTCATAATTAATTTGATGTTTCAATTAATTCTATTTGTTACATTTGTAACAATGAAACTTTACTCCCAGTAAAGTGTGAAATAGTAAAGTTTGTATCTGAATCGAAAACAAAAATACATAATAAATGTTTTAAACATTACAAAAAGTCATTTCATTACTTTGCAAATACAAAACTAATGTAAAACCACAATAATATCTCTGACTGCATCGGAAGTCTTCGTAACAAGGAGAACCTAGATGAATTTTGATGCAAAGTTATTACCATTAGTGCACAAACAAACCAGGGGATCCCACTTGGCATAACTTGGCGGCCCGAGTTCAAATCCCCTTTGGGTGTTCGCCAAATACTCGTAAGTCCGGCAACCTCAATAGAAAAAGGATATTCGAACTAATGTACACAGAATGTCGTTTTTGAAATTCTAATGCCTGTAGTAGAAAGTGGGGCGAAAATTTGGGACATTCCTCATGCCTTATGTTTAACTATGACAGTAACTTCATGAAAAGGTGTTAAACGGGCAACATACTGCCTATAGTGCTTATCACAATATACATAATAAGATTAAAGGCACTTTATCTTAGCTGTTAGGTGTGGGCGATGTTTAATTGTTATCGCTAGAAACATTGTGTGTCATCACCCGGCTTTGATTATGTAACTTGTTAAAGGGTAGTAACCGTATGCAGCTGTCTATATAGAAAATCCTATTTAATCGACAGGAAAATGCGAGAAGCACTAAGAACACTAGTAATCGCAAGCAACTTCGTCTATGATGGCGTAGGTTTTAGCGTATATAAGTATTAATTGATGGTAACTTAACGGTAGTTAATGGTGAGTATTAGTTGATGGTAAAAGATACTTTATAGTTATAATGAGTTTGCTTATATTAAATGCACTTCCCTGGTCACTGCTTTAGGCAAGCTTATTTACAAATCATTTGCGCTAGTTAAAACGTTCTAAATATATAACTACTAGTTGAGCCCGGCGTTCTATGCTCCGCAATTTTTTTGCACATAATATATAGCCTATGTCCATCTGGAGTAATGTACCTTTCAAATGGTGAAATATTTTTTCAAATAGGTGCAGTGGTTCCGGATATTACCCTCCACATACACACAAACTCACAAAATTCGTACTCTCTCTTTATTATATTAGTGTAGAATAATAAATATTATTAATAATAACTGACATTTAGATCAGTAAACTTTATCACAGTAATTACAGACGTGCTCAATACTTAGATATTACAGGAAGTAATGGCAATAATACACGTATAAAGAAAGTATAACTAATAAAGAATGTTAAATAATTTATCATTTCAAAGTGCTGATCATCACCGTTGTTCTTCACTTTTTACAGAAGAATATGAGATACATCATGGATTAGTTTTTATATAGAATAGATGGCAGACGAGCGGGCGGGCCGCATTGATGGTAAGTGGACACCTGCAACACCAGGGGGGACGGCTTGCGAGGCTGTCCTGCCGAACTTGCAGAATCTTGTTCACAGCTCTCAGCCGCACAACCTCAGCTGGCAGTTCATTCCACAACTATGACATTAAATATGAATCACTTTGATGTGTGCAAATATAAACATATCCTCTAGCTGCTGGCACTGAAAGCGATTTAGCGAAATGGCCATAGCAAGAATGTATTTGTTTAAGGAGCCTCCGTGAACAAAATACATTGACGCTCAGTGGTATTAATATTAACTGTAAATCTGGTAATAGTTGAAAAATTAACCTTCATGGTCTTCTCAACGTTAATCTAACTTAGTAACTACTGATTTACTGGTTATTTAATCGTACTGGTAAAAATTGAAGGGCATAATTTCAACCGCATGAAATTAAGTTCGGCTCAAAAATTGCTCGGGTATATATCTCGGTTAATTTCGCAGACGGCCAAGCGTTTCAGAAGTTCAAAATTACGAAAATGTAAACTGTTTAAAAAAGACCACCTTCACAATACAATGATTTTTCTAAATGTGCAGAATATAGCAATCACACCTTTCCAATTAATGCATGTCATCGGCGGCGTTTATGTCAACCTTTTTTTATTGAGAATTTCCAAAAACCACAGAACACATAAAAAAGAGTAGAGTGAATGTGACAGAAATATTTGTAAACAATAGAAACTTACACTGAGGACCATAGACATACATACATATATTTTACTCATCGCTAGCAGACATTGTTTAATGTCTGCCAAATCAATGTTGAGACTGGAAAATAACGGCAAATTAAAAAATACATCTCTAAAATTTGTTGAAACAATTATTGGAAACTAGGCTATCTTTATTATTAAATTCAAATAATACAAGTTTTTTCATAATACAAATAATACATAATACAAATAATAAAACATTGGTGCTTTTATTTTGTAGGGTAGTGTCATATTTCATTACCCACATTTTATATAATCACTTCCACCGATTCGTTTATATCGCTGAACCTTTTGCATACCCGCCAGTCTAACGATTGTGAACGTCGCCGGTCGATTGTGAAGCTCATATATTTTGGTGGTCTCCTGGAAACTGGAATTGGCACACGCTGTGCCTTTCCATTCCGAGAGTGTATCTGCTTTAAGCTGCATTGTAGCTTAATACCGAAGGACGCTTAAACTAAGTGGAAAGCCAAGAAGAAGCCGAGAAGAAGCGCTACCAGGCCTGGAGTAACGCGTGGCGGTAACGAGCTCGCTAGGCGGTCGTAAGCTTGGTCGAAAGGCAGCTATTCTCTGGATATACGGTAGACTTTCCATTTAATTATCTTTCATTTTATATCAGATCTATGGATCCGCACGTGGATTAGCGTACGGCTATATTGCTTAGCCGTGCTTATACAAGTATCAAAGTTATTTTTTCAATTATTTTAAGTGATTTTCTTTTAAGTTGCTGCTCTTTTCCGGGCTCCACTTTCATTAATATCCTACTTTATACAACGTGTCATAAAAATAACACAACCTGAAACACATCAACTAATTTAAAATACATAAAACAATTCTCGTTAATAATAAAATTATTTTAAAAAACTAACATGTAAAGTTTCATTGTTCTATCTAAAACGTTCTTAGCGCTTATCACTTAGTACAGGGTGGTGATCGGGCGCCTAGACGGGCGCCGTTTTTTTACAAAGAACGTATTTGTTGCGCGCGCGTAAGTAAATAAAAGATAATAATACACTAGAAATAGCTTACAAAAAAAAAAGCCTGTTGTAAAACCGTTAGAATTGATTTTACTATCGATATTTTATTTTTTTAAACAAATCAATAAAAAATCAGATAATTCTCATAATAATGGACTTTGACTTTACATATGTAACTGTTTTCATCTTTTGCGTTATTTCAGTCACACGTTGATATGTAAACGTAAAAAAAAACGTTATAAATTCACACTAGATACATTTTATATAGATAAAATAAACAGAAGTAAATAGACTACTTTATATTTTATTGTTTACTGAAACAGAATAAGAATAGGAAATTTCGATTATGTGTGTATCAGAATAGCCTATTATGCCTATACAAATGCCTGATGACCCAGTTACATTTCTTTCACGGAACACTGTTTTGTTAGGTCAAAAGCGGTAAATAGTTCCTGAGAGGAAATGTTTTGAAAGCATTATGGAAAGTGATTTCAGAACGAGGAAGGTCGATCGTTATCTTATTTGCGACACAGAGATTCTTTAGCCGATACTCATCATATGAAGGATATTAAAACAGTATGAAATAAGTTTAGTGCAATTTATTACATTTTGTTATTATCTGCTTTTCGACGGGAGAACGAAAGGATAGGGTTTGGCAATAAAAATAGAAAGGTACATAATAGTTCCATAATAACTCGGTGATAGCCTAGCAGCATCTATACTCGATCACATTCGTGTGATCGCGAGTTCAAATCCTTGACCCGTATTATTGAGTTTCTACTTAAGAACTTATTTTAAAAAAAGTCCGTAACTCAATTCTAAGAGAAAACATCGTAAAGAAATCTGCATGCTCGAGAAATAAAAAAATCTGTAGTATGTGCAGTATCTGCAGTATAGGTGGATACCCATCTGTACTGCGCCCTCGTGGATTAAGGCTCGAAACCTCCTAGTGACTTGCTAGGGGAGGCCTGTACCCTGCAGTGGGATGTTATACGCTGATATCACCAAACAGGAACTATGTGTAAAAATTGTTCCTGCACAGATTTGTATAATTTTCTGTTTACTTATTGAACCAAAAATGTCATAAAAAAATATTGCAGGTAATGTAACAAATATAACATATTAAATTTCCGTGTTTTATATTGTAAATCATGTATTAATCCTAGATTTATAAACATATCTGAGAGTCTCATATACATTAGTCTCTCAGAAAAATAATTTAGATAAACATTCGCCTGTGATAGGAATAAATCCTCGTAATTCAGAAAGTACAGGTCACTGTGAGTGAGCGTCACCTGCGACAATAAGTAGGTACCATAATTCAAATAAAAACAAATAATTCCCTTTTGATATATTTATGAATCTTTTCTAAAACTGTTTGTTGTCTTTATAGATAAGACTTAACAATTTTTTATGTCGTTAAGATATTACGAACTGTAAGATGTCCTGATTAGGCGAATTGGTGGACTGAAATACCAAAACAGACTCAGGTAACAAATAAATAAAAATATACTGCAAAAATACAATAAAGATACAAAAAAGAGGCTCTACAGCAATTACCTTTTCGTGCGTCGTATCCCATAGCTTTATATGTGTATAAATAAATTAACAAATCCCTGCATTACAACTCGATATTTATGCTCCATTGACTAAAGGTTATTTTCCATTCAATATAGACACTGTGTCGCCGAAAATTTTGCTGAAAATCGTACACTCCTTTTTCCGTTTGACTTAATACAAATCTCTCAACATCCTAGCTCTAAAGGCGAAACTATACTGTTGCCTCTTGAACTCAAACGACCTCAAACTCAAGAGCAGACTTAACTCACGCCTTCGTGACTATATGTATACACAGAGACCAATTAGCCTAAGGTCGTGCCTATGTATAATCTGAATAACCACACTTGCCGAGTAGCTCCTTTGAGGGCTGGTGAGTGTGTGAACCCAGCGTACCGTTACTCTATTCAGATTCAGATTATACATGCATCCCTATGCATGATATTTTTGTTTGTATCGATATATTGACTGATCCGGATCGTAACTATGTGATAGGATATTAGGATCGTTTCGAATAGTTGAGAATTGATTCTCCAAATATCGCATCGAATCAAATCTTTTTAATTTAGGCGACAGTTTATTTATACAAATTGATGAAAATATAACAATATTTGGAGTTGCCTTTTTATAGTCAATTACAAAATAACTACAAATTCCAATCTTCATATTTATAGGCTCTTTAAAAATAATAGTCTTGACTAATGGTCTGAATCTAATCTATTTCTAGCCTCAGTTCAATTATGTCCTGCTGAAGAAAATTGACGTCTCAATGGAACTGCCCAGGTTGCTACGACTGATAAATAACGAAGGGCACCATTAGATCCGATACAAGTATATTTGCGTTGATCCAAGCTTGTGTCGTATTTAGGTGTATCGATCAAAAATATCGCAGTATTGTATGATGTATCGGAAAGTGTCCTATCGAATGGTGCATCCCTACTATAGAGCGACAATCAATTGAGCCCACATCGGTTCAGGTTATAAATGACACATTATTCCCTGGAGAGGAGAGGCGAGGTGTGAATGATTGTTTGTCTTCTTACTCGAAACGAACATTGAGACTAACGACGTAATCGATGTGGGAAATGGTGTTTTCCGCCTGGCTATAATGTGATAGTTTATGAAATTTCTATTGGACATTCCTCATACACAATATTGCAGTCAGAATCGAAGCTGTTACGATATTATCGGTAGTTATTAGCCTAATCTATGAAGTGTAATTTGGTATTTTTAAAGCTGATCAAACATGTAATAGTTGATGACTTTTACTGATACGAGTAAATCAGTAATTATTTCGTATCCATTTATACTATCTATACTTCTATACTATAATATAATAATAATATACATAATATAATAATAAAGAGGTAAAATTGTGTGTTTGTAGGTATGTTGGGGGTAATCTCTGGAACTACTGAACTGATTTCAAAAATTCTTTCACAAATAGGAAGCTACATTATCCGTGTCTAATATAGGATATACTTTATTTTGAAATTTTGCAAAAAAAAATTGAAGCAAAAAAACAAACCGAAGCGAGGGCGGGTCGCTAGTATGAAATATATCCGTCGTCTCTACGCAGACTCTATGAAAATATTTGGAATCGTTATTGAACTGCTTTTGTGTTTAGGAACAAAAACGGCTTCTAGTTTTTGAGATTTTAGTAGTGTGGGTGAAATTTTTTTTTTATTAATTTTTATCACGTTAGATAGATCATCATCAAATTAATTAATTCACCATTATCACCATCATCATTAATTACAATTCAGGTATGTCATGCAAATAATCGTCAATACTGATGTTTAAGTGTAAAAAAAAGTGTTTTCTCTATTACAATTCTAAACTGTCCCTTAAAAAAATCTCCACTAGTTTATGAAGACGCAGTTAGACTCGTAAAATTAATGTTTTCATATTTATACAAAAGCTTTTTAGCTGTAAATCATAAAATGGAGTAAACGAACGGCAATAAAATTCTGTACGCTGGGTAACCGTTTCATATAAAGTTGTCAGCGAACCCTTTCATCTTTGTCTGAAGCACTTACGAAAAACGTATAAATTAAAAACACATCAAAGGCAATAAAATTTTGGAGAGAGCATAAATTGTGAAATTAATCAACATAAAAATTTAATTGTCACGAAATTGTCAGTAAGTAAACCGTAACCAGCTCTTTTATCGTCCACTGCTGGACATGGGCCTCATCATACACACTGTCTTGCACATGAGGGATGTGTAACGTTAAGACGTCGTAGGTAAGATAGGTTGGTTGCCTGTAAGATTCCCCTAGTAATCACGAGGAGTTTTTTTGGAGTTTTAGTTCAGTGGCGAAGGAAAATATCGTGGGATCCAGTGGAAATACAAACTAAATGTACAACAGATGTACAACTAAATGTACAACTAAACTAAAATACAACTATATATGATAGAACGGAAAATAAGTATACTCATACTCAAATCACCTGAAGAACGATGAACGCATTTGCCGTAAATTAACAAGTTATAGAGCCAGCACGTTGTTACACGTGCGGCTACAGCTGCCATAAATCAAAGCATAATCCAGCGCAAGAAAAGGTGGGCTTAACATTTGTTGGTAATCGTTTAATGTTATTGGTTTAGGCTATGAAAGTAATTATCCCTTAATTATGCGAGGGATACGCACCCTTTCGTGAACAAACAGAAAATACTTGTATGATTTATTAGCCAGGATATCAGGAGGACCTTGTAATACATAAATTATGGTAAAGAGGGTAAAGTCAATGTCCATTATTATGAGAATTATCTGATTTTTTATTGATTTGTTTAAAAAAATAAAAAATATTTTCTGTTTTATTTTTTATAAATTGTTATCTCTTTTTGTATAGATTTTATTCATAGTTCATTTTTACTTAATATATATATATATATAATAGAAGTAATTATTATTAATTTATTTATTCGATCGGATCACACGGATTCATAGCAAGTGTTAGTACAATAAAAAATAAGAAAAAGACTTATAAAACTATGTTAGTGCCACAAACTTCTGCTCGAATGTTGATCAAGTATCTAGTTATTTTACTTAAACAATATCCAAACGAATGCGTAATAATAATCTAATAGTCGGAGCAACGAGTGTGGTTGCTAAGAGTAATTTGCTATTGTGGCATGCTGGAATCGAAACTACTCGTACTCACATATTGCAAAACAAATATACACAACAACTATAGTAAACTACCGAAACACGTACGTACATTAGGTAAATAAGATAAAATGGAAATGCAGTACATTCAAGGTAGTCTTGTGTGAGAGAGGGGTAACGTGGCCAGTCGAGTGCGCCCAGCGGCTATTGGATTGCAGCGTGCACTCTCCCCCTCCCAAAAGATGTCAACCAGTCTTACCTACCCCTTATCAGTCTAATGAATACGTAAGTAGCAAATATATAATACTTAATTTATTCTAATTTCAATGAGAAATAACAGTTTTTGAACAATTTCTATCATCTTTCTATAAGATCATTTTATAAGGTAAGATTTTATTGTATAAGATTTTGTCATCTTAATAATGATTAGTAAAGTGGGGCTAGTTGAGCTACACTTGCTCCAATTACCCCTTCATAATTCCTGAGTGACTGTATTGAGATTCATATTTTTTATTGTTTAATAATGCGAAAATACAAAAGAAGAACCAATAGGGTCTGCATCCGGCCAACAGCTTCAAGATTCACCTTCAATGGGTTATAAAACACCAAGACAAGTATTTTTTAAGAAGAAGAATACGGTTATAAGGTTTTTTTTAATTGTCACAAAAAATCCAAAGTATGTGATTTATTTTCGTTACTTATGTTTATTTTTTGTTTATTATTTATACTTATGTTTATTTACCTAATAAGAGTATAATTAAATGACTGATTTTTAATTATGTTTAAAATAAAAATATTAAGTCAAATTACGGCGTCATTGTCAAAAAGTCATTTAATCATATCATTGCTCAATGAACCCCATATCCGTGTTCACTTTACCCCACTATTGGGGCAAGTTGAGCAGAGTCGCCTTGTGTCACAAAAGTCACATTATTTTATAAAAGTTAAGATGTTATGCTTATTGTAATTTTGGTTAAACTATAACAATGCCCTTCACAGTGTTATTTGTACCATACTGCTAAGACAAGTCATTAACTATATAATAGGTCTTGTAAAAAACTGTTCAACTAACCCCAGCCTACCTAAGTAGTATATACAATCACAATCGTTCTGTATAAACAGACAAGCCAGTTTAATTTCCTTGTTTAAATTACTGTGGTTGGTTTTTCTGATGTTGCAGTAATCAACTTTTTACTCGCACAAAACAACAAAACCCGGGGTTTCACACAAGAAATAATTTTACTTCCGCAGCGCTCTTTTGTTAAAATTTCTAACAACGGTACAATAAAAACATTGTAAAGGATGGCATTAAAGAAGATAAAAAGTTTAAAGGTCCTCGTAATACGAATAAATCGAAGTTTGATTTAACTCTGATAGAATTTTTGTATGTAAAAGTACGAGTACATACCAAATACTCTTAAGTTTTTCGAATTAAATTATCCTGGTTAAGTAAATGTGAAGTATTGTGCTTAATTGCCAACATCAGTTGCAAAAACGTCCTAACTTATAACGTCCTCATTTATCATGTAAAAATATTTTGAGCCTGAAAATAACCTTAGGGCTACACAACTTTTTGCAGGAAAAATTTCCAGTATAACTTATGCGGGTTATCTTTATATTTCCTAGGTATTCTCTTATAATACATTATCTATATGATATTAAACTAGGACCAAACAACAACATTCTATTTCTCAATAGGTACAGAGTTTCATATTTTCAGGTACCTAATTTTACATCTTGTTTACCGTTTGTTCTACAGACTGATTTTAGTTTTCACGTATCTGTAGAGGCGAAGATTAGGGTAAAGATTAAGGTATTCTTAAGGTACAAAACATAACTTAGTTATCCCTCAACTCTAAACTTATCTCTAAATAATGTCTAAAGTTATCTCTAAAGCGATATATTAAATTATCATATAATAATAAATTATCATATATAATATAATAAAGAGGTAAAATTGTGTGTTTGTAGGTTTGTTGGGGGTAAACTCTGGAATTACTGAACCGATTTCAAAAATTATTTCGCAAATAGGTAGCTACATTATCCGTGTCTAATATGGGCTATATTTTATTTTGAAATATTGAAAAAAAAAACTTATAAACCGAAGCGAAACGAGGGCGGGTCCCTAGTTATAAATAAAGAAGCTACTTTTCCACTACGACTAATCAGAAAAAAATTAAAAATCGAACGTAATGTTTCTTTTGGTTTTAAGTTAGTTTTTATAATTTCTAAGATATGTTTTTTTTAATTCAATTGGAATTTTGGTTGCATGAACTATATAAACATTGACCATGTACCTAATCACTTAGACCACACTTAATACGATATACTCGTAAGAGTACGAGAAATAAAAGCTGTTCCTCGATAAAATACTGCATAATTTTGTCTTAGTAACTACAAACAGATAAAAATAATAAAGTACAGAACAAGTAACGCGAGGAAAATATGACTTGTCATGTATCATTGAAGATGATTTATTGAATTGATTCATTCGCCCGTATATTGCCTCACATATGAAGAAAGTAAAAGAAATTATGGTAGAGTAGTATCAATAGAAATCTTATAGGTTAATGAAAAAGTTTTGGGACAATTCAGGTTCACGCAACAAAGTCTAACAATATCGGATATGCGGGCCTGTGGTAAAAGCATCAATTGTCTGTTCTACACAAAACTCGTCTCCTTTGATGGATCCTTTTATAAAGAAGTTAGATTATGTGGAGCCCGTTATTTTATTGCCGACTATTGATCGCTGATTCTTAGTAGAACGATTTGTCACACAGTATTGGTCTATAAAGCATATCTGTTTCAATAATATCTTTTGTTATTTCGTTATTATTATTTATTGTTATTATCTGTTATTATTTTTAGATTGAATTGTGTCTGTTTTATCTTTAATGCCAATTTAGTTGGTCAATGCCCTGTGTTCACGTCATAAAATATTTTTTAGTTACAACAACATACAACGAAACACGAAGGTGTAAATATCTCAGCATCTTTATGTTGTAGAGTTTTTAAAGACTGCAATTATGTTAAATTTAAACACATTTAATTTCAAGTTTTTAAGTTCATCTCTAACAATATTTCAGTTGTAAATATTGATTTGGTAAATATTTATTTCTTTAAGGAAGTCATTAATCTAATCAGTTTGTATGCAACATCTGGCGGCCTCATTTCTAAACTTTATTGACTTTTTGAGTCCATTTTACTGCCCCTGAAGTTTTAACGACACTTAAAAATTTTATTTATAATATCAATTAATTTATAATTATCAATCCATGTAAAAGTTGCAAATCAAAATGTGCGAAGATAAAAATATTAATTTGAATTAAAATATTCATTAATTTGAATCAATAAATGACAATTGGCTACAGTTTATATATAATTAAAATACATTCAATAGTTTATTAAAATAAGAACATTAATAGTAGTGTTTCGTTTCTCGACCTCTTGGGTCGGTATTTACTGATCCTTCCGCCCTGAGTCCCTCAAGGAAGAGAAGGTTCAGCTCTATCAATTTCTTCACCCAAAACTTTTGACACTATTGCCATTGTGTGTATGGCTGCTTGTTTTTGTAAGATGTGGGTATTTATTTTTGATTCCAGCATGTCACAATACCTGGTTAAACTTTTAAGCTTTTCTATTTCTTTTGGTAGGTCCAAAAGAAATAGAAAATATATGTTACAATCTGAGGGTATTGTAACATACAGTAGTGTTATTCTAAATAACACTATTATCGCTAGAAATATTATTATTTATATACGAGTATTGCTAACTAATACTATCGTAGGCGTATACTATTGTACGGTATCGTATCGTAGGGTATGTAAGGTATGTTTTGTAATCATATCTTGTAAGGGTATGTTTTGAAGGTTCTACCCACTTAGTCCGACCAAAGTAAGTTTACTTACATATATGCCAGCTATCACAAAGTTCAAGCTTTCCTCGTAGGTTAAATATAAAGACGGCCTTAATCGTTTTTGGCTTGAGGCACACTGGCGTTCAAAGGGTAGGACTAATACTTTTGGGTCTTCAGCTTTATATTCGATATAATATAAAATATAATGACAACTTTTTGATACACCTTTTTTCTTACTGTGTTCTTAATTGTCTGATATGAACTGAAATAATCATGTCTGTAAAACAAAAATATTATTTATTTTAATTATTCCCATTTCGTCTCAATACGGCGAAATTTTGGAATTAGCCAATTAATCCAATTATAAAACATTTTACGCCCAAGAAACTAATTGTGCCATTGTACCAGTCCGATTTTATTCAACCTACACAGTTCAAAGATCTCTTTGTAATATTTACTTTAAACATTACGTGGTTTTAACACATTAATCTTCGAGCTAGACTTTGATGTATCGTTTCAATTAATGTTAGGACTGCAAATAAGACTCTGAAACGAGTGTTTATAAATATCCCTATTGTCTACTGAATATTACGTTAGTATTCCATTTCTTATTTATACTTATTCTTTACTTTTCTTGATTATATACTTATAGCTAAATTATCTTATTATTGTGTAGTTGTATCGCTTAGCATACTAGTACATCTAGTTCATCTAACTGAAAAGGCAAGTCTGGGAGTCACGTATCTAAATATAATAAGATTTCAAGCCCTATATGTAGATAATAAAAAATCAATACTGGATACAGTACTTTCACAACATTTAGTCTGACATCCCAGACAATCACCTGTATAAAATTAATAGAAACAGCTATAAATAATACAAATGTGACACCACAATCAAATCGTGTGAGAACCAATTAATGATACTTGTGAAACTTTTAATTGGCACAATCATTTGTTTTGCTTCAAATTCCGTGAAATCAGCAGGAACCGTTTTGTGAAATTCGGAAGTAATTTTGAGTTCATGTGATTGCTTTGAAGCCCAAAAGTAAAAGCGGATTTGTTCTTGCGTGGTTTTTGCAAAGCAATTTATTAAGAGTATAACATCGATCAACCAAAATACAGAGATGTAGCATTACGGCCCTAAAGTGAGGCACTTGCGAGACGGTCAAATTGACCTGCCGTCAGGTCAATTCAATCTGTATTTGGGGGCAAAAAAAATTGGCAAGTTTTATTGATAGTTTCACTATTTTGCAACAACTACAATATTTTTGACGCAACGGTGTTGTCAATTTAAAAGTATATAAGAAATAATTGAAAAACAAAATTCCTCCTACAAAAAATATCATTTTAAATAGTCGTGTTTCAAAAAAAAATATTGTGAACCTGGTGTCATTAGTTCATTACGGAATGTATACCAAGTTCGTCTATATATTCCTCACGAATACATAAAGAATGTAGATTCATGCTACAAACAATAGATTAAGTAATCTTATTAGATTTCATTGTCACACTTAGTCGATTAAAATCACACTTGGAATTGCTCTATATTAATCAATGCAAATTCATGTCTTAGTTTAAATTTAGAATATCGAAGTTATATTAACTTTTAATAACTTTACTTATTCACAATCAATAATAACAAGTAACACATGTGACAACAATACTGAACTTTATTCCTGTTATCATAAAGTATTTATTCAATAATTTAATTAGGTTGTTAATATTTTTCTTTCATTTAGTATACGTTCATGAATAAACGACGAGACTTATGCCTCTTATCATTATACGATGGCTTTTTCATATTCTCGAGTATTGTAACAGCCAGTCTGTTAATTTTATACGAAACGAAGATAAGGGTTATGTTATAAGTCGAGGGTCATGGGTATTTTCAATATTAATATTGACCGGAATAACTTGATCAAAATACAATATGTATGAAAATAAAACGTACTTTTCGGGTTTTCTTATGAGGATGATTTGAAATATTTTCGTTCGACATTATGATTAATAAACTATAATAGTATCATGGCGTTCCTCATATCAATGTATTTTGGTCACATATCAGTCTTATAAAATATATGATATTCTGCAGTTAGAAGTTGGAATTAAGACAGATGAGATAAATAAATTCGTTTCTATGTGACCAAACGCGAATGTCGACGAATCTTTTCCTCGAATGATTTTAAAACGTAACTCGCTACATTTTTCCCCCGGATTTTAAAACTGCGACAGTTTTGGGATTCTTTAAATATTAAGTCAACTTACAGCGGAAATTCTCGCGCGGATATTGTATGACAGGTCAGTTAAGTTATATACCGACCCACTTGTTGCAAAAGATTATCAAATATACATAGAAATACATACAAACAACATTCTGCATACATTTATCAAAAAAGTTGTCAGAATGGTTTCACTTAAGTTGTGATATAGTTTTACGAAATAGCTTTTGATATGTCTTTGGTCAGTTCATGGATGTAAAGAAAATCTATGATTTCTGTTGATAAAATTAGAGCTACGACACAAACTATTTCTCAGATGATAGAATGGTAATGATAGAAATAGGTTACGCTGCTTGCGGATTTTTTCCGCGGCGGCGTCTTATAACCACAATGCGTTCATGGCCTAAGACGAAACTGTATTATAGTGTCAAGACTAACGCACTTAAGAGTTACGTAAGAAAAAGAAAGAAATTCTTAAATTTAGACTTTCCAGACACCGGTCCCATGGTGTAATGGTTAGCACTCTGGACTCTGAATCCAGCGATCCGAGTTCAAATCTCGGTGGGACCTATTTGCATTTTAAATTTCTTTTTTTTTCATTTGTTGTAAATAATAATAATACTACTAAATAATAGTATAGTAATCTACTTTAGCGATAATAATACCAGATAACGTAGATAATTGTATGATCATCTGCATAATATCTGCATATAAATTTAATGCAACACTTCAAATTGTAAGTCAATAGAATCGCAATGATTAGAAGATCTAAACTCTACTTTCATTCTTATGAATGAAAGGAATACCACTTATGAATACCACTGGGTTTCTAATTAAGTAGGTATGGAATTTTCAAATATTAGTAGATAGACTGTGAAGGAAAACATATTGTAAGGAAACCTGTATAGCCCGGAATTTAAAAAATTCTGTGGCAATTGGTAACAGTTTTTTTTATATAAAAATGGCGGCAGACAGGCATACAGTCCGCCTGCTGGTAAGAAAATATTATTTTCGCCCATGGACATTCGGGACTCATGACAACATTCATGCCAAAGTTTGTCCTGAATGACAAACTTTGGCACGCCCCCGGATGCGCTGCCTATCTTTGACGATTTAAAAAGCGGAGTTGGAGTTGGAGAAGGGAAAGAAAAGAACCTCTGCAGGCTCCAGTTAGGAACATATCCACATAAATACATATACGTACATACATAAGTACATACATACTCGTACTTTCGTGTTTAAAACATTACCCTCTTTCTGGATTCGCCGTAGTCGGGCAAAACTCTCCTACCTCTCAAAGCTCATGGAGTTACAGAAAATGTAATATAGGGGAAGCTAGTTAATACCCCTAAATGAATAAAGAATAAACAACAGCAGCACCTAATGAGGAACTTAGCGCCCCGTAATTAAGGGATTCAGAGAGTATCAACTCCGTTCAAGCGTTGCATCGTTAATCAAAACCCAAACAGTTACTACCGGTCCTCATTTATCTTTTCACTCATTTTGTTCGAGTTCACTTTTAACACAGATTTGTAGTGCGCAAACCAACAAAAAATTTAATACAGTCAATAAAACGCATGCAGCAACAAAAAGAAAAAACAGAACTTTTAATACTGTAAATCATTTTAAATATAATCATTGTAAATATTGTCATATTGTAAATCGGGTCTGAACGCGAAAAATTAAAAGATTTTGTCTACGTTTAATTTTACGCGTTCAGACCTGATTTTAAATATGTATTATATATAAAGAAAAAGGAAATGTATTCTGTTAGGTATAATTTATTTTTTAACTGGCTTATTACTTGCTTTTATTGATACCCGTCACTTGTCCATAATTTATTGTTAAAATTAGTCAGGAATATTTGTTACGCAATTTTGAAAATTGTATTAAAATCTGTCCAGTAGAACCTAAATTATTTATAACAGACAGAAAGTCAGACAGAAGTTACGTTTTCTTATATGTATAGATGTATTTTTGGACATAACAGCCATAACTATTTCTTGCGACCAACACGCCTCTTTCCGGCAATCTTGATCATCATAATTACTTGCAAAAGTTTGTATCTTTCATGCTTTAACACGTGACCCAGATACGCAACTTTTCTGCACTTGACGGGCTGTAAGAGTTCGCGTTTCCGATTTACTCGTCCCAGGACTTCCTCATTGATGACCTTCTGCGTCTAACTGATGACCAGCATACGTCTGTACGACCACATTTCGAACGAACGAAGTTTATCTCATCGAGAAACAATAGTAAAGTGTAGCAATTTTTGCAACCCTCGTTGGAAGGGTGTTTGTACAGTTTTTTGTTTACTTTTAATACCGTTGTATAATAAGGTTGTACCGAGCTGTAGTCCTCCATAAACTTTTACTTAGGTCACATGGTGGGCTTATTTTCTGTGAGATATTTTTTTATCTAAAATAGATAATCGACCATGTGAAAATAAATATATTAAAAGTGTTTTATATAAATATATCAGGGTGTTTTTTTTATAAAATAGTTCGAAGGAATCAAAGTAATGAAAGTAAATTTGCTAGAACAGACATTAAAAACTTTGGTATACCAACATGTATTATGTCTCACATTTTTCCAAAAGCCATAATTTAATTTAAGGCATTTAATTTAATTTAATTGTTTGCACTCCAACCGTAATGTCATACTTTAGTATAATATGTACTCGTAGCGACATTATGTCGACATTTTCCATAACCGTAACAATTTCACCATGTTTCTACAAACATCTTTCTACTACCTCTTTTATTTTGTTCATTCGATTTTCACCCTTATCTCTGGTGCGCAAATCACTTACATACTTCAAAGTAAATGATATATATGTTGGTAGCTTCATATAATTCGCTTAATTACATTCCCTCACGTAGCATTGGAAGTCTTTTTTAGTCATGATCCTGTAATACCTCATTTAGATTATTTTCATGAACGGTTACTAGCACGATAACGCTGTACCTTCGTTTATTGGGCTTTATGTTGGGGACTATTTTATTTCCTATGTACGTCATTACAAGTATGTTGTTTTAATGGTAAGCCAAGCTTACTGCCAACGACATTCTTTCACTGATTGCCAATCTTTGAAAATATAATATTATAAAGCTTCAAAGAATTATTGTTAGAACGGGTGACTAACAGTGACTAACTATACGTATTTTAGTTTCTTTAAGTGTTCATATCTGAACATTAATTTATTTGACTTGTATCCGAAAACATTCTAGGATTTCGATAGTGATTTGGAGTGAACGTTTAAAGGGTCTCTAAACATTTTGCTCTAAAAGCTTCCTTAGTAAGCTTAGTATTAGTATATCTAATTGTTTATTATAGTGTTAGTTTACACTATACACACACTTTGTTTACACATT
This sequence comes from Sesia bembeciformis, assembly GCA_943735995.1. Classification (NCBI taxonomy): domain Eukaryota; kingdom Metazoa; phylum Arthropoda; class Insecta; order Lepidoptera; family Sesiidae; genus Sesia; species Sesia bembeciformis. Next base: position 5,434,319 of record OX031034.1, read on the forward strand.
GTAGCTAAGTTGTGAATGTGAACAAAATTTATAAAAGTTAAAAATAGTTTTTCATGTTCTGTCCATGTTTATGAGGGTGAGAGTGCATGCTGCAATCCGGGGGCGTGCCAACGTTTCTCATTTTGGACTAATGTTGGCATGTATCACAGATGTCTATGGGCTACAGTATCCACTTACCACCGGGTGAACTGTATGCTCATCTGCCGCCTTCGTCCATAAAAAAAAATATTTAGCGAATTTTGGATAATTTCCTACAATTATCCTACAGAACATAGTAGGAACGAGACTAATATTAAGTTGAGGTCAAGTTATATTAAAGAATAATATTCAGTTATATTATACGGACATGACATGAAGGTCAAGGGAGTGATTCACATTTGCAATTACTTCTGAAATCCTAGTGGTAAGAGATTTACTATCGCATATGCCATTCCATTCATAATACTAGGAGTTATGTAACCGCAGAATATTTTTCCGATTTGCTTTTTTTATCATCGTACGAGTAATTTCTACTGTTTATCTAAATCACTTTCATTTGGAAGGTTTCCATTTTAAGGAATCCTGTATAAACAAAGGAAAATCTATTTTAACAAAATAACACCGCACAAACTTTTATCAACACCAATTTACTCCCCGCATTTAGTTTCTTCATTTGAGTTAGTTTTGCTGTTTTTCTGCAGCGCATGCATATTTCCATTTCGTTGTCACATTTACTGTGGTTGTTTTGACACGACTAGTTTTAGCGGTTTTTAGTCTCTTTTCGTCCAGTTCGTGTCATTTTCATTCTGAATTTGAATTTTGTGACGTCACCTGAAGTATCCATTCCTGAGTATACTCCGTTTAGAGTAAAATGTAGGAGTATCAACAGTTATTCCGTTTTCGATCCACCTGTACCACGGAATATTGAATGTATCCCAGTTCTGTAACGTGTACCATAGTACATGATATAAATTATATGACATGAAAGTACATACATGACATTTATGATTTAAATTATGTATATTATTATACTCTTACATGTAATACCTTATGTATAAAATGTAACTATTTTTCCCTATTAAATCACACGATACAATTATTGAATTAATGTAAGAAATATTAAAATGACCTTATTTAAATGAAAAACTATTAAAACAATTAATCGATCAATATAAATCCCACTATAGAACACAGGTCTCTATTTGTTGTCATGAGGAAGTTTAAAGGCATTAAAATACCGCACTGGCCATTGGCGTTGGCAAGTTGGTGAGGTGAGTCCACTTTTTTTGGGCCCCACGGCTTGTGGTAGCCGCTATGGCAAGTCAGTGGGTCGGGGTGTCATCGCACTATGTTGTTGTCCATTTAGCACAGCCCGGGAGACTAGTGTAAATAGATTGCTGAGATTAACCCCTACATATGCGAAAAATAGTTGTCCCCCATCAAAATAGTAACGACAAAATTCATTTTTATTTTTACAGAATAACAGACGGACGAGCAAGCGGCCCACGTGATGGTACGTGGCAACTGCCGCCCATGAACACCTGCAACACTTCTGGTGGGATGCACCAGAAGTGTTGCAGGTGTGCATGGGTGCGTCACATATCGTGCAAAATTTTATTCACAGCTTTCTTAAGCCCATATCATAGCGTAACGAAAAAACCTCATGGGGTAGTTAATTCAACAACCTACGAGTTCGCGGTATGAAACGTTTTTGGACCGCACAGTACGCGACACTTCCGTTTCGAGGAAATGCGAAATGCGGATGCATAATTAATTTCATCATCTGCTAACTTCATTGACCCTAAAAGGGCAAAATAAACTTGCAAGAACAACAGGTTGTACTCTAAGCTAGAGACCTTCATCTAGTTGTAACATAGTCCAGTCCAAACGAAAATTAACAAATAAATAACACCACACTCAATGGTCTATACTAGGATTCCCTGTGTCGTGGGTCCAGAGACACACGCACGAACACAACACGTGCAACACCCAGACCCGAACAAACATCTGTCTTTAAACAATTGTTTGTCCAACCGGAAAGCGAACCCAGGAACTATTACACAGCAGGCAGGGTTACTACCAATTTGGCTAATTGGTCGTCGAGTTTTTACATAACGCCTACGTACACTAAAAATATAAATTGATCTCATTTCTTTCAATCGAACCTTTCCAAGATAATATGAGGACTCGATTTATAAAATGTAGGCGATTGAGACTACTTTTGTACTCTTCTGCAGAATGTCATAGATCAGAAAACTGGCGACAATATTTCTGCTAGCGAGCATTTTATCCCGACGCCAAGTAAGTCACCTACATTTTTGTATTGGATATTTTTCTTGATACACATTTTTGAATTTATATTTGATGTTTATTACTTTTCCAATGCTAAGTTGCATACGACAAACTGATTCTAGATTTGTTATATATATATATATATATATATTTTAAATCAATGTTTTTTTATAGAAACAGGATGTTAGACGGACATGACAGTTTACCTGGTGGTAAGTGAAGACGGTAGCTCAAGGGCATCTGCAGTACATGCCAACATCACTCCAGAATGGCAAACGTTGGTACGCCCAGTAATCCCCCTTAGAGTTTAATTGAGAAAAGGGTTGGGATGGATGGAGATGGAGAACTCGACACTATATGCCAAGTAACTAAGGGATGTACCATTATTTTCCGTGCATTAATGTATGTAAGGGATGTATCAAAGTGTCAATATATAACTCAAGCTATTTACACGAGCTTTAGGATTAATTTAGGATTAGGATTTAGGATTTAATAAAAGAATGAAATTAATATATTTTTAATAATTAGACCTACAGTCGTGTTGTGATTTTTTTACATGGGGCTAGACAGACGTGACTTCACTTATAAAAAGTTCTAGTAATTACAAACTTCTAAAGAGAAAAACGTTGTTTATTGTTTTTGCCCAAATGAAACTCATTTTAATACAATCTGTAGAAAAGCACCTTTAAAATGTTTTTAATTTAAAAACATCTTAAGTCGGGTCACGACCCAAAAACCTCTTGAGCTTAAAAACCAAAAGTAAACGAGAGTCGTATTAGAAATAAAGAAACAGTAAGGTAACTTAATATAAATTTACCCGGGTTGGCGTATTTAGATTTGCCGTATTGCGTATTTACCCGGGTTGGCGTATTTAGATTTGCCGTATTGCGTATTTACCCGGGTTGGCGTATTTAGATTTGCCGTATTGCGTATTTACCCGGGTTGGCGTATTTAGATTTGCCGTATTGCGTATTTACCCGGGTTGGCGTATTTAGATTTGCCGTATTGCGTATTTACCCGGGTTGGCGTATTTAGATTTGCCGTATTGCGTATTTACCCGGGTTGGCGTATTTAGATTTGCCGTATTGCGTATTTACCCGGGTTGGCGTATTTAGATTTGCCGTATTGCGTATTTACCCGGGTTGGCGTATTTAGATTTGCCGTATTGCGTATTTACCCGGGTTGGCGTATTTAGATTTGCCGTATTGCGTATTTACCCGGGTTGGCGTATTTAGATTTGCCGTATTGCGTATTTACCCGGGTTGGCGTATTTAGATTTGCCGTATTGCGTATTTACCCGGGTTGGCGTATTTAGATTTGCCGTATTGCGTATTTACCCGGGTTGGCGTATTTAGATTTGCCGTATTGCGTATTTACCCGGGTTGGCGTATTTAGATTTGCCGTATTGCGTATTTACCCGGGTTGGCGTATTTAGATTTGCCGTATTGCGTATTTACCCGGGTTGGCGTATTTAGATTTGCCGTATTGCGTATTTACCCGGGTTGGCGTATTTAGATTTGCCGTATTGCGTATTTACCCGGGTTGGCGTATTTAGATTTGCCGTATTGCGTATTTACCCGGGTTGGCGTATTTAGATTTGCCGTATTGCGTATTTAGATCTTTTTTGTTAATAATATTTTTATTATTGAATTCCATTCAATAATTTGTTTTAGTTTGAATGACAAAATTAACTTTATACAAGCAACATCTTTTACTCGACTCCGCCGAAGCAAAAAGTAAGGCAAAATGACGCAAGGCCACCGTGTGTTTGGTGTAGCATCGTGGCCATTACTGCGACGCACTAAGCAAACCGGGCTGCTCTTTTGACACGTTGCGGCAATGCAACGCTCTGTGTGCATTAGCCCTAAGGTCTCTGTTCCCTGATAATTACACATTTACTTGTACCTACAGTATCTACTCGAATACTAATTATTTGTACACAAAGCTTTTCATTGAATTAGTCTACCGTTTGTCGTTTGTATATGCTCAAATCTCCTTAAAGTAATAGTTATATGTTGCAGCCAACGTCAATTTTCTTTAACATTAAATAGATTACTCAATGGAGGTATGAAAGATGGAATTTTTTTCTTTGGATTATAGATTTGAATATATATTCAGATCTGAATTAAGTTTCTTTCTATTTAAAAAAAATATCGTCGATGATAAGGTCTCGTGGTGGTCTATTCTGCTTTTCAGGATTTCTTAGTGATCATGTTCTTTATTATAGAAAAATATATGTCTTGAATCTAACGATTTCTAATTTCCAAGGCAACTTAGAATAGGCTAATGAAAAATGGACGCAAAATTACATTATTACGACTTCAGTAAAGTACATAGAGTGAGAAGACGAGATCATGTGTGATGCCCTTGGAGAGGCCTATACCCAGCATATCATCAGCCAGTGGTGTGTATTGCGTTTTCAAACTTACTAAACGATGATGCCAGTATCTACTTGTTTTTATTCGACTGGAGAATGTGACGAAAAGTAACAACATAGCCAGTATCAGACCAGACGTACCAGACGTACCAGACGTACCTCTGCCGGCGTAGATTTACCTAGATAAGTATTAGTTAGTACTTTGCTTATATAAGATGCACGCCCTGCTATTAATCGGCCTATGTTTATCAATATAGGCTAGTCTATGACTAGCTAGAGCTAACTCTAGAGCCTAGCCTAGCTAATTCTAGAGTTATGGTATGGTAAAGTACATATTTAGTGCGAAAATATGTAAAAGTAATGTTTAAAAATGAGCAGTGAGTGCTCGAGTATTAAGTCAGCGATAATAAACCTTAAGAGCCTTAACCGTTTGAGACTCGACCTTTTATTAACCCCGAGGCTTAAAAAACATCAAACCTGAAAATTTGAATTGAATTGGAAAACTCACGAGCATTTAACTTAAGTCTTAAGGGTTCATTAGTGCTCAGTTAGCGCTCGAGCGTCGAGTGCTCAGCGCTCATTTCACAACAATAAGTATATAGAATTATTTACTGGGAATGATCTTCTGTATGCGATAAAACAATCTCTAGTATAATCTAGCGCGTTGTGGATAAATGTCCGTATACTAGGAAAGTAACTTTTGCGCCAATTTATTTTAAAGGTATACTCGTTTTGTGAAGGATATAAGGTCTTTTATACACGTACGTACGGACACTTACCACTATAAGCAAGGCACTAAGTTGGAAGAACTATAGTCCGTTCTAATCCAATTTTAATGAAAACAAACCAAATCAATGAAAAATCTCAACATGTAGCTTTAAATGTAGGAAAAACTCAGTCTCGATGAATTAAATTATGGATAATAGTATTTAAACAATTATCACTTCACTATATAATTTAAGGCTGTGTCAGTTACTGTTTATTTATATTTTGGACAAATTGAATTGGAATGGATTATTGGTATATGACAACGAGCTGTTTCGCTAAACCGAAACATACTCGGAATAAAACGTCACAGAATTCATTTACATTATTCATCTAATAATTAGAAAATGAAGATAAACAATTCCACGTAACTGAATAAGAAGAAATAAAACTTACCTTCTCATCCAATTATAGTCTCAAACTTGAAGTTTGATTAATATCACGTAACATGGCAATTTGAAACACAAGTTTCGCCAAAGATTCATCAATTACTGCGAAGTTTGTCCCTGAATTTTGTACAGAAGTCAGTATAACATGAAAATACGTTGTAAGAGAGAATTATATAATGACATCACTAAGATATTGAGGTTCTATTACATCGGATGTACTACAAGAACCGCTTATTGTAAAGCTCGACGAAATGAGGTAGCAAACTTTACTTCCTTATGTTGTTTTAATAGAATTCATATTGAATGGGAAATATTAATCAACCAAATGAAAATAATTGATCTTATAGTAAATGATAATACAAGAGTAAATAAAGCTGTTCTATCTGTACGAGTACTTATTTAGTGACATACAGGGCACCAAATAATCTACTTGGTATAATATAATTCTCATAGAACACTAACCTACGGAAAAACTTGCGAGTAACATTCGACTACGAACAAAAACGCAATTTAGCCAAAACCGCTGTTAATTTCATTCTTCTATTGTCAAAATATAAATTGTACCGTCACCGTCAGCCCTTTTAGCATCCACTGCTGGACATGAGCCTAGTCATGCACATTGTCGTGTGTATGAGAGGTCTATAACCTTAAAACACCACGCTGCCCCGCTGGCCAAGCGGATTAGTGAGTGCACTATTTTGGAGATGGTGTAGTTCCTCTGAGTTTGTGGTAGCGACTTTGTTTTTACGACACACATGGGAAGAGAATTTGTGGTGCTATTCTATAGCCGACCGACACCACAGGGCTAAAAAATATACCACACGGTTTATTCTACAATTTTGGAAAATTACTTTGAAATAAGATACATCAGTTTAATTAAAATTTCAATTAATTGCGTCAACAGGATATCTGCATGCTTTTCATAGCTCCATGTTTGTGGTGTTTAGGCGATGTGAAACTAATCAACTAAAGCCAACAATATCCCTGGGTTTCGTATTATTACCCATTTCAATTGTAAAACGAACTATGTTAATTATTAACTTTAATTTGAATAAAATCTTGAAGTATATATGTATATATGAGTGTAGTTGTTATTAAGTCAGTAAGTTATTCATTTATATTTGGGCGGTCTATTTTGTTTTGAGTTCGAGTATAATAATTCTAACGTAATAATTGGAGTAATTTTGCCATAACGTCATGTTACACAGTCTGTTAATATATTTATACAAATTACTTAGACACAAACTTTTCAATTTGTAACTGTACCGAGTTGAATTGTGGTATGATCCAACTTCAGTGGAATTGTAATTAATATTAACGAATCAAAATATTACGCGATTATTCGTGTCACGTTATTTATAACTCAAAGAGTATGCAAATGTGCTTGTTTGAATATTTTATTAATATCCCACGGTTATTTAACTAGAGACGATTTGGGTAATGAATTGTGCACATTTTCCTCTTTTGATATTCAAAGAATAGAATGTCATTCTAAAGTTATATTATTATCGTTTATTAATTTTATATGTTTAACAATCTAGGTACAATTAATTCGGTACTTTTGTACTCTTTAATATGTGTAATATGACGCAAGTGCTATGAAACTTTTAACAGTTTTCTCCGCATGGTCCACATCTATTTAATTTAATTGTCGAATTATTTAATTGTAAATTATGTTTAAGCGTTTTACGTTTAAACATTCTTTAATTATGTTTAAGTGTTTATTTATAAAGTGAATATTTATTTAAATGCTTTTTATATTTCACTAGGCTTAAGTGTTTAGTTAGTAGTCAAATATGGAGATTTAATTAACAGCATTTGTTACGTATTATAACATTTACATTTGTTATTATACCTAAATTTATATTTCAATTGACTGTAAATATTCGATAAAAATAAATAAATAAATGACAAGTAACTCGCGATGGGCTGTAATAATATGTCGTTCATGAGCTTAAACAAAAATAATCAATAGTTTTGACAAGTAAACATCAAATCCAGACTAAAACTTCAAATAATGTTGTTTCTATGTACATAAACCTATTGATTAGTTTATATAATCAATAGACAATTAAAAATTAAAACGCAGCCTTTTGAAACTAAATTATGAGTTAACAAGCCAACCGATCTCTAAAGTAATATTCAGTGTACTAGTTTCATTTTTCCTTGTCATTTTACCAAGAAATACATTCCTTTCAATGATTTTCATTCCGAAAGCGAGAAATATAAATTATTCATTATTATAATGAGTGTAAAGGTCGGGGACTAATTTGGGGGTGAGCGATACAGGCCCTTTCAATTAGTCGTGCCTTCCCTGAATAAAAATTTATTGGCTCGATCTTCACTTGTCGATTTTGTGAAATTCATTTCCTGATCCGGCTGCGATTCTTTTAAATTAACTTTTGATGGGAGCTTAATAGATTTCTAATAATAACTATATGATATATAAATTGACATTTATTATTATTACAGGTGAGTCAAATAGATCGTTAATATCATACCATACCATCGGCTTGTATCTCCTCGCTACTGATAACACTCAACGCTCATCATTTGACACGGTTTTCAGCTCTTCTCATCCAGCTACCACCATCCAACTCCTCCAAGTCTTTTTCTTTCTTGTAGATATTACGAACATCTTTCTGTAATAAAATAAATGAAAAATAAATAGATAAATATATTACTCTACTCTTTGGACTCTACCGATTACCGGCGACGTTTTCAACGTGGTCAGTCTACCTGGCCGGAGGGCGTGTATGCAGCACGGCATTTGCAATTGTTATAATACCTATATAGTTTTTTTTATAGTACGTGGTCACCGTCGTCCGTGGACACTTGTTACAGTAGGAGACAGCGCAACCGGCGCTGCCGACCATGCAGAATCATAGCTCTCTTGAATAGCCTTTGAATAGCATAGCGGAATAACCTCAGCTGTCAGTTTATTCTACAACTTTCAAATTTAACGTTTAACCGTCTTGGATCACTTTTAGCATGAAATATTCCTATACTTACATATAGTAGTTTCAATAAATGTAAGTATAGATAGAGGATCTCCAAGTGGTAGACCGTTTCTATAGAATGTCTATGGAGCAAACATGGGGACATTTACCATTCAATTTATTCCAGAGGGTCACCACTTAAGCAGGATTTATAAGGAGTGCTTTTAAACGGTCCTTCTTGGCACCGATCCGTAACATAAGTATATATTTTAGATATTATCAAACAAATACTCTTCAAGCATACAATATTTATACTAATGAAAGAATTACGTTGTACGTTTTGTCAATAATGGACATCCGCGATACATGACAAAATCAGTCTAGAATGAGAAACGTTGACATGTTCCCAGATGCAGGCAAAACTACAAATCAAGACAAAAATTATCTTGTACTGAATTTTATTTCAAAATTTGTGCATCGCAGATTTTTATGAGTGAAGTTTAATATAACATTTGAGTTTTCGCGTTTTTCACACATATTTATCTATTTAAACCGGCCTTAACTCGAATGTTTATTTTACTCTATGTATCGGTTGGGTTGCACCAACCATGGTCACGAACTGACTATGGTAGATGCAACTTGTTTAAATAGATAAATATGAAGTTTAACATCCCAATCTCAATGTGTTTTGTGATAAACATACATTTAGTTATTTTATTTTTAACACCAATTTAGTTTAGTTTAGATATATTTAGTTTTAGATATATCTTTAGCAATTGTTTGTTTTTATTATTAACATTTAAATAGTTAGGTCTTTCTTTTGTCATTAGCACAGTTTAAAATAAAGGTAAGCAAATGTCTCAAAGTAAAAATATCTTAAAATTTCCTTAATTTTTTCTATTAAAATAGAAAACTTTTAGTTTTAAAAATCGACTGGATATGTCAAAAAGATTTGTTTACTTTTCTTTCAATGTCTCGTTAGATTATTTATTAATAAACTTCTATTCGATGATTTTTAGTTGATATCGATGTTTCCATCGGTGTAAAGAGAGATCTTTAAGCCCCATAAGTTTTGGCCGCCCGTTGTGACGTTGTAACGGCGCCACGGACAAAATTGTCGACCGTTCTGAAACCTCTAAGATTGGGGTCAGTTGGTACAAATGTGCGAATATGTCCGTTCATGCATCAATGAGCGTTGGTTCCCTTTTCATCTGTTTCAATTTTTATTTCTAAAGGGACCTTACAATAGGATTGGTGGTAGAAATCTTAGATTAATTCCTTATTTTTACATTTGGTTTCTCGATAAATATATACTTCAAACAATAATGAGGTATTAAGATTGTATATATGATTAGATGGAGATGTCAAAATGGGATAAAAATTAATTTAAATTTATTTAATAGCAATTTCACATGTCCAATGTTTTCATGTTTAATTATGAAATGTTCTCCCTTTTCAAATAAATATTTGGAACTTTCCAATTTGAACTATCTAAAACTATTTTAGATTTATATTATCTGATTTACTATCTGATGGACTGTCTACTTCCCTGATACCTACACGTTAAGAAAAGAATTCAAAAATTACATTTTTGTAGAACAAAACGAGATCTTGTCACAATAACAAAGACAACAATAACGGTCACATCTTTTATGCAACACTACGTAGCAATACATAACTTTCCTGGCGACCCTGTCTGCAGTTTTCGCCCTCACCATTTATGTAAGGGTGAAGGTAGAGCTGAGTAAACAATCGCGAAGAGTTTATTACTGAGAACACAACATTTTCTTCTGACTGCAACGTAAACGACACATGTTTGGCATTATATTTCACTGAGTCAAGGCTGAGTTTTGTATCAGCCTGTAACGTCCCGCTGCAGGGCTCAGGTCTCCCTTGTAAATCGGGTGGGGGGAGGGTCGTAATCCGCGCGGATTGGTGGATCACATACTCCAAATTATGTTCTCCCTCACCGCTAAGAAAGTATTAATTTTAAAAAAATATCTTTATTTTGTTAAATAATTTGACGTGATTGTGAGATTCCTAATATAATGTGATGGATGCCGCCCTGTCCCGGTTCTCTCGTCCAATGGAATAAGGGAAACGGGATGTGGTGATATCGCCACCCTATGACGTAGGTTTTAGAATTGATAGGGTTTCAGTCCATAATTAATTACGCGATGCTTGCGTATTGGTGGATTCACTTAGCTTAAATTTATTAATTCTAAGCAAGCATTTCTTCAGTATGTTTTCTTACAGTAATTATAATTTAAAAAATATATAATTTTACAACAGTACGTATATTGAAACTCAGTGATATGGATCAGGCTTATAAAGATACTTACTTAGGACACTCTTGATCGGTGACATATGATTGGATAATAATAATCCCTCACTTGTTAGTGCTTGTTGATTTCTAAACAATTTTGATAAAACTTTCACTTCTCATATCAATTTACTATGTACCAAATAGTTATGTATAATCAAGATACGTCTGTGAAGACTACTCCATGCTCGTATTCATACATGATCAAAATTGCCTCGGCCTACTCGATAACTCTTCATGTCAAGTTCATATTTATGCACCAATCGTTTTCGTTTCGACCCAATGAATTTACGCACAAATTAGATTTTTACCGAAGAGCTCGGCGCTAAATAAGCACGCAGTACTACAGAAAAGAACCAGTATGTAATCTTTATGCTACAATCGAAATGTTGTGTAGGTTCAAACTCAACGCTGACACTTATCCGCACCGAATATCAAAGTATATGTCACGTATCAAATCAAATCACATCTGTTCTTTTATTTATTTTATTATGCTATAAATACCATGATAATAATATGTGACATTATCTGAGCAAAGAAACCGTACTGTGGATATGGACTTATTGATTTTGGTTAAGATTTTCGCCATCTAACTTAAAAAAATTATTTAGTTTGTTTAAAAAATTGAAAGGTGTTATATTTTATTTTTAATATAAAGGATTTTTAATATAAGAAGAATTATTAATGTAATTTGGGAAACTATAGCCGACAATAAGGTTCGTTTTCTCAGATATATCACATATTACTAAAGAACGTAAGGGAGAAAGTAATTGTCTTGTGTTCATTTCTGCACGGGGAAGAAAGGACTTATATTCTTAAAGGCATCATTCATTCATCTATATTTTTAAAAGGCTCACACGATTATGGATTGCCTTGTCCTACATGTTAAAGCAGAGTCTGTACAAGAATGGTCAATTGGCTCGAGCTTACACGGCAGTAATATCGCTTTAATATAGAGCTGCCGTTTTCGGGGAAATGACTCCGCGGATTTCACTACGCGTTACCATTCGCTGTGTACTTGGGTGACTAGGTAAATGTTGACATAAAAAACAATATTTGGGTTACAACAATAAATTTCATTACATCTAAAAAAATTCTCCCTTAAGTCTCTATACAGCGATTCATTGTCTCAACCAAAATTTAAAGCACTAGCGATACTCTTCTTTAGCGAGGTCTTCAATAACTGCCATAAATAGCCCTGATTTGGCTCAATTCTTGGATCTCTGGGGTCTTTAAAAACTCTTGCGTAAATGCTTTGTAAGATAATGCATGGTCATGATGCAAGAACAGCCCTCTCACACCTGTTTTTCGGACGTTTTTAATTTAACACATCGTATACAGTTGGTAAACACACATCACTGTACCATTAGGCATTAACAGTTTTTGAGCGTCTAAAGAAATTGTCGCTAAATGGCCACCCGCAGAGAAGAATATTGCCACAATTTTTTGGATACACTGCACCCACATATGACCTTCCTAGGAGGCTCTTCGTCTGGAAACACCCAAACCGTTGATTGCCACATAGTTAGTGGGTCATACTGATAGATTCATCTCTCATCTCCAGTAATAATGTTAAATATATTTCCCCCCTTTCAATTTTCGAATTTTAGAATCATTTCCCTGCACCATGTTACGAGAGCTTGTTTTTGTTCAGCAGTCAGTGAATGAGGAACAAACAAAGCTTCTTGACTTGAAGGTGTTGGTATAAAATTTCATGAATGACCGGCCATGAAATCTTAAGAGTCTCTTCTATCTGTTTGTAGGTAGGTTTTGGGTCTTCACGCAACATTTTCTTTACCACCTCGATGTTTTCATTCATTACAGAAGTCGCAGGACGGCCACTTCTCTCATTATGTTTCAAGGAAAATTTTTCTTGTTTACATTGAGAAAACGATCTAAAAATTGTTGCACGGGCCGGTGCAAGGTCTCCAAAAGCTGATACTAATTTATCTTTACACTTACTTTCATCTAAACCAACTTTAAAATCGTATAACATCATTACACGAAAATGTTCTCGTTCTAATTCCATTGTTGCAAAAAAAGCACGCGAAATTCAATAAAGAAGTGAATATAATATTTCTTTTTTTTTTCGTTTTGACTAAATGGCTTTCGGAATTCGAATTTCAAATAAATTATGTTTTAAAAATTGTACAGCTCAAATGAAATTTATGAAATTTGATTATCTCAAAAGTTACCTAGACACCATATTGTAGTATGCGTCGTATCTGTGTGCGTATACTACAAATATTTCAGAAGATTAGCTGCTGTGTGGTACTTATTCTGTTGCTACAAGTTTAATGAAAATCCCATATAAACGCCCGCCACGTATAATGCTTTCCGGTTTATGATGTGTTATTTTTATATCTACGTGTGTAGGATAAGTAGTATTAAACATGAATGGGTGATGTAAATGTCAGGGATTTTCTCCTCTTTGTCAATGGCGTTATTATAATGTAGGAAGCTGGATTGTAATATAATACTTTATCTTGAAAAAGGTTTTTGTACTTTGAATTTCTGTTTTTTTAAGGGAATAAATGGTAAACGGGCGGGCTGGTCACATGATTGTAAGTGGTCACCGTCGCCCATGGACATCTGCAACACCAAGGGGTATGCGGGTGGGCGCCAACCATGCAGAATCCTGTTCACAATTCTCTTGTCAACATATCGTAGCGTAACGCAAAAATCTCAGCTGGCAGTTCATTCCACAAAATAGTATCATTATGTCCTGCCAGTAATTAAGCACGGTGCTTAAAGGGTTCTAAAGGTGCGCCTCATCTATAAGCTTTAAGTCGCTCAGAGACCTATGAGGAAAATTATGCTGGATTATCTTTGCAGAATATAGTCCGAAGCGAAAAGAATCGACAGAGAACGAAAGTTATCCCGAAATAGCTCATAGAATTAGCAAACTTACGTGGCAGTGGACAGGTTACATCTAGCCCAGAGTCGAGAACTATTTAGATACGTATGGTGACAACCCTTGGTATATAATCTCATTTAAAAAAAGAAAGTTTCTCGAATAGTTCGGGCGAGACATTTGTATACGATTGTCGTATACGACCAAACTTCATACGATTTACACTTTCACATGATGATGAAAACTCGATGATAACAGTGATCACATGATGAGAAAGTCGTTTAAACTAGTTTTTGACTGATTTTCTCTTTTGCATACGTTCAAGCAACTCTCCTTGTGTAAATGAGCCTTAAGTCTATATCTGTTGATGATATGGTATCTAAAGCACATAATTTCTATGATATTTTAAGAACATTTTGTTTTAATTCATTTACCAAGTTCACTGTTCAAAGTGAATTTCTATTTGTTTACAAGTTGCTAGCTTGCTCTTTGATGGTCTCGTAACTATCGTTTCATAAATTCGATACACTTATCGACTGCAAAACTTTCTTGTTCACTTGTTAAGCAAAAGACTTTGATTTTAACGATGTCTCTACTTGAATGTCTCGTATTATCTACATGGTTTAGATTCTGTTGGCATTTTGTTTATATGAAAGACAGAGGTTCCAAAGTGAGAGTTACCAGATCACGTTTATCCAATTTCCCACCTGTTCCCCGCTTCTTGTTCCTGTTACCTTTTCAATTGTCTATATCTCCAACGGTAGCAAGCAGCACCCTTGTCCATGAAGGACAGTGCATACAATAACCAGTTGCCATCACATGGCTGACGACCGATTAGCCTAATTGGTAGTTGAAAGGTCCTAGGTACGATTCCCGATAGAACATGCATTGCTTGTTTGGGTCTGGGTGGTAACGCAGGGAATCCTAATGTGAGCCATGGAAACGTTATTTATTATTATTTTTTATTAGTGGATAAAATTTATAGGATAAGTATTTTTATGCAGGAGGAATATTAATCCTTCTTCCTATAAAATATGAACTTAGATGTTAAAGAGTGAGTAAACTTGTTACTGAGAAAATGAATATTTTATGAAAATAAGGTAAAAAAGTAAAGAAGGGAACGTAAGGGAGAGTTTAATTTTCACCATTAAAAATTGGATCAGTTTATAACGTCCCACTGCAGGGCACAGGCCTCCCCTAGTGAATCACTGGCGGGTTTGAGGCCATAATCCACCACGCGGGCCCAGTGCGGATTGGTGGATCACATACTCTTAGAGGGTTTCCTCACAAATGTTTTTCCCTCACCGCCGAGCTAGTGACAATTTTTAAATGGCCATTAAAGATTACAACGCAGCTATTAATTTGGTTCTAACAAATGACACACCTTTCTTGAAACTGCTGAGCATCTGTATGGCCCGTAAAAGTCACTTTATTGTGTGGTCGTAAAATTTTAACAGGTGTAGTAATTTATTGCTTCATTGTAGTACTATCAAGTAAGTACTCGCACTGACGGTATGGTTTATCTGAGCAGGTTGAAGACGATTCTACATCTACCGTCTCACTGCAGAGAAGCATAGGCCTCCCGGTAATCAAGAGAGGCTGTTTGGCCTTAATACACCATTCTATCACCATAATGTCTCTCTACTGTTTGATATAGTCCTCTCTTAAGCCTCGTCACCACACACGGTCTAACGCTCTTCTTATCCAAATACTACCAGCAAACTTCTTTAAGTCGTCGCTGCATCTGACCGGAGCGCGTCACACGATGCGCTTCCCGGTTCGTGATCTCCATTCAAGGACTGCTCTCGACCACTTGAGCTCAATACGGAATGGTGAATACATATGCATCGGATATTATTAATTATCTCAATTTTCAATTTGCATAAATTGTTAAGAATTTTCTGTAAGGCACTGCAATTTCATCACGTTTTCTTTGACCGCCGGCTGACGCCACGACTGAGAGTTTAGAATAGATAGACCCCTACGGGTTTACGCTCTTATTTTTAACTAGTGACCCGCCCTCGCTTCGCTTCGGTTTATAAGTTTTTTTTTTCAAAATGTTTTTTTCAAAATTTTAAAATAATATATAGCCTATATTAGACACGGATAATGTACCTTCCTATTCGTGAAAGAATTTTTGAAATCGGTTCATTAGTTCCAGAGATTACCCCCAACATACCCACAAACAAACACACAATTTTACCTCTTTATTATATTAGTATAGAAGAAAGGCACGTACTTTTTGTAAATTGTTAGTCAACAATAATCACTTATATTTCTTTCATATCGCGAGTGCGGGCTACCCTTAATAGCGGTTGTGCTCGTACATGTACTAGTATTAGCGTGGGCCGCGGCGCTGCCGGACGGTTGAGAACGCTCAGTTGGGTTCTCAGAACTGAGAACTGAGCGTTCTCAAGTTTACGCACACTAAAACAATGTACATTTACGAACACAACCACTACTAAGTGTGACCCGACCCACCTTGATGAAATGTAAGAATTATAACTATTTTTTTAAATTTAAATAATGATATACTTGAGGCACAATTTTTGAAAATTTCCGATAAATAAATAATTACAAAATTATTAGTCATTATACCATAACATACCAAACCAACAGCCTATGTCTCTTCACTGCTGGACTGCTGGCCTTTCCCAGTTTTCCAGGGTCTCCCAGAGGAATATATAACCTTAAACGTCACGCCTACCTAATCAGATTGGCGAGTCCACTCTTAAAAGTGGTGTAGTTCCTCAGGACTTGTGGTAGCGGCGTTGTTATCCCTTAGTCGCCTCTTACGTCACCCACGGGAGGAGATGAAGTGGTGCTATTCTAAAGCCGGCCGACACCACAAGCCCAGAAAAGAAATATATGTACCAATATAAAATTTATTAATGTCCTTATCATTCCTAGGTTCAGAATATTTAATTCTGTAAATAGAAATATAGACTCAAGGTCATTCCTATCGTTCTGTATTCCGAAAGTTATTTTTACCGTAATCCGCCTTACGTCCGGACGTAATCGGATTATCACGGAACGTATCCGCAATTTATACAATAAATGAAGTCGTAAATAAAAAGGCACATTTACCGTGTGCTATTGAACGGAACATTTCGGTAATTTATGTGGCAATGGTGCGTTTACACGAACTGTTTATGGAGTTTTAAGTAACGCTGGTCGCAGGTAAAATACCTTTTTTCATAGAAAGAAGCTGAGAAAATGTACTATGTATTTAACATATTTTTTTACCCTATGTACTTCATGGGGCAGGAGAGGATGGCAGGGGATAGATGGTAGGGATAGGATGAATTATTCTCTTTCTTATATTCCTACCTAACTTGACAGCTAGCAGCTCTAGCAAGTTACATTCACTCTCAAAATAATTTTTATAGAGGCTGGATGAGAAGAGCGAAGATGGTATGTTTTGGTGAAACATACCATGTTATACTACAAAGGCCGATATCCAACAGTGGAAAGATACAAAGATCAAGATTTGCTATGTTATAGTTTAATGAGTAATGGCCTCTATGATATATGATTTAGAGATGCCTCAGATGGAAGCAGAGGAGAAAAAGGTTGATGTATTCGATTGAATTGATATATTGATAGATAAATGTAAAAAAATTGTGATGCGAAATTTGATTTTCGACAAAACGCGTAAATCGATTGGTCTCGATCGATTGACTGGATTTCTTAAAACGGTCTGCTTATCTTGAAATTTACCTTACAGTAAGCTGATCGAAATTGTAAAACGTTATAAAATTTTATACTAAATTGTCAAATAAACCTTCATACTTCCTTTAAAAAACAATAAATTATCTAGATAATAGACACTTTTTAACTTATAAACAATATTTTACATAACGCTCGAACTTAAAATCAGTAAAGTGCCATATTAACCTGGCCCTTGGGAACTATTGAAATATCAGCTTCACATGAGTGAAACCGAATCAGAACGTTCATAATATAATCGAAACCGGTGTATTTAAATTTTACTAATTTCCAAATTTTGAACACTACAACCACAGTTCTTTAGTTTGTTGGATTGTCAGCGTTTCTATTACTTGGATAGTACGACTGTACAAAAAGGCAGTCCCTTGTTTGTAGTCACTATTTGACTTTTCGATTTGGCACAACCCCATAGGAACTCTGTATAATAAACCTCGGTTAAGTGTTTTATGAGTTACGTCTTAGTATTACAGTTCAATTTTCCTTGCAGCTTTGATTTATTAATTGGATTAAGGGCATGAGCAGTCATTTAGTTCAACGCGTCAAGGTTATGAGTTTAAAGTACAATCTGTACCCTTCGTGTTAACGTTAATTATCACTTTAAAGAACAGGGACAGGGAATCCGTGCCCTCGAGAAGAAATAATAATTCGGAATTATTTATGCAATATTCATCAAACTGCAAAAGATGCTTGTGGATGATTGTAAGGGTAGACTTGTGCCCTACTGTTGAACGTTATAGCCTGATATCGACGTGTATTCGTTTTTCTTGTCTAATAATAATAAAAGGGTTTGCTACTCGTACGGTTCGTTCAATTTTTTTTTTAATTCATATACAAAGTTCACGGCTACAATTTAAGTAATAGTATTATATAATAGTTTAACAATGTTACTAAGTTTTAGGCCAATTATGAACTAATGTTATAAAATACAATTAATTATGTTTATGTGTGTGTGTGTGTGTGTGTCGTCGTATGTTTTGTTTGAGCAATGTGTAGTGTTATTGTTATGTGTACACGTGTGTGGTTAATTACAGGCTTACAGTCTGTTGTGTGTGATACATTGTGATTGCAGTTTTAGAGAAAGAATAATTTGTTTTTTAAAAGAAGCCTTTCTAAGACAAAAGGAACTGCGTTCCAGAATTGTATGATACCGTTACTGTTACCAGCCTTTTGGTCGTCCACTGTTGGACACGGGCTTCTTCATGCACATCGTCTTGTGCATAAGGGACGTATGGTCTTAAAACGCTACGTAGGCCGAGCGGGTTGGCGTGTTTACTCTCTTAGAAGTGGTGTAGTTCCTCAGTGCTTGTGATAGCGGGTTCTGGTTATAACCTGTGCTTTGTTATCGTTTCGTGATATGCTAGAGCACATTCTCATCCCATCCTATACCTCCCGATTTTCCCAACCCTTTCTCTAGAATAATTAGATAAATCGCAAAAAAAATCCACACGATGCTCCAAAATAGGTCAACGATATATTGCAATCAAAATTTTTAGCTCATTCTGTGCAATATTAAAATGCCTTTTTTGAGCCTGCTATGAAAGCGATGAGTACGCCCTTTAACAAATAGATTAATAAGAACATGCATTTAAACGAACAGAAAATTTATAACAATTTGGTCAGCTATCAAATATAGATAGATAGGTACATAAAACTCTTTGTTGCACATCAATACAAAACAAGAGTTATGAATTGCACAAAAGGCGGTTTTATTGCTAATAGCAAACTCTGCCAGACAACCTTTCGGTAGAGAGGAAATAAAAATGTTAATCACAAGTAAATGTATGGTGTACAGTATACATAAATTACATACAAATATACCTATGGCAACAAAAATAATACATATATAGATTGGCAGCAAATCGTTACAATGTTTATCGTTACGTTACAAATATCAGCTTACAATGTTCTTATTGTCAGCAGAGTTTTACTTTTTTGGGCAGCCATTAATTAAGGAACGCAGCTAAAAATAAAATCATGTTGCAATTCATAATGTGCCATCAGATTAAGAGAATCAATTTTACTATAAATATGCATTTGTTTTGTTAAATACATAATTAAATCCTTATTTTTGAATTTGTTCAGCAAATAATGTGAGTTAGTGAATGTAAATTATGACATATTCAGCTTCAACCGCACTACTTAAAATCAATGAAATGATGTTAAAAAATACTACATGAGAAGCGTATTATGATCAACAAAAGAGAGTTATTTTATGAGTATTTCTAAATAACTGAATTCCCTTTTCCACTAAAAAAATATTTGCTGTTATTAAATTATCTTGCTGACTAGTCATTTTAATTTGAGTGAAGTTGGTTTAATCTAATTTAGTTTCATTTTGGTTGATTGATCATTTATCTTTGCCTTTATGACGACTGTTACCGAAGAACATTTCTATTCTTCTATATTGTAAAGACTGCTACAATCCCACCAAGTAACCTTCTTAATAAGTCGTTATCTATAACTTGTTTAGGTAGTCAAAAGTCGAACTTAAGAAATAAGATTGCAAATTACTGTTTTGTTTTACGAGCACCAATTTCAAAACTCTTAGATATTTATTGCCATACATTTCGCCAACCAATTTGGAAAGTTATAATTACACTTCATTTTACTGGATAATGAATGTTGATTAATGGGTATTTGACTTGACGATAAATGTTTCAAATGAATAGCTTTGAATATGTTGTCACTTTATTTAATTAATTAATTGTTGTATAAACAAATGACTTCTTTACCAAATCGCCTTTAAATTACCTACCATAATGTTTGAAATCAACGTGACATGAGTTTTGCGTTTGTGTGAGTGCATGCCGATAGTGTACAGTGCGAACCATTTCGACAATCGGATTGGAAATTTTGGTAACCAGTCACACAGATGCAAAGCTCATGTCTCGTTGATTTCAGTGTACTTTTACTTGTATTAGCCTATAAATTTTAGTAATGATTTTACTAAGGGCCTGTGCCCTGCGAGAGACGTTATAGAGGAAACATTTAAGGAGTAGGAAACATGGGTATTCTGGTCACAGCGACCAGTGTTGTGTTGTAAAAATGTGTATTATCTAATGCTCGAACTTTAAGTCAGGAATAATGAACGTTAAATAACATTAACCTTAACCGTTTTATACACGACCTTTAAACGAATTTTAAACTATAACACTGACGAGTTTCTAATGCTTCCAGTGTTTAAGATTCATAAGCGCTCACTCAGTTCGCTGTCGGTTCGCTAGATCAGTTTGGCCACTTTGCTGGTCGTTAAGACGCGCTACCAAGCCGATCCATAAAGCCATTGAGCAATCAGCCACTCTACCATAGCATACGCCACACTACCACCATACCATGACATCACCATAAAAAATGACTCCTGTGTGCATACAAGTGCAGTCGTTTGCGACTGTTGCGGCTAGCTGTGACTGGTGGTTCGATCACGTGATCAGCCGTCAACTGGCGTGAATGCGTTATACCGTGTGTACACATTCAAGGGATATTTACTCCGAGTGCCCGATGCCTAATCAGTGCCTCGTGCACATTATAAACATACGGTGCCGAAAGTTGAACTTTGACAGTATGCTCGATCTGAAAGTTTAAAATTGAATATGTCTATGTTCGATGTGTATTTTTTGCACAAAACCATTGTAGTTGTATCAGCCGTTAATGTTAAATAGACCTGCACCTAAGTATTATTACGCATTATTTTCGTGCGTAAGTGATACCCGAGCCGAGGGTTGAAATCACGATCACACAAATGTGAGTCGAATATATTATAGTTACGTATAGCCTAGCCTATCTCTGCTCTAACAATTACGGTAGTCTTAGGCATTTATTCACTCTGGTATAGCGTAATTTCCAACCATTCGTTCTATAGGTAAGTCTAACCAAGTCTAATAAATTATACCTATTCAAACGACAAAATTTCTGCTGATTCCAGAGTTGCGTATGTACGTTAAAGTATAATATATGTGTCCACAGGAGCCGATGACCTCCGCCAGTAAAATCGTCTGCCTATCGGTCGTCTTTTCATAAAAAAAAGTTTAGAACTTTCTACTGCTTACGTATTCTAATGTCGCAAGGCATTCTCATATCCTCATTTCAGACTTCAGTTAATTTTCCTAGTTTGTTCTCCAACCGAATATTTGTATTAAGAAATATCTGGAGCAATGATAATGTAGAGCTTGGTACCTAATCTCGACACGAATTGGTGAGTTGGAACCGTGTGAGTTCGTTCGACACTCAGTGTGTCTAAGTAGAGTATTTTGTTTTTTAAAAGAAAATGTTGAATTTTAAAAAGGCTTGTATTTAACAAATAGCAAAAAATACTACATGGGCAGCAAATCGTGATCAAGAAAACAAGTTATTTTTGAATAGCTGAAAAAAAAAAGATTTTAATTTACAAAAATATCAATACGAAGTCGACGGGGTTCGGATTCGATTTTAAAAAACCATAGAACAAAAGTTGTTAGTTTTCACGAAATGCTGATGTGACTAATATGGTGTGACCACGGGTTCTACGCCACAGATTCCCCTCATCCCCCACGACACTACCAAGCCACACTACCAGTAGTGTCGCCGTGATTTTGTTTTCCGTTCTGCACTACTGACCTGTAATGGTAGCGTCGTGGAGAATTTATTTTCCCTTCTGTTGACGAATTCACTGTTTAACGGGTGCTCAACTGCTCAGTGTTTTTTTTATTTAACACTGTAGAAGTAACACCCGATATATGCTTTTCAAGTACATACTTATAGTATAATTTTATTTTATATGTAATTATCTTATTGAGACATGGTTGTCTCAAAAAACGTCGACTTCCAATTATAACCATCTCGATTCAATTATAACGGTAGCAGGCCAAAAACTTGAGAGGGTTTGCAAATATAAATATTGGGGAACCTGGCTGAATGAGGACAGGGACAGTGTAATGAATATAAAAACCCGCATTGAAATCGCTAGGAATGCCTTCACCAATATGTGAAACGTTCTTTGCAACCAAAACCTCAATATCTCCTAGTCTCCTCCAGTGTTATATCTGGCCCATGCGGATCCGAGTCCTGGACAATGAACGTGGAGCTTAGTAAACGTATAGAAGCGTTCGAAATGTGGGAGTACAGACGTATGCTGGCTAACAGTTGGACGCAGAAGGTCATCAATGAGGAAGTCCTGCAACGAGTAGAACGGAAATGCGAACTCTTGCACACAATCAAAGGGCGCGCCACGAGCAGCAAGAATTTCGGTCATTGACATGACATCAGCCAAGACTGGACGGAAATCGTCGATCACCGTCCACTTTAATAGACCCCTCATATTAATGTTCAATAATAAATGACATAGAAGACTTCATATGAAATTTCCACGCCCAAAAAATCGTGCAAAATTGAAAGGAATAGAATAGCAAAATCATTTTTAGAAAGTTGCATTAATCGCTGGTAGGATTTCTTAGGAATTTAGACACAAGAAGTTTAGTGAACGTAAATGCTCGGAAGCGAATATTGTTACAATTTGCTTAAATTTATGTGAGGCTTACCTATATATCTAATTTTTTAGGAGCCATGCCAGGGTTTGTAAAGGCGAAGTATTATAGCGCCAGAACAATTTAAAATGACATAGTTTTAGACGCTTAGTTTATTTGAAGAACGCAGATTCAAAAGCCATTTCATTTCTCTCATGCATGACTCGAATTAAATTGAGTGACTCGCGTTCATGTTTACATTACGACTTTCGACTTTTGTTGGTTTTTGTATTCCGTTCTAGTCCACATTGCAGCAAAAGCTACCATAAATTTAAAGAAAATAGATTATGATCTAAAGTAGTAAATTTGTTGTATTTGGTTTTCCTAATCGATCAAGGATTAAAAACAGATACTAAAGTGGATTATTCAATTTTAAAATAATTTTATCATAATTCTACAAATTTCTCACAATTCACTAATTACCAGAGGTCGGGGTTATTTAGTGTGATTTTGGTGCTTGTGACAAAATGTATATTATTATATTAAACCATATTAAACCATATTAAACCATATTAAACCATATTAAACCATATTAAACCATATTAAACCATATTAAACCATATTAAACCATATTAAACCATATTAAACCATATTAAACCATATTAAACCATATTAAACCATATTAAACCATATTAAACCATATTAAACCATATTAAACCATATTAAACCATATTAAACCATATTAAACCATATTAAACCATATTAAACCATATTAAACCATATTAAACCATATTAAACCATATTAAACCATATTAAACCATATTAAACCATATTAAACCATATTAAACCATATTAAACCATATTAAACCATATTAAACATTTTGTACCCCGGGATTCTCGAGATTCTGAATCTGGTTTGTTAATCAGGTTGTGCCTACTTGCTACTAGGTCTATACTATAGTGTGTGTATCGGATTATCGAAAATAGATACATTTTATATATCCACATTATTAAAAAACTGTATCAAGAAAACTGAAATAGATTAAAAAATTGTTTAATGTAAATAAATAAAATATATTTTCCCGCTATTGTTGCAATTGAGATTAAATGGAGTAAATGTGATGACAGCAACGAGAGATAAACTAAAATGTATTACAAATTCAGTCCACGTTCTTCAGGAGAGCAACCGTCCACCTCCAGAATGCCCATTAATAAACTTTTCGTATTCATTTATATATTATGCCAGCTGAATAAATTATTCTGATTTTGTAAAAGTTTTGAGCATACTCGTATTTTGTCAGTCGAGAATCCTCTTCAGATTTTCGTGGGTGAAAATTTATTTTTTGTGAAAATTTTGCCTCGCTTTAAGTCGCCTAAGAGTATTCACGGCTTCTTTCGTAATTTGCAAGCGGTTTAGTACGAAGTTGCTTTCAATCGTTATTTTAATTTGTCAATAATTATTACATTTAAAACGTTTCTGCAATATCAACACGTCATGACCAACGTTTTTTAATTGTATCAAAAATAACGTTATTAAAAAAATGTTACAATTCACATAAACGTTATCATTTTTTTCTAATGTTTAAAAATGAATCAAGTGCAAAAAATCATCAAATCCGCGAATGTTTCGGACCCGCATTGCTACACAGTAGATGATTCGTAAAAATACGACCCGACAAAATAACAACTGTTTTTTGTACGTGATACTTAAATTACAATAAGGTTAATCTACTGTATAAACTCAATATTAAATGGCGACAGTTTAAAAAAATATATGTGGGAGAACCTTTGATGACTGTTAGTAGACATAACTGCAGGATTGCAATACTAAAAATTTCAAATTTCCATTTCGTATCGTTTATAATTAGACCCCTGTAGGATAGAAGGGAAACAGAGCCCAATTCCATTCGGACCCAGGTTTAGAACCTCGAAATTGTATATACGAGTACATACCAGTTACTCAAGCAGATGGATTTGGCCAATTTATCAATACTGATGGATAGGCAGACTCAATAACAGAATATATGATTTAAGATAACTATATCAAACAAATCGTGTCCTCTCACACCGCCTACTCGAGTAGACGAAACATTTATCAAGATTTGATTGCTTGCTTCACATGCGCACTCTGTACATATTTGAATAGCTGAGAATATTGGAAGAAAAAAACAAGGAAATCACCTATCTTTTCGGTTTTCCTGCTACACCTTAATTTGCTCTATTCTTTTCATTTCAGTGTCACATAAGTTATACTTTGCCATTGACTTTGGTATAAAAATAAATATCTAAAATATTTAAAAAAGATTTTGTCAACTTTGTCAGCTTAAAACTTGCATCTCATTATTAATATGAGTAAATATATTTAACAGAAAATATGTAATAATAGTTTGAAATTAATAATTTTATTAAGTTATTATAGTTATTATTTACTTGTGTAATAGTTTTTTTATTAAGTCTACTCATACTTTTGTAAAGTCTTAGTTAGTAATTGGTCTAAATTAACATACAGGTAGGGTTGAATATATAAACACAGTGGCAAACGATATGGATGAGTGTGGCTATATCTGCTATTTGTTCACAATACAATGAAGATTTTTTTTTGGAGACAGGCAACCCCTTTGGTATTAAAAAGAATTCATAACACAGTTTCTTAATTAACAATTTCTTTTACTAGTATTGTATATTACTTATTAGTAACTAGCTTTAGTTGATTATTGTTGTGGATGGTCAACCCATCCAGTCCTACATATTCAAAAGTATGAACTGTAGTTTCGACTATTGTTACTAATTTAAATTTAAATACGTATGTTTACAAGTAAATGTATTTAATTAAAATAAATAAACAAACAAATACATAACGTATATTCTTTTAAGAAATCAACAACCAACATACGTCAACTTCAAAGCTATACCTTTTACGAAATTGAAGTACGCCAGTTCATGTGCTGAAAGAAAATCTTTACACAATGGCCAACGGATCATTTATCAAGTTACCTGTCACCCTAAATCGAATCAGAAGAAAGGCCCTTTGTCGCATTTGATGTATAAATACTTAGATAGGTACACTTGTGTTTAATTGTGACTAGAAAATAGAAATACATGACATTACCTGAGAAAGGGAAAATTATGGTTGAATATAAATTTTCTACTTTAATATTAAAATAATTTTAATCGAGCTATTTTTATTGCTCGATCTACATGTTAGAGAAATAAATCAGATGTTAGAACAAGTTTCTATTTAAATATAATTTTGAAACAATAACATTTTATGTTAGAAAATCTTTACAAAAAATAATAAATTCATACTGACAGTAAGGTAACTTTGTTTAGATAACGATATTTTTTTGAAAGTCTCAATATCTTTTACCTTACAGATGATTTATATTTATAAAGCGATATCGATATTATGTGTGTATAGCGAAAGTTTTGACGGGGGCACCAGTGCCTCCCGATGATAACATCAACTTATTTCCCAAATGAAACAATCACACTTTTAAAACAGTGATTTAAAAGTGTGCTTATCTTTTGTGGTGGAGGGATTAGTGTCTTAAGAAGAATCTAATTGATCCAGAACCTGTTAGACCAACGTGAATATTTGTGAAGTTCACTTTGTTTTTTTCTTATTGAAGAATCGACACTGGCAAACGGCAGGGCAGCCTATGAGATGATAATTGATCACCGCCACCCATGAATACCTAGAACAACAAGTGGGATGAAGGCATGCTACAGACCCTGCAGAATCATATTCACAGCCCCTTTGAAGAGTCTCACGTCCTATCTATATTAATTTAAAAAAATAAAAAAATCTAACATGACAGTTCGTTCCATAATGAAGCAATAGTTTAGAAGACGATGCAATAGGAGTCCGATAAGATCAAATAAGACACATCATAGACCAAATGCCTTTTTGGAAAGACTGTTAATTATTTAATTAATTTGATTTATTAATTTACTCTTTATGCTCTATATTGTACAGGGGCGGACTTAATGCCTTAAGACATTCTCCACCAGTCGACCGTTGGTTAAATGTGACAAAATTTAAGCGGGTGTAGAAGAACACAAATAGTAAAGCTTAATTCATCTCTATAAATAACAATAATAATATAATATAATAATACATTGACAAGATACTTATACGATAAAATATATGTATATACTTACTAAAAAATATATATTAAATATATAGACCATATGTATGAATAAGATAATATAAATATACCTAATACTTATAATACATACATACAAATAATATAAATATAGAGAAATACGGACAAAAATATCATTAGCCCTGTGAATTACGGAGGTAGTGTTCCAAGACTGTTTCACTCGATAGCAATGCCACAGCTTTCACAGACTAACTATCCTCTGTTAAATTTTAGCTGAATTAGCGAACTTGTGCCAGTATTTCGACTGGACACTAGAAATTCTGAATGGTAGTACTGACAACCAATATTGGCTTTAGTTCTGCCCTTAATTGTTTAACTTCAGCACTGTTGGAGTTGTTTAATTTTAAGATGAACACGACTATAGAGACGATTAAATTCGTAATTAGTATTAATTCTATACTTAGATTACAAATTATAAAATTTTTCAAACAAGGTTTTATTATAAAATAATATCAAATACATCGAGTGATAGAAAATTTGGTACATTATACTTTTAACTATAGATATTGCATTCTTAATTGTATTTCATTAAGCAAGTAAGCAACCTACGTACAAAAGAGTAGTAAAAATATTTAAACCTTATCGATTTTAATCTAAGAAAATCAGTGACATTAAAATATTTACAATTGCGAAACCAATCAAAACATAATTGGATAACCATTGGATTTTCAAGAGGCTAAGCGGCTACCACAAGCCCTGAGGAACTAAAACACCTCTAAAAGAATGGACTCGCCAAAGCGCTTGGCCAGCGCGGCGTTTTATGGCCTTACATCACTTATGCACAAGACAATGTATACTGAAAGGGCTAGTTGCATTACATACCATTGGATATTTCAACGTATCACTATACAAATGTTGCTAAAATGTGAAGATTCTTGTTATCGCCTATATCACCTAATAACCAAAAACCGTATGTGGTGGCGAGACTTGAGAATCTAGCTGTGAAGGGACATACACGGATGATATGGTATAGTATTAAGTAATACTGTACAATTGTATCGTATTCTGTGAATGCCTACATTACAAAATATCTATAAAGAATTTTCTTATCAACGCAAACTTTGGGAACTTGTAAATAAACTATTTGCATAAGCCACTCCGGGTTCGTGTAGGTGTTTCGAATGGAAATAGCGAATGGAAATCCTTTGTTTATTGTTTCCCCGCCAGCCAGGTTAAGTAGGGTTTGATATTGTATAACTACACAGGTTTATATTTGGTTTAAACTTTCTGTATATTTGGAGTACATTTCTACCTACATTTTAAAAGAAAAGATTACGACGATTCAGCAAATAATTAATTTATCCAACTCCTGTCCCATTTTCACCTATTTTACTACCAAGAACGTTTTAACCTGCTAACGTGGCGGGAATGAAATATTAAGGTAAAAAGAGAACTACGTCCGCTCGAGATGAAGTAACGAGGGTTGAATGCAATTTGCAAGATTTAATAACCATTGTTGGCAGTCGTTCTCCGTAAAACAAAGCAACATCCGTTCGATTTTAAAGAGGACCATATCGATTTTCATTTTAATTCTACATTTTAATTTTCATCATTTCATTTTGGAAAATAATATTACTTCTCTTTGTAAAGACAAATAAAAGCAAGTTAGTCGTTGGTTATGGGAATGTTATTATTTGTAACACTATGGCAATTATATTTCCTAATCTACTCCTAAATCTCCAAGGGTAGGCGGTACATAGAGACGTGCCAGCGTTTTTCATTGTTGACTGATGTTGGCATGTATCACGAATGTCCATGAGTGACAATATTCACTTACCATCAAGTGTCTGCTACATTAATGTTTAAATGAAACGCGTTTAGTTTGAGGAAACCTAATTATGGCCCTCATAATCGGCAACATTTCACTAGCGGTGTCTGCGACTTCGTTCGTGTGAACATGTGATTCCCGTGGGAACTCTATGATAGATCTGGATAAAAGTACTCTCTAAAGTACACACAAGCATTCCAAGTTTCATTAAAATCGGTTCTGTAGATTTTGCGTGATGTTCGTTCAGACAGACAGAAAAAAATTCAAAAAATGTTACTTTGGAATCTACATCATTCGTACTTTATACTACAACCACTTTTTTCTTAAATACTTCATTTACAGACACGACTCTATTAGCATTTTATTATACGTTCAGGTATAACAATTTTTGACTCTTTTCATACAAACTTTAATTGAAGTAATTGGATGTGCAGTTTTTTTTAATGTCTCTTTATAAAATTATCTGGCCGTGTGGTGTCTTCTGGCTTTAGAAATAGCACAACTCCATCTCTTCCCTTCGGTATCATAAACGGCCACGAAGGGATAACAAAGCGGCTACCACAAGCCCTGAGGAACTAATCCACCTCTAAAAGAATGGACTCGCCAATCCGCTTGGCCAGCGTGGCGTTTTGTAGTCATACATCCGTCATTCACAAGACTAAATAAGCACGAGGACGCTCATATCAAACAGTGGACGATGAAAGGACTGGTCACAATAATTCATAGCAACGAAGTAGAAGTTTCACGACCTTATTACTCGTATATATGAACTGGGTCACACAAACAGAATCTCTAAACAAAGTTTCCTTATTGTGGTTAGCAACATGCCTCAAGACATCTGGAAGCTAATTAGCAAGAGTGACCGCAAGAGGCGTTCCACGTTTAGTGGCCCATAAATTAAATTCTGGAAGCCTCTGTAACCATAAATCTATTAAGCTTACGTTGCTGTCACGTTCTTGGTTAGTATACGACGATACGTTTAAGCGACGAGGCTGAAGTGATGCTGGGCATCTCTAGGAGTAGGACTGATTGATGTAATCGCACATATTGAATTGATTGATTTAAGATCCGTGGAAGACTAATCGATGCTTCTTGGTTTTGGTTACTATTGTATCTACGTTACTCAATTATAGGCCTTTTATACTAATTTAGTCTTATAGCTTTGTGAAGTATGAAAATTTGAATTGTGAAAATATGTAAAACATTATTCAAGTTTAAAGTTAAAATAATATCCAAAAATATGAACAAACTGTATTTCAGCCCTTTGACACAGTTTTGAGAAACGGTGTATCACGAGATTAATTATTTGTATTGGAGAATATTCGTAGCAAGTTTCAATTTTTTTATATATTTATTTATTTAAACTTAATTTTACAGTTCAAAGCATATATCTCTCATAAGTTTTATATTTTTTAGTTGCAGTTAGTTTTAATGTGTATACACAATAACTAAACATTAACTTATAACTAGACAATAGCTTACAATAATATGGGAGAGTTCGTTGCCACCTGTGCTAGGAGAACCCAATGTTACAGATGCTAACGCCTTCCACCAGGTAGATACCATAAAATTAAATACTGTAAATAACTAAATGTATCTATAATAACTGAACTAAATTAATAGGACCACATTTATTTCTCCGTTTAAACTTTGACTCAACCGTTTAATTGAAATTTTTAGGGGTTTAATTGAATTTAAAAAAAAAATACCTACTGAGAACCTAAGACTTTACATCATAAAAGGAAGTTACTCGCCAAATTCATGCACCAGTTTCAGCTCAACGTTGATGAGTCAGTCAGTTAGTTGAGACATCTCTTTAAATGTATTCAAGACAGGTAGTTAAAGTGGCTGTACCTAAGTACTTTACTAGACCCCTCATATATAAGGTTCAATAATATGAGGGGTCCAGTAAAGTGGTAGCAAACGACGATTTCATATAAATCTCTTCGCATATCAGTCCATTCAAATCCCTCCTGCTCGCGACAGAATATGAGCAACAGACACCATGCTAGCGAACTGTATTATGTCATTACAACATTAAAGTAAGAGCCTTCTTAATATTAAAAACACAATTATCATTAAAAACACAATTATTGCTTACGTCATTCAAGTTAGTGTGTCTCTAAGCGAGTGCTGGCCGCCAAGTGGGTCAAAAGCGCTCGGTCATGACCGAGCGTGCTCAAGCATCCGTCTTTTGTATCCAGTGTATCGAGCTTCTATCGGTTATTGGCATGTGATTTGTAATTTTGCTTCCTTTATCTTGTCACATACGTAAATGCATTTACAATACAAACGTATCTAGGAAAATTGTAGATTGCCGAACGATTATACGCAAAATAAGTTTTCCTTTGTATTTACTTTCCTAATGAGTGTAATTAATATACATAAATGGGTATTCTATAGAATGTCAAGATAATATGACACATGAATTATGGTCCGTTGTCCAAATATTGAGACTCTGGACAAAGAAATTGGCCCGCGTAATATGAGGCCAATATGCAGCTGTGGATGTAAAAAGGCTGGTTACGATTTACTAATACGAGTATATTTAAAAAACTGACTTTGACCTAAAAATGTTCTGAATGTTATAAAATACATATAAAATCAAAACTGGATTGAATTAAAAGTCATATCGAAGCAAAATAAACATAGCAAAGTAAAATCGCTGTTTGTATAACTGAGTAATATTTGATTTAGCCCAACAGATTCCTTTGAACTTGAATCCAGTCAGTATGAACTTTGCTTTAAGTGTAATTCGCTTTAGAGCTTAGTTTTTAATAAGGAATTTATGTCCACAACGAAGTTATGCTATCGCATAGGTGTATCTATCCATGTCTTTCAATTTCACGATGTTTTTTTCATTATCACAGCATGTTTCTTTCATCACCATTAGTTAGAAAAAAACATGCAGGTTTCCTCGCGATGGTCATGTGTATCAACGAATCAAAATCTGCTAGTCAGTGCAATACATAGTCAGATTATGATAAAACACACACCATAACCTTTCGGATACATTGACGTCTACTACAAGAAACGATTAGTATAGTGATTAGCTCTACCAAAGTGATACAACGGTATTCAATTACAATAGCTACTGTTAGTTATCAGAAAATATTAATTATGATTACCACAAGAGGAGACATGAGGTTAATCGTATCTGTAAATGTGGCATAGAATATGAGAATCGACACTATGTGTTGTGGGTATATCCTCTTTGTTAATAGGCGTGAGAATATGCTGGAGGCGGTAGAGCGCAATGATATGGGCACGGTCTAATACCATGGCCTCGTTCGCACACCACTGGCACAAACATAGGAGCAGGTGGAATTAGAAGATGCTCCGTCTATTCCCTGAAAAGGGGAGAGTTGATATATAGGGACAGGAACAATATTTGTAGGGAATCAAGAAAGAGTGCTTCAGAAAAATCTAACTCAATTAATACGTTGCGTTCCTTCCATCATTCGGTCTGAATAACCGCAAGGATATTAGGATCATGGCAAGGTGAAAGTCCTCTCCTTGTAGGGTCCATCTTCAGCTCATATCTTGGCCCTTCGATTGTATCTATTCCCTATATTTTGATGGTTCCGTGTTGAGATAATAAGGGATTACGCAAAC
This sequence comes from Sesia bembeciformis, assembly GCA_943735995.1. Lineage (NCBI taxonomy): Eukaryota > Metazoa > Arthropoda > Insecta > Lepidoptera > Sesiidae > Sesia > Sesia bembeciformis. The sequence continues at coordinate 5,466,953 of OX031034.1, forward strand.
AAACAAAATAATCTTAATCTCCATCACTGTAATTACATTTCTGAAATGTACGGTCCCTACGCGAATCCTCAGAGCTAATTATACAATTATAATATTTTGCGATGTTTAGGGTCAACATACTCAGAGGCCAGCCGCAAAACTTCCCGAACGCCCGTTTTAATACAATTCCGACCCTTAAGATGTCATAAGCGTTTAGCAGATAGAAATAATTTGGTTTATCTTTAACATATGAGGACAACTGTTGTTGCTTATTAAAATGTTAAACGTTGGGTAGTTGAATGTTTGAAGGTGGAAGAGAAGCTCGATTTGACGTCTTAAAAATTGATCTTATATTTTTTTTTATATTTGTACGGATGGATAATAAATCTCCATGTAATTACTACAATTAGTTCTACGATTATTGTATTGTATTATAGTCGCTGATCGCGATGACCAACGGGATTTTGAAATATCGAAAAAACTATTTTCGAGCGTAGGCGATAAGCGAGGGACATCGTCGTGATATTGCTGCGCGTTTTGTCCTAGGAGACGTGTCGTGTCGCTCGATATACGGCTCAATCAAAAGTGTATACAAATTAGATTCCGCCTTTGTACCAATGAAACACAGACTTTGGAGTTTTTCTGACAATATGATGTAAAATTAAGATTAATTGCATGACAATTATGATTAGCCGCATGATTGGCCAGTAGTGCCAGTAGTGTCCATTACACAAACGGTCCGATTACCAGTTGGATAAACATTTGTTTAAAAATGTTATTTCGTGGTCTAGGTAGTTACGTGGGTGTGTTTGTTTTCTTAAACCATGACACGTTGTGTGCTTTTGACTATCGTATAATTTAGATGTTTGCTATGTAAAATACTTATAATCAAAACCGTTTGTCCAATACTTTTGTAACTAGTGTCCCGTAACTACGAGTATATATGCGGTTACTATGTATATAGGGGAATGAGTTCCTTACTTGTCATGCACGTTATTTTCATTAATAATACGTTTGAAAATTAGGTAAAAAATAAAAGTTGTATAAAAATATTTGTAGATGTAATTTTTTCAGTGTCGATACTTTATTTAGCGTCCATCGATTTATTTACTTTAATTTATTTACATAATTTTGCAAACCATCAATAATACCATAGAGGATCATTGATCGTAAAACTTATACTTTTGTTTTAGGAAAAATTAGGTTATATTTGGAAAGAAAATTAGATTTTCGAGAGCATTGCAAAACAAAAGAAAGTTTCTCAACTCTTTGTGGCGGCCTCGAGAAGGGATTGCGTTATTTTTATAACATTTATATTTTAGGCGTTATTAATTGTAGATCTACATATTTATAGTTACAAATGTAGTAGTGAGATGGCGAAATTAAATCACTATTTATTTTCCTAAATCATAGATTAATATGGATTTAGGCGTTTCTCCATCATTTTGTTTTATTTATAAATATTTATATGTTTGTTTAAGTTTATATATTTATTATTTATCATAATATCAACTTATAAAGCACCCGTTTTGATACACTGCCCTAAGGTTGACTGGTAGAGATCAGGCATAGTTCGCCTTCTGTACATTTTGTTTGCAAAACTTTAAATTAATAAATAAATTTTAGTTAATAAACAAATAAATAGCTAAATCGCTGGTGTCAGTATCACAGTCGTACCACTTATATATAGGTTGGCTTTTTCGATAGTAAACTGTATTCTTGGTTTCACGTATTATTTTAACAACGTATAATTATTTTAATTTTTTGGAAGATACACTGAATCATTAATTTCGCTCACTGCATTTTTCGATCTCAGTGTTATTTAAAAAGGATGTAGAATTTTTAAATTTTGCCTGCCGTCGACATGTTTTGTATTCAAAATAATAATTGTCTTTAGTATGGAAGCTCCTTTTTGCCAGACTCCAGGCTGAGCGCCTTCTACGTTCGCCCTAAACCATACATGTCCGGTGACTCTTGAGCCACAAGAATTTAGCCATTCCAGAAAAAAAAGACAGCCTCTGATATACCCTTGAAAAAGTACGTTGAATAGTTTTAAAAAGCCCACGTTGCTTTGCCGTAACACTAACTTTGAACCGTTTTAAAAACGCTAATTCTCCATTTCACTCGAGTCAACTAAGCACCCATAAAAAGCCACGCGTGGCTTGTAAAATTGCAGACATTTAATGCCCCGCTGTCGTGGTTGTAGGACTACTACTATTAGTAGCGAATAAAATTAGTTTAGCGAATAAAATGGATTAGTAGCAACCATAGGGTTAATCATTAGGTAAAATAGCCCTGTGTAATATTATTTTAAAAGTACATAATTTGGTAAATACAATTGACCAATGGAATCGTATAACTATCCAATTTATTGACATACAATAATCTAATTTTTTTATACTAAAATTACAAATTAAACAATATGATATTGTAGCGCATGCATAGTACTAAGGATACATACTATACCATATCATCAGTTTCTCCATTGCTGGTTATCACCTTTCTTTTTTTTTATAGATAAGAGGGCGGACGAGCAAGCGGTCCCACGTGATGGTAAGTGTTACCACCGCCCATGGACACCTGCAACACCAGGGGGTATGCGAGCGCGTCGCCGACCTTGCAAGATCCTATTCACAGCTTTCTTGAAGAACCTCATGTCGTAGCTTAATGGGAAGACCTCTTAAAGTAGTTCGTTCCACAGCCTAGGGGTTCGCGATATAAAATAATTTTTGGACCGAACAGTACGTGACACCTTCGTATCGAGGAAATGCGGATGGACCGCACTTCTGTGACGGGAGATGCGGTTGTAGAAACCCGAGGTGGGAATTATATTGAACAATTCTTCAGAGCATTCCCCATTGTACAGGCGGTAGAACACACAGAGAGACGCAACGTATCTCCGAATGCTGAGGGGTTCTAAACCGCCCCTGAGAGTGGGATCGTCGACAATGCGAACAGCACGTCGTTGGATGGAGTCAAATGGGTCTAATTAGTATTTCGGTGCGCCGGCCCAGAGATGTGAGCGATACTCCATATGGGGCCTCACCTGAGCTTTGTAAAGCATTAGGGGTGAAGTACCGCTTCGCTCTATTCAGCACACCGAGCTGTTTGGAGGCCATTTTGGCCTTATTATCCAGATGACCCCTAAATTCGACGTTGTTGGAAATTTCGACAACAAGGATCCCAATACTCTCCGAGATCTTAAGAGGTATGCTCTGAAAGCGAGGTGCTACGACAAAAGGGGTTCTGCACTCCCTCGGACCACCACCATGCACTGTCAGCTTATCTTGATAAACTTGTCTTCTTATTTTCTTATTCAGCCACTACCCTTGTCGTCAGTTCACCTGGTCGGAGAACGTCCCACGCTACGTTTCTCGGTACGTGGTCTCCATCGGTTATCTTTCCTGTGACAGATATGACATAGTGTATTTGTGTGGGTTTCTATAACGCGAAATAAATAAATTGCTTTTGTTGTAGTACTTATCAAAATGATCAGCATGTATGAGCCGATAATCCCTAAAAAGCATACATTGAAATATTTATTATGTACGAACTTACACGGAACCTTTACAAACTCTATAAACTTTTACATACTACAATCGAGGTTTGCGAATTTTTCAAGCCGCAATGGTTTCCGGAGCTCCCATTAACATGGTCGTATTCCCATTTTATTCTAAGTCAGTCAGCGTGTCGGACAGTGTCAACTATGTGAAAAGCCTGTTGAAATTCAGTTGTAACATTTGGCGTAGTTCCCAGTGGACAAAGCTCGAGTATTATTGAACGGGCCTGGTAGCGTAAATTGTATTTTCCACGTATAATAAGGTTTTATTTTCAAAACTACGAACGTCATCGAACATAGTGAAACCATTTATAGTATATCACATTTTAAATAACTATACTAAACTTAATCCCGATTTTAGTGATGCATTGGCATCATTAAAATCGGGTTTTAGGGAGCATTTAAAACTTGCCTCTTATGTTTGAAGAACTTTATTATCCTACTGATTATGAGCCTTTCTCAGTAATATAGCAATTATTACTGGAACAGATATTTTAATTATGGGCTAAATATTAGAATTCATTAGTCAAGCACGGCTAGGAACAACTGGACAACTAATGGAAAGAATTGAAGGAAGAATTGAATTGGACTAATGCAAGTCAAGGTCAAATGTTTTATAACGAGTCTTGGAATTCAGATCACGTGCCGGGCAGTGCAGTGTGGGACACCCTCGGACCAGGCTGGATGAGAAGAGCCGAAGACCGTCTGTGGTGGAGACATAGCGACAGCGGCAATAGCGGGAGCTCTATATGGAGCAGTGGAGAGACATAGGCTGATGGTATCATGGTATTATGATACCCGAAACACAAAACGATCGAGTATGATAATAATCTTAGTTCATAATCGGATTCCTTATTTCTGTAAATGTAAAGAAATATCTAATATAAAAGGGTACCGTTTGAACAAACAGCACGTTTAATCATGCAACATCACACAGCGTGGTTACTCACAAATGAACCAATTATGGGTCCCCATTTATCATACGACCACATCACCGAGCGACAATCAAAATGAAAGAAGATTTCATGTGATTTCGTTATTTGGTTTGTAAATTGAATTGCTTAATTGAATTGCAGGGCTTTGTAGATTTACTCTGTATTCACAAAGGGCTAAATGAATGAAATTGAACCGAGTAATACCCGCGACTTGACTTTGATTTTATGTTACTAGAACTCGTGTTACTTGTATTTGACTAGAAGATTTTGCGTTAAAAATTCACAACACGTTGTGTGTGCACACTTATCTAGATATAGGTAATTAAAGATTAATTGCGTGTTCGTGACTAAAAATGTGGGATAGATAACACAAGTTGTATGTCGCTGAGTGTCCAAGTTGGCGCTAAGCTTCTACGTCTCTCGTTGCTCGTTCAGTGTATCGACCAGTATCGCTAGCGAGTCGTTGTTATTAAACACAAAATGCCTAATTGAGCTATTGAAAGAAATCGCCAAAGTGGTGAACCGAATCAAAGGGGATGTTTATTTTCTTCGCTGACTGTTATCCCATCACTAAAATTTATTCACTAAAGTGACAAGCTTGGTTTCCATACAATTTCACGAATTTGTGTTGTCTACACTATGTTACTTTCTTTAAAGATTCGAACATTTTGTTCAGGAGAGTTTTGCGTGTGGTAGCATTTAGCTACGAAATCAGTACGAGTACTGAATCAAAATCATCTTCTATATAAGATTGTTGTCAGATTTTTTAGTTATAATGATTGATACGTTCTCAATTATAATTATCCGTGGGATGAACATAGATTTTTTTTATTAGTTGATGAAGAGGTGAAAATTAAGTACGGAAAGTCCTCTTCATTGATAAAGTTTGCACGCCCACTTCATGCTACATGTATTATAATGAAAATCGTGTGTCAAATACTATTTATACAATAAGTATTGTCCAAGGAAAAGTAGAATACTGTAGATTTGTTTGTATTATAATTAATTACTTACCTGCATAATATGTGGCGAATATACAACCGATGTATGTACTTTTAAAAACGTGTTAAATTTACATTTGGCGAAAATACAATAACCCTTTTAATTTACAATGTGTATAGTTCCATTTATGGCAGATAATATCTCAAACGAAGAAATTCAACATTTCTTCCTCGTGCCACATTCTCGAGGCATAATATATGAGTTTAGGAAGATACAATGGAAGATACATGGACTTCCTTTGAACAGTTTTTCTTACTTTGACGTGTTTCACTTGCAGGAAATATCATATACATCATTCCATATTTGTTATATTAGTTTAAGCCCGCTGCTTCATCCACTTGTAAGTAGAAATTTATATTCCATGAAAGTTTAAATTTTAACTTAGTCTTAGCGGCGACCGGAGTCCCTAGCTACTTCAAAATATCAATAAGAATGGAACTACAGTTCTTGCGTGAATTGTGATTGAACAAATATACTTCACAATAATCCCGACAGGTAATTATTTTTGACTTATACTCAACCTAATCGGAAATCTACAAAATTTAACAAATGCACTACAGCTACTAATTTATATACAGAAAAATGGATACAATAAAATAATTGAATATTGCATGTTGATACTAATTTCTATACAGTACAAATAAAGTAAAAGGACATTTTAATATTTTAATGATTGTACTCACACTTTGTAAAATTATAATTAATATGATATATTTGTACGCCTTACGACAGAACTAAACAAATTGATTTGATTTGATACTAATTTGTATACAGTAAAAAAGATACAATTTGATCTGGCCTCCCCCATGACCCACGTCAAAAATTACAGTCATGTCATTTAAAATTCGTATTTCACGACGAAGTAAGTAAAATACGAATGTTAGCATCTTTCCTGTGTGACAGTCGGTTTCACTTTGGTCGAAATCCAAAGTGTATATAAAGAGTCGTTAAATATTATCTTCCTAATTATAGTAGGGTGATTTCAAATAAATCTACCTATTGCGGAGATCACGACTAAAGGGTTGACTAAGGTCGACTAAATAGTTTCAAAAAGAGAATGGTGTAAATATTTCAAAAAAATCCAAACTCAAAGTGTACGTCAATATATTGTATTATAATCAGAAGCGGTAATTAATTAATAAAAAAACAATTTGAATTACAACTGACTTTCAGTAATAAAATTTTAATGAATTTATGACAGAACGAAAACCAGACTGTAATTGGAAAATGATAATGTTGGATGAGGGCTCGTAAAGCTCTACAACTAACATATCTGTTTCATCTAAACATATTTTTTGGTAAACATATGCAAAATAAAAGCAAAATGTCCATGCCGACAGGCGCTACCACCCGCCTCTTTCATTTATTTACAAATGCCGGGTACATAAATATAATTTCTTGGTGCCATAAAACCGTGTGAGTTAATTACGGCACTGCACATTCGTTTGAGGGCAGTCAGGTAAAATTGATTCTTCTTTGATCTGTTTAAATCTACATACTTTAAATACAGGTCGCTCAAACTTACACTAATTTACTTTACATTTATTTTTAAATTTGATATTTTACTTATAGTGTAGTAGACAGTATTTAGTGCGGTAGTAATTTGAGATAATCGTTGTATTTTTCTATTTCATATATTTTCGTCTGATATGAATGGAATTACATCTGGTATCAAAGTATGTTATGACAATGTAATTCGTAGAACACCTAATAAGATAGTGTTCCTAACAAAGTTTAGTCCAGAATCAATTGCATTATGACTTTATGAGACTTAAGCAAAAGAACTCGTAAAGAAGAACGTAACATAGCTTTACGACGCCCTAAAATTTATTTAGAAACCTTGAAATTTACGGACGCGACACATGTACGTACAAGTAAAAATTACTAGGCATTAACTCCAGCACATGATTTGTAGTTACCTACAGCCATTATCCATTACTGTAACTTTGCTACTCATGAGACATTCCACATTTTAATACAGGCCAATATCAAAAACCACAGCTAGAAAAAATAGGTTAATAACTTCTTTTAATACTGTGAATTTTTTATTGCATGTATGTGGATGATTTTTTGTCTATGGCTAAAGAGAAAATAAGGTAATGTAGTGTGAACGCGGAATATCGTTGTCCTCGTTTCGACCCAAAACAGTAAAGATTAAATTTACTGCCACGATCGTGTTACCGCCATCGTAAAACATAATTTACGCCTGTCACAGCTTTAGGAGATCCCACTTAAAGGAATGAATTCTATTTAAAAAATAATGCTGTGAATTTTTTACGCCAATGTTGGTTATCAATTTGGTATCCGTTCTGAAGATTCTTCCATTTTAATTTCATATTATTTTTGTAGTTTCTGTTAAATAATTAACTTTATATGATTTTTTTATTTAATGCACCTACCCCTTAATACTTTTCATGTTTCTATTATGTTATGATGATCTATACATATAAATATCAACTAAACTAAATTATAAACCCCACAAGAAATAAATTTAAAATACCTAAAGTAAATAATAGACAATATTTTAGTCCAAAGTAAAATAAATATCATCACACATTATGTGAAAAGCAATTAAATATATGAATTTAGTTAGTTATTTAAAAAAACTTTCGCGTTTTGTACACATTTTATATTCTAAATCGGGTCTGAACGCGTGTAATAAAGGTATTTGTTTACCTTTCATTCCTACTCGACGTTTCGGCACCAGCCGTGGTCACGAGTTGACTTCAATTCGTTCAACTCAATTTTAACTCGTGCCGTGACGTCGAGTAGGAATAACGTAAACAAATACCTTTATTATTTTTATTATTTAGAATATAAAAATAATTTATTATGAGTTCGTTTTTTATAGATGTTAAATAAATTATATCAACTGCTGCATTATTGACTTCAAAAATCCTATTTCAATCAAGAAATGTTCACCTAAGTTGCCTGAAAAGAAAGGACGTATCAATTCTAAGTGAATACGAAGTGTTTCAAAACTCGTTGGAAATACGCCAACTATGAGAGTACCCGTAAATTGTACTAGCATTGCACTATACTCGTGCAATGTTTATATTATCGTATTGCCTGTTTAGCTCTACATTGGTCTTCTACATTGAATTGAAAAAGAAAATATCTGAGAATGTTCTGCGGCATTTGTCAGTGTATGTAGAAGTTAACGATTTCATATAACTTTGTACATAATTTAGGAATTAAGGACTAAATTTTAGGTCTACTAAATGGCTGCAGACATTCATTAGATTCGGGTGGCATTTAGAAATTGTTTAACTATTCAGTAACGAAGACTGACGGTATACAAGAGTAAGTTTCAAAGTCGATGCACTATCATTTACCTTTGCCTGAGATTTCATTTGCTGGGACCTGATATCCAAATCTGTTTGACAATGTACATATTAGTGTCGATGCATGTACATGGATTTAATACTGTCTACTACTTCTACATCTTCCACTTCTACTCTTCTACATAATAATAATTTTCTCTATTGTACAGACTAACAGAGTAATTTGCACATATAGGTAGCTATGAAAACTTAAAACAATAAGCGGTTTGTTGCAATTATGCAGTCTCCTTCAGATAACCTGCGATAGGGAAATGTGATTTGTAAAAGTGGACGGTGTTAAGATATACAAATTGCTTTAAGGAAGTACTATTTGTATATTGTCTGTGACCGTACGCTGCTAAGAGACGAACAAGTTGTAAATTCGCCTTTATGCAAATATTTCTTCTATTTTCCTCTAACATTAGGTAGTCGGATAACCATTTAAAACTGATTTAAATGGTTTATACAGGCTTCTCTTGAATGTTAATTTACTCCATTTAAAGAAATTTGTAAAGAGCGCAATAAATAATAATCCGAAGGTGCTATGTCTGGACTGTATAGAGGATGCGTTAAAACTTTCCAGCTAAGGTCCATCAATGTTTTTTTGAGTCATCAAAGATGTATGCGGTCGAGCATTGTCGTGATGGAAACTACACCTTTTCTATTCATTAATTCTGGGCGTTTCTCTTCAAGTGCTTGTTTCAATTTTACTAACAGTAGACAACAGAATTAATCGTTTGGCCACGTGGCAAAAGCTCATAATACACAATGCCTTTCCAGTCCCACCATACACATAACATGACTCTGTTCGGAGTGAGGCTTGGAGTCCCAAGACTATTTATGATGGCTCACCTCGTTTAGACCAAGATCGTTTTCCAACATTGTTATCGTAGGTGATCTACTACTTATCGCCTGTTACGAATCTCTTCAGAAATGGATCGATTTCATTTCGTTTTAGCAACATCTCGCATATGAAAATTCTATTCACCAAATTTTTGACATTTAAATCATACGGCACCCAAACATCTAGCTTTTTTAAAAAAAATCAGTTTATGCAGGTGATCCAAAACCGTTGAGTTGTGAATGCTAAGCTCTTTCGCAGTTTGATGACTGCTTATGTGTCGATCTGCTTTAATTTTTTCAATGATAACACATCAACATTTACCTTAATAGGACGACCACAGCGAGGAACATCATTGAGATCAAAATTACCAGACCTGAATCCACTGAACCACTTTTATGCAGTAGTTTTGGATGAAGCATCTCCTTTCGAGCACTAAAAGCGAACAAAAATTGTAAAACATCTAATTTTCTCCTTATTATCTTCCATTTTAAAATTGTTAAAAAATATGAACACAACCTGTACCAGAACAATGAAACAAAACTTGTAATTTTAATTTGCACCATTACAAAAAGTCAGCTGTCAAACGGTATATCACTTTCCCGCCAGTGATCAGTGTAATGTTATGACCTAATAAATTATATTTGATTTTATAACTTAGTAAGTCGCTTCTCATTTCATCCCACATACATTAAAAGGCGGTGGTTACGCCTATAGGAAATATTTATTTATTCCTTTTTAAATAATCCTCATTTTTAATCCTTTCCTTTAAACCGCGTCAAGCGTTGCAAATCACTAGTTATTTGTTTGGTGGTTTGCTTCTGTTTGAATATTTGCGAGGGACGGGCCGGTTAAGATCGGACCTCTCGCTCGCACACACGCAACACGAGGATTCCGTGGCCGTCGTTTAACAGTGACATTTTGACCGCCCGCACGCGCCGTTCAATTATACAAATTAGCTGGAAACCTGCTGTTTCCTCCGGTTCTGGACGTTGTCGGGAGTGCCTCCGAAAACACCTGGTTATGAACAGTTTGTTTGTGAAGTGATCACGGATCCCAAACGCATCCTGGAAGCAACATCACCACCTCAGCGCGCCACCTTATCGTGAAGGCAGATCAGGCTGGCGAGAGGCGCAACTGAAATCGACAACGGCACCCAGCTATACGCAGACAGGTAACAAGCCATCAGATTAACTATTTCTATTGATTTGCAACGTGTACTGACATCTACCCGTAATCCCATTTCCTAATAAAACGAACCAGCGAACCCCCCCAGGGTGGATGCCGAGGAAGATATAGCAATCGGCATAGCCACACCATAGTATTTGGTCCTTCGAGCCGGATTGGCCCGCAAACCCCTATTTACTTATAGGAATTACTGAAAGGGTTACATATTACATATTGCATCAGTCATTTAAATTCCTTGTTTAGACCAACTTAACTTTGTAACCGCGTTGGCTAAATTGAACCTTATTGTGTTTACATACGGTTTCAGTGAAAGCTTGTTATCTTGTTTATTTTATTTAGATACCTTCCGCATTTGTATTTTATTATTGTGTATGAACGGCGTATGATTGCACTAATTTACCCTCATAATACGTGGACAAAAGCTAACGTTATTTATTTACGCAACTATTGGAACTATTTCTATAGTTACGAATAGTATATCAGGTAGTTGTTTATTTACGAATTTATTAATATTTCCGCCGCAAAATCTAGAACTGTAGAATTTGTGTTATTTTAAACCGCATCGTAATCTAGAACTACCTACACCGCACCAACTTTCTATAAAATATATAGGTACATACCTATAAATAAAAACAAATTGTTATTTACAACGCTTCCTTCGAGCGTCGATTAGGTTCGAAGGTATCACCGCATAGGTTTACCTATAGATAAGTACGTATAACATTGTCACTTGTACCATTTAGCTGAACGAATATTTTTTGTTACTTACGCGTGGGTAAATTGGATTAATATATATTATATTGTCATAATTTAAACGCATTCTTACGTATTATATTATACTGTCTACGCTTATTGATTTAGTTTATTTTTAGCAATTAGGAATAGATAACTGTCATAATGTCAGAGAATTTGGAGATAAAGATTAAACTTTACGAAGCAAAGCGCGCTCAATATTTTTGTAAATTACAGTCTATTTATGACTTAATAGTAGAAATCCATCGCGACAAGGCGAGAACTACTTTCTTATCATATGTCTTTGTTGTTGACCAATTTAGAACAGAATATATAGCTATTGTGGACGAGATTAACTTGTTACATTTACAGAAAAATCCTACTTATATAGTTAATTACAAATCATTAGAATCATATGAAAACATGTATGCATTGATAAAGACAACTTATCTCAATCTTAAAGAAAATAACCGCATGTGTGTGAACTGCCTAAGTTCGACACATTTTACATCTCAATGTAATTCGCAAACTACTTGTCATAAGAGTAATGGGAATCACCACTCATTGCTACATTATAACGACAAGCCGAATCCGCAGTTGTCTTCAACTTTACATGATAAGTCAACGCCTGTTACAGATGAATCGGATGGCAACTATAAAAATAAGTCTGGTTCATCGCCTACTGAACAAAAATTGCAAGTTGCCTTATGTACTAGGACCGCCAATACTTGCAAGCCCGACCTCACTACGGAAGTTCTAGCCACAGCTAAAGTTCTTGCATTGGGTCGGGGTGGTAGGAATGTACTTATCCGATGCCTATTGGATCCAGGCTCCCAAAAGCACTACATTTCGGCTAAATGTTGCGCTAAATTGGGCTTGCCTATTAAACCAACTTCCCTATCTTCTGTGCAGGGAATAGGAGAGACATCACAGGCCGTTAAAGGTGCTGTTGAAGTTAGTTTTACATCTCGTTTTAACATTGATCCCAAATTTACCATAACCGCATTCGTATTGAATAATATTACTAATGAACCGCCCGCGGGTCATATCGACTTATCCGCTCTAGACCAATTTAAGAATATAATATTGGCAGATGATACTTGGGGAACTCCGGGCTATATTGACTTACTGATCGGTGGTCAATTATTTGCCGAGATGTTACTACCCGGCAAGATAGTGAGTCCACCGGGGAGTCCAAACGCTTTGGAAACCGTCTTGGGATATATTATTTTGGGCGACGCCCCCCTAACTAATCCTCAACCGTCATCTTCCATATCGTTGCATTCCACCTATGAGGTGGAGTCATTGATGCATAAGTTTTGGGAAATTGAAGAAGTGCATTGTTCATCTACTTTAAATGTCAATGATCAACAATGTTCGGAATTTTATACTTCGACAACCGTACGCAACTCGTCGGGTCGGTATGAAGTCGCGCTTCCTTTTAAATTCGATCCTATCTCTTTGGGGCGATCTTATTTAACCGCGAAGTATCGTTACCTAGCGTTGGAACGTAAATTTGTAGCACAACCCGCACTGAAACTTCTCTATGATGAAGTAATTAGAGAATATTTAGATAAATCTTATTTGGTTTTAGTGAAGACAATTCAACCGCACGACAAATGTTATTTTATTCCGCACCACGCAGTTTGGCGTGATGATAAAGCGACATCCAAGCTCCGGGTTGTCCTAGATGCAAGTGCTAAAACGGACAATGGCATGTCGTTAAATGATCTGTTACACGCAGGTCCTAATCTTCAAAAGGATCTCTTAACAATTATTCTGAACTTAAGATTGTTTCCAATTGCTTTTTCCGCTGACGTACGTCAAAGGTACTTGCAAATACTTATGAGAAAACATGATCGGGATTATCAATCTATTTTATATAGATTCGATCAAGATGAACCCATACAGGTATATCACTTCAATCGCGTAGCCTTCGGCTTAAAATGTAGCCCGTTTTTGGCTATTCGTACTGTTCAACAGCTTGCTACTGATGAGGGTACGAATTTTCCTCGAGCCAAGGAAATATTACTTCGCGATATCTACATGGACGATGTAGCTACTTCCGTATTGAATGCAGAATTAGCTGTACCAACCGCGCAGGAGTTAATCCATCTGATGAAAGCTGGAGGATTCGAGTTAGCAAAATGGTCTAGTAACTCCTACGAACTGCTTCAACAAATTCCTGAAGCACTGCGTCTGTCTCGATGTATCGACTTCGACAACGAAACGATGCTAAAGGTTCTTGGATTACGTTGGCATCCTACCGAAGATGTCTTTGCATTCAAGGTTACTCCTGCTAATCGAACTAGCACAAAGCGCAATATGTTAGCCTCTATCGCTCGTCTTTTTGACGTTTTGGGTTTGGTACCCCCAGTTATTTTATTCGCTAAACTTTTAATAAAGGAACTTTGGATAGCAAAACTCGATTGGGACGAGGTTCCTTCCAATCGTATAGTACGCCTTTGGGGTCAGTTTCAATCTGAGCTTCCTCTTATGGAGAACCTACTCTTCCCGCGTCACATTGGTGTTTATGATCAATGTGTGGTCACTTTGCTAGGCTTTGCAGATGCTAGCGAGAAGGCCTATGGAGGTGTTGTATACGCCCATGTGTCCATGCATAGCAGCAGTCAAACAGTACATTTAGTTTGCGCCAAATCAAAGGTCGCACCTTTGAAAGTGGTTACGCTTGCGCGTCTCGAGCTCTGCGCCGCATTACTTCTTTCACAACTTCTTAGAAAGGTTTTTGAAACTTACGCGCCTAGATATCCGATTCATTCGGTTATGGCTTTTTCGGATTCCACTGTAGCATTAAACTGGATCCACTCATCACCTTATAAATGGCATACCTTTGTTGCTAATAGAGTCTCCAAAATTCATGACAATCTTTTACCTGAAAACTTCTTTCACATTAAGGGTACAGAAAACCCTAGCGATTGTCTATCACGAGGATTAATGCCCTCTCAATTGATTAACCACCCACTTTGGTTACACGGTCCGCCTTGGGCTAGTCAACCAAAAGCCGAATGGCCGATTCAACCATTCATGTCTTGTCATTCTCAGGAAATGCCTGAACTAAAACCTCTTGCTTTAGTGACTGCAGCAACTGCAGCAACCGACGAACCGTTCCTTTACACATTGTCTCTCCGCTTTTCGTCATGGAATAAATTCATTAGAGTGGTGACCTTTATTTTTAAGTTTTGTAGAAAACTCCCGCAGGGTCCGATCACTGCTTCAGATCGCAATTTCTCCGAACAAGAAATCGTTAAGATAGTACAACAAGTTCATTTTTATAAAGACTTGCAGAATTTAAAGAACAACAAGACTTGTTCATCGTCTACTATCAAGCTTAAGCCATTTTTAGAAAATGGTGTTATACGCGTCGGTGGTCGTTTACAAAATGCTGATTTAGATTATGATTACCAGCATCCCTTTTTGTTACCACGCCACGATCATGGGGTGGACTTAATAGTGGATCACTATCACCGCAAAAATTTACACACGGGACCGGAGTTGCTGATGTCGATTCTTCGACAACGCTACTGGATTCTCGCCGCTAGACGTATCATCCGACATCGAATTCATCAATGTAATACTTGCTTCAGAGCTAAACCTCGCCCTACATTTCCAATGATGGCGGATCATCCAGGAACTAGGGTGAATGCTGTAGAAAAACCATTTTCGCAGACTGGCTGTGATTATGCAGGTCCTATCCATTATACTCCAATACGAGGTAGAGGAGTTAAAATTAAGAAGGCTTATATTTGCCTATTCACCTGTCTCACTACTAGAGCTCTCCATATAGAGCTTGCCAGTGATTTAAGCACTCCAAGTTTTCTTGGAGCTTTTAAGCGTTTTCTTTCGCGTCGCGGCCCGGTGCGTTGTATGCACTCGGACAATGAAACAAATTTTATAGGTGCTAGGACCTATTTGCGTGAGCTTTATGATTTTTTATCGAAGGAATATAAACAGCACTGGGAGACGGAGCTATCCGAAAATCAAATTCAGTGGAAGCTCATCCCTCCGAGTTCTCCTCACTTTGGAGGGTGCTGGGAGAGTAATGTGAAGTGTATTAAAACTCACTTATTTAAAGTAATTGGTAACCAGATCCTTTCTTATGAGGAGATGCTTACTGTTCTCGCGCAGATAGAATCCTTGCTTAACTCGCGTCCGCTTACTGCCCTCAGCGCGGACCCTTCTGCACTCAAAGCCTTGACACCGGCACACTTCTTAAATACAAAACCGCTGAAATTTTTACCTTCGCATGAGGTGTTAGAAACGCGTGTCCATCTTATTGCTCGTCACGAATTGTTGGATCAATTGGTGCAATCGTTTTGGAAGCGGTGGCGCTATAAATATTTGCACACCCTTCAACTACGCCAAAAATGGAACACTCCGGCCTATCCTGTCAAGATAGGTACGGTAGTTGTTATAATGTTAGATAATGTAATGCCCCTCCACTGGCCTCTAGGACTGATCGCTCAGACCTTTGAAGGCCAAGATGGAATTTGCCGCGTGGCCCTTTTCAAGACCAAAAATGGTCTTCTCAAGAGACCTATCGTGAAGTTGTGTCCACTCCCTTCACAGTAATAAGTTTCTTTCTTATAGTTTGTAGTTAGTTAGATAGTTTTGCCGCGTTTTCTGAATTTTTAATCCTGTCTTTATATTCACCATAAGTTTCATACTTTATACTTATATCCTTTGATTTTCTTTTGAAAGGACCTTTCAAGGCCGGGGGAATGGTTACGCCTATAGGAAATATTTATTTATTCCTTTTTAAATAATCCTCATTTTTAATCCTTTCCTTTAAACCGCGTCAAGCGTTGCAAATCACTAGTTATTTGTTTGGTGGTTTGCTTCTGTTTGAATATTTGCGAGGGACGGGCCGGTTAAGATCGGACCTCTCGCTCGCACACACGCAACACGAGGATTCCGTGGCCGTCGTTTAACAGTGACATTTTGACCGCCCGCACGCGCCGTTCAATTATACAAATTAGCTGGAAACCTGTTGTTTCCTCCGGTTCTGGACGTTGTCGGGAGTGCCTCCGAAAACACCTGGTTATGAACAGTTTGTTTGTGAAGTGATCACGGATCCCAAACGCATCCTGGAAGCAACATCACCACCTCAGCGCGCCACCTTATCGTGAAGGCAGATCAGGCTGGCGAGAGGCGCAACTGAAATCGACAACGGCACCCAGCTATACGCAGACAGGTAACAAGCCATCAGATTAACTATTTCTATTGATTTGCAACGTGTACTGACATCTACCCGTAATCCCATTTCCTAATAAAACGAACCAGCGAACCCCCCCAGGGTGGATGCCGAGGAAGATATAGCAATCGGCATAGCCACACCAGGCGGTGTATCAAAATTTACATTAAAAAAAATGTGTTTGTATGCAAAGTATATCTGTATACACAGATAATGCATATAATTGCATAACATAAGTATTGTGTACAAATAATACAAATACATAATTAGGTACTCATATACAATATACAAACACATACATATACTACACTGGATCGCAAAAATTCCGGGTCGCTAATAAAAACCGTAATATCTCAATAAATTATATACCTAGATCGCTCGAATAAATAATATGTAGTAAGGAGGTTACTAATGCTTGTTCTAAATCTCTAAAGAGGTTTCATTTGTACAAGTTACAGATTTAAAAAAAAATATTCTGCATTTTGAAAAATTTAAAATTAGGAAAAGAATATTTTTTCTGCTTTTGCTTCAAACGGAGCTGTCATTATAAATGGTTCCTTGGATTGATCAGAGTATTCAATGCAATATCATGTCGGTATCACCTGAAGAATGTACACGGATTATTACCATGGTACAAGAAGGAAGAAGTCAGCGTAGCACTGCTAGAACAGTAGGAGTATCTTTATCAACGGTCCAAAGAGTACTCCAGCGATTTCAAGAGACCGGCATGAACATCAGGAAACCAGGAAATGGCAGGCCAAGGTGCACAACTACACGAGAAGACCGATTCATCGTGAGCACTATGTTAAGAAATCGACATCTCACGGCTGTTCAGGTCCGAAACAGTCTTCAAGAAATTCACCACAACAATGTGAGCTCTAATACGATTCTGCGACGTCTTCGTGAAGCTGATATAAAGCCTTATAGACCAGCAAACGGCCCCAAACTGCTCAGAGAACATCGAGTTGCCAGGTTACGGTTTGCTAGATAACACATCCGATGGACAGATGAAGATTGGTCCAAGGTTATGTTTTCCGATGAGTCCAGATTTTGTTTATTTAAGCACGACGGGAGACGAAGAGTATTTAGACGGCCAGGAGAACGGTATCATCAAGCGTGTTTTGAAGAAAAGGTGCCATTCGGTGGAGGATCAATAAAGGTTTGGGCTGGGATATCTTCAGAGGATCGCACGGAGTTATTGATCATAGAAAACGGTTCTCTGACTGCTGTCAGATACGTAGGAGAGATTTTAAATGAGCATGCTGGTCCATTCTTAGTGAATCTTAGTGAAGTGGTATTAGTGAATTTCCATTCTTATGCACGATAATGCGCGACCACATACTGCTCATTTGGTCAATATGTATATTCAAGACGTCGGTATTACCTGTATGGAGTGGCCAGCTCGCAGCCCAGACTTAAATCCCATAGAACATGCATGGGACGAGCTCGGGAGATGCGTGAGACAACGCTCTCCTGCTCCCGTTACCTTACACGAGTTAAAGAATGCGCTAGTGGAAGAATGGGCAAACATAGACCAAAATCGTATTAAAAATTTGGTTTACAGCATGCCACATTGCATCGTCTTATTGAAGTGATACGGGCTCGTGGAGGAAATACAAAATATTAAATTGACAAAAAAACTTTTATTTTTTAAGATTTACTGCGAAGTGTATTTTTGTTGTCATAAGTTAAAAGCGAAATTTTCTTATTTTTTAGTATTTAATTAAAGTTATATAGTGTACAGAACGTGTTACACATTTTTTTATATATATTAATCAGTCATCTACAATATACTATAGTTTCGCAAATTAGTCTTATGTATTTAAGAAACTATCACGCCATTTATTAGGGACCCGGAATTTTTGCCATCCAGTTTATTAAGGAACAGAGTGATATGCAAAACTATAGAGAAAAAGCAAATTACAGCAAAATTCTTGTTTTAATTTGCTGTAAAGTAAATAATCAAGAACTAGTGCATTGTTTCTCAACCTGAGGGTCGTGACCCCCAGGGGGTTCGCAATCACATATACAGGGGTTTGCAGTTGTTAAGGATAAAATAAACACTGATTTATGATTTATAATCAAATGTTAAACAATAAAAAAATAAAAAATATGACCTAATTATTTGGAAGGGGGGTCATGAGGTTATTTACTATATATTTTTGGCCTTTTCAGGGAGTCGCAACACTACAAAGGTTGAAAAACGATGGTCTAGTGTAACCACATATCACCGAACCTAATGTTTTGTCAGATTACAATTTTTTTTCATTAAAATGGTGTACTTATTAAATTGAAATAGGTACCTTATCCATGATTTCGTGATATCTCTAGTGATTTGATGAAATATCAGATTTCGTCATTTCCATCAGACATATAAACCGGAGATAACGGATCTAGTGTTATGTAACACGTACTAGGTTTATATCCTGTCATCTATTTATAATTTATACAACACAATCGATCGCATAATCTAGTATCTCTTTTATTATACGTAGACATATTTATACACCTAACAATACCCCACGTCGAGCCAATATAAGATAAAGTGTTCATTACATTCTGCTATTACCTTATCTGCTATAAATACAAAATTTATGAGACTATTATTGTGGCGGGAAAAATAAGTAGCCGCTGTAACTTTATTGCCCGCTGATATATGAATTGTGTATCTATCCGATAACTTAGAACGTTATCTACGCACGCAAAGATCTCTTAACTGAATGGTTGATGGCAAATAGTATGCGTTGTAGAACTCGTATATTTAGAACGTGTCATAAAATTATTAAAATTTTATTAACGATTTTTGAAGACATGTAATTGAAGCGCAGTAACAGCAAAAATCAGACCAAAAAAATGCACTTTGTACATATGAGACACGGCTGTTTTAAGACAATCCTTGCAAATATTATAGTGCATTTTATTTATTTATTTTGCAACCAATAATCGAAGCGCTAATTTTGGTATAGGTATAGTTCGTGGAACTGATTTAATATATAGGGTAAGGTTAAAAACTATTTAATCTTTATACCATGCTGGCTAAGCCACACCGCTTAGAGTGCTCTTGCTCGCTATGCTGGCTAAGCTAAACCGCTTAAAGTGCTCTTGCTCGCTATGCTGGCTAAGCCACACCGCTTAGAGTGTTTTTGCTCGCTATGCTGACTAAGCCACACCGCTTGTATCTTAGAGTGCTCTTGCTCGCTATGCTGGCTAAGTCAAACCGCTTAGAGTGCTCTTGCTCGCTATACTGGCTAAGCCACACCGCTTAGAGTGTTTTTGCTCGCTATGCTGGCTAAGCCACACCGCTTGTATCTTAGAGTGCTCTTGCTTGCTCTTCTTAAAGTGTAGGCGAATTCTACTAAAACGGTATGCTAAATTTCAATATATTCATAATGTACAGCCGAACCTCTAAATTTTTTATTGATATAAATTTTACATACAGAAAAAATAAATTTACCTTACTCTAGAGTCGAATACCTGGTAGAATTAAAATAGTAATTTCAATAAACAAATAACATCATATGTGTAATGACCATTGTTTAGAAGTCTACAGCGATAAATGTACACAAAAATATCCGATTAATCTCGTAGCAGGAACCACTGGAACATTCTGAAATGCATTTCAGAATGTTCCGAGGAAACGAGTATCCGTGCCTCGGCGAAGTCATTTTGCTGTGTACGGTGTCCATGCTGATTACATGCTGTTTTCAAAAAGAAGATCTTTGATTGCTTATAAAAGACGCGGTTTTTATTATTGTGTGTATTTCAGTATATATACATTTAGTAAATTGATACGAGTATGTCGCCATTTAAACTCGCCGCGACACCGAATATTCACATACACATAGGCACACTCCTTATTGCAAACACAATAGTCACTTTAAACCAATTTCATTTTTTTGCCGCACTAACGCATACCCACATCCATCCACACACACACACATACACACATGCATTTACACGAGTCTTACGCGATAGTTTATGTATTAGCCCATCGCCCATATTATCTATTATAAGTTCACGGCCTTTTTATAGTGAAAATAATAAAGACTTTTTTATTACATAAATATTTATTGAACGGAATATCGTACATTTAATTCGACTCTTTTTCGCTGGCATTTTTATCGTACATTTTGCTGGCAGAGCCATTATCCCATCGCTATAAAATTTTTGAGGATTCTAAGCGAAAAACTGATTGGTTTATACAGGCTTCTGTTGAATGTAATTTTATTCCATTTAGAGAATTTTGTCAAGAGCGGAATAAATGATAATCCGAAGGTGCTATGTCTGGACTGCATGGAGTATGCATTAAAACTTTTCTTTAGTCATCAAAGATGTATGTGGTCGAGCATTGTCGTGATGAAAAACTGCACCTTTTCTATTAATTCTGGATGTTTTTCTTTTTTTATGAACCATTTTTATCCAGTAGTTTTAGATGAAGCATTTTATTCGTAAAAACCAAAAATCTTACTCTTGTCGAAAAAAATTGTAAAACATATCTAATATTCTCCTTATTAACTTCCATTTTAAAATTGTTAAAATGAAAAGATAAAACTTTTAACTTGTAATTTCAATTTACCCCTATTACAAAAAAGTCAGCTGTCAAATGGTATATCATTTTCCCATCAGTGATTAGTGTTGACAGAAATATGGTCCGCTAAAGTTATACATTGAAGAAGGGCGTGAACTTTTCAGACTACCTAAAATAAATAAAATATCGAAAATATAATTAAAAAGCTAAGATACAAATTTAAAAAAGCAGATATATTAATGTCCATTCATTTCTGAATTTAAAAGAGAAGTAAATGAAATACATTCTATACGTGCATCCGACCGTTACTACTTTGGTGATACACAACAGGACCATCCGATTTCAATTATTGTTATTATTATTTCAGGCTTCGAAACAGGTTCGGTTATATCCCGTAAGTAAAGGTACCCGTATGTACTCCGCCGAATGTCATGGCAGACCTTGGACCACAGAAAAGAATAGATAAATGAAGGCCGATGGTATGATCTTACATGTCATATTTATTTTTAAATAGATATGGACATTTTTCTACTCGTATTTAGAAATCGGAAAGAAATTATAATTTGATGTTTGTAATTTTAAACCATTACCGAGCGGATGTCACAGGATGAACACCGACGTAAAAGTACCACAAAACTTAGCGAAGCACAGCGTTTAGCAGGATAGTCTGGCATAAAAGAGGGGAGGCCTTTTCTCAACTCCAGGCTAAGAAAAATAATAAGTTACAAAAATATTAATTTTTATTACTCGAATTTAACATTAACTATCATTAAATTTTTGCGTAGACTGATCAGACAGTTTCATAGAAGACAACATCTATTTTAAGTTATATTTTATCATTTTAGTTTCAAGAAATATCTCATGAAAGTCACCCTACACGTGAATCACAAGTCCACAACCGTAACTATGAACAAAATATCTTGTTCTTTATTTAACACAGCTACCGAGTAAATACAAAACACGCATTTAGTTTATTCGTATATTTTTGGGTAACATTTTGGCCTTTTAACATTAATTCATCCGACTAACCGTGTATTTTCGTTATATGTATTTTGTTATTGCGTCGCAATATTACGAGGTAGTTAATTCTGTAAATGACACCATGATTCGTCATTAATATTATCTGTCTCAAATATGAATTCAGGCGTTGCAGTTGCGGTCGTGCAAAATAATATTTATTTATACTTATTTTTTTTTATGGACGAAGGCGGCAGACGAGCATACAGTTCACCTGATGGTAAGTGGATACTGTCACCCATAGACATTCGCGATACATGCCAACATTTGTCCAAAATGACAAACGACAAACGTTGCCCCCCCCCCCCCCTCGGATGCGCTGCCTATCTTTGGAGATATAGGAATAGATTTGGAGAAAAGGTAGGTAAAATACGGAGGGATAGGATAACATGGAATGGGAGTAGGAATGGGACCTGGCATATCTCACTCACTACCGGAAAACGTACATATATTGGGGAAATACGATAAAGTAGGAAATTCAGTACATTTCAAGGTATTGTTCTGTGAGAGAGGGGTAATGTGGCTAGTCGAGCATGCCCAGCAGCTGTTTGACTGCAGCGTGTGCTCTCCCCCTCGAATAATAAAACGACTCAAATAATTGCACAAGTCTATCAAATAGCGGACTTAATGCCATATGACATTTTCTAGCAGTCAACAAGTAGATCAAACAGAAATATGAACGCGGGTGAAATTTGGTTTAACTGTACCTATATATAGTACAAATAATAAAATAACATTTTATTGTAATACATAAAGATTATACATTCAAACGAACAGAAAACTTAAAAGACTGCTGAAAAATGGTTTGAAAATACATCAGAAATTTTTCTCTTTTTCACTGTTATAGATTATTTGAAAAAAAAAATGAGAATCCCAACTATGTATTTCCGAGTAATATTGTTACTCGTTTTTTTTTGTTATTCCCATTCTTTATGTAGAGCATTGTATTATTTTTTTAACTTTTATCACCTTTTTTTACTAAGGCTTCCGCTTTATACAATTTCCGAGCTTTGTCTGTTGTTTTTCGTTACGTGTGGTTGGTTTAGATATGGTTAGGTTATGTTTTTTTAGGTTGCAAAAATCCGGACACACATTATTTTTCCAAAATGTTTTTTTCATATTTTCATCAAAGTCTCTAGCTTACAAGCGTATTGGGGGTCTTAATAATAAATTCATATCCTACTTTCAAATACAAAAGGGAAAGTTAAACAAGGGCCACGGGATAAGTGAGGAATATCCTGACTTTAAGGATGTTCGCGAGATTAAATGTTGCGTATAATTCGACGACGCCTCTAAAGAAACAACATTTTCTTTAAGAATAAGGATGAGACAAAATTTATAGAAGACTGTTTTCGACTTTTTATAATTCACGAGTATAATGATTGTTTTAATAAGAATACAAGACAAAAAAATGTACGTTTATAAAATAAATGTTTACGTTAAGCTTTAATTTTATTGTTTGTGTTTGCGTCCATAATTTTAGTTTAAAATCCGTTTTGACACTGTTAATGAGAGATTTGCATGACAAGGTACGACCAGTATTCTCAAATAAAGAAAAAAATATTTTTTAATACGGTAGCTCCAGTTTTATCGGCTCTGCCTTTAATGAGAATATTTAACATGATATTGTGTAAATAACTATTATTTATAAATTATTATTATTATTTATTTGTTTAGATATGTTTATTTTTTGTAGGAGGAGAGTGCATGCTACATCCCCATAGCCGTTGGGCGCACTCAACTGGCCACGTTACCCCTCACTCACAGAAGACTTATCTTGAAATGTAATGCATTTCCTACTTTATCGTATTTTCCCAATGTACGTACGTGTTTCGGTAGTGAGTGAGATATGTCAGTGCCCATTCCCTTCCCATCCTATCCTCTCCGTCCCCATTTTACCAACCCTTTCTCCCAATCCATACAAAGGTAGGTAGTATCCAGTAATAGGTATCCAGGGTAGGTATCCATGTAATTTCAAAACATTTTGATAGGGAGGGAGCACGCTGAAATCCAACAGCCGCTGGGCGCACTCGACTGGCCTCTTTGCCCCTCTCTCACAGAAGACTACCTCGAAATGTACTCCATTTCCCGCTTTATCATATTACACATTGTATGTACATGTTTCGGTAATGAGTGAGATATACCAGGGCCCATTCTCATCCTATCCCTCCCCATTTTCCCAACTCTTTCTCCAAATCCATTCCTATATCTCCAAACGTAGGCGACGCATCCGTAGGCGTGCCAACGTTAGTCATTTTGGACTTATGTTGACATGTATCGCGAATGTTTATGGACGACAGTATCCACTTACCATCGGGTGGACTGTATGCTCGTCTGCCGTCTTTTATCTATAAAAATAAATAAATATTAATTTCATACTGTATTCTCGATTCTCTGTTTGCCCAAAAGACATGTATACTCGTATAGTTGACTGGTATATAGAGCATGTCACAAGGTATTATCCGCCTTTTGTACATTTTGTCTGTGGAATAAAGTAGATATATAAATAAATAAAATAAGTTAACCATTAAGTTTCATAACAAAACACGTTTGATAGAAATGGCGCCAAGAAAACATTAACTTTTTCATATTCCCAGATTCACTGTGACTGGAAGATGAATTACGTGTATTGTTAAATCTTGTTTATGTGGCGACTGATATGTACGTCGGTCTCACAATAGCTACGTACGCGTTGACTATTAATTTTGTAGCAGCTGTACACACTACGCCTCCTTCATAAACCTTGACACTTATGTCCCGGTATCTCAACACGTGACATATTGCTCGTAGGATTGTCTACAGGTAATTGCTTTACCAATAATTATGTTTATGATTTTGAGACAATAAGTATTCTTTCAAGAGAATTTAATTTCTGTTGGTTATTACTACAGGTACAAATATTAAGTAGAAGTCTATATCAGAAGCGCTAACCCAAAAGTGTGTACTTGCAATATGCCACATTGCAAGTACACACTTTTGGGCCTTGAAGAAGTATACTGGCGGTTGTTGGATGAGTAAAGCCGAAGATCATGTCTGGTGACGAGCCTTGGGAGTGGGCTATATCGAGCAGTGAAGAGACCCCAAAGTAATTATAACCGAAAAGCTAAGCTGTTACTTCCGCAAGCTTTAGCAATTGTCATTTCATTGATTTAAAAAGAATTATAGTTTATTAAATGAAAATAAAATATTTATTTTTTAAAGTACAACGCTTAAACCTATAATTTAAAACAAACGAATAAAGCATATTTTCGATCAATAAAAGAAAAAGTTCAGAATGCGATTTATTAAATTATAATTATAATTATAAGTATTTTTCTTTTATGGAGGAAGGCGGCATATGAGCATATAGTCCACCTGATGGTAAGTGGATACTGTCGCCCATAGATATCCGCGATACATGCCAATATTAGTCCAAAATGATAAACGTTGGCACACCCCCGGTTGGGCACCTTTGGGGATATAGGAATGGATTTAGAAAAAGGGTTGGGAAAATGGGGAGCGATAGGATGGGAATGGACTCTCGTATATCTCACTCATTACCGAAGCACGTACGTACAATGTGGCATATGATAAAGCGGGAAATGCAGTACATTTGAAGGTAGTCTTCTGTGAGAGGGGGGCAACGGGGCCAGTCGAGTGCGTCCAGCGGCTGTTCTCCCCATCTGAAAAGTGTTTTGCTATTAATGTTTAACACGTCATCATCGTATATTTGGTACTATGGGAGTTCCTGAAACTAACGTCAACTGTTTCTGAAGGTTATTATACAAAACGCGTCCAAAATCTCTATGTGGAAATTGTTTTTGACACCGTCAGTCCAGTAAAGTTGGTAAACTTTCCTTGTATACACAGATTATTGATAAAATGTCCAACTTACTGGAGTGATTCCAATATTCAAAGTGCAAAGATGTAAATATTCTCAAGCACTGTGCCGAACGTACTACCGAGTTTCAATAATAAATATCTATATGGACTTAAAAACACTTTAAACATTTTAGCCTATGTTATGTATTTTAAAATATATATTTTTTTTAATTATTATTATTATTACACAGGAAATTTCAAGAAATTGTAATCTTTAAAATTAAGATTAAAATCCTATTCTATTGTAATCTTTAGGATAAGTATGGCTTTTATAATCAAAATTAGTTTTGGTATTTAATAAGATTGAGAGAAAATCGTGACAAGAAATTCCCATATAAACATTATCTTTCTCTCTTATTACAATTATATATCTGGTTCATGTACTGAGTCTAGAAAAATACAAAAACGAGAGTCCTTTGAAAAACTTTAGTTGGTACATTTTTATACCAACTTTTCGTCAGGATCAGTGTCTTGACAAAAATTGAGACACAAGTCGTGTATATAAGTGGGTCCTTGCCAAATCCATTGCTCTGTCCTTGAGACTCGGCGCCGGCAAATCTCGCATAGATACGCCTACAATTTGCAAATAAGTGATGGGGCGGACTTGTTTTGTAACTTCTGGATTGGTCTCCTATTTTTTCGCAAACAACAAGTTTTAGTCCGAAAACTAGAACGTGACCTATAAAATCAGTGGAGCAAAAAATGGGACGAATACAAAAATAAGTTTACTGATAATTTTGATCAGTTAAACGCGCTTAGCTTAACGTGGCAACTAATACAAAAAACAAAAATTGAAGATTAAAGGTCATAGAGCTTGAAAGTTTAACTTAACTAATTACTCTTAAGATCCTTATAGATTTTTATTCCGTTACAGTACAATTTGTTCAAAATATAAACAAACATGTAACTGACACGGTCTTAAATTAAAGAAATATCTCAACGTTTAGCTTTAAATCTAGTACAAACTTGCAGTCGCGATGAATCAAATAATGGTTGTTTAACAATTACCACTTCACTATTTCATTTAAGGCCGTGTCAGTTGCTTCAGGCCATCATATTCGTTTACATTTTGGACATATTGAATTGGAACGTAATATATATAATTCGTCGTAAAAACCTTAATTTATATTTAAAGCATTTGGAGAAAGTCAACATCAAAAGAAATCTCTAAAGTTGGCACCGTTTCGTGTGAAACGAAACTAGTAGTAGCTCCAAGATTTATCAAAAAATCTACGTTTCAATTCTTTGAACTAAAATTTATATTCAACTTAAAATTCAATACTTTGTAAAAAATTATGACGTTTTGTTGAAACAACGGCGTAATTTTTATGTGTATATTCGAAAAAGTATAGGTATACCTAATGAAAGTATAAGCCGTCGCACGAGGCAATGTAGTTTATATATCAATAGAGTTAATTTGGGGTATGTAGATCGTTTACTAATTATCGTTTATTTTAGTTATGATGCAACAAAAATAATATTTAAGAGCGATTTTTATTTTGTAAACAGCAATACATATGGGTAAGACCAGTTAATGTATGGTTATTGGGCGTTTGAACGACCACAAATTCCTCTGCAGTTCGCTTTCAAATTATTAAACAATTAACAATTATTTTCTCATTTATTATTGGTTATGTAACAACAACCGCAAAAACGAACTTGTAATAAATCCAATCTAATAATTCTAATTTAAAACTACAATCATAAACCTTATTGGTGAACTGCAAAAAAGATTGTAGGTACTTGTCCGAACGCTTGTGTGTCCGAGTGCTTAATTGACTCGTGTCTAAATTATGCAATTATTTGTACAACAAGTAAAAATAATTATTATTTACTTTTATCACTACGATGACCTGACATAAAACTTTGCCTTATTACTTTTATACTGAAGTTTTTCCAGAACGTGCCTGATGAAAGTTCTCGAAAAGTGGAGGTGCGCTCCCTGAGTTTAATAAGAATACTTATGATGTTGCTGAAATTTGCAGTTTTGGGAAAAATGTTTCAGTTTGGCAAAATAACAGCTTGTATATTTGAATTTACAGACAGTCTTAAATACAAATGAAATATGTGATTTAATGCCAAAACAAGTTACACAGAAATTGAGTCTCGGCCAGAGTTGCTGTATTCATAATAAGAAGAATGGTTTTCTTGATTTATGTTATCACTCTTTTTATAAATAAGTTAGAACTCCATGAGGATTTTAATAAAATTAAACATGAAATATGATAGAAAGAATTAGATCAGGCATTCCTGATCACAGGCTATTGCCTGTAAATGTAATAGAGTATTGATGAAATACAATAAAAAATTATACAATTTTATCTTTATTTTTTTTTATACAATACTTATTCTGAAGGGTACAATAATAATTTGACAGATAACGAACATAGCCCAGAGGAAGTTTGCAATATCAATTTTGTTCTCAAATTATATTAATATGTTTTCGATTTCAGACAGCTTGGAGAAGTTGAGATGCTTCATATTCATTATTCCTATCCGTTTTAATTACCAAATTGAATACCCGTAAACGAGAAGGAGCAGAGGATGTTATATTTGGCAGAAAACTTTGAAGGTTATAGAATTAATTAGAAGTAGGTTCTTAAATTATGTTTATTAAACAAACGCACAAGAAGCCATTCAAGAAAAAGGTTATTCTCAACAAGTAATGTCAAAAGTCTGGAACGAAGCAGGACGTAAAGAGACTGACAAAAACAATCTTATTACCTAACAACTTCAATTTTGTCGATGTAATCTTTAGTCTAGTCAGGTTTAATTAATTTATTCACTTGGGTTCGTTTATCCGTCAGTTGTCTTCGGTTTAAAGAAATTTGTTTCTCAAAGAATATTAAATAATTCGCTTAAAGAGAAGACGTATATTAAGTTATATTACAATACCCCAGTCAATAAAAGAAAGAGTTAGGTATTACAGACAATAAAGTGGGCAGTTTCCGACATCAAATTATTATTCATGTACATAAGTTAATAATTTACTTGAGCTATGTGTCGATTATGCGCGGTCGCCGCGCGAGCCATGTTCGAGCGCGGCAAACCTGATTAATTGCCTTGCCAGCCATTTTTGACAAAGCGTGGCTGCCGCGCGCGGTTAGACCATACTTCCAATGATCCGTGTTCGTGAGTTATAAATTGAGTTGCAGGTTGTCACCAGTTGCCGCGCGAGTGAATCCAAACAACGATACATGCGTCGCAACTATGCGCGAACAAAGTACAGACGCGCTTTTGCCGCATGACTTCAAACCGACCGCGATTTTTGCACGAGCGGGCGCCCGATGGCAAGGCCTTTCCGCGTGAACTGATCGCGCCCGAGAGCGCGTCAACCGATTCTTAAGTCGTCGCCTACGTTGGTCGCTTACTGGGTTTTCCTCCCGATGGGCTAGTACCGCGAGGGCGGCGTGAAGTATTCTGAGGCGGTACCACGACCCTTAAGGGGCCACTCCAGGGACTTGTCCGTATTGGCTAACAGAGGCGCCACTACAAAAAAGGAGTAAAACTCACCACTGTGTCCTCCGTCCCCCGTAAGGGGTAGCGCAAGATGTTGCCGAGATTTCGCCGCGCAGCATGTTCGAGCGCGGCGACATTTGAATTGGTTCGCGCGGCAACACGAGACTACTGAGCGCGGTAATGTCCGAGAATTCACCGCGTGCAATCGATACACAGCTTAACGTTTAGTTACCAATTTTTACTTTTGTGTTGCAGAGCGTGCCCATACTATGTCAGCAGATCAATTTGTCTTGGCCTTCAGGGTTTACTTCGCTCCACAGCTTGCTTTTCGTTCAAATTCTACCATAGTATATCTTCAAGCCTCGCGGTTCACTTCTCTTTACAAGTTGACTTCGAATTTTCCCCTGCTAGCAAACACAATATGGTTTTAGGTTACTGACCCATATAAAAGAGAAAATTTCATTACTCGTTTAAAATAGTTCTAATTTTCTGGTATATTTTTGTTATTACTAGACGTAATACATCACGTATTTTCACAAATCGTGGAATTTTATTAAATTCAGTACATAAAAAATGACATTTTAGAAGTAAATGAGGACACAATTATCTCAATATTCAGTCACGTGTAACTGATTCTGGGTAAAGAATAAATTAAGTTAACCCTGGAGTAAATCGCGGATATTCCTCATGAATTGATTTTGAAGCTCATTTATATAGGTCAAATTTACAGAGGATTTACGAAGAGGAGCTGGCAAAAGCAACTGTGCACTGTGCTTTCAAAGTAGACACTAATCTTATCATCGTGGGCGTGACTTGGTCAACCTGCTGTCGGCGCTTGTCTGGTGCACTGGTGCACACCACGTTTACATTTCTAATTTAAATACATTTCTTTTGTAATTTAAAAGAATGTAAAAATAGATGAGGTGTTGTGTTTTATCTGGTAAAAACTACTCCGATAGAAGTTCTGATGACATAAATGGTATTACATTTCACTTGTGAGTAATTTTATTCGTAATTTATCAGACGAAGTTCTAGAAAAATCTCTTCGCATCATATCTCCCAACAATGGTTTTACTACTTGACAAAAGATGGCGGCACCTTGTATCACATGAACAGCTAAAAGCTACGTAAAGAGTATATCGTTAAAATTATACGTATTTAAGTTGTTTTTAAATTACTAAAGGCTTTGTTGCAGACAAAAATATTGTTTTATTACTTTTATTTTAAACCATGCTATAGTTTCATTTTTCCAAAAACCTCTGACGTTGGTTTTCTCGAAATTGTCTCTGTGGGTTGGTACAGAAACGCAGAATATCGCCCATTATTAGTCTTTGGAAAAAACGTTATTTTTTTACACTTTACAAATAGAATTGCTGCTGGGAGACTTTGAGTGTCATATTCTGTCCTAAACGATTTTTTTTATAACCTTAATTATTTTATGTCTAAATATACGATTACATATCGTTACTTTAATAATTTCTGTGAATTGTTCATCGCCTTCTAAAAAATCTGTTTAACGTGCTACTTAATATTATAATATTTTTGTATTATTTGCAGATAGACCCCGGACCTTAGAAAAAATATGCTTAGCGACAGCTACTAAAACTGCAGATTTCGAATTTTATTGTAATTCAAATTTTATAAATTCGGAGCAGCAGCGTGAAAAAACAAAAAAATTGAGTCTATAACGAAAATATATTTCTAAAAGTTGTGTTTCTTTGTATTTTTTGTAAGTATTTATGTATTTTTATGTTATTAGATGTTTATAATTTTGCACGGCATTATTGGGAAATGTGTCGACCTGACTATACCCCTATACTATACTATTATTATACTATTATTATTATTATTATTATTCGATCTGACTATACTATTTATTTACCCCCGTTTTTAACGCACTTTGCAAATAAATAAATTGAAATGGAATTTCCAGGAAATTGAAGGTAGCAAATTTAAAGGTGGGTTAGGTTAACGTTTTCTTGTAACAATAAAGTAACAGGAGACCGACACTAAAGAACAGGAGAAACACTCCGCGCGTCGAATTGATAATGTAATTTTTAGTAATTAAAAATTATTTACTTTGGTTATTCAAAACTAGTTTGTTTTGTTGATCATAATGCTTACTCTTTTAGTGTTTTATGATATTCATTGAAATAAAAGCCTTTTTCTTATATAAATAAGTAGTTATTTTCTATCTACGATACTTTATTTTCCGTTACTTTTTATACTATCACATGGTAGGGATAATACTGTTTGTAGCTTCCAAGTCGAAGTGCTGATTTCCCAATGGGCAATAACTAGGAGATGATACGTCAAAAATTAATGAAGGAAAAAATACGGCACAAGGTTGGAGGTAAATCATAAAGGTAAATTTTACACCTAAATTGGTACACTGACATGTATACTTGTATGAAACTAAAACTAATTAAAATTAAAATGATAAAGCATCGGGCACATGTGAGTAAGATCACACGTCCAGCTGTCACATCAACTTGACAGATGGACGCGCGATTGCGGGACTCCGTGTGAACACTTTCAAGCGACCCTATACACTTTCGAGCTATTCACTTTTTGAAACTATTGTCTTTCAGATGCTACTGGCTTTCAGAAGCTATTGTATTAGCAAAGCGGTTTGCCCTACGCCTAATACTCTCAAAGGACGTTTTTATGTAAGATGGATGAAAATGAAAAAAAAAAATTTGCAACTATGGTTTACAATTGGTTTATCAGTTATTCCCACACTAGGCATGCGTGTATCGTGGGATAAAAACATGTTTTTACCAATTATAAATATTGATGCAATTAATTTATCTTTTATCAGATATTTAAAAATAATAAAAGTATAACTTTTTTCCCCGAGATTGTTTCCCGAGAGAGACATGCTGTTAATAGCTTAGAATAAAGTTCTGTTACGAATTTCCAAAAGTTATTTATTTTATATCGCTGCTGTCACAAATTTAAAATAAAATAAAGACTAGTGTAAAATGAAATTCCCACTCAAATATGTAACGTTAGTATTTACTATTATATATCCTTACTTATTCCTTTATTTTCCTTTTACAGTCTTTATTATTAAAGGCAAGTGAAATCGGGACAAAAATATTTTGTAGAGTTAAAAATTACATCGCTGCCGTTCGTATAGACCAGTGCACAACGAATCGTTGTGTTCCATTACGCGCGTGTCTCCAACAGAGACAATTACTTGGAATCCTTAGGGTGAAATTACTATTGAAACTCACCGTGGGTAGTAACATAAATACATACATAAGGTTTAGGGTTGAGTGTTGACCACTGACCCCTATAAAAGAAAGGTCTACTCCAAACTTGATAGCGTTGGGACCACCTGTTGAGGAGATGACTGAAATTTTTACACATCGTAATATTCTTAATAACATCAGTGTTAAGAAAATAGCATTTTTTTTTTATAGACTAGTGGGCGGACGAGCAAGCGGTCCCACATGATGGTAAGTGTTACCGCCGCCCATGGACACCTGCAACACCAGACGGGTATGCGTGCGCGCCGCCGACCTTGCAAAAATTACATTAAATTGCTTTTTAAAAAAAAACATCCTAGTTTACGTTCAACATTACAAAAAAAAAGTCACGAAAATCATTCACAAAACAATATAAAGTCAAATTGGAAAGCAACCTTAATGCAGCAAAACCAGAATTCCTTTCAATATCCATGTACGATCTCGAAACACACTGTTAACAATTTTATAAGTCTGTAACTGAATATTGGCTTTTATCCCTTGTTACGACCGCTTCGTAGTACGAGTTATACACGCGGGAGAGTAGCTATTACAGGGTGCCCTAGAGGCTTTACCATACTGCTTGTTAGTCACGTAGCTGGCGTGGGTGGAGTCTTCGATTTAAATATGCCCAATATTTGCGACATTATTGTATCACACTTGCTCATTGGCTTTAAAGCTACTTTATGTGATTACTTATATTTTACTTAGATCTTCTCGTTTTGAAGATTGTCCTTCTGGTCCCCACAATTCGATCACGTTTTTGTCATTTTAAAACTATGTTTCAATCTACCCTCAAATTTTGGTAGAGAAATGGCGTTAGATAAACAGAACCAGCGAAGACGTGAAGTTTCTAACATTGTTTGTTAAAACACATGTTGGCTAAACAACACAAATATTTGTTCACACTACACTACCAACTAAGCTGATCGGATTATAGAGTTGTTGTTTTTATCTTTCTTTTCAATTTAGTTCTTCATTTCTGGTAAAATTGCTAGTACTGGTAATGTAATAATTACTTCTTCCTCCGTTTAATTAATTAACGCATTATATTAATTATTTATTATCTACGCAATTAGTTAACGGTTACCTGACCTAATGAAATTCCCGTAATGAAGAAACCCTGAATGAAAAGAGTAGAAGATCGTGAGCAGTGAGAGTTTGAGATACACAGGTACATGGTGTTGTAAGCTTGGTTCACTTTGCACTCTAACACGGAAATCAGCTGGGGCCGCGAGTTTGAAGTGACGTACGCTCCGGCCACTCTCGGCTGAAATATGAGCTGCTCTCCGCTGATTTGTAGCTTCAATTTGGCTCGCGTGGAACGGCGACTCGTTTTAGGAGACATACTTTTGTAAATATTTAATAAGTTAATTAGGAAATTAGTATTCTGTAATATTTGTCATCGTTCTCTTTTGCAGCCCTTTTGCATCCACTGATGGATGTACGTCACTTTTAAATATCTCCACGATCAATGGTGTTTTTCCAATCTACTATAGTCTTTATGCCGTCGCACCATCTTGCTTTATATATATACTAGTGGTGCTTTGCTGGGGGTCGACCAACACTTCTTATGACTCTACTCGGTCTCCAAACCAGGACCCTATGTGACCAGCGGTTACCGTCCTTAAGAGCTACATGACCACTCCATTGCCACTTCAGCTCTGTTAAACGTGTCACATTATCTGTGACTTTGTAGTATTAGCTATTCTGAAATAGTTTGTTACATTAAAAAGACGATTGATGATTCATGATTTACAACTGATACAAACTGACTCTTCACAAGTCTACGTGAAGAAGCAGTAATGTAATTTGCTACCTCCCTTACCTTACATAACTGAACATAAATACATGGAAGCAATATCGACAACAAATTACATTGTCTTCATGAATATATTCATCTTGTGTGCTCGCGTCCCTGATATTATCTGAAATTAAACCGGTTTTATGATAGCAGTTAGAATTGCGTGCCTTTTTTAATAACGAGTTTGGGACATGTGTTCGGATTTAATTGGAGGCATTTTTCTAGCATCAGTAGCATATTGCTCATCAGACTGTGAAATGTCAATAAAAGTTGGCCCTTTAACATTTCATTACATTCTGCCTCATTGAAAGTTGGTTAGATGAAAAACCGACATGTTCTGCATCAGCGTTATACAAATAAGATATTTCCAACTTAAATTGTGATTTAATAGTGCTCTTAATTAGTTCAGAGATACTTGATGATACCAGTTCTATTTAACTGGAAATAAAGAGAAAATCTACTGATTAAGTTTAGCAATGTTGGAACATTGATGCAATGTTTATCTATAATCTATAATCTACACTAATATTATAAAGAGGAAAGATTTGTATTTTTGTATGTTTGTAACGAATAAACTCAAAAACTACGGACCGATTTCAAAGATTCTTTCACCATTAGAATGCTACATTATCCCTGAGTAAAATAGGCTATATTTATTACTAGAAAAAATTAGGGATCCCTCAAAATAAAATGGCTATATTTTATTTTGAATTTTGAAAAAGAAATCTTATTAACCGAAGCGAAGCGAGGGCGGGTCGCTAGTCGCTAAATAAAGAGAATGTTTGAACAAATAACTGACTTCCTCTGCGATTTACCCATTGTGTGTGAGCTCTCAGTCTCGACTGTTGAATTTTTTTCTTAGTTTTTTACTGTATGTAGTGTTTTCTTTTGTGACCGGTTATACGTACCATATCCGTGAAACCATTTTGCAAATACAAAAGATTCCATCAAATTATTATATTTATAAAAATTTCGTCAGAACATTTAATAGATTCTTAAAATATAATAGTAAATAATATTATTTATTAAATCAATAATACTACACTACACGCCCACAATAGAATTTAGTTTATTGTAAATCCACAGCCAATTATTTTAAAATAAATTATCGTCCGTGTGAGAGTTGTACTCGAGACCTGTTGCATAGCAAGCAGTATCACTACTAACTGAAACAATTGGCCATCAAATTATAATAATTATTGTATTGTATAGAATTTAAGTATTCTTAAGTATTCATGGCATTGTAATATGTTATGGCGTATTTGCTTAAATGTCAAGAAAAGATAAGTGTGCCGGACTTTGTCGTATATTTTCTAATCGTAATGGAAGCACTAAATTTTAATGTTTTTCACAATATTTTTTCTTTCTTAATTTGCAATATGTGTCACAAAATCCAATCCATGATGTTCTTTGCCATATGACACACAACGTTGCATAAACCATATACAACTGTCAACTATCTTTTGTTTTTTTATATAACAAATAAAACTTTAATATGTAGTGTAGTTATTAAACTTCAAAGTGCGTAATGTTTGTGATACTAAAATAACAAGACTACCTTTTTCGTGTACTTCTAAGGAGTCCTAATCTTGTCATCAGTAAACGTACTTTCACTTTACTGAGAGACTTTAGGAGTTAATTTACTTCGACGGAGAAAACGCTTAATATAAATTAATTTTCACTTGACATTGGCAAAATAGTCGTCGCGCTTGAGTCGACAGGCCGGGATACTGACCACTATATTAGCGAAGGCAATCGTTTCGCGTAATCGTGAGTTCAAATCCTACTTAATTACTAAATCCTACTTACCACCGAGTTTCTACTTAATTACGGATTTTTAAAAATTGTCACTAGCTCGGCGGTAAGGGAAAACCTCACGAGGAAACCCGCAAGCTCCAGAAATAAAAAAAGAATCTGGGCAATGAGATCCACCAATCCACATTATTACGGCCAGAAACATGGGGGTGTAATTTACTAGGGGGGCCTGTGCCCTGCAGTGGGACGTTTAAGCTGATACAGGTATGTACAAGCTTGAGTCGACAACTGGAGGGGGAGAGTGCATAAACCATATATAGGAGAGTGCATGGAGGGGGAGAGTGCACGCTGCAATCCAACAGCCGCTGGGCGCGCTCGACTGGCCACGTTACCCCTCTCTCACAGAAGACTACCTTGAAATGTACTGCATTTCCCACTTTATCGTACGTGTTTCGGTAGTGAGTGAGATGTGCCAGAACCCATTCCCATCCCATCCTATCCCTGCCCATTTTCACAACCCTTTCTCCAAATCCATTCCTATATCTCCAAAGGTAGGCAGCGCATCCGGGGGCGTGCCAACATTTGTCATTTTGGACTAATGTTGGCATGTATCGCGGATGTCTATGGGCGACAGTATCCACTTACCATCAGGTGGACTGTATGCTCGTCTGCCGCCTTAGTACATAAAAAAAAAAAAACTGATATTCCCATCAACCCAAAAAGGAAGAACACATAAAACGTAACGCATGCGTACTACACCTTAAACTTTTCATATAACTTAAACATCATCAACTGAAGCTAAGCAGAAAATCAAGCACAAGACTTATAAATAATCTAGTGACCTGTGGGTACCAGACCTTGAAGAACACCCCAAAGATAACCCAGCAGTTGACAGAACTAAATGTGAATGGTAGGTACATTCCATTTCTATTCTACATTTTGTCTACAATAATAGGAGTATAAAATATCCCTTTACTTATAAATTCCAGGTCTCTTACTTTTGTAACCTCGCGCAAGGAAGGCTTCCTTTTCGTTCCTTTCAAAGCACCAAAGCAATTATGTCATTGTCAAAGAAAGTTGGTCAAACGATGTTGGCTTTTCTTTATCTCCTTTCACATAACATATTGGGCTAAATTAATTATAACAAAATGTACCGTATAACTGTCGTAGTTATAGCTGGAATGAGCGCTGAGCGATCGACGCTCAAGCACTAATTGAGCACTAACGGACTTTTAAAGCTCCAGCGTTAAACACCCGTGAATATTACAAACGAAGTTTCCAACGTTTGGTGGTCTTAAAAGGTCTTAACCATTGAAGTTAAAAGTTCGAGTAAAAAACGGTTAATATTAAGGTACATAATGCAACACCAATTTTGTGGCTTTGGCGACACCAAACGTCCAAACCATTCCAAACGTCCAAGACAGCATCATGAGTCAGTTATTATTATGTTACCAAACGATAAATCACATTTTAGAAACTTGTGACTTTTTTCCCCACCTCCTGATACTTTATCAGAAGGTATCAAAAAGTCAGTTATATAGGTACTTAACAGAAGGTCGGTATCAGCTAGATTTAATTGACAGATAATTGGCAGATAAATTATCTATCAGATTGTTAACAGTTACTTTATCAGAAAGTGGTAAGAAAGGGCCTTCTCACCACCTTCTATAAAGTATCAGGAGGTGATGATAAAGGCCCTTAACCTTTTTTGATTATTGCGTAAACTTTTAATAACTATACTTTTATTTAGACCAAATGAAAATAGTACAATAACAGAATATGAAACTGGATTTAACAGAAAAATGCCGATTTTGGAGTTGTCATAAGAGTCCTATAGAAGTGCCATCAATAAGCTAAGAAGAAATGACACCAAGAACGAATACCATACCATCAGCCTGTTTCTCTCCACTGCTGGATATAGCCCACTCTCAAGGTGTGCCATCGCACAAGATCGTCGGCTCTTCTTATCCAGTTACTTTGGTGACTTTGTTCAAGACATCAGTCCACCTGGCCGGAGCGCGAAACGTGTTTAATTTTATGAAATTAATAACATGAATTTTAATGAAGCCTAAATATTTTATTTTATTAAATTTATGAAATAAACTTCAATGAGAAGAAACCTTATGAACATGATGAATTAACAGGACCATAAAAAAAGGATTGCATATGAATGT
This sequence comes from Sesia bembeciformis, assembly GCA_943735995.1. Taxonomy (NCBI): domain Eukaryota; kingdom Metazoa; phylum Arthropoda; class Insecta; order Lepidoptera; family Sesiidae; genus Sesia; species Sesia bembeciformis. The sequence continues at coordinate 5,505,573 of OX031034.1, forward strand.
ATGAAGCACAGATCTAGATTTTTTTGTCTATGGTACCTCAATAAAGTATAGTAAGTCTCAATATAGTCCAGTAATATTGCTGCCGTAATTCGAGAAACTCATCATAAAGTATTACATCGAATTCGAACGAATTAAACAACATAATTACATCCCCTGTAGTGATAAGAATAATTTATATTGATGTAAGTTTTGTTTTGATTGGTTTCGCTGTAGATTTGTGTTAATATATAAACAATAACAAAGTACATAAGAACCAGTAGTAGTAAAAAAAGCTGAAACAAAACCACTGTCACATTCTTAAAACTCAAACCGGGAAACTTTGTTATAACCGCACTTCCGAACACTCGTAAAGTGGAACAGAACTAATCCTTATAAACCATGAAAGACGATACTTTTGTTTTATAATGGAACGTGAACGGAACGGTAACGAGACGACTTTCCTAAGGTATAGTTACAAAACAAATTGTTCTGAAGTGCGTAGGACTTTCCTACTTAAATTGGCGCGATCTCTATCAAATATCGTTTTTGTTACAATAATACAGTTGTTAGGTTTCCAAATTATACGGCGTTTCCTTTTGTTTATTGGGTAATGTTTCAAAAGAGGAGTTAACACATATTAAGTATCTCTATACTTATCTTATATAGAACTAGCGACCCGCCCTCCCTTCTCTTCGGTTTATTAAATTTAAAACAATCAGAATAAGATATTTTCTTGCGGTAAAATGGAGCCTATATTTCAAGTTAGCTCTAGCAATACATCGGTGAAAACTGCATTCAATTCCATGCGTGATGTGTGTACAAACATACAGACAGACAGACAGACAACATTTCTAAAAACTGTCGTTTTGGCTTCTGTTGTTCTAATAAAGACGGGCAATGTTGTGGCAATTTATAAAAGTGGCAATGTTGCAGTTTTTATTGCTTTTCTGAAGTTCGGTTACAGAAGTGTCATATTTTGATTAGAGATTATTTTTTGATAAAAATACTTCAAGTATTTCTAGAAAGCCAGTCACAATTTAATTTCATTTCGTTTCCTTCGAGCACATAACTTGTTCTAAGTCACGAAGCGAAACGCCCAAAGCGTGTATCACAGTAATGGCTAAATGATTTCCTCTAATATATAAAGTTAGACGACAAACGAACATGAACGCACTTAATCATAGAATTGAAGGCTTTTCAATACTTTTTTTTAATTTATTTTTATGTAAGTATAACCTGTGCGCACAGTTTCACCTATTGGGTGAAGATCTTTAGTATAATTCTTTCTTATAATGACATTTATTTTTATCAAAATAAAGAAAAATAAAATAAGATGTTTAAAAAAATAATGTAAATCATATAGAACATTTTCAAACGCTACGGAACACTATTTTTTTGAAACAAGTTAGCTTTAATGAATATTTAGAATCTTAACCGTAACCGTTTTAGACTTAAACTTATAGGATTTAAGACCATCAAACGTTAAAACTGTGTGGACTGTCTAAACTTTCACGAGCGTTTACCGCCCGAGTCTTAAAGGTCCATTAGTGCCCACTCAGCGCTCGAGCATCGAGCGCTCAGCGTTGATTCACTATAAACTGTTTCACTTTTCATATTTGTCATTTTTTTTCTGAATTTGCGTCTGATGAACCTTGTTCTTTTAAAACTAAAGTAACAACTAGACAACAACTAGAAATAAACATAAGTCCAACAGCAGCAATTAAATATAACTTGTACAAGGTGGGCCAAATGAAGTCATCCGATGTTGTTTGGCTGTAATTTTTGTTAGAAATAAAAAAACCTCGATTCTGTATTTTTAATATGTTTATTTGAACCTTTAAAATTATATTGTTCAGGTCGAGAAGATGATATCGGCCAAATGGGCGCCGCCACAATTGATTGCTATACGGGCTCGTTTTATGGCATTTTTCATCACTTCGGCGAGAACTTCGGGCGACAGATTCTCGCACTCGTGTCAAATGTTGTCCTTAAGTGCTTCCAGGGTCTCGGGCTTGTTCACATACACACGTGACTTCAAAAAACCCCACAGAAAAAAGTCTGGAACGGTCAAATCGGGCGATCTTGCGGGCCAGTCCAAATCGCCAAAACGAGAAATCAGGCGACCCGGGAACGTCGCCTTCAGAATATCGGTTCTGGCTCGCGCACTGTGTGCCGTTGCTCCGTCCTGTTGGAACCACATGTCCTCCAGTCCTAATTCGTTCAATTTTGGCTGAAAAAACCCGGTTAACATGTCCCTATAGCGCGCACCGTCCACTGTTGTCGTTTGACCAGCGGCGTCCTCGAAAAAATATGGCCCGATGACTCCTCCAGCGTGAACAGCGCACCATGCAGTCACTTTCAGCGGGTGTAATGGCTTCTCCTGCATCACTCGTGGATTTTCGGTGCCCCAGAAGCGATAGTTTTGCTTGTTCACGTACCCGCTGAGGTGGAAATGTGCCTCATCGCTCATTATGATTTTGGTCGAAAAATCGTCCACTTCATGCTCGAGATTGAGGATGGCTTGGGCGTAGGTTACACGCTTTTGGCGGTCGACAGGCAGCAGCTGATGCACGGACTGGACTTTGTACGGGAACATGTGCAGGTCTTTCACCAAAATTCGCCTTAGGGACGACCGGCTGATGGCTAATTGCGAGGCACGGCGTCTGGTCGATGTTTCTGGCGACAGCTCGACATCCGCGGCAACAGCGGCGATATTCTCGGCAGAACGGGCGCTCCGGGGCCGGCCACTCTTGGCAACGTCTCGTGTGGTTCCATACTCTTGAAGGTTGGCGGCCAAACGGCGCAGTGTTTGCCCAGTCGGTGCCGGACGACCGGGGAATCGGCGCCTGAATTCGCGCTGCGCCAACACCACAGACGAATTGTTACGTAAAAAATAGACACGATTATTCCGCGTTCTTGGGGAGTGTATCGCTCCATGGCTTGTTCACTTGAAATTTATATCTGTCTACTTCACAAATGTCACAACAAATTTCACATTGGCCGCAATCTGCAAAAAAAAAAGGCATATTACAATGGGGTGACTTCTTTTGGCCCACCTTGTATAATAAAGTTAAAAATGTAAAAGTCTGCGTTGATTTGTGCTACAAGTCTCTATTTGCAATTTTCAGAGTACTTCATAATTTAGTTGGTGAACGTGAATGTGGTGAGGATTAAACGAAATTTAGTACATTATGAAAGTTGAAGCAACAATGTCACAATTTAAAACGCGACTGAATAAAAGACCCGAGAGGAAGAGCGCATGCTGCACAGTTGTTGGACGTGCTTGATTATGCGAGTTATCCCTCCCTTACAGAAGACTACCGAAAAATTAAGTGACGATTTACGCGAGTGTGTGAGACTTATAAGGGAGCCCCATTACATACCTTCCTACTCCATTCCATCTAGTCCCATCGAGTACAGTATGAGAGAGTATTATCGAATAGAGTAGTATTGGCATAAGAAGAGAACTTCATTATTATCCAGCGGGATATTGGGATGCCGGATGGCGTAATGGGTAATGATCCAACGGAACATAGAGAGTGTAATGAGAAAAACTGAAACAAAAACTCGTAGTAACGTCGACTGTCTGTAAATACATATAAAATTCTGATTCAGATGCAGAATTTTCAGTTCAAAGATAGCGAAAAGCAAACTCAATACATTATCAAGGTATGAACGCGCACGGTTCGAGTCGGCTAACAGACAAACGACCACTTGGAACGAGATAAGGGGGATACGACTTGAAAATGGCTGTTAATGCTGCCCCTACCCACTCACCATCTTTATTTATTATTCTTTTATAGTTGAACTCCAATTTGCACTGTCAGCGGCGTGACGTGGCTTTATCGCTGGTAAACTTGTGTTAAATTGGTTTCAAAGAAACTTTTAAAGAACGTGACATCTTTTTGTACTTTGTTAAAGGATGGACGAAAACAGTTTTTCAACCAGACTAACAAGTGAAGTGAAGTAGCTAATCGCTATTTGAATTGGCAGTTTGTTAAAATGTTGAATTTTAAAATAAATAATACACCAAAACACCAAAACACCAAAACAAACAGATAAGAAATAATACAGACACTAAAAGTACAACCGGCAGTTTTACTTCTGGTACAACCCTTGGGTGGTAGGTAAGTAATAGAAATCCGAAGACAACAAGAGGTAGATTTTGCAATAAAAGATATATTACTACCACAAAAAAATACAACTGGAAATTACGTATTCGTTTGTATTAGACAGAACGATCCCAACGAACAGATTGTCAAAAAGAGAGTCCAGAATGAACGGCCATAAGTTAATTAATTACGTTGATTGGCAAATTAAGGAAATTGGATAAATCTACATTTTAAATTGCTTTTATTTGAATTCTTATCCCGTCTGTTAAGTTCGTTTAATTCTATATCATTCGTAGTTGAAGATATTATACGATAATAGGGAAATTCTTTTCAATTCCAGAAATGCTAGAACTACTATTTCTGTATCCACCACTACTATTGACACAGTAATAAAATAATCACAGCATTCGTAGTACGAGTAAAAAGAGTAGGAAGAAAAAAAATGAATTAAAATAGACATGAAAAATGTTTGTTCATTAAGACAGTTCTCATCCACGAAAATTTACAACTGAATTACTTAAAGGTATACCGTCCTTCCAGTACATTAAATGTTTCCAGTACATTATGTTTAGCTCCCTTAGACTTAAAAATGCCTAAATTTTTAACATTTTTGACCTAAGGTTTTAGTTCGTATAAATTTTTAATGAATTCTTAACAACAATAATATTATTAAATACTCTATGTTGTTATATTTTTTATACTAAAATATCGGCAGACGAGTATACAGTCCACCTGGTGGGTATTTTCGCCTATAGATTACATGCAAACATCATAATAATACTAACGAATAATGATACTATTATAATCCTATAACGTCCCACTGCAAGGCACAGGCCTGACCTTTGGCTGATTTGGTTGATTTTCGGGTCTTAATTCACCACGCGAACCCAGTGTGGAGTGTGCATGTGGGTTTCCTCACCGTTCTTTTCCCTCACCGCCGAACTGCATTTCCTAAAATCTATGCTTATATTTTAGACACTCATATACTTAAAACAAGCTTGTTGATAAGCCTATCCGTTAAAAATAAGTTTTCATTTACGTCCCCCAAAAAATAAACTGGAGAATTTACGAGGACTTCATTCACAATTTCGTTCAGTACCAAGAAAGGTTTAGTATAAAATTATTGCTGTACGTTTTTCCTTGTTTTTGGAAATTGAGGCGCTGACACATATGTATGTATGTATTTATTTATAGAGCCATTATTTTTTATTGTACCATCTACCTTTGTTCGTCTTTAGACTTCTTACCATCGAAAGATAGCCCGAAAGAAACAGCTTTAGCGATGAGACCGCCGATTGTATTCCTAATTATTATTATTTATCAATAGAATAAAGGCGACAGACGACCATACAGTCTACCTGATGGTAAGTGGATACTGTAGCCCATTGACATGCCAACATCAGTCGAGAATATCAAACGTTAGCACGCTCCCGGATGCGGTGCCTATCTTTGCAGATTAAGGAATGAATTGGGAGAAAAGGTTGGGAAAATGGGTAGGGATAGGATAGAATGGGATGGTAATGGGCTCTGTCATATCTCACTCACTACCGAAACACGTACGTACATTAGAGAAATAAGATAAAGTAGAAAATGCAATATATTTCAAGGTAGTCTTCTGTTAGAGAGGGGTAACGTGGCTAATTGAGTGCGCCCAGCGGCTGTGAGAATGCAGCGTGCACTCTTCCCCTATACTTGTTTTTTTGTGTCTCTCTCTTTGGCGACTGTGCCTATCTATCGGCTGTGCCGTGTGGTGGGGGCCGGCTATAGAATAACGGCACCCTCTCTTCCCGTGGATGTCTTAAAAGGCGGCTAAAGGATAACTAAGCGACTAGTAAGTACAAGCGCTGAGGAACTACACCACCTCTAAAATAATGGACTCGCCAACCCGCGTGGCTGACGTGGCGTTTTGAGGCCATACATCCCTCATGTACAAGATGTCCATGAGGAGGCCCATGTCCCGCAGTGGACACTGAAAAGGCTGGTTGCGTTGCTACCTATGTATTAGAAAATTCAAAGAAGTTATTCGTATAAAATTTGAAGATTGCAAGGTACCATTTAATATTCAGAGGCTTTGTTAGGATATTCTTCTCACGCGTTTCCAATTTAATGGGTGAGATGAGACCTCCGTGTAGATCTACTTGTATAGCTCGAATTTCTATCAGGTCTGTATAAGAAGGTTTATTGTTAGATGTTATCGGAATTCAATTTACGTATATCGACTTAAAATAAAATTATAAATAGTGTTGAAATCACGTTAGCATAATTTCTAACATCCTATGAGTCTTAGAAAGACAAAGTAATAAACAAGTCTGTAGTTGCTACACAAATGATTAGCTCAGAGGTAAATGGTAAGTAAATCCAGTTTCTTAATTAATATTTTTACAGTTAAGTAAATAAGTACGATTTATTGCAGACCAAAGAATGCAGTGAGAGTTACACAAAGTTTAAATAAATAAGTATACAAAAGGTAGGCCTTATCGCTAAACCTATCTCTTCCAGGAAACCTTTGGGCGGGAGGAGATGTATAATTGAAACAAGGATACACAAGAATAAATAATTGATACAAAAATAGGTAGATAGTGCACATATTATAATTACTAGACATATATGTAATAAATATATTTTTAGTTATTCTAGTACCGGAAGCTATCGGAATCGCAATTCATATTTCGTTATAACACTCCCACATTATATATCAACGTGGTCACTTACAAGAGCAAAGAGCGGATGCACGCACGGAGTCTCGAAGCGTTCAAAACCACATCAAAAGGAAGTTGGTTGTAAGACCTCAACCATAAATAAGTAAAGGCAAGTTTACGAATTAAATAGTTTATTTAAAGAACGAAGAATTTGGAACATGAGTTATTCACGGAGAAAAACTTATTTTACTCTGGAGGAAAATGTCTTAACCAAAATTGCGTTCAGAATTAGAAAGAAGACAAACGTGTGACCTGAATAGCTATTAACCTATATCAAGTCTTTCCATTGTTGGATATCTCACTAATATTACAAATGCGAAAGTTTGGATGTTTGTTACTCAAAAACGTCGAAACGGGTAAACTAATTTAGTTGAAAGTTGTGGGCAAAAATATCAAAGAATAAAAGGGACTGTAGGAGGAATGTGACATGAAAGTACAATAAATAAAACAGGAAATTTCAAAGTTAATCGCTATATTTGATAAAGTTTATGAATGCCAACCATAGCAATTAAAAGTTTACGAAGCATAGCAATCACAAAACTGGAATTTCCTTTTAATCTAAAGCTCATGTGGGCGTCACGGGCGCGGCTCACATATGCTCATATACGGATAACTTATATAAGGGAAACAAAAAATATCATATAAGTCATTAATGAAACGTTATCTAAAAAGCTATAAAAAGCTAAAAAATCGACATAAAATTGTCTTATTGTGCTATTCTTGCATGTAGACTAGGAAGCGAATAATCAAATGTGAGTCAGTAATATATTTTTTTAGTTCTACATTCAAATATTCCGTGGTCGCTATAGAAGACCTCATACGGATAGCATGCTGATTATCGATAGCATGCTGATTATCGATAGCATGCTGGTTATCTATAGCATGCTGGTTATCGATAGCATGCTGGTTATCGATAGCATGCTGGTTATCGATAGCATGCTGGTTATCGTATGAATGACATGAATAGACTGCAAAAACATTAAATATAGTTATGATATGTGATAATTTACTAGGTACAAGTTCTAATAAGGACAATAATACACAAGGACAATGTGTGCTGACATCCGTGCTAGAATAATCTGTCTTACAGCAGTCAGCTCCTTCCGTTAAATCTTAAACCCTTAATCTTAAATCTTTATATTACACCAATTTAAGAAATTTGAAAGATGGTAAGTATTATATATCTGTATATTGGGTGTGCGTTTATCTAGATATCACACTTTTATATTTCAACTATACAAAATAGGCACATAAATATAAACAAAGCAATATAGCAATATTAAACGTCAGTTACACGTAAGAAGACATTTTTGACCACATTTTTGACCACATTTTTGACCACATTTTTGACCAAGATATCTTAATGACTCCAAAAATGACACCGAAAAATCTGTTAAATGTTCCCGAAAACGTCATTAACACGGTCTATAATAAAGTACCTATTAGAGATTATTAATAATAATTGATAGTTGTCAAATTGGTCAATAAATAATTTGTGACATTATTGTTTTTTTAATTATCCATAATATTTAGATTTTAGTGAAATATACGGTGAAGTTTTTTAATGAAAAAAACGTATTCTTGAAACAGCGAAATTACAATTTAGGAAATTTTAAACAAATACCAACTATAAAGTTTGCTTAGGTAACGTTTAATTCATGAACTTTCAGAGAAAAATGAAAACGATTACCTGAAAATTTTCTTAAAAACCGCAGTCATATTTTCAGGCAGTTCATTTAATACCGAGACTATATATCGTTTTAGTGTTATTGAAACCGACTAAGTTTCTAGCCGTAACAATATAGGCCAAGTAGGCTGGGAAGTGGCAGAGCAAGTGACCCATGAAATTGGCCCACCTGCGGGTGCTCAATAGTATCAAGTAGTAATAGCGCACATTCTAGATTAAATAGACGTTTACTGAATCCAATCTGCGTGCCATTCGATTTATTCACATTGCTTTGATTTTGAACTTTTTCCTTTAAAAGTTTCGACTTTTTAGTTCAAAAAAGCGGTGATTATAATCAATGTGATTGGTTGAGTATTATCAAACTACATAGGTTCGATTAATGTTTATTTTATTATTGTAGTAAGTTGGGGAAAAGGTGGTTGTCATTAAAAATTGTAACAATAATGAAGTGAATTAGGCACATTTAAAAAGAAATAGCTTACTGATATGAAAGTGTATTTGTGTTTATTAGTTAATATTTATACAAAAATCAACGAATCATTACCAAATTTGACACTTATCTAATTTTAAAAAAAATCTTCTCAAGGACCATAGGAATATTTTTCCCGTACAAGCTTTGACACCCCGTTTCACCCCTTTTATTGACAGAATTTCGAAAAGTCCATTCTTAATAAGTTTTATATTATTAAAGGAAACTAGTACCCAAATTGCATATCTCTAGCTTTATTAGTTTCAGCTCAGCGTATCAACAGAGTATCAACATTTCTCTTTATGGGTATAGAAAATACAGTTCAATTTTCCAGTCATATACATGATTTTTGTACTGATCATTACTTACGAATTTAATAAATAACAAATTTAATATTTTATCAGGCGTCACCTGAGTGATTACATCCAAGACCACGTGATATTTAACCACATCATTATTAATCGCCTGTGCGCACTAGAACTAAAGTAACAAGTGTTACTGACAGACGACCACCCAAATTGAATTGATGATGCCCCAACTTGTTTAGATGGGTTTTGTTTCCAACATGTCAAAGTTTTGCAACTTCTTGATGTCTCGATGGCAAGTTTATTTGGAAATTGGCCTTCGGAAGTAGGTAGACATAATTTCTGATGACTCGATAGTTGTTTGCTAACAAAGGAACTTGTTGGAAAGTTCTTGGAAAGTTTCTTCCGCCACGCTATTCTATCATTTAAACTTACCACACTATGCCATACCATCAGCCTGTATATAGGCCTCTCCCAAGACTCGTCACCACACACTATCGTCGGCTTTTCTCATCCAACGACCACCAGCGCATTTCTTCAAGACGTTGGTCCACCTGGCCGGAGGGAGTCCCACACTGGCCTCCCGATGCGTGGCCTCCATTCGAGGACACGTCTACCCCATCGGTTCTATGGCAAATATGACTTGCCCGTTGCCACTTCATCGTACCAATTCTACAAGCTATATCGGTGCCTTTAGTTAATTGGCAGATCATTCATTCGTCTTCGTTTCGGATCCTATGTCGCAAAGAAACACTGAGGGATACCTATATCCCTTATACAAAGATATAATATACCTGTATATCCTATAATTAAATGTTATCCATACAATATGCGAAGGTAACCTAACCCATGAAGATACACCTAAATACCAACGTTTTAGGGCCTCTCAACGTTATCTTAAATTAGACGATACATACGCCACACCGCAATTAAAGTGAGAGGGCAGTGTTAATAACACCTTTACGAATCTGTATTGTTTTATCCTGGCTTTATGATTTTGTTTTACAGTGTAGATTTATGATGGGGCACAATTCTATTTATATCGTAAGTAGTTTTTGCCTCATGGCAATCAGTCAGTAAACATATAGATTGTCTTATTTTTGTCGATTGCCTTATTAGATAATCGGCAATCAGATACGCAGGCAATCTACTTAGTGGTGAATACTGTCGCCCATGGACGTTCGAAATACATGCCAACATCAATTGAAAATGCCTAACGCCCTCGGCTGCGCTGCTTATATTTGGAAAATTAGAAATGGATTTGGAGAAAGGGTGGGTAAATAAGGAGGGATAAGATAAGATGATACGAAAATGGGCTCTGGCATACCAAAACACGTAGGTTCATTGGGGGAATAGGTTAAAATGAGAAATGGAGTACATTTTACGGAAATATTCTGTGAGAGAGAGCGGCTGTGGGATTGCAATGTGCACTCTCACCCTCCCGACACAAGTCGACACAACCGACACAACCAGCCCGTCTGTCAACTTTTCTGTAGAAAGCAAAGTTATGTTCTATAATATGTACGGAGTACATGTCGACGATCCCACTTTCACAGGCGGTTTACAACCGCCTCTGTTTCGTCCCTCTGCGTGTTCTACCGCCTATATAACGGTGAATACTCCAAATAATTGTTCGATATAACTCCCACCTCACGTTTCCACAATCGTACTTCCCGTCACAGAAGTCACGTCACGTCACAGCATTTACTTGATACGGAGGTGTTGTGCACTGTACGGTCCAAAGATAGTTTTTTTTGCCGCTAACCAGTAGGCTGCGGAATGAACTATCTCAAAAGGTCTTACCCCTATGCTACGACATGAGATTCTTCAAGAAAGCTGTGAATAGAATTGTGCAAGTTCGGCAGCTCACCCGCATCTGGTGTTGTAGCTGGTTCATAGGCGACGGTAGCCATACTTAAAAACATGTGATCCGCTTGCCTTTCTGTCTCCTTACATATACAAAAAAACACGCTTAATACCACAGGCCCTTAATAAACTGAGTGAGGAGTGTAAAAGCACATTTTGGCATTATAAATGCTACACCTCAGCAGAGGGATACTGTATCCTGGTCACGAGAGACGCTACTGTTACTCAAATTGTAGCGTGTAGTCATTTTGGCAATGTTTTATTTGAGTTTAGGAAAACTACTTCGAGGTAATTCTTGAAGATAAGTCGTGGGTATTTAGTATCTGGGTGTGAAGAACAGAAGAAGACTGTGTGTGGTGGAGGTATTTGGAAGAGGCCTATTACCATCAATGGGGAGACCATCCCCATTGATGGTAATAGGCTAATGGTAATTCTTGACATAATTTTCTACTTCAAAGAAGTAATTTCTGAGCGCAAGTGCTCAGATCATCTACTGTTTGTTTTCCTTTACCTGCGATGTCTGAAAATGGGGAAAGTTTACTTTTACCTGCTTTCCATTGTAGTCTCCGTCTCTTTTTATTATTCATGGTGCAGTTGAATTAACCTTAGCTTCCTGCAATTGCAAATGCGGCCATAAAATATTTTTATTGCTCGTATGAATAGGATTACTTATTTATTCAGTAATATATTCTTGGTGTTAGACTGTTTATTGCAATTTCATTGAGATGAATGTGAGTAAACGTTGGAGGAGCAAAATCTCGTGAAGGACACAAGAAACGTTGGCTAGATGTCGAGACAGTGTCGGCAGCGCGTTCGTTGAAGACTGAATTGAAAGCAAGCCACTAAACTGTACAAAATAGTGTTTTCAAGCTAGAGATTCGCCAATCTGTAGCTTGAAGTCTTAGATGTGTACTCGTTCTCTTGAGATAAATTTATTTTGAAGAATAAATGGAAATATATATAGAATTTAACAGAAGAATTACAAAAATATAATTTAAAATTTAGTACAAGTAACAATGGTAAGCATGTTAAAAAAATCTGGATTTTAAGTATGAGTACATAATAAAAATGAAAATGCAAATCTAAGCTGCACTATTGAAGTCATAACTACGAGTATATTGTAGTAAAATCATTTTATACCGCGAACCCGTAGGCTGTGGAACGAACTGCCCTTACTAAACGAATAATTTAATATGTGATTAAATTATGTATTCCATGGTAAAAACTCAAGAACATTTCACACTACAGATTATGATTATATTAATACCAAAGATGTGATATTATTGTCCTTATATATTTATTGCTTTGGTTAAGATTTTCCAATTTAAAACTTAATAAAACTATTTTGTATTCTGTTTAAATATAAAAATGCTGTAACATATTATATATTATGTCTATATTTATATATTATGTATATCTCTATATATATAGGTGTTTGTCTTCTCTATTTTAAATATTGTAATGTAATATGTACTTATTTGACCACTCACTTTCATAATTATAATTTACATTTATCTACACACGTTATAGGAACAAGAATTATGTTCAACGGCGCACACCACTGTTAACCCGTTTCATGCGTCTTGGTTCCGTCTGAAAATCAGCGCTGTATGCTGTTTTTTATGGTATATAGCTTGTGCTGAGACGGATACCCTTTCGACACACATGGGACCGCGCAGTTTTTATCGCCTTGTTTTTAATTTAATTTTTTGTTTGCATATATATGTTTAATTAATTTTTGGAATAAGACATTGTCACGTTATTGCGATCACTTGTGTGTATGAAATAAAAATGTCTATCTATCTATCTAACATCCGATTTTTATATAGCAATAAAAAATACGTTACCTTTTTTTTAAAGATTTCATTATAATATATCTTTGAAACTAGAACCGGACGAGAAGGTACTCGTATTTTATCAATAAAAAGTACAAAAATAAATTGAATCATTAACAAAACAAATGATTTACAAATTGCGAGCATTTCGTCCAATCTATTGACGAAAATACTAAATAACATTATGACATTTTGCCTTGAATAAATTTAATACGTCACGAGTCACGATTGTCAAAGTTCAGCAGTTACAAACTCAAGATAGACTCGAGTTTGACAGAAAAAGTTTGTCTATTAAGCAAATTGTTCAACGACTGAATGAATTGTTTTGTTAGCTCAACTTTTATGATATTATTCATGATCTTGGCTTATTTACTTTCATTTCCATTCTGTTTTTCCGTCTTCTCTGAGTTTTAATAATTGATCTTTTTAATTTCATAACAGAAACAGTAACAATCCAGAGTGGAATGTGTTGAAGCGAAGAAAAAATAGTGGGACAAAATGTAAACACGGAATCGTTTAAGTTTTTTTTTTTTATTTAAAGAAGACGGTAGAATGACGACCGGATAATCCATCTGGTGTTAAGCGTGTCATCCATAACCAGCCATGATACATGGCAATGTTAATGGACAATGAGAAACATTGGCACGCTCCAGAATGCGTTGCCTATCTTTAGAGATTTAGGAGTGGTTTAGCAAAAACGGACTGAGATTATTAGGGATTATTAAATTATCCAGGGGGAGGGGATGAGTTCCATACAATGGCAAAGGAGTTTCCCTCGGCAAATGAGGAGTCGGTAGAAGATTTACAGTTCTCTAGGGTTCTTCAAAGGGCTGGCATAGGCGGCGGTAAACTACTAACCGTCAGGTGGACTAGCTGTTTCCCTGGTACTCAGAGTTACGAATCAAATTTTGTAGGTATCTTAAATTCAAATTCGCATATACATAGTTTAATTTAATTGCTACTCGTATTACGATACCGATGGATTAGTAGAGACTAAATCCATATTTGAGTAGTTTCTACAAGTTGCTAGTTGTAATAGATAAAGTTAGAGTAATAGCAACATCGGGAAATGCCTGAGGTTGAATTAGAATGCAACGCTTTGAGTAGGCACTGGAACACTACAATACTCGTACCCGTTATTCTAAGATATTAATCTATTAAATGTATATCACTTGTAGATTTTAAAGTAAGTATCCATTGTCATAAATTATTTTATGAAATATAGGTAATGAAATAAATATATGAAATATGAAATTTGAGGGGGAGAGTGCACGCTGCAATCCAACAGCCGCTGGGCGCGCTCGACTGGCCACGTTACCCCTCTCTCACAGAATACTACCTTGAAATGTACTGCATTTCCCATTTTATCGTATTTCCCCAATGTACGTACGTGTTTCGGTAGTGAGTGAGATGTGCCAGAGCCCATTCCAATCCCATCCTATCCCTCCCCATTTTCTCAACCCTTTCTCCAAATCCATTCCTATATCTCCAAAGGTAGGCAGTGCATCCGGGGACATGCCAACGTTTCTCATTTTGGACTAATGTTGGCATGTATCGCGGATGTCTATGGGCGACTGTATCCACTTACCATTAGGTGGACTGTATGCTCGTCTGCCGCCTTCGTACATAAAAAAAAAAAAGGTAATTTCATAATTGAGACGACTTTGTCACAACTTAGGTAAGTTGTGACATTGTTGTTATGGCGGAATTGCTGGAGGACTTGAGTTGGATACTAAACTGCCTCAATGTGACCTCACAATGCGTTGATCTTGGGATGAATCTGAGCAAGACAAATGTTCAATGAACACGTCGTCCCTTGACCGGACATCGTCGAGGAAGCGTGGTTATTGACGTATTTATTTTGTCTATTTTCTCCCTCCTTCGGTCTGTTTAATGCAAAGATATTATAAAGAAGTGTCTGGAAGAGTTAGGAAATCAATTGCAAACAATCCAAACAAAGGAATTCAAGCGTATTCGAACTCGATTGTTGTCGAAGAAAAATATTACTCTCAATATCTTTCACCGTTAATAATTGTTAAGCTCCACTGCACTTCAGTATCGGCTGATTTTTTGTTACTAAAAATAAACAATACATTTTACAAACGGAAGGTTCTAAGAGTCCGCTGATTCTGCGCCTTATTTCTCTGAAATAAAGAGTAAATATCACAATAAGCCCTTGTGTTACATAGACTACCAGTTACTTGTTAGGTTTAAACGTGAAATTGCTTAAATCGACTGGACATGATAGCCTCTCAGAGAATATTCCCGTGAAATGCACTGCATTTCCCACTTTAACCTATTCCCCCAATGAACGTACATATTTTGGTATGCCATAGCCCATTTTCATCCCATCTTATCCTATCCCTCCTTATTTACCCACCCTTTCTCCAAATATATTGCTAATTTTCCAAATGTAGGAGAGCGTTAGGTATTTTCAATTGATGTTGGCATGTATAACGAACGTCCATGAGCGACAGTATTGACCACTAAGTAGATTGCCTGCCTATCTGATTGCTGATTGCAATCAGTACAATATATCATACTTAAGTTTTAAATATGTTTTTAATTATAGAAAGAACAAATGAGCCGACAATTATCAGGTGGTAAGTATTTACTATCATCAATGGACATCTGGAATCAGTGGCTGTGCTTTTTAATTGGTAAGCGGTCACGAGATGGTTGCGCGTCGTGAAAACGACCAATGTCGTTAACAAATTTACCTATTTTATTGTAATAACCAACCAGCATTATTCAAACAACTCTATGAATTCCTCGAAGAAATAAATATGAAATATACAATCATATCTATCTATATCTATACATATAATAAAATTGTAACAAGCCGATGTCTGTACATTATAGATATTAAAAAAAAACTAATAAGTCTTTATCAGAGCAACAGAAGCCAAAACAACAGTTTTTAGAAATTTTATCTGTCTGTCTGTATGTTTGTACACGCATCACTCAAACACTACTGCATGGAATTGAAGGCAGTTTTCACCGATGTATTGCTAGGGGTCTAACTTAAAATATAGGCTCCATTTACCGCAGGATATCTTATTCCGATTGTTTTAAATTTAATAAACCGAACCGAAGTGAGGGCGGGTCGCTAGTTTATGAAATAAATATGTTAATAATTGACTAATTGAGTAATGTTCTGTAATAATTTTCATATTTATTGTTGCACGCCAATTCTGGCAAATGTGATGAACTGTTGTACGTAATTACCATCTATTACTACTCACATGGCAAATAAATAATTTAAGGCTTAACATCTAAACATTCATTTCATCATGATGCCAAACTGTTTAAGAGTTTGGTGCGTATCTTCCAAGTACTTTCAAAATCTGAATGTGGCATGGACCACCTATAGTTCTGAATATAAAAGAAACCTGCAGAATTTTATTAAAGTTTCGCAGGCGATTTGCATTTTCGTCCCTCTTTTATTGAATTGTGTTGTACATATTTTTTTAGGGCGTGCTGCAAATTTTGTGTGTAGGTTTTCATACCTGGAGTGTGAAACTGGTGCGAACCCGCGATGTTTTTTCTAAAAAGACTTGTTCTCGAAATGTTTGTTTCGCGCTCAGGGCGGGACGACAGAATTAATAGAGTGCAGTCAGTTGATTTCGCTTTTATATATTTTCAAACAAAATATTACAGTTAATTAAATTTACACTCGTCGTTTCCAATTAAAAAGAAACATTTTGATTCAGAAAGATCTGACGTCGGTTTTTTTTAAAATAAAAATATCTTTTATAGCCCGCTATGATAACGAGACCCTTATAGCGCCCATGTGACCATTTTCTAAAAAAATGTTATTGGTTTCTAAACTTCAATTTCAATAAGAAAATAATTTTTACTGCACGGTTCTACTCGTATATGACTCTCCTCTAAAATACTCTTCATTACAATTAATCGAAATAAAAATATCGAAGCAAAGTTTTGGTATTAATTTATAATTTGAAGCGCACTTTATAATTTGAAGGGTCAAATGTACCTATCAAGGGCTTCTAGAATCAATAGGTTACTTTTGAAAACGAATATAATATCTATATACATTATAATGTTATAGTATTACACCACTTATTATCGAGAAATTTTGGGAGGGGGAGAGTGCACGCTGAAATCCAACAGCCGCTGGGCGCGCTCAACTGGCCACGTTACACCTCTCTCACAGAAGACTACCTTGAAATGTACTGTATTTCCCACTTTATCTTACTTCCCTAATGTACGTACGTGTTTCGGTAATGAGTGAGATGTGCCAGAGTCCATTTTCATCATATCCCTCGGCATTTTTCCAACCCTTTTTCCAAATCCATTCATATATCTTCAAGGTAGGCAGCGCATCCGGAGTCGTGCCAACGTTTGTCATTTTGGATTAATATGGCATTTTGAGCGACAGTATCCACTTACCATTAGGTGGACTGTATGCTCGTCTGGCGAATTCGTCCATAAAAAAGCTTAGTCCATAAGCACACACATATACAGCCTCACAGTATAATCACTTTTATATTTTTCTAATTAATAACTATAATATAATAAATAAATAATAATATATACATGCACACATTGTAATAGTTTAATTTTTATGTTCATTTTTTTGTTGTATTCAACTTTATTAACTGTACGTTGGTCACCTATCATTAAATTTAGTTCTATTTATTATTAATAATATTACTTTTTATATTGTATTGTAACTTAATAAAGATAAATAAATAAATAAATAATTTACTAAATTATGCGAAAAATATTACTCGTAGAAACAAAAGGAAGATTGAATGAGGAAAAATGGTAAAAAATAACAATATAATTATAGAGAGTGCTGTTATTTTAACTGAGTCGCTTCAATGAAGATTCGTGGAGGCCGGTCTTGGGTCGAGTTGAGACATCAACGTCAAGACGGGAATAAATTGCTCGAGTTGTTGGTACGTTCTGTCTCCCTTGAGACCATTCCACTCTACACAGTCCCTACCTAATACAGTAGGGATTTTTATACGTCCAACAGATTTTACCATTCTTGAGCGCGCTTTTAGAACAAAATTGAAGGTTTTGTTTGAATTTAAAATTAATTAACTTTAATGATTTTATTAATTAAATATTGTTATATGTAAAAATCCAAAAGATACCTAGGTGTAAAAATACCTAGGTATTTTTTTAAATTTTATATATTAAATATTTTACTTTAAATAAATCCGTATTTAATATAAAAAAGCGGTTTTTATACTAAAAAATATAAAATATATCTTAGAAACTGGATGTGATAGGAAAATTCTGTGGCTGGATTTGATTTCACATCGCTATCTATATATATAAAAGAAAGTCGTGTTAGTTACACTATTTATAACTCAAGAACGGCTGTACCGATTTGGCTGAAAATTGGTGGGGAGGTAGCTTAGAACCAGGAGACGGACATAGGATACTTTTTATCCCGTTTGACCGCGTTCCCGTGTGACGTGACATAAAACGTCAAGTCACTATAAAACGTGGTATAACAAAAACGCATCTGACTTGGAATAACAAAACGCAAATCACAGCTAAACGTAATTTTGTCTATGGTTAAGTATGGTTGAAAATTTGATAATTATTATATCAGTAATAATCAGTAATTTGTATTCTCTTTGAATCATCATTAACAAGGACCCCTTTTACACCGTTAAATTGGTTGGTACGCGTATCAAGCTGGTGCGCACTAAACGTTTGATACGTCTCTGTTTACATCGACCAACTTTGAAACAGGATCAAGAGTATCAGACCAAAATAATCCACTAGCGTTTATACCGTACGTACCAAACGATTTAGTACGAATATAGTATTTAGTCCGCGTATCAAGTGCTCGGTGTAAACTAGGCCAATGCCGCGACCAAGACGATCGAATCTTTCCCGACAAATCCGTAACGCAAGAAGGATACGAAACATTGCGAATGAAAGGACTGAAGAAGAACAAGAAATTGCCTGTGAAGAGCGCCGCGTTAGTATGGCTCGACTTCGTTCTTCTCAATCAGAAGAGCAAAGTGAGGCAGCCCGTGAAACGGCTCGGTTGGCAATGCGAAATCGTCGAGCAAACAACAGATATCAACAAGTAGATAATTTTAGACGCACAAGAAGAGATTTATCAAGTGCTGATTTGAATCGAGCAGCGTTTCGATACGATTGCAGTACTGATTACTGCTTGCATCCTAGCGTTTGCATTGGGGCAATGGACGTTGTTTGCGAGTATTGTGGCGTATTGAAGTTTTCCGGAGAAACGCCCGGATTGTGCTGCCTTAGTGGGAAAGTGAAATTGCCATTAAGGATGCCGTACGGCTCATTCAGCATTAAAATTGCCGTTAAATTTTCAAACTATTGAAGAACCAACATGTAATATTGCAAAAAACTCAGCAATGGCCAAAGTTTTATCAGCATCGAAAATCATCATCTGGGACGAATTCACAATGGCGCATAAACGTGCATTAGAAGCACTTAACCGAACATTGAAAGATCTACGCAATGACTCGAGATGTTTTGGAGGAGCAATGATTTTATTGTCTGGCGATTTCCGCCAAACACTGCCAGTAATTCCAAGATCAACGGCTGCCGACGAAATAAACGCTTGCCTCAAATCATCGAATCTATGGCGCTATGTAAAGAAACTTCAGCTGACAACAAACATGAGAGTTGCATTGCTTAATGATACATCTGCTGAAGATTTCTCTGAGCAATTGCTGACTATCGGTAATGGTCGAGTACCTGTCGACGAATCGAGCGGATTGATTTCATTTCCTCATAATTTCTGTAACTTTGTCTCATCGAAAGACGAACTTATCAACAAAGTATTCCCAAACATCATTACTAACTACAAAAATAATGAATGGTTGAGTGAGCGAGCAATTTTAGCGGCTAAGAATAAAGATGTAGATGACCTAAACTACATAATTCAGAATGAGATCATTGGAACAATGCATTCATTCAAATCTATTGACTGTGTAACAAATGAAGATGAAGCCACCAACTATCCAATTGAATTTTTAAACTCCTTGGATGTGCCTGGCTTACCACCGCACAATTTACGCCTAAAGGTTGGCTCCGTAGTAATCATGCTTCGAAACATAAACCAACCAAAACTGTGCAACGGTACGCGTTTGGTGATAAGTAAATTGATGAACAATGTGATTTATGCGACGATACTCAAAGGAAAATTCGAAGGTGAGGAAGTTCTCATTCCGAGGATCCCGATGATCCCAACAGATATGCCGTTTGAGTTTAAAAGACTTCAATTTCCGATCCGTCTTGCATTCGCCATGACCATTAACAAATCACAAGGTCAATCCTTGAAAGTTTGTGGTTTGAATCTGGAATATCCATGTTTTTCCCATGGTCAATTATATGTGGCATGTTCACCGGTCGGAAGACCATCTGCGTTGTTTGTTCTTGCGCCTGATAATAAAACAAAAAATGTCGTGTATCACAAGGTACTTAACTGAAGAATGCAACCTATGCACCAAAATACATGAACAATAAAGAATCATTAAAATACTTATTTTTTTTATTTGTATTTCTTAATAAAAAATTGAACTTAATAAAATCACAAATTTTGCTTATTTATTGCCTCTAAGGCGGAACAGAGTTCGCCGGGTCAGCTAGTTGTCTATAAAAATCGTATGACTTAATTCTTGTTCACGATTTTATTTGTCGTTTAATTTAAACGTAATTATTAAATAAAATAACACCATACCTCGTCTACCCCATCGGTTATCGGTCCAAATATGACCTGCCCTTTTTCTTCTTCTACGTTCTTCCGAGACTTACACACTTCGAAGGAGTGACACTCGAATTTGTTGACCATTATGTCTACCTTGAACAAACAATCCAGCTAGGCAATTTCAACTTCAGCAAGGAGGCCGACTTGACAAATTCAACATGACTGGCCGCATTTGAGCAGTGTCGGCTCTTCTCGCTGCCTAACCACAATGATTGAAGACGAATATCTTTAATCGGTGCTTCCTCCCAGTTTGGAGTATGGTGCTGAAACGCGACCTTTAACCAAAGGCCTGATCAATAAGTTCAAAGTCACTCGGCGATCTATGGAGATACCTATGCTCGGAGTTTCTTTGCAAGATAGAATCCGAAACGAAGACATTCGCCAAAGACCGACATAGCATGTAAAATCGGTATGGTGAAGTGGCAAGGGGCCACAAACAAGTCAAGAGTCAAACGTAATAATGCATGAAATAACACGTAGCACAAACATCTCATTAAATTCATTTTTCCAAGCTGATTACTTCGGTATTCTTATTTTTAAAATTCTCGTTAAAAATATTCGTATTTTTAATCCTGGTAATTTTGTATTCTGCCTGAATATGATCTTTTTTTTCACTTCATTTTTATATTTAATAAAGTGATTTTAATTTTAGTATCTGCTTATTTTTAATTAGCATTTTTATTTCATAAATCTCAAAAATTAAAAAAAAACGTATTATTTTTGGTTTAATTTTTGCTAGGGCAAGTTTTGATATTAAAAGTTGCAGATGATAATGCCATTTTCCATATCTATTTAAATTTATCTATTCCTTTTTTTATCTATTTCAATCATTAATAACAAGTAAATAAAACGATATCTACTGAAATATTTAATATCGAGTACTTTACAAATGTATTATTATAGTTTGAGTAAGTTAAGTCAATTTGTCAACGGTTTTAGTAGTTTTTGCGAAAGGGGTCTGCGGCCGAAAAAAGTTTGGGAACCACTGCTTTAAATGAATGAAAATTCAAATGTACTCCAGGAAAAGTGGCGAAATTAAAAAGTAATGACTAACCGTCATTTAAAAAATAAACATCTTCGCAGTTAAATAGTGGAATAGTTAAATAGTGGAATCACTTGATTCACTGGATAAGTGAATTGTTGAGAAGTCATTGAGTGGGCCTAAATCATAAATAATTGCAAATTTTAGATACATCACACTGCATCCATTTAATGTAAGTGGAACAGTCCATAATAACAGGCCATTCGAAACATTTAATAATCAAGTCGTTTACACGTCACAAGTCATCTAGCAATTACCTGTCCAAGTATACCTAAGCCTACCTAACAATATTTGAAACGCGTGCCGACATTTATTAAGTTTTTCGTTTATTTGGGTTCCCTCACTCCAATGTCGATTAATTAACTGCTTGAGAGTTTGTTGGCTTGGCCCAATATTTGAGGGAACTCACTGCGCCGCTGTAATAAGAAAATGTGCTCGCCTCCTTATCTCGGTTCCCTTACAACGCTCCTGGGCATTCAGCGCGCCCGTGTGTCTAACCTAGATTTTCGATAATATTATTATTTACTCATACGGAAAATGTGAAATTCCTTCCACATTTTTGGAAATCGGTGCCTGTCATCATCTAGCACAAAGGGCGCTGTCTATCATTTTGTTCACGTCAATCTCGGTATCTGCTGGCCCCGATTTTTCGTGCTATTTCCACCATGACAGTTTAGATGATATACGAGTATTATCCACACTTCTATTTTCGATCTATCAATCCGCACGGGCACTCGTGGTGGATTATTGCCTTAAACCCCCCGAAATTCCCTAAGGGAGGTTTGTGATATGCAGGGGGATATAGATTATTCATTATTTTTGTTATTTTTAAGATCTTTTAAATCTCTACAACTATTCAGCTATATACAAATAATTAAGGCCTAAACATTATTATTAAACAAAAGGAACAACAAAATTAAAAACTGTTAAATTAAAAAAATATACTTAACTAAATTTTACTGGAAGTATAGGTTATATAGGAGTGGGATACGTAACTATATACGTATATCGATATAGATATAGGCTGATATCGATCGATCGATCGATCATTGTACATTTTGAAAGCATTTAGTGTTGTTGATCAGTGTTTTGGATGTGTGAAAGTTTAAGACACAAAACCGCGAAGGTGCCACATTTGCTTTCGAAACTTTTACATTGTTAAATTTATCATTTTTTATTGAAATAATTATCTACAAATTATTAATATTACTTAGTTTTAAAAATACAATACGATGAAATTAATTTAAGTAATATACTATAAAACACTTAAGACGCGTCATTTCGGAAACGCTTGCAAATTGAACAAATTAGTTTTCGATGAAACTCAACTTACAATACCTATAATTTCCTCTTTTTTTTGTAGAAAAGATGGCAGACTTGCGGCGGGGCCACATGATGGTAAGTGGTCACCGCTGCCCATAGACACTTGCAACACCAGGGGGCTTGCGAGTGCGTTGCTGATCTTGCAGACTCTTGTTCATAACTATCTTGAAGAGCCCTATATCGTAGCGTAATGGATAAAGGTCGGCTGTTCATTTCACAACTTTCGCATTCGAACTCATATTAACCGGTGTACATAACGTTCATGGAAAGGTAAAATACAGCCATAGTAATAAATATACATATTATTTATTTACTACACTTAGCCTACAGCGCCACAATTGTCGAAATTGAGTTAAATATAATTCATATATCACTATATTTGTCGTTTTTTCTGCGCATATCTGTTTAGTTCTCCATAGATCTCCATAGATGTTTTACATAAAACTAGCTGTTGCCCACGACTTCGTTCGCGTCGTCTTCAAGTACTAATTCAGAAACCTTCATGGGCGTGCGCACAACCACTCACCAAAGTTTCATCGCAATCGGATGAATGGTATAGGAACGCATACGGGACAAACAAAGAAACATTCATTTTTATATATATAGATTTGTTCACATTTTAAGCAAAAGAAAAAAATAATTTATAAATGAAAAAGTACCTAATCCTTAAGTAGCAATCCTTAAGTAGCTGTAATTACTAATTAAGAAGAAAAGTGTCAAATAACTTAACATAATAATATGTAACATGTCGACTGCCTAGAGATAACATTCGACCTCAGCGCCACATGAATTCTTGGACGAGATTTATCGAAAAAAAGGTAACAATTTCATATTATTATTAGATAAACGCTTATTAGATACGCGGTCCGCGCGAAGGTGTGAAAAATATTACCATGATTTCCCCGAAAGAAATATATCATAGGGCCCCACAAAAATAAGACAAGTCGCCCAATAAATCTTTGTTAAGCTTTGATAAGTGAGCCCCACCGCCCCTCAAGCCTCATAGCAATGGGTACCATAACTTACCTCCTAACATCTTGACAAATTTTTGCCATTTAGGCCTCTTTGAAGGTGACTCTGGCTTTGCATCTGTCTGGTTCGAAGAATAATAGAACACGGTTACTGTGGACGAGATAGAACCAAATCCAAAGACGTGGGTTGGCTCCTATAGGTATAATAGTCGTAAAACAAATAAGGTACCTCTTATACCTACACAATACTGAAACTCCATTTTACAGTTTTATGATGTAAGAGTAATTAATTATATGGGTGCTTGATACGAGTAGAGGCCGGGTACTAGAAAGCGTAGAGTGGGTAGACCCTCAAGTCATTTACTAAGATTTATCCATTAAATTCTAATTTATTTATGTTCGCACCGCTTGATTATTTTGTCCTCGTTCTGGAACGCGGCCTTTTAGCCCATAAGAGACGACGACTGACGTTGTCACCGGAAAAAAAATTGCATATCATTCTAACCTCTCTTCGCGTCGGGCGCAGGATCGTTTTGGTTGCCATCCTGGGCACCACACAAAACCCCGCTGCATATCGTTGTTAAAACAATTAATAGGGTAGTGAACCCAGTGAAGTGGTTACAGGAGTGAGTAACCACGCCTTCACCGGCTGCTGGATGAGCTGCGTCTAGAATCTATTTTCTATAGTTAATCCTTATAATTTAGTGACTCTTTATTTCACACGCCGTATTGGTGACATATTTAATTTCGCATTCCGCAGGTCTTTCACCCGCTGGTCCATACGAAATATTTACTAGTTTCCTATGGATATATGACGCGCCAGCATTTATCATATTATTTTTCTCAAATTATAGGGTTTATTTTATCATTAACGATTTGTATAATTATTCCTTATTATTTTAATTTAGTAAGATTTAATTTACCTTGGTTAGATGTACTGATGATCAAAAAAGGATAGTGAGTGGCGGCTGGATTGGGAAAGCAAATGATAGAGCATTTCGAAGCGCCTTGGGAGAGGCGTATCGAGCAGTGCAGAGGCATAGGCTGACAAAGGAGAAGGTGTCATTAAACAGAGAACGTGATGGATGTATAATTGATTTCCCTCTTTGTGACTTTAGTGTTTAGCAGCAGTTCATCTTATTGCAGTACTGAGAATTTATTTATAGAAAGAAGATTGCAGACGAGCAGACGGTCTGTTTGATGGTAAGTGCTTACCGCAAAATTTTAGCCGAATCAGCCCAATGCTTGATATATATTTGATTGCGATATAAATTTGACATTTGAATTTAACTTACCTAGTTAAAATATTTGATTTTCTTATGATTTAAGTAAGTATAGAGTCGTTGTATTTTCATTCCTATCTTAAGATTAAAAAGTTTATTTATTCAACGAACTCTTTCATTTATACGTTTTTAATATTATATTCAAAAAATTTTTAACAAAATGACAAATAAATACTCGAAAAGGTTATCCGATAATACAAACAATTTTACAATTATGACAACAAACGATTTTATGAATGTAGATGCTTTTTTATTTAACTGAAATGTCTTATCCATTTCACTTTATATATCTGTATTTATGATCAATTTAAGGATCACTTTAATATGAACAATATTATTATTATTTCGTAGCTTTCTGCAACATTATGGAAGTAGAACTGCAACACTTGTTTGATGAACTTTACATAATTTCTATTGTCTAAAAATAACTTATTCTATGATTTATATCTAATTTTTAAACACGACTTCCAAGCTCTTGTATTTATACATGTTGTGTTAGTCGTTTGGGCGTTAGGGTCCCTGAGCGAAAACGAAAAGTTGGCGCATCAATGCGTGTTCTACAACTGGGTACTAGGTACTAGGTACGTGTTCTAGGTACTATCCGGGCATTTCGCACTAAATGAAATGAAAACTAGTTTCGTTCACCGGTTGTTTATTAACCAAGTGTTCTCCTACTGAACTAGCGGTATTGAAAAACACTTTATTTGTTACAAAGTCTTTATTGAAATAGCAGTGCGGTCAGAGGAATTAATGTTGGTTGTGGCGAGTCCAAAATGTTTACTGATGGCTTTTGTATTTGTGAGGGTTTGAATCTGATTACTGTAGGTGGAGATTTACTCGCATTTACATTTCCTTAGTAAGTATAGCATATCTAAGATAACTTGCAAAATGTTTTTGATGTGGCAAGATCAGTGAAATCAAAAGGAACTCGATGTTATTAAACTTGATCAGTAGATAATGTCTTAGTCGCTATATCCTGTCTTGCGTGCCAAGTTTAACTGAAGTAAAAATTTCTCCCTACCATTAACCTCTTTTTTACTCTTGAAACACAAATTAAAAGTAGCCACTAACTAATGGAAAATTTGGAGGAAATAAGCAGCGTCTACTAAATTTTAGACGCTACATAATTAAGTTTGCGCCTTCTTGAGTGTCGGCGTGAACTTTTAATGGGATGCCAAGCATTGCCAACTTCAGACATTATTCTTACAGAACTAAGTCATCAGGATAATTCGAGACACTTTGAAATTTTGAACAGAAAGATTTTTCAGCGTATAAACCCTTTATAGGTTTGGTCAACACGAAAAGTACGGGCAATGCATTCGTTATCAAATTTTTTTTGTTTGTTTTTATTTATTATATATAAACTTTAGTGCACAAACAAACATTGTACAAAAGGCGGACTTAATGCTTAATGGCATTCTCTGCCAGTTAACTTTTGGTTAAATAGAAATATGAAGGGCGGTGCGTCGTGCAATAATTAAAAATGACTACTAACAGTACATATACTACAATACACAATATATATATAAATACTGATAAAAATAATTATTTAGTGGACTGTAAATATGAAACCTTTATATATAGGTATTATGTCACTAGTAAATTTATGAGAACAACGTTTATGTCTCGCAACGTTTCATATTTCTAGAAAAATAAAACTATACATAATTCTCCAAACAATTAAATAAGGAATGTAAATAATTGGGACACAAAACAACTTGTACGACAATACACAAACAGTATAGTTGAAGCTCCACAAGTGTAGTGATTCTAACTAGATGATTGGAATTATTTTGGGCTCGTGTAGTTAATATAGTTGAATACCTATACCTCCTTAACAGTTCCATTAGCAATACGGCCACAGAGAAGAGGTATATTTTAGGCTGTTCTCTAAGAAGCGTTCTCTGAAATTTATGTTATTTTATTTTAATGACCTTAGAAAATTGGATTCATTGGATTCTTGATACCATACCATCAGTCCGTATCTCTCTTTCCATTGCTGGATATAGGCGTTTTCTAAGGATCATTACCAAACACACGATTCTTGATATTTCATCAGAAAATAAAGCTAATAATATCGTCTGAAGAAAATAACCTAGATCAGTGTAATCACATTCCCATAACAAACTAGTGCTCCATGAATTAAAAAAAATATCTCTAGTTGTGACCGAAGCTGCGAAGGATTCTCGTAATTTAAGTACGTAATACTTCTTCGCGTTGAAATCGTGGAACGCGTTTTAAAAATTCAAGCAATCCAGCTGAAGTTGCAGACGAGCTAAACATTCGTGTTTGGGACACATTGTCATCCAGTGGAGCGAATATATCTTTTTCTTCTTTATGGTAAAAGGTGGCAGACGAGCATGCAGTCCACCTGATGGTATGTGGATACTGTCGTCCATGGACATCTGCAATATACGCCAACATCACTCCACAATGACAAATGTTATATGCGCGCCTACCTTTGGAGATATAGGAATGGATTTGGAAAATGAGTTGGGAAAATGGGGATATCTCACTACCGAAACACATACGTAGATTGGGAAAATAGGATGAAATGGGAAATCCAGTAGGTGTATTTCAAATTAGTTTTCTACGAGAGAGGGGTGAAGTGGCCAGTCGAGTGTGCCCAGCGGCTATGGTGATGCAGCGTGCACTCTCTCCTTCTAAACTATTTTTATAATTTTTATTTTAAGTAAAATTTTAAGTAAAATACCAATTTGGTTATTAGATTCGAGTAAGCTGGCGAACGAAACAAACACAATTTTGGGATTACAATTTTGTTCCAATTGAGCATTAAACTCGAGAAAGTAATGTTGGATTCAATGAACGCGAATATAAGTTAAGTCTTTGGTGTAATTCTGTTTGCGTGAAGTGGAAATGTAATATGGAAGTGGTGAGATTATTTATACGTACATTATTATAATTTAGGGCATGTTTTTCAAACAAAACAGCTTTCTACCATTTTAGCAAATTCAGTAGCTATAGTCTGTTGCCATGTATGTATTGGAAATTTAAAATTAACTCTCTCTCGAGCAAGCAATCCGTAAACCATAATTTCAACCTCTGCAGCATTTTTTTAAACAATTGTCCCATTTTTTAAAGTTTAACTATGTTTATTAAACCCATTAAACTTATTAAAGGTTTATATGCTCATTGAACTCTTTGGCCATGTGTCCCAATAGGTCATTTGAATATTCCGGGACCGTTGGATATAAGACTCGAGAATTCCTCGTTGTTAACTAAATTTTTAATGTCAACATAACGTATTTAAGGTAACTAACTGTAGGTTGAAGAAAATTGTATTTTTCGTGCATATTTTTTCTTAAAAGATACAAAAGAGAGCAAACTTTAAGCTTCTTTTTGAGAATATTTTATTGCTTAGTTCGAAGGACTAATTTAATAATTCATATTAAAATTAATATTATTTTCGATTTTAAAATTTAAATAGTATTGATATTTACAATAAATTTGTATATTTATATTATAAGAAACCTTTTTTATTTTATCTTATCCTAGAGTCCTACTCTAGAAAATCCTAGAGTAAAAATAAGTTCGTTAAGCGACTATTATCCACCCAGTTCGTCATCCTACGTGTCCAAACAAACTTTTCTACTTTTCCTCGGACAAATTTATAAGTGAGATAAAAATAAAAAAGTTTATTATAATATATAATATCTATAAATCTAAAAACTGACTGAAACTGTAAATACCTAATTAATTTGTGTAAAATTCGTTTACCCGTTGTAATCTTAGTTGCCGGAAGCTGGGGAAAGTGAAGGAGTAAATGGCAAATTAGTAAAGAATATGTTATCTAGATATGGGATATGGTTAGATATGGATATGGTATGATTTCATGGTTACAACGGTGAAGCTAATGGCAGTGACATATCTACAGTGTCAATCTAATAGACCTTTTAAGATATACTTTTCCAAATAAAGAAAGTAACACTTGCATAAAATACTTTGTAGTGATAGCTTAACATTCTCAAAGGAGATCATCAGTTATTTCAGGTCACAATGGGAGTAAATTGTGGTACAAACCATGTGAGCTTGCTTGTATCCTCCAATGGTACGTGACTCCCATAGCAATGTAGGAGGAAAATGTTCCCGGTTTTCTGTGTATGATCGGAATATTAATAATATTTAGTTTGAATATAGCGTTAGAGACTTGTTTGTCAACATTCAGGTTACTTGAGAATGTTTAGTCGTGATACTAGAAAGAGTTTAATTTTTTTTTCGAAATATCTCGAAATATATTTAAAGTTTTTATTTATGTGAGAGAGGGGCTACGTGGCCAGTCGAATGCGCCCAGCAGCTGTGGGAATGCAGCATGCACTCTCCCCTACAAAATATTACAAAGTTCACAGGGATATTGTAGAAAAATTAAATAAAAAAATATTATGAAAAATTAAATAAAAAAATCATGCGCAGTAACAGATACTATCTCTTTTTTTATATAGACAAGTGGGCCGACGAGCAGGCGGTTCCACGTGATGGTAAGTGTCACCGCCGCCCATGGACACCTGC
This sequence comes from Sesia bembeciformis, assembly GCA_943735995.1. Lineage (NCBI taxonomy): Eukaryota > Metazoa > Arthropoda > Insecta > Lepidoptera > Sesiidae > Sesia > Sesia bembeciformis. The sequence goes on from OX031034.1 coordinate 5,535,409, forward strand.
AACGCCAGGGGGTAAGATACACGGTCGCCGCAAACCTTTCAAAAGACGGACATTTTGGCTCAGAAATCTTAGGGAATGTTTCAGGGAATCTTAGGGAATTGTGTTGTGTACAATTGAACCTCTTCGATAAGCCTATAGATAATGCCTAAAGGCATTAAGCTGTATTAAAGTAAATAAAAATAAATAAAGTATTTATTCCGGGCAACAGTCTTTAGTGTGAGGATAGCCATGTTAAAAACCTCCGTTAGGAGATGGTACCAGAAGAAGAAGATGGTGCGCAAAATCTGAATCGTATTCGAACATTTCTTTTCTAAGCATGTATACGTTACTAAAATGCTTTTTACAGAATTCACGAAATATTACCGTCTCCCTCTAAAACATTTATCTTTACTGTAATCCCCTTAGGCCTAGGTATGGAAAGAAAGTTCTACAGAATAATAAAGTAGGTCCCTGACAAAAGATTTAGCACCTAATAGTTTCACTTTCAATTTTTCATTTCCTGTCACAGCGTGGTGCGAGTTAGATTTATAGTCGTTTGCGACCTCTGTTTTTAAAAAAAAATATAGTGGACAATATCTGACATTATCTTAGAAAAGGGACCATTTTGCAGGCTACAGTTTCCTAAATATATATTAAAAGTTTAGTGAAGCATTAAAAAATTAGACAACTTTAACCAGCAATTTTAAGATCCACTGCTGGACATGCACATTGTAGAAATGCCACACCTGGTGTGTCCACTCTTTAGAGATGATGTATTTCCTCAGGGTTAGTGGCAGAGGCTTTTGTTATGCCTTAGTCACCTTTTACGACCGCCGTAGGTGGCACGGCACATATTGCATATATAACAAATAATATATTGCTAATTTAATATTTAGTTGGCGGTACCAACATGTTATTGGTTTTTTTCGACGTATTTCATCACGTACACATAGTTTATATCTACATATTATAAAGTATGAAAGAGTCAGTCCTGACTGACTCATCAACGTATAGTACAGCCTTAAGCGTAGAACCCAGAAATATGAAAGGGGAACACATTTTTTTATCACAATTAGCCGTCATTTAAACTATTGAAGAGTAGAAAGTTTTACAATTTGTTTTTACTAAAATATCTACTTACCGTAAAATTAAAGAATGAGTTAAGTATAGGAATAAGTGTAATGTAAAAAATGTAAATTTCATAGTTGTCTAGCATGTTCTCGTAAAAACCCCTTGATGTTAAAATCTCTCATCAAAATCAAAAAGATAAAATGTCAGCTTTAATAAAAAAATATATTTCCAATTCATATTTTCCTTAAATGAAATAAACTTTTCCAATAACACAGTTGCTCTGTTGGCGTTCGCTTTAATAGAAACTTGTGTGCATTGAGTGGACCCTTGACTTAATTTCGTTCAAAGAATACGTTCCAAGATATTGTTTAAATGTAATAGATGGATTTTTTCGTAATTGAATAATGTAATATTAGGCCGTCTCTAAACATATTGATAGTTTCTCTAATAATAACAAAAGGGCAGACGAACAGACATTCCATCTGATTGTCAGTAGATATTGTTGTCCATGGACTTCAGCTACATATTGAAACATTAATCAAAATGACAAACAGAACCCCATGGAAATTTAGGAGTAGGGAGTAGGTACACACCATCAACTAATGTCTCTACACTGCTGGATATAAGCTTCATTCAGGGCTCACCATCACATACGATCTTTGACCTTCTCATTCAGCCACCATCGGCGAATCTCTTTGTCTGTGGTCTATCTGACCAGAAGGCGTCCTAAACGTGGCCTTGCAGCAAATATGACCTGCCACTGCCCCATTTTATAATCAAAGCAATAACATATCTATACAAATGGATAATTAATAGATATAATTACTTTTAATACTAAATAGATGTAAGTAATCTTACTAAAAATTTTAATAGATCTGCATTAGATCTGATTTAGGGTCTAAAATAAAGGATATCATTATTTTTATTTGGCACTAGCGACCCGCCCTCACCTCGCTTCGGTTTATTAAATTTAAAACAATCGGAATAAAATATTTTCCTGCGGTAAAATGGAGCCTATATTTTAAGTTAGACCTCTAGCAATACATCGGTGAAAACTGCATTCAATTCCATGCAGTAGTTGTTGCGTGATGCGTGTACAAACACATAGATAGACAGACAGACAAAATTTCTAAAAACTCTTGTTTTGGCTTCTGTTGCTCTAATAAAGAATAGTTTTTTTTCAATATCTATAATGTACAGACATCGGCCTGTAACAATTTTATTATATGTATAGATATAGATTTTGTCTACATTTTGCTTTTGAGTATAATTATCGATCTACTTTTGCTGATAGATTCAAAATTACTAATTTCCGGATTTTTAAAAGCCTTTTTAACTTTTTTTTATTACAATTGAGAATTATGATTTGGTCGTCCCTTTCGTTCCGTCTTTTAGTGATTTCTCTCTTTTGCTCGTACGCATGTATGTGTTACAAGTAAACATTTTCTTCCTTTACTCTATACTTTCTTCAAATGTATTTCCTGTTAGTGAATAAGGCGAGCTAGGGTGCATGCTCATTAAAAGTATTAACGTTAAACTCCACACACATTTCCTTAAGAGGTTTAGCTTGTTCTGCAAATACATTTTATGTGAGAGATATGTGTATGAAATTTCAATTCTCGTCCTACTTTTGCTGGTATTTCAATTGTACGGAAAATTTAATCAATGTTGCACGCTTTTTTATCAATAACATTGATAGAAACGCTTTTTTTTGCATAATAAGAAAATCAATTTTTAACCAAAACCTAAAACAATTACTATCAATATAAATGTATTAAATTATTTATCCATATAAAATGTACTAAAAAACATTCCAAGGATATAAAGTAACGGGAAAATTTAGTAAATAAATTCAATACATTTATTAAAGGAACACAGTACTTCATTTTTCTCTATCTAAATAAATATACGATGGAATATAATAATTTAATTTTCCATTTGGTATGTGGTCTTTTTCTTCAGAGCTTTTTATAGATAAAGACCCTTACTTTTCCCATTGTTTATGCCGTCTTACTTTCAAAATCTCAAGAGGTTTATGTACAATTCTGTGATAACTATCCACGCGTATTATATTGCATTTTAAAAAATAGCTCACTCTTAATTAATATTATACGAATATTTCTACGTGTTTCAGAGAGAATACATATCGGATTATAATACCGTAATTCGGTACTATAATACCGTGCCTTCCATAATCAAATTGCGATGTACACCCACTTCTTTGACAAGAAGCCGTCGCGTACGATACAGCATACAAATCGATTTTTATGACGTATTTAAAGGTTGTGGTAATAACTACTGCCTGTAGTTTTCCCCAACGCCACAACTTCAAGTTTTTCTTAAATCAGTAAGGAACATGAGGAAGGTTTGAAAGATGGATAAAGATGGGATAGAGCTGTGAAAGTATGTGTGATTAGTAGGAATTTAGTATTTCTTAATCACGGTCAGTCTCGCCGCGACCACGATTGGTGTAACTGGAACGAAATATCAGCTATACAAAATAAATAATAAATCGTGAGGAGCCCGTTTACATAACATTTATTATTTATTGTTAATCAATAAATTTGTTTCTAGGCAATCATAATAATCAAGACAAATCAAGAAATTAGACAATTTCGAAAATTAGCAATAGGTATGTTATCTTTATTTATGATTAATTATTAATTATCATATTAGTTAATAAACCTATTGGAATATTTTTGTAAAAAGAAACAAGATAACTGATTGTAATCTTGATTATAATCTTACACGTAATATCGGTACAAGCGGTTATGACAGAGAGGGCCAGTTTTTAGTTGACAGGTGACAGCTATTCACTTTTGACATTAATAGCGTGTTTACGCCTATAAACTTTCCAACAAAACCAACATGCAGAAAAGCCAACAGAATTAAAGTTCTGACTTTTCCCACGTGTAAAATCACTACACACATTCTAATTTAATTTGGTTACAGGATTTTCGGAATACCCCATCAGAATTCAATTTCCGGACGTTAGCGTCTGGCGTTTCTTTTCACGTTTTCAATATAGAAAAAGTGTTTTGGACGTTTCCACCCGAACGTTCCAGTTGCACAAATAAAAAGAAAAAGCAAAACATGCTTGGAAAGCAAAGCAAATTTATGACATAGATATATTCACGGTTTTTTTACAATTTCTAGAAGCAGCAAACAATAACAAGATAACAGATTAATACATAATTTGCCGTTTCATTTGTCATTTTTCTCAAAAATTACCCTTGACGTGCAAGCAAGCCCATCACGCTATGCTAATCGTGATGTTGTCGCGGTGCGTGATGTTGGGTATAGTATAGTACAGTACGTCCACTATAAATTGAAAAATTCCACTCGAGATAGATGAGTACCCTATATTGCCGATAATAAAAATACTTTCAACATCCATCGCTGGACATGGACCTCCTCATCCACATTGACTTGTACAGGAGTCATATAAGACCCTTAAACGGCATGTTGGCCAAGCGGGTTGATGAGTCCACTCTTTTAGAGCTGGTTTAGTTGCTCAGGGTTTGTGTTAGCCGCTCTGTTATCCCTTAGTCGCCTTTTACGTCACCTGCGGGAAGAGAAGGGATGAAGCCAATCTGAGGTTATTCTATAGGCTGACACCACACGGCACAGATTATTATAATACAATAGATATTTAAAGGGCTTGTGCACTCTACAATCCCATAACCGCTGGGAGCGCCCGACTGGCACAGTTTGCCCGTTATCAACAAAAGATTGCCTAAAAGGTTTAATTAAAGAAGCATAAATGTGATACCTATATATTAAAATAAATTGTACAATGTAAAAAATAATAATAGTCCATAAATGAATAAAACATTTTATAACCTTTTATAAATCGTTTCATATGTTTATAACACTATATGCAATCTACCTTCTTAACGGTACATTTCGAGTTTTAATCATGGTCTGCAATTTGCTCCCCGCTTTACTTCTTTCGCCGACCGTACAACACGCCCCTCGAGTAACATTGTTTAGAACTTTTAAAATTAACACACCTACATGCCCCCGCATATATGCCTCGGAACTTAACTTACTTTGACACCTTGTTCTTTTCAACAAATTTAACTTGTTACTATGAAAAACAAAATTTTCCTAAACAAGAGGCCTTATGTAGAAAGGGTTACGGTTCAAGGTACGATGGAAAAAAAATTCATAAGAGAGCTTTTTAAATAAGTGCAAATCCTCTTTGCTCAAGCAATTTACCAGCAACGCTTTACTATTTTTCTCAACAACATAAATGTTTAAAAGGAATTAAAAATGTGGCCTTTTTCTGCTAACCGTGAAGGAAACTGTTGCTAAATTCTTTTAATTTTTGTCGAGCTCGGAATTTTGGCTTCATAGTGTTATTCACACATACTTTTGTGTTATTCATATAATGTGGAGCATATAAATCTTTAGAAAAGAATGTTTGTTGCAAATTAAAAAACCTTTTTTCATATTGAATGTTTGTGAAAGCTATAAACTACCTGGACCTTTTTATAGTAAGAAGCATCACTATAGAGTGACAAATGTTAGCACGCCTTAGAATATGCTGTTTACCTTCGGAAATTAGGAAAATGTAGAGGGATAGGACAGGGTGGGATGGGAATGGGCTCTGGCATATCTCACTTACTACCGAAATTCTAAAAAAATGCACACACCATTTAATGCACACAAAGTTTTATATATATATTGTGTTGCACACGATATCGGTTCTGCATTTGTTACACTGCACGTTAGGATCGAATGGAAGAATGCTGTGGAGATGAAGAAGATAATTCATAGTTCAGTTCATAATTCATAATTCATAATAAGATAATAAGATAATTCATAATAAGAAGATAATTCATAATAAGAAGATAAGTATGTATAGTTGATGTTTTCATTGCGAATAGTGTCCTAGTTGAAAACCTAAATATTCTGATAGACAACGCCCTTAAAATGGACCTTTGAGCCCTTTCCAAATGTATGAGGTGAGTTTTCGCAACTCCTCCCCATATAGATATGCAATAACTTATTATAAATTGGCAGACGATATAAATAGTTTGTAGAAGTTTAGGATAGACGATAATTACGGAGTTTCTTAAATACCCATGTTAATTTTCTAACTCGATTAGAAGATCGATGTCCTGTTTCCACGTTAATTGGTCGTCAAGTAGAATACACAAGGAGAATACTGTTGGGGCATGCACAGTTTGTTTTCAAGGAGGTATCTATGCCACAATTATAGGCTTTTGTATTAACACAGATTTGTGTTTACACGAAATAAGCCGTCCTTGCGCAGCACACAACGTGTATACCGAAGCACGTGCGTGCATTGGGGAAACAGGATAAAGTAGGAAAATGCAGTTAGTATATTTTACGATAGTCTTCTGTGAGACCCCTCTCTGACAGTCGAGTGCACCCAGCGAGTGTGGAATTTAGCGTACACACTCTCTCTCCCACCTGCGTTTGCTTGTCCGGCCTTGCAAAGTTCCCATATCCGTGCCAACTTAAAACCACGAAATTATTTCCAGTACCTTGAGAAATTTAATCATATAATTATCTGATTAAATTACCATTATAAACTTAATAAAAATAGATGATTGGTTTATAAAAATTACATTGCAAAAAAAACTGAAATTTACTTGTTATTAAAATTACCAAACTGTATCCAAGCAAAATATTTACGTAACTCGTGAATTTGATGGGAAAACTAAACTTTACTTTTGGTGCCTACCCTAAATTATTCCAAAACACGGTCCCGCGTAATATAGTAAAACAATGTAAATATTTTTGTTTACATCTTGTTTCCTGCCGTCCAAAAAATTATTGTGTACCCTTACCTAAAGGTCCACTAGGATTACACGATTCTGAGTAATGGTACACCGAAGTAACCTTTATCTTTCTCGGTCATATGTACAATCAGCAACACGTTAATATATACCAATTAATACTAATACGCTAGTAATAAAGAATATAATCGAACGATTTTCGGTACATTAGCGTGTTACTGACTGTACATAATACTTGCTACGCTAGGCGAACTGCTAAATGCATAAATGTACAGTAAGAAACAATCTAATGTACCCAAGACCGTTCAATTCTCGTCAGTACTTATTACAAGCGCATTAATCTACCGATGGGTATACATTGTTATTGTTGTTGACTGTACCTGCAGAATATCGTATATATTTCGAATACGTAATTCGTGATTTCGTGAAATCCTTAGGGATATCGCGAAAACTCGGGATAAGGCGTAGAGACAGTCTCTACGCTATCTTACGGAACAAATCTAGTGAATTAAGTAAAACACAAACTAAAAGCTACATGAACTGTGTACAAATGAACACAAGGATAGTTTCTCGAATGGTTCCGGCGAACAATATATACGGTCAGCGGACCAGCGCTTACTCTGTTCCCAGGTTAATGAATGAATTAGATCCTAAATTTAAAAAAGATATCAGCGAAAATAATTTAAAATATAAATTAAGAACATATTTCTTGTCCAAATTATAATTTGTTCACTGCTCACAGGTAGGTTTTTAATGTCTCGACTACTGATTCCAGCAGTACTTGTATCTTAGACAAATCTGTATGGTTTATTAGATACAATTATGTTAGCTATATACTTAATCTTTGTAAAATTGTTAATAATAAAAAAATATATATATTGTACATGATTCTCGTATGCGTATTCTCGTATGCGATAGGTATGCGATAACATGCTTATGTCGTATGCGACTAAACTTTATATGATTCTCGGCTGCAACTATTCACATGATGATAAAAAATCGATGATAACAGTCATCTGTCTATACTAGGCAAGTATAAGCTTAACCGATTTTCTCTCCAGCACGAGTTCGACTCTCCTTGTGTAAATAAGTGTGGATCATAAGTGTCGTTTCTTCGTGAAATCAATTGACTAGTTCGGTGGGATGACTTGTATGTTTTCTAAATATAATTTAATGATGTAAGTATAGATTACTTTAAAGTTTACGAAAGACTACGAGCTTTCGGCATACATTACAACTAATCAGAATTACAAATAAGATATTATTTTAATTTCTGATAGGAAAACTCCTTCAAGTCGCTTCACCCTGGCGGGGGGGCGTCCCACACTGCGTTTTCCGGTATTTGGTCTTCATTCATAATTAAATCCACTTTAAGTGTATATTTTACGACCCTTCATCATTTTGCTAACGTTGTTATATGTACAGTACTTTTATCGGATTACATTGTTTGGCATCACAAAGCTTCCTCTAAATCATGAAATCAAATAAACGATGTGTTGAACAAATAACATAAATAAATGTCGCCCTAAGATGAAAAGCGCTAAGATTTCTTGCTTACTTTTAATTCTTAGAACGACAGTTTTATTTGCAAAGCAAACTTTAATAAAGACTTTGGGTATTATTCCGTTAAAGCGGCCATATTTTTGAATATTTTTTTGTGCAGTGAACTGTTTTCTCTTTCCAAACATTATATTATGTATTTTCTAATATTTTTTCTATAAAAATAAAGTTAATAAATTTTCTAATATAATACAATAAAATTTATATAAAATTAATAAAATAACTAAAAGTGCAATTATTTAAGTCTTAAATAAAAAAAGTCTGATCTATACTAATATTATAAAGAGGTAAAATTGTGTGTTTGTTTGTATGTTGGGGGTAATCCCTGGAACTACTGAACCGATTTCAAAAATCTTTCACAAATAGGAAGCTACATTATCCGTGTCTAATATAGGCTATATTTTATTTTTATATTTTGAAAAAAAAAATACTTATAAACCGAAGCGAAGCGAGGGCTGGTCGCTAGTAGTAAATAGAGAAATAACTCGCAGACTCGCTAATTCACTGCTAATTCTAGTGATATAATATCTTGTATGTATAAAGTTATGGAGAATAATACAGTAGAGAACACTACAAGTTCATAGGTCATAGAGCCTCATATTTAAAAAAAAATTTAACTACCACAATTTCAAAAACTGCTGAATGGATTTTGTCTACGATTTTATAGAGATCTTTTTGATATCTTGGCTCAGAATCTTAAGGAACCGTTCGGGATGGGCTTCAAGTTTTCATTATGGGCAGCAATCTCTCGTGCGAGTATAGGCCATGTTGATCGCCAACCTTCGTTAGGAGATGCCACCAGAAGAAAATAATTTCAAATAATGATCCTTCAGTTTTTTTTTATACAGAACAAGTGACAAACGGGCGGACGACCCACGAGATGATAAGTGGCCACCGCCGCCCATGGACACCTGCAACACTGGAGTGTTATGGCTGCGCGCCGACCTTGCAGAATCCTATTTACAGCCTTTTTGAAGAGTCCCATATCGTAACTAAGTAAGTTTCTCTACAGACAAACTTACTTAGTTACTTAGACTACTTAGACGAAAGTACACTTTCGCGATATTCCATCTGATATTCCACACAATTTTTAAATTGTGGGTAGTTTTGCGGTTTGCTGATCACCTATAGTACCTACAGATGTAGTGTTCGGAATTCACAACTTACGAACCCTTCAATATATTCAGATTTATTTATTTCGGGTTGATATAATAAAAATAAAATGATGCTCGATGTCCCGCCCTGTAATAGTCTTTCTTTGAAATGTAACTAAAAGTTTTAATAGCAAAGAAAATACGGTTCATAAAATTCGAAATGTGAATCTGAATTCATAATAATTTACAAATGTTTTTACCTCATAATTTATTTTTCATCTCATACCTTAGAAATGACTCATCAATCTGAGGCCTTAGAAATGACTGCTATGTCAATCTCACACCTAAGAAATTACTTTCACGTTACATTTCGAAACTTATATCTAATATTGACGTATCTTTTGCATTCCCAAATTGTAAAAGTGTAGGTTTACATTTAATTGTATGTATTGTAAAGTAGCTTCCGTTTAATATAAGTAATACGAGAAATAAGTACACAAACTCCTTGAATTTAGAAGGCTAGAGTCATTTTGTTAGCAATTTGAGTAAACACAACTGCGTCCCGAAACTTGCAAATCCAAGTTGTACGTACAATAGAAACTATTCTGTGAATGGAGTGCTGTGCAGAGAATTGGACCCCTCGTTGTGCAAACAAGTCTGTCACACTATTCGTATCGTAGCTATGGCACGTTGTTACATTGAATAAACAATGAACAATCCTAATTGTACTCTTAACTTTATTACAAATGCAAAAGTGAATTGCCTCGCTTTATATCTAACTTTACAACAAATAATCGATATAATAATACAATATGATTTTTTAAAACGAGAGAAAATTAAGGAAAAATGTGGAGAACCATCCAGTTGAATTTAATGGAATGAGTTATGGGTCTTTATTTTTTATGGTTCGGTATTTGAGATTACAGTTATGTATTTTTTTATTGTCGTTAAAAATGAAATAGATTTCAAGATTGCGTGGGTCTTAAAAGATAGATATTAAACGAAAGATAGACGTTATTATTCCTTCAGACTTATTTTTTCAGATGACAGTAATAATTTCAAAGGGTTAGGCCAGTAATCATTTCAGATTTTATGAAATTCAAACACGAAAAATAAAAATATTATTAAATTTTTATTACATTTTACAAAGATTCTTTCATGAAGCTTAAAAGTATTCATTTTTAATTTTGAAATAAATAAAATTATAATGCATATTTAATGACATTATCAATATATCATTAGACAATTCAGCACGCGCTACATCTAAAGAGAGATTTCATACATAAAAATTATGACTATGTGTAAATATATTCGAAATTTTGTTTTCAATTAAATAAAATGAATTTATTTTTAAAGATCAATACCTTTGTGCCTAATAAAAATGGTGAAAATATCGATAATTTTCTGTGTAGAAATCATCTGAAATAGTATGATTTTTTCTGACATTGTATCTATTAGAGGCTTGATTTATATTTGAATTGTATTTATTATTATTAAACAATAATATTTATTATTATTAAACAATAATATTTATTATTATTAAACAATAATATTTATTATTATTAAACAATAATATTTATTATTATTATTACCATACGATGTCATCAGCGTGTCTCTCTACTGCTGGATATAGGCCTCTCTCTTGGCTCGCCACCATACGAAATCTAGTTTCGGCTCCTCTCATCCGGCCACCACCAGCGAATTGGTGGTGGCGTCGGACACTGCTCTTCCCGGTACGTTATTATTATTAGTAAAGCTATTTCATGTACATATATTGAAAATATCCAACATCTCCACCTATTTTAATTTTCTTCACAAAACAAAGTACTTGATTAAGAGAACGTTTGTAAATCGTCTACGAAGAAGGTGCTAAATCGTCTGGGAATTACAAATAGAGCAAGGGATTAAACCGTTGATCTCGGGACGGTCTGATTCTGATCTGACATTGATTGATGAAGCTGAGTATTTTTATTCAGAGCAGCTTAAATTATTAAGACGTCTTGATGACGTACTTGATTTAACGGAGAAGGGGTATAAAACATTTTATCTTCATTTTATTTATTTTATCTTCATTGCACAAATATTTGATGTGCACAAATGACGGACTTAATGCCTTACTTCATTCTCTGCCAGTTGACCGATAGATTAAACAGAAAATAAAACGTATATGTGGTTTTAGTTTAAATAGATACTCATATAGTAAGTAGTATACCCACATATACATATAAAAATAAAATACATATAAAAATAAGATTGGTGTACACACATACTCTACTTGATATTTTTTCAAGAGCACGCGGGTTTCCTCACGATGTTTTATTCTCACCGACGAGCTAGTCGTAATTTTTAAACATATGTATATACATACATACGTACATATATACATACATACTATTATAATACATAATTGAAAATAAATATTTAATTAAGCGGGCAAAGACCATTAACTACTTATAAAAGTTTACAAGATGTTTCTTCACATATAATTTCCACACATTTCCTTAACGTTCCTTTACTGAGATAAGAAATGTGATACATTTGTGTCACATTTGCCACAAAGTTGAACTGAAAGTTTCCAGACTGTTTCTGTGAAATATCAAGTGAAGTATTGTATTTAACACACAGAAGCGATTGTCGCGTTCTGGACGACTTCATTGCATGTTGGTGTTTATTGTAAATTTCCCATGTGTGCATATTATTTTATAATTTTTTTTGTTTTAAAAAAACATGTAGGGTAGGGCGGGGCTAGTTGAGCATAGGGGCAAGTTGGGCAATCGAAATATCTCAAAAACTACACACCGCACGTTAACTCATCAAATGAAGGAAAGAAGCGGTCGCAGGAGGGGAACTCACCGCACGACCGCCAGTGACGATTTGTCGATCGAGTGACGTACGCACACGCTTTGTTTGTTTTGCGACGAAAAAGTAAAATATTAGTTTCGGTTCAAATTTCTTCTGTACACGTTAATAATCATCCGTTTTCGATCACGTAAGTGTTAAACTTTCATAAATCTATTATATATACGATATCTCGAAAGGATTTGGTTCTTATTCAAACGGTTTTTTCATAACCTCACTTTTGTTTCAAATATTTGGGTAGGGGCTAGTTGGGCAATTGTTGCTCAACTAGCCCCACGGTTTAAAACAAGCAATATATGGTTTTCTTTTATTTTAGCATGCGGACATATAAAAGAAAGACTACAAGAGCTTCTATTTCTAGTCAACAGTTGAATGATGCAGCAAATGCTGTCACCAACGAAGGCAAAAGTGTAAATGCCGCCGCCAAGGAATTCGGTATTAAACGTATGACCTTAACAAGATTTATAAAGAAATTAAAATCTGAAAGCGGTGTTCCATCAATGGGTTATGCAGCACCGAGGCAAGTATTTTCTTCAGAACAAGAGGATTCTTTAAAAAAATACTTGTTACAAATGGCATCAATCTTCTATGGATATTCCCCGAAAGACGTTCGTCGCCTTGCCTACGAGTGTGCAGTTAAATTCGGCATCAAAATTCCAGTCACCTGGTCTACATATAAGATGGCCGGGAAAGAGTGGCTTACGATGTTTTTAAAACGGAATCCCGAGTTATCTATTCGAAAGCCAGAACCCACCAGCCTTGGTAGGGCATGTTGCCAAGTTAACGTTTTTTTTTTGACTCAAAATTTAATGCTCAAAACGTTTTTTTTTTGACAAGTTAGCTGAGTTAATCAAGTGAGGAAAGAAATGAAGATGACTATGCCTGCCTGGTTTGTTGCGAAGCCTATTCCGAAAGTTTACCAGGAGAAAAATGAATCCAGTGCCAAGTTTGCAAGGAATGGGCACATACAAAATGTGCGCTAAATGCTAGTCTTACTTACGTTTGCATTAATTGCGACAGCGACAACGATAATTAATTTCCTATATCACATTAATGTCTATTTTATATTTAAACCCCATTGATCATTACATAACTGTAAAAGTAAGATTTTAAACAAAAAGACTGAGTCTATTCCAAAAATTGAGCTTAAGAAATGTTTCGTTTATGTTGATTATATTTTTATGTTTAATATTTGAAAAAAGAATAGTTTCTGTTTCACTATTATATCACTAAGAGATTATAAATAAAAAGTTGGTTGTAAAATAGCAATTTTATTACATGTCTAGTAAACATTCACGTCATTGCATGGCTTAATGTTCTAATTGCTCAATTTGCCCCATACCCTTGCTCAACTTACCTCACCTATGGGGTAGGTTGAGCATGTTTGACCTTTCTCACTTAAACGACTGTAGCTCTTAAATCTGACTTATTAACAATAAATTACTATGGACACTTTTGCTAAGGGATAAATTACTAATCCATCAGGTCGCATAACAACTCATTGAGACTTATCATTGAGGAGCTATATCCGCTCAAGTGAAAAATTGCTCAACTAGCCCCGCCCTACCCTATATATTTGAATAAATGTTTGAATAATGTCAAATGTAAGTTTATATCTACAACATGCAATAAATAAATAAGCTTCAAAATGTTTTTGTGCGCTTCCAAGGAGTCCTCTTCTGTCCTCAGTAAACCTACTATCAATTTACTGAGCAACTACTGCCTTACTTCGACGGGACTGGATATTGACAGGATACGTTTTAGACTTATAAATTGTTAATTATCATTAATTTCGAAGAAAACTTGACACTGGCAGAATGTGCTAAATGCACCATTGCCATATATAATATAATAAAAAAAATACGTGTGCGGTCTCAGGAACGAAGATCCTCACGCATTTTTTTATACTCCGAATGTAATTCACGCATCCGTATACTTTCATTTTCAGGCATGTTATAACCATAATCTTAGTAAACTCTAAAAACGATGTAACGATAGTAACCATAATATCGATGTATTTTTCAATATATCATTCTAACATCGATGTCATTATGCGATATATTACATCGAAAAACAACGACACGATTCAGCGAATCAGCGATGGCGATGTAGTCGAATCGGATATTTTCGTTTCGGATCGAGCGAGGCATGAGAGAGAGAATCGCTACCATACCGTGTCCGAGCGAAACAAAGGCGAGAAAGAGAAAGGCGTATGGAGGGGGTAAAAATCTTACCTGACGTTACATTTTCTCTCGAATCACACCTACCGCAAGCCGCGTAAAGGAACTTCGTTCCAAATAAATATTGGATCGGGCTCGTAAAGCTCTCAAGTTATAACTTTTGTCTTAACATTTTTCACTAAAACGTATGGAAACAGCGGTAGTGGTTGGATGAGAAGAGTTGAAGATCGTGTGTGGTGACGAGCTTTGGAAGAGACCCACATGCAGCAGTGGAGAAAAATAAGCTAACAGTATTTTATAGTACAGCTTACATCGATACACAAATAAGGACAATACGGTTAGTCTTGACGTGTTATGTCCGTTCCAGAAACCAAATTCTGTGCCCCGTCCACGAGGCGTGAGATTGATATCGAGCTGCGGATATTGGACGGATGCAATGGCGTGCACTGAATGTTTAGTGTAGAAAAATAAGGCAGTATAATGTATGCTGCAGTAGAAAACTGTAGAAATATTGGATATATTGGATATTGCTCTTTGTTCTGATTGTTTGTTGAATATAAATAATACTGTTTAGCTCACGTAATAAATTCCAGCTGATCAATTTCTTTCACAGTATTTATTAGAAAATATAAATGTATTCTAGACCGTAGCAAATAGTGATTGGCAATTAAATCATTTGACCGTTGCATATATTTATTCGAAAATATATTTGAATGAAAATCAGTGCTAAACAGTTTTACATATAAAAGTTTATTGATAAACATTAATTTAAAATAAAAACCTAAAAAAATAACTAGCATTGAGAAAATATTAAATTAAAAATGTATGAAGAACTTTAAGTTACTAAATTATTTTGAAATCGATCAAGTAAAATAGATCAAGTTATCTCTTTTTAAAATATACCTACATGAAATAATATAGTAAGTACCATTATTCCCAAGTACTCGTAACTATATCGATAATTGTTATTTATTTAAACATAACAGAAAATACATTAGAAAGTAAAAAAAAAATTGGCTGCAGTTCAATCATTGACAATATGAAATTGTGTGGACAATTAAATGGACAATATTAAAATCCGGTGTCTGAAACCTTAAAACTTGTCTGTTACAATTTAAGAAAATAGAATTGAATGATTTTTTTAGTTAAAAATGAAATATTTATGTACCAGTTAGAAATAATTAATTAGAGAGAATTTGATTATTAAATTAACTAAATAATTGCACTTACTTGTTAGTACTTATTAGTTGCAATAAATTTGCAATCGTTTATTAAGGCTCCAGAATAGTGGATTGGATATATTCTAGAATTTATAATTTCAATTCTTCAACAATCGTAAGGTTCCTCCTAAATCATAAGAATTATAGTCGACTTATACAATGCGGCGCCATAACATCAATAAAATAACATTACATACTGTATAATGGCTTTCCTAGATTTTGAACATGTCTTTGGAGGTACTTAATAAGGTATAGGAGGCTGGTGCGTTTCGCGAGAGAATTAATGGCTAGGGGGTCGTCAGTGTTGTCAGGTTCGCACTAGAATCCTTCAGAACTGGAGTAATAATGGAGTAATTAATAAAATACTATTAAGCTTATGAACGTTTCACTCCCAGTCTGGGTATAACTACTGATACTAATTCTAAGTACCTACCGATATTATCTCATGCTGTTCATAGTTGATTGGAATAAATAAAGAAATAAACACGGAGAGCCAAGAGAGAAAATGTAATTTTGCCGCGGCAGATGCGATTGTTATTTTATCTACTAATCCCTTTAGTGGAATTAATGTTTCGTCTCTTCGATGCTAATATTGATGACGTAACAACTACTGTTAGGTACTGGTGTATCTATCAATACTACTCTTCTCCTAGGTACTCTTCTCCGAAGTGGCAATAGTCGAGTCACATCATCGGAGGACCGACCACCGATAGCGCAGACGTGTCCTAGAGCGGAGACCGCGTATAAGGAAACAGCGTGGTACCCTTTGGCCGGGTGGACCGAATCAATTTTATTTATTTATTTATACTTTATTGCACAAAATGACAAAAGGTGGGCTTAATGCTTTGAAGTAGTCAAGTAGTGCTATGCAGTGGTGGCACGACTATTTAAAAACTCAGAATGCTATTCTGCTTCTTATTGTACAGATTCTATTAATATTTTGTTTAAGCTTCAGTGTCTACAGTTTACAATAATTTTTCTGTTTAATGTCTACAGTGCTGCACCCGTTTTAATTTATTTTATTTTAACTGATAGAAAATTTCTTAAGCCATTAAATCCGCCCCTGTACAAGATGGTGCAATAAGAGAAAATAAATAATAAATTATGATGATTTGATTTAGTGGTATTCTCCATAAAAGGCAAAAGGGTTTCAAATCTACAACATAAGTCGTAGTGTTCAAACCCTTTTACCTTTTATGAATAAATGAGTAACAAATAATTACAAAAAAAGTGATTTAAAATTTGGGTCTTTTTGATTTTAATTTTGGATACCTATCAAATGACAGTAAAATATAATAAATAACAATAGGTACCAGTCCAATAGGTATCTACTGTAAACATAAAGATGCAGATAAAGCTTTGTATAGATTATGCGCGGCAGCCGCGCGGTCCATGTTCGACCCCGGCAAACCTGATTATTTGCCTCGGGTGCCATTTTTGTCACCATCTTTGACAAAGCGTGGCTGCCGCACACGGCAGTCGATCCCGACGATCAGTGTTCGTGAGTTATTAATTGAATTGCAGGTTTCCGCCAGTTGCCGCGCGAGCGAATCCAAACACCGACACGGATGTGCCTAGTGCACGTGAGTAAAATACAGACGAGCCTTTACTGTGTAGCTTTGGTTTGGTTTGGTTCACCACAAACAGAGCGACTTTGGTTCACCGTGCGGCATGTTCTAGCGCGGCAAAATTTGAATTGGCTAGCTCGGCAACATGGTATCACGCCCGGCAATATTCCGGGATTTGCCGCGCGTAATGTTACTCAGCTTCATTTTTTTTTTTGTTGTAATTAACATCATTATTCCATTCCTCTTTTTCGTTGTAATAGTTCAATTCTACGAACTGTATATTTTCATATAGGAGGATATTTTCACCTCTGCCTTTAGCAATATCTGTGACCGCATTGCAAACGTGTGCTCATATGTTGCCCATTCGCTTTCGGAACGTGAGTAAAATATTTTTTTATTATAGTTCAACTTTTACTTAAGAATTCTTACTGCACGCTTTGGTTATAATATCTATATATTTGTAAAGAATTTCTGCAGCTTTATTGCTGAATCAGTTTGTTAGATTAGATTGGGGATTGTATTTATCGATGGATCTGTATTTTGTTTGATAAAACGTGACTTACCAAGACTTTTATTTTAACATTCGTGTAATTTATTACAGATATACAGGTTGTCTTAGATATAATTACGAAGACCCATGACCTGTCTCGTGATTCTGTGTTTATTAACGTTAAATTATTTTTTAATTAATATAATTCACGTTTTTGTTTTTAAATTTTTTTTTGTGGTTTATAGTTTTGTATAATTTTATGTGATGTATTTTACAAAAAATTAAAAAGCATTTTCAGTTTTCGGTTATACGACGGTATGTGACTGTATATATTTTATAAAAGTATTCAAAACAAAATGATATTTTATATTGATATTTGAATTTGAAAGCACATGTTAGATTCATTGATTTACCAACGTTAAATAGATGTAGGGCAGATATAAGTTTTAAATAAGAAATTCTAACACGTTGTTTCAATTTACACCTTACACCTTTAAACCTTACTTGGTTCCAATATTCGATAGATCCACTGAAATGGATTCCACCATCGCTTCTACCGGCCAGGTGGAGCGACCATTTAAAGGTTGGATGAGAAGAGCCGAAGGTCGTGTATGGTGGCGAGCCTTGGGCGATACCTATGGGGAGACATAGACAGATGGTTTACACAAGAAGAGTTTATCGAACGGTTCGGGCGAGATATTGTATAAAATTCCCGTATGCGACCAAACTCTCGTATGATCGAGATATTCCTGTTATCTGGTATGATAGTGATAATGAGGTCAGATGACGATAACAGTAGTTTATACTAGCTTCAGACCGATGTTTGAGAAACTCTCCTTGTGTAAATGAGCCATGATGGTGTGGTATGGTACTGAACTGATACCTCCATTTTAAAAGCGAAAACACAAAAATCAGACAGTTTATTTTTATTTATCAATTTATTCCCGCCCTGCACAGAAATACAAAGTAGCTGTCAGTAACAGCCACTTTCAAGTTAACTGACTACTGAATTTTTCAAGAACTTTGACGAGGATGCTACCATATAATACGACGTTATTGCCAGTTTGTTACCTACTAACGATAAACTGTGAACTTTGTAAAATCTTTCTTGGATAAAAATAGTTTAACGTTAACACGATATCACGTAAGAGCAAAATAGGGATTCTCCAAAACCTTAATTTCGGTACTTGAATTTTTTTCTAACTTAGAAAAAATCAAGCACCTGTAACGTAACCGGCCCCTTGAACATCCACGTTTTATAAAGATGGTAAGTGGTTACCGCCACCCATGGACACCTGCAACGTCAGGGGGCTTGCGGACCTTACAGAATCCTGTTCAGGGCTCTCTTGACATGGGATCCCTTCAATCACATTGTCTTGTGCATGACGAATGAATTATAACGCCACGCTAGACCAGCGGGTGGCGAATTGACTCTTCTAAAAGTGGTAGCCTTTTTCGACGCCCACAGGAATAGACAGGATGGTACTATCTTAAAGCCGGCCGACACCATATGAGCACAAGTACTGGTACGTAGGTACATAATATTTATTATGTAAACGGGTTTCTCACGATTTATTATTTATTTATTATAACCGATATTTCGGTCCAGTTACATGAACCGTGGTCGCGGCGAGACTACGGTGGCGGGTGAAGGTGCTGTTGCTATTGACAGACAAATCTCTCTACCCTTCGTTGTGTACGTTTTTGATTCGCCCGCCCACACTGAACTTGTTCTTGTCGATTAAAGTTTCTTGCACACAATACTAACAATATCACTACACACTTAAGTAGTTAAAATCTTATGTAGGTACATATCATAATAAAATAAAAACAGTGGGCCCTTAATGAGTAGACATGCTGAAATGAGTAATAAGTAAGACAATTGAACACAAATATTACACTGATTGCAAGAAATTATAAGTATCTGCGTAAAAAGTAAAAAACAAATAAGGCTACATACTCAGTTAAAGGAAGTTAAGTGAGCTAAATATTTATCTTTATAAAAATATATATAATTTATCGTTTGCTAAACTCTAGTTTTAATAGCTAAATGATAACTGTTATATATTTTATACATGCATTCATAACTGCTTGTAATGAATCATGTAAATTACCATTTCTATTAACCGACAGTTCGTAGCCTCATCATAGATTCAGTAGAGCCTTGCAAGATACGGAAACAGCGACTTGCCGAACGTGGTGGTAACCTTTGATCAAATGTTTGTTCACTGCGTATAATTTTCAAACTCCAATTAGTATAATAATCCTATTATTCACATACTAAGCATGCGTACACCATAAACTAATTAATTATAATGTTATAACTATTATAACCTCCTGTTTCCATTTATTTACTATTTGGAAGGTTTACAGCAAGAGCACAAACATTACGATAGTACACATTTACGATAGTGCAACTATGTGAATAATAAAACTGATGACAAATATTCATATTTATCTAATGTGAATGTTTAGATAAATATTCATATTTATCTAATCTAATCTAATGTTTCAGTCACAAATACCCCGTGATTTGTATTAACATCAAAAGGACTATTTCAATTAATCACACTGAAAATGCACACTGCTATGAATAATACGAATAACTTGATTTTTTTGTCCAAAAGTCCACCCTAAGAATTTCTGTGTGGAAAATTGTATTCTAATCCCACCCCAGCTCAACAATATTTTCTTTTTCGTCTATCGCCACATTTAACAATTATATTGATAATAATATTAGGTGCTTATCTATAAAATGGCCGATTTTATTACTGGCCAATTTGAGTATCGATATCTTCTGTTCCAATTCGAATTTCAAAATAAAACATAATGCATCTAATAGCTACGATGTATACTACTTTATTTCAAAATCAGTATTTCGTTTCGTTTTTTTTTATGTACCTAAATTTTGTTCATGTGATGATAGTTTTCAAACGAAAATGGATAAATTGAAAATTTATCGGTTCTTTCGACATGATTGAGTAACAAACATACAACTTTTCGCATTTATGATATTAGTAGGATATTATTCCAAAAAATTGGAAAAAATGACCTAAATAAAATGAAGGTGGCGCTACCTAACCAAAGTATGCTTTAAATTAAGTATCTACTGTACTTACTATTACTATCAAAAATACCGTAATACTACCATCATTTTCTTGTACTTTGTATTGTTGTGTATGTTTTTGGTGTACAATAAAGTGTATCCATCAATCTATCCAGGTATACAGTCTAAATGTTATCCTACTCAACTTTCTCTTTAAGTATTCATAATGTTTACTCCGCTCCTTTACCAGGGAACATGATTTAAACATTATTGCATAAAAAAACATGTATTATATATAATAATACTCTAAGATTGACGATGTGTGTTGACGTAACCACACTGTTATATTAAATTATTATTCTTGAAATAAAAATATGTTTGTGTTTTTATTTATTACCAAATTTACATACAAAAAGCATAAAATTATCATAATTATATCTGATCTAATATATCATAAAGGTTTGCCTAAGCACAAGTTCTGCAGTATTAATAAACATATACAATATAACATACTAGTGAACAGTGAACAAATTATAACTTGGACAAGAAGTATCTTTTTAATTTATATTTCTCGGTAGGAGGATAGTGCATGCTGCATTCCCACAGCAGCTGGGCGCACTCGACTGGCTACGTTATAGGGTTGCCAGGCCCTAAAATACAAAAGACGGACACGGTGCTAGATTAGGCCGGACATTTTGTCCAAAAGCCGGACATATCTTTTTCAAAGCTGGACATAACTTTTATAATAAAAAACTCGGTTACGTATTTTAATTTTAAGTATTTATTAAGTAAAAAGTCTTTTGGAGACTAGATAAAATCGAAGAACAAACAAAACACAATAAAATAAAAGGTTTTATTAAACAAATAAAAAAATACATCTTATATATATCCTATGAAATATATTTGACAAAAAGTCTAACAAAAGCCGGACAGGCCGGACACGTAAATATTTTGCTGGACATGACTGTAAAAAGCCAAACGTCCGGCTAAAGCCGAACCCCTGGCAACTCTAAACGATACCCCTCTCTCGCAGGAGACTACATTGAAATGTACTGCATTTCAAGTACATTGCATATATACTTTATCGCATTTCCCCAATGTACGTACGTGTTTCGGTAGTGAGTGAGATATGCCAGAGCCCATTCCCTAATATCTGTTTTTTATTTTGTGATTTTTGATTAACCATTATTATTATTTTAATTTATGATTAATTTATTAAACTGGGAACTGAATAAGCGTTGGCCCGCTGTCCGTATATATTGTTCGCGGAGTATATTTGTGAAACATTTGAAGGGTATATTAAATATACTAAGAACATTTTCGGATATTTCGTACATTTTCGTATAGTGCGTAATACCAAAGTACTATCTAATGTGACTATGTTCATATATTTATAAAGAGCAGCGCCCGCTACTTTCTAGTCGTTAGCTGATTCTCACAGGAACTTGACAATTTATCAGGATAAAAACTATCCTAAATGTTGACCCTGCACATAATTTATAACTATGCCAAATTTCATTAAAATTCGTCCAGTGATTTTTGGGTGATGCGTGTTCAAACAGACAGACAGATTTGATTATAGATTTAGGAGGAGAATTAGTGAGAATTCCAAAAATTGTTGTAATTGGGCTCTCTATCACTCATACGTTTTTTTTTTTCAATCATATGATTATCTATCTATCTATTTATTAAATACACTGCACGAGTTTTAGATAACCGCATCTGTAACACATTTACTAAAGAAAAGGTTATAATGCTTAAAAGGAAATGTTTTGACAGTTACAAAAAAAAAAGACAGGCAATTAAGGAGAAACAAAATTACAAAAAATCAATATTAATTACAAAGCGTCCCCTAGATCTAGAATAAAATTGTATAATAATGTCATTGCATAATATTATTGCATGGCGCCTTGCGCTCTTTTGAATTTCAATACACTCCTTAATCGATTAAAAACATTACTTAATCTGTAAAATTACACAATATTATTGATCATTTAGGAGGTCTAACTCTGACGTAGACATACTACATTATTACCTCTCTCTCTGATCTATAGCTCTCATTCGACTAAGCCTTCGAACGATATAACACGCTATTTCGGCAAACAGTAATTTCTCATCGTTATCGTGTACAAGCCAAATCGAATTTTTCCCATTCTGTCAAGGTTACCTCTTGGAAAGGACATGCAATATATCTTTGTGCCAATATTGACCTATATATTTTCATTTGGTACTGTCATTTGTTTTTAGGTTCCCGTCTACAATACAATATTTAGAAAGCATTATATAGTGTTATAAATCAAGGTTATAAGAGCAAACCGTAGATCTAGATTTTTGCTGATCACAAATAACTACTAAAGCCGGATTCACATTTCTATCATTTCTATCAGTAATGCGTATCACCGTATCGCATCCGTGACGTGTATTTTAAAGTCTTATCAAAGTTGTGCACGCACTCTATACCCCGCATCAGCGCTGCGTACCGTCAAGTCCTATCTATACTGGTGCAAGTGCAAAATCCGTACTATACAGGAGAGCGGCTAAACGTTTCTACGGCGTGTAACTTTTTAGAAATTTAAGATATATGTCTCAAATTTTATACAATTGTATTTTGGGTAAAAAGGAAAAGGAAAGGGTAAAAGGAAAACACATAATTATTTGTGTTTTCGAGAAAGTGTCGTTTGCATTTCTTTACTTGTAATCACTATTAAAATTTACGCTTGTAAACCGATACCACTACCACTTGCAATACTTTACTGGGTTTAAATCAATTAGTAGAAATAACTATATTTGGACGGGTAGCTTAAAATATTTAATTACTACTGTAGAGTTTCTGAAAATGATTATTACGATTGTACTCTTAAATATTGCAAATTTATGCATTTTTTTACTTGCATTAGTTTACGAATGGAATTTTACAATATATAGGAATGCTATTTGCACCAGTACTAAATTAAAATATTTTGTAGCGTCTACTTCCAAAAATTAGCTATATGGCTTTTTCTATGATTTACAAGGTAGTGTAAGAAAAACATGTAAAGTAATGTAATTGTAGCTATTGTAATGTAAAATTTAACCATGAAAAATAATTATTTATCCACTTTCTGTCTTAAATCTGCAACTAATTACTTAGCAATGATAACATCACAATAATTTCACTTTAATTATAAAATTGCGAGGTCGGCGGTGCACTCGCATACCCCCTAGTGCAGGTGTCCATGGGCGGCGGTAACATGTGCCCATGTGGGCACATGTTACCGCACTGTGGGCTTACTATCATGTGGGACCGCTTGCTCGTCCGCCCACTTCTCTATAAAAAAATAAATTGTATTAACAAATAATGAAAAAACATAAATAAAGTAAAAAATAATTATAAAAAGTGAAACTGAACTTATTTCAACGTTTATGAAATATTAAGCGAGATCAACCACAAAATTACCACACCTACGTGGTCTCCATTCAAGGTTCCGTCTACCTCATTGATTATCGGTAATGTGGCAAATATGCCACTTTAGCATGCTAATTCTACGATCTATATCGAAGCAAAGAAACTCCGAGCATGTTCAAGCACGTGTACTAGCTTGCCACAAAAAACATGTCCCACAAAACTGGCGCAAGTGACTTGCAACAGATTAAGTTGCACTGTATCCAAAAAGTCTTAATATTTCGGAAACTAATAAAAAATTGGGAAAAAAACAAAAAATCTGTATCAGGCGGCGTATCTCGTACCTGCGTATTAAACCACCTGTATACCTACATTCATGTAACACGTTTCGAATACGATTCGATGAAACGCAACTGTGAAATGATACAAATGTGGAACTGGCTTTAGAGTACAAACATTATTATCAGAAAGCGTCGGAACCAATTATTGAGGCCATATGTTTGCAACTAACAGGAGACGACTGGAGTCTTGTCACACATATGTATGTCTTACGGATTGACTTAGACGTTATCAAGCATATTATAACAAATCGCGAACGTATAAGAGATTTTTGCGCCGCGTTGAACTTTGGTTAAAAAAATA
Source organism: Sesia bembeciformis (assembly GCA_943735995.1). NCBI lineage: Eukaryota > Metazoa > Arthropoda > Insecta > Lepidoptera > Sesiidae > Sesia > Sesia bembeciformis. The sequence goes on from OX031034.1 coordinate 5,560,271, forward strand.
AATCCTCTGTAGTTTTCTAGACAATGTCTCCTTTCGAAATTATTTTCTCCACGAACAAGTTTTAATTAAAATTAGTTGACACCTTGCAGTAGTCCAGGCGTACCCAGAAAAATACTATGTGAACTATTTCTGGTCTGTATGACATGACAGGGAAAACCCGTTCGCGTGACATGACGATTTCCTGTATGACATGTATTCCGTATGAATTGAAATAAGTATCGCTTGTGACATGACGTTTCCAACAAGCATATACTTCCTTTTATAAAAATATGTTCAACTAGCGACGCGTCCTCGCTTCGCTTGGGTTTGATTTTTTTTTTCCAAATTTCGAAATAAAATATAGCCTATATTAGACATAATGTAGCTTCCTATTTGTGAAAGAATTTTTGAAATTGGTTCAGTAGTTCCAGAGATTAGCCCCAACCAACCTACAAACACACAATTTTACCTCTTTATTATATAAGTATAGATGAGCACCGAAAAGTATTGAACTGATTCATTTTGTATCAATTGCGCGTATTACGTTTATATAACACGAGTTTTTTTACTGATAGCAACCTCACAAAGCTACTAGCGAAATTCTTTGGTTCAATCTCGAAATTTAAATTTTCATTTCACTAATATATTTTTAGTATCTTATGTTATTTAAATCATATTTAATCAATCTATGTCATTGCTATATATAGGCCTCGTCCAAAGCGAATTGCAAAAGCTCATGTCATCCAACCACCACCGATGATCTTCTTCGAGTCGTCGGTCCGGAGAGCGTTCTACACTGCGCTTCCCGGTATATGCCTCTAATTATATTAAAATTTAAAAATAGTTAAACCTACTGCTGGACTAGAAAATGGAATATTGGTGCTACTATTAGGTATTGCTACTTGGCTTTATTTCCTATAAACAAAGTACTCGTATATATGTGTGATTGTATTTACTGTCATTGGTTTTATATTCATGATCCGTAAATCTTTTTTGGGCTATTAAACCGTGTTTCATCCGGAAACTCATTTATGTGAACCCTATAATGTATGTTCCCCTTTTTACAGGTCTACGACGCCAGACTAATCGTATATGTCAGGAAGATTTTCATTTATTTCCAAATTTACAATACTTCTGGAAATTTAGTCCGAGAAATAAAAAAATAAAGTTTATTTGGTTGTTATTCATAATTTTAATTTTTTTTCCTTATTTAGGAAAAAAATGGTTAATACAAGATAAAATACTACAAATTACAATACTCAGTACAATATAAAAAAATGTACTTGAAAACTAATAGACCTAAATTTCTTAAATATTAAATACTAGCGACCCGGCCCTCGCTTCGCTTCGGTTAATAAGATTTTTTTTTCAAAATTTCAAAATAAAATAGCCTATGTTACTCAGGGATAATGTAGCATTCTAATGGTGAAAGAATCATTGAAATCGGTCCAGTAGTTTTTGAGTTTATTCGTTACAAACATACAAAAATACAAATCTTTCCTCTTTATAATATTAGTATTATATGATAAACAATTATGTTTTACCCAACTGATAGCGAGAGAGGAGCGAGACAACGGCAAGGTAGTAATTGAATTATTAGTTATTAAAGACGTTTAAGGAAGCCTTGCATTTCGCAAGGGAAGTAATTAAATATAGGAAAGCAACAAAATACTGAACGGGAAGCAAATCTATGGCAGCATGATCATGATTTGCTGCCCACTTAGTATTTTTTGCTGCTCATTTGAATACAAACCATTTCATAATCCTTTTTTATAAATAACAAGCTGTGCAAATTCATTATTGTAATTTTGTGTTTTATTTATAGCTTGTTGTGGTGAGATCTTTAATTAGTTTGTAATTACGAGTAGAGTTCTCATTACTTCAATATTAGATATTGACACAATATACGTAAGCTGAGATTACTTACAATATACATAATTGTATTTATATTGTCCGTAATCACAGCTAAAAATAACTAAAAATCGTCTTATAATAAATAATATCATTCCGCATTTATATGTCTTGATATCTTCGATGACCCACTAAGATTTATTTACAATCATTTACAATAACAAATAGTTCCTTTGCGTCGCGGTCAACTTCAAAAACAATCGACTAAGAAATGTTGAATGTAAGAAATAATAAGAGACTACCGGAATTAATTTCGTTGCTTCCACGTCACTGGTAATAATCTTATCAAGAGAGGGTAACTTTCAGCGTCACTAGGACTAAATCACTCGCTCTGGTAATTCCACCGTTCAAAAGAGTTTCCTTCCACCTACTTATATAGAAAAATATGACATTATAGTTACGTGTAGTTACCAGCATTTGCCCGCGACTTCATTCGCGTTATGTATTAAACGTAATATTAATAGGATCCTAATATTAATAATACTAATGTAGTAGCCCATGTTTCCCTGCGCATAGGTAGATCTATTTGCGAAGTTTCAATGAAATCGATTGAGACGTTTCGATGTGATTGAGTAACAAACTTTCGCAAACAAACTTTCAATCTTTCGCATTAGTGGAATATCTGACCAAATGTATGAATAACATTGTTATCTGGGAATAACACGTGTAGCGTCGTTAAAATAGAACGCTTTAAATATGTTTCATTGCATTTCTGTCTGAAACTGCCTGAAACACCTTTGATTGTTTTTGTCCTTGTTTGTCTAATTAAAGTGTATAGAAAGCTCATATTCACGTTTTCCAAGGTTAAAAACTATTTTTGAAACAACTGATGATGAACTATAAAAGTATGATGAGCTCAAAAAACCCGTACCAATAACTCCTGCCATAGAATTTTACCCTAAACTTCGCTCGAAGTAAACCCAGTTCAAAACAATTCTCTAAAGCAACGGGCGTCAAAATCTTAACATTAGTCCTTAAACTTATTGTTTAGCTGGTATTAAACTTATTAACGCGCCATTATGACAACTTGGTAACACAAAACGCTACTTTCCTTCTGTTTTGTTAACATTACAAAGGGTTGGGAAAGAGGAAGTTTGGGAAAGGTATAATACGGAAAAGGTTTACAGTGTCGGAGTTTTGAATAGATGAGTTTGTTAGGCTATTAAAGTTTGTTATGCTATGAACGCTATAGTTTTACCATAAAATTTACCATAAATACCATAATACGTTTACCCAGAAGTTGACTGGTAGAGAATGCCATTAGGCATTAAGTTCGCTTATTGTGCAATATTTATGTACAATAAAGTATAAGTCTATTTAATGTCGATTATTTTCTCTTGTTAAGGATTGTCAAATGAAACTAACTATATTGTGTTGCTTCGGTATACAAAGAAACGACATATAAAGTTTATTCTTCAATCCTTTCTACAATCTATTTATTTCCTTACAATACTCTTATTTTTCTTTACCCACAATTTTGACAGTCAGCACGATTTTGACAGTGTTTTACCGACACTATGATAGTTTTACCGACAGCGCGGAGCGCGGCAAAACTGAAATGAAAGAAATATATTTTCTTTACATCTATACATACATATAATGAAATCGTAACAGACCCTTATATACATACAAACGAAATATTTTTTGAAAAAGAAATATTGCGCTGTACTCTACGAACGATACAGAAACCAAAATAGCCGCTTTTAGAATTTTTGGCTGTCGGTCTGAATGAGCATCACGCAAAAATTGCTGGACAGATTTTAATTAATCTTTGCACAGTTTTAGTTTATGTGTCGGTTTAATATTTAGGGCACTTTTTATCCAGACCCATTGTAGAGTTCCCACGGGAATCTAGTTATGCGCTTACGCGTACGAAGTCGCTGGCACTACTACTAAATAAATAAAATAAACAAATACTTCCATTAAATCTATTCGTTATGACAATAGAGGGGTTAATCAGACAGCCCATGCCGTTGTGCCTAAGTCCTAACTTAATGTGCTGTCTACCTTTGGGGAATTAGGAACGAATTTGTGGTTTTGAAAACATTTAGTGGTATACGATGGGATGGGAATAGGCTTAGCTCAGATAACGTCATATATTTGCGTGTAACTATAAATTCACATTAGATCCTTTTGGTGCATTGTGACACGAAATCTCTTTGTGATTGCGAAGGAGGTCTTGTGCCTCACAGTGAGGATGTTATAGGCACATATCGATCTATTCAAATGTTGTAAAACCTTGGTATTTGTTAGATGACTCTACATAAAAAACGTGATCAGTTTGACGCGATCAGGTATGAATAAGTCCAATATTCTGTACACAACACCCTCGTGTCGCACGTGACTCTACACAATGAGTAGTCGATACTTACATACGTGGGGAACTCAGAAAAAAATGCGAAACAGAAAAAAATGTTCTATTGGTTCGAATTCTTTTATTACATTTTTTCAAAGTATGATCCACTTGCATTTATACAAACTGTCATGCGTCTGAACTAATTTTAAATACATTTTTTCACTCTTCCTCAGGTACCTACCTCTTTCACAGCCTCTTCAAACGTAGCCAGCGCATCTTCCGGCGAGGGCGTTTCCTGTTTAATTGGGATTTAATTTTGGAAAACAAAAAATTTAATGCGCCAACGATACACAACTTGCCTTGAAGAGCAATTGTCTGCAAACGCCATTTGAAGTTATAGTAAAATAATTTTCAGGTTTTAAAGAACATTTAAAGTTTTACAAAATCATAGTACGGTAATGCTCCCGTCGAATATACATTTTTGAATGCGACACGGTATTTTAATTCAGCTCGAAAAAAAAATGAACATCAAAACTCACCGATGTTCTATAGATACAAACTCTTTCTAGCAAAACAAAATGTGAGTAGCCTGCTACGCAATAATTATGCTTATGCTTATTTTCCAACGAAAATAAAAAATAATGAAATACTTTGGTGTAACATTCTTGTTAAAACTAATAAATGAATGAGAAATTATAAAAAATACTAGCTGCTGCCCGCAGCTTCGCCCGCGTGGAATTCGGTTATCGTGGTAAATACCCTAAGTCCGTCCCTGGAAAGTACCCTATGTCCGTCTCTGGGTTTCGATCTATCTTCGTACCAAATTTCATCAAAATCGGTTCAGTGGTTTAGCCGTGAAAAGGTAAGTCACTTACCTCACTTTAAGTCACAGACAGAGTCACTTTATACATTTTTCTCATTTATTAAGTATAGATTAAAAGAATTATTAACAGTTTGTTTGAAATAGTATAAATTCAATAAATAATACATCTAGGTGATACAAATAAACGTAGACGCTAAAGGAACAATACAGTGGAAATTAATGGAAAATTGTTTGTCGCAATAACAAAACGGACACCTAGTTCAGCATATTGTTGAGATCTATCAGGTAGACCGCAAGGACTTCTTCAAGGACTACTAAAGTGACGTATTCACTGACGAATTGACAGGAAACTAGTTAATACTCGTACAACATAAGAGGCAAAGATGAAAGGGAATGAAGTTAGGTATCATAAAATATGCATGTTATAAATATAATAAATATGTGTATATGCATAAAATAAAAATTCTTAGAGTAGTTTTTTTGCAGTTCCTTCCGAAAATAAATGAACAAAATCGACATTGACGATCATCAGCTCCGACGTTTTCCTAATGGGAGAATTCTTTTGTTGCGGATCGCCTTATTACGGGCAATTTCCTTAAGTGGCACCTCCCAGCAGATCTGTGAGACTGTGAAACATCTTCCTGCGTTCGCCCTTTGACACCTCACCCAATGTGAATTGAATAGACCGCCCTTTGACGAACTTGTATAAAAATTGGTACATAACATTTCATAGTAAATTTAAAGGTCTTTAAAGGAAATCTTTCAAAGGAGTCATAGATTGCAAGTGCAAATTCTGTTAGTGCAAAATACTTTTTGTTTTAATTTTTTAGTCGATTATTGATTAAAAAATAAAGTTCGTATATGTTTTAGCTTTGCTGAAAGGTTAAGTAGCAAAAATTCTCGTCTGTAAAAAGGGATAAGGTGAACTCACGAAATTCAAGCTGTGACGCTTCCTTGGACCGTCCTTTCGTAATCTAGGGTATGTTGAATAGTATTTCATTGGTATTGTCACTTACTTTGTATTTAGAGAGTCGCTGCGGCATCCACTGAAACTGTCTTCGCTGTCAGAGGGTATTGTATAATACAAAGAGTATAATACTCGTACAATGATTTAATGAGCGAGAAAGGAATGGCAGATAATTCAAATATGACTAAAGGCGAGTGTAAGTATAATTGTATAATAACACAATGCACATAAGGGTCAATGCACGCTGGGATCTCACAGCTACCGGGCACAATACCTAAGGGTCTACAAGAACCCACTAATTTATACATATATTCCTTATTTTATACATTTCTCGAACACTGATAAATACCGAATCACTCTCTTTTATGGAACATTGAGTTTTAACGTATTGGCAAAAAGTGAACCCGGCCATGAATTTTATATTGTTCTAAACTTCCACAGACGGAATGGTCTCTGCTCAGAATGGATTAAGGAAATTTCCCGATTAATTATTACTATTGTGCTTGCAGATTGTAAGAATTAGTAAAAGGGACCTTGGCGTTTGTTTGTGTTTTGATGGGGTCTGAAAGAAAATGGGTGCAGATTTTAATTAATGATTGCGAATGACGGACACCTGGCCCGAGTTTATTATAGTTCTTGCGGCTCATGAGTGCGTGCCTGGCTTGCTTATAATCGTGAGTGCACGTACGCGTAAAAAGGGTCTTTATATCCTACACAATATACCTACGAATATCCTTTAAATACTTTGAACACACTAAAACGAAAGTTAGTTTCCGGTCACTAGTCCAGTCAAAATAGACATTAAACATCGGAATAATCCCGATGGAGATATTTTTATGTGGGTTTTCCTATTCTCTTTCTAAATGAAATGTCAAAAGTCAAAAAAAATATACAGGGTGTCAAAAATGCCTACCAGCCTACAGAGGATACCAGGTAAAAACGCGCCAAGTTATCAACCCCGAAAGTGATATCCAAAATTATCTTTGAAAAATATGAAAATTTCAATTTTTGATATCGCTATATCTCACCAAACGGTCATTCCCATAAAAAAACAAGAACTTTTTTTTCATAAGTTCATAATTAAGAACTTTTGTGGAGAAAGTGAGTTTTTTCTAACCATTTAAGACATTTTTGCAAAAGAAACTTTTTTAATTTGATATTTAGTTTGAAAAGCAGATACTGATCGATGGGGATACTTGATATTTCATTTAAGAAGGATATTATGATGCCACACAAAATATTTACTCCATCGCAATTATTCTGAATTACCTACATTTTTGTGCCTATTTTGACTGGATTAATTTATTCACAAGCAAGAATCGCTAGAACTATAGTCTGTCTTCTTCCCTTCTTACCTAATATGCCAAGCTGCTCCATCACCCAGCATGTGTTTCGGTTTAATATATGTCATATAATAACACAATTATCCAGGATAAGATAACTTAGTACCTATATTTATAGATGGTCTAGACAAACTCAATTATAGATGGTCTAGGCAAACTCAATTCATTAGATTTATGTCATGTTACATCTAAAAGTAATTATGTCAGTAATAATAAGTATGTACATTTATTACAAGCAACTGGAATGTTATAGGTAATATTTATACCTCAGTGAACAATGTTTCAAGGATTTGTTTAACTCGAGCTACATTAAATGGGCCAAAACAATCGAACAACAATCAAAATGATGACTGAATACTATTACTAAAGGGACGTTCACACACGATTACCAAAAATACTTAAAATTTCATGATTAATGACCGTTTATCTTGACCTTGGTAGAAAGAGTCGTTTACATTATATATTTACACCTCAAATAGCATCTCCAAATGTATCTCTCTACCAGCTCAAAGGTTAGCTGGTAAATAATTTCGGCATCAGTATGATTGAGTAAAAAACACACTACGTACAAACACACGTTGAATAGTTAAATTAACCACTCTTATTATGTTCTAACCACTCTATGCTGTATTGTTGTATACAGTCTATCAGCGTTGGGTCACGGTGGGAAATACGAAGATAGGCAACCGGCGTTATCTAATTAGTAGTACTGTATTCAGATAAAGTATTAAAGAACATCCTAAAGCGAACGATAAAGAAAGTATGTATATAAAACGAACTTCAAATCTGTTTTGAAAATATGTAATTTGACCTTGAATAAAACGACATTGAATTAGAGAAAATCTGGCTCAAGTAAAGACACGCTCTCTGATTCATGCATCAATTTGCATTTCTAACTTTGATTTTAACTTTTTGAATTTTAATTTTGCATTTAACATTGATTTGTATTTTATTACAAAACCTTTAATAAATTCTAGTCAGGTATCTATTTTTCTATAGAAATTGAATGAGATTTTGTAGCTCACAATGTGTTTTTGCAATTATAACCTTAAATACAATTTTCTCAATTTTATTCGGTCGTGTGCGTACTGATTTGCTTAGCTATTTTTACAAGTATTTACGGGTACCTATATTACTTACTATAGGTACTATTATGTTACGAAATGACGTAATCAATAATGAATTGTAATCAGTATCAACCGTTTTCATAACATTAATTATTATTTTTAAACACTATAAAAAAGTATAAAAAAAATCGCTTTGTTAAAAGTATTAATTTGAAAAAATTCCATCGTTGCAAGTCAGAAGTACCTATTTTGAGCTTTTATAAATTCAGAAAAGGAAAAAACAGAATAAAAACATTGATATATGAAATTATTAACAGAATAGATACAACAACAATAGAAGTGCTCGCAGTGAAAAAATAATACTTATAAAAATCTTTCTAATGGATTAATATGAGTACCTACTTTGGTCATCTATCCATATAATAATAATCTTACGACTCTGTTACTGTACATGAAGTATTTATCGAAAAAAGTAATTTGCAGAATAAATATGATGATACGAATGATATAGAGCCCCAAAGCATTTTTTTGGATTTTTGTCTGTCCGTCAGCTTGTCTTTCTGAACGCGCACCACGCAAATCTACGGGCCAGATTTTAATTAAACTTGGTACAGTTATAGCTTCTGTGGCGGGTTAACATTTAGAATACTTTTATCTAGATCCATTACAGAGTTCCCACGGGAATATAGAGTTTACGCGAACAAACTACCTACTAAAATAGTACCTACTATATATATAACAAATACATTGTACATATATAAATATATCAATATATATATATGTGTTCAATGTATTCCTCTGACTACTGTCTATACGAGTCTTAAATTATCCAATCGTATTAAAACCAATACGAACTACTTCGAGCGGCAAACATTTTACAATACAATCCTTAATGTAAATTTCAATTCCAAACATTTCGTTAACTCCGCAGACTGAAACGATATTAAGTTTCAAACAAACAATCCTTTTAGTAAGCGAACTCCGTAGTTACCTTGATGCTTAGAAGTATCTATTGGATCGAATTCTGTGAAAATTAAGTCTGATAAATAAGTTACGTTTTTTATTATATTTGATAAATGTTTTATAAACCCAAGCTAAAATAATTTTCTCATTAGAAAATAAGATAGATAAGAATTTGAGCAGCTCGATATAGAATTTAAATAGAAAGGGAATTTGTGAGCAGCTATTATTTTAATTATTTTTATTTAATAATTTATTGTACACACATAACATGATATAATTGAAAAAAGAAGAAGAAAAGATGTAGGTACAAAAGGCAAGCTTATCTTCTGCGGAGATTTGTACTATCAGACCTGGAAGAATGAAATATGTTGGTATGAAGGTCAAGACAGTAAAGGCTTTGTCTGCCACTCATTTATCGTTGTAATGGTACTACACATCCCGGCCGAAACTAATACACATCGACTATGATCTGCTAGCTTCGGTTTTCTAGAGCGTCGTCTCTGTCGTGTGCCGATACGTCACTTACTGACCGAGTGACGACAGAGACGAAGTTCTCGTGGGAACTTCACAATGGATCTGGTTAAAAAATATCCTAAATATTAACCCGATGCATAAGCCCTAACTATGCCAAGTTTCACTAAAATCCGTTCAGTAATTTGTATGATTCGCGTTCCGACAGACATACAAAAATTCCAAAAAAATGGTTGTTCTACGAGTAAATCATTCCTAATAATTGCAATCATTTTTCAAATAATATTTAATATACAGACATGACTCGGGTACGATTTTATTATCCATATGTATAGATATATATTCTGTTAATTATACGAAAAGAGTATATTACCCTATTTTGTTATTATACCAATTTTTAACACCAACAATATATAAAAGAAAACAAAAGGTGGTGTGCGTGTAGCTTTCGTGAAGTTGGCAATAAAACTAAGGGAGGTTGTATTTTCCACAAGTCCAGATAAGTGTTTTAAGAGTCGCCTTTAATGTCTGTGCTAAATGAACTGCAGAAAACGATAGCGATGAAAGAACTTTCCAGACCTTGACTGAAGTGTATTTATTGTATCTACAATAATACCCTCTTACATTCTATGATCTATATAATATAAATATAATAAAATCGTAACATGAAATATTTTTTAGGGAAATTATGTTGTATTTTATACTGTTTTTGCGTTATTTCAATGACACGATATACAATATATACAATATACATGATTGTATATTATTATATACAATATTCAAGATATTGTATACAATATACAACATATATTTTACACGTATCCGTAACCAATCCATCAATCCACACTGAGTACACCAACCAGCATTAGATTCGCAATGCATAGTTTATGACCCGCAATCCCTATCGCAATTGCAAGGGGAAATCTGTGCCGTATATTTAGGCTTACATCGATACGGGTGCTGTTGTATAATATCACTTATATTGATGGTTAAATAAATCTAAAACTATAGAAGTACAAGGAGGCAAGTCGGCCTCGTTTCGTATTCAAATAATCAGAGATTCAAGTCTAAACCGAGCCTAAAAAGGATTTGTGTGTGAAGCTCAAATTAATCTATAGGGATTTCATAACGCTCAACCTGGAACGGTACGCTGACACCGCTAACTATAAATATTATAAGAGTTTTTTTTAAAACATTGTGCATAGGTATATTAAAATATAACAGGTGACTAGGTAATGATATGCAATGTCATGACAATACAATGTCAATTGTATACATATATACAATGTCATGTCATAGTCATAGTATTCACAAGCGGTGCCAGCGACTTCGTTCCCGTGAATTTCAGAGTGATAAAATGTTAACCCAACTCATAACTATGCCAAGTGTCATTAAATTCAGTCTAGTGGTTCTTGGGTGATGCGCGTTCAGACAGACCGACAGACAGACGGACAAACAAAAATTCTAAATGTGGTTGTTCTGAGCTCTGTGTTTTGGCAACACTGACGGTAAAGTGATGTACCGTTTGACAGCTGACTTTTTTGTAATGGCGGCAAATTGAAATTACAAGTTTATCTTTTCATATTTTTTATCAATTTTAAAATGGAATTTAATAAGGAGAAAATTAGATATGTTTTATATTTTTTTTCGACAAAGGTATGAACGCTTCTAATGCTCGAAAGGAGATTTGTGGTGTTTACGGAGGAGATGCTTTATCTAAAACTATTGCAAAAAAATGGTTCAGTCTATTGAGGTCTGGTAATTTTGATGTGGGTGATGTTCCTAGCTGTGGTCATCCTGTTATGGTAAATGATGATCTTACCATAAAAAAAAAAAATCATATTGACACATAGACAGTTATCAAATTGCGAAAGAGCTTAGCATTCACCTCTCAACAGTTTTGGATCAGCTGCATAAACTTAATTTTTTAAGAAACCAGATCTTTGGGTGCCGCATGATTTAAAATTTAAATGTCAGAAACTTGTTCAATAGAATTTCCATATGCGGGATGTTGCTAAAACAAAATAAAACCAGTCCATTTCTGAAGAGATTGGTAACAGACGATGAGAAGTGGATCACCTCCGACAACAATATTCGAAAACGATCTTTGTCTAAGTGAGGTGAGCCATCACAAATAGTCCCAAAGCCAGGCCTCACTCCAAACAAGGTCATGTTATGTGCATGGTGCGACTGGAAAGACATTGTGTATTACGACCTTTTAATATATATAGATAATATAGGATGTAGTAACAGTATATGTATTCAAGTCAAATAAATGTTTTTTCGAGGCCCACAGCCGCTGGGCGTGCTGAACTAGCTGAGTTACCCCTCTCTCACAGAAGACTACCGTAAAATTTACCGCGTGTACGTAGTCCATTTCCCATTCCAACCAGTAGGGAATGTGATCGAATAAAAGATTGTCCCGTTATACTCTTTACTCCCGTTCATTACGATCGCCCACCCCTTTTTTCCCTAAAAATAATGGGAAGTTCTCCATTATTGTCTTTTAATCCACTTCTAAATCATCAAAGGTACATCAAAGGCGGTGTATTCGAGGCGTAGGTACCAACTTTTGTCATACTTGACTATCATTGGAATGTATCAAGGATAAGTGATACCACCTGTACTTGTCCACCATCTTCTTTCTGTATAAAAAATAATATGTTTTTGTATGAAAGAAGAATTCATTGCTTGGGAAATTCCCTTTTTTCATAATCTCTGTAAAAAACTTAAAAATTCATATCGCTAAAACAAAGACAAGACAATAGTTAAACAAAACAACTAAGTCTCCGCAAATAACCAAGGAACTAATAAAGCTATTCGCAATGAACTAAGTTTGTAATCTCAACTCCCATAGCAACTAGTCCAAGTGGGTAATAATCTTCTAAATTGGAACTGCATGTATTCCGTTCGTACAAGACGCTCTAAAAGTTAGAACAATTAAAATATAATTGAATTTTTAGTCAATAGAAATTTATCGTTACGACGCACTTAATGGCATACCCTAGCAATAGTTGTGTCATGTCTTGAGATGAACGAAATCTTTGGTATTTGAAGTACTAAAACTACTTTTTATATGTATTTTATAATTAGTTATCAACGCGGACACGAGAGATTTTTTTAATTATCGAGAAATTAAGAACAGAGGAGCGGTGGATAGCCCAGCGATATCTATTCTCTACTCTTATCCGTGAATTCAACTCCTCGGCCCGGACCACCGAGTTGCAACATGAGTAGGTACGGGTTTTAAAAAAATAGCACTATATCGGCGTTGAAAGAAAACATCGTGAAGGAACCCACATCTTCCAGAATTTTAAAAAATCTGGAGCATGAAGGAGCATGTATAAATTATTTTATTATTAATATAAAGTTCTCTATGGATTACATAATTGTGATGCAACAGCAAAATTCATGAAAAAAATAAACGCTTAACTGGGTTAACTAAATAACCCTAAACCGTTTTCCTTGCCATTGCTGTAGGGTTAATTTACCACATAGTAAGTAAGTATGTAAAACTGGGCCGTGGCATTTTCTTAATAACAGCGTAAGTGCAATTTTCCAGGTGACGAGGCAACGACAATGGCTTAATTCTGCCATTTTGAAACGAGCAACGGTCCTGTACGCTTGTCGGTTTCAATGTATATATGTATTATGTAGGTATGTATAAAAACAATATACATATTATGTAAAGACATATTAGATATGTCCTCATCTACACGCATGATTGATTGATACTAGTTGATTAAAAATATATTAAGACAACAGTCATTTCAAAAGTAAAGGATTCTTCAGTGGTGAAGGATCATCATGATTTTGATATCTAAATAAAATTTTGATATCTGAAGATCAACTACAGATGGGGAGGGGACTACGTTCGTGGCGGTCGGGAAATAGGTACGCGCGTTGCGGGCACCCCTCCCCCCACACTGCCTCGCTTCTCCACTTGTAGCACCCGCGCGGTAATACCGAACAGGTCTCCCACTATCGTTTCATGTCAATACTTGTTTTACTCGTCTGCGTTCGGTCCCCCGTCATTTAAATATTTTGTTCATGTTAATAACAAAGTATGTCTTCGAAACGAGTTTATATTTATAGCCAAGCGCGAAATATCGTGAAGAATGTGATTGCAGTTTGTGATAGTAACGGCGAGGACGAAAGTAGTGAAATATCCAATAGTTCCTGTTCTGATTCAGACTACGATTAATAATATTATATTACCACGTACCTTTAGATATTAATAAAAAACATTTTTTTATGAATTTATTTTGTTTTGATTTACTATCGATTATGGATATGTTAACCTGAACGAGCCACTAGCCGCATTCCTTGCGCCGTCACGAACGTAGTCCCCAACTGTAGTTCAATAGCAGAACTATTAGAAGATCAATCAAATGACAGTTTAGTAATTTCAAAATTATGAACACTTCGTTTGGAATTTATAACGAACTTATCTATAAAAAAAATTGTGACAGATCTAGATAAAAGTACCTCTTTTTTCAATAACCTTTTCCTTAACATACTATTGTCATGTAAAAATGTCATGTAAAATTTCATCATGATTAATTAATCGTCGAGGCGTGACGAAATAACACACAAACAGACTCAGTATTTATTAGTATTATTATTTCCTTTTAGTATTTATATTATTTTATTTATCGATATGATATACAAAATTAAACCACTTTTTACAAATGAAAAATGTTCAAAATGTTAGCTTATTTTGGAGAAGTTTTCAATTACTTACCTAAGCACTGAAGTTGTAACGCAATGGATATTTATTTATTGTACACGATTCAGTCTGTAGAAAATACCTACTTAGCAAAGCTTAAGACACTAAATTGGAGTTCATTCTATTAACCGACAAGTGGAGTACACAGCATGTTTAAATATATTCCTCCTTAACTTCAACCTTATAATGCGTTTAACGGCTAGATTATTGTACCTAATTATTTTTTTTAGCTAATTATTGTAATAAAATAGGTATATTTTTTACATTTTTTAATACCTTTTTAATTGGCAGCCGATTGGCGCAGTTGGTAGTGACCCTGCCTGCTGTTCATAAGGTCTCGGGTTCTACTCCCGGTCGGTTCGGGTCGGGATGTGTGTTTGTGTATGTCTCTGAACCCACGACACAGGGAATCCTAGTGTGGGCCATTGAGTGTGGCGATACTTATTTTTTATAAATGACACACATTTATTTGTTTCTTATATTATAAAGGGTAGGTACACAGATTGGATACTTCAGAATGCTGTTTCCAACAAAAACTATCATAAAGTCCAGCCTTTCGAACAGACAGACATCCCGACAGATAAACAAACAATGGCATCAAATGACACCCCTGATTTTTGTGTCAGGGGTTAAAAATATAAGGTCAGGGAGAAAGTCTTTTCGTAATTTGTATGTATGAAGTTGTGATTCAATATTTATGATTGTACTGTTTGTACCTGGCTGGTTATGATACCATTAAAAAGGTAAGATTTAACAAAAAGAAATAAAAAAATAAGAAACCGTTTCCAGCCACTTTTCAATTGTTTTTCTGTCCAAGAAGATGAGTGAATCTAACGAAGAAATTCAATACATTTTAAAGTTTTATTACAAAAAAGGGAAAAATTTGTGCCGTTTATGGATCTAATGCAGTGTCAGTAAGAGTAGCACAAAGTTGGTTTAAGTGTTTTCAGTCAGGAAATCTTAATGTGAAATATGCAGTTCGCTCCGGTCGCCCTGTTACCGATAAAGTTGATGCCATTTGTGAAAAAATTAAAATACATTCCCGATTATAATCTTACAACACGTTTATGAAGTTCCCAGTAAACTTATAAAAATGTTTCAGCATTGACAAAACGAATTTACGTCGTCTAACGATGCAAGAAACTTTATTAATTTACTTAAAAGGAAAGTTAAATACAACTTTCCTGCCTTCGTAAACTGTTATTTGGGAAATTACACAGAAATATGCTGAAAGGCGGACAATAAATTTAATGTGGCAAGAGGATTGCTGATAGTGCACAATTGACTTTGGCTTTCATATCAAAAAATAATTTATAATTAATTAATGTTTATAGTTGTGCTGTTATAAAGCAGCACAGATTTACAACAGTACAATTATACCAACGTGCTGGTTAACAGAAAATAATCAATTTGACCTCTGACCCTCAAACCGGGTGTAAACATGTAGGCATCTTGAATGTCATCATTTTTCTTAATTCTTAATTACCTTACACAATTCATGTCACAATTAAATACAGGCGAGCGAAAAAACGGGCAACAAATAGTAATATTATATTAAACAGCTTTCCAATTAATTTTTGTGAACGTGTGTTTATGTGCGTGCATAATGTTACATTATATAAACAATGCCCTTACAGCCTGACCTCGTTAGTGAAGGTTTTCTGTCTATTAAGTCGTTATTAAAAAGTTTTGGTTACTCATTACCGGGTGATTACAGTAAATATTTGACAAAGGATGTCCAACACGGGAAACAAAGTGAAATGACTTTGTTAGAGACGTGACAGCCGCCGGAACCACGGAGTGGCCGCGTCGTAAAGCTACTAAGCGAGAAAACGAAATTGTCACAGTTCATGAAATTTTAACATAAAACGTTTTGATGTCTTCAGTGAAACTGTATTGTTTATTCAGTGGAAACCTTTGCGATACACTGTAATTCAAAATTTTAATACTTTTAAATTGATAGTATTATTAATAGGCCACTGGCAGACTCGTTAATGTCCAGTTCCGTCGAAGTCACTCAGTAAAGTGATTGTCGGTTGGACTCCTGATGGATAAATAAAAGTGATGCTTTTATTTATTTAAACTTCATTGCAGAAGTGATTTGTGCAAATGGCGGACAATGCCATATGGCATTTTCTACCAGTCAACCAGCAGATCAAACACAAATAGAAACGCGAGTGTAATTTGGTTATCACGAACACTACACAGTGACTTAGGCATTTATAATGAACAAAGAAGAATTCTACTTCATTTTTCCAGTTCCCGCCAAAGTACTATTTTCGTAACTCTGTATATACGAGTAGTTGTACCGCCATCCATGTTTCCTGAGGCGCGCATTTGTCATAACAATCTCTTCATCCCGCCTGACATTTATGTCTCGTGCAAGTTCCCGAAACACTAACAGGCGATATGTTATGTTTTTTAAACTAATATTTCCCTACACTATTTTGGTTTAATATTTTGCCCTGTTATGAATGAAGTTCACAGAATCATTATCAATTAATGTTATCAACCTAACTACCTACGGGAATTACATTTCTTCTTATTCGAAGTCATTTTCTTTCCATGCGATTGTTATGTCCATAAACTCGTGATTACAACAGGCAGGGTCACTACTAACTGGGCTAATTGGTCGTCATACATACATAAATATTACTCGCGAGATTAGACATTAGAATCGCGGGAGGTACTGCGCAGGGTCTTTCCCCTACTGCGCAGGGTCTTTCCCGTACTGCGTAGGGTCTTTCTGGCGCTTATCGACTCTGCTTCCCTACAAATTTTCTTCTTTCTTTATTTACTCACCCCTTCCTGTGGCATGGAGACAACATGCACATTTATCCGGTGCCGAGTAGCTCGGTTATTGCGACTTCTCTTTCTGTGCCGATGTTATTCCAAAGTGAATTCTCCGCAGCCCCTTGAAGTTCGCCTCTGAATTGATATACATATATCATAATTATTATACCCCGATAAATAAATGTACATCACAGTACCTGCCTCTAAAATTATATTGTTACCAGTTCAAGCTGTCTTTCTTTGTGCACATTTATAACGAAACAGCTTAAATACTTGTACTCAGCTGGCAATTAAGACACCTGCGTCTGGAGCGAGCTTATACAGACTTAGTAACGACAACAATTTAAGCCTAAATGCATCCACTTATAACAAACTAACAGGAGATAGTGCGAGTGATGAGTGAATAGCAGACAAATATTTTTATTTAGTTAGTAGGAAACGTACGGTAATTTTTTTCAAATGTTGCCACTCTTTTTCTGTGGTATTTAAAACGTCTTTTGTGCAAGACTGATGTGAAGTTCCAAACAGTCAGTGTTAAGGAGCGTTCTCTCGAATTATTGAAATGAATCCAAAACGAACACGATGGAGGGTAGACAGATTTGTCTGTCAATAGTAACACAACCTTCATCCGCCTCCGCAGTCTCGCCGCGACCACGGTTCATGTAACTGGACCGAAATATGGGCTATGGTTACGCACGATTTAAATAATAAATCGCGCGTAACCCGTTTACATGACAATTATTATGTTCAACCACGATAACAAAAGTTTAAAATCTTAGGTTTACAGATTTAAATCTCAAAGAAGTGAGATTTTTATGTGCGTTGAAACGTAATATTTATGTACGACTAATTTAACATTATTATTTAACAGAAGTCAACTTTGTAATAACATATATAAGTATTTGCTAAATATCGAAGTAAATAATTCTGAATGTTAACGTATTTGTCTTCATTTACATAAACATGGCCAAGGTACAACAGGATGTTGGTTCATCGCCACTCTTGGTAACTGTCCCCTTTTTTTCAAACTATAAAAATTTACATTAGTTTAAAATTCATATTTGTATTTTTCTTAGGATGAGTCCCGATAACCCACCTAACCGATACCAAATTATGCATATAAAAATCATTAAGTAGGTACAACAGGTTCCCTATAAAGTCGCTCAGCGAGCGATGGAAAGGGGCTTTGTTTCTTTACTAGACAAAATCCGAAACGAAAAGATTCAACGAAGAACCGGCAGGTCTCAAAGAATCAAGCTGAAGTGGCGGTGGGAAGGCCATATATGCCGCAGGACCGATAACCAATGGGGGAGACGAGTCCTGGAATGGAGACAAACTTAAAGAAAGAAGTCGGTAGTGGCTGGATGAGAAGAGCAGAAGACCACACACGGCGGCGGCAAGAGGCATTATATCCAGCAGTGGAGAGGCACAGACTGATGGTATGGTATGGTAATTATGTTTTTACCATTTAACATTTGATTATAAATATATTTTTATATTTTTATGAAGCTTTGCAATATCAATATTAAACGAAAAGCTGTGACAAGGGGTGTAATCTCCTATTGTAAGCGGCGTACCCTGCTGAACAAGGGACGGAGCTTTGACGCGGTCGTCAGAGCCGCCAATGATCGGTTCAATAGCGGTATAATTATTGGATTCACTAAGTCTCAAATACCAGAGACTGGTGATGGGCAGCAGCAGGTGCGAGAGGCCTCTAGCACTGCGATCACCAACCCGCCTGCCCAACGTGATGACTAGGGCATAAACCTCCTAATGAAAAATATAATTATGACATAATTATTAGTGAGATTGAGGTTGCTTACTTTATTTTTTGTCTTTTCAGGGAGTCGCGACACTACAAAGGTTGAAAAATGATGTCTTAGAATATTCTGGAAAATGCCTAAGGATTCAAATCTTCCACTAAATTTCGAATTGATGCTGACATGTCTGATTAGCCCCTTAGACGCATAAGGTTAACATATAGTATATAGTAACAATGATATTCCCGAACACGCTGGTTTCTTGGATTTTTTTTTTATCGCCGAACTAGAAACCAAACGTAGTGTCAAACAATGAAACGGACTGGGATTAAAACTTTCTACTTAACGAATAGATACGAGAAATTGAGAATAGATACGCCTGGACTATCACAGTTCACTTATAAAAAATCCAAGTTATAAAAATCCATATAAAAAGATACAAACTTTAAATGAGTCCCACATAATACTTATGTATTCAAATCGCATAAATCTTGTTCCTTACACCATATAACGTTGCTGCATTGCGTAGAATTATTGTGTTCCTTGCTTCACCGCAATCCTATTAGTTAAGATAATGTTAACGTTACAATAAGAATATTTTTGCTTTTATGAGATTTCTCGATTCATATTAGAAGTAGTAAAATGTTGTTTGATGAGTATTTACAATAGACATAATATTTTCTATCTATGCATTCGCTTATTTTCCTTTGGAATTTAATAATAGTTTGAAAATAGTTTAAAATTACTATTTTTAAAGGAGCAAGCCAGTTTACTTTTGATATGAGTACAATTAATGAGCGACTTCTACTTGGTTTAATATTCCTTTGTTGATAGTCAAGAGTTTTAAAATCCAATGTAAATACAAATAGGATGACGTTCCACAAAGATCGTATGTATGAGTTTATAATATGAAATTGCAAGGCAGTTTTCACGGCGTAAAGTGACTGGCAATAAGAGCTTGTATTCGAAGTTTGTATGGTGTATTTGTTTTTTAAATTATCACTAGCTTGCATGTTCCAGGGTTAAAAAAAATATTGTGCATGTCTATTCACTAATCCGCATTGGGCGCGCGTGGTGGATTATGGCCCGCACCCTAGTGATTTATTAGGAGAGGCCTGTGCCCTGTAATAGGGAGTTAAAAAAGGTGAGAAAAAAAATCTGTTCGTTTATTTTTTTAAATTTACAAATTAAATCACTTTTATTACTGAAACATGATTTTCAGTTTGCGGATCTATTAACAAAGCTTTAAAATTATTTTTATATGAAAACTTACTGATTATCTGAATATTTTCGTACCAAATGTAAACATTTCCATATGATTGAAACGCAATACGATGCTCCGAAGATTCGCGATAAGGTAGACACCCCCACAGAAAATGGTTTAGCTAAGTGTGAATGGTAAATGGACGTTAATGGTTCGGGAAATGTGTTTCTCGGGGAAAGTTGAAATGGCATTTGCCATTTGTTGTCTACATTAAGGTAAAATGTTGTTTCTGTTATTCAGATTCAGACTGCAAATTGTTTTGCGGTGAGTGTTACCGGTTAACTGGATGAACGCCTAAGTCCGCTTGCTGCTTCAGCATATATTATTAGAAATATAATTACTGGTAGTAAGTTGAAGCAGACTTATAAGCATTAAACTTATAAGCAGAATTTAATTAATTTTTCGGATGAAGATTTGAATTGACAGAATCAAGCAAAAAAAAATAGTGGTTAATAAAACACAGCTAGTGGTTAATAAAAAAATGTACATTCTAATGTTTTAATCAATTAATTTTTGTGTCCCTCCCTGCTCAATCCCTGGTGATAAAGAAAAATATCACCAAAAATGCACATTGCACCCATTCAAACTGAACTAAATTTATTAGATACATAGAACATACATACATACATACATATTAGATACATAGAACATACATACATACATACATATTAGATACATAGAACATACATACATACATACATATTAGATACATAGAACATACATACATACATATTAGATACATACATAGATACATAGAATTTTATAGAACTAAATTTATTAAATTTATTTGAAATTTATTTATAGTACAAAGAAAGAAAATACCCATTCATTGACAGTGAGTTCAAACATACGCTGAATTTAATATTTATATAAATAGTATATAAAAGTACGAGTATATAAAAAATAACACGGTCTAACATATATACAAATGTCGTCTTTTATAAATAAATGTGAAATAAAAATGAATAAAATTAGCTAATAATACGTCACTCTCAATATCCTAGTTCCTTCCTCCTCCATGAATACATTTGTGTGAAATTCTCGGTGGTTCCTGGATACAGGTTTGTTCGTGCATATGACAGTTTCCGCGAGCTGTTAAAAACTTTTATATTTGGAATGAATCCGTATTTTGGTGGAATAGGGATGGATAGATTCGCTCCGAATCAGTTTATTATTTTATTTTTACAGTGTTAAATAAAACATTTTATATTCTAAATCGGGTCTGACTGCGTATAATAAAGGTATTGGTTTGCCTCTTCATCCTACTCGAAGTTTCGACGCGGGTTACACTAACCGTGGTCACGAGCTCACTGAAGAGGTGGGTAGTCGATGTGAGCTGCGAACAGTTTTATCAACTACCCACATTTGAACTTCACATTCGGAAAGGCTGTATGTAGGCTGTTCACATTCGAGTAGGAATGAAAGGTAAACAAATGTATTTGTTTGCCATAAAACACGTTAGGTATTAGGTATTTGCCATGTTAGGTAAACAAATGAATAAAAGGTAAACCTTCATTATACACGTTCAGACCCGATTTAGAATATAAAATGTGTACAAAAAGTGAAAGTTTAAAAAGTTATATTAAATAAAACATGCCTGTACCTACCCTCTTGAATTTCTTTCGTGGAAACTAACAAAAAAATTTGTTTAATATTCCCAGCTCTGCATCGAAGTTGTTAAATTTAGGTTTATCTTTGGATTTAGACTTGTCTCGCTACAATGTTTAATTATTCAATAACAGCTTTTTAATTAAATTTACAGTCTATATATTATAATACAAAAAAATCTTTCTTGACTTAACACGTTTTACACATGTTTTTCAAATATGTTTTATGCGACGTTTTACACAACGTCGTTCTACACATGTTTAATTTTGTCAAAAAGAGAAAAAGCTTAAAGGAAAATACACATGGAATTCCTTTGGGTTCACTGTTTGAACGGGCACTATTTGAGTTAGAGATTCGACGCCTCTAGGCAAACATCGTAACTAGATAGAATAGAAAAGAAATACTGGATATATACGCTTTTCTGTGACCTATTCGTTAAATTTTGCAGTTATGGCTAGCAAAGGTAATCAATCAAATTGTAACACTACTTTTTTGAGTCCTGTCCTTTACGGAACTTCTTGCTACTAATCTCTAAAATTTTAATTAAGTACTAGCCGTTAATGCAAACCTAAATTCAAATTTGCTCCAAACGTCAAAACTCTGTAGTCAGGGTACACATGCTTATTTTTTTAAATAATTCTCGAGCAAGCCGGTCTGGTCTATAGACGATGTTTACACTGCACGAATAATTTAAAAAAATTATCTGTACATATACTTAAGAAATTCAGTGGTACCTACTGGCCGTTGACTTAAACTTCCGAGTGAGAGTCGAAAATAGGTATTCTTAGGCTATTGCCGCTCTATTTAATATAAATATATTATAAAAATTTAAGAAAAAATATGAGATGTTAATAAGATTGATATATTTCCCAAAAGATATCGAAGTATACAAAATTACAAAATAAAATATTAAAGGTTCAAAACGAAGTGAATAAAGTTGACAGCTGTCTTATATTTTGATAGGAATATTGTCAGATCTATTTGGTTCCGAAGGCATTGAAGACCTTTGTTATGTCCAGTTCATTATTTTGATATTAGGTATTTCACAGCTAGATCTTGTTCTACTTTCATTTATTACGTTTGAAGTAACTCCTTAGAATTATGCAAGTTAACTTCATTACACCTTATATAGGTTAATAACAGCTTACCTACGTAATGCAAACAATGTATAAAGTTGGTCCCTTTTGCAAGGTACCTATCAAGCTAACGGTATTACCTCTTTAAACGACCAGACTGGCGTTTGTGTGAGGTAGTTGCTGGCCCTGGACTCTCCCGTGTTGTCAAACAGGTGCTTTGATAGGTCGTAGTTATCTTTATATTTTTATCTTTAATCAACAGAAGTATATTGTATATTTTCGAAATAAGCTATGATTTCACTGAATACCCAATTTCTAAGCTAAATTAACAATTTCAATCTCTAATACGGTCCTTTGTGAAGTCATATTGGAAATTGAACTCGGCCATCCCCTCTCTCTTCCTCTTTTGAAAACCGAGCTTCTTTTGTTTCAGCGTGAACCCTTTATTATTTATCGAGACACTCGAGAAAGTGCCCTGAAGCCATTTGCTAAGTAATAAATATTATACAGTCAGTCATCTTTGGGCGAACTGCTAATGATGGTAGCTCGAGAGTTAATTTTGCGACAAGTTAAAAGGGGCCATAAATTTAAATTTGTTTTGTAACTGGCACATCTTTATTGACAAACAACCACCCGGAGGCGGTTCGCGAAGTTTAATTGTCTACTTACTTATACCCTACTGTAAAAGACGATAATGGATTTTCTATTTGGCTGACGGCACTTCGATTACTCTAATAGTCTCGCAATAAATCAAAGTGCTATAGAGGTGGGAATAAAGGTATATTTTATGAAATTATTAGCACACAGGAAGCGCATGTATCGCCAATGTCCATAGACGAAAAGTACTGTCGATACTGTCGCGTACAAATATTAACAATACAGCAATTCACTCAAGAATGACAAACGTTAGCATGCCCTTGCATGCCTTTGAAGTGAATGGATTTAGGAGTGAATTTAGATAAACGATTGAGACTGTTCCTAATGTGTTTCCTCATCGCATACACTCCTCCCAATCTTTCTCGAGAAGAGAATTGATGTAATGAGTATAATCGGGTAAGTAGTTTCCTATCCAAAAAGGTATCCACATATGATTATGACTTTTTAATTAGTCTTTACCTATTCACATCTGTATACCTGTTATTACTGAGGGTGCGTTCACAAACATACCATAAAAGCTAATGGAAACGCAATTGAGTCACGTGATTGCAGACCTTGACGCCATTTTTATCTCGCTATGTTGGGTGCGTCCGTTATAATTTAAGAGAGCACACCTAACTATATGGGGATATGGATAGCAAACAGGTAAACAGTTGATAGTTCAAACGAAGGTCGCAAAAAGGAGTGAGTGCTCTATTAACTATTTTAATAAGTATATGTCGACGCAAAACAGTCAACATCTTTTATTTTAGATTTTAAGTTTGATTACATAAAGTCTATTTAAGAATGATAATTAATTTTAACCTATTTTATTACCAATGAAATAGGTAAGCTTCATTTTTTAACCTAAATCAAATAACTTTTAAAATGAGTTTGTTAACATTTGTATTTACTTCCTTAGAAGTTACGAACATTCAAAAAGTTAACTTTAAATTAATAAGTTTAGCTCAAAATTAATTATAAATCAAATCTTTAATTTGCAAAACACATTCACAATTTAATCATTAATAATTCTTTAGATTGATTTTTAATAGTTGCTTTTTGAATGTTCGTTGGAGATTGTTTTGAACGATGAGTGATTAAAACCACGCGTGATTTTATGAAATTATTTGCGTTTATAAGTGTTTAAATAATGTTTTAAAATTATTTCACGAATAACTATAACGAAATATTCGTATTAAAACCATTGTTTAAAAATGATTGTAAAGAAGCAACATGGTGGGAGGCCACCATGTTGTTGGCTCACTTTTCACGTGGCAGCTGCTGAGAACGGTAGTTTGGTGAGTGCTTTTTGAAATATTGCTATTCGAATTATTTTTACTTTTGTATAGAAAATAAGGGTAGACTTAAGATCTTAGTTGAATCTATAAGTTAAGAAAAGTATTGATTATAAAACGATTGTAACAAAGAGTTTATTTCAAGTGTATAGTTGTTTTATTTCGTTATCTGTTGAATATGAGTGACGCGAATAATGGTGACGTCAGCAATGCTGACGTCACGCTTTCTAAAAACTTGCACGATAATAATTCTCCGTTATATATATAAAACTATTAAATTATTAAAATATCGTATTAAAACGTAATGAAAGTAAGTATGATCCATATATTTTTAGGGTACGATGGAACTGACATGTGCCAAAGCATAAAAGTTCCTTAAAAATAAGAAAAAAAAGAAAAGTATGATCCGCATAAACAGAAAGGTTGGCAGTGCATCCGGGGGCGGGCCAATGTTTGCCCTTCCGGGACTGAAGTTAGCATGTACCTCGGATGTCTATGAACTACAGTATCCACTTACCACCAGGTGAACCGTAGGCTCGTCCGCTGCCTTCTTCCTATAAAAAATCATATTCACTTTTGGACATGGGCTTTCTTAAACACACTGTCTTGTGCATAAGGCATGTATGGCCATAAAATGCCATACTGACCAAGCGGGTTGGCGAATCCACTCTTTTAGAGAATTTGCGTAGTTCCGTAGGGCTTGTGGTAGCGGCTTTGTTATTCATTTACGTCTTTTACGACACTCGTGGGAAGAGACTGGTTGGTGCTGTAAGGCAATAATCACTGTAAGGATTTAGTGTGCAGTAAGGAATAAAAAATATTGATATTACAATTTATCTTAAATTTGTGCATATCACTATACCGTTGCAAAATATCTTGTGCGGGAATGACTGTGGGATGGGAATTGGGTGACAATGCTAAATATCGAACAATCTCTGCTTTGGCAACGAATCTAAATGTATCTACATAATAATGTATATAATATTATGTATTTTAATCTCCTAGACTCAATGCTGTGGAAACAGTATTCTCCAGTACAAGTCACAGGATATTTACGGATAAAATTTTGGTTTTAAACACATAAATATATACAGATAAAACCAGATTTTGAAGTTGCTACAATAGTCCAAGAGGAGACTAAGGGAGAAGATTCGTTTTAATAGTCAAATTGACCATACTTCAAATTCTACAAATTGCTAGGTAAGGAATTAGTCAAAGGAATTTAGTAAATAAGGCTTTCATGCGAAATTACCGCATTTTCGCCGGGCTATTTGAAATAATAATAATTTTCAGTTTGACTTCAATTTTGTTCTTATTTTCATTAGTTACACATTTCTTTTGCTTTGTTTCTTTATATTGTTTATGTTTGGATATTACTACATTCGCGGTCATGATTAAGTTGGAAATTCACATCAAATATGACTTACGTCATTGCTGTAATGCGGTCAAAATAACACGTAACAGCGCTACAAACGAACGTGCTTACTGTACTTTATTGGTTTGATCGCTTCCATTCTGGAAGTTTTCAACTTAAGATCGAGTCACGTGGACGTCCGGAGACTTAGGTTAATAACGAGAAATTGAAGACTTCTAAATTATGGCTGAGTTTAGCAAGATAGGATTCTAGTGTCAAAATAATATTGATTCATTTGCATCAAATTCTTTTAATGCAAATGATGCAACATGGAAAAAATTGTCTGGAAGTCACCCAAAGCGAATGAACATCTGAGTGAATCTCATGTAATTTTCCCTGTTAAACTGGCACAAAAATGAATGAATTTTTAGGGCCTTTCTCACCACCTCCTGATACTTTATCAGAAGGTATCTGATAGTCAGTTATACTTTATCAGAAAGTTAGTATTAGCTAGATTTAATTGGCACATAATTGGCAGATAACAGATTAATTTATCTATGAGATTGTTAACAGTTACTTTAATACATCTTGATTCCTTATTAGACGGCGGTGAGAAAGACCCTTAATCTTTTAATTGAATTTGAAAAAAATATGCTGTTACGAGAAATGTGCAATAAATCACCGTTTATTACAGTGGTTAAGACCATATGCCAACGGATTACTTATACGCATACAATTGAACAGCTGTATAACTGTACACCTATTTCATGTTCATACAATTATTTAATGGAAATTTATGTCCGTAAATTATTTATTTAATAGTATGTTCAGTTTATCTAGTTAAATGAGATGAACGCAGCTGACATAATAAACGTGCAAATGTTGTACTTATGTTGAAGATAAAATGTCAGGCTAAGGCACGATTTTTTTGAGTAAGCCATATTTATTTATTTATTGAACATTTACAAATAAAGGATACACATTCGCTGAACGCCTTATTCGAATGCTTAAGCGAATGCTTGTGAGGAGTTTAGGTAGCGTTTAAATTACATACTTTCGGCCGGCAAGTGTACATACTTTATGTTATATATTAATTTATTTA
This sequence comes from Sesia bembeciformis, assembly GCA_943735995.1. Lineage (NCBI taxonomy): Eukaryota > Metazoa > Arthropoda > Insecta > Lepidoptera > Sesiidae > Sesia > Sesia bembeciformis. The sequence continues at coordinate 5,587,711 of OX031034.1, forward strand.
CATTTATTTTTAAATTTAACGTTTTACTAAGTGTTCGTTTTATTAAAATGGCCTTTCATATAAAATATTTTTATTTCCGTTTCTTTGTACCTTGGTGTGATAAGATTCTTTTTTATTTACGTTTTTCAGAGGTTATTTTTGTGATATGAATAAAGTATGAGTAATTTATTCATCGGTAATCTTTTATCACTTGCTCTACGAATTTTAGTGAGGCGTTTTCACCATTCAATAAGTGCTAAGTGCTGTCCCGAACACGGTCTCAGTCAAATGGACCGTGTTAGATTCAGGCAAATCCTTTTACGATATTCAATGCACTTCGTAAGAGGTCGGCAATTTGAATTTTATACTGTCGAGTGGTGACTTAAAGTTATATCCAATGCTTGTACTGGGTAAAATTGCGAACTTCGATAGCAGCCGATAACGACCCACTGCAGAGTGCTAGTTTTAAGGAGTTTTGGGATACATTCAACCCCACGAATCCAATGTGGATTGGTGGATATTTTGCATAATAACCTAGATATTTTTTTATTCTTTGCCGTGCGGGTTTTAATGAATGTTTTAGTGATAATTGAAAAATTCATACCTACTTAATTATAAGCTCAGCGGTACAAACTGAAGAGGTCACGAAAATGAAACGGGAGTGTTTATTTCTACGCAGGCTTTACCGTTATAAATTACAACCTTCAGAGTACCATGTATTTATGCATGCATATGTATGTATGTATGCATATGTATGGTGGTTTTCATACATAGATATGTATGTAGGTATATAAAGACATTATTTCTCTATTGCATCATCTAACTCTATTTCGTCCTCCTTACCACCCAAAGGTTGCCTTTAGCTTTAGCGATAAGCCCGTCGGTTGTACTTCTAATTATTTATTTGTACTCGTGTATTATTTATTTATTTCTCGGTGTGGTTTTGCTGTTCAAGTAAGTGTATCTATCTATCTAAAAACGGGAAGAGGAAGTGTGGGTAGACCACCAGCCCGGGGTTTTGATGACATAATAATTCAAAGTAAATTTCCATCCATTGTAGGTAATTCCCATTATTATGGGTTCTGACCATAATACGTATAACTAACAGCCTGGATGAGGTAACTATCCATTTATTATATTTTCAAATAATGTAAACAATACTCCCGTTACTCGATTGAGGAGTAAATCGTCATTTACTCCTCAATCGGGTAAAATCATTATAAGTAATCATTATAGCGACATCTATTATAAGTACCTTGTACTTCCACGCTTCAGCTTCAGCCAAGCGAGAAACCCTGTATGTGTGACGTACTTAGTTTAGAAGAAGTTTATAGAGACGTTACTAGATGGCGAAGATATCGCAGGTTCATAAGAGAACAACAGATGGCGGTTAAACAGTTCATGTAACAAAATTTATAATATAATATGATATAGGTAGTACCTCTGCTCAAACATACACAGCCTATTTGCTATAACCTAGTGCCTAGAAAAACATTTAAAGTTTTTCTAGGGTTTAACATTAACCAAAACAATTAACGGTACCTACTTACCTACTATTATAAAGAGGGCTAAATCCTTAATGTAAATTATTTTAAAAATTTATTTAAAAGTATATATACCTAGTGTTCTATATAATGACCATAAATTGAAAATACATAAATTGAAAGTACTTTCAATATACTGATTGTATACTTTCAACATTGTTAAAATGTTTAAGTTGTTGAACTAACTCGGATAAACTTTAGTACTTACTCTCGCTATGTATTATTTATATTGTATACAGTAATAAAATATAAATTCGGCTTTAAAGTTAAAGGCAAAAGTGACATTTCATACAAACTTTTGGGTCTAGAACAAAACTAATACCAACATGCCCCACGGGGATGTATGCCTGGAATGAAAAATATTTTTATGGTTATGTCATTGATATCAGCCTATATAACATCGCACTATAGGCCACAGACCTCCCCTAGTAAATGACTGTGGACGATTCGGACGATAATCCACCACGCTGACCCAGTGCGCATTGGTGGATAGGTTACGTTTTATTTTTGTTTTACTTTTTTATAGCAAGAAGGCGGCAGACGAACATACAGTCCACCCGGTGGTAATTGGATACTGTCGCCCATGGACACCCGCGATACATGCTAACTTCAGTCCATAAAGACAAACGTTGGCACGCCCCCAGAGGCGGTGCTGCATTTAAAGATGTAGATGCCTTTGAAGATTTGAAGTGAATTTAGAGAAAAGGTTGGGAAAATGAGGAGGGATAGGATGGGATGGGGTGGGAATGGGCTCTGGCATATCTCACTCACTACCGATACACGTACATACATTGGGGAATAAGATAAAGTGGGATAAAGATAAAGAAAAATGCAGTATATTTCAAGGTAGTCTTCTGTGAGAGAGGTAAAGAGGGCAGTCTAGTGCGCCCAGCGGCTGTTGGGTTACAGCGTCCACCATCCCGCTCCTATGGTTTAAAAAAATGCAAGTCATTGGTTTATAAAAATATTACTTTCATATGACACTTACATTGATGAGCGATATTTAGAAATATGTAAATAAAAAAGTAAGAAAGAAAATGGAAGAAAATATTTATTACTTATAGTACCTACGACGCACAGACAAAGTTAACATACTTGTATATATAATAGTAGTAGGTACCTATTTTCAACTTGCAGTTGAATACTATTATTATCTAAACAGTCCATTGTATATTCAGGGCTTTAAATAAAAAATGATCTCATAAAGATGCGCCTCATCCCCATTAGTCATTGTCATAAGATTATGCATGTGTAACGTGTATGTATGTATGTATGCATCTATGTTGATCTATGTTGTTATGTTGATATTATGTAAAATTGCAGCATCTACCTTCATTTGATATTTGTCCATTTTCTCCGTACCACTCAAGGTTGCCTGGATCACTTTGGCGATAAGGGCGCCCGTTGTCGTGTTACTTACCTAATTAAATTGTCTTTTTGCAACGTGTGTTGGTGTACAGAAAATAATTTATCTATCGATCTAAATTATAGTCGTTCTCGATAGTACCAAAATAACTTAAACAGAAGTGGGAAAGATTAAATGAAGAAAAACAATCTTTATTTTTGGTAACTGTATTTCGTCGAATGAAACAAAACTATTGTGGTATGAATTATGGTTCATTACCTAACACAAAGGAGAGCTTCTCGAACATCGGTCAAAAGCTAGTATAAACAACTGTTATCATCATATGATTACTGTTATCCCTGTTATCATAAATTTCGTATCATTATGTAAACAATTGTAGGTGAGAATTGCATGTTCGAGAAAATCTCCTTGTGTAAACGAACCTTTAGTCGGGCAAACGCGTGCTATATACAAGGCCTTAACCGAAACAAAGTTCTTTAAGCTCCAATTTGAACGCCTTCTCTTGTGGAAGTTCGGCGGGGCTAACGTCTTTTATGTACATATCGATGATAGGTAATCGATTTCCAATGTTGCTCGTAATGACAATATCAGTGTATTTCCATTCAGGTGCGGAATCCTGTAATAACATATTTTAAATCAATATCAAATGAAGATTCCGTGTAGATTCTATGTTAACAAATATTCAAATAGTATTCGGTCTTCTTAAGTGTAATTAAAGATTATAAAAGGTTTTCTTCTTCACCTATGGTGCAATTAGCACATTCTACCACTGTCAAGTTTTCTTCGTAAAGTTCAATTTCAAAGTCTAAAATGTATCCCGTCGAAATAAGTCAGGAGTCGCTCAGTAAAGCGATAGTAGGTTTACTGAGGACAGAAGAGAACTCCGTGGAAGCACACGAATAACGCAGTCCTACGCTTTTTTTTTATTATTACAAATATCACGCACGAAAAACACTTTGAAGTATAATATACTATCACTATTAAACCACAACACGCCTAATACACAATTTTTACAATGATCAAACAAAAACTCCACTTCCCGAATTGCTGCCAAGAAGTCCATTATAAACGGTTGATAATTCTATATGTATACATGTCAGTATAGCAATGACGGTGGAATCAATTTAGTTTTTAAGTTGCGCAATTCGAGAATTAACAAGGTTTTTTTATTTCGTTATTTTTATTCTGTTCTGTCATTTCGTTCTTTTATTTTCGTTCATTCGTTCGTAACTAATGTTAGCACGTAGGTACCTATTGCAGATGTCCAGCGATACAAAATCCATGGCCGGCTATCGTATTTTCTTTTTAAGAAAATAATTCTTAACCGCAGTGTAAGCCATTTTTATGAGATTGAAAGAAATATAATATTTGCCTCCCTCAAAGGTTCCGTATCTCAGAGAACTGTGAATATACACCGTTTATTTTGCCCTTGAGAATTACTTAACATCAGGGTTTCTACCGGCTATGCCATACATATTTTTTATTACATGGATATATATAACACATCGTAAATTAGAAAGAGACATATATTTGTTTTCGTACAGCGCCCCCTTCGTTATTCTCCGGCGCATGAGGCTTCGTCGTAGATTTTCAACGCAGTGTTGTCTCTTATCGCAGTGTACTTCAATACAGTGTCCGAACATCTCTTTCTTATTCACGATGTACCACTTATACCGCCTGGTATTGTACTTACTTTGCATCCATCACTTTCTTTGTCAATGCTATAGAATAAAGGCGAGATGTTCGTTGGGTAGGGTGTCATGACCACATCATTCCAAGAAAGGAGATTCAGGGCGAGATCAAGGCGATCATAGATATCATGGTAAGCGATTGAATTAAGACAATGATATTTCATCTTCATCGTAACTGATGATGAGTGCTCTTGTAACCATCGAAGTTGTTCCATTGTGTACTGAAAACATGGAACGTAAGAAATAATATAATAATTAAAAAATACTTTCTGTAAATACATTCATAAATCTCCAAAGAAGCACATCCGGGGGCGAGCCAACTTTTGTCATTCTGGACAGAAGCTGGCATGTACCATAGATGCCCATGGGCGACAGTATCGATTTACCACCAAGTGGTAAATGCACGTCCTACGCCTTTTTTCTATTTAAGAAAATAAAAAATGAAAGTTTTGATTTCACGTAACGCAATATTGGTACGCAATGATGGTATAGAAATGTGGAGCTGTAGAAATGTGTGGTTCATACCTTTAGAATAAAACCTAATAAATTTGACTCTTTTCTACTATGCTACTATGTACTTTGTATATATATATATATATATATATAGATAAATAAATATAGAAATGTAAATATATACAATAGGTAGAGGACGAGCGGGCGATCTGCGAGATCGCCCATGGACATGGACTACTAGTGGTTATCACCGCCCATGGCACCCGCATAACCAGGGGAATGCGGGTGCCCTCCCGATCGTGCAGAATCCTATTCACATTGCGTTTGAAGAGTTCCATGTCGTACTTTAGTGGAAAAACCTCAGTAGACGGTTTCTTCCAAAATTTTCGAGTTCGCGGCATAAAGTGTCTTGAAGACCGCACTGCACGCAGTAACTATTTGTCAACAAAGCGCGGATGAACCGTCTTTCCATGAAGAGATATTTCTAATAATTCTACGAATACTTACACCATGAAAGAAACTAGTGAAGTTGAATCCAATTTCACTTATCCAAAATGGTTTTGTTTTATTCTTGAAATATATAGGTTTCAATTCGGCGTCCTTCGTTTTGATACACGTCATGTTAGTATCCGTATTGCATTGAATTTGGAAACGGTTGTTTGGATTTACCCAGTTACCTGTAAAATAAGCTCACTTTAGACACCAGTCACCAGTCAAGGTCAAAGGTCATTGCTGTATGCTATCTTAAATACAAGGTTAAATAACAAACATCTGAACCCTCTTAACACTGAATGACTATAATAGAAACTAATAATTTGTGTTCTACGACTTGTTTCTGAACTTTATATTTTATCCAAATAAGATAAAATTTTAAATGAAAGTTCTGACTTTCTTACTCTGTACTGTTCACTATACGCTGCTAGTTGTGGCAATGCCACTAGCAGCTATACGTTTTCTTTTCCTCATACCTATATGACAATGGGTGCAATTAGCACATTCTGCCCGTGGCAAGTTTCTTCTTAAAGTCAAAACAATTTAAAACCCATCTTGTCAATGTCATGTCACTTGCATGGGAGGTACTTCATAATTAATTTCTGTCATTTATAAGTTATAAGCTTGCCTCATATTTAATTTGATGTTTATTTTCTCTCAATGTTTAATAAAATGAAACCATGATAAAAATAATATACTGTTTTATTTTCAATATTTACTTGTTTTGTAATGTTCATCCCCATGATTATACCCTTAGGTTTCTGTCACTTCATCTATTTAGGTATCGTCGATAGATAAATAATTATTTGAAGGAAAGTAAACTTACCACTAGCGGACACTTTTTTAATATATTGGCAGTTAACTGCAGGTTTAAACTTGGATCCAACATCATGAATTCTTCTTGTACTAGCTCCATCGCTTTCATGTATTGGCGCATCTGGAAAGTTAAAAAAATATGAACTAAAGTTATTGAGATATGTGGTTATTGAAAGACATGTGCCAAATAATGTCAAATGCGACACTGTTTGACGAGTATCTGATCATGTACATTCCCGGCTAAGACTAGAACCTCGGACTGACATTTAAAGATTGATATTTGTAAGTTTTTGTCGATTCCGTTTTGTTATAATTCATAGATATTAGTTACAATAATTTCTTTTAGTGGCAGAACTGGGTAATAACGCTCACAATGCAATGCATTGCAACTAACCCTTTCAGTATCCACCGCTGGACATTGGCTTAATATGCCACATGACAATGTGCATGAGGGATATATGGATTTTAAACGGCACGCTCGCCAACCCGAGTCCACTCTTTTATAAGTGGTGTAGTTCCTCCGGGTAGTTTTAGAATAACACCATCCCATATCTTTAAGTGGATGTCATAAAATTGATAATCAAGACGATGTCATTACTAACCTAAAATAATTAGACGAGTATACGAGTGTAACCTTTTGTAATTCTTATTTAAAACCTTTCTAATAATCAACATTAATTAAAAAAGGAAATAAAACAACAATACCTTTATCAGCGACAGGTTTACTTCCAGTGTGAGGAGGTAGCGTCGAACATGTGTACTTGCAAACTCCGGGCAAACCTGGGGTACCGGGAGGACCCTGAGTAATAACATTGATGTCAACCTTTTTAACCTACTAGGGGGTAGTTCCGGGCCATTATTCACCACTCGGGCCCAGTGCGAATTGATGGATACATATGCTCCAAATTTTTTAAATTGTGCCACGAGCTGGTTTCTTCACGATCTTTTCCTTTATATTGCTACTTTATTTAAAAAAAACTTTATATTTAAACGTTATATTGCTACTTTCCTTGCCGATTGTTTGAGTTATAGCCATATACTCTAAGTTTGGTTTGACGGAAAACCAAACGACAATTTCATAACAACGTTTTAGAGTCAGTAATGTTATATTATTAATAGCTTTAAGTCTAATTGAAATAATTAATGTTTTCCTATATTTATATCCAAACTCTTACCGTGGGGCCTTGTTCTCCCTTGTTACCAGGATCACCCTATAAAAAAATACCGTTTTATAATAATCCAAAACAAAACTTTACATTTACCATACCATATCATCAGCCGCTGTCTCTCCAGTGGTGGATATAGGCCTCTCCCAAGGCTCCCCACCACACACGATCCTTGCCTGTTCTCATCCAATTACCACCGCCGAACTTCTTTAAGTCGTCGGTCCTTCCATTCGAGGAATCATCTACCCCTATTCTTTCCTACCCCATCTACCCCATTAATAATAATTGAAGGAACAGACAGGAATAAACCGGAATAGGTAGTATGATTTCATCATAAACCCATTTGCGAAAAGCCTATTTTCAAAATTGTCAAACCCTAGATACTGTGAATAAAATTATTGTTTGTCCCACTGGTATTGTAACTAACAGGAAATAAAATTCCAAGGAAATAGGAAACCACTAGGGGGTTTTGGGCCATAATCCACCAACACTAGTGCGGATTGAAGGATACACGTTCTACAGATTACTTCTTATAAAACAACACTTGGACCTTTTTTAACGATAACTACACAGAAACAAACATCGCTTTCAAAGCTCATTTACGTTTATTTTGTAAAGACACAGTTTCTCAGCGTTCGGTCACAGTCAGAAATACGAAGATGTAATACAGGCATTATTTGATTAGTAGTAGGTACTGTAAGTATAATGTATGGCCTTATAAATAACGCAATGCTGGCCCAGCGCGTTGTCGAGTTCACTCTTTTAGAGGTATTATAGTTCCTCAGGGCTTGTGGTAATATTATTCTTTAGTCGCCTTTTACGACACCCATGGGAAGGGATAGGGTAGTGCTATTCTGTAGCTAGAAGACATCTCACGGTAGGTTTTAAGGCCATCCATCTCTCGCGAACAAGACAATGTGCATGAGGAGGTCCATGTCCAACAGTGGACGATAACAGGGCTGGTTACGGTTATAGTAAGTAAAGCGTCTTTACCGGTAAACCTAGGACTCCTTGATAACCCTTTTGACCCGGCACACCAGGATAGCCCTGTAAAACAGTGTTCATATTGTGAATAATGAAAAATAAATATGACAGGCAAAGTTACTGGGCAAAGGAACCCTATCGTCTGATCTCTCGTTATCGCTTCTGGTATCGAACTTATACGCAAATTTTCAAAATATAAAGTTAAACAAAAATAGTGTAATCATTTCAATATATCAATCAGTACGTTAAAAACTATTGTATCTAATTATAAATTAACATGAATAGATAATGTTTTAATACAAAATCGATAAGAATTGGTGATTCATTTACTCGTATGTGCATAACACGTTTTGTAGTTTATACTTAGGTACCTACGCGTATTTCAATTTACCAGAAACATAATCAATGTTGATTCTATACTGGAATATAGAGTTAAGATGTAGAGATAAACATACTTACCGGCATACCATCCAGACCTGGAAAACCGTTTTCACCCTGTAAAACAATATTTTGTGGTTTATAATATAGAATGTCAATGCCAAATTTTCCAACAGTAATTTTTTAAGCAACATGGGCAGGCACTTTTTGATGATGCGGTATGAACGATCAGGATAAATCACTAATTTGATCAACCAAAATACGAGTAGGTACATCGGCCCGTGCCAGTGTATCGGACACGGGTACTCTTACGAATGTATTCGAATTTAGTGAAAAATTGATAAATTCGTACTCAAGTAGCAACTTAGACTGTTTAGTAAAAATTGAGATTTGAACTCTAAATAAGTTAATAAGTATTGACTCACCTTATCACCCTTCACTCCATGCGGACCCTGCCAATAAAATTAGTAATCATATAATATTTTATATTATAGTAGATATGTTACCGTAAAAACTCGAATATTGGAATATTGGTAAATGTTAGATGTTACGGGCAAATCTTAATCTCAATAATAACCTTAAAAAGTGCAGCGGAATAATTTCTCAGCGTTCGGTCACAGTCAGAAATATGAAGATGTCCTACAGGCATTATTGGATTAGTAGTACTGTAAGTATGATGTATGGCCTTATAAATAACGCAATGCTGGCCCAGCGCGTTGGTGAGTCCACTCTTTTAGAGGTATTATAGCTCCTCAGGGCTTGTGGTAATATTATTCTTTAGTCGCCTTTTACGACACCCATGGGAAGGGATAGGGTAGTGCTATTCTGTAGCTAGAAGACATCTCACGGTAGGTTTTAAGGCCATCCATCTCTCCATCCATCAGAAATATGAAGATGTCCTACAGGCATTATTGGATTAGTAGTACTGTAAGTATGATGTATGGCCTTATAAATAACGCAATGCTGGCCCAGCGCGTTGGTGAGTCCACTCTTTTAGAGGTATTATAGCTCCTCGGGGCTTGTGGTAATATTTATTCTTTAGTCGCCTTTTACGACACCCATGGGAAGAGATAGGGTAGTGCTATTCTGAAGCTAGACAGACAACACACGGTAGGTTTTAAGGCCATCCATCTCTCGCGAACAAGACAATGTGCATGAGGAGGTCCATGTCCAACAGTGGACGATAACAGGGCTGGTTACGGTTATAGTAAGTAAAGCATCTTTACGGGTAAACCTAGGACTCCTTGATAACCCTTTTGACCCGGCACACCAGGATAGCCCTGTAAAACAGTGTTCATATTGTGAATAATGAAAAATAAATATGACAGGCAAAGTTACTGGGCAAAGGAACCCTATCGTCTGATCTCTCGCTATCGCTTCTGGTTACGAACTCATACCCAATTTTGAAAATATAAAGTTAAACGAAAATAGTGTAATCATTTCAATATATCAATCAGTACGTTAAAAACTATTGTATCTAATTATAAATTAACATGAATAGATAATGTTTTAATACAAAATCGATAAAATTTGGTGATTCATTTACTCGTATGTGCATAACACATTTTGTAGTTTATACTTAGGTACCTACGCGTATTTCAATTTACCAGAAACATAATCAATGTTGATTCTATACTCGAATATAGAGTTAAGATGTAGAGATAAACATACTTACCGACATACCATCCAGACCTGGAAATCCGTTTTCACCCTGTAAAACAATATTTTGTGGTTTATAATATAGAATGTCAATGCCAAATTTTCCAACAGTAATTTTTTAAGCAAAATGGGCAGGCATTTTTTGATGATGCGGTATGAACGATCAGGATAAATCACTAATTTGATCAACCAAAATACGAGTAGGTACATCGGCCCGTGCCAGTGTATCGGACACGGGTACTCTTACGAATGTATTCGAATTTAGTGAAAAATTGATAAATTCGTACTCAAGTAGCAACTTAGACTGTTTAGTAAAAATTGAGATTTGAACTCTAAATAAGTTAATAAGTATTGACTCACCTTATCACCCTTCACTCCATGCGGACCCTGCCAATAAAATTAGTAATCATATAATATTTTATATTATAGTAGATATGTTACCGTAAAAACTCGAATATTGGAATATTGGTAAATGTTAGATGTTACGGGCAAATCTTAATCTCAATAATAACCTTTTAATTTGAAGAAAAGCACGACAAGTACTAATCGTTTGTTATCGCCCGTCTCGCTCCTGTGCGCCCACGGCAAGCCCTCGAGCCATTGAAGATACAAATCAGCGTTATTATTTTGAAGACCTCCATCGAAACAAGTTCCTGGCGCGCCACTCTGCGGGTCCAGTGGATGTGAATCACCGTTGATATTGGCACAACGTATTTGTTACCGAAATTACTGTAACAGATACTCGTGTACGGTGAACGCAAAATGTACGGTGTACGGTTTTGCGTTCACCGCTCGTGTATGAGTATCTGTTACAGTAAGTTCGGTATGTTTAATTTTTACAATTAATTTTAGTAAACAATAATTTATATTAAAAAGTATCTATTTTGTCAATTTTTTTAAGATTGATGTGCACAATATATAACTTTTTTGTGTGCTCACTTTTTGTGTGTACTATATAATTAATAATAATAATTATAATAATGATACAAATAACATTTTTACTGATGTATAAATAAAGACATATTTACCTCTATGCCGGCATCTCCTTTTTCTCCTTTTGTACCCAGTAATTCCTGTAAAATAGTTTTATGTTGCTAAATTATGGCATAACATTCGTTAAGTGATTTCGCTTAATGTAACTGTTTAGGTACATTGTGTGTGAGTTTATCCTTTATTTATATTTTACATTTTTTTGTTAATTATTTCATTTGAACGGAACCTTACAATAATAGCGTACCATAGAAACAACTTATGTCTATCCCCTGCTGGATATAGGGCCCTTCTAGAGCCCACCACTGCATACAATATTCCGCTATTTTTAACCAGCTACTAGGACTAGCAAACTTTTTCAATTCGTTCACCTATTTGACCGGAGTGCATCCCATGCTACGCTTCTCGGTACGTAGTCTAAAACCATCGATCGATAGTCTACCCCATCGATTATCGGTCATGAGGCAGATTATTTTATTTTATCTCATCGTAGTTTACTACCATCAATCTATGTCTCTCAATTGCTGGAGCTCTCAACTATGGGCTTCTTCCAAAACTCACCACTACACACGATCTTCCTCTCTTCTCATGCAGCCACTACCGGCAAACTTCGTCAAGTCCACGATTCACGCGGCCGGAAGATATCCCATACTGTGTTTCCCGGTACATCATTACATTCTACATTAATCTATGCTATCCCTTGTTGGTCCTGAGCTACTGCAGATCTGCATGAGCTGCCAATTGCCACTTCAGAATCTTAATTCTACATACCGTTGACTTTCATTTTAATCTCTATATTACAAATCGTAACCCTCAAAGAAACTCTGAGTTTATCTCTCTCCATATCTTGCTGAGCATCTTTGAATTTATGGCTCAGGCTTACTGTCAGGTCTCCGCATTTCAAGACTTTCGATTTCAACCATTGTATAGATAAACAGAGTTATATTTACCATTGAACTTGGTGGACCTACTGGACCGGGGGCACCCTGTAAAACAGTATTTATTTGGTAAATTGTCAAATTATTAGTTTTGAATTGTGTGAGAGAGATTTATTATCACTAGGAATACCCATGTATCGAGATGTATCTCACGCTGCGCAAGAACTTAACGAACTTTTGCTAAGTGCTGAGATGGCGTTAACAACTGTTTTTAAATAGTCTCCCTTAAAATTTCTTACGTCAATTTTGGAGAAAAAAGATTCGCCCTTACCACGTATAAGGCAAACTGCAAACTTATATATTATTATTAAGTTTGTGTAATAAAATTTGTATAATAATAGTAGTCGGTAAAATATTATACTTAATTACTTTTGGTTTCTCTTTAATGTCTGAATAATTAAGTGTACTTTTAGCCCTGAAAGTTTATAAGTAACATAAAATTCACTTAAAAATAAAAATAATGATCACACATGAAATAAATAAGTTTGACTTACCTTCTCCCCCTTTACTCCTTTTTCACCCTGTCAAAAAATATTAATCGTTCAGCATTTGGAATTTAAGGATAAATAAAAAAACATATTGATTTTCTATCATTAAAACTAGATATGACAAATGAAAGTTAAGATTGGAAAATGGCGGAAAATTAAAAAAAATAGGTTATCACTAAAAATAATTGGGAAAATAATTTTGATATTTGAATCCAATAACATTCAATAATTTTGTATTCAGGTAAGTAAGGACTATGCTGTTTACCACTCTCATGCATTTCTGCTTAACCAAAGTTGACTGGCAGAGAGTGCCACTAGGCATCAAGTCCATCCTATGTACAATTTCTGTTGCGGTAAAGTTTAAATAAATAATATAATCAGCGTATATAATTTCGCATGTGTATTTCTTTGAATGTAGAGATAAACATAGGTACTTACTGAAATAGCTGGAAATCCGCGATCACCCTGTGAAAGAATGTTTAATGATAAATGTTGTACCAAAATGCGCATTTGGCACTTTTAAGGAAAACTAACATTTTAGATGGTACTACGTAAAAAAATATCCTTTGCGAAGTTATCATTATCATGTCAAAATTCAATTTAAAGACGCGGGATTGCTGCCACAGACGAGCGAGAAAGAATCCCACGGAGTACAATAAAAATCCTCATAGAAAATCTATGATTAAATGTATAAGGCGGAGTCAGGAAGGTTATATACGCGTTATTAACATTGTGTATTATTGTTTTAAATTATGCTCAAAATAAAGTTTAAGAGTTTTTAATGTTATTTTTAAAATAAAAACGATTTGCAGATTTACACTAATAAATAATTAAACTATTGATTTTTAAAATGTATTTTGTGATGCTAGTTAATAAACAAGATTTATTATTTAATTTAAAAATCATTGGATAAGTCATAAAATATCTGGTCAGCCAAATTCCGTGTCTTTAAATTTATAATGAATTATTTAGTATTGACTCCACTTCCCGATACGTCCGTAGTCTCCATTCAAGGTTGTCTCCATTCGTCTACCTACGTCATCGCTTGTCGGTCATGATGCAGACATGACTTTCCCATTGGGATTTTTGAATACTAATTATATGAGTTATATCGGTGACTATCGTTTTAAAACGAATATCTTTATTTCGGGTCTTATTCTGTGAAGAAATTCCAAGCATAACTCTCTCCATAGTTCCTTGAAGTTATGGTTAAGGTGTACTGTCGCTATCAGAGTCCATGTTTCGGTCTAGAATATAAAATCTGCAAGGATGTTTCGACTGGTGATTTCGAACGTCAATGTTCGATTATTATATAAACAGAATTATATTATATTTACCGGGTAACCTCGTGGACCCATTACACCTGGATCACCCTGTGAAACAGATAATTTGGTAAACAAATTATATTAAGTTTGTGTAATTAAATTGGTATAATATACTAGCGTTGCAATGCGTTTTCAGAAACCTTCGCGGGCAATAAACTCACTCACCAAAGTTTCATCGAAACCGGATGAATGGTTTAGGAACGCATAGAAGGCGAACGAACGAACAAGCAAACATTATTTTTTATATAATAGTTGTAGTTCATTCATTTTTTTTTTTTTTTATAATTCTTAATTCCTTTCTTCAAAATTTGTTTTCTGATAAATATGAATATTTAAAATAAGTTTAATGTTATATTATTTAACTTGTTCTCTAACATGCCTTATAATGTTTATTTTCAGTCTTGATATTTATATAAAGTTTACTTTCTAACATCATATAAAAAAAAAATATGTCTAGCTAATAATCCATTCTGACTAACCTTTTCGCCTGCTACTCCTGGCGTACCCTGTCAAAAATATTAATTATATATATGTGTTATACAAATATAGGTAGATGAAATAAACACTGATTATGATAAAGTCGTGGAAAGAGATGAAACAATTTTAAAATAAATTTGAATTTTACTTTGAATGTTGAGACTGTTACCAATGTCAACATTCACCAGAGAATATTGACTTCCATCAATGTTTTGGCAAACAACTCCATTAAGAATATATTTCGAGGTGACTCACGACACTTTCATTACAAGTACTGTCTTTATATCTATAAAATGGTAAGTGGTCACCGTCGCCCAAGGACATCTACAACACACCTTGCAGAATCCTATTTTGCGTTGCACCTTATGTATTTTAAGTCCCTTTATAACTTAGATGATAATATTATTTTAGTGTATTGGAGTTTCCCTTGGAAAATCTGAAAAACGTAACTATAGATGCTTTCAAAATTATGGTATATATTTTAATATTTTAGTGCAAGTCCACTTAAATTTAGTAGAGGGCGAATGTTAGTGTATAAATGAACGTAAAAATATAATATATTTACCGTTAAGGCGTGTAACGATAATGAACCCGAATCGCCCTGTAAGACAAAATGATCAAATTGTACTGAAATTGGTTAGAATACGTATGAGAAACAATCACTATGTGTTGAAATTATCATCAGGCGCGCACGCACGCACACACACACACACACATGCGTATATTCATTTGGATGTTTAGTACAATTTATACATTTATAACTAAATAAGAACAAAATATTGTGTACATATTTAATTTCTTACAAAAATGAAATATTATTTTATAGGTATGTTGTTTTAAGTAAAATTGATATTCATAAGTCTGTAAATTATATAAGTAACTACTTATGTATACGGTTAAGAGTTTGTTAAGGTAAGTTTATATATGTCATGGTTGCCAAAACAACAGTACCATTGCAACAGCAAGGATACAGTTGTATTAGCAACCAATTGTAGTATAGGAAGATGGTAGGGAAGTAGCTATTCACCTGCAACACAAGCTTACCTAGTGTAGGCATTATATATACTTTGATAACTCTATTAATATCAAAATTAATTTGTTATCGTATTATTTACAGTGATTTATGATTCGATAAATTATTATTATTTAAAAAGGGTGAAATACTCTATTACCCAAGTAAATAATTTTCCTTCACTTTTAAACTGACTTGTAAAATTTCTTAAGTTAAACTAAATAATGACTGAAATTAACATCTTTTGATTAGAGCTATCATCAGTTCAGAATATAGTCATTCCGTAGAAAGCCTACGCTACTGTGGTTCACATACACAGAGAGAAATCAAAAGTAAAAAGTGCATATATTAAAATGATCTATAAATAAGTACTTACATGATTAAGAGTGCATGCACCTGTAAAAATATTTGTATTGTAAGATCACAGGAAGGAGAGTAATAATACAATTTTGTTTATTTATAATAAATAGTAATATAATAAAAAAATATCTACTCACGTAATTCAACAGCACACTGCAAACCCTGTAAAAAGAGAAAATTTTATTCAGGTTTAGTTTTTAAACTTGTTTTCTTGTCTAAATTCAACTGAAATCATCCGCTTAATTTATTGTCACACAACTGCGTAGTAAATTATTTGGTGTTCGTCATACAACGTCGTAAAGTCTAGGAATGGTCATACAGTATTTCATTTATCATCATACACAACTCACTTGGACTTTTTGGCGAGAGCCCGACAAGTGATGTTCAGTTTTTGTTTGATTATTCTAAAAGTTGTGTAGGTATTGGGCATTTTGTGTTTTAATAGTGATAGTTAATTAATGATATTAATTATATCATTAATGATATTAATTATATTATTGATGATATTAATTATATTATTATAGATATATATTAGGGGTGTAAGAGGCCCATCTTTGGAGCCTAAGCCAACCTCACCTGCTCGTGGTGCACCCTGCTATTAACTAACGAGGCAATGGCGTCCCTTTTTGCGGTGGGAGGGTTACTCCGTCGGCATAGCTACCACCCTTCCGTCGGAGTCCGCCGCCATAATGGTGCCCTATTAGCCGCGAGGCCCGCATCGTGTTCCGGCGGTGCACGGAAGAAGCCGTCCCGAGAGGGAGATTGTTGCTTGTGGAGGGGAGGACCGGCGGTTGCGGGGAATTACAGGCGCATAGGCGTGACATGGTGGCGCGGGGATCAGGGAGACCCGGTGAAACGGTTGTCCGCTGACCGCCCGCGGGTTGTTGGGGGCCCAAACCCGGGGATCTCTCTTTAATCTTCACCCCGGGAGGCTGCCCCGCCGCATGCGAAAAGTCCCTTGGGGTAGCAGTCGTGCCGGAGGAGACCGGAGTGGAACCCGACTGCTGCCCCCAGGGGGGGACCGGGGGCCCTTCCGTACCCCGTGCCAGCAAGTCACACAACCTTTGTGACCTAGTTTTTCTCTGCTCCGCGCTTTGATTTTTGATCCACATACAACCATCTCCCTCTCCGTCTCTAACTTTTTTCACCCTATTCACACCTCAATTCAATGGCCTACAAAAAGAAAATGTTTAGTGATGACTCAGCGGCCCATCCTTCAAGTTCCACATTTCAAGTGGACTTTTGCAACATCAGAGGGATGCACAGTAACATCGATGCAGTCCACTACCACCTTGAGACGGCAAAGCCGGCTTTACTTTTCTTGACGGAGACACAGATATCCTGCCCGGCCGATACATCGCATCTTCACTACCCCGGTTACAAACTGGAGCACTGTTTTGTGCGACGTGCTGGGGTATGCATGTACGTCCGGGAGGATATTTGTTGTCGCCGCCTCAGCCATTTTGAAGACGGGGACCTGTCGATTCTCTGGGCGCGTATTGACTACGGTGGTTCCACTAAAGTCTACGCTTGCCTTTACAGGTCCCACAGCGGTGATACGGAGACGACTCACTTTTTTGAGCGCCTACAAGAGACGACTGACTGCGTGCTCGAGCAGTTCCCTTGCGCGGAAGTGGTAGTCCTCGGTGATTTCAACGCTCACCACGAAGAGTGGTTGGGATCCCGAACTACCGACCGCGCAGGGAGAGCAGCCTACAACTTTGCCCTGGCCTATGGTTTCTTGCAGTTAGTGTCCTCACCCACGAGGATACCCGATATCGAGAGCCATACTCCCTCCTTACTGGACCTCCTGCTAACTACGCGGCCGGACGACTACAATGTTGTTGTTGATGCTCCGTTAGGATCATCCGACCATTGTATCGTTCGAACTGCTGTGCCAGCCAAGCAATCCGTGCCGACCCATTCACAGGGAACGCAAAACGTCTGGCACTACAAGTCTGCAGATTGGGATGGGTTGCGCGAATTTTACGCTTCTTATCCCTGGGGGCAGCTCTGTTTCTCGTCGGGAGATCCGGTGCAGACTCCGTTGCCGACGTGGTGTTGCAGGGCATGGAATGTTATATTCCTTGTTCCGTGATACCCGTAGGTGGACGGAGCCAACCTTGGTTTAATCAGTCCTGCAGAGAGGCCCGTCGTAATAAACGGGCCGCATACAGGGCCGGGGCCAAAGCGCAGGTGTCCGAAGATCCGAATACCACCGACTTGAGGAAGAAATTTAACGCTGCCTCGAGGTGCAGTAAGAAGATCATTGTCAGAGCAAAGAATGAGCACATCCGCAGAATTGGCGATCGACTAGTTAGCTGTCTTTCTGGAAGCCGAGCTTTCTGGTTGCTCGCCAACTTCTGAAGGTAACTTCTGTCAGTCGTCACTCCCACCACTGCGAAAACTCGATGGGTCACTGGCCCACGGGGCGAAGGAGAAAGCCGATCTACTGGGCTATCTTTTTGCCTAGAACTGGACTCTGGACGATAGAGGTGCATCACCACCGTCTATCTCGAGATGCACAAGCTCCATGCCGGAAATCTGTTTCACGCAGCGTGAAGTCTGACGAGCTCTAGCAACTCTAGATATCCGAAAGTCGAGTGGGCCAGATGGCATTCCTGCAGTGGTGCTCAAATTTTGCGCTCCCGAGTTGTCCCCGGTGCTTACGCGACTCTTTAGGCTCTCATACTCCACAAAAAGCTTCCCGTCAGCATGGAAGGTAGCTCATGTTCACCCTTTACCCAAAAAGGGTGACCGCACAGACCCGGCCAACTACAGGCCAATAGCGATCACCTCCCTCCTCTCCAAGGTGATGGAGCATGTCATAAACACACAGCTCCTTGGGTACCTAGAGGATCACCAGCTGATTAGCGACCGTCAATATGGATTTCGCCATAATCGCTCAGCTGGTGATCTTTTAGCGTATTTAACACACCGCTGGGCTCACGCCATTGAGAGTAGAGGCGAGGCTCTGGCTGTAGGTCTAGACATTGCGAAAGCTTTTGACCGGGTATGGCACAAATCGCTGCTTTCCAAGCTACCATCTTTCGGGATACCCGCGGGATTATGCGAATGGGTTGCCAGTTTCCTGACTGGGCGGAGCATCAGAGTCGTTATCGATGGTAGCCGCTCAGACACCATGTCTATTAACGCTGGCGTCCCTCAAGGCTCCGTGCTGTCCCCAACTCTGTTCCTTCTGCATATCAACGACCTGTTGCAAATTGGTGACATACGTTGCTATGCAGATGACAGTACTGGAGACGCCTTGTACAGGGGCCGCGCCAACATCCCTCTGGTCGAAGTGGAAGAGAGTCGCGCCAGGCTTGTGTCTGAAACCGAAGACTCTTTAGATCTAGTCTCGATTTGGGGTTCTCTGAACCTAGTGGATTTCAACCCCAGTAAGACGCAAGTCTGTGCATTCACCGCTAAAAAAAACCCTTTGTCGTAGCACCTCGCTTTCAGAGCATGCCTCTTAAGATCTCGGAGAGTATCGGGATCCTTGGTGTCGACATTTCCAGCAAAGTCGAATTTAGGGGTCATCTGGAAAATAAGGCCAAAATGGCTTCGAAAAAAGCTCGGTGTGCTGAACAGAGCGAAGCGGTACTTCACCCCTGGGCATCTCCTTATGCTTTACAAAGCTCAAGTGAGGCCCCATATGGAGTATTGCTCCCATCTCTGGGCCGGCGCACCGAAATACCAACTGGACCCATTTGACTCCATCCAACGACGTGCTGTTCGTATTGTCGACGATCCCACTCTCACGGGCGGTCTAGAACCCCTCAGCATTTGGAGAGACGTTGCGTCTCTGTGTGTTCTACCGCCTGTACAATGAGGAATGCTCTGACGAACTGTTTAATATAATTCCCACCTCGGGTTTCTACAACCGCACCTCCCGTCACAGAAGTGCGGTCCATCCGCATTTCCTCGATACGGAGGTGTCGCGCACTGTTCGCTCCAAAAATTATTCTATACCGCGAACCCGTAGGCTGTGGAACGAACTGCCTCAAGAGGTCTTTCCATTAAGCTACGATATGGGGTTCTTCTAGAGAGCTGTGAATAGGATTTTGCAAGGTCGGCGGCGCGCCCGCATATGGTGTTGCAGGTGTCCATGGGCGGCGGTAACACTTACCATCACGTGGGACCGCTTGCTCGTCCGCCCACTATTATATAAAAAAAAAAGATAATTATTAATGATATTAAACTTCAATGTTTTTTTCGTGCATGGTGTTTGTGATAATGAAATAAAAGCGCGGTACTGCGTTTTCCGTGTGCTTTCAAGGAGTCCTCTTCTATCCTCAGTAAACCTACTATCGCTTTACTGAGCTGATGAAACAGGACCTTGATAGGATACTTTTAGACATTGAAATTGTTTATTACGAAGAAAACTTGGCACTGGCAGAATGTACTAATTGCACCATTGCCGTATATGATGAAAAAACCTCACTGTTGGGCATAGGCCTCGTCCAATAAATCAATAGGGGGTTTCGGGCCATAGTCCACTACACGGCCCACTGAGGATTGGTGGATAGACATGCACTAATTTTGTTTTAATTTTCGTTCGTTTGGATGGTTTCCTTACGATATTTTCTTTCAGCGTATATGATTCACGAATGGTAGTCGATATTAGATAACCCCATGCTATCACCGCTCCTTATATAAAGCAATTAATATCATTACCAGTGCATTTACAATTACCGCAGATTCACTAAAGGATATTTACCGAATCTTCCCGTACATTGAGAGGATCTGAAAAAGATATATACATAATATTACAACACACGTACATCATAGTATCTAATACAATACCGTACCATACCATCAGCCATTTGTCTCTCCACTGGATACAGGCCTCTTCCAAAACTCGCTACAATCTCACGTTGCGCTCACGGTACGTGGTCTCCATACAAGGACTCGTCTACTCCATCGGTTCTGCGGCAAATATGACCTGCCCATTGGCACTTCAGCTTGCTCACTCAGTAGCTCTATGTTGGCGACTTTCGTTCTTTGGCGAATGTCATCGTTTTGGATACTATCCCGCAAAGAAATTCTGGACATAGCTCTCATCATAATTCGGGGAGATTTTAAATTTATGGATCAGACCAACTTAAGACCAGGGTTCGACACCGGACCCCATAACTGGCATAATACACATATTTTATTATACATTCATAATGACAAAAGACTTGCTTAGTACTCGTATTTTAAAGCATTATCTCCCAGTCAGCTTATTATGAGCTTTGCCTCTGCAATGACGCTATGTCATCTCTATGACGCGACATGTGCAATGACAATTATAATAACGCTAATTATCTTTTAAACGATAAATAAAACATTATGGCATAATTAAACTAGCTATGTATGACCTTTGAAATAAGTACCAGTTAAAATTATAATTTTGCATAACACTGATAAAAATAAAATAAATTTATATTAAGTAGATGATTCTTTTAAGTGTTCCACAAATCAATTACTTTTGATTACGACATGTGTGATTAACACAAAATTAAAAAAATTGCGGTAAAAAAGTCTCTATTCAATTGATTTTTCATATTGATGTTTTTATATTACGTTAAAATGAATTAGTAACCGGGGCGTATATAACTAATGTGAATCTCCATTTATGTACCCATGTACCCAATGACATGATATTGACAAGAGAATGTTAAGATTTTGAAAATTTTTGATACTAATTCAAAAAATTATTCTAATTACCAGTAGGTAGTACAGTACTATCGTTATTTTTAAAAACTAAATACAAAATATTTTTAGAAGTACCTAAGAAGGATTATCGTAAACTATTAATTCATAGATTTCTAATTCTAATTCTTATTAAAATTCTCATCATTAAAAGCTGTTTTCAAGTAACTTAAGACATGGGCCTAGTTCTAAACAATCACCCCTATTTGGGTGATTTTTAATAATATATGTAATAAATAATATATTACTTACCCGATATAGTCTGTTTTATTTGTATTATCGAAACAATGTAAATGAAATAAACATGTAGGGAACTCATCGCTGTATCGACTTAATAATAAACTGAAGAGGATAAATTCCAAACAATATTTATATCTTCATATAAATAGGGATAATAATATATTTGTCAGAAAATATTTATAAGCGAACTTTTATTATTAACAATTATTATTATTTTTTTAATAATTAACAAAATATTTTATTTTCCCTGTAATGATTTATCCTTATTATACATGTAGTACAATGTATGTCCTCTCTTCTCGCTAATGTCGTAATCAACTGATTTAAGGCGTCTGGTATACTGTGTCGCGGCGACCAGTTACGCAGTTAGTCGCGTGATCGCGGTGTTGGTCGTTAAGTCGCGTTGTTGGTCGATAAAACTATAGAGGATTTACCTCTATAAAACTCGTCTATAAAAAACAAATATATGGACGAATGACCGCGGCTGGTCGTTTCTTCGCACAACCAGCATGTCACGCATGTGAACACTTTGAAGCGAACCCATACAGTTGTATGCAGTTAAACACAGTTTTATATAATGAAACGGGCTATATTTTAATATCATTTTCACTGCGGTCACAGAATTGCGTGAACAAAAATAATAGCACCGGAAATTGAAATAAAACATTTGTATAGTTGAAATAACAGATGGCGAAAAGCGAACCGTAACAAAAGGGCTAACGACTTTTTTATTTAGCCTAAAAAGTCACGCGACTTTCGAATTTAGGACTGTACTTAAGGGAAGATCCGACGACCATAATTGGGTTAAAAATGTTTCATATAGGTAAATGCATGTAACATTGAGAGTAAAATGCACATAATTTAACAGAAACAAGAGAATATTCTGTAAACACGAGTGGTGAAGCAACAGCTCTATAGTTTTTGAAGTCCTGAGAATATTGCATATTATGGGTTTTGTGGTTGGTGGTTATTATACTTCAAAGTTCAATTAATTCAATTCAATTCAAAGAACATCATTATATAATTAAAAAAAAAATGAAGACAGTGTTTTATATTATTCCAATTCTTCCATTCCATCCTATTCATATTCTCGCCTCTTGACTTACTGCGACGAAGAAAACGCTTGGTAAAAAATATTTTTACTTGGCAGAATTGTAGTCGCATTTGAGCCGACAACTGATACCTGCCATGATACTCCAAGAAGAAGACGAAGAAGAACTCCCAAGATGATACTCGAGTGGTATCACCTATGCGTTACTACTTATATAAACTACTTATCTATATAAATAAAAATGATCTTTTCTTTTTTAATTTTCTAATACTTTGTAGACGGTTCTTACGGAAAGAAAAATTAAGAAAATTGCGAAGAAAATTTTAAAAAATTCAGAAAACTTAACAACTATTTAAACTTTGCGCGTTTGACAGTTCGCGCATTTGACAGTTCGCGCGTTTGACCGTTCGCGCGTTTGACCGTTCGCGCGTTTGACCGTTCGCGCGTTTGACAGTTCGCGCGTTTGACAGTTCGCGCGCCGCAAATGTCGTTTAACAGCTGCATCGGTCGATCAAAAAATTCATTTATTCATTTCTTAGTGCACAGTCCATTCGATCGGAATGTTTATCCAGTTTTCAGTTTGTTCAGTGAGTTTTTTGAGAAGTGCTGTTTTGTCGTCGTTTTGTCAATTTTTTATTTTTAGTTGAATTTTGGTTCTTCAAAATGCCACCAATTAGACGTACCAACTTAGGTCGCAGAACTCATAATGCTGCAAGTCAAAGATATATACGAGCAAGTCAAACTGACGAGCAACGCGAAGCGCAATGAAGTTGAACGGAATCGATGGAATATAAATCAACAACGTAGAAATGTTACGTTTAATCCCCACCGAGCTGCATTAAATTATAACGTGGCAATCGATTACAGTTCACAGCAAATCGTTGCTATTGGACCAATGAACGTCGTGTGTCCACATTGCAAGGCATTTAAGTTTAAAAATGAAGCCCCAGGATTGTGTTGCGCCAGTGGCCAAGTCAAATTGACGCCATTGGTACCGCCATCAGAGCCACTACATTCATTGGTTTCCGGAAATGGGCCAGATTCTAAACATTTTTTGACTCATATCCAGCAATACAATAATTGCTTTCAAATGACGTCATTTGGCGCAACAAAAGTTATTCGAGATAATTTTATGCCCACTTGCAAGGTAAGTATAATGGGAAACAATAAATTTTTACCACTATGTGGCTGGTGCAAAATACGTTGGCAGCTTTCAATTGACATGGTGTAAAGTACGTTGGTAGCTCTGAATTGCCAAAAGCTACCAGAAGTGAGTGTGTTTACAGAAGTTGATGGGGGAATGGCAGTGCTGCCAACGTATTTTGACAGCCACATGGCGGTACAAACACTTCGCTATACAATTACCTATATTACATCTATTTACCCTTGCAGATTCAGGGTCAAATATATCATCGAACAGGTTCCTTATTGCCAACGCCGGATAGTGACTACAAATTTTTGCAAATTTATTTTATGGGCGATTCAGCAAGATAAGTCGATCAGCGTTGTGCACACAACAATTCGGTGAAAAGACCAATTGTGGAACAACTCCAAACATTATTCTATCAACACAACGAATTGGTTGCATTATTCAAGACCGCATTAGACCGCATGCCATCTGATAATCACAAAATTGTCATCAGAGCCGATAAGACGCCTGCAGGACAATACGCAAGAAGTTTTAATGCGCCAACAATAATTGATGAAGTCGCTATTGTCGTCGTGGGTGAAAATTTAGAAAACGAGATATTGTTTTACATCGGCGGAACGATCAACTGCAGCGCGTGTACGAAACACATCGATCATATGATGCGATACAATATCCTATCTTATTTTAGCAAGGTGAAGATGGGTATAATTTTTCAATCAAGATGATAAATCCAGTTACAGATATATAACACTAGTTTACAATTTTTTTTTTTTTATATACCCCTCACAAAACCTATACCAGTACTTCCCGCCACCTTTATAAGTTCTAAAAGTATCAACATAAAAATTCTGTCACGTCACATTTTTTTTCTACCCTCAAATTTTTTTTTTAAAGAATCATACTTAATTGCTTAGCTTTGGTGCTGCATTACTTGTTTAGTTTAAGAGATATTTATTGTTTAACTCAATTAAAATGTCGAGTAGAAAGTGTAAACAAAGTTGTGATCGCTTTTGTTATGTTTATGGACAATTTATATTTACAAAAAAGAAAAGACATATAGTAGAATCGTTGAAAAGTGCATATCTTCATTATTTCGGATTTCCTGTGGCTAACCAAGAAAAAAACTGGGTTCCCCATGTGTTTTGTGAGAGCTGTAGAATCCACTTTACTACAATGGTCATCCGGCGAAAACGTACACCTTTCATTTGGTACACCAATGTTGTGGAGGGAACCAAGTAATCACGAAAATGACTTACTTTTGTGTTACGAAGACTTCGGGTTTTAGTAGGAAAACTAAGTCGGGTATTGTGTATGCCGATGTACAATCTGTTACTAAGCCAATATTGCATTCTGAAAATTTGTTGGGAGACTACTGCTGGTCTATTTTAAGAGAAACCGATTCTGAAACCTATAAAAAAAAGTCCAAAATTAGTCATTTTTAGTTTA
The DNA here is from genome assembly GCA_943735995.1 of Sesia bembeciformis. Taxonomy (NCBI): domain Eukaryota; kingdom Metazoa; phylum Arthropoda; class Insecta; order Lepidoptera; family Sesiidae; genus Sesia; species Sesia bembeciformis. The sequence goes on from OX031034.1 coordinate 5,613,416, forward strand.
TTTCTTATCGTTTTAGTCCATTCTTTTTCTTATTTTTTTTTCTTTAATAAATAATTCTGAATGTGGACGTGATGGATTTTTTTAAATATTTTTCCTAGACTACCTTTAGATGGATAGATAAAATTCAACAACTTTCAGCTGGGGTATAAAAACCTTGTAAACTAGTGTAATCAATCTACCTTTACTACCTTAATCTACCTACTTGTTACTTTATCTTATTAACAAAAACATTTATTTACAGGCGCCGAAACTAACAAAAAAGTTAGTTCAATGAATTATTATTCATACAGACTGATGGTTCGGGAAAATGAGGACAATCACATCTTAAAATGTCGGCGTCTATTTCACCAATATGCTGTGGATATGTACGTCAAAGTTGAAACTGAGCGATTGACATTTATCAGGTTGAACCAGGCAAAACTCCGCTCCGAGGAATACATTCATCTTCGGGATGCCGTCAATGCTGACGGAAATGCACAGAATATCGGCAGAATGATTATTCTCCCAGCAACATACGTCGGAAGTCCGCGACATATGCATGAATACGCACAAGATGCTATGTCGTATGTACGTCATTATGGCACACCAGATTTGTTTATCACGTTCACGTGCAATACACAGTGGACAGAAATTCGACAAGAATTATTTCCTGGCCAATCACCTATTGATCGCCATGACATCACCGCAAGGGTGTTCAAAAAAAATTAAAATCACTCATGGATTATATTGTTAAGCATCGTGTGTTCGGCGAGACGCGCTGTTGGATGTATTCAGTCGAGTGGCAAAAACGCGGATTGCCACATGCACATATCCTCATTTGGTTGGTTGAGAGGATAAGACCGAATGAAATCGATGATGTGATATCAGCTGAAATTCCCGATAATGAAGAAGATCCACTGTTACATGAGGTTGTTACAAAAAATATGATTCATGGTCCCTGTGGAATATTAAATCCCAATTCTCCGTGTATGGTTGACGGAAAATGTTCAAAACGCTATCCAAGAAAATTAGTAGCAGAATCTATTACTGGAAATGATGGTTATCTACTATATCGACGCCGATCCACTGATGACAATGGAAGGTCAACAATAGTCAAAGTGAATCAACAGGACATTGAAGTTGATAATCGTTGGGTTGTTCCGTTTTCGCCGTTACTCTCCAAGACATTTAAAGCACACATAAATGTCGAATTTTGCCATTCCGTAAAATCTATTAAATACATTTGCAAGTACGTGAACAAAGGTAGTGACATGGCTGTGTTCGGAGTTGCTGCCGAAAATTCCAACGATGAAATCACTCAATTTCAAATGGGCCGCTATGTTAGCAGTAACGAAGCGATGTGGCATATTTTTTCATTCGCTATACATGAAAGACACCCCACTGTTTTTCACTTTGCCGTACATTTGGAAAATGGTCAAAGAGTGTATTTTACAGCAGAGAACGTATTACAACGAGCTGACCGGCCGCCATCGATAACATTGACCAGCTTCTTTGAAATGTGCCAGAATTATGACTTTGCCTGAACGCTGCTTTACTCCGAAATGCCAAGATATTATACCTGGAATCAATCGTCAAAGAAATTTCAACGGCGGAATAAAGGACAACCAGTTCCATGTTACCCACAAGTATTTTCCACCGATGCACTAGGACGTCTTTACACAGTCCATCCCAGCCAAGACGAGTGTTTTTATTTGCGTTTACTGTTAGTCAATGTTCGTGGCGAACTGTTAATGGTGTATTGTGCGGCACATACAGAGAAGCCTGTCAACGTTTGGGATTGCTAGAGAATGACACTCATTGGGACCACACTCTCGAAGATGCTGTGATTTCGTCAAATGCTAAACAAATACGAACATTGTTTTCTATAATTTTCTCTACATGCTTCCCATCAACACCGATTGATTTATGGAACAAACATAAACATCATATGGCCGAAGATATATTGCATCAGATGCGTCTTAGAACATCGAATGCAGATTTGCAAATGAACGAAGAAATTCACAATGAAGCATTAATTTTAATTGAGGACATGTGCTTGATGCTTACCAACAAAAGATTAATACAATTAGGAATGACAACGCCCAATCGCCCAATGCACAACGCATTTAATCAAAAGTTGAGACGCGAAACCCAATACGATTCCGAGGCATTGAGAGAAACCTTCAAAGAAACGTTCCCCTTTTAAATCAGCAACAAAAATATGCCTACGATACGCTCATGAAAGTAGTGAACGATGGAACTGGCAGATTTTTTTTCCTAGATGCTCCCGGTGGAACTGGAAAAACGTTATTAATATCATTGATTTTGGCAACGATTCGATCGCAAAATGGAATTGCACTTGCACTTGCTTCATCGGGTATTGCAGCTACGTTGTTGGAAGGCGGTCGAACAGCTCATTCAGCACTCAAGTTGCCGTTGAACATGCAAACTAATGAAACTCCAACTTGCAACCTTTCGAGGAATTCTGCGATGGTCAAAGTGTTGCAGCAAAGCAAATTGATCGTTTGGGATGAATGCACGATGGCACACAAAAAATCTTTGGAGGCATTAGACCGCACGATGCAAGATTTACGAAACAACCAAAATCGGTTTGGTGGTGCGATGATTCTACTGGCAGGTGATTTTCGACAAACATTGCCAGTGATTCCACGATCAACGCCAGCCGACGAACTTAATGCATGTTTGAATTCGTCCATTTTATGGAAATACGTCAAAACGCTCAAATTAAATATGAACATGCGAGTCGAATTGAAGAACGACCGATCTGGAGAAGTTTTTTCCAAACAATTGCTCGACATTGGTAATGGCAAAATTCCTGTTGACACATCCTCTGGATACATTAAATTCCCTGCCAATTTTTGTCACTTTACTGAATCAAAGACCGAACTCATCGAGATGGTGTTCCCAAACATTGCTCAAAATTACAAAAATCATGTTTGGTTGAGCGAACGTGTTATATTGGCTGCAAAAAACGTTGATGTCAAGGAAATGAATATTCAGATTCAAAATAAGATAGCTGGCGAATTGGTGACATACAAATCGGTTGATTCCGTTACTAACCAAGATGATGTTGTCAACTATCCAACGGAATTTTTAAATTCGCTGGAATTGCCCGGATTACCACCTCATAATCTGCAATTAAAAGTTGGATCGGTAATCATTATGTTGCGGAACATAAACCAGCCACGTCTTTGTAATGACACCCGGCTTGCGGTGAAGAAATTAATGAACAACGTCATCGAAGCCACAATTTTGAAAGGGAAGTACAAAGGCGAAGACGTTTTGATTCCACGCATCCCTATGATTCCGAACGACATGAGATTCGACATTAAACGCTTACAATTTCCAGTGCGGCTTGCATTTGCAATGTCGATAAATAAATCGCAAGGGCAGTCTTTAAGTGTTTGTGGCATCAATCTTGACAATCCATGTTTTTCACATGGCCAATTGTATGTCGCCTGTTCCCGTGTCGGAAAACCATCAACATTATTTATTTACGCGCCAGAAAACAAAATTAACAATGTTATGTATCAAAAAGCATTACAATGAACACTATGTTTTTGATTTTTTTTTTAATTATTTATTCCAGTTCAAATTGAATATTCATAGCTAAGACAGGACAACGTCTGTCGGGTCAGCTAGTATACTTATATAAATGAATACTTGAGGGTACTAATCTTTTCGGACGAGTCACAACCCTGTGTGGAGGAGGTTCGTTTGACGTACGGGTGTTGGCTGATTGTTTACCGAACCGGTCGTCTCGAATTTAGCCACCAAACGTTGGAGAGTCGATTTTGAAGGGCCACCGCGTCTGCCGTAAAATGGGCGCAATGCGCGCAACGTTTGCGCTAACCAACACTCATTTTGATAATAAAGTTTTATCATTTGGACTTGTTGCTCAATCGTGTAACTTGCCATTATGATTTGGCATCAGTGCCTAAATAATAAACAACAGATTTGACAGACGTCGTCATAACAAAATGGCCGCCACAGCCTGTCAACATCGACCCGTCCATATTGGAAAACCGTTTATAATTATGATAGAACTTCATTCGAAATGAGTTCGGTTAATGATTAATTGTATTTACTATTTATAAAAGACTATGCTAGGAGCATAAATAAATAAATAAGCAAATAACGCCGCACTCGATGGCCCACATTAGGATTCTCTGTGTCGTGGGTCCATAGACACACACAAACACAAAGATACCCCGAACAAATATTTGTTTTTAAACAAATGAATGTCCAACAGGGAATCGAATCCGGGCGGGGCCTTTCGCACAGCAGGAAGGGGCACTACCAACTACGCCATTGTCTTCGCCACTATCAAACGCAGACGTCAAAGTATCTGACTATTAGACAGTATTGCAGTGATCTGAAAGCTATATGTATTATGTCAACGTTATACCTCTCGCGTCTGGTGGCGTTAGATAACGGTCCTCGGGGTAACAATGGATGTTTGGATTCTCTGTGATTGACTTTCGCCGAATGTTTATGACTCTCTTGCAAAGATTAAGTCGAATCTAAAAATTAGACGCGCCAATTAAACGGACTCTCAAAAAACAACTACAAAATATTTACATTCATTTTATAATTATTAAAATTTTATATATGTATTAATAAAATAACGTTGTTGTCCAAAATAATAATGATAAAGTATTATAAATATGCTAATGAGGAAGGAAATATGAGGAAAAACATATGTGACCAAATAATAAGAATAAGTGGCCGATAAAAAAATATGGTACCTACTATTAATTTATTTTAATTCAAACAAAACAAAATAATGTGACAGAACAGCGGTCCACTTGATGGTAAGCGAATACTGTATCACTTGGATATCCGCGATGCATGACAATATCATTTCCGAATGACAAACGGCACGTCACCGGATGTTCTGCCGACATTTGGAGATTCAAGAATGGATTTAGAAAAAGGGTTAGAAAAATGATAACTGAACAAGATTACTTTCTTGTTTGAACTGAACAAAATTAAATCGTGAATATGGCCTACAGGGGGATATCACGTTGAAAAAATGCCTCAAGACTCTACCTCGAATGTGGTGTAAAAAAAAGGTGTAGGTACTTTTGAAAAATATAAAATTTACAATTTTAAACAATGCCATATCTCACGAAAGGGTACCTACTCGTTTAAAAAAAATATGAAAAATTTCTTGTGTGTAATTAATTCCATGAGCTATAATTCCATGAGCTATAAATTTCATAGTCAATATTCTTACAATAAGACTTACCATTTAAGAGATATTCGCAAAAAAACGTTTTTTTGACATCTGTCACCCTTTAGCAGCATACTGATCGATGGAGACTCTTGATATTTTATTTGGAGGGATAATATGAAAGCTCACATAAAAAATTAGCTGCATCGGAACTATTCCGATGTCTGATGTCTATTTGAATTCGACTATATGTAGTTACCTATACCTATGGAAAGACCGTAAGACGCTTCTATTTATGTATTAATCTATGTTTGCCCAGTCTTCCATTTGGAGTTTTTGATTTATGTCTTCGAAAGGCAGTCTTGACGGATTGTATAAAATCTTTTGTAAAATTCAATTTTACTTCAGCAAATTTGAGACAGGGTGTAATTATTGAGGAATCCGTCGTAAAGGACACGCCTTAATGGACAATACAAATCTGTTCATAATTCATATTTCGTAATTTTCCATTTCGAAATAGATTTATCCATTTACCTTTTTTACCTACGTATGTATTATTCAGGTATATTTATTTAGTATTCACATTATATAATTATTTATGTCTAAGTATGTAAGTACTCCATCTGCCTAGCAATTCTTCTTCATGTATCAGCCTATGAGCTACCACTGCAAGGCAAAGTCCTCCCCTAGTAAATCACTAGCATTTACTTTTCGTTAATTCTCTAACCCAAAGGTTTGTCTGGAAGAGATCGCTTTTAGCGATAAGACCGCCTCTTGTATATTATTTTGTATTGAGTTGTTTTTTAAGAATATTTACTTGCTTTTCAAAAATAGACTTTTACAATCATTACAAAGTTACATGCCAGAACATGGTGTCACAATTTAAATAGTTTTCTTCACTTTTCATGACAAAAATATATTTTCTAAACATATTCCCTCTCACCACAAAAAACAAATCCACTTTTAAAACAATGTTCAATGCTGGACTAACAGGTCTAACTGGATGGATAGTGGACCACTATCCATCAACCTACATATTATACATTACTTAAAGTATACATTTCCTTATACATTATTTTAAAGTGAATCTTTTATGGTAAGACGTTTATAACTTTTAATGTATAAATCGTCTGCTGGATATAGACCTGTCTATATACATATATCTAATAAAATCGTAACAAAGTCGTGTCTGTATATGATATTTTTGAAAAAATTATCATTGTGGTGTTACTTTATGAACGATACAGAAGCCAAAACAAGCTACTTTTAGAATTTTTGTTTGTATGTCTGTTTGAACTTATTCATATGCCTTCTTTAATTGATGAAACATCGCACAAGTCATTGCGCGTTGACAACTCGGTGATACTACATTACGTATCAGTTCAGTGACTACACAGAATCAATGGCGGGCAATATTATAGCTTCTATTAAAGTATAGAAGATGGTGTGTTGGAAGATGGGTCGTACTCGTACTGCTGTGTGAGGCAATCCCACCTCCATGAAACGTACGGAAAGATCCAACCGATGACAAAAGAATTAGAGCACCGCAATTTCAAACCCCGAACACATTTTTATTATTTTCAGTGTCAAGACTCCAGTTCCGAAGGATTCTAGTGCGAACCTGACAACACTAACGACCCCCTAGCCATTAATTCTCACGCGCAACTCACCAGTCTCCTATACTTTATTAAGTACCTCCAAATACATGTTCAAAATCTAGTCAGGTATCAGATACGAGTACCTATGAAATTGCTGTTCATTGTTCATTGTGACCACTATGAACTTAGTTATCTACCGTTTGGCTTGGAATTCGAAATTAAAATTAATTTCAAAGTAATTAAAGTAAGTAAGTAAGTAAACATTCTTTTTCAAAACCAGTTATTTTTCTTGTTTTTTATAACTCTTTATATATATGTACAATATGTCTTTATATATAATATAATATATATATATATATATATATATAATATGTGTGTGTGTGTGTGTGTCTTTTTTTAAAAACAAATGGATGTTCGACCGGGAATCGAACCCGGGACCTTTTGCACAGCAAGTAGGGTCACTACCAACTGTGGCAATCGGTTGGTCAAAACTAAAACTAATAAATAACATTTGTTTATAGCCATAAATATAATTTATGACCCATGAGACATGATCTTGGTATGGACCACTGCGTATTATTGAGTACAATTTTGCACGAATGGTCTTCCGATATGTTTCAGGTCGTAACTTATTGGTTTCGTAGTTCGAGAACTTTCCAGGAAGGAAGCATTAGTGTGCTCGCTCCCGCCAAACAGAATTTGCTACGTGTTCTGAATAGCACAAGATACGATAGCCAGCGAAATATATAGCACTTCGTGAATCTGTACCGTTACTGTAAGCGACCCTTTTAACACCCACTGCTGGACATGGGCCTCCTCATGCACATTGTTCTGTGCATGAGAAATGTATGACTTTAAAACACCTCGCTGCCCAAGCGAGTTGCTGAGTCCAGTCTTTTATAGATGGTGTAATCCTTCAGGGCTTTGTTATCCATTAGTCGCCTTTTACGACATCCACGGAGTATTGCTATTCTAAAGCTGGTCGTCACCACACGACCAGTCACCTGTGCCCATATATGCAGTTCAGGAATCAATACTATTATATAAATCTTATTAAATAACTGGCGGGGCCTCAAACACGGTCTTTATAAAAAACGAAAGGAGCAGATTGTCTGTTTCTCATTTACGAGGTGCCATGTATATCAACTAGTACGGTACGTTTATTGTATGATAGTGTACCTGAGACGTGGAGCTTTATAATATACTTGTGAAATATGAATGCGGAATTTTTCGTGTATTCTCCGGGAATATTAGCAGCGAAGGAATACTTTATTTATGGTACAAAGTTATTATATTAGTTTATGCGTTTAGGAAATTGCATTTTTGAAAAACGGGACAACCTGAGGGTGATTACGACTCATTTTTGCAAGGTCGTGAGATAGAATCCTGTTCCGTATGTACTTAAGTACGTAGCTATGTGTCTACTACTGATGAAAACTGCGAATGCGCTGCCAACATTGCAGAATCCTGTGAACGGAATTCTGCAATGTTGACAGCGTATTCGCATGCCCCGTGGTATTGCAGGTGTTCATGGGCGGCGGTGACCGCTTGCCATCGTGTGGTTAATTCTCTCGTCTACCATCTTTTCTATAAAATCTATTCTTTTATAGAATAAAAAGCTAGTAAGAGATAAAAATGCCGATACCACAAGCCCTGAGGAACTACATCAAAAAGGGTGATCTCGCCCACCCGCTTGGCCAGTTGGCGTTTCAAGGCCATATATCCCTCATGCGCGAGACATTGTGCATGCATGACAATGTATGGGAGTTCATGTCCAGCAGTTAATGATAAAACTACTGCTGACGGACGGACGACGGTAGATTATATTCAACAAAACCTCGTTATTAAAGGCGTTGTTGCCAGGGAGGCCGAAACAATACAGTACCAATTAACCCAAAGAACTATGCTGTAAATGCTGTAATTTGTCGTACCGAGCAGAATTTCTTACATTACACTATGTGCTAACAAAAGAGCGCTAACAACGAACCGACGCGATATTCATCTGTTTTCATTAGCTGCTCGCTGCTCGCCAGATTAATCGCATATTAACCCTTTGTTTACTCAGAGTCATTATTCAATTATATATCACGGACAGGCGCGAACCATTGTTTGGTTCACTGATATTCTGGTCCGAGCGTTCTATCAGCTTCAGCATCATTCGACCCTCAAAATACGCGCCATTGATAAAAATTGGAACCCTTTTTGGGACTGTTTTAAATGACCTTGTAATTAAACTCTTTTTATATACGCTTCATTAATCTATGCGTTTCCAAATTCGCGTGCGTGTCGCTTATTATGCCGTAAACACTTACAGAACAAGTCCAGTGTGGGCAGCAGTATCAAAAACGATCACGGTGGAGAGAGTAGACAGTTTCATCTACCAATAGCGACACCTATATCCACTACCGCAGTTTCGCCGAACCCACGGTTTTTGTAGTTGAACCGAAATATCGGCTATATCTACAAAATAGATAAAAATCGTAATCCTATCCCCTCCCCATTTTCTCAGCCCTTTCTCCAAATCCATTCGTATATCTCCAAAGGTAGGTACGCTGCGCAACTGGAGGCGTGCAACATTTTTAAATTTGGACTAATTTTCGCATGTATCGCAGATGTCCACGGGCTACAGTATCCACTTACCATCAGGAAGACTGCATGCTCGTCTGCCGCCTTCGTCCTTAAAAACCTAACATTTGTATTTAACGAAATTGTTCGCAAAAACCTCAAGATGACAATCGGGGAATGAAATAAAAGTCGAGGAGAATCGTTTCATGTACGTACTTGGCGACAAGCAATTACACTTCAGGCCGCGGGTCATACTCAACCAGGTCAATGACACTACCTTATCTGAATTCGGCCTCGATGAAATTAAAAAGCGTTCAAGCTCAATCGCCGACAATATTGTACGCACTCTGTTAGCCGTGACCACCGCCATTGACGTGTTAATTTTTATGTTATTTTTATATTTAGAGAAAGAACAGAATATAGAAAAATTAAACATACTTTCAAGGAATATTTCTCATTGAATAATATAGTTTACTGTCGGGTCAAAACACTCACATAAACATTTTTATGTTTTTAAAGCTTTATGATATTACAAGAAATTAGCAGATATATGTTAACAAGGTGGTACATCTGATTTTTAGTCATTAATTTTATTAAATGGGTCTAAACAGGTACGTTTACCTTTTTATTTTAATTGATATTTCGACTGGGTTATACCAGCCATATACGAGATGACTGGCAAACGTTTGTGACCAGTACTTGACCAGCTAGCTCGGGACCATGTTAGATGTATGTAACACAAACGAAATAAAAAAATGAATAAAAAAGAGGCGAAAATCTTAAAAGTTACAATTTTTAATGTAGTGTTTATTAATAATCTAATTAAAGTTATCCGAGGTATCGCGACCAGTGAACCGTTTCAAAAAAGTAGTTTTACTTCAAAATCTGTAAGTATGTACAATAACTGTATTCTAGGAGAATGCTCGTCCTCTGGGCACAAAGCATAACAAATTATATAATTCATCGTCATAATGGCGCGTCCCTTTTCGCCAGAAAGAAAAATTGCAACAATCTCTCACAGACCGCGTTAGCGAACCTTTAATATTATTATTCATATTCCCAGCTAATAAATGATTTCAGTCATTTCTTGCAAACGATTTCATTAAGAATTTTCTTATTGGACGCTTAAAATTGGCCATTTGTGGTCATTAACCTTTAGAGATGATGTTATTACATTTTTCTTAAAAATGTCAGAAACGAAACGGTGCGATTGATGGTGACCGATTGATAGTAATTTAAGTACCTACTTACATAGAGTGACTAGATAAATTTTGACTAGATAAGGACCTCGCTAAAGAAGAGTATCGTCAGTGCTTCAAATCTTGGTTTAGTAAAACGATTGAATTGCTGGAGAGTATTGAGAAGTTGTAATAAAAAATTGTGTTGTAACCCAAATATTTATTTTGTAACTCAAAATTTAGCTAGTCACCCACGGATTACATGTCATTGTGTTTATATCGCTTGTACTCGTAAACGATACATGTAACTTAGGCAATTAACACGCTATTCTAATGAGATATCGGTTGTCTCACTTGTACTGGTGTCCTCGAAGAGATCTCCATAGCAGGTAAGCTTGCTTAAAGAACATGTTCACTTTAATATTTCACTGTGTATAAATTGTTTTTGTATGGGTATATAATCTCACTAATATATTATTATTGTAAATATGAAAGATGTTTGAATGTTTTTATGTTTGTTACTCAATCACGAAACGGAATCGTAACGGCTTAACCAATTTCGTTGAAACTTGGCAAATAGGCAAATAGGTATTGTAATCCAGATTAACATAGACTACGTAAATCATATATACCACGAGAGTGAAGTCGCGGGCAAAAGCTACTTAAATATAAATAACTAGCGACCCGCCCTCGCTTCGCATCGGTTTATGTTATTTTTTTTCAAAATTTCAAAGAAAATAAGCCTATATTAGACACGCATAATGTAATTTTTGAAATCGGTTCAGTAGTTCCAGAGATTATCCCAACATACCTACAAACACACAATTTTACCTCTTTATTATATTAGTATAGAAATACCTAATAGAAGTCCGCTCAACAAACCGAAACCACAAGTGTGACCCGTTATTAAATATACCCATCTATTTCTCATACTCTTTGTACAACCGCAACACTGAAATAGCTTTAAGTGAGATACTCTGTTAGGAAATGCACAGCTTTAATAATCCCAGGATGCGAAATGTATCCGTTCTTGTGGGTTTCGCCAACCACTGTTATACATTTATAATATACAAACTACTAAACCGAGACTTGTAGGCCAACAGAACAAACTTCTTCAAATATATACAGACTAGAGATTACCCGCTGTTATGTCCGTGCTAGCGAAAATATTATAAGGAATACGTTATATCTATAGATTTTATCAAAAACAATGCAGTAGTGTTTAAAATTTAAATAATAAACATATTATTTTTATTGAAACACGAATAGTGCTCCGAAGAAAAGTCTCAAACAGGTTAAACAGGTTAAAACAGGTTAAAGATATTATAATGTGTGGCGTTATTGACTGGTTGAGATTTCTAAACTTAAAATTTCATTGTTTCAAGAGTATGTTTAAATGCTTTAACACCTGATTTTTAAGGTACTTACCGCAATAAAAAACGTCGTATTTAAAAAAAAAATTATCACTAAATCTCAACATCTGGGAAAGTAAAATCGATAATAATAAACGAAGGAAAGAAAATTCTTTGTTGAATTTCTGTTGTAACTATATCAACTACAATACATTACACATATGTTTATTATATAATAACATAAACAAAAGCAATAGAGCTTAAGCAACGAGTAGTGAAATGACTTAAAGAAATAAAACCTAACTTCAGATAATTTTCTTTTTTTAATACTTATATATAAAAAGGTTTATAAAATACACAAAAGTGCTGATCGTACGAGTACTTAATATGTACGAGTACGTCTTGGTGGCGTGTTAACGATCGCGCAGTCCGATTCAATTCTATGTACTGTATATTTACGGACTTGAGATAAGCATAGCTATATGTTTCGGTATAAGAGTAAAATTATAGATAAACTATAGATATATCTGATATGTTGAATAAATAAATAAAAATACGCATTATGTACAAACTTGGAGCGTCGTCGCTGCGTTCGTCCCGTCCTGTCATATGAAAGTTATCTATATGCATAAAGAAAAATATCCTGACTGACTGAATGACTCATCAATGGTGAATGAGCCGAAACAATTAGCCGAAACAGTTGAAGTTAAAAATATGAAATTTGGACAGTAGCTTCCTTTTATGACGGAAAGACTCACAAGGGGATTTTTCGAAATTCAAGTCATTTGAGACGGTGAAACGGGGTGTCAAATTGATGCTTCTTGGAAACATGATATAAATATACCTTGTACATTGTAATAATTATACAAATAACAAAAGACGCGTTTTTAAAAATTATGTTGGGGATTAAAATACTGGCTATCAAATTTTGTATAGCTTTAACATATTTTTTAATTCAAGTCAATTAAATCTGTTAAAATACATGAATAAAAAACACATTTGTTTTACCATTTTTTAAAGTGTGTCATGGCTGAATTAAGACTGGGATAGTGTTATGGATATTAAAACCCGCGTTGAAATCGCTAGGAATGCTTTCACCAATACGAGAAAAATTCTTTGCAACTTAAATCTCAAGATCTCCTTGCGCATCTGTCTCCTCCAGTGTTATATTTGGCCCATTCTTCTATACGCATGCGAGTCCTAGATAATGAACGTGGAGCTTAATAAACGTATAGAAGCATTCGAAATGTGCTCGTGCAGACGTATGCTGGCCATCAGTTGGACGCAAAAGGTCACCAATGAGGAAGTCTTGCGACAAGTAGATCGGAAACGGGAAGTGCAGAAAAGTTGCGTATCTGGGTCACATGCTAAGGCATGAAAGATACGAATTTTTACAACTAATTATGATGGGCAAGATTGCCGGAAAAGGGCGTGTTGTCGTAGGAAAAGGTCATGGCCGCGTAACAGACGGGAGTGGATTGGAATCGCGAGTGCCGCCGAACTGTTTCGCCTCGCGAGAGTAACGCCAAAATATTTGGAGCTGATTACTAACCTCCACTAGTTGGAGAAGCACCACAACAAGAAGAAGAAAAAAGTGTTTTAAAGCAAATAAATTCACGACAACGAAGCCGCAGGTTCACAGTAAATTCGCATAAAATAAACAGTTAATTTTATATTAAAAAAGTCGTTACTTTTTTCGAGCGACACGGTCAGCAATACGTTATATACCCAAAACCATTCAAAATTTTCTCTTATTAGTAACGCATTAAGTTTTTCATGGGTATAGGTTGACCTATTGCTGACTGTACCATAGCGTTCCGCTACACAAGCTACAAACCTCGCCGTGTAGGTAATCACAAGCCACCCATAATCCATCATTCAGACCCAATGCGAATTGATGGATATTAAAAATGCCGCTGTATATTTTTGTGAATTCTCGAGCACACACGAGCGTAGGGTTTCCTGATAACGTTTATCGTTGAACTAGTAATGGTTGAAAAATAGGAAATTACATGGGAAACGTACTTAAGAAATCTATTGAAACTTTCACGATCTGAGGCGTTCTGGGTTGGGGTTCCAGAAGGATGTATTGTATGTAAATATTCTTTTTGGTTCACCACAGTTAAAAACACAACACAATACAAAAGGCGGTCTTATGGCTAAAATCGATTTATGCCAGACAAAATAATTTAAAAATATATTATCTTTAAATTATTTGTATTCTATGATAAAAGACAAGCAATTAGGCGGGGTCGCGATATATATCACGTCGGACAGGTAGCGACATGTTGTCGTGATGGCGGCTCATCTAATGGCGACGCTGAGCGGTTTAACTTAATTTCATAATAAATATGCACGTTTACATTAAAGTAACATATGCTCTCTCAATATTCGCTCGCGTCAGTAATACGAAAGTATTGCAGCGAGTGGACAAAGACGTAGCAATCTTGAAGACCATTAAGGTGAGGAAACTTCAGTACTTAGATCATCCTCGTATAATGAGAAACAACAAATATGAGCACCTTGAACTTATTATACAAGTCAACATCCTGGGCAAGAAGGGGCCAGGAAGGCGAAGAACATGGAATTTTGTTAAATCCTTGGAATTTTAATAAAAAAATAATATAATTCTAAAAATGTTCGAAATCTCTGTCATAGATATGTTGCAGTTTGATTTTGCATCGTATTTTGAATACAGATGAATACATAAAATATATTCATGATGCAGCAAAAGCCAAAACTTTTAAACTCATTTGTATCGAAATGATTCAATTTCATTACATTCTAAAACTCCAGAACCAAAACAGTTAAGTCGATGAAATGTCAAAGTAAAGTTGATAAATTCCAAAGGATCTTCACGATAAAATGGATAGGCCCATAGACGCTTGTTTATAGGGGTGGAAAAACGTCAGAAAAGTTTATCGATATTTCGCTGTAACTTCCTCCGGTTTGACAAATAGCCTGCAAATTGCGTTGTTTTTCTCGAATAGCTAAAGAATTTGCATTGTAATCGCTCAACTGGTTTTGTACTGATGTGTAGGTTTGTGTGACGTTACAAGACAGTACTAAAGCAGATGGAACCATAATTGGTAGTTATTTTTTTTTCTATATCAAAGTTTAACAAGTGATCAGACAAGTTTTGATAATCCACCAAAACTATTCTCATATTTAACTTCTTCAGCTGATTTTTTTTGTAATCCTACAATCCTAAAAAGGGCTGATTGTGCTTGGTTGTGGCAGTTTATCAATAATTCTATAAAACGATTCTATCAAAAAAAGAAAACAGTCTTTTAATTTTTTCTTTTAATAGTCTGTGGAAACCGGTAAAAACAGTAATTCCTTCTAACGATATATAAAGGTAACTTTGAGCCGGTAACAATTTGTTACTTACTAAATTAGCTTCGCTGTTACAAAACTGATTCAGTGAATAGTACGGAGTAGAATTAAATCAGTACACAGACCACAGAGCTCTAGCTTTCACCAAAGACGACTCAGTTATATACAACTTATAAACACTAGCACAGCGTAAAGAGGAACCCGAAACGGATCTTCGCGCAAGCTCTTAGAATAAAAGGCATTAATAACATTTTTACAGAAAGCATAAGTAAGATTATATTCTAAAATTACAAATAAACAAAAAGAATAAATAATAGCAATTCTTTTTATTTATGAATTGATTACAAATAAACTTGATTATGAATTAATGAATATTTTTGCATATTTCTAGAATGTCATCTAAATATACTTATGCTTTTTTTCTAGGAGTATTTTCTTTACCGTCATCTCTACGAAGCTCCATCCACTAGTATCTTCTTATGTAGGACTTTTTTTTAAATTATTAGCTAAGGTAGCCAACATGGTAGTTAAGGTAGCTAATATGGTAGCTAAGGTAGCTAAGATACTAATGACAAAGTAAGATAGCATATCCGGGGACCTGCCAGCGTTTGTCAATATGAACTGATGTTGGCACGTATCACAGAAACCCAGTTACCCCTGGGTGCCGTCTGCCGCCTTTTGTCTATAAGGAACATACATTGAAGCTGTAGCGGAATTATAAATCGAAACTTTTTCGAGATTACAAGAGGAATTTTTTGCACCCTACAGTATGGTGATATCAATCAATCCGAAATAATACATGAGTACCTGATTTGATGAAAGTGCAGGGTCTGAAGTAATTCCACAATCTTCTGATGCTTGTCCACGTACGCATTATGGCGCAACATAATACATTATTCCGTAAGTACAGTACACACGGGAATCCTAAAGTTGAGTGCGACAGCACGGCATGGGCCGCGAACTGAATTATTTAGATGGCCGCGTTATGCTCGTGAAAATTTTCTAAGGCACCTACTTCAACAGGGTAAAGTCAACGTCTTGTTCAAACATTGATAAAAGTATTTGATAGTAAAAATAAAGTTTAAAATTCAAAGTTTAAGTATTTAGGTACTAAGGAAAATAATTACGTCATATCGAACTCGCCAAAAATTCAACTACGTAACTTCTAGGATTGTAATATTACTAATAGGGAAACTTATTTGTCATCAACATTTTCTTTGACTGTCACTCATAATAAGAAAGAATTTGACCTGAGGCACTGAGAATGTTTAAAGTAAATAATTACAAACAAAAGACTGTCAATTTGATCGGTAAACTGCCTAATAGATCGGTGACCGTTTGTAAAACATATTAAATACTTTTTAATTGTAAAAAAAGTATTGCTTCAAGGAAACTTGTATATTTCTCAATATACAGTTTTTCTGATGTATTTCTCAATTATTGAATGATATTGTTTGGAATGCGTTTAATTCTTTGTTTAACATCGCTACTGATATTTCAAATTTAAATTCTTTGCACAATGTCTTTCATGGTACAATTTATGGCATTCGCATGCCATGTGACGATCTAATTTAATACTATCATACATATTGTCATGATTATCATATTCATCATAATCATAATATATTATCATATTTCATCATAATAGGTCTGCTTTAGTTCACTGCCGATGCCATCCCATGCCCTTCCAACAGTAGCTGAAAGTAATTTATTGAAATCTAACTCAATAGGAAATTAACAAAGGGAGAAAATACGTATTCAATTTAATGCTAGCTCAGAACTCTCAATCAGATGTATTAATTGTTAGAATGTAATTATAAAATTCAAGTAACAGACTCGAAGAGAAAATACTTCATGCATGACTGTTATACAAAATGAAATGCTGTCGCCGTTCAATAAGTAACAAAGACAAAGGAGCGATCACAAAGGAGCTGCCTGGCAGGAAATTAAACTTTACATGTGAACGATTTAAATGTAGTGCTCAATAGCTTTTATTAAAATTCCTCTTGGATCCACGACATATTCTGCTTCAAGATTATGTTTAAAGGAAAGCATGATCTAATAATTAGATTTTTTAGAAAAAGTATTAAAAAATTATTGTTCATTTTAAGATTTTTTAAAGCAGTTGATAACATCTTCAGCATCTGCAACGAGGAGAGAGAGAGTTCGTGAAGTATCTTCTGTGTGAATGTGACGATTTAGTGAGATGCAGAATGAGTCTTAAAAGCAAAATTAATCCGTAGTCAGAAGACTACAGGCTTCTATTCGGGAAGCAAGAGTAAAATACATGGTTAGGGAAACACAAAAGATCCCATTGGGTCGAAGTGATAGGGAATCCAAATAGATGACCGCCCTTGATAAGATAAGATATGATTTCATAAAAGTAACTTTGTCTATGAGTGAAGATTTTTAGTGGAGAATATTTCTCAAACATACGGAAATTAAAAGAGGTATTATTAAATGTATATTATAGATTATGTATGTATGCATGTATATGTTTAATTATATTATGATATTCACAATAGTTTTACTTAATGTTAACTGTCATTGCACCCACCGCGCCATCTCTGCATAGTCCAAAGTTGGGAGATATTCTTCTAAGCATTAAGTCCGCCTGCTTGCGTATGGGATCTTCTTATAAAAATAATAATAGTTACAATGCTGCGCTCGTTATCTTATTGAGGCATGAACCAGCGTTTACTGCACGGAGAATGTGCTTACGTTTAAGCCAACAAAATCCTTACGCCAATAAGCTAGCAACACAAAAAATATAGTGACCATAATAACATATAAAAATAATATATCTTCTTGCTGTCAGTCGCGGCTTCTTAATAAAATTAACCAAGTAACTCTCCATTCCATCGCTAGCATGGTGACCAAGTGCCCTTCCAAAGATGGACCTGCGTTGTGTCTTTGTAAGATGAGTGAGTCACGGTGTATTTCGCTGTAGCGATTATTTTATGTGGAAACTATAAATGCGTAACCCGCACGGCCCGTGAATGCAATAGGAGAAAGTCCGATTATGATTCCGTAATGGAGGGACTATTTAGACGCCCCGCACCGCCTTTTGTCACTTAAATAAAGAATTAATAAATAAAAGTATCAATATCTGGAAAATTGGAACGAACAGGTCCCTTTTCTCAGGTAATATAAATGAATCCCTCAGTTTTCACGAAACGGTTTTCTACCTAACAAACGAGATGATAAATAATTAATTAGTTTGGATCAGCGCTAATTGAAATTCTGCAAAATTGTATATTTTTAATTAACACAGATTTCATTGTTTATTGTTTCATTATATTGTTACTTTTTATAACTTTGTTATGTAAACATTTAGATATTGTATTTCGTTAGAATTTACTGTACCTCAAACCAAGTGTTTAATTATTGTGTGTCATTTTATAACAAACTAGCGAACCGCCCTCACTTCGCTTCGGTTTAAAGGTGTTTTTTTTTTCAAAATTATTTTTTCAAAATTTCAAAATAAAATATAGTCTATATTAGACACGGATAATGTAGCTTCCTACTTGTGGAAGAATTTTTGAAATCGGTATGTAGTTCCAGAGATTACCCCCAACATATCTACAAACACACAATTTTACCTCTTTATTATATTAGTATAGACAGTATTATATTAGTATAGATAAACTTCACGTTCATTCATTCATAAATACCTTACCGATTCCGATGCGATCGGAATTCTACTTGAGAGATTTGATGTTAAACCATGCTCTTTAAAAAACTGTCTCGGATTCAACTCTACAAATAAACGATTTTTTCTTTGATATATTACAGTGCTATCTCCGTTTTTGGCCGGAGCCCAACACAGGTTTGCGGAAAAAATCTTCAGCCTCCGATTTTTCTTTTGTTTTCCCCAGCCCTTTTGTTGTCATACGAGGCTCATTCTGGCTCGTTGAATATTGATTGATGGACAAGTTTCGAAGGAACGGTTACGGTTTGGGCTTTGAATTATTTGTTATTAGTTTCTGAAGTAATTCCTGTTTTATTGTTTCTAAGGGCCTTCTGTAAACGAATAGTAACCAAACAACTGCGTACGTACAAAATTAGCCATACTTTTTGCCCGATATCCGCACTAAATTTTAAGTATATCGATAAAATTTTAGTGTTGAGAATGAAACATAGGCATCAAAACCAATCTTTAAAACTAAAAAAAATCTTGAATAGAACTAAATCGGTACATGTTTATTATTATAACATTCATAACAAATTTTTTTAAGAAACATTAACCTTTTTAATTTTTAGCAGCTTCTCTGCTATTTATTTGCTGTTCTAAAATCAGCTCCATTATACCTTTCTACATCACTTAAGTCCCGTTAATCAAATACTTAATCATTACTTAAGTCATCATTACATTTTTTGTTTTAATTGTGGATATGTATTATGTGAAATAAATAAGTGACTTAAGTGTTTGACTTAAGACTTAAATGTGACTTAAGTATTCTGTGAAATTCCTCGTATTATTACGACAGTGACACGTAAAAACAATCGAGTAGTTTGCGATGTGATCTACGCTCGAGTACTGCACTATAAAACTGGGAGTAATCTGGTGCAGCTATCGGTTCATCGGTCTATTAGGTCCTTTAGACCTGATAAACGCACCTATCGAAAATATTTTCTCTCAGGTCGGTATCAGGTTGTAAAGATGCGATACATTTTTTTACACTAGTAAATAGGATTTGACGAGGTGGTTACAAAACAGTATTTACTTATTTCCTACTCCATGTAGAATCAAATAGGTATATATACAGCCCGGACCGCAAGAAAGTTATTTACGTATAAAAGTTATAAAAGAAAGTTACATAAGTGATTTATGGCTTTTTGAACCCGATAACGCAGTTAATGTGTTAATTAAAACCAAATACAGTCAACATTTATATTTTACTACCACTATCAAAGATTTTAATAAGTTGTCCATTAACTTCGTCTTGTTTTACACTAATACAATACTAAGTAAGACGAGCCCTAGCACGAAACTTTTCTCTGAAAACATCTAATTGTACTGTCTAAGTATCTAATTGATCTATACATTTATGTAAGTGTTTTTATGTTTGAAAATTTGTTTCATTAGGCCTAAAATTATTATCTAGATGTGGAGATCATAAATAGAATTAAAATAGAAACTAATAAAATAAAATTAATAGAAGTAAAATAAAACTTAAAAAGAATTTTAAAATCTGTGGTGATTTTAAAATAGAATTTGATACGTACTAACATTTATGTTTGTTGTTATACCCGAATTAAACTACTCAAAAGAAACTAGGGCCCAATCTGTTGGGCGTAGAATCTGTTTATAAAAAGTAGAACTGTTACCATTTATTAACAGAATTGAACATGCGTCATGTGGACATGTTTATCAATCGTTGTCAATGTTCTGGATGTCAATTTTAGTGTTATATTTAAGTGTGTAGGCCATAAATAAATACATAATGACTAACGGTGCCCAACTTTGTTTTAATTTCAGTTGTGCATTTCATTGCAAGTGCTTTTGTGGATATTTATTTCATTATTTTATTTTTTGGTATTGACAAGTTCTTTTATAAATAATGTCTAATTTTCGCCATGGAAAGGTATACCGCTACAAGTGCGATTGTTTCAATTGTTATTCTATTTAAAATGTCTGTAAATCTTTTAAAAAAAATGGTAAATAAAATAAACAACACTAATTTCTTTTTGTGACTGACTTTTATTTGTGAGATTTTCTTATTTCTCGACAAATGTTAAAATTTCCTTCACAAACGGCTTATTCATTTGTGATTAATGGTCCTGAATTCCTCGTCGACCGTGCGATGTTAGTAAAGTTACTATCATTAGCGCAACGAACAATAAAAATAGGTAAAAATAGCTGTAATTTGTAACAGGCGTTACATAAATCATCAGAAAGTAAGGCTAATTTAAGATTGATAACTTATCATCTTGATTGTTTTAGCCGTGTGATTACGACTGGGCTGGTTACGATATAATGATTTTTATGAATGACTTGAATATAGTAGTTTTTGATGCAGTCAATTTCTCAATCCACTAATCCGCACTGGGCCCACCATGGGATTGCGGTCTATATTATAATTATAATCCACCCTGTGATTATAAGAGAAAATCTGTGCCCGAAAGTGAAATGTTATAAGCTTTTTTAGTTTTTCAGTATACGTGGCGTATTCATTTGAGTGTTTCTTTCACTTTAGGAACTTATATAAATATGCTTAGATATAAGATTATTTAATGTTTCATACTTACACGTTAAGACATAGTGGACCAGTGAATTAATACTTATTTATAAAACATGTCTGTACAATAAAGATTTTGATTTTGATTATGAGTAGAAATATGTCACAATAAAAACAATAACAGCTTACATAAAATATCTCAGATAATAATGTTTTCATAGTTATATCAGAATAAAATCTTTATTAATTGAAAACAATGGTTACCATAGTTACAATATAGCTATTACTTTTACAGATTCCAGTTTCGGCATCACGTCTCGAGTAGGTAGGTACTAACCTTTATTTGTCGCTTACTTCGCATCTCGTAAGAATATCAATCAATCTCTTGTTAATACGACACTTACGAAGGCGTTGTTGTTCCTCGGTGTGGGCGGGAATCCCTTATTATTTTGTCGTTATTCGCTAACAAATACATTACTTATTCCTTAGAGCAAACTGCTCCTGTAATTTCGAGATGTACAATTTCGTGCTGACGAGGATCTATCTATGTTTAGTTTTATTAATTTTTATTTTTTTAATATTGTTATTTCTTTTTAAATATTTAATACTGATTTTCATTGATTACATTTCTGACACTTTTTACGTAACATGATTTTACATGACATACAGAAATATTACATGATTTGCGTCCTTAAAACTTTATAGGAAGAGGTTTACGGCAGCACTGTACATTCGTATTAACATTAAAAAATAACGAATAACATTGATTGCTGGATTGTTTATTATTGCTACTCACTTGTATATAACTAATACTTATTAAGTAAATGTTCCTATAACAAGAGTGGTGTAAATAGTATAAATACTTAATTACAAGTAAATGTACTTACCCAAGGATGTTAAAACTGAGTGATCAGCATTAACCGAGCAGAGGTTACCCCGCTAATGGCTTCCAAGTCGGGGTATTAGTTAAAACTACCGTTAAAAGCACATTAATCCTTTCAACGGGTAATTATAATGAAATTTGTCCCGCTATAGTGCCTAGTGTGCGAGAATAATTTAGACGAACATTAACACGTCTTCAACTAAGGATCTTGTGTAATTGTAAATATAAGATGAATATTTACAGGACTAGAAAATACAGAATGGGATATTACACTGCGTAATAATAAGTACGTAACAATGTAGGATTAGTTTTTTTTTTTATTAAATGTATCTTCACTTGGAAATTGTTAATACTCTGTTGTACCGTAGCGGTGATAGCCCAGAGATATCTACTCTCTACTCACATTCATATGATCGTGAGTTCTAATTCTTGACATGTAACTTTAACAAAAATGTCCCTAGCTCAGTGGTGAGGGAAAATATCGTAGGGAAACCAACATGCTCGAGAAATAAAAAAAATCTGGAGTATGTGTATCCACTAATACGCACTGGACCCGCGTTGTGGAGTACGGCCTGAAACCCCCCAGTGATTTACTAGGAGAAGTCTGTGCCCCGTAGTGAGACGTTATAGGTTGATATCTATTGATATCAATCATACCATACCATCAGGCTCGTCATTGCTGGATAATAGACCTTTCTCAAGGCTCGCCACCACACACGGTGTTGGGCTCTTCTCATCGAGCCACCGCCAGCGAACTTCTTCAAGTCATCAGTCCACCTAGACGGAGCACATCCCATACTGCCCTTTTCGATACGCGACCTGCATTCGAGAACTCGTGTACTGCGGCAAATATGACCTGTCCATTGCCACTTTGGCACGCCGGTTCTAGGCTGATGGTACGGTACGGTATATTATAAATCATTTTTTTTTAATTTTTCATCACGCGTCTTTTCTAATTTCTAGTTTCTAGATAATTGTAAATTACCTACCTACTTAAATAGAAACTCAACGGCACGAACTCACAACGTTATGACCTCACGAAACCCCTAGCTATAAACATTATTAATAGGTACATATAATAAAATCATGACAAAGCCGCGTCTGTACATTTAATATTCATTAAAAATATCAGTGCAGTGTAAAATATGAGCGACAGAGCCCAAAACGTAAATTTTGGGAATTTTTGTCTGTCGCGCATCACGCAAAAACCGCTGGATATCCATCTAGCGGTTTTCCAGCTATAACTATGCCACGTTTCATTACAATCCTGTAATGAAACTTGGCGTGTACCATTAGAATTCTTTTTATCCAGATTCATCACTAAAGTAAAGTTTAGGCGTACTCACTAAAGTAAGAATCACTAAAGTTTAGGCGAACGAAGCCACAGGCACCGCTAGACTAAAATAAATACGTTCTGTTCTAAATCTTAAATCTTGGCAAGACATAATTAGAAAAAATCTGTTTCGATTCATGTCTTAGAAGTATGGTTTTTAAAATCAACAAAAAATGGAAGAAAATTTCGTGTAATAAAAGTTCACCTGACGTTTACTTACGTTCTTATGAAAACAACTCTGAAATTAATTCGTCCGGAAAATGAGAATCGGTCACCGGACTGCTTTATTTTGGAGCTTGTCTGCCTTCACCTTTGTTTAATGAACCAAATGGAATACTGACTGGGGGATTTTCCCTTTGTTTTTCTTACTTGAATTTTCGTACCTCAATCTTCTTGTTGATCGTTTAATATCTGTATGTTTAATTTTAACATCTGTGTTTTGCTAACAATAGTATTCATTATACAAACAATAGTAGTACAATAGTACAATAGTAATTTATGTTTATAAGACTTTATGCATTTAACATTTGTGACATAGACTAGTATAATATCTGTATTCTTAATTAATATATTTTAAAAAAAAGTTGCATTGTAAAAATGAGTAAAGTATGTAAAGTATTTTGTCTGAATGTCTGAATACGCTACACGCAAAACACTAAACAGATTTTAATGAAACTTAGCATATTTATAACTCACGTGCAGTTAACATTTATGGTACTTTTTATCTAGATCGAATATAAAGTTCCCACGGCAATCAAATTAATTATACTTACTCTATCGTCTACCTGCACGAAGTTGCGAGCACCGTTATATATACTAACTAACAGTAATAATATACTAACAGTATAATAATTAATATATAGGAGATTATCTAAAAATACGAAAAAATGTATACTTTATTTTATGTGACTTTACGTATTTCATTTTACGAGTATATTGTTTTCAGCAGAACAATAAATCGTATTGTAGATATTTTGAATTTTATGCCTGTCAGGGAGCGCGTTAAGAGAGCGGAAATGACAGCTTATGCAAACAAGTTATTTACAATACACTTTGCGCTTGATTCTGATGAATTAAATAAATAATAAATAACTAATATTGAAAAAAGATCTTTCATCTGATTCACATTCACATGTCTCTCCACTGCTCATATTCGACTCTTCTCATCCACCCTCCACCGACGAACTTTCAAATCGTCGGTGCACCTGGCCGTAGGGCGTCCCACATTACACTCCCGGTACGTGGCCACTATTCAAGAACTATCAAATTGACATCATTCCGACCCATCAGACAGTGCAGAGAAATGTTTTGCACCGTTTTCTCCATTCTAATTATCGTTTCTTGTTATATGTTTCTCTTGATGTCACTATATGCATATTTTATTTAAAGAGTATTTATATTTTTTACTTTACGTATAATTTGTATATATTGTACATATTTATTCTTATGTATATATGTATATGTATGCGGTATGTTTATGTATTTTATCACAACTTTCATATAATACATAGTTAAACTGTGTTCAGGGCCCGGAATTCCACCGCATAATTAAATCCAATAATCGAAGGGAAATAATTGTATGAACATCAGAAATACTGTAAGCGACAGCATATCGATGGCAGCAAATTTAAACGTGGGTTTGGTGTAGGTTCGGTGGTGACAACAAAGCAATAGGAGTCCCGCAGTCCCCTTACTACTGACATTGTTAATAATTAAAAATTGTTTATTCCAGTTATTCAAAAATAATTTGCTTTGCTAATCGTGATTTGCTCTCCGTTTAGTATTTTTTTGCTGGACGTTTAAATACCAGTCTAAGTGTAATAAGTATCATGAAACTTTCTGGTAAATAACCCACATGTAGTCAAATTGTGCTGTTGTATTTTTGCACAAATGCACAGTATTTTTGCATCATTTATTAAAACGATAGTATTCAGAAGTAGCATTTAGAACAGACCATTCAATTCACAAACTAAATGAAAAAAAAAACAAAAACAAAACTTTTCCGTTTTTTGATGATTTATAATATTTTGCCACAACAACCAAGCGGCTAATTTAGTAGTTAATCGAGATTTAATTTAGTAGTGAATTAACAGTAAATATTGTTTATTCTCTGAATAATTTTCAGAACATTCCAATAGTTCGGAATACGGCGGTTGGCGCCAGCAAAATGGTTGAGGTGATTTAATTATACGACGAGTGCTGAAGCGACGTTATTGAATTTACAACCAGCTCTCTTCCTCAAATCTAGGTAATGAGTTTGAAATATTTTATCGTTACAACACTGAATAAATGTTTAGCAAAAATTGTAGATACTTGTAATTTCTTTTGAGACAATAATAATCCTTTCAAAATCAATTTCGAATTTAGGAAACCTTTTTTGAGAATTGGAATGAGAAATAATTAAATAAGTAATAGAAAATACTGAATGGAGCAGCAAATCGATGGCAGCCTTAAAGGTTTAGGTTCTTTGATAGAGAAGATTCCGCTCTATCAGAGAATCTCTATCTGATTCCGCGAGGAGGGACTCGGTAGATTTGGTGATGACATTTTCTGTAATTTAAAATTATTTACGAGTAAGTAAAATCGGTCAAAGCTAGTACTTACACATAAATAATTATCATCCTATAATCACTGTTATTATCAAGTTTTTATTATCATGTGAACAGTTGTAAGCGCGAATCGTATTAAGTTTGATCGCATATGAGAATTGTTAATAATATTCTTGTACGAACTACTTGACAAACTCTCCTCGTATAATTGAGATTTATCTGGAGTGTACAAGGATTGAAAGTGATATATAAATAATATTAGCTGAAATTCGTTAAGGACTATTGTAATTAAAATTAAATTTCTGACTAAATTATAAACCTTATCAAGAAAACTAAAAACTTAATATAAATTCATGGCCTAATCAAGCGAAGGGTACAACTGAAGCGAGAAATTAGAATCAACGGAGACCAGTTATCGTCAAAGATATTTTATCTTTACCGTTGTTTAATCAAGCATGAAAATATAATCTCAACCTTTTTCGCTCTTGAGACTTAACAAATATTTACTTACCTTTCATTCATCCCCCAACACGACTGGTCTCGTGTTACGGAATTTTTCATATAGAATATTAATTTTCATAATCTTAATAAACTCGGAAACAGAAATTGGATCATTCGTATACTATTTTAGTCCGATTTTTTGTCTTGATGCGTATCGATGATTGATTTATGATCGTGATTTCTTGTACTTTATTGATTTTCTTATTACTTGTGGTGGTTTCAATAAAGCCTCACTGGATGATTATATCTAACCGTCTTGTCATGTCTTAAAATGTCACACCATATGACATCAGCTAATTTCCTTCCACTGTTGGATATAGGCGCCTCCAAATAGTCGTAAGGCTCACGACCACACACGATTTCTCTTTTGTCTACATTCTACATTCTTCAAGTCAAGCAGATACACATAAACCTAAGACAATACGATAAAGTAGGAAATGCAGTACATGTCAAGGTAGTCTTCAGTGAGAAAGGGGTAACGTGGCCAGTTAAGAGCGACTGTGGGAATGCAGAGTGCACTCTCCCACTACAATTTTGAAGAATAAAATATTTGTTAAAGTAAAGATTTTATATAATTAATGACAATATATAATCATAATGTGAATTCATCATGACATTAAATTGTAATATCTTGTAATTATAATTAATATCAGACATTCCTACAATGCATAATTTGTACGACAAATTTTGGCGTAACTATTAGGAAACAATTTTTTGCACACCTACTAAGGTAGAACACGTTGGGCAAGGTATTTGACTTTACATCTTGTTTTTACCTGATTTCTGGTAAATAAATGAATAATTTGAATTTGGAGTCGGTCCACCATGTTGAAAAGGTCATCATGACATAACGCGCTGTTGACGGTTTATTTAAAAAACAATATCTTGCACACTTTGAAATTAATTAAATACTGGTTGTTCCTAATAAAGTAATTTTGAAGATTAAAATATTTGTTTTTATATTTAAATCAGAAGATAAAAAAGATAATTACAACAGTAGCTATATGTTTTCAAGGAGAGTCATCTACAAACATCTGTTCTTCTACTATTTATTACCCTATTTACCTGATTTCTTCCTAAGATATTTTGGTTTGAAATGTTTGGGTTTCTTCAAAAGTGATTATCGTGACTATATTTTTTCTTAATTTTAATTAAGTTGTTTCTTTTAAGAAACAACCACTTTATTTTCACTATATACACTATATTAGAGCAACTGCTAATAATTTTCTAAGTACACTTACACTTTAAAGTGAATCCATTAGACACATACACGTGTATTGTGTGGGGTGACTAAACTTTAAAGGTAAATTTAAGACTAAACTTTTTTTACTAGGATTTGTTGCTTACATTTTAAAGTGAATCCATTAGACACATACACGTGTATTTTGTAGGGTGACTAAACTTTAAACGTAAATTTAAGACTAAACGTTTTTACTAGGATTTGTTGATATAATTTTTAAGCTCTATTAATCGAATTTTAATGTGTTAGTCTACCTTTTTTACACGAGGTTATTAACAAAATAAATAGTGGGACACACTTTCTCGTTACCGATCTCTCACAGCAGGCTACCGTAAACATACGTAAACAAACAGGCTCACATACGTGTTTCTGTAGTGGGTGAGATATGCCAAAGTCCATTTCGACCCTATCCTATCATATCCCTCCCCATTCTACCAACCCTTTATCTAAATCTGTCCCTAAATTTCCAAAGGTGAACAGCGCATCTGGAGCGTCTCAACGTTTATCATTCTGGATTGATGTTGTCTTGTATTGGATGTATTATACGTGGGCGCCATTATTAACTTATCATGAGGTGAAATGTCTGCATGTCTGCTGCTTACTATATTGTACATTTCCACTCATTTTTTACAATGTTATGCTCGTATTTACGTCTAGTGACCTACTAGTGGCTTTGGTACTACAGCTAAACCTAGGAGGTTTTTGTAGTATCTATATAGATTTAAAAAAAAATCGTAAACCTGAGTATAACCTGAACGTGGTTAATAAAACAATAATAATAATAATTTATGTTTAAATACATTTTATTGCAAACTGCCCGGAGTATTTTACACTTATAAAAAAAAATAAACTATCCTAAATTTTTAATACAACTCATAGTGTTTCTACATAATGTGATACTTAGCAAAAGCGCTCAAGTAAGTGTGCAGAAAGGGGAGATTTTTTCCGAGAACATTCTTTTTTTATTTACTTAATATCGGTTTCGTATTTTCTTTCTTTATAACTAAGTCAGAGAATAAAAATGCCTAGTTACGTATCGGGCACAGGGGGGCACCTTGTCACAGCGACTGCGTGTAACCGCCCTGTGTTGTTTGGTACCATTCTCCCCATTGATAATCCCCACTGGCGGGGACAACGGTATTTATAGAAAAATTGTTTTCGTTGTTACCACTAAGAACAATGCGGACAGCGGAAATTAGTTTTGTGTTTGAGTTTTCGTTATACTCACTATATTTATTACGAAATACCCTAAGTAAGACCAGAATAAAATATCAATCAAATTTGAACTAGTTTGAATTTTTTAAATAACATCTGAGACTTTTTTGTGTTCATGCTCATTCCTTTATTCTGGCCTAATTTATACTATTCCCATTGTCCCCACCGGCGGGGATTATCAGTGGGGAGCACGGTATAGCTACCTCCCGGTGTGAATACTTCATGCGACTCCATACATTTGCCTTCGAGCTCGAGCTATTTCTCGACCGCGTCCTCTCGCAGCCACGTAATAGAATATCCGACGCCTTATGCACGAAATGAAATACAATTTTGCCATTAAAAATGCTGGATATTAAATATCAAAATATCATTACAGGTTTTATTTCACGAGGAAATTAAAAATAAATAGGGACAACGAAAATTAAGGGAACGAACTGAGAGCTAAGGATTCTCGTAAAACAAAATTAAATTGAACAAAATTAATCCAGCTGGAAAATGATGTCGGTGAATTATAAACAAAGTTTATTTTATTGTTGTCTGTTTTGTACCGGTAAATAAAAGTGTGCGTAAGTATGATATCCCCGGGGAATAAATGAGCGTCTCACAATTCTCTGATAAAAAAGGAAAGAAGTTTGAAGAAAAAAAGGATAGGTTACAAATAGCTGTAGGTAAAATATTTTATCAGGAACAAAGTCCACGATCTTATTTGTAATATTTTATAGTACGAGAACAAATGAGATTAAGGTCAGAGGTTATATAGCCTATTATCAATCTCTAATACTTGTAACCGTCAATCGTTCTTGTGTTGTATTAGTTGTACTTTTGCCTGCCAGGCAGCATGACCTTTGATCTTGTATTGTTCTCTTTCGTAACATAGTACGCTGACGGACGAGGCTGGCTTATTAATTTGATCAAGCTGCGTTTGATTGATCAAAATCATTTTATTCTCGAAATCAATCTATAACCTACCACGGCATGGTCTAAGCCCCCCTTTGTTATCATGAGGGATTTGAGGTCATAATCCATCACGCAGAGCCAGTATGAATTGGTGGCTATAACACATGTCTTAGATTTTTATGAATTCTTATTTCACCAAAAAAATCCGGCTCTAAATGGATTTGCTTGTATCCATATCAAGCGGCGTATCTCTGTATAGAGCTGCATATCAAAACACGCCCATACTTACGTTCATGCAACACGTCACGGATACGATACGGTGATACCCAACAGTGAAATGATAAAAATATGGACCCGGCTATAAGGTATGTAAAAAGTTCATACGCATAAATATTAATTAAAACCTATGTATACTTGCATTTCTGATTACCAAGATATATTTTCTATTCTCATGTTTCCTGTTAACCTTTAGTAATAACATTAATAATTACTTTAGTAATATTTCAACCTTTAGCATTAATTTTATTTCAATTAATTTTACTCCTCGAGAACACTTATCGATTTTGCTTTCGGAAATTCCAAACTTCGACATTCGCTACCAGTGAGTGACAGCTCAATTTTTGACTCATTATAAGGTCAGATACAAAGTGGGCTTGAAACGTTTGATTTGAATTGCGGGCCGATGGATAAAATCATTATTTCAGAAAATATTTTATCAATGTTAATTTTTTTCACCAAAATACCTACCGTGTTATTGTCAATGGAAAATAGAATAAAATAAAAATAAAGGGAAGGGATTTTAACGTCAAAGGGGTGAGTTCATTCGATAGTAGGTAATCGGCCAAAGAAAGAAGATATAGAATTAAGTGACTGTTAAACTGTAATTTCTTCAGAAATTTCTTATATTGCTAATCAAAATGCGGTACATAAACGTATCGTTATTCTGGAACATGGAAGGTTTTTTCCAAATGTATCCAATCCAAATGTTTATTTTATTGTCTTATTTCAATGCGTATTTATTAATATGACAATAGACAATACTTTATTCCGGACAACAATACCATTATCAAAAACACCAAAACAACAGGAATATACACAGAAGTGTCGTAGTACTGTAGTGCCGATGTGTATTGCAATGCCGGGAATGGACTCCAACTCAGCATAACCATAATTGATGGTCAAGTCTTTATTGGCTTTTAAATCTTAAATATATACTACAATGCTACAAGAGTAATGTGTAGGAACAGAACTTCCATAAAAATGTCTTTGCATTCATATTAAACACCTTAAAGCTTGATACAAAGTAACCAAACTATAGTATCAGCCTATAACGTCCCACTGCAGGGCACAGGCCTCCCCTTATAAATCACTGGGGGGTTTAGGGCCATAATCCACCACACGGCCCCAGTGGATACACATACTCCAAATGTTTTTTTTCGAACTTGCGGATTTTCTCTCAATGTTTTCCTTCACCGCCGAAGTAGTGACAATTTTTTTAACCCTAGATAGCTAACCTTCCTTAACATAGGTAATAACCTAACCATTCGTCGATGCGACGAACATTTTCACGTTTAATTATTTTTATTAAAAAATATAATTTGATTGCTTTTTATTTGAAATGGTTGTTAAAATAAAGGCTGAGTTGATATGAGACGGCAAAGCGCTAGGCGCAAGCGTTAAAAAAATACAACCACATTTTTATTTTATGTTCGTCGAAACGACGAACTTTAGCTATCTAGGGTTAAAAATCTGTACTTAAGTAGAAACGTTCCAAGTATTTGAACTCACCATCGTGCGAATATGAGTCGATTGTAGACTTGTAGACCCCTAGACTATCATCGTTCTATAGAATCAAACTACAGAAGTACTATTTCTGTTTGTTGCCGCCCTAAAGTCATTTCGCTCCACAAAGTCCGTGGTCACGGAATAGTTGAAGCATTCCTTCTATTTAAGCCATCTAAACGTCAACCTACCCGCATCAAGGAAGAGGGTAAACAATCCAGAAAGTGAATCCTCGGGTCCTTCACACGCTCGGATGGACGTGGGCAGTAGACTCCATAAAATTTTGTAATTAAGTTACAAGCGTTATGCGTTTTTTCTTCATGTTTTCGGTTACAAAAATATTTTTGGTACTAATATATCCTATCGCTCTGCATTGTAGCAATTTAATTTATTGAAATAATAAAACAGAAATATTTAATAAAAAAATGGAACACTTCCTGTAACAACATAATAACGTCCCACTGCAAGGATCTAAAACCATAATTAACTGGGGACTTGATACCATTTGATAGATATTACGTCCATCTAAAATCGACTAAAACCATAATTCACTTGGCGGACTTATTACACATGTCTCCAAATACAATGTAAGCGACCAGTTGTCTCGTAAAAAACAAACCTAATTTAACGATTGGTAACAAATTTCTAACCCGCAGTTGCAAATCTTATGCGATTATGATTAAGTACTATGCGATACTATGGGTATGTTGTAATTGGTATGCGATTAAGTACGTATTGCATATCTTATATCCGTCATACCTTGAGAATATAAAGTTACAATTTTGTGTCAAAGATTTGCATTTATATATCTTATCTATGTGTCTCGCCTATATAGATTATATGCACATGCCTATAGTCGCCTATGCACATATAGACTTGTAGATCTATGCACTCTTGCAGAGGTGATGTAGTTCCACAGGGCTTTTGGTAGCCGCTTTGTTATCCCTTACTCGCCTTGTAGGACAGGACACACACGCGAAGAGAAGGACTCGTCAACCCGCTTGGCCAGCGCGGCGTATTAGGGCTTACATCCCACATGCATAAGACAATGTGCATGAGGAGGCCCATTTCCAGCAGTGCATACTGAAAGGGTTGGTTGCATTGCATTGTTTTCACGTATACTTTTTCAGTTAAGGGGAGTAAACAATAAATAAAAAATAAAAATCAGAAATAATGAAAAGTAATGACGAAAGTGTGATACTGAAAGTAACTCACTTAAAACAAATGTACCAACTATATAAAGAAAACAAACAAGTCTACCAACGATGTAGTATTTGTTAGTTCATTTCCTATTAATTTAACTTCTACTTTTTACCTTGCATTAATTACTACATTACCCTATATAAATAAATAATTGATAATATTTATGAAGTATTTTTATGTTATTTTAAAGTGCCAATGCACTTTATAGTTTTTTTTCTTTTAATAAGGAAATAAAAACTGATGTAGTGTTGCTCACAATCAGAATGAAACAGTAGAAATCTACTTTAGAAAATTGACAACTCTTAAACTGACTAAAAATCAAAATGCCGTCAGACAGTGACTACAAAGACGTGTCTGAACGTGATCGAAGTAAAATCTCACTATTTGCTAAGGTAAGAGTCGTAAGGCACCACGGAGGCTGCTCAATAGCCAACAAAAATCATCATGGATACATGGAGTGTTTTCCTCTCGTAACTTAGACCACAGCTTTAGGAATAGTAAAAGTATTTCATGAATATAACCCACCGGAAAAGAGATTTAGGTAATTAATTAAAATTGGGATCACATTAGTTACAAGACTTGGTCGAGTTCGCGCTACTGTGGTTATATTAAATTAACTATGCTACGTTAAGAATTTTAAACGTGTACAGGAATTTGGATTCAAAGGGATGGATTCCCTGGATTGGTCTTACCAACTCAGCTGCGGAATCAATCATTACAGAGCAGTTACTGTCGATTTTTACGGCAGAGGTAGTGGCGGTTCGTATTAAGAATTTATCGATGTTATTCCCCGTTTTCAGTTACCTACTGTTTAGCATATTGTTTTCTTGCTTTGCATAAACATATGCACAAAACAAAGAAATTGCTTCCTGGCGTATGCACTCGGAAAAAGGTTGCAATGATTGAAGACGTACAAATAATGAAGCGTCTGAAGCTGAAGACATCAGTGACACCCCTCTCCCATACTATTATTGACGGACTAAAGATGTCGTTTTGTTTTCTCTTTTAAATTAAGTTTTTAGATTTTTTCATTTCTCAATTCCTTTCTTACGTTTATTGCACTTATGTATCCATGGTACTGTTAATGTAAATTACACTAATATACTTTGTAGGATAATACATTAGTACAAACTTAATAATGTTTTATTAATGTTGTTTGTAACTGTAATGTCGAATGATTCCCAAGGGTCTTTAAATAAGTGCCCTCTAGTTTTAAATATAAATAAAACAAGTTGTATTATTTATATTTATTCGATCGATATCATTAATTATGGAATATGATATCGGGCAAATAGCCGCCGCGGTTACGTTGAGTGGCGCGCATTCCGGAGGTCCAATTTTCGATGACTCTATCGTATAAATCGGGGTCAATTTCATTAATGACGCGGTTAATGTTGGCCTTAAAGGCATCAATTGTTTGCGGTTGATTTGCACACACCTGGGATTTAACGTAACCCCACAAGGAGAAGTCTAAGGGCGTTAGATCACACGATCTCGGTGGCCAGATGAGGTCGCCGCCTCGCGAGATAATGAGGCCTGCGAACTTCTGCAGATTGTCCATTGTTGCATGCGCTGTGTGGCACGTGCCGCCGTCTTGTTGAAACCACATATGGCTAATGACCATATCATATAACCCGGGTCACAAATAATCGGTTATCGTCACCCGATACTTATCGCCGTTGATAGTGAGTGCAGTTCTTGTTCATTTTGGAAAAACTAAGGGCCGATGATGCCTCCAGACCAAACTCCACACCAAATAGTGACCTTTTCGGGATGCATTTGACGCTTTTAAATTTCCCGTGGATTGTCATCGCTCCAAATGCAACAACTTTGCTTGTTAACGAAGTCATTCATGCAAAAATGGGCTTGTCGCTGATGATTATTTTTCGGCCAAAAGCAGGGTCTACTTCCAAATGTTTCAAAGCCCAGTCAGTGAAAGTATAGTTATTCGGCTTCAGTTCTTGAGTCAATTGAATTTTATACGTATGAAGCCTCACGTCCCAACGCATGTTCTGCCAAACTGAAGTCGCACAAAGACCAAGTTCTTGCAGACGATGATAAATTGGCTGTTTCGGATTTTCACGCACATTGTCCCTAACAGCAACAATGTTTTAGATAGACCTTGCGTTTCGTGGACGTGCAGGAGGTCTTCGATCGGCAATGGACCCGGTTTCTTCGAATTTATTAATTAAACATCGAATTGAAGACTCAACAGGCAGATTATTCTGACCATGAATTCCTAAAGCAAGGAACGTTCCACGAACTGAACAGTCATTTTGATAGTAAAGTTTAATGATTTACACGCATTGTTGAATCGTGTAATCTTCTATGATTAAATGGTGAAGCTCAATAAATATTACAGTCAAATATGACAGATACCTATTAGGTGCGCAACTAAGTTCTCGCTGTTTTTTTGATGAAAATGCCACTTTATTGTGAAAAAATGGTTACAAACGAATCATTCAAAATATTTCCCATCGCTAGCGACAACTTTTTCCCATCTTTCTGGCAGAGCTCGAATACCGTCACGGTAGAAGTGTTCGTCTTTCGAGGCTATCCACGAATCAAGCCATTTTGAGATGTCTTCATATGAGCGGAACTGCTGATTAGCCAGACCATGTGCCATCGAACGGAACAAGTAATAATAGGACGGCGCAATATCTGGGGAATATGGCGGGTGGGGTAGGACTTCCCATTTGAGCGTTTCTAAGTAGGTTTTAACGGGATTGGCAACGTGAGGCCGAGCATTGTCATGCTGTAAAATCACTTTTTCGTGTCTCTGCTCGTATTGTGGCCGCTTTTCGCGCAGTGCTCGGCTCAATCGCATCAATTGAGTTCGATACCGTTCCCCAGTGATGGTTTCGCCCTGTTTCAACAGCTCATAATAAATAACACCGTCCTGGTCCCACCAAATACACAGCAAAACCATCGAAGCGTGAATATTCGGCCGAGCCGACGACGTAGAAGCATGACCGGGCAGTCCCCATGATTTTTTTCTCTTTGGATTGCTGTAATGAATCCATTTTTCATCACCCGGAACGATGCGATGAAGAAAACCCTTCCTTTTTTGCCGCTGGAGCAGTTGTTCACAGGCGAAAAAACGACGCTCAACGTCTCTTGGCTTCAAATCATAAGGAACCCAAGTTCCTTGTTTTTGAATCATTCCCAACGCATGCAATCGCTTGGAAATGGCTTGGCGGGTAACTCCCAATGCTGAGGCAAGCTCATTCTGCGTTTGGCGCGGATCCTCATCGAGCAATGCCTCCAATTCAGCGTCTTCGAAGGTTTTTGGCCTTCCTTCACGCGAACGGTCGTCAACATCGAAATCACCGTCTTTGAAGCGTTTCACGTTGTTTCACTTAGAGCAGCATCTCCGTAAACTTTTTGGAGTTCTCGATGCGCTTCAGCCGCCGTTTTCTTCGAATGAAAGAAGAAAAGCAACACTTCCCGCAAATGACGATTATTTGGCACAAAATCAGACATTTTCGCACAACCAAAAGTATACGACGCAAAAACAAAACCACTAATGTGTCAAAGCGGTCAATGTGTCAATAAGGGGGAGAGTACACGCTGCAATCCAACAGCCGCTGGGCGCGCTCGACTGGCCACGTTACCTCTCTCTCACAGAAGACTACCTTGAAATGTACTGCATTTCCCACTTTATCGTATTTCCCCAATGTACGTACATGTTTCGGTAGTGAGTGAGATGTGCCAGAGCCCATTCCCATCCCATCCTATCCCTCCCCATTTTCCTAACCCTTTCTCCAAATCCATTCCTATATCTCCAAAGGTAGGCAGCGCATCCGGGGGCGTGCCAACATTTGTCATTTTGGACTGGCATGTTGGCAATGTTGGCATGTATCGCGGATGTCTATGGGCGACTGTATCCACTTACCATCAGGTGGACTGTATGCTCGTCTGCCCCCTTCGTACATAAAAAAAAAAAGAAAAAAAAAGCGGTTTGTTTACCATATGTCTAAGCTTGGTTCATGACGTTTTGGTTATGTCATAATCGTCCAGCACTTACTAGTAGAGCTATTTCTTGAAAAACAGCGGGAACTTAGTTACGCACCTAATATATATTTTAAAGATGGCTGCAGTAGGCTTTTAAAAATCGAGCGTCCCTTTTGAAGGACCCATTATATAAACTTTACATTAAAACTACTACACTAAAAAATCGGATTAGTGATTATTAAATTTGATGACGAAGATTGACAGTTGCACAAAGAAGTAGGTATATATAGGCTGTGTCAAAATATATTAACGAAACTTGAATCAGAGATTGCGCTTATGGTTGTACGTTAATTAACATAAAGATTAAAAGCATGTTTTCTACCAAAAAACCCGATTTTTTCATACATATTTGATAAATACAAAGCAAAATAAATTGTCTTTATTGCTATAAAATATGTGACATAAAACCTTGAATTAAATTGCCTCATTCTTCGGGAATATATATACATAGCCTGTATAATTAATAATCCTTAAGAATAAATTTCGTATAATAGAGCAGTCTTTAACACTATTTTATACTCTCCGAACTCCGTGTGCAA
Source organism: Sesia bembeciformis (assembly GCA_943735995.1). Classification (NCBI taxonomy): domain Eukaryota; kingdom Metazoa; phylum Arthropoda; class Insecta; order Lepidoptera; family Sesiidae; genus Sesia; species Sesia bembeciformis. The sequence goes on from OX031034.1 coordinate 5,650,959, forward strand.
ATGTTCCGTAGATTACTTTGAGATGTTCTTAAATTCAAAGTTTGAATTCCGAACTCTACGTGATCTGCTCGCTAAGTTTGAACTTAATATCTACCACGAGGTACAAAGTCACCTTATACTCGAACTCGAAGTTCTAGAGACAGATTATTTCTAAAAAGGAATTAATTACCACAGAAAAGAAAGATTAATTCCTAGTAAAAATTTGCAGATACTTGCAAAAGTATGTCTACGATTAGTTTTTGCGCACGACCTAAATTGAGCCCAAAAGTCAATAGAGAGCGCTAATATTTCATTGAACATCCTCTTTTATACTTGACTCAGCGGTCGATGCTAATGTAGATGTAGTATAGTGAAAAATGAGCGTTAAGCGCTCGAGTACTAAGTCAGCGCTAATGGAGCTTCAGAACCTTAACTTTAACTGCTTCAGACTGGAGCTTTTAACCAGAAGGGTTTAAACCAATCAAAAGGTAAAAACTTGGTCTATAATGCTCACTGGTATTCAAAGCTCGGGTCTTAAAGTTTCATTAGCTGTCACTCAGCGCTGCAGCATCGCACGCTCCGCGCTTATTTTTACAACATTAATTAATTATTTTTACAACATTTTTGCAGAATACGGTCTGGTTGAAGCGATCTCTTTGCATCATTCCAAAAATTATTCAAAACAGTTCGTAATACAAACATTTACATTAGTCAGAATCGAATTCCTAGTGAGTTCGACTAAGAGTTTAGCACCAATGGTTTTAAAATAAAATTGGGACATTTCATTCTATTTCCTTCAAGATCACATCGCAATCTTCAATTTTGGTAGCAAAGAGGGTTTAGTACTCACTAAAATTGCACTCAACTGGAAAATAAAGTGAATATTCCAGAAAAGTGAAAAAGAATTTACTCATAAAATACCTACGTGTTTTAAAGGACCTCTTCACATATTTTTAACGCTGCTGTATTTGTAATATTTTAAGTTGTACCATTATCATTTATCTATTTACATCAAAGTACCACAAGTGGTGATATATACTTAACAAATAATGATTAATTAAAATGTTTTGTATTCTAATGTATTTTATAAAAAGAAGGTATCAGACTAACAAACGGTCCATCTGGTGGAAAGTGAATGCTATAGACCAGTGGTCATCAAACTGCGGCCCGCGGGCCGCTTGCGGCCAGCGGACGATATTTGTGCGGCCCGCGACAAAGCAAACAATTTTAGTAGATAATATCAAAATATGATTTTGCACATGAAGTTAACTAAATAGAAGTACGCGGGTAGGTATAAACTTCCTCCTGTTCTTTGTGTCCGTTAATTGTATGCTAGTTAGTTCATTGAGTTGGCAAATAAAGACTTCACATTGGTCACAGGTAGCAATTGCCATACAAAATCTATGGGACAATCGCGTTTTGACAACTCATAAAAAATATGTCAATTGATTGGTGGTGTCAACTAAACAATCCAAGAATGTGCGGCCCGCAGTGATACCTCACATTATCCTATGTGGCCCTTGACCAGAAAAGTGTGACGACCACTGCTGTAGACCATAGACATCTTCGATACATGCCAGTATTAGTCCAGAATGACAAATGTTGGCACATCTCCGAATGCGCTGCCCATCTTTGGATATCTAGGAATGGATTTAAATAATAGGAATGTTCAACACGACCTAATTGCTGAACAAAAGAAGTTCATTCCAAATAACTTATTTATTTGCAAAATTTCTATAATCAATATTAGAACATCTTGATCTTGAATTGATCTTAATACGATTTCTTGTACTTACACGATTATATAGTAAATATATAATTGTGTATTAATCAGCAATATCGGAATATATTAATATTGGATATAGATTTGTGGTTAAATTATGCGCGTCACAAACTCACAGCCCTTGCGAATTAATTATCAATACAATATGAGATAATTGCCAATTAAATTATTAACCAGTTAGCTGTGATTGACGAGTATATTCGTTATGAAGAAAGGTCAACATTTTATGTATAATTTTGAAATTTATAAATTTCAAGGAAGATATTATTGATGTCACATTTCATATACTTATATGACATTAGTCTGTCGCACTCCACTTCTGGATACAGGCCTCTCCCAAGGACCTCCAACACACACGGTCTTCCGCTGAAATATGACACATAAAACTCTCCCTGGGAATATTTGATAAACTACGGTACATTCCTAACTGGGTAAAAAGAAAATCCATTTATATCAACAATAATAATTTATTTCATAAGTCATACAAACTGTAATATCTTCTATCTGTACGTGGATGTTACAACATAAAGTGAACACGCAAACAAAATGACCTTTGATATATGGAACAGCGAACCTGGAAACAAAAAAGCGACGTACAAGATATTACTGCGAAATGTATCGGAAATGTATTGCGTAATGTAATATCGATATTGCGATATCCTCTCGGAATAAAAGTAGCTGTACAAAATATTGACGAGTTTTACATGGGCTTGTATTTAAACGAGCACAAAATAGTGAATAAGCAGCAAATCATGATCAACAAAACAACCCATTTTTCACTAACTGAAGTAAATAATTACTAAGTAAATAACTGAACTAAGTAAAGAGTAATAAATAGTTGTTCATTCATTATCTTGTTGCTCATTCATTATTTTGTTGCTCATTCAGTATTTTTTGTTGCTCATTCATTATTTTGTTGCGCAATCGGTGTTTTGTTGCTCATTCAATATTTTGTTGCTCATTCAGTAGTTTACCTAATCCATCTTTGAATTTGCTACCATCGATTTGCTGCTCATTCAGTATCTTCTGTATCGGTATTTACCGGTATATTAAGTGACGTTACTTAATTAATACGCCGGTCGATGTTAGTAACAGACCATGAGGAAGGCCTATATCCAACAGAATATCCAGAAACAGGAAGTGACCACCATTATTCACATCTATGCGAAATATAGCCATGTTATTTCTATAATATATTTAGGCAACAAAAACTTCGAAGCACATGAAACACATGAAAAGAAAAGTACAAAACAGTAATTACTTTGCTTTCATCTAACTAAATAACGTAATTACTAGAATTTCGTACGTAATAGCTATTATGTATAGACGATAACTGACCTAGCTTTATAGCTTTTGTATAAGACGGTACCATTCTAACTCTTATTAATATCGCATTAAGGTTTGAACCGCAGCCCGCCCTATGTAATTGGTATAATTTGACAGAAGTTACTCGAAATACAGAAACAACGAATAATAGTAATAACCGTTTAAATATAGGTTTAGGTGCTGTTAAAAGGTATTAAAATATTTTTAATTAAGTGGATTTTCATTAATTTTTTATCTCGAGCAGCTCAGGCATTTAAGAGTAGGTAAATTGCATTGAGTGCTTATGTTTAAAAACCATGTTGTGGTTGAAACGTTTGTTCTTAAATCTAAATCTAATCAGGGCACAAATTCCATTTTTTTTCAAATTATTTCTTTTCTATATTTTGGAATTTTATATTCCAGAGCCGAAATGTCCCAATTCAATGCTGATCTTTGTCTTGTGATATAAAACGTCGCTTATGCTATTTTCAAATAAAAGCAGTCTTTTTTGTCTTCTACTACGACACAAAATGCAAAAATTAATATCATAATCTAACAAAAAATCAAAAGACGTACAGGTAATTTATAGACTAATTAGATATTCCTGAGATATGAATATTAGATATTCCTGAGGGAGACGGCTTTCACCAGCATATTGAAAGCATAGGATTGAAGGTGAGAGACTATATTTAATTAAATGAAGCTTACCAACTTGAGTACATACAGAAAGATTGTATTACAACACTATTTCTGACATAATTGTATGTATGCACGTATGCAATTATAGATATGCACATCTTTCACTTAGTACACATGACAGAGGAGAGACTCAGAATTTAACACAATCTACTAATTTTATACTTTGAAAGGCAACATAAAATTGTATGTTCAATGTAGTTTACATATATATATTTCCTATTAACTTTTCCTATACCTACATTGTTCATTTTTTCTTTTTTCTTTTATTCTAAATGATTTTGTTCTAAACGGATTATACCTTGCCTTACGAAGTGCCAGTCAATTCTCTAAAAAACCATATTTCTGGGTACCTACCTGCGAATGATATAAAGTTGTTCTCTAGTTTTAAGATTCGTTTCCCTTATAAAATGAACTGTGGACATCATTACGAAAGACTTGGCGAAATAATGTTTTGTTCTTATCGCATTGTTAAATAATAAACAGACAGGCCATTAAAAGTTTCAAGTGAGAAGAATATTACTTTGGTCAGGGGTTCTACGACAATGTTTGTACAAATAAAGAAAAGGACAGAATGTTTGTATAACAAGATGTTAGTCTTATTTCAAGCTACTAAAATAGTAGAGATTTTTTTCTTTATGAATGTTTGAAAAATATGAAAGATGAGACCCGATTCAAACTAATATCTATTATATTGATATATGTTCCTCTCGATAGTTTCAGCAGAGCTAATAGAGTCCTACTTATTTGAATACGTATAGTCAAAGTCACATACATATGATGTATAAATAGCAAATAAAAAAGTTATAAATATGTAGCATCTACTGAATTGTATGTTGCAGAACACTTATATTTAATTCATAGACGCATGAGAGGAAAGGTAATGGAAATCACTTTGTTTTATTTAAATTAGAGTCTAGGCTGAGTCTTTAGTTCTTTTTAGATTCCATCAAACAGTATTTAAGCTATAACATGCAAGCTTAACCCAAATGCTTGTGATAAGAATTAAGTTTTAAAACTTAATACCCTTTTGATTACTGTTTTTTTTGTTTACCTTTTGACTCATGATATAATGAATATGGTATAAGATGTTCTTTCATGTCACGAATGCATGAAAAAATCCGATATATGGACCTTATTTTTATGAGCATAAAATTCTTATTTCTTCGTGTTCTAAGCACTTACCATAGTTTATAGAATTCGGCATAACAATACTGTGCATTTCGGAGTCTCTCAGGAAGATGTAGTTCGCTTTAAAGCCCGTACCATCTAGTCTGTCGTTGGACTTGAATGTCACTCTTAGAAAATTCTTCTCTGACGTCACTTGGAGCTCTTTTAGTTGACCGCAGTGTCTCTGACTGCTCGTGTCAATCATTTGACTCGCGAACTGAATGTAGTCACTGGCTGACACTGCTTGACATCTGGAAAAACATATTCTGTTAAATAAATCCAATTCCATATCGTCACATCATCCATTTCTCGCGTTATTTATTAAAGTACTGTTTGTTTAGTGATCCATAGAAAGCTTAAGGTGTTTGCCATCGGATTTGTCTATATTTACCATTCGTTTCATAGGTAAAAGATATAACTAAGGAGTTCACAAATCGATGCGGTACTGCTGTGTAGTTCAAAACGGTCCGAAGCAGCATAATCATGCTAAAATCAGTGGTATTAATAAGTTGCATAATTTAATAGTATTTTCTCAGTACAGTTTTTTTATCGTATAATATTACTTGGTATAGTTAATCAATAACGCTTGTAAATGAAGGTATCTACTGATATTTTTTTATAAAAATGTTGTGTTTCATATATAGAAAAGTATTTGTTTCCCCGGATTAGTTTGATAAGAAATATCTGTTGCATTCGTTTCTGTATGTAGAAGCAACATAATTAAAATTTTCATTAACTTTGTATATTTTTGACTGAAAATCTCACTGATAAAACTACATCCGTACATTATTATTACTACATTATTTATTATTAAATTATAATAAAGAATTGTTACACTGCGTAAAAATCGGTATCTGGAGGCCAGGATTTCACTCGTATAAGAAGCGGCACTTTACGGTATTGAGCTGTATCGCACCGTGTAACCTCACCCTTACTAAGTATGCTTGAATTAACTGTATATTAAAACATATTTGAATTGTGTTTCGTTAAATTGCAGCCATTGTTTTTTATATTTAAAAAATAATAATTTGATTTCAAATAACTTACACTAGCTAACAAATTACTTACGGAACCACACCTTCCACGTCGAAATATGTAAAATGCAAATGCACTCTCTCATTTTCGTTTCCATAGAAGAAATAATTGCATTCCGTGTCCCGGGGATATAGGCCGGGGTAGTTTGGTGACATCACCTCACCCCTACTCCGCTCACTGCTATTGTATACGAAGGCACATGGAAATTCCAAAAGCTGATTACCCGTCGCTATTCCGTAGTCTGGAATTAGTTTTGCGATTACACTTTTAGAATATCGGATTGCTTGGGGAAAGTATTATTCAATGTCATTCAATCATTTATTTGTGTGATTGTGGACCTTAAACCTTAAGTATCGAATATCAAGGAAAAAAAGAAATATCGATATATCTAGGAATGAAACGGAAACATTTTATGGTGGCGTGGAAAAACAGGACCAGTATATATTTCATTCTTAACCTATATAAATCAATATTGATTTACGTGTATGTTCCTACATATACATGTACATAGATATACGTAGACATAACAATTTTATTACACATATTACATAGGAATGTTTCTTAATTTATTGGAGTGTTTCATTGCATATTAAAACTATTAATTATAGTACTCAAGGCATCCAACTCAGGATATAATTTATTTTCAGTGTAATATAACTATTAAAGAAAACTTATGAAACAAATATGGCGTCTTTCCTGTATTTATTATTTATTTATTATTTGTATCAGTTATGAAGGCAAAATACTCGTATTGTAATTTTTAATAATGATAGTATGAGTACATGGCTTTTTTACTTACTATCTTTTCTACCAAAATTAACGTGAAGACTTCTTTCTGTACAATCGTTCTAGACGAGTTCTTTGTAAAATCCCCGTATATAAATAAAACATTTACAATGATATTCTAAACCTTAACAATAAAAAGGTATGTTTAAATAAAACAGAAAGAGGGTAGCAATAAATTCGTATTTACATTTCCGCTCGAGGAAATTGAAAGGAAAGATTGATCTATGAAGCAGACGGAGAACATTTCTTATTGGGTCTGTTGTCTTATAAAAAGAAAAATGTTGCTGTCAAATTGGTGCCTACAGAATTATGTTTTTTTTTAAATCGATTTATAACTCCTAAATGGCCGGGGACACGGGGCGGGATACGTGTGTAATGTAATGAAATATGAATTGGCTGTTATACGGGAGAAAAATAATATCTCAAACAATCACACCTGCGTTGAAAGCATTGAATATAACTGGCAATTTATATTGCAAAGACGTGACGTCTTTCCATTTTCATTACGACTCACCTTCAACGAAAGAATACGATATTTTAAATCCCCTGCTGTGTCTCGAGGAATATATCCCTCGAAAGTCAATAGACAACTTTGGTCCATTCGACATTATTGGCTTCGGTATTTCGTTACCGCAGAAAGACGCCATCTTCTCCGGTCTCCCGTCTACGTACAAAAATATGTCTAGTGAATCCATGCTTTCGCAGCTGTAACAAAGTGAATTTAGTTTATTGGCTGTGATTTACAAAGCTTTGAGGAATACTTTGTCTATGGGAAGGTTTAAATTGAAGTATCTGGTTCGATTTTAGTATGACGTATTTCAAAATAAATGTAGAATGTGTAAATATTTTTTCATTGGGTGCAATTTTATTTCGTTAATTTTACTCCAGTTCTCTCTTATTATCTCAGTGAGCAAAGATAAGCAAAATCTCTAGTGTAATAGTTTTCAAGTTTCATGTAAAGTTGTCAAAGAAGGTTTATTCCCACTTTGTCCAATTTCCGTTATATCAAGAAATGTGAATTTTAAATGCGAAAATTTAATGAGGATTACATTAACAAAGGGACAAAGTAAGTATTTGATACTTTTAGAATGAAAAATAGTCACATATTTCTTATTTTTTGAACGCCCGGGGAAGTTTTTCAAAATAACTATTCACATAATATCTTGGTCTGATTACAATTCCCGCTATCGAGGCAGTCTGTATTTATTTATTTTATTTTCATTGATCTCAATTTATTTTAAAGAATGTCTAGGTACTTAAAGTACCACACAAAGGTAAAAGAAAAATGTTAAGAATTAATATTTAAAGCTTTTCTAAGATTTTTTTATTTATTTTTAAACCCAAGGGAGAGAAATTTACTCGGCTATAGGGTACATTAACCGACTAAACAGGAATATGAAGACAAGTCGTTTAATATTTTACAAGTACATAATTAGTTAACTTAAGCATCAATACACAGCACCCGGCGACATATATGACACACCTTATATATGACATCTCTATTTGCACTTAAGTAGTATGGTCTTACCTTATTTTTAAATTATACAATATGTGTAATTCTCCTAGAGAGGTCATGCAAAATTTATGTACCTGAAATATGTAATGCTTATATGTATGTATTGCCACTATATGTGCTATATATACTTACTCAATTATGTTCTCAGTCACCCTCTGCAATCCGAAGTCCTCAAACACGAGCCTCACTCTTTCCCTGCCGCGCGCCGACAAGTCATAGTGACATTGGGTTTTCTGAGGATACGGCGCCGGGTACAGGGGCGATATCAATTTGCCGCTTTTGCTCTTATCGCTGCTAAGTACTTGATCGCACGATGAAGCTAAAATGAACGCGATACGTTACACATTTATCAAACAACACATACAACCACAGTTCACACCCACACTACACACGGGTATACATGTATAATACAGTATTATTATAGTCTTAATTAATTTGTATTAATTGACTATACATGTGGTGTTGGCCCGTGTTAGAATAGCATTACCCCATCTCTTTAGAATAGCACACTTCTAAAAAGAGTGTTCTCGTCAACCCGTCATCAGTGTGGGGTTTTAAGGCCATACATTCCTCATGCACATGAAGAGGTCCCATGCCCAGCAGTGGACGATAAAAGGGCTGGTTACAGTTTGGTCGGTACTCCTTCAATGTTACTTTCTTTTTATTTATAACTTACAATTGTCTTTTTACGCGTAAGCGATCCTTTGTTTCTCTGAAATAACGTTTTCCCGACTACTTTCACGGTGGTTGTCGAGATAAAATTCTTTGATACTATCTTTGTTAGAATGCTTTCAGTTTGACCTTTTAGAATAATGTCTTCCTTTTTGTGTGTCCATCATTTGTTACGGTCTTTTTAGACACTCTCGTAAAACTTCGGTACTTATTATGAAGGTTATTTATATCTTAGTCTCTGAATAGAATTTTCTAAAATTAGTCTTTTCATATTGAGGTCCATACCTCCTCACGCACATTGTCTTGTACATGAGGGATGTATGCCCTTAGGACGTCGCACTGGCCAAGCGAGTCTTGAGGTAACGGCTTTATAACAAAGCCGATATAAGGGATAATCTTTAGTCGCCTTTTACGACATCCATGGAAAGTAATGGAAACTTTCTATGAGGAAAACGAGGAATTTTCTTCATCGCATTACTTGTAGTACTTCTTTACCTTTATCTGATACTAAAGTATAAGAGACAAGATTCAAAAGTATTACATCATAACAATAGCTATAGCTCGATAAGTACATTTTTTATATGAAAAAAAGGTTAAGTAGTGGGACATTAGCGTTTCACTGAATGAAATCAAAACTTGAACAAAACTAAACAAATGTATGAAAATTATTATAACTTAGAGATTGTCAAGTTTTTAGAAATAAACAAAATGCTATAGAAAATCGTCTTTTAACTGAGGTTCAGTAATATGTATGAGGGGTCTAGTAAAGTGGTCCGCGATCGATAATTTTATATAAATCACTTTACCGTCCAGTCTCGGCCGATCTCAGGTCAATGACCGAAATTCTTCCTGTTATTATTTTATTTATTTATATACTAGTGGGCGGACGAGCAAGCGGTCCCACGTGATGGTAAGTGTTATCGCCACCCATGGACACCTGCAACACTATTCCGTTACTACTGTTCCGTGGGGTTCTAGTGCCCACTTCTTATTTAAGGACCCAGCAAAGGGTCTATTTAACAGTACGGGTGACCCCAGAGCCGGCAACTATTTCCTATTCAGAGAGATGCCGCCAATTATATAGGTACCTTCGACTTGACATAAGGACCAAATTTATAATTATAATGTTTTCAATATGGAGGCATGTATTATTATTATTTTACTGAAAATATTGTATATTTAATTTGGTAGTGAATCTATTTATAAATTTTAATAGTCCCATTTTACATATTAATATTGGTATAAAGAATCATAATATTTGCACTTAAGTATTATATTGTTATCTATTATCTATAAATAATTAGTTTTAACCCATTTTAACTTACTGTTGTACCAAAAAGGAATGTAAAAGGGTTTAAAATCTCCGTTTTCTCCACACTGAAAGTCAACTTTCAACGACTCAAGTGGAATTAATTGTAATCCCAAACCTTTTAGAGCAAGTCTAGCCATCTTTTTTTATTTTAGGACTGGACATGCTTTTATAAAGCGCCAACATCGCGAGCATTAAGCTTATTTCTCTTTAGCAGCTTTAAGAACGTGTATTAAACAACTTCAAATGAATGTATTAAAAATGCTAGTTAATTTAAAATAAATATAGAACACTAGAATACTTTTGCAAAAAATAATTACTTTGTCATACAAAGCGACAAAGTCATTAAAAAACTTACTAGCTGCGCTCACTGCTGGCCCCAAACCAGATGTTGTTTCTGTTGTAGGAGTTTTCTTGTTTATTTCCGCATCTGTAATATAGCGACGGTTATATTTTATAAAGCATTGGCCAACCGAAAGTTCGTACGGTTATAAACTTCTTTTGCGTTCGTAAATTAGTTATCACTATGATTTTAATGTTCGTTTTCGTTGCTCTAACTGAATGAGTAAGTTTGCTCTATATATGCGGTCGGCGCTACCTAACCGCCTACTGATAAGTTGTTAATGAGCTGCAAAGGAGTTTGTATTTGTACAAACGCTTGATTGGCTGATACTTTGAAGAGTTACTTATAACTAAACTGCAACATATAATATTCTTATGAGAAGAGAGGGTAATAATGCCTTTAATCAACATTCATAAAATGTCTTATATTTACATTTTTCAAATTTATAACTGTTTATTCATGGGTAAAGTAGATTCACATACAGAATTTTAGCTAATTTCATAGCATCTGATGTTACATAACTATTCTATTAATAAGAAGCTGATTTAAGCGTTGGGTTCTGTTCTATTTGTAGTAAGGACGAGAGCAAAATTGTTTTTATTAAAATCTTTGAGGCATCTTTTAAAACAGTTTATGCTTACTAAACCTGCGCTAGAATTGTAGTCCATTTGGAACTGGTAGCTCGCTTTGAACCCTTGACCTGGTGTATTTGAGTTGGCCGTGAATTGAACTATCAGATCTGGACTTGTCGATAGGATCTCGTAACCTGTGACAAGAAGCGAGAAATGTTGGAATATTAAAATAATTAAAAAATATATATAAAAATTGATGTATTGCAATTATTTTTAAGTTACATTATGTTGATATTATGTAACATTGCACCATCTACCTTTATTTGATATTGTTATCTATTTTCTTCTTACCACTCAAAGGTTACCTGGAAGAGATCGCTTTGGCGATAAGGACGCCTGTTTTACTTTTCATGTTACTTACTTAAATTGTCTTTTTGCAACGTGTTTTTGTGTAAAGTAAAAAGTTTATCTATCTGTCTATAATCTTTTTACACTTTATTTTTTTCTAAAACATTAGAAAAATTTACACATTGTATAGATTTTATGAATAAGCAAGGATTTTTTGAAATTTAACTGGAAAGGTGGCAAAAGGCTAGAGATGTTTTAATATGCAATGCCTGAATCTCGAAAACTATTCAAGTTAGAGATGTGAAATTTAGTAAGAAGACTTCGATTAAAATAATTAAACTCTTATATCGGCATTTTTTGATATTTGGTTTAATCAGGGGTAAAGAAGGATGGTGCGACTTTGAACACAAAATCTGTATCTCAAATACGCAATATTTAAATTGCAGACTTGAAATTTGGTATATAAACTATAACTTTAAAATAATTATAGACGTATGTCGTCGGCGTTTTTTTTATATTTGACTACGAAGGGGGCAAAAAGAAAAGGCGATAATTTAAAATGCAAAGTCGAAAACTTTTTAAGTTAGAGACAAAAGTTCGGTATATATATTTACAAATTCCACTCGGGTGAAGCCGCGAACAATAGCTAGTAATATTATAAGGTAAAAATACAAATAAATTACTTACCTACAACATCATTACATAACAGTGCCAGAACAGGAGCTGATGATGATTTGCCATCGAAAACTTTTATTATATCTGCGCGGTTGAGACAACTAAAAAAATATTACTTTGTATAATAATAATCTATATAATTACTACCAAATCATTAGGAGCCAGTGGATTGGTGGATACATGCGTAACCACCAATCTCCAGATATTTTTTTAAATTATAAAATATGCGGCTTTCGATGTTATTATGGTTTCCTTCACCATCGAGCTAGTGATAATTTAAAAAAATCGTGCTTAAGTTTAAACTGAACCCCTTAGCGATCTACTAGGCGGTTGAAAGTAAATAAGATACTGAAATAAACTGAAAGACTACTGAAAATAACGTCTTATTTGATAAAACTCACAAATTATATATAGCAATTTAACACGACATACCTCTCATCACCTTTTTGTAGAAATGACTCTTCAAAAACTAATTTTATCCTCTCATGTTGTCTACAACAATAAAAAAAAAACTTTTTAGACGAAAACATTCTATTTCTAAGATTGTAGGAAATTTCTGAAATAACATGTTTTTACACAAGAAACAACATTGTTTACTGACTTGTATATTACATTTAAAATTGTCAGCTTTTGGAAATATTTGAGCACACATACCTACGTAATCAGATTTATTCAAATGTAAATTTTGTAGAAGGTAAATCGAGGGATAACTCTGCTAATTTGTCACAAATAAAATTACAAGCTCACGTCCCTTCGTTTTTCTTTAATCTCTTTAGAATTTCACTCATCTCGAGGAAAATATTTATTTTATACCGATCTTTCACACCGTATTTCCATTAAAAATATTTCAGTATTAAAATTTTATTATCTTCACAATATTTTCCTACTCTTATTTTTCACATGACGCGCTTATGAAAATATGCAACCTTGAGATAAATAATCTCGCGTTGAAGCGTTTTATCTTCATAAATCCTTAAGGGATGCTTTAAATTTACCTGGCGTTAAAATGATAGGTACACCTCACGTTGCTTGGGTAACTTGAAGGGTAGCGAGGGCTGTATAGGCGGCCGTGGGCTGGTCGAGTTGGCTGTGAGTTGAACACATAGTCACACCAAGTGTCTGGTATTTTAACGCCATCAGTCTCGAAATTTCCTAAAACAAAGACAAAAAATATCTAATTTAATTATGTAAATGTAATCTTATACTAGGTGTATTTCAGTATACAAATTATACAATTCACAGTTTGTGGTTAAGTAGTTAAAAATTACTGGTTACTTGAACTTTAACTGTCCGACATACGAGTATATCCGGCTTGAAGGACCAAATATAAGAAGGTGTTTATCCGGCCCGAAGGGCCAATAAATTTAGATGTAGATGTGGTGATCTACACCTTTATTGTTTAATAATGAAAGGGTTATTTTATTAATATGTTTATTTTGTACAGTTTTATATTATTATATTGTTGTTAATATGTAATGTTTTATAACGTAATTAAATTATGCATTCGGTGCGTTCTGTGTCCAACAATGCATTAATTGGACTTGTTGACGGTGATGGTCAATGGGGGTTGCAGGGGAGAAAATACGGGAATAAAAACACCGCTTAATTGATTCACACAAAAAAATTCCTACTAATTGAGTGATTGTACAAGTCGAACTGTGTCTCTTGTACAATCGCTATTCTAGGATCCATATTATCGCTATTATAACTTCCCCTATTTATAGGAGCTAGTTGCCTTGCAATCCCCCCGTTCCCTGAGAAATTTATTCCATTTTTGTAAGCATTTTCTTCAGATAACTTGTTCTGGTTAACAAATTATGTTTAATTTTATTTTATTTAGACTCCCATTGACCAAATTTATTTATGTTGTAGAATATTAGAAACAACTAAAAATTTTGTTTGTAAAGAATCAATACATTGTTACTTATATGTAGGCCAATTGGGTGTTAGAACAAATACACCTTTACAGCTCATTACCAACATATTCAATAGACGGATAAGTACCGCTAACCGCAAATAGATCGTTGAAAAATAAATATGTTCTTTCAGTTAAGAGTAACAAATATCAATGTCAAAGTCATTACAATCATCCGTAAATCTTGTAATTGTGCGAACACTATTAGTAACTATAATAAATACTCACTTCTATCAATAAACCTGTAAGTCCCAATGAATCCCGTAGCATTAGTTTCCCTTGCTCCTGTATGAAATTCCAGCACCAGCAGTGGTCCATGAGAATAAAGTGCTGGAGGTGCATGAGCCCTAGTGCCGCAAAGAGCCCGGGACCAGGCTGAATACTCGTTAACTCCAGGAGGTCCTGGGCCGTGCGTTCCGCCTTCTGAGTAGACCTTGAGGAAGTCTCCACGAGTGCACCTGTGAAGAAAATGTTATTGGTATTATTTGTTTATCTCTTAAATTAGTCTTAAACTATGTTTAGCAATTTCATTTTAATTCTCCGGTTAAATAAAATTACTTATTTACGACCCTCTTTAATAAATAAACATAATACTAAATAGTGCAAAAAATACGAAAATCTAAAATTCATATTAATATATATACAACAACTAGCTGTGCCCGGCCACGCGTTGCTGTGGCTGCCCAACAGATGGCGCTAAGGGTGGACAACCCTTATCACTAAGGGGTATGAAAAATAGATGTTGGCCGATTCTCAGACCTACTCAATATGCTCACAAAATTTCATGAGAATCGGTCAAGCCGTTTCGGAGGAGTACGGGAACGAACATTGTGACAGGAGAATTTTATATATATAGAGAAGAGAAGAGAAGAGACAAGAGATAACACATTTCAAAGCAGCCCTAGTATGAATAAATAACGATTAACGCACACATAATTTATAATACCTAAGTACCATTAGTATGCTTTACATATAAAATGAAGAATTTTGAAATATATAAAATTAAAATATATAATATAAGAATATCATGAATCATTAAGAAATTATTATTAAACATTTTGCATTGTCAGTTCCCAATAAATTCTGACATTTTTTTGGGTGTTTCAATTAGAACCTACTGCGTATGCATATAATTGCATCTACTAACAATTTTAAACCTATTAAAGTAATTGATTCACTTCTACTGATAGCAACTAATGGATTTAATTATTTAGATTGTTATTGATTTAAAGGCCTTAGCTTAATTGAGATTAATGGTTTTCATCAGTCAAGCTTTGGTGTAATGGGTTAATCCTGGGCAATGGGAACAGTTAACGGCCACCATGGCCTGTCTGTTATAAATAAATTATGTATATAAATCTATATTCATTATAGGTACGTTATCAACTTGGCCGCCATTACATAACTCGTATTAAATTACTCGTAGTCGATGGCCCGTGAAAATGTTGAGCAATTTCGTGTTTGATTCGTTTGGAAGAACAAACTGTGATAAAGTTCTCAATAAAAATTTTCATTGTTCGTCGGCCTGTTTTAGAAATATCAAATTGAAACTAATTTTGCTAAACATGATCATTGACCGACTGTACATCAATTATTGTTTAAAATATACCAGTTGGGTGATTTCATTAACAAATAACAACTCCGTCACATTATGTATGTAGCTCGACACAACGTTCGTTGGTTGTTAATGCGCAAGTCTAAACTCAAACAACTGTTATATATTGCATGTGAAATATTATCAAACGTATGTGAGAGTTCAGTAACGGCTTTACGTACAATCATACAGAGTGTCCGAATCTTTACGGAAGTCTGAAATCAGTCCGTACATAATTCTGAGTTCATTGAAATAAAAATAGTATTAATATTTTTTCTAAAAATTAATTAAATAAAAATATTAAAACTTTTTCTTTTAGTTTATACTAAAGTTTTTCATACAAATTTGCTAAATACAAAGTGAAAATATCAGTACTTTTCCAAAAAACGTCAGTGACATTAGTCAATTAACTCATAATCATGACCAGAATAGATTTCAAGCCTTAGGAAAACCTTGAAAGGTTTGGTTAAACCTTGTGTAATATTATAATTACATTGACCGACAATCATGGCGTATACAAATCCCTTAACTAAGACCACTTATCGGAAAACGCAGTATGGGACATCAATCGACTAGGGAGACCAAGAATTTAAAGAAGTTTGCCGCTAATAGAGGAAATGACAAGAGAGGAAAATCGAATGTTACGAGAATCCTATAGAGAGGCTTATATCCAGCAATGAAGAGTAGAACGACATAGGCTGATATGGCATAGTATAAAAGGCATTCATTAATGTTATTCATCATTCGATCTTTTAGTCTTTCTTTTAATGTTTCTTTTAACACACTAGTAAGTTTGTTTACATATATGGGAATGCTTAGATTGAAGCCCCATTCAATGAACACCCATTCAAAGATTAATATTAATTACAACTAGACAAGTCAAACAATTTTGCAAATCAACAACACGTTAACAGTCACGGGAACGATACACTAAATACAATACCGAGTCATTAAGCAACGCGAATTCAATTTGGGAAGTTTAGAACGTGTTACCGTTATAACGAGTTTTCGTTAAATTATTGTCCGATATAAACTACATTCCTATTTTAGTATTTGTTTGCCGTTACACTCAAATCATGCTTTGATTAATTTTATAGTAGTGTGTGTCTGTTTTGTTCTGTTGTCGTTTTGGTCTCATTTAGGTTTTCAAAAGTATATATCATTTTGTAATTTATTGTTTAAATTGAGAATTATTTAATTAAACTTTCTTTCACTAGAAAAGTTTAATAAAATTCGATATCTTGGAACACGTCGATTATTTTAATTAATAATAAAAGAGCTCGCAACCATTATTTTATTGTGAGGCAAACCGTATTTGGTGGACCTTTATACTCGGTCCACATGATACAGGCAAGCCTAGTATGGAGACCATGGTTAATTCTCTAATTATAAACATATCAGTAAATTAAAACTTAAATCAGAAATAATGCACAATTTACCATTTCTATCTTTGTTATTTTCATTTTGTAAATTAAAAACTCATTGTTTTCATTTTTATTTTATTATTTTTCTTTATATATTCATTTTTTATTTCTCATTATAAAATTACATCGGTGTTATTAACCGATGTAATTTTAAATACATACATTTCTGTGTGGTTCCCGTTTTTCTCTAATAATTATTATAAAGAAATCTTGAGGAAATTGTTTTATTTGGATTACATTGAAAGTAATAATAAATATAATTGAAAAAAATGTACAATCTAAATAGGTATAATTGGAAATTGTAATTAAATAAATATTATTATTAATAAGTATTTAATCAATTAACGATGTGATTAATTTTAAAGTAGATTAATTTTAAATTAACGATGTGATTAATTTTAAAGTAACTGTGTTAACTGTGCTATTACGTCATATTTTTGTTGCTTTTCGTTGTTTCATCAGAATTACGTTACTAATTAGAGAAATATATCAACGCTTGTGATTCAGTGACAAGTTTTTTTATCAAGCTATAGGATCACAGCCCCATGGACACTTGTAACACTGGGTGCGCTGCTGACCATGCAGAAACTGTGTTGTATTAATAGCCCTATTTCGCAAAACAGCGCTTGACTGTCAAAAATAATCTTTAAAAGGCAAAGAAATTATTGTCCTTGTTATTGTTATTGTTTATTGTTATTGTTAAAAGTCATTGAAATTGTTTAATTATAATTATTATTGGGTTAAAAATTTTGGACATTTTATTAGAATGTGCCCAATTTTTAAACTACAGTTACTTTTAAAAATATCTACTAATTTATAAAGCGCCTTATGACAGCGCCAATAAAAATAGTAATCGCACTAAGAAAACTTTTGTGCTAAAGGTCAAAAGGTCACGAAGAAAGGTTAAATACAAACGTAACTCGGGAAAACATGATAGCGTTAATTAGGAAGCCACACACGTCCGTAAAATGACATAAAAGTCCACCATATGCGCAAAGGGAATTAATGAAATAACATGACGTAACAAAGTTTCTTTTGACGTCATGCCCAATTTAGAATTCAATTAGAAGACAGGGAAAGTGTACTTCTACTTTTTCGCTAAAGGGTTTAGTAAAGGATTATAAGTGGGCAGAAACATTTATTGGTTTGGGTATGAGTACCTACGTCCTTTGAAAGACAAATCTCTTAGAGCAATATCGTTACCATCTGTTGTTGTTTTTGTTCTTTATACATTGAAACTACTGGAAAATTTTGTCCCATAGTTTTTTATATAATCCATAATTGTCTATGAACAAAACTAGTCTTAAATTGTCTGTTAACAGATTTTAAGATAAAAGATAATTATGTAATAGGCATTTATAAAGAAATAAACCTAAATAGTGCTATCTTGCTTTCAAACCTAATCAAACGTCTATATACGAAATTCTCTATTTTCCTTGGCAATTTGTTAACACACAATAAAAAGCAGCAAACTACTATAAAAGATCCTTTTGGTACATACAATTGATTTTTACAAACACAAACCGAAACGGTACAACGTACCCACGTATGATGAACCCAAATAAATGAACGATTTTTTTTTTTTGGTATTTTATAACCTGAAATCAGAGTACAAATATAGCAAGAATAACTGAAAATTAATGCACAGATTGATAACCTCACAAAACATCTGCAATTAAAACACTCATTGACTCTAAGCTCTTATTGTTTCTGCGATAACAAAACTTTTTGCAATTCACTATTAACTTACACAATAAGCAATTGTTTAAAGCTAACTGCAAAAGCATTATTGAACAAACGCCTTATATCAATTAGAATAACGAATATGAAAGGAAAATTCAGTTTTACAACTATTTACAAAGAGCAAAAGGTCTTGCTATCGTTGGATGGGTAATTTCACGGATGTGTATGTTTATCTACGCCGTATCACAATCTGTTAACATATTCTTAACTTTTTACCACACTCGTTTGGCACACCGAGGTCATAAAGTCGGTGGTGATAAAGGGGCTCGTTACACTGAACAAGTCATTATTCTGTATGGGAGGAATTTCGTTGAAGAGACCCCCGGGTGAAGTGCGAGTCGTAATCGAGTATGATGGTGATGGTCGGCTTATGTGGCTGTTACGTACTGTTCTTACAGATAACGAACTGAGCGATGTTGTTCTGTTTACTTTATTATCGATTTGGAAAAGACTTTTAAATGTTTCACGTTGATTTAATTTCTGTTCAAGTTAAGAAAAATGTGATGTCATCAATATTAATCACTTGATTTAGAGAGTTTAATTACGAGAAAGAGCGTTACTTGATTAACCAATTACGAAAAGGAGCGTTCGGCGATTGAGCATTGTGTTACGCTACATGGACGGCTGACGTCATTTTTCTTAATGTGAATAGAGTATAGTGATATATAATAGCTATTTCAGGATAGCCGAAATCTTTATTGATTTTATTTTTATTAGTTTACAAAGTTCACGCCTACAATTTATACAAAGGTTAACAGTGTTAGTGAATTTTAAGTAAACACGAATAATCATGATATAATCAATTGTAACCAGCCCTTTCAGTATCCACCTCTGGATGGTCTTAAAACGCAACGCTAGCCAAACGGGTTGGCGAGTCCACGTTTTCTGAGCTGGTGTGAACTCAGGGCTTGTGGTAGTCGTTTTGTTTTCCTTTAGTCGACTTTTACGATACCCACGGTAAAAGATGAGGTGGTGTTATCCTATAATCAGCCTACACCACACGAATAAACAATTAAAACAAATTAAATAGGACTAATAATACTGTATATACCTGTATGTAGTGTGAGTGTGAACAGTGTTGTTTGAGCAATGTATAGTGTATCTAATTATGTGTACACACATGTGCTGTTAACTATAAGTTTGCTGTGTGGGTACTTAATTTATTGTGATTGATGTTTGAGAGCAAGCATTATTTATTTTTAAAAAGCCTTAGTAAGAGAAAAGGGTTCTACGTTCGAAATTTATTTTTATAAGTACGTTTCAGGCGGCGGTCGACAGTTTTGTGCGTATTTTGCACTAGGCTCAAATAAGAAGTTTTATGTACATTAATTAAAACCATTTTCATTTATTTTCAGTGTATTAAGTAGGAAAATTAGACTTCTAGAAGAATGTCGGTCAATTAAGTAGCAGACAGTTGTCAGCATTGTTATAAAACACTATGGATTATGTTATAAGATTATGGACAAAACATATGAAAAGCACAGCTCGGCGCATTTTCATAACTTATTTTATATGCTAAAATGATGTTGAGCAAATAAATAAACATCATGCTTTTGTTTTATTATTAAGGAAAATTCTATAGATTATCTCAAAAATGTAGGTCAAAAGATAACTCGTTTACACTGTGACATCTTTCTTCAGTTTTCCAAACTTTACGACTGTATGTCTCACGATATAATCAAGCTGCGTTGATGCGTTTCGTCGAGAGTGAAACTCAAAGCAATGTCATCTAGCTAAATTAACGAACTGTACATTTTTGCGTATGAAATCTTCTTTAGTAGCTAGTTCGTCTAGTGACTATGGTGATTCCTTTTATTTATATGTAGTTACGTGTTATCACCGTTTATTCCTTTACTACTACACTTTCTCTGCTGTACTTAGACAATCATTGCTATTGCTATATCTACACCAATATTATTTCATATGTCGGTATTCGCCTTTGGAGTCGAACTGGACTTACATTGTACGTGATTAATTTATTAAAATTTTAATTGCCCACCATTAAATGTAAAGATTTTTGTTTCTTCATATATACCTACTCGTATTAACTCATATAATAAGTACTAATTTCTATCTTTTTTTTTATAAGAGATGTCAGACGAACTTGTATTACTAAAGATGTGTACGTCTTTCAATATTTCTTACATTAGTAATTCTTACATGGATCAGCAGAATCCATCATGCTTTAAATAAATCAAGACCTCAATTCGGATGAATTGTTGCACAAAATTGAGGTCAACGGTCAACTTAATTAGTGGTCGACCAATTTGCAGTTCAACCTGCTAATTAACTTTTCTATGTAGAAAGCTTTAATTGTTTCTATGAAAAACTTTTCTAAAAAAAAGTTACTTATAAAGTAACTTTACTTAGTTTACTAATAAAGTAATACTGTAGCTGTCCCAGCCCTTTTATCGTCCACTCCTGGCATGGGTCTCGTCGTGCATATTGTCATAGGCATGAGTGATGTA
Source organism: Sesia bembeciformis (assembly GCA_943735995.1). Classification (NCBI taxonomy): domain Eukaryota; kingdom Metazoa; phylum Arthropoda; class Insecta; order Lepidoptera; family Sesiidae; genus Sesia; species Sesia bembeciformis. The sequence goes on from OX031034.1 coordinate 5,672,292, forward strand.
AGGCCTTAAAACGTCACGTTGGCCATGTGGGTGGGCGAGTCTACGTTTTTAGAGATGGGGTAGTTCCTCAGGGCTTGTGGTAGCGACTTTGTTATCGCTTACTCGCCTTCTACTTCTACGGGCGGTTCTATTCTAAAGCCAGTCGACTCATTATATCAAATCACATATTAAATATGTCTATTTAATCGATTAATTATCAAATTAATTAAGTTAAGACAGTTATTTGGTAATGGGGCATTTATTTCAGTGCCTACAAGTCTGTAAGCCTGTAAGCCATTTTCGAAAGGTTTCAAAACCTTTTGACTGTAAAGTTTTGACGGATTTAGCCATCTACAAAATTCTTCAAGATAATTATTGCACTAGTAATAGAATGTAAGACTTTACAGTCTACAAAATCTACAAAATCTACAAAGTTTACAAAAGCTTGTACTAGTAATAGACTATAAGAGTGCAATAATTATCTTGAAGAATTTTGTAGATAGCTAAATCTGTTTAGTAGTTTAAAAATTGGGACGGTTTAAATTTTTAAAAATATATTAAATTAATTCTTAAATCAATATATACAATAAATATCTACAACCACCGCCATCAGCCTATGTCTCTCCACTGCCTTTATAGGCTTGTCCCAACGCTCACCACAACACAATTTTCGCTTCCTCTGTTCCAACACCATCGGCGAACTTCTCCATGTCGTCGGTCGACCTGGTCGGAGGGCGTCCCACAGTGTATTTCCCGATATGTGCCTTCTATTTGAGAATTTGCCTACCCCATCGTTATCGGTCCTATATATCATATATCATATCATAGCCACTTAAGCGTGCTGATTCTGACAGTTGTTTCAGTGACTGTATTTCTTTCACTATATATACACTGTTAGTCGTAGAAGGCGACTGGAAATATATATAATACATATATACTGTTAATGGATCTCATCATGCTTTTCTTTTCTTTAGCACCTTTTTCTTTTAAACTTAGAAAACCGCAATATAAGTTAAAGTACCCTTTCGATTGACGCGTGCCATCAGTGCTATTTTTAACATCGCAAAAAATTGGCAATATTATAAAGGTTCTTACCAATTCTTGGTATTCTAAAAAGACATAGTACGTATTTAGGGACGTATCTAACAAAATGCCCTATATCATTGGAGTACATCAATTTCTCTCTGTGATGGACGTTTTTCCTAGAAAGGTTGTGCCGAATACGAGATAAAAACGTCACCCCTTATACTTATCAGATCGTAAGCTTTCTTGCTTCAGAAGCGATTTTTTGTAAGTTCTTTAATACATATTCTGAAGAACATTTTGAATACATTTGACTTTCAGTGTGTTGAGGAATTTGAAAAAAAATGAAGGTCCTGACGTAGCTCATAGAATTAGCAAACTGAAATGAAAGTGGGAAGTCCATATCTGTCCTAGGACCGACAGTCGATCAAGATCACGTGCCAGGGAGCTTAATGTAAGGCGCATTTCAACCAGGTGAACCGCTAGACAACTTCAAGAAGTTTGTCGGTAGCATTTGGATGAGATAACCACAGGATAGATAGTGTGGAGGCAAGTCTTGTATCCAGCAGTGAACGCAGGCTGTTGGTAAAGTATGGGTATAGTGTGTCAAGGCAATGAATATAAAGTACAAATAAAGAAATTTAAATTACTGCCACTCTTTAGCATTCACTAATGAAGCAAATGTATTTTTGAGAATAGAATACGCGGTGCAGCTGCGGACGTGTTATTGTTTTCCATTTTCAAATGATGTTGCTCGTATTGAAGATGTCCAAAGCCGTTGATAACCGCTTATCATCCCGTGAACTCTATTCATTTGCCACTTTTTATTAATATAGTATTATCAACAAGCACATGACATTGTTGATTACATACGCGGTGGTAATTTACTTACCGTCAGGTTTTGAGCAAATTTTACATTTGACTGCCTACCGACATTTTAATATTTTTTGTAACATATACCACTCTGCTTCTTCTCTCATTTCCCACGTTTTTCTCCAGCGCAATCGTTGTCCATTCCTTAACATATATACTTAAGTCATCTAACCATCTCCTACGGGATCTTATCCTTCGCCATAGTTCAGTGTGTAGCACACATTCGATAGCAGTTCTTATCCACGTATTCGAATGATTTTAAAATTTTGGCACTCTTCATCACCGCTGGTAAACCTTTTGTTTGGACTTTAAAGTCTCGGTCAGTAACCATATCAAAAAAGTATTATTTTTGAAATCATACCGGTACATGGAATCATCATACAGTATCAAAATGGAAACAGGAAATTGCAAAAACACATCGAGCGAAATCTTTTTAATACCGTGTATTTTTGCTGCAAAAATTACGTAGGTAAATACACGTGATTTCACCATTTTTAAATTGCGTGAACAAAGCGAAACTTTTTTAAAATGTTTCAGATTGTTTTAATTTGAGCACAGATATGTGCATCTGGCAACAGGGAAGTAATAAAATTGAGTAAAAATAGTGGAATTCCGGTAACACAAAGTGAACCGCATTCCGGCTCGTGTCCGGCGATATGTTTGTTCTGAACGAGCGCATGCGGGCACTTATTCCGTATTTGCACTTTAATTCGTGTCAGTAAGAGTACAGTTACATTATAAGTACGTAGATTATGTGAGCGGTCGGTCACCGCTCACATAAATTTCATATTAGGAATTAGTCTTAAGCCAGTTTCATATAAAGTTACACTAGTATACAGATGTAGACATAAACACTTTTCCGTGTATTGGCTCTTACTACCCTCCTTGCTTCTACGTTCCTCAAAACTTACTTGCCACTAAAGCAACCTTCCAAAGACGAATCTGCGATTCAAGTTCCTTTTTTATTTCGTCCTTTATTCAACTTTTTATTTCGTTCTTTATTCTAACTTTCATATTATCTCTAAGCCTTCTTCTAATTTATTTGTTGTCTAATATTTGGTCCCCGATATGCCTACTGCACTTCGCAAAGACGTTTGAGTCTCAGTATATTATTTATATTATGTTTATTAGGTCATTATGCATATTTCACAAAAAGTGCAGTACGATTGTTTGAGCATGTTATACTAGCTTGATACTGTATAATAAAAACACACTTTATTTATATATTTATTCTATGTGCACTATATTGTACCTTAAGGCTTTCTCTACAAGTCGACCGTTGGTTAAATGTGAAAAATTAAATAATTAAAATTAAGAATTAAATTAAGTGCAGATAAAATTAAAGAATAAAGCTTAATTCATCTGGATAAATAATAATAATATAATAATAACACATTGATAAGTTACTTATGCAACTAAATATATAAATATACATACTAAAAAATAGATACTAAATATGTAGCCATTCCAAAATTTCCTTCTGAGACCTTTTTTATTAGGAACCATCCTTATGTCAATAGGGAGCGAGTTCCAGTGTGTTGTTGCCGGAGCGGTGAAGGAATTAGTCTTGAAACCAGAGCGATGAGAAAAGACAGAGTGTGAACTGTGGAGTTTTCAGTGGAACGAAGATAACGGCCATGAGAGTACCTCTGAAACTGACACTTACATTTCAGGTGTTTAGAGGAACGTGGATCGTATAAGATCGTACACATGCGTCGTCGGATGGGTAGGCATTTAAGTTGAGAACGATATGAGGATATATGACCATATTTACGAAGTCCGTAAATTAAACAATACCGTTCATGAGAAGATCCACGTTGTTAAGAAGATCTTGGTTGATAGCAGAGTAACAAACATCAGCGTAATCGATTACCAGTACTAAAAGTTACTTTACTACCAGAGTCTTAGAGCCGGTCGGAAGGAAATTTATAAATTGATATAGGAATCGCGGGCTAGTTTTAACATTTTAATCTTACATTTTTAACCTGAGAACAGTAGGGAACAGTAGGGATAATGTTATAGCGAACTGGTGCAACAAAAGTCAGATCTAACTTGGCAATCTTACGAGAATTGCCTATAATAATTGACTGGCATTTGGTTGAGTTGACGGCTACTCCAAACCTACTTGACTAATCGGAGATGTGACGGAGGTCACAGTTTAATTTGTCAACCGCTTCATTTAAATTATCGATCTCGGCCTGAGCACATAATTGCAACTCATCACTTTAATGGGTGTTTCCTTTTTAACTTCGATAACAAGTCTGAGGCTAAGCTGGTATCATTAAGTAAGATCCTACTGAGCTAACTTTTCATGTGACGTACCCCGTGAAGTGAGTGAGTTCGAACCTCGACTCGTATCGCTGCTTAAGTTCCGATTTTATAATCGTTACTAGCTCGGCATATAGGACAACATGTGCATAAGTACGAGTAATTACAGTAAGTATTTTGTGACAGTGTAAGTGTTTTTGTATTACATTCCAAAAGTCTATAGTTTCCATGGAAATTTATTTCAGTTTTTTTATTATAAAACACAATACAACATCTGTACATATAATTCCACGCGTACGAAGTCGCGGGCACAACTAGTTACATATAAATCACTTGGGATCCATAAAGGGATCCATAAACAAGCACTGATTTGTACCGATTCCGCACATTCCTCTTATAAGTTTACGAATAGCTGAATAGATGTTTGTCACACAACATCGCAATTCAAATACACAGGCAATAAAAATACGTAATGGAATAAAGCGAACACTCAAGCCAAAACTTATACCTACTGGCAGATGTCGCTGTGCGATCGCTGTCAATGCCATGAACCGGTATGTTGCACGTAAATACAGTTTGATCACGTTCAAATCGCTATTTCTTTTTGTATGTATTAATAATTATCAAAAAACAGCAACAAAAATACAGATACATACACACACACGCACACACACACACACACATTTATACACACACACACACACACATTTATACACACACACACACATATATATATATACATTGTGTAAAAAAAAATTGGTAATACGTTTATATTTAGTTCATTAATTTTATTTTTTGTCAGGGTTGGTTGTTCGTTACTTACTCTTATTATTTTTGTAATAACCTCCATTGACCTCTGAGCCATAGAAAACGAGATTTTAGGGAAAAACGGTATTTCGTGACCTTTGATCTTGATTATCTCAAAACGCCCACGCGATATCAATGTCGATTTTTGATATGTTGTTTAAAACACTATTCCAAAGGTATACACTAAAATTTAGCTAACTGGGAGTTTCTGGGAAGGTTGGGTGATTTTTTGTCTAAAATGACTGAGACAGTACGTGAAATAGAAAATATACACAAAAAAATAAAAAAACAGATCGAAGACGAATCACAAAAAAATACGAAATAACGTCAAGGGCTGGACTGTCTCTTGTAATTAGGTTTCATATTTTTCACAAACAGAAAAAAATATCAACGTCTGGCGAAAGCTTCTGACTAGAGTATTTTATTATTTATTTATTTGTTTCAAATACATATAATATTATAATGAAACTTAGTCACAGAAACCTTCAAACTCATTAATACTTGTTCGAGGTAATTTATTACTACGAAACAATTACAAAGCAATTAGAAATTATAATTGCTTCATTGTTATAATTTGGTAACAATTCATAAAATACAATGGAACCAAACGTTATTATAACAGTTTACGTCATCAGTATAAAAGTTAGACAAGAATCTTTTATACTTACATATTCGTATCATAGCATTCCATAAGATATAGTTCCGTCTCGTTTCAACTATCCTATATTTATTTATCCTGGAGACATTGACGTGAAAACATTCGCCGGCAATGACTGGTTGAGAAGAATCGAAGATTATGTGTGGTGACGAGTTTTGGGAGAGTCCTATATCTAGCAGTGGAGAGACATGGGATGATGATATAGTATGGTACTATACGCTTCCTATTATCCATTCAAATCCTTTTTTCATATATTGATTTCAAAATTTCCAAAGACAGCTAACACAAGGGGAGGCGTCAATGGTCGTTCATCATTTTTACTGATGTTGGCATGTGTTACAAATGTTCACGGTAGTTTACGATCAGATAGTCTTACTACTTCCTTCCTATTAAAAATATTAAAGACAGTACGAGTATTAATGTGAGTTTTCTACTCTTTAATATTTATTATATTAAAGTTCTTCTTAATCCATACATAACTCGTGTATTTATTACGCAATAGGTAAATAATTCCACAGTGTAGCCAACCACGCTTTGCTTTTCAGTACCGCCCGCACCTAGCTGGTTTTACTTATAAATAATTGTATTTGTCGTTCATGTCATACTCGTATTATCATACTCGTATTTAGCTCAAATTAGATCTTTCTGAGCAGCAACCTATGTGCATTTTGGTATTGAAACATCCTTTAACCCCTCATAATGTAATTGATAACATAATTTGACTTATTGTGTAAATATTTACATTTCCGTCTATCTTCGTGGAGATTTTCGTTCTAAAACACTTAAATATTTTATTAAGAAACAAAACAATATCAGTACAATTAAAAAATATAACACAAGACAATTAACTCAATTTTGACCAATACAAATTCTCACTCATTATGAGTATAGGAATAGATATTTTTAACTTCTTGCAGTTATAAACTTCTGTACATTGGTAAACATTTATTTCATATTCAAAACATCTTACGCAGGTACAAAGCGGAATGATATTTTTTTAATGTTGGTAGCAGACGAACATATAATAATAATATGGTATGCAGTTGCTGTCGCCGATAGATCATATCTAACTCATTTACGCCATTTTGGCAAAAATGAAATTTCAATGAAAAAATTAAATTATATTAAAAATATAATAGTATTTCTTTTTCGTTTTTTGTTTTTCCGGAAAAGTAGCCTTTTGGCTTTTACGCCAATTGAATCGCAAGGTGTCGATAATCGATATGCTGCTCTTGGGACAATTCCCGCTGGGAATGTCCTGTATTATTTGGATTAGAATATAATATATCAACGCAAAATTATAAGATCTAACTGTAAAAACGAGAAAAATGTATTATCACAGTTATCAAAATTGAAAAACACACTTTAATCCTTAATCACCAAAATATCGATGTAATATTGAAGTGATATTGTCGAGTCATTCTTACACGGGGCCTGGTCTGTGTGTGTGTGGGGGGGGGCATTCTGTCTAGTTCATCGGTATAATCTCATTGATCCGCTGAACGGATTTTGAGCGTGCCCAGCATTGTACAGGGATTTGGTTCCAAACGTTTTAAGCTAGAGTTTATGGCTTGGATGAAGCCAGTGCAGTGTAGTTGGTGAATTCAATTGATATATTTGACCATTTAGTGCTTGTTAGAGTCGTTGTTTTTGTTTGTCATTAAGACTTCTGCCGGTGGCTTGTCTCGATTAGAACCCGATTTGCACAGAGAAATGGTTTACAAACCGAATAGCGAAGGTGAATCGACTCATATTTAAACGCCGAGTATAGTGGTTGGTTCTTTTCGTAACATGAAGATAGTTACATTAATATGAAATTCTATTAGTATTAATACACAAGCATATATTTATAAAAATAGAACCTTTTTTAATTAAAGGAATCTTGTAAAATAATTGCGAAATAAATAAGAGATTTGAAATCACAAGATTAAAAAACCAGTAGATCCCGAGTTTTTTTGCGAAAAGATACCCTAACAATGTCCTTTAGACATGTAGAGAAAGTATAAATAAATCGATATCAGTCTATTACATCCCACTGTAAAAATCTTCAGCCTTATTTTAACTACGAGGTTTCGGGTAATAATCCATTAAATAAAAATCCGTACTTAAGCAGAAATTTCGTAGTACGGGACGAGGTTTGAACTCATAAAGTCTCCAATAAAAGTCGTAGGTAGATAACCCTTGGCCACCGGAGCTCCAATTAAATCTACTCACCAATGTGAACACATTGTATGATAGATGTTTTAAATAAGTGTTGATAAAAAAATACTTTTCGTCAAAAATTAGGTCGCTCAGCGAACGAGAAACAAAATTAAAAATAAATGTGTAGAGCTCAGCTGCATTCGTGCAATTAGATCTTATATTTTCCAACAAACAGGAAAATGGTTTCATTACAGTGGCACTACTGTGTAATTTTGTTAAAACATTTAGCTTTTTCTTTTCTTAATTTTTTTTTTATTATTTACGTTTTACTTTGGTTCGTATTTCACTTCATAATACTTGTCACTTGTCTTTGCCGTCAATGCTCTGGTAACTACTTGTAGATGTGAATTTGTAAATAAATTAAATGCAAATTTGTAAATTTGTTTGTAGTATCTTTGTAAATTTATGTTTATGTAGTTTTTACTTGTTTGTAGTTATTGTGTTATGTTATAGTATCTGTGTATTATTAGTGTGTAGTATATTGTATATTAATGTTTATGTATTTACTTATTTATTTTATTGCTATATCTATTCAGACTGCTTGCACTACCTTTATTTCCTGTTACCTGGAAGAGATCGCTTAAGCGATAAGGTTGTCAATTGTGTCTTAAGTATGTGTTTTAAGTATTACCTATGAAATGACCGATTAGTATAAAAATTAAAAAAAATAATGTTATAAAAATATGTATTATGTTAGTCGAAATATTGACCCATATTATTCACACACTTTCGCCACCTCACGGGCAGTTGATTGATGCCACTCCTGTAAAAGTCTCGTGGATGGGTATCAATCAATTTTTCAAAAGACGTAATCACAGCTACTCCAGAATCAAAATTTATCCTTACAAAAATTTGTCCAAATTTCGCGAATCGTCCGAGTTGTCCGAAAGCGCAATCCTAAGCTTAAAGCGTACTCTAAGGTACACGTCGAGAAAAACACGAATTTATGCTGGTTTTCTGGACCTGTCGAAGGAGCTTGACCTGGTGTCTTATCAGCTCCTGTGGAAGAAGCTACGTGAGTTCAACTTACCTACCGAGTTCATTGAGATTTTTAAATTCTGGTATCTCAACCAATAGAACCATATCAGATATGATGGTCAGCTCTCTGATATGTATAGATTGGACTGTGGGAAAAGGCAGGGTGGGTTGACTTTATCAAACTTGTTCAACCTATACATGAATGAGTTGATCGTCGCACTCAGCATATGCATGCGGGATGTTCTATAAATGGTGTAATGGTTAATAATATCCGTTCCGCTGACGACATGGTAATGCTGAGTCCGTCGATCAACGGGCTTAGGAGACTGTTGGACACTTGTGAGAACTATGCAAACAGGCACGGATTAAAGTATAATTCGAAAGAAAACGAACTGTTAATTTTTAAGGCTCGGCTTAGGATTGTGGAAGACGTGTTCCCGCTTTAACTATATGGTACTGCTCTGAAGAAAATCCAACTGTTCAAGAATCTGGGGCACATTATTACAGATGACAGATGACGACGCAGATATTGAACGTGAGCGCAAAGCGTAGTCGGTGGGGGGTAATACATTGGCCCGTCAGTTCGCTCGCTGTACAGAAGAGGTCAAATTACATTATTTAAATCTTACTGTCGATCCCTCTACTCGCGCGCGCTATGGATCAACTATTCGCAGCGGTCCTACAACGCTCTGCGTGTTCAATATAATAATGAGTTCAGAATGCTGTTGGGCGGTCCCGTTTCTGCAGCGCATCCAATATCTTCGCAGAAACGCGAACTGATAGATTTCACGCAATTATGAGTAAGAAAATGAGTTAAAATTATGAGTTTATTAAGCAGAACAAGGTGTAGCACCAACAGCATAGTGAGCGAATATCGTACAAATACGATTGTACGATAATCAGGCACTGGATGTGTTGATCGGGTAGTCATCCTCTCGCTTGCGTGTGTGTCTGATGAATACGCCTGACTCATTAGTCTGTATGTTATATTTAAAAACACTTAGTTCGTAAGATAAGTTTTACTAACACATTCAATGGATTTTGTAATCTGAGATATTAAATTAAAATGAAGTAAAAATAAAATAACCTGTGATCCAAGCAATAATATTTTTGTAACAGGCGAGATGTCATAAAACAAATTTATTTCATACTAGCGACCCGCCCTCACTTCGCTTCGGTTTATTAAATTTAAAACAATCGGAATAAGATATTTTCCTGCGGTAAAATGGAGCCTGTGTTTTAAGTTAGACCTCTAGCATTACATCGGTGAAAACTGCATTCAATTCCATGCAGTAGTTTTTTGCGTGATACGTGTACAAACATACAGACAGACAGACGGACAAAATTTCTAAAAATGTTGTTTTGGCTTCTGTTGCTCTAATAAAGACATATTAGTTTTTTTTTCAATATCTATAATGTACAGACATCGGCCTGTTACAATTTTATTATATGTGTATAGATAGCAGTGACGTTTATTATGTCACTTTTTTCTCATGTTAAATCGCATGTTTTAGTACCGAAGGAAAAGGCCGTTAAAGAATCATTCCACCGTTCAAATTATTTGCAAATTGTACACGGTACACGAAAATGTTACTAATTTTCCTTTTATTTACACCACAGATCTATAGGTACTGCAATTTATGTAGCATAGCTTTGCGAAATATCATTATTTCCTTCCGCGGATACAGGCGCAGTCAATTATACCGCACGGTATAATATTCCTTTGTTCTTAGCTAAAATGGTACAAAATGTATATATGGGTACATGTTTGTGAAGTAAAACAATGTACGTATACTACTATTGTGATGAGCCCTTTGGACGTGTACAAATTTAGCAATTAAACCTATTACGACTTTGATATCTTAATTCAGTAACGATATGATAATTCTAGGAAATAAGAAATTATATCTAAAAAAATCTCTTCCTGGATAAAACAAACAACTTAGGGAATTTCAACGATTCGCTAAATATTTTCCTGCTCGTCAAAATGATCAATCGAGATGAACGTAGCTATTACATAATATCTACAATACATTAGAATTCAAATATTTAACAATTTCTATCACAAAAAAGCTTTGATGTGACAATTCTTGGACTTCAGATCGTCTTTAGGGATAGTCCCAGCCTAAAATAATCGCTTTCCGGGGACATATCAAGAAAACAGAAACTTGTCACAAAAACACAACTAGAAGTTTCTGGAACTTCCAGTTTGCTTACGCAAGGGATCTTGAATCAGCATTTTTTTTCCGGTCTCTGTCGCCTGTCGCTATTCATTTGTACCAACATATTAGGTACATGCGTCACAATATAGGACAAATAATGTTTAAAGTAATGCATCTCAGTGACTTTAAATATAAAATCATTACTGGATTACAACTGGATTCACGACTCAGTAAGCTATATTTTTTAATACTCATATTATGTCAGTAAATCAATATATATCAGCCTTTATCAGTCCCACGGGCCTTCCCTAGCATTTGATAGGGGAGGCCCGTGGGACAATAAAAGCTGGACAAGTGATTTCACTTGGACGTTTCGGGCCATAATCCACCACATCTATTGGATACATTGTATTGTGCGTTTTGTATTGGATTTTTTTATCTACGAGTATGCTGGTTAGCTCAGAATGTTTTCTTTTACCGCCGAACTAGTATTAATTTTAAAGAATCTGTAATTTAGTTAAAACTAAGTGATTCAGGCCATGGATTTGAACTCACGACTACACGAATGAGAGTCGAGAATAGACATCCCGGGCTTATAGCAATAAACACATATTATGTATTCATTATTTTTTGTTGACACTAGATATTTATTTTATTTTCTAATCAGGTGACGACACATTTCTCTAAACACTGCAGTATGCATGAACAGGAATCATTGAGGCTTCTTGATACGTGCATCTATAAACGCTATCTCTGTATGCGTGATGCCCATTTCAAGCATTTGCAAGAAGATAGACTACTGTTTACTGTATGTTTTATGTATGTACTTAGGGACAACTTTGCTGTCAGTAAGATTTATCTAAACAACTTGCTATTTTGGAAGTTCGTGGAACCTGAATGACACTTCAATGTTACTTTGATATGCGATGTAGAATAATATTTTGTTATATATACAACGTGCCACAGAAATAATGGATAATCTGAAACATGTCAAATAATTCAAAATATATAAAACCATTTTGGCGAAAAATATTTTGGGCAATAAATCAAATTTTAAAAATTTGTAAAATTTTGTTGTTCTATCTAAAACGTCCGTAGCGCTCATCAATGATAAAACCTTGATAAGCTTTATTTTCCTTAAAATTCATATCGGTAAATAATGTTTTAAAAAGTGAGCGGTGAGCGCTCGGCCTAAGTCAGCGCTAATGAAGCTTAAGAAAATTAATTTTAACCAATTTAGTCTCGATCTTTTAACTTCAAGGGTTTAAAAGAGCATAAAAAGCGCAATCTTGGACTATAACGCTTGCAATGCAATGCAATGCAGCCCTTTCAGTATCCACTGTTGTTCAGTTCCTCAAGCACTTATGCATGAGGGATGCATGACCTTAAAACACCACGCTGACCAATTGGTTTGACGAGTCCACGAGATACGAGCTTTTAACGGTTAAATATTATAAGTTCAAAAAATAGCACCCAATCAACGCTCATTTTTACATCACTATTAGTAAGTATTAAGATTTACATGTAACATCTAACATTTACCACTATTCCAGTTTTTACCGTAACATATACCTCTGCAAGAAAAATAGTGTATTAAAAATACCTTTGCGATACGCGTCTTACTTCTTTCAAGTTTCTTTTATAAATTTAAAATACCAGCGAAGTCTTTTTATTTGCGAAACTAACTTAAGCGTGATAATAGGGCTTATACTGAGAATTATTAATAGTACAAACTACGAATAGACTTGAATAAGGCGGCTTTAAAAGCAACAGTTTTTTTAAGGTTTTTTAAGGCTTTTTAATTTGTTGAAAAACAAAGGAAATTTCTATTCTATAAAAATACAACGATAGAAATCGTTCAGTTTGGCCCAAAAACTGAAAATGCCGGACAAACAAATTAATACAATGCTTTATTCTGTTGGAACTTATTAGCCCAAGTATTAATTACTATGACTGTAGGGGTAATTCTCTGGCATTGTTATTTGCGATGGAAAAATCTGCATTTGCTTAAATTTTCTATGAAAATAAAATAGTGCACTAACAAATGGCATATTCTGCCAGGATATATCATTTTGAACATTCTTTGGTAAGACACTAAGGTAGGAAGAAAGTGCACGCTGCATTCTCACAGCCGCTGGGCGTACTCGACTGGCCAAGTTACCCCTTTCGAACAGAAGACTACCTTGAAATGTACTGCATTTCCCCACTTGTCCAACCCTGTCTCCCAATCCGTCAACGTGTCAACGTTTGTCATGTATCACGGATGTCTATGGACGACAGTATCAAGCATAAAAAAAGACACCAAGGTTCTAACTTCACTAACTGAGTTGAGTTGTTTTTGGCTTGAAGTAGTGATTTTTGAGTTGTTTCTTATAACAAATAGCATAACATTTATCGCAGTTTATTATATGAATAGATTAATTACCCGATCGCCTAGTATTTGCTAATTAATGATAGAAAGGATATAAGTATATTCTGTAGTATATTTATCTACTCATATGGGTATCAACGGGTTTGTTTACCGTATTTATTTTACTTGACGTTATAAATGTGTGAAAAATGCGAACATTTCAAATGTTTAAAATCTATTGTAGATATGAATAACGAACTGAAAATGTTAAATGTTGGATAATAAAAGCAAAAAAAAATGCAAAAGTCGTTTAATCTATGTTCAGTTTTCACTTGATAAAACTAGAATATGTATTTTCATTGTATTGTATTGTTATGTATTATGGGCTTCGGACCCACTGGACCTTTATAGGATTCGACCCATATCATATTCACGTTCACATTAATCCCGCGCTTTCAAAAATAAAATAAGACGTACAGTGAAATCAACGAGACATGAGCTTTGCGTTTGTGTACACCAATAGTGTACAGTGGGAATCATTTCGACAATCGGGTTAGACAATTCGGCACACACTCACACAGATGAAAGCTCATGTTTCGTTGTGAGGGCTATTTCGACAATTGCATTGGACAATTCTGAACCCACTCACACTGATGCGAAGCTCATGTCTAGTTGCGAGGACTGTACCTAACTTTAGTTATGAAAAAAGTTAATACCATAAGTAGTATGGCCTGCAATGCGATTATCATCTTTAAGGCAAATATCATAAACTTTTTTTTTTATATACTAGTGGGCGGACGAGCAAGCGGTCCCACGTGATGGTAAGTGTTACCGCCGCCCATGGACACCTGCAACACCAGGGGGTATGCGGGTGCGCCGTCGACCTTGCAAAATCCTATTCACAGCTCTCTTGAAGAACCCCATATCGTAGCTTAATGGAAAGACCTCTTGAGGCAGTTCGCTCCACAGCCTACGGGTTCGCGGTATAAAGTAAAAGGTAGTATTTAATGTAATTTGTTGACAAACAAAGGATAAATATGAAGATATTTTTATATCCACCCACTTTTAACCGAAACAAACCTATTTGTACCGAAAGAATTTTCTAAACAAGTTCAAACACTATTGTAAAAGGTTCACTTGAATTAGTCACTCGAACCATAATGGTACTTATGAAGCAACCCAAAATGCACTATCATATTAGCTTAATTACTTTCCCTCACTAACGATTCTGTGTTATTCGAAAACATAGTTTAATGTAAAGGACAAAACGATCCATTTTCTTTTGTAATCCATAAAACATTTGTAAGCAAATTTTATGCCCTCTAGCTAGTTAACAATGAAATTACTTGGTGTCTCTAGTTTAGTACAAAATTTGGCAGAGACACAGCAATTATTAAATTTAGATTTAAGATATTACTTTTAAATACTTTTGTTTAAAGTTTCCATTTATTTTGTTTCTAAAAGAATCTTGTTATAATAGCTTTTTTGATAGGCACACATCAATAGTTTGATCTCAAAAACATAATTATTCGCGACGTTTATGAGCAGTTTATAATGCATAGTATGGTATGGTACGTTATGGTAGTATACCATCTTAGCCTATGTCATTCCATTATTACATTTAAGTCTCTCCCAAGGCTTGCCATCATGCACGATCTTGGGTTCTTGTCATCCAGTCACCACCTATCCAGTCTTCAAATTATCGATCCACCTGTGCATTGGACATCCCACACTACACTTCCCGGTACGTTGCCTCCATTCGAGGACCCGTCTACTCCAACTGTTACAAACATGACGGGCTACGGAGAGACTTATGCTGGGAGTTTCATTATGGGATAAGATCCAAAATGTCGAAATTCGCCAAATTTCTAGTCACTGACATAGCTCGTAGAATCAACATGTTAAAGTGGCAATGAGCATTTTTAATATGACAGTTAAAAGTTGATCCTTGTCCTTTTCTATGTTAAATTGTATATATTATGATGTTGATATACATAATTTTAAAAATCATAAACTCGTCAAATAGCCTTTTAACCGTCGATATGTATTTTTTTAATCGAATTCCAGTTCGCATTCCTGCCAGTCAAGATACAAAATTGATGGGTATTAAAAAATAGCAAATAAAATTGCTGACCGGGAACACCTTAGAAATAAGCTGGACACCTTTCAGCGAAAAGGTTAACGAGTGGCATCGGAAGCTATTTAGTTTTCAACAAAACATATTCATGCGAGCTAACAAATAACAATAACATATTTCTAACTCTTTTCTTCTGTCCATCGTCCACATCCTAGGCACATATTTCCCGTATAAAAAGGAGGCAACAAAAAAGGCAGCGATGTATAATCTGTTGCCGTATTCTATCGCGTATCGTTTGTTAGTTCCGCGCGATTAGTCCCAACCCTAGCCTCAACAGTGTCACCGCAACGAGACGAGTGATGTATAGCCCAGGAGCCGGCATTTGATGCAAATTTGGAGCTGCGAAAACTAATTTTGCGTGGCGATTTAGACGCAATTTGATGTGTGGGGAAGCGTTGCGGTTCATTCGTTATTATGTATTGAAACTATACAATTCGTCGAACGCTCGTATCCAACAGTGGCGAGATTATGTACTTACGAAAATTGGTTTTGATTTGCAACATTTACACTTAACTAAATGTTATATAGAATGTGTATATTTTATTAATTTTGATCTCGGCCTTTTAACCATTTACTGCAGGGCGTAATAGATCACGAATCTACGGGTTTCGGGCCATAGTCCAGCATGCGGGCCCACGGATTGGTGGATAGGGATACACATGCTGCAAATTCTTTTTTAATTCTGGAACATGCTAGCTTGTAATTTTTACTTTATTAAAGTGTAAATAATTATTTTAGGAATAATGACTCATTATATTTAATAAAAATATTTAGTTAAGTAAAATGGAATATGTGTGAACGAATTTCACGGTCGACTAATATTTTTTGAACATGATCCTTTTGTAACAAATTCCTTCTTCCCCATAAAATCCCGTTACCTAAACGAAATATTCGTTAGGTAATATACCTTACTTTAATATCCTCATTTATCACCTAAAGTTGACATAAGTCAACACATTACAGTCACACCCATGATTTCCCCATTTCTAAAGTACGGGAGAAAACGACAGAGATGTTATAGGGGAAAAAATTTGGACAAATGTGAAAAAAATCTTTTTTCCGAGCCGCTACCTTCGTACATCCACGTGAACATGTTGCCGCGATATTTATGGCCAACAATAGTGGCGCTGGGACAGAGACAAACGACGAGCAAACAAAAGATAGTTTGTAAGTACTGTTGTTACTACGGGAACTCATATTTACTTGGCTTCATATTACTGGTGGTTTAAATCCTAATAAATATATTCCATCGTAACAAAAGCACATTTAAAATCTTTACATTATTTACTTTTAAAAAAAAACGTAGTTGCAATGAATGTAAAGTAAGAATGATAGAGACTACAAAACAATAATATTGGTAACGCTCATACGCGTTTAACGCTCATCTCAATGGTCTCATCTCATCCATATAAAGTAGATATCTATCTAAATGGTGACATGCCAGTGAGAAAAAACACATAGTACTTCTCCGTATGAGCATGGGCAGGGAACATTAATTTCGTTGTAATTGGTTCGGGATCTGATGTGAATGGGCTATTCCGAGATGAGATTCTTAGTGTTGATGTTTCCATTGTGAGGTGATTTGTTTCAGTGGATAAATTTGTGTTCGCACTATTGATTTATTAGTAAAAGATACAAACGCGACAAAGTTCTAAACGCCCACACATTGTTATATGCTTTACCTTAGCAATCTATCACGAAGCGACCTTGTCGAAACAACATGTGGTGCGAATGACAAAGGCCCGTTTACAAGTTTGTTTGGGCATTTGTCTGTAGGGGGTTATTAGCTGAATGTTTATATTTTAAACCTGTTTGTAAAATAAAATTATAATAATAATAAGGCCTACCAACCTAGCAAATTACAAGTCTGCATATTTTGTATATTAACAATTATACAATAGTTTTTGTTTATTTAGTTGTAACGCATATGCCACTAAAATCATTTACTTGCGTGTTTATGTTTAAATAGCTCTGCTCATCAAATTTACGAGCAAATTAGTTTTTATTTTTTCATTTCTTCAATTACAAAGCACACTTTTGTAACATATGTAATTGTAACATTACAAACAAGATAAAATGTGTATGACAATTTTTTATGTGTAATACGTAAATTAATCTACAACTTTCTAAACGTTGAATATAACAACGGTGGCAGACTACCGTATATCTTCAGATTAATATAAGAGAGGAACTATTTGCCTCAAGGCAGAAATATATCAAGAAAACTAAATCTTCATTTATATCTTTGTATAATTTGTTTTTATCTATTTGAAGTAATTTAATATTTTTGTCATAATTAGAGTTCAGATAAAAATTAAATTCATATTCTATGTTATATTAAAATAGAAACCTGTGATTCATTAGTATTTCACATAAAATAATTAAGGTAATAAATAAAAACGATACCGTGATTATTAGCATACTAGACTATAAAAAACTATGACGTTTTACAAAAATAATTTACACTAGAATATTAAAAAGTAGGGAAACGGATGCGAGTTTCAACAATATAGGTTTTCTTTTACAAAAACCTTTTACTAAGCACGGTGTGGCTATTGTTAGAAACCTTTACCGACTTCTTTGCTTCTTTGTACCATTAACTCAAGGCTTTTATATTGATTAAAACCAATTTGTCGATCGAAATCGGTGTTCCATTTTATTACAAAAGTGTTTATTTTCGTTGCTTTCTAAAAACTTCGATAAAAGTCTTTAAATTTAACGTGATTTAGTCTTTGAAGGCTTAAAACTAATGTTGAATAACAAAGTATTTCAAGCTTTAAAGGTACATTTTCAACAAATCTACATTAAATTATATAGTTTCAAAGTTATTATTAGCCCCTTAAAATATTTTCAGGTAGGTACTGGAGTTATTTGAATCTTAATATTTATACCTATAAAAGTATTTTCTTCGTAACTATTTTATCTAGAAAAACTAATATTACCTTATCACATTTACTGCCAGAAATTGGTATAATAAAGCCTCAATGCCAGGAATAAAAGATAACAATAGCATAAAGGATAGGAAACCATAACGCTGCAGGAGAAAGAAATATGATGCAGTAATAAATAAGAACGGTAATATAATTGGAAAACGCGTAGTCAGGGATTTCTCAGTTACATGAACTTTATGGCTTCTACAATGGCTGCCTTTAAAAATTTACACCGACCGTTTTATTGCAACAAATGTGACGAAAATGTAAATTGTGCCTTACGCAGGACTTTAAGAGCCATTCAGCGGGTTGTTTTCTATCTAAAGGTCAAGACTTATTTCCTCTTTACGGTTATTTTGGTAAAATAAACATAGTTTCTGTTTTAATCTAAACAGTTTTGTGTTTTTTATTTTGATCCTGGGTATTATTAGGGCATACCCCTCACGCAGGAGTTTAAGGGCATTTTTAATGGGTTGTTTTTTATCTAAAGGTCAATAATTTGACCCTCATTGCGACTGTTTTGGCAGAAATATCTATAATATAGTTTCTGTAATAAACTGAACAGTTTTGTTGTTTTTATTTTGATCCTAGGTTTTATAAACTTTATGCAGATTGTTTTCAACCAGAAAGGTCAAAGTTACTGTGATTCTGTTTGCTGTGATTGTGGTAGAATGATATCACAATCAAAACATTTCTGTAAAAATGTTGTCAATCCTCGTGACCGTCTGGCTGACCAAAAGAGGTGAGATCTAAAAGTCGCCAAACCTTTTAGACCTCAATTTAATGGAATTTTAATTTTTGTGGCTTGGTCATTTCCATTCCTACATCTTTAATTCTCTACCATTGACAACGTAACGGATCCCTTATGTGAAATGGCTTAAGCCACAAGAAGTAAAATTCCATTTAACAAGTCTTGGCGACCTCTTTTTGTCGGCCAACAGTCGTGAGGATAACATTTTTACAGAAATGCTTTTGTTGGGATTTCACATATTTTTGTGGGTGAATTTTTTAAGCGGTAGCTGATACTTTTGTAGATTTTTACTGTATAAGTGTAGAGCCAGCTTTAGTGTTACCATAGGGGACATACTGAATATCATATCAGGTTATTTATTTGACTTATTATTAGTTGCTATGGAGATATATTGATTGTGGCAAGAGTTTTGTTGTGTTTTGTCAATTTTATCGTATTGCTACTCGGTTCAAATGTAACGGTATGGACTCGCAAGTATGTACCCGCGTTAGTCTCTTCACAATAAACATTTTTAATTTTCTTTTCTGTCTTTTTTTCTTCTCTTCTTGTAATGCCGTTTGAATAACAATAAACACTCTATTAATATATTCCGAAATAACCATAATTTATCGAGTTTAACATGTTAGTAACCTCTCCAGCTCGATTTGGAGGTGAGCAGAGTGGAAAATTTCCATTTTAAGATTTTTCTCTTAGGTTTTATTCCAGCTTAATAGTAATTACCCAGGTACATACGCAGTAATACCCTGTCAGGGCGTAGCAATAATAATTGTAGAATGATATTGAAATACATATTATATCAACAGAATACAAATTATAATAAAAAATACACTTACTAAAAACATTATAAAAACTATATATATAATTTAGTGGACAACGAGATTATTATTACTATTATATTATTCAAGATTTTAACCTATATTTTTCTTGGTCATTATACTTACATTCAATTTATTTTAAGCAATTATTCTATAGAGGTTTTAGCTTCCTAGCACTTCTGGAACTACTTTAGATTTTTGATGATCAGTGAGTAACCGAGTGACAAAATTGTGGTTTTTCGTGTTCGTGAAACTTGAAATTTGGCAGTTTTATTGAACTTCTCAACGGAGTATCATTTTGAGCCATCTATGTTTCTCCAGTGTAATAATAATACGAGATCAAAAGTACGTTGAGTTGCTCCGAGAATAGGGTGCAGTGTTCGGTAGTGCGGAGTCTCGGAGGTGGCACCAGAGTGCCCCATGATAGTTTCTATTTTATTCTGAATAAGTCTGTTCTATTTAGATTTCGGGTATATAATCACACCGTGTGTTCTTGGCCGGTTTTAGAATACCACCACATATCTTCCCGTGGGTGACGTAGAAGGTGACTAAGGGATAACAAAGCGGCAACCACAAGCCCTGAGTAAAAACAAGCATTCAGCGTTCAACGTTCGAGCGCTGGGTGAGCTCTAATGAACTTTTAAGACTCTAGTGCTAGAGGCTAGTGAGCGCTATAGTCCAAATGTTTAATGTTTGGTTGTTTTAATCCCTTGTAGTTAAAAGTTTGAGTGTACAACGGTTCAGGTTCAACAGCACTAACATTGCGCGCCAGGGCTCGAGCGCTCAAGTGTTCAGCGCTCGTTTTAAGAACTCTACCTGTGGAACTACATTACCTCTAAAAGGGCTGGTTACGGTTACCCCTTAAATAGGAATTCAAGAGATCCACTTCTTTATGGCTAACTTAGTACAACAATATAGTTTCTGTTTCAGTCTAGACATTTGTGTTATTTTTAAATTGATCCTAGATATGATTAAGGCATACCAATTATTACCCTTCACTTAGGAGTTTTAGATCCGTTCAGGGTATTATTTTCTACCTAAAGGTCAAGAATTAATTCCGCTTTGCAGTTATTTTGGTAGAATAACATAGTTTCAAACTGGACGGTTTTGTTATTTTTAATTTAATCCTGGATATTAATACGTAATGTTTGTTCTGCTAACAGAGCCACTGACGTTACATACACTGAATGAAAACGTCGCATGAATTATAAACGTTACTGGACACCACAACATTCATAATGCAGTGACCGTACCAGCGTACGGTCCACTTAATGGATTTATTGGCACAGGACTTTGCGAACATTTTGTCAATAGTTATCAAAGCATTATAAACTTACTCGAGATGCTCCTTGTAAATGTCGAAGTCTGTGAAGACCAGCTCGACGATCTCGTGGGGTGCGGCGAGAAAGGTGTACAGGAGGCAGTCGAGACGCGCGGGGTAAGGGCGCGGGTAGTCGGGACTACTGAACGTGCCGCGATCCTTGCTGTACGTCGACATGAAGCGGAGACACGTACAACCTATCGACAGAAAGATACAATAAAATAACTGACTGTACTTTAAATTAATATGTTGTAATTCTTATTCGCCAACTAGTTAGTAAAGAAAAATGTTTTAAAAATAATACTTCAAATTCTTTAGAAAATGGGATCTATTAAGAATATTTAAAGTTGGAAGCATGGACGTAACCTATAGTGTGATAATGATGTCATTAACATAGTAGTGCGTCCTTTTTCTTACTTGCAAAGCCCTATAACTTATTTAGTTTGAATGGTATCAAGATGAAATCGAGATGAAAATCTTGATTTCGCGGATAGATTTCTTGTATTTTGATTACAAAATAATGTAAAACAAGTCAAATACATTATTATACTACGGATATTAGATGTCTAAAGGGCGTAAATATGCTATTTCCCCACAATTTAGTGTCCAATTTACAATAGAATATTATGTACTTAAGTAAGAAGCTGGCAAATCAGTTATTAACTCAGAATTTTTCTAACAGATTTATAATTATTTCGAACTAAAAGAATTCTGATCACTAATTTGTTATAGAAAGAATAGGAACATTACATCTCCCAATCTTCCTTCGGGGGATGGGATGAGATGGGGAATCAAGAGTATGATTTAATAAGGAGTTTTTTGTTCCATTGATCGGTGGGATAGGATAGGATGGAATTTGATTAGTTGGAAGAAGTCATCTGAATAGACAACTAAATATTTTTTTTAGTTGAATCATTGTAACAGAACATTGTAGTAATTTAACTAAACACGTTACACGGACATTTAGATATATCCTCTAAAATACCGTAATTTTCAACACAGATTTAGTAAGTAATTTAACTTATAGAGTTTGTGGTTACCTGGATACACGTGCTAACCTGATTACTAATTCAGGAGGGGTATATTAGTATTTTAGAACTAGGATTGAGCAACGGAGTTTTGAAATTTAGATGAAGGCAACGAAACCTAATGAGGCATACGCTTCAAACGATTCAAACGTCGCGTAAAGAAGTGGCAGGCATTACAACCGAGCTTGAAGCGGCTTTACGCTGATGAATATTTGATGCAAAAATCTCTTTCATCGACTTTGTAGGTTCCATCCATGTAATCTCGCACGGTGTCAAACGCGAAATTTACTCTGGAAACATTATTTAAAGCATCGCGTATTTAGGCTAATAACGACTAATAAATTCAAATTTTGACTTATGAATATTTCGTCACTTAAATCATCTGCAATCGTGTAGCAACCGGTATAATGATTTTACGACTGGGATCTTTTTAGGATTTAAATGTCAGCGTCCAAACAAAAAGGATTGGAATTAGGTATTGGAGGTATTGGAATTATGAGCAGAATTGGAAACTACAATATATGTTTGACCACAAAATTAGAAACTAAAATATATGTTTGACTAAAAAATATAGTTAACAAAAAAGTTGTCAGAGAAAAAAATACAAAATTTAAATTAAAAAAGTATAACAAATCCAACATTAAAGTTTGATCTAAAAAAAAGCACAGTTCCATTTGTCTGTTACATAGGAAATGATTTGTTGTGAAAAATAAACATATTTCTCACAAATTTACCTATGACTTAATACCATATTTTCGTGCCATAAGCATTCAGTATTTATATCACTAACTTGAAATACATTATTTTCAATAATAAATTAGACCTAATACTTACACTAACTAATACTTATCACAAAGTAAAAACAGAATTGACGTAACTTTACGTCAATTACGTAAATTACGTCAATAAGATTAAAGTATCTTGAATAGTTCAATATAATGTATTACTTGTATTACAAAAAAAATATATATTTCTCTTTTGGTACTATGTCATACAGCTTACACACATAAGACCGACGTAATAAACGTATCTAATACAGATCTATGAGACATCAGGGAAATTAGAGAATATGTAAAAGCGTTTTGGTTGGCGAAATGATATGGAGGCATTCAACGGAGACAAATAATATGTGATTTGATTGCGTATGTATATGAAGATTGTATATGTACTCATCTGTGTATATATTTATGTAGATGCGTATTTCCTGTTCTTACCGTATGTAGAACAATATGCGTAATCATAGAGTACATTGAATTAGAATATTATATTTGATAGAAGAAATAAGTCGGTTATTGGCAGTAAGATACTGTGTAATTTTGTCTAAATATCTATAAGTGCTGTGTGACGTTGTTCATATTAAAAATAAGATCAAATAAAAATCAAATACCTACTTTAATTTATCTTCAAATTCGTATAGACAAATTCTTCAAATAAAAATCGTAAATACATATTTATAACGTTTAGCATTAACAGTGCAAACGTCCACATAAAAAAACATAATACTTAAAAAAAAAATCTGCACCAAGAAATTACACGAGTGAAACTTGTATTCTTTGTAAATTATCGGCAGTGCCCGATAATGCCTCGCCTGTCTTATACAGTTTGTTAGAAACAGACGTAAACCTACCCAAATTTAATTAGCCGAAACATGCCTTTCTTATCTAAGTGGGGAGCGAACTTTTAAATAATTTAACGACACCCATCTCTCTTCTGCCTTCGGTGTTGCCAATAAATCTTTTGTAAATGACAGCTTACTTAATGGTGGTTGACTGATGGTAATCTATAATGTGTTACGTTTTAGGAACCTATTTTTCAAGGTCAAAAGATTTTTTATAGAAAGAAGGTAGTAGACGAGTATACAGTATACGAGTATCACTTGGTGATAAGTGGATACTGTCGCCCATTGACTTCTTGTGAATTTATACATTTGACTTTCTGCAAAAAAAATCTTCAGTATTTCTGAAATACAAAGCACAAAAAAAATCATCAATTGTTATTTTGGCGTAACGTAAAGTGTCTCGAACAAAAATAAATTTACACCAATTTGATCTTTAAAATCATTTTTTTTAAATAAACATTTTAAAGCATTGTAATAAACAAATTATTTAATTATATTTAGAGGTTATATTTTCGTATGTAATCAAAGCACCTCAGAAGTTGGAACTATCAGTGAATCAAAATATTGATTAAAATACTTATAAAATGGGAGAAATTATTTCAATCTTTATATTTGTTTATAAATTGCAGAATGTTTCTCAAATTGAACTCAGTTTATTTATTACATAAAATATTTTGGTGTATATTACTAATTCATAAATAGGTCAATAGTGACCATTCCTGTTAAAGTTTTCAGGAATATCGATCAATTCCCGAAACCTGAAACTCGGATTCCGCTCATATTCTGCTCACGAGGTACTCACGAGGTCAAATTTAATGCTGTATATTTTTTACAATAATATAAATTTTTCTTCGTCGTTTTGTTGTTTTTTAGCACATATTATGTGTTTTTTTTTTAAAAAACTAGAAGAATTGACTTTGGTGGTGCGGTGCGGGAATGAAAATCCCCAAGAAGGAGGATCCGGTGGACTCTGGATGAAGGACCTGTGGGATGCGGTGGTGCAAATAATTTGGAAAAAAACAGCCGAAAAGAAGTGATTATAGTAAATGTCGAGTATATATCCGGGAGGCTCCAAGAGCAGCAAATCCAGGGCAGCCGTCGATCTTGACATTGTTCACTTACTATCACCAGGGGTCGCGACCCGATTAATATTGTTCTGATGAAACGATTTGCACTGGGGTTTTTCGAGGTGCCGTCGATGGTAATTGAACGATTACCATCACTTTGAAGTTTAATAAACTATCACTATTAAACCCGCAAATCGTACAATACACAATTTTTACAATAATCGAACATAAACTCAACTTTACTTCTCGGGTTCCCACCAAAAAGTCCTGCCATGGACTAAAGAAAGCCGCGTTCGAAAAACACAGAAATAACAGTTTTTCTTTTTTTGCAAAAAGTATTCGTAATCAAAAGATTCGAATTCATGGCTTCAGTTATCGGAAATATATCTATTGCGCTGAGTATTATCTTGGGCTTTTAAAACACACGTAAGTGTATATATAATCTAGAGGTTGTGGTACAGTAAACAAAACGGCAGCTAGTAAAACCAGATAATATAAAGTAAAAGCATTTTACACTTACTCGGATTTATTGCATGCCCTTCATCCACTGTATGGAGGGATATGTGGAGGAGCAGGATGAGACCAGTTGACGCCTGGAACAAAATAAAAATGTAAATCGTTAAATTTGTTATTTTATAAATGTGAAATATTCACTTGTAATTGACAAAGAAACGAATATTGCATAAGTACAACTACAGTAAACAGTTATAAATATTATGTTGTTTTCTTATAATATCCTTTATCCCTTGCCCAGATTAATTCACAATAATATTGCAATGGCGGATCTACTTCAAAATTGATACGGCGCGGTGCGATAAAGGAGCGCACGCCGTTCCTATTTTTACCCTACTGTGGTATCCAGGGGATTATAAAATACACAATCCTGGTTCCGATTGCTTAGTCTGATACTGAATTGTATAAATAGTAGAATAGTTAATAAAACAAAACAAACAAACCAGTTTAGTGAATGCAGTAAAATATGCAAACTTACTTATTTAAATAATTTTAGTTTATTTCAATATATATAAACATGTAGAAGTAGGACGTAGGGGTTTTTTTGGTTTTTTAAATAACTAATTTTCTTATATGATAATAGCGCAACCAACACATTGTGCCCGTGTCAAGTTTTCTTTGTAATTAACAAGGACAGGAGTTGGACTCTTATGCTTCTATTTGATTTTCACAAACATTATGCACTTTGAAGTTTAATAAACTAACAATTAAATGGTTGGTATTAAACCAACAAAACCCACAATACACAATTTTTAAAACAATCAAACAAAAATCAACCTTTACTTCTCGAGTTCTCGCCAAAAAGTACGCGCATCATTCAATTTGTGTTTTTTTCCATATATATGGCAATGGTGCAATTAGCACATTCTGCCCGTGTCAAATTTTTTTCGTAATTTAATTCAAAACATTTTAAAACACATCTTGTCAATGTCCAGTCACGTTAAATCAAATTAGAAGCCGCTCAGTAAAATGATAGTAGGTTTACTGATGATAGAAGAGTTGAACTCCTTAGACACGAAAGAGGCAGTCTTATGCTGTTATATGATAATGGTGGTGTCGCCATAATGATGCCGTATTAGCCGCGAGGCCCGCATCGTGTTCCGGCGGTGAGCGGAAGAAGCCGTCCCGAGAGAGAGATTGTTGCATGTGGAAAGGAGGACCAGCGGTAGTGGGAAATTACAGACGCGCATGGGCGTGACATGGTGGCGCGGGGGTCAGGGAGACCCGGTGAAACGGTTGTCCGCTGGCCGCCCGCAGGTTGTTGGGGGCCCGAACCCGGGGATCTCTCCTTTAATCTTCACCCCAGGAGGCTGCCCCGCCGCACGCGAAAAATCCCTTGGGGTAGCAGTTGTGCCGGAGGAGACCGGAGTGGAACCCGACTGCTGCCCCCAGGGGGGTACTGGGGGCCCTTCCGTACCCCGCGCCAGCAAATCACACAACCTCTGTGACCTGGTTTTTTTTCTACTCCGTGCTTTGTCATTTGATCCACATGCAGCCACCTCTCTCTCCGTCCCCCTTTTCTTCTCTTCCTATTCACACTATTTACACAATGGCCAAGAAAAATAAAAGGTACAATGATCACTCAGCGGCCCACCCTCTAAGTTCCACACTTCAAGTGGACTTTTGCAACATCAGAGGGATGCATAGTAACATCGACGCCGTCCACTACCACCTTGAGACGGCAAAGCCGGCCTTACTTTTCTTGACGGAGACACAGAAATCCTGCCCGGCCGATACATCGTATCTTCATTACCCCGGCTACAAACTGGAGCACTGTTTTGTGCGACGTGCTGGGGTATGCATGTACGTCCGGGAGGATATTTGTTGTCGCCGCCTCAGCCATTTTGAAGACGGGGACCTGTCGATTCTCTGGGCGCGTATTGACTACGGTGGTTCCACTAAAGTCTACGCTTGCCTCTACAGGTCCCACAGCGGTGATACGGAGACGACTCACTTTTTTGAGCGCCTACAAGAGACGACTGATAGCGTGCTCGAGCAGTTCCCTTGCGCGGAAGTGGTGGTCCTCGGTGATTTTAACGCTCATCACGAAGAGTGGTTGGGATCCCGAACTACCGACCGCGCAGGGAGAGCAGCCTACAACTTTGCCCTGGCCTATGGTTTCTCGCAATTGGTGTCCTCACCCACGTGGATACCTGATATCGAGAGCCACACTCCCTCCTTACTGGACCTCCTGCTGACTACGCGGCCGGATCACTACAATGTTGTTGTTGATGCTCCGTTAGGATCATCCGACCATTGTATCGTTCGAACTGCTGTGCCAGCCAAGCAATCCGTGCCGACCCATTCACAGGGAACGCGCAACGTCTGGCACTACAAGTCTGCAGATTGGGATGGGTTGCGCGAATTTTACGCTTCTTATCCCTGGGGGCAGCTCTGTTTCTCATCGGGAGATCTGGATACCTGTGCAGACTCCGTTGCCGACGTGGTGTTGCAGGGCATGGAATGTTATATTCCCTGTTCCGTGATACCCGTCGGTGGACGGAGCCAACCTTGGTTTAATCAGTCCTGCAGAGAGGCCCGTCGTAATAAATGGGCTGCATACAGGGCCTGGGCCAAAGCGCAGGTATCCGAAGATCCGAATACCACCGACTTGAGAAAGAAATTTAATGCTGCCTCGAGGTGCAGTAAGAAGATCATTGTCAGAGCAAGGAATGAGCACATCCGCGGAATTGGCGATCGACTAGTTAGCTGTCCTTCTGGAAGCCGAGCTTTCTGGTCGCTCGCCAAGGCTGCTGATGGTAACTTCTGTCAGTCGTCACTCCCACCACTGCGGAAACTCGATGGGTCACTGGCCCACGGGGCGAAGGAGTAAGCCGATCTCCTGGGCTATCTCTTTGCCTCAAACTCGACTCTGGAAGATGGAGATGCGTCACCACCGTCTATCTCTAGGTGCACAAGCTCCATGCCGGAAATCTGTTTCACCCAGCGTGAAGTCCGGCGAGCTCTAGCATCCCTTGATATCCGAAAGTCGAGTGGGCCTGATGGTATTCCTGCAGTGGTGCTTAAATTTTGCACTCCCGAGTTGTCCCCGGTGCTTACGCGACTCTTTAGCCTCTCATACTCCACAAAAAGCTTCCCGTCAGCATGGAAGGTAGCTCATGTTCACCCTTTACCTAAAAAGGGTGACCGCACAGACCCGGCCAACTACAGGCCAATAGCGATCACCTCCCTCCTCTCTAAGGTGATGGAGCATGTCATAAACACACAGCTCCTTGGGTATCTAGAGGATTGCCAGCTGATTAGCGACCGTCAATATGGATTTCGCCATGATCGCTCAGCTGGTGATCTTTTAGCGTATTTAACACACCGCTGGGCTCACGCCATTGAGAGTAGAGGCGAGGTTCTGGCTGTAGGCCTAGACATTGCGAAAGCTTTTGACCGGGTATGGCACAAATCTCTGCTTTCCAAGCTACCATCTTTCGGGATACCCGCGGGATTATGCGAATGGGTTGCCAGTTTCCTGACTGGGCGGAGCATCAGAGTCGTTATCGATGGTAGCCGCTCCGACACCATGTCTATTAGCGCTGGCGTGCTGGCCAGCGCTAATAGACATGGCTCCGTGCTGTCCCCAACTCTGTTCCTTCTGCATATCAACGACCTGTGCAAATTGGTGACATACGTTGCTATGCAGATGACAGTACTGGAGACGCCTTGTACAGGGGCCGCGCCAACATCCCTCGGGTCGAAGTGGAAGAGAATCGCGCCAGGCTTGTGTCTGAAATCGAAGACTCTTTAGATCTAGTCTCGATTTGGGGTTCTCTGAACCTAGTGGATTTCAATCCCAGTAAGACGCAAGTCTGTGCATTCACCGCTAAAAAAAACCCCTTTGTCGCTTTGTCGCTAAAAAAAACCTCGCTTTCAGAGCATGCCTCTTAAGATCTCGGAGAATATCGGGATCCTTGGTGTCGACATCTCCAGCAAAGTCGAATTTAGGGGTCATCTGGAAAATAAGGCCAAAATGGCCTCCAAAAAGCTCGCTGTGCTGAACAGAGCGAAGCGGTACTTCACCCCTGGGCAACTCCTTATGCTTTACAAAGCTCAAGTGAGACCCCGTATGGAGCATTGCTCTCATCTCTGGGCCGGCGCACCGAAATACCAACTGGACCCATTTGACTCCATCCAACGACGTGCTGTTCGTATTGTCGACGATCCCACTCTCACGGGCGGTTTAGAACCCCTCAGCATTCGGAGAGACGTTGCGTCTCTCTGTGTGTTCTACCGCCTGTACAATGGGGAATGCTCTGAGGAACTGTTTAATATAATTCCCACCTCGGGTTTCTACAACCGCACCTCCCGTCACAGAGAAGTGCGGTCCATCCGCATTTCCTCGATACGGAGGTGTCGCGCACTGTTCGCTCCAAAAATTATTTTATACCGCGAACCCGTAGGCTGTGGAACGAACTGCCTCAAGAGGTCTTTCCATTAAGCTACGATATGGGGTTCTTCTAGAGAGCTGTGAATAGGATTTTGCAAGGTCGGCGGCGCGCCCGCATGCCCCCTGGTGTTGCAGGTGTCCATGGGCGGCGGTAACACTTACCATCACGTGGGACTGCTTGCTCGTCCGCCCACTAGTATATAAAGTTCATTAGTATTTACATATCATTTAAAAGTATTGTAATTGACCGGCGCACACGTGCTACTTTTGGATTGGTCCGTCCTTCGCTCGTTGTGAGTGGGTAATGCGCAGGAGGGAAGGGATTTTCCTTCGTGATACGAGGACATAAAAGTAGTGATAACACGTGCGCGCGGTACGGATTTACTTTAGCATTCTATCGATTAATACGTGAATGTGTAATCACATCGAGAGCAAATAAACTGTGTAATAAATAAATTAGTGTATACTTTGAGAATCCTACACCATGTTTCGGCATAACACACACTTAAGGAAAATAATTCCTCTTCCAATGTATCAAAAATGTATGTCTGAATGAACAATGTGTCGTCGTTATCTAGAAAACTTCATAGAAACTTTTTTCTCCATATAATGGAAGGAAACTTCTTGCGAAGTCCGTCGGTTTCTTTCTGAGTAATTTATATTGTAGTAGCACGTGTAAAATAAAACTTATATATGACAATATTTTTAAGAGAATATACTTTATTGTTCTACGATAGTGTCCATAATAATGAACTGTAGTGAAATTTTAAAAAAGACAACATTAGAGTACACTTTCCTGCCGAAAGTAATGCACATCGCCCTTTAGAAAGAGACTATCGGCCAGTTTTGGTTTTGTAGAGCGTCGTTTCTGTCGTGTGCCGTTACGACAGAAACGACGCTCTACAAAACCGAGCTAGACGATCACAGTCGATGTGTATTACTTTCGGCCAGGATGTATTGCTTTGAAATACAAATTATACAATTACCTTCATCTTTCCTCTTCGTTAAAATCTTTCTACTCCTAAAGGTTGTCTGGAAGACAATTAAGCCCAGCTAAAAAGTATTATTAAGTATTTTGTGCAATAAAGTATTATTGGCTTGTATTTAAACGAACAGCAAAAAAATACTAACTGTTACCAGAGAACCTGTTGACGACGAAACAAGGCTAGGGTACTTATAACAGATGTGTATATAGTTAGTTTCGCAACTAGTGTTAAGTTTTTATGGGATGTTGTATATTTTAATAATGGAGTGATCCCTGGTATGTCTTTGCGTACTTATCAGGATAAATCGTTGGTGGATAGTGTAGGTGAGGACATACTAGGATCTTATTGAATCAATGTAAATACGTGTATAGCGAATAAAGAAAAGGTAAATAAATGATTCCCCGCGGGTAGCGGGAGGGGTACATATGTACATGGACAAGTGGTGGGGGAAGCCCGTCATTGACCGGTGGTGGGGGAAGCCCGTAATTGGCCGGAGATTGGAGAAGCCAATAAATGAATAAAAGGCGGACCATTTCCGGTCAATCTCACTTCCGCAGCGGCATCCACTCCGAGAACAACAAGAAAAAGAACAAGTACCTCTGCGCTACCCCGGCTCTATTGAAGAACAAGCCTAGTTGTTTTATTTAAGAACATTCAAGATAAGAAAACCTATTATACAGTCCACACCCCCCAGGCGATCCAGTTGGTGCGAAGTACAACCACGAGCACTCTACGTGTAAGTGCATACGTATTCCGCACAGAACCTATACCTAGGTCATTTTTAAATTTGATAGCATCGATTTGCTGCCTATTCAGTATTATATTGTTTTCTTCATTCAATAAAAAAATCAATATTAATGCGTCATCCTCAATAAAAAGGTATATAAATAAGATGGTTAATAGTAAAAGACGTGACACAATTACACATTTATTTTCTTTGAACTGAGAAGTTCTTCTTCCGTTCTTCACGAAAAGTTTGTCCGTGCATTATAAACGAGGTCGACGTAGTTACTATCTGAAGTATTCTGTATCTGAATTCGCCTGGAACGAGTGAACCCTAGATAGGTCTCATTTTAGGCCTATTCTAATTCAAAAAATTGTAATGTATAGGTGTCTAGCAATCTAAATGTGAATTGTTGTGATTATTATTAGTAGGGTGCACGCTGCAATCCAACAGCCGCTGGTCGCACACAACTGACTTCGTTACCCCTCTCTCACAGAAGACTACTTTGAAATGTACAACATTTCCCACTTTACCTTATTCCTCAATGTACGTACTGCAGATACATTACAAAAACATTGGTCATCGGCTAATCTGGAAACAAACGAACGCGTCATTCACGTCTATGCAATAAAATAAAGTATGCAGTAAAGTATTTAAGTATCTTGTAATAAAGTAATTAGAGGCACGGTAATTCATAGACGAGTTCGGCTGTTTCCGGATTAGCCGATGGCCAATGATTTCATAAGGTATCATCTGTACGTGTGTTGGTAGTGAGAGAGTGATTTAATATCGATTCTAACATTATCCGTAACCTAATAGTATATACTTATATGCAAATTATTCCTCTCCATCATATTTTGATGGAGAGGAATAAATTTTCTTCCTCTTCCATTCTTTCCCTTCTTTTTGAACAATTTTGTTAATATTCTTTCTACATATTATAGGCGAATAAATTTAGATTATAATGAAGTAAAATTTTATTTTAGGCTAATACTGAAGTCGGTTTTTATATGACTTCTACTTGACGTTCTAGAGTAAAAATAGAGCAACTCTTGACGCCGTACAAAGGTCACCGCAGTTGACATTTTACTTAATACAGGTTAAATTCCATGTTTGTTTATTTGTTATTCGTGTAATGTTATCTCGCTGGAGCAAAGTGGCTTAATTGAGGACATGTTTTGAAACAGGAGTAAGAGTAAATTTCCATTTGTCTTGG
The DNA here is from genome assembly GCA_943735995.1 of Sesia bembeciformis. Classification (NCBI taxonomy): domain Eukaryota; kingdom Metazoa; phylum Arthropoda; class Insecta; order Lepidoptera; family Sesiidae; genus Sesia; species Sesia bembeciformis. The sequence continues at coordinate 5,705,094 of OX031034.1, forward strand.
CCATTATTTTATTAAAAGGTCATTATTTTTACTATTTGATGGTACGAAATAAGATACATGTCATTCATTTAGTTTGTATGCGCATTAGACTGATAATAAATCAGCAGACCATTCGCCGAAACGTCGTCTGTCACGGTAGGCCTGGTCCGTAAGTTAAAAGTCGCTCAATGAGTTAGCGATAGATGCTTGGAGTTTTATTTGCGGAATAAGATTTTAAACGAAGAGATTCGTCAAAGAATGTTAGTCACGCACATAACTTATAGCATGAGCATGTTGATATGTCAATGTTTACCAGTTTACCGCAAGACTATGGGTAGACGAGTTCTTAAATGAAAACCACGTACAAGGGAGGGCAGTGTAGGTGGCCCTCCAGTGAGATAGATCGGCAACTTGAAGAAATTTGCCAGTAGCGGCTAGATGAGAAGAAACAAAGATCATGTAGGTGGCGAGCCTTGGTACAAGCCTATATTCAGCAGTGACGAGACGTAGGCTGATGGCGAGGTGGGGTATCGTAGACCGTTTGTAGACATAGACGACGCTAAGTCACTTACCACCAAATAGGCCGCTTTCAACCTATTCCACGGCATGTTGTCTCCAAATTCCTATCACGATTTATTATTGTTCAAAATGACACCAAATACCAACTGTGACTGTGAATTTCGTAGACTTCTGAATTTTTTATTTGGCGTTAGTGTCCGAAGCAATAACAGGGTTCTCTGTACGGAGAAAAGGTTCATTAGCTAACATTGACCTGGTTTTATATGTACTACATTAGTCATGGCTGCCCTAAGCAATTACAGTAGGTATTATCCACATTTTTCTTTACTAATATTTTTCGGTCTAATAAGGGATATGAGTAGTTACATATCCTGGACTTACATTAGTGAAGTCACGGCTTTGACCACGGCGTGTACCACTGAGTATCTGTTTAAGTATGCTTAAGTAGAAACTCACCGTGACGTGGTTTAAGTAATTACTTGCCGAAATTCAAGGCACGACAAATTTAGTAAGTCATGGGCAAAATTCTTGGAAATCTACTTAAAAAATTAAGATTTAAACACCGATGTCATTGTAATTTAAACATAACTTCACAATTTTGAAATTGTTGAACTGATTTGGCTTATCTACGAACTTACCTCAGCTTATTTACCAAATTTTATTTCAATCGGATAATAAAAGAGCACTATACTTTGGCCAACAAACTTCGTTAGTTTATTTTTATAGAATGGAGGTGACAAACGAGCAGACAGTCCACCTGGTGGTAACTGCTTACTTTCGCCCATGGACATCCGCAATACATGCCAATATCAGTCCAGAATGACGAACGCTGGCCTATTTGAATATTAGGAGGGTTTTCGTTGGAATGTTGGTGAAAATATCGACCACTTTAGTTATTTAAACTAGTGTTATAGAACTTTAAAAATATGAATGTAAAACTGTTGCGAAGCCATTATTGAATTATCGCATTAACTTAATCCAATTTAATACTCAAGGTAAGGCTACTTACTTCGCATGCATATTAAATGTTACGTAATAGCATTCAATGTCTTCATGGGATCAAAGTATGTAGTTGTTATAATCCTAATTATGTAGAGTAATCCTTTCATTTGAACACAAAGCCCTCTGTATTAAGGTATGTACAAGTCAAAAGCAAGTACGTGTATTGTTAATAACAAATATGGAGCGAAAGTAGAAACAAAATTAGATAATGTATTTGTATTGATGTGTTCCTTCGAAGCTTAGTCAAAAGTAATAAGAAACGTGCCATATATTTTGTATTATATGTGATGTAGTAAGTAAAATATTATGCTAAAAGTCTTATTATTAATACCGAAATTGTTTTATGGTTTTATTAGAAGTAACATTGTAGTCTAAAAAAATTAAAAATAACAAATGGACAAAAAGGATCATTTTTTCAAGATTTGATCCCGCAAAGAAACATCGAGCATAATTCCCTTCATTGCTCACTAAGCGACTTTGAACTTATGGATTAGGATGATGAAACATTCACCTCTAAATAATGTACCTCATTAAATTATTTAAATCCTATTTTAGTATTAGGCCCTTACCTATGAAATTGCCGTTTTATATGAATAAATACAAATATATTTTTTTGTATGAAAATTATATAGGTATAAAAGTATTGTCCATTATTATCAATGCACTTTTGCCATTTTAATGAAAGTTAATTGATGCCTCTGCTATAGGACTCCTGGGGACGGGAATCGTTGAATTCTCTGAAGGCATTTTTCACGGCCCCATCGGACTTGTATTTTTTTCCAGTTATCCAGATTCCGAAATAAGTGGAAATCAGTAGGGGTAAAGTCCGGTGAGTACAGTGGGTGACAGGGAGTTTCCAGTCGAAGCTCCTTTGTGACCGTCTCTCATGCAGTGTGTGGGCGAGCGTTATCATGGAGAAGCAGCGGACTAGAGTGATTGACCAGACTCGGTTGTTTGATAGCGAGCGTGTACATCATCGTTCGCAATTCTTCACAGTACACATATGCATTAATTGTTGTGCCAGATCTCAAGATGTTGATGTGGATAACGAGAGCACAGGATTACTATACCACCATGAGCTTCTTTTGATTCGATTTACGTTTGGGACATTGTTTGGCTTTGCCTCCTGGATTCAACCATTGTGACGAACGTCACAATGGTTTTTGTGCCGATTCAGCACAGTAAGGCAAGCTTCGACGTGTGTTTACAGCTGACGTTCATTAAGCTCATGCGGTACCCACTTTCCGAGCTTCTTCACTTTCCCAATTTGACGCAAATGAGTCAATATCGTTTTGTCACTTACGCCGAAGGCTGCTGCTAACTCAGATGTTGTTTGAGCATAAATCCGCTTCAATTATTGCTTTCAATTCATAATCTTTGCTTCTTTTTTCTCTGTCCCAAAGTGCCTGGAAGAGATCGCCTTAGTAATAAAGTCGTCTGTTGTATTCTTTAATGTCCTATGCACATGGTAATAACAATGCAATATTTTTTATTAATATTTTCTAATCATCTGTTAGAACTGTAGGTGTTGATTGTTGTTTTACAACACTTCTCGTTAGTGGTGCAAAAAATAATTTCTACGAGAAAACACGTGTGTACAAAACACAAAACATCACGAGAGAATTACCCATGTCTGATAGCCATTTTAAATATAGTTATAATTAGTAAAAATTAAAATTCAATCATTGATTTAAAATTAATTTGAATCAATCAACTTAATGAATAAACTCAGTAAATTATATCTCAAAGTTAAAGTTAAATATCAAAAAGTTAGGCAGCGCATCGGGGGCATGCCAAAATTTGTCATTCTGGACTGATCTTGACATGTATTGCCACTTTTTTTCGATAAAGAAAAAAAAATTAATGAAAATTATTTATTGTATTCTTGCTTTAACATAACCTATTAAAAATCTTCAACATTTATCGGTTAAAGCGATCTCTTCCTGTCAACCAAAGGACAGTGAAAAATAACTTAAAACAATTTGAAATATATTTAATACTTATAGGTATCAAATGGTAGCTAGATACAATTTATTAGTTCACCAAAACAGATAAAAATTAAACATAATACAGGTAACTAAAAGTACAATTTGCCATATCGCTAAAAGCTTGTTCTCACTGTATCGGAGAGAAAATTGATTTTTAATAGGATGTTTTACGCACACTATGCAATAAAATATTGATTAGTTCAATTTCGAAGTCGTCTCTCTCAGCTACAATGAACTCATTACCCAAAGTTTCAGCTGTGTTGCAGCAACCATGGTAACTGACCACTAGTCAGCTCGTCGACTACCCGCCAGACTATTCTAGCGGGTAGTCCAGGTCGAGAGCTGCGAGCAGCGGATTTTTCAACTACTTCATAATTCGGACTATATTTTGTCGGTCCGACATCTTAATACGTAATGGGAACGAGTTCTAATGCTAATCGCATTTATGTCAAATATGTATGTATACTTATTTATAAAACTGTCTATAGACGATTGTTCGATACTATTTAGTGTAATTCCGTTGTGTTTGCATTTTAATTTTAAGTAGATATGTGTAATATCCTCCTCGCTCCCCCTAAATTTATTTATAGGCACATATGAGTATAAGGTTTTCGAATTTCACATAAACTTTTCACAATTTATCACTTTTTACACTTATAACACCATCAATCATTATAATGGCTAGAAACAGTTATTGAAAATATAAACCATAAGGTTATTGAAAAGCAATAAAGTAATGGGAAGTACGAAGGTTTATTTATTATTACCCCCAAAGGGATTCATTCAAAAGCAATTAGTAAAATACAAGTATGAGGAAAATCAAAACTTTATTTTTAAGTGAACAGCAAAAAATAAAAATAAAATATTTCTTAAAAAATAACCATAAATTTGGGTAGGTATACCAAACAAAAAAAAACATTTAAATAATGCGCAAGCTCCGGCCGGGAAGACCAATAACTTAAACACAGTTGTCGGTAGTGGACGAATGAAGAGAGCGGAAGATCGTGTATAAAGAACACCTTGGGAAGAAGCTGGAAAATTATAATACCTATAATTTTCCAGCAGTAGAGTTTTAAGGCCATACATCTCTCATGTACAAGACCATGTGCATGAGGAAGACCATGTCCAACGATGGATGTTAAAAGGGCTGCTTACGGTTACGGTATGATATGATACGCGAAAATGTCAGAAAATTATTTCCAACGAGTTGATATTAAGGTTTTTCAGGAGGAACATATTACCCATATATGTATATATTCTTATATATACCTATATAGAAAAGGCTTCCAACCAATGTAGCGATAAGAGGATTAGGCCTCGTGTCGAGTCGCACGCCTCAAATGACTTGATTCGCCCTTTGTAGGTTTCCGGGACATATTCCCTTTTTATTAACCCCGCCACACCGCAGATACTCCAGAAATAGGTTCTGTATGATGCTGTTAGGTTTCATATTGAATGAAGTAAAACCTATAATGTAGTGAGGAAAGGATTTCGTTATTCAAAATGAAATCTGTTGTAAGGTGGTTACTCGTATTCAAGAATTTAGTATAGAATCTACATTATATACTCTAATTTCCAGGTTTTAAAAGAGAAGTGTCAGAATTCGCAGGTATAATATCACGCTTCGTCGGCGATGAATCATTTCGTGGAAGTGTTTGAATGTATTTTTTTTCGATTCATGGTATATTTGTGATTTTCATATTTATTCTTCAATAGAGCGGAAAAAGATTTTTTATTGTACTTTTTATTTTAAGAATAGGTCAAACTATTATGTTAGATATATTATATAGAATGTCTGATTGTTACTCTATCGTCTATCAACCCACAACTTCTCACTGCATTGCACAGGCCTCTTGTAGTAAATCGCTAGATGCTCTCAGGCCAGAATCTACTACGGTGACTCACGGCAGATTGCTAAATACACATGCTGCAGTATTTTTATTTAATTATGTTTTTTAATAAGTTATGCTCGCCGGGTAACCCTGAACTCACAACTTCAGAAATTAAAGTCGAGAATAGAGAACAGCAGGTTATACTAGTAATATTTTTATATATTAGGTTTATATACTATATTTGCCTTTTTATATGGAAAATAATATATTTTTTTTTATTACATACTGAACAGAATATTGTCCATTAAATTTTAATCTTTCGTCATTTTTCTGGCAGTCATTATCCCATCGCAATCATTTTTTTTGGGGTTTCTGAGCGAAAAACTGATTTACCATAAATGGTTTATACTGCATGGACTGCATGGAATATACATTAAAACTTCCCAGCCAAGGTCCATCAATTATTGTTTCGTCATCAAAGATGTATGTGGTTAAGCATTGTCATGATGGAAAACTACACTTTTTCTATTTCTTAATTCTGGGCGTTTTTCTTGAAGTGCTTATTTCAATTTTACTAATTGCTGACAATAGACATCAGGGTTAATCGTTTGATCATGTGGCAAAAGCTCATAATACACAATGCCTTTCCAGTCCTACCATACACATGACATGACTTGTTCGGAGTGGCCTGGCTTTGGGACTATTTGTGATGGCTCACCTCGTTTAGACCAAGATCGTTTTCGAACATTGTTATCGTAGGTGATCCACTTCTCATCGCCTGTTACCAATCTTTTCAGAAACGGATCGATTTCATTTCGTTTTAGCAACATCTCGCATATGGAAATTCTATTCATCAAGTTTCTGTTATTTAAATCATGCGACATCCAAATAAATATCTAGCTTTTTTTTACAAAAATCAGTTTATGCAGGGGATCAAAAACTGTTGAGTGGTGAATGCTAAGCTCTTCCGCAATTTAATGGCTACTTATGTGTCGATCTGCTTCAATTTTTTCAATGATAACATCAACATTTACCTTATTAGGACGACTACAGCGAGGAACATCATTCACATCAAAAATACCAGACCTGAATCGACTAAACCTTTTTAGCAGTAGTTTTAGATAAAACATCTTCTCCGTAAACACTACAAATATTTTTTCAAGCTCTAGAAGCATCATACATTTGTCGAAAAAAAAATGTAACATATTAAAATGCAAGTTGCAAAAAAAATATGAAAGATAAAACTTTCAACTGAAATTTCAATTTGCCGCCATTACAAAAAGTCAGCTATCAAACGGTATATAACTTACCCGCCGGTGATCAGTGTTGCCAGAAATATAACACGCTAAATCATACGTTTATAAAGGCCGCGAACATTTCCAACTAGGTACTTATTATAAAAAACCTAATGTATGATTTCCTTATATTATTCCTTTCCGGGGCCACTGTTTTTTTATTATATCAGCCTTCATCGGCACGATGTTCTTTAAAAACCTAAACCAATAGGACATCAGTGAATGTTTTATATAATTATGCATATATACCCCTACCATCGATTTGAGAATACATACTAGTTATACAATCACTCTAGGGCAGGCATGTTAGAGTCTAATAGTGTTCTATGTTCCTTAGCTCTCGAATTCTATAATATGTGTTTCTATAAATAGAACACTCTTATATTACGTAGTACTTAAGTTTCAAATTTGACTTTTTAATGATGAGGAGTCAACTTCTGGTTCACAACCAGAAGTTTTCAACCAGGTTTCTTTGATAAGGACGTATGATGTGTCATCTAGTCTATTCCCATTTCGATGACCTCTACACACCTTATACGAGTACATGGATAAAAAGAGTGCTAAATCGTAGTAGCTAGTGCAGTTCGAAAACTTTATTGCTCTTGCACCAGAGCAGCTTTTTCATGGACTTTTTAATAAAAACACAGGTAGAAAACTTTCGAATTTATTTTGAATGTATTTCTCTGTAACCCTTTTTAAACAGAACAAAAATGTATTATATTTTAACTGCAGCCGAACGAACGGTGCGAACAGATAGATATAAAAATATTGGCAATAATAAAAAAAACACGTGGAAAACTATAGAACAGAATTTATCGTGAGAAAACACCTGCTGCTAAGGAGTGTTGTAAAGAAATCCAGGATAGGGATAGGATCTATGATAAATTATTGTGTAGTGTAATGCTAAAGTTTACTCGGAGAGGTATAAAATATGCATTTGACACATAGAGATAATATCCAATTATGTCGAGGTCAAATGGTTTGACATATTTAGTCACCTGATTCTGCATCAAGAATGTATTCATGAAGATAATGAACAGGGCCATTTATTTAGGCTTATACATGTATGAGCCGGATCATATTAATGTGTGGGCCGGTCATCCATGTCTTCGCCGTGACGAGCGATCAAGCAGCCACGTTCTCTTTTAAAGACACCGTCGGAATACGGAAGATGATAAATTCGAAAATAAAAAGTAAACTTCACATAAGTATATATTGGTAAGAAAGTTAACAAAATCCTGATGTAAAGGTTAATTTAGAAGGATATATAATATGATATTTGATGCTATTGGTTTGATGAGTAAAGATGGTAATGCTTTCAAATAAATAGAAACCCTCTTAAAGTATTAGCCAAGTTAAAAACTTGACTGTCGCCACAAATAGAGGAAAGAGCATTCATAAAAATCCGAATGTATTTCCTGCAGCGCGTCTTTTACACACTCTTCAATATAAACATTCGGAGCGAAGGGAACAAATTGGCAACATTTTAAGGGTTAAGCAACCACTTTGATCAGGAGAAATTTCCATTACGTCTTGAAATATTGAGAGCGTTTCTTCCAGCGCGTTTGTAAATCAAAGACAGTACCGAATTGAGTAGCTGTTGGTAAACATACATTGGTATATACGCAGTGAAGCGTAGTGAACAGAATTCATGTTTGCGTAATGTACATTATATGTTTATTCGTCTTATTACTTGGTGTTAGATGGTTTCCTCAGAATTTTAGCGAAGCTCAAAATCATTGCCGCGTGGAACGGTGTCTTCAAATGCTTGAAGAACTCGACAATGGTCAATAAAATGCTGATTTTTGATGTAGTAACAGGTGATAAAAACTATGAGCCCAAAACTAAAAGGCAATCTACGCAGTGGGTCTTTCTTTTCGAGGCGTTGCCGACGAAAGTGAAGAATGGACGGAGTGCTGAAAAGAAGATGACTCCTTCTTTGGCAGATCAGGCCACTTTCCTACTATAACTTTAGAAAATAAAAGAACAGTAACTGCGGACTGATATGTGAACAGCTGTTTGCCAAAAATCAAGCAACGACGCCCACGAAGCAGAATGAAGCCTAATATATGACAGTTCAGAAGATAAATTATTTCATTACAGTTACTTTTATAAAGGCTTCTTAGTACGAATTAAAGTTATTTCAAAGACGAAAATTACACGTTCCAAACAAACTTCAAATTCGACTGACAAGTTTCCCGGAGGAACCTGACTCTGAATAGATTTACCACTCATTTTCAAGACGTCAATCCAACATGCCGTTACTAAATAATTTAGACATCTTGCCGTATTTTCGCCATTTCGAATTCTCCACAAATCTATCTTAACCGAATACTTATTCATTCGTGACTTTAATTCTACGAAGTTTCAAACCGATTTCTACTAAAACTGTTCGGAGTAACAAGGGGAGTTTTGAACTTGTATGTAACAAATGGGCATCGGACGGAATTAAACGATGGGGAAATCCACGATGAAAATAGTTTATTTTGTTATAATATAGTCTAGACGTACCTAAATTTATCGGATAACTAGTTTTTCTAATGTGACGTTTTACATGGACAATCGCGTTTTGTTAATAATAATAATAACAAATAACCCCACACTCCATTGAGTGTTAGGATTCATTCCACACTGTGTAGTGGCGTGGAAGTGTCTTCGTCCAGAGACACATACAAAGTATAGAAGCAGGTTTAAAAGTACCGGTTATAAAGATTAATATATATTTATAATAAGGATTATGTTCGAAATGGAAATGTTTCACAAATGCTTATACCTAAACAACTACCTGTAAGTAAGTATCCTCCTAATAAGTAAAATTCCTATCCTACATTTCCAACGTGTACCTACCTTACGGAGTGGCTAGGCGCCAAACATTACATGTCAAGCACATTATAACAAATCAAACAGACTTACTTCGAACGGGACTGGCCATTGGAGGATACATTTTAGACTTTGAAATTTTTTATTACGAAGAAAACTTAACACTGGCAGTATGTACTAATTGCACCATTGCCATACATGAAAATAAATCAATCAAAACTCGCTGAATTTTATTTGGCAATCTTGTACAGGATCTATTTCGCATCACAAGTCACGATGCGACTTCGTTTTTGTGACGCTTCAATAACACAGTGTACACATGGTCGCTTTCCTGTCGCTTTAAAAATATATTATATGTGTCTTTGTGGTGTCGGGCGGTTTTAGAAGAACACCACTCAAACTCTTTCCGTGGTCTCGCAAAATACGACTAAGGGATATCAAAGCTACCACAAACCATTGGGAAGAACACCACCTTTATAAAAGTGGGCTCGCCAACCCGTTTGACCAGCATGGCGTTTTACGGCCGTGTCAGCAATATACGTTGAAAAGGCTAGTTCTGATTCCGATTCTGAATCTTATTATACTAAATTTATAGTCAAATGTTTAGTCTATCTTGTGACCTGATTTGTGACACCGGTGACATATAACTATTACGAATATATACTAGTACACGGAATATACGAATATATGCCAATTTCCAAGCTTGTCAGTTCAACTTACAGAACATTCAATACAAACGCACTACGCTATGTCGCGCTGCACTGTGATCAAAATTGTGTGCCCAAAATAGGTGAACTAATTGGAGTTCCAATGTCAGTGACTATGACATAAAGGTCGAGCCTTACAATGTCGAGAGGAGACCGTGACACTAACAATACTTACACTCTTGTTATATGTATTATTATTATTTGGATCTTTTCTCGGTTTATTGGTATATATATACCTATGGTATGTATATAAATATATTTATAACGTAACGAAACCAGCATTAGGCGTTTACACGGTGAGGAAACTGTGTACTCAACCACCGTGCACCGTAGTTACGATAGACGTACAATGTCAGCTGTCACCGCGATATTATCATATATAGTGCGTATATATATTTATACGAAATCTCATATTCTACTGTGTGTGCAATTTGTCTTAATGTTTATTTAGGGATGGGATACATAAATGAAATATGCAACAAGCTTCGATATCGATAACTGACATTGCTATTAGGTGCGAAAAAATAAAACAAATTATTTATTTATTATACATTAAAATTTGAATTACTGAATCCTTAACATTGAATGAATGAAACTTTGATTGGGACTATTAACAAAGCCGCAACTAGTCAATAAAACAGTTCTGATAATTGGAGATTTCTACTTGCCAGATATCAGGTGGCCTCTTCAAAAATCACAGTGGTAATCGACTCTATGGAAAGGTCATATACACTTTCATAAACAGTAACTTAGAGCAACTCGTGACTGAAAACACCAGGAAACGTAATGACCAAGAGTCACTGTTGGGTCTGGTCCTTTGTATGACCTATCGGAAAAAGTGACCACATGGTTCTGATCGTCAAAATTCAGTTACATAATCAGAGAAAAAGTAGACCAAAGAAAATACGTGCCGTGCCTTTCACTGTGCAGACTATGATGCTATTATTAAACAGTTAAACAACTCTAAATCAGACAATGGCAGATCCGTAGATGACATGTGGACCACCTTTAAAAGTCATGGTCACAGCAGTAGTGTTACATTAGTTCCAGAAAGATACTGCCCTATTTAATGAAAACTGTATTTATTTGGATTGTTACATCTTGTAACTTTGCAATCTTAAACACCACACGATACCATGATTGTAAACTGTGTTATTCCATTGTACACTAAAAAATGAGCATAATATATTAAAAATAATTGGACCACTCGTTTAACAGACCGTTGACCTCTTGAACTCAGTGAAATCGTTTGTCATTTGACAATGCCTGCAGACTCTTTCTCGCTTATGGTGAAAGTACTTTGGTTTATATTCTCTCGCACATGCTCTGTATATCTAGCGGTAGCAGAAATATTAGACCTGAGGTAGGTACCGTACACCGCGCGACCAGCTCTCAAGTCAACTGCCAACTCCAAGTGGCTGCGTGACTAAGCGATGCCGAGTTTCAAGCATTTTCAAGCAAGCGGTTTACCGCGATCAAGAAACACGTATTAAAATCAAGCCCACGGAAAAAATATTACACATTATTTTCTACATAAGTGAATTTTCTCCCATATGTACTTAAGTTAATCACATTTTAATCGATCGCAATTTCGCTTCAGTTACTTTTGATGGCTCCTTTAAGCTCTGGCAGAGTCGCTGTTATATGTAAATGGGTCTTCTGAGTATGTGATTTTAATCTGACTAAGCGATTAGCGATTAGCTCAGTTGGTAGTGCCATTGCCTGCTATGTAAAAAGGTCCCATGTTCGACTCCCGTTCGAACATTAATTTGTTTAAAGACAAACATCTGTTTTTATACAAATATGTACCTAAGTTTTAACTCAGTGGTACGAATCGACAATCTGAAATCACGACTTATTTAGTTTTCATAAAATAGGTATTAAATTTCAATTACAAGCAGGTGAAATCTAATTAATTGAAATATTTATTGAAGCATGAGTTTTCAATAAGGAGTGTTAATTGAGTCTGTTAGGCTTTGATGTTTAATTTAATAAGTATTCATTCCTATACAAAACAAGTTAATAATTATAACTTAATTATATAGCACAAAGGTATTGAAATATCGGGTTAAAAGTATCGGAAGAACTTCGGGTGTCAATTTAAACGCACGTGTACAGCGATGAAAGCCAAGGGGTATCTATCCTCGACTCTCATTTCTGAGTTTGTGAGTCCAAATCCTCAGCTGAGTTCTACTTAAGTACGGATTTAAAAAAATATCACTTCTCGACGGTTAAGAAAAACATCGTGAGGAAACCATCTCGAAAATAAAAAGAAATCCGTGATATGTGTATCCACCAATCGCCACGTCATGTACTATGGCCCGAAACCCCATCCTGACTAATGGAAATGTGAATGCTTCTATAATAATATTATTATGTTTGTAACACATAGGATAGTTTTTAAATTTAATGAGTCACAGACTAAAGCTAGTGCGAGTTCATGCGAGTCAACCTAAATATTTCAAAATGTCAAATAAAAATCTCAATATACCTACATACATCTGTAATAGTGTAGTGATAGGGGATTGTTTTTTTTTTTCATATATGGCAATGGTGCAATTAGCACATTCTATTAGTGTCAAGTTTTCATCATCAATATATATATATATAATAAAACAGTAAAAGGGTAGAGTCGGTACATTGCTTAATTAAAAAAAAAACCTCGGGATCGGGACCTGGGAATGCAATTCAGTAGCTATTTTTTATTTTTCGAAAATGTCTCTCTTATGTACTTAAATATGTGAGTTTGTATTTTCTTATGTAACTGTAGTGTCTTGTAATTGTTTTCTGAATAAATGTTTTATCTATCTTTTAAAAATCTTTTACACCTGCTTAGTCCACGCGAGCGAAGCTGCAGGCAAAACGTAGTAATAAATAATTTCAAAGTCTAAATCGCATCATGTCAATATCCAGTCCCGTCGAAGTAAGTCTGTAGTCGCTCAGTAAAGTGATAGTAGGTTTACTGATGACAGAAGAGGACTCCTTGGAAGCACACGCAAAATGCAGTCCTTACTATTACTATTACAAAAAAAATACTTTGAAGTTTAATAAACCATCAATCACTATTAAATCACAAAATGTCAGTAATGTACACAAGTTTTATAATAAGCAAAGAAACACTTCACTCCTCGAATTGCCGCCGAAAATTCAAGAAGATTGTTTTTAACAAACAATTCTACGATAATTAAATAAGAAAGATAACTAAAATAACTTGAGAACAAAAACTCTGTGCATGACAGGTTAATTTCTTTAGCAGTAATAACAATAATTTTCTTCTAGTCATGACGCTTTGTTACATTCAACCGGGTAAATAATGTGAGTGACCTAAACATTCTTTAACAGTGCTAGACCTTATTAGGAATCGAGAAATACACACGACGATGAACACATACGAAATATCGAACTTGTACTAGACTTTAAAAAAGTTCACCTACTGAGAATCAAACATGGGACATTCAGCATAGCAGACACGCAAACATTCTGTTGTATAGTAAAAGTTCCATGTCTACAAAACAGTACAAATGCCTGTTCTTTTCTAATTAAATATTTTATTTTCTAAGGCTTTGTACGGCTTTTTCTTTTTTAACCTTTAGACTTTTTTATGATTGTTTAGACATGTACAATAAAGTGTGTAAAAAAGAAAAAGTTTTTAATTAAAATACACAATTATTTAATTTAAATTATACGGGAATGATCTAAGACATCATTTAAAATACTTTAAGTAGGTATAATGAAACCGGTGGGAGTAATTTGTTTAGAAACAGACTGCAAGTGACTTGATAAAATATACAATAGTAGACGTTTTTTAGGATTAAGTGAATCGGCATTACAAAATTAAAAAAAAAAAAAGTGATTAAATAAGTTTATGTTATGATAGTAGACATAAATCTCCGAAATAAATTTCAAAATCCATTTAAAAACAAGCTTAAAATCAAAAAGTTATAAAAGGACTGCCTGTATAAGTGTTAATGACGTAATTTCGAAGTAGAACCATTAAAACTACGCCTGAGTGACAGAGAAAGCAATAACTCCCCAACTCAAAACTTCAGTCATGTTCATATCTAACCAAATTTTAAACGCATAGCAGGCAGGGACGTAATTAATTCGGTGGTCGTTAATTCTAAAAAAACTGGAAGAAACAAAATCACAACATGAGTTCACAAATGTCCTATAGAACTGAAACTCTCATCTTACCCCTATTTTCCTACATAATATAGTAAAGTTATATTGTGAGGAATAATAAAAAAATACTTACGAAAACAATAATCGTTTATAGGCTATGCTTCAATACGCTTATATAAAAGCGATAACTGTTAACGCAAAGGGGAGAAGGTATTCGGTGAGAAGGCGTTCGTCACAAATAGGCATAGAAATAACTAGGTAGTAAATGGGCGTAGGCGAAGACAATTACTTACTGCGAGTTTTAGACCTTCTACAACGGCGTGGGAATATTTGAAACTATTGTTTCTCATACGGATCAGTGCTCACTAGATGTTCAAATGTCAATGTGATTTAATAGAACGACATAACTGACAACACTAATTTCAGAGAAACCTCTAATAGTTCCCCCTATCATATAAATAGCCTTTGACGCTGCCAGTTTGCGTCACGTTTATATTCGATGTTAGGCTGCGGTCTAACAAAGAATGAGAAACTATAAGCGATTAACTACTCGCCCAAGTCACGTACAAATTCCACAAGACAACGATTAAAAGACAGTGATAGAGACACTAATATAGTTCAACAGTCTCTAGTTTTATCAGCCGGCGATATGAGAGCCAAAAGAGCTCGCCCAGTAACACTCGCCTGCAATGTGACTGTCAACATCATTTAGTGTGGGGGACGGAGGAGTAAAACTAAGTGAGTTGCTTCCAACTCATCGCTGTCGGTCGCTTCACTCATTCAGCTTTACTGGTCGAACTGTATACTCGCTCCTCATTACTCGTTTATAGCTGGTTACCCGCACATCGTTTCTCATTCTTGATCGGACCGCAGCCTTAACTCACAGATATTTACTACATAGAAATAAATTATTTAGTACGGTTTAAAAGTTTGTTTAGGAGCGTATCAACTAATATTCCGCCCGCCTACGACATAGCAATAACTAATTTACATAAAATAACGTTTTGTAAATTTAGCAATAAACTTTTGCCAATTTCACACTTTGAGTCCTGAATTAATAATATGCCAACAATGTTTCCAGAGTCATAAACTAAGTAATTGGATACACGTATTGGATCGAAAATGTTTCTATCAAAGTGGAACGTTATAAATGAATTCTGTTGTTGGATATGACATAGATATGTTACGGATAATATCCACGGGGTGGACTGAGTACTGCCCGGGCAATACCGGACAGTGTTTGTATGTACTTTAAGAAGGTACGAGTACTAGGTTTATATTTTATTACGTAGGTATTTATTACGTTTATATTTTAATATGTATTTACTCTAATTCTTTTTTCCATCTTCTACATATATAAATAACATTTACTTACTCCCCTACCACTTTATTTCCTGCATAGCCCAAAGGCTGACTAGGAAAGTTTTTAGGCATTAAGTCCGCCTTTTGTAATAATTTACAAAAAAGAGTGAATGGATGAATAAAGAACCCATAAATCCCTTATGCACAACACAATGTAATCACCATACTTATAATCTACTATAAGTTTAAAATTGAAATGTACTCTCTCCTCAAAAAAGAAATATTGCAAATCGATACACACATACATTTTGGTATTTTCTTTGACTACTATTTCTGACTTTGAAGCAAATTGAAAATCAATTTCTTTTGGTTCGCAAAGACATTGAAAATGAATTTTTTTGGTTTGCAATTCTAAAGTCAAAGAGCATGTCATAGGACGCTAGTGACACTAGTGCAGTCTTTAAAAAACTAATTAGATATATTTCTAATAGACATTGGCCGTGTAGGTCGGACAGCTTTAGGATATTATTAATACATGTAATATTAATAGGCTTATATTTAAACAGTTAGCAATTTACTCAGCACTTCTGCGTCTTTATTATCACCAGAGAACCTAAACCTAACTCACCTTTAAATTTGCTGCCACTTTCAGTATTTCTGCTGCTCATTTAATTATTTCCCTTATTAATATTGCCACATGGTTAAAGTTGCGACCAATATGTCCCAAGAAACTTCGTACGTAGCAGGTGTGGAGTTGCCAATTATAGATTCAAAGTAAATTTTTTTAACGGCTCCCAAACTTCATACCCGAATTCTGACCGGAAAGGTTTCATGGTGATTTAATGCTTCAAACCTCAGCCGAAACTCCTTTCTCGTAACTTTCTGTTAAAAGCCTTTTTTTCGTAAAATAAACGTTTTCCTTTGCAAACTCCCTCTTTTTGACGATGGAATTTATTGTTTAATGTTACCGTTACCGTAAACTAAATAAATGTTACCTTCATATTTTTATATCCCGATCGCTGCATAGTCAACCTGAAAAACAGAGATTTGTTTTAGTATTTTTTTCTATACATGTTCTATAAGCTCAATTTAATGCAATCAGCTCTGTCAGCATCCACTGCTGGACTACTGGCCCTAAAACTAGACGCTGGCCAAGCGGATTGGCGAATCCACTCTTTTAAGGGTGGTGTAAATCCTCCGAGTTTGTGGTAGCCAACATCAGTCCAAAATAACAAACGTTAGCACGCACCCGGATGCGTTGCCTACCTCTGGAGATATAGGAATGGATTTGAATAAATGATTAAGGAAATGTGGAGGGATAGATAGGATACGATGAAATGAGAATGGACTCTGGCATATCTCACTCATTACCGAAAATACATTGGAGGGGAATAGGATAAAGTGGGAAATATAGTGCATTTTAAGGTCTTATGTGAACGAGATGTAACTATGGTCTAGGTAATCGAGTGCTTTCAGTGGCTGTGGGGTTGCAACGTGTACCCACCTCCTACAAAAGGAATATTTTGGGTTCAAAAGGTCGTAATTTATCACGCGAGCCCAACACGCATTGGTGGATACTCATTCCCCAGATCTTTTCTCATTCCCGGGCACACAGATTTGCTTATTTCTTTTTCTTCATCGCCAAGCTAGTAACAATGGGAAAATCCGGACTTAAGAAGAAACTCAGTGGTACAGGTCGAGTCGAGAGTCGAGAATGGGATAACTATGGGATTTTTGTAGATTTTTTATAGGAAAGTAGGTGGACGAGGAAGCGGCACACGTCATGGTAAGTGGTTACCGCCGTCCATGGACATCTGTGACACCAAAAGGTATGCGGGTACGCAGCCGACCTTGAAAAATCTCTATTCACAGCCCTATTAGGAACCCCATATCGTAGCGTAATGGAAAGACCTCTTCAGACAGTTCGTTCCAAAGCCTAAGGATTCCTCTTGGTATCTACCCCTAACTACTAAATTATCTGTACATTGAATGAGATCTACATATTATAGTCTGAAAGTTTTAATCTTAGCTAATCTAAAAACTCTAACAAACCCGTTACTTCAAGTTTTACGTTAAATTGTTATCCAAATAGATAACTTTAAATTGTCTCCAAAATAAGATATATTAGAAAGATTTATTTGAAACGAATTTATACGAGAACAATATGCAAATTTCTTCAATTTTCAATTAACCAAAGCAAAAATATTATAAAAGCTCGATTGATTATTAAATTCAGAGGGGAGACGGAGGCAATATCGGAAACTCATTAATAATGTTACAGCTTGCCTCTAATTTCAGCATGACTGGCCATATTTTCTAAGTGGTTCAATTTTCTGGATATTATCCGTTTTACTGAAATTACACCAATTATTATTACTAGTTACAGTAACAGCCTATAACGTTTCACTGCTACAAACAGTCTTGTCCTTAAATCACGAGGGGGTTTTGGGCCACAACCTATCAAGCGGGCCCGGTGCGGACTTTTAATGCCCCAGACATTTTTTAACATCGAAAGAAACCCACGATCTATAGAAACATGGGGTTTTCTTTCGATGTTTTTCATCATCGTCGAACTTGTGACTATTTGATAAATTCGCTTGAGCCCTAAGTCAGAATAAACGAACCTTATTAACCTTAATGGTTGCTGACTCAAGTTGTTAACCTCAAGTTTTTAAGAAAAACAAATGTTAAAAACTCGGACTATAAACGTTTATCGCTGTAGTCTTAAACTATAGCGGTCTTAGCATTCACTCAGTGCCCAAGCGTTGAACGTTCATCGCTTGTATTTAGAATACTAAAGTTAAATCAATTACCATGGCGCTTATGACAGATGAGAACAGTGCTTGGAACACGTTTCAAATTTTATCGATAAAAAAACAAGGGTCATGTGTGAGTTGTGTATTTTTAAATGTTCTTTCTAAAGTGTAAACCAATTTAATTGTTATAGTAAATATTCAAAGAATTGTATGTGTTGGGTCCTTTGAGAGAGTGTTAAGAAAACCAAATATGTGTATAACAAGTGGCAGTATATTAATGCGTCTATTCCAGTAGATGACTGCTAGTGATTGACTGTATAATCTGTTCGCACCGACAACAAAAGCACATAAGAATTATACTTCTTACCCTACATATAAGCATTATTGTATCTATATATTTATAGTAATTCATAGACTGCACATAGTTGTTGTAAAATCAAACTTTAGTCCCATACATAGATCCCATACATTATGATTGCATTGACGTAAGAAAGCAAAATTCACATATGTAACCCAAACATAATCATCAATATTAAGTATTGTGAATCAGTAAAATAACTGCATCAAATTGTTTATCATATCCAATGAGTTATATAATATATAATATACCAAATTGTATATTTCTGATAATATACTATCGCAATAGTTTCAAAGATATAGCTACTCCACCGATAAAGAAAATATACACAAGCACTTTATTAACAACGAAGTATTGTAATAATTTATTTCTACCAATATTTACGAAACTTGTCACGTGTGTAAACGTCAAAAATGCTATGATACAATGTCGCGAGTTTAATACGAACTCAGTGGTACGGGCCGGAATGCAACTCACGATCTATCGAAAGAGAGTCTAATCAGAATACCCCTAAGCTATCACCACTAACAGTAACTATAATAATTCGTAGCGCAGTACAAGTTTCAAGTAGTATAAAAATGTTACATCATGGAAATAACATGCGTTTAGAAGATTTTTTTTTGGAAATAGCAACCAATTGAGCATTATTAATTGTCTTTATAATACAGAAAATAAACAACATTAATAGCCGACATATACTCATATCATATATCATAATTATATATTACATCCTCAACATTGAAATACAAAAACTATCAAACCCTATGGATAAAATTCAAAGCGTTGGTGATTGCAAAACAAGTCGAACTTTAGGCTTTTGTAAACAAAAACACATTTAAATTAGTCTGTTAAAATCCATTTAAAGAATTATAGCATTTTTGCGCGACAAATTCACCAAACATACGTTTAAACGTTCTTACATCATTCTTACATTTTATATAACCCGGACATCTTTGTCTTGGAATGTATTAAGCACAGTTTTTCTTTATGTCGTGAAGTCACAAGATGATTATCAGGTGTTAAGTACATTGATCTATTTAGATGATTCTATTATGCATACTTTATCTAAAGTCTAAATTCAGAACCGTAATATATATTACATATCACATAACCGTACCTGTGTTTGATTACTGGAACGATTTTCATAAAACTAAATATATGTTATTTCTAAGGTACATATTACTCGCAACAGTTAAATAATGAATCATTTTAACAATAGAAATAACGAAAGAAATTACACACCAATTCTAAAATCGTTTCAAACAAACTTATCCAAAGTTAATTTAAATATTAGGCATTTAATCTTCTATTTGCTTCAATAAACTTCCGAAAACAATTACTAAAAGTTGAACTAACTTTGATTATTTACAAAGCAATCAAACTTCAAGCAGGGGTCATTGTAATCTAATTACACCCCAGAATACTTACTTCCAGACAAACTAATTGTGAACTCTCAACACAACCTGGCACCTGAGGATTTATTTGATTGAACAGTTCACTAAGCCTCGATCGATGAGGCTGACAAAGAGGTTTTTAAATTCAATTGTTTAGTACCGTTTAATGGAAGGTGGAAATGCGTAGCTTGTAGCTACGCGGGTACAGAAGGAGCTACGGTGTAGAGGCGCTACGGCGTAGACGTCCCGTTCGAAACGCTTCTCACGCTAGACTGGCAGTGAAACCATGCTGCTGTTCGTTCGGGCTTACGCCTGGGGACGTAGAAATGTTTTGCTGTAAATGAACGTTCAACATGCGATGTAAATTAAACTTTTTATACCTGCGCATATTTTTTAATATACCTACACAAAATTATACGTTTATATTTTTTGTAATTAGTAGAATGTGATATATTTTGTAGTTAGTGTTAATGTGAATTTTATCCTTGTTGTAATAAACCTCATACCTTGTGATAAATTACATATTCCAATTTTCAAAATGATGAATCCATGGACGGCAGTATCCACTTTTTTTTTTTTATGTACGAAGGCGGCAGACGAGCATACAGTCCACCTGATGGTAAGTGGATACTGTCGCCCATAGACATCCGCGATACATGCCAACATTAGTCCAAAATGACAAATGTTGGCACGCCCCCGGATGCGCTGCCTACCTTTGGAGATATAGGAATGGATTTGGAGAAAGGGTTGGGAAAATGGGCAGGGATAGGATGGGATGGGAATTGGGTCTGGCACATCTCACTCACTACCGAAACACGTACGTACATTGGGGCAATACGATAAAGTGGGAAATGCAGTACATTTCAAGGTAGTCTTCTGTGAGAGAGGGGTAACGTGGCCAGCCTGTGCAATCCAACAGCGCCCAGCGGCTGTTGGATTGCAGCGTGCACTCTCCCCCTTCTAAAACTCCCACTTACTACCAGGTGAACTCCATGGTCTCTATCACCTTTTTCCATAAAAATAGTAAGTTTAAACAGTTGTTACTGTGAGAAATATGAGTATATAAATAAGAATATTGTTGATAAAGATATTTCACATATTTTGTCCGAAAATATAGCAAAAAATATAAGAAATTTATTCAATCAAACATTTAATAAATAAATGTTATTACAAGGTAGATACTCCGTCGAACCATAGAATTACACAATATGTCATACATGATGCAATACTGGACGTATGATGGGTGACAGCAGGTTTTCAAGTAGCATGACCCCATCTCTTACCATGTGTGTCGTAAAAGGCGTCCAAAGTATATAGGCCGCTATATAAGCCTTGAGGAACTAGAGGAACCTCTAAAAGAGTGGACTAGCCAAATCGTTTGGTCAGCGTTGTGTTTTAAAACCATACATCCTTCGTGCGAGAGAAAATGTACATAAGGACGCCCAAGTACAGCAGTAGACGACAAAAACGCTGGTATACATAATTTAAAACACGGAATCACAGAACAGAAATTGACGTTTACTTACAATATATTTACATCCAGTAGTTATTACAAACTCTAGTCTCAACACAATATAAATCCCTTACTACTATGTACATAAATTCCCAGCACATAATTTGCAGTGAACCGCACAACGGATAGTAGATGGGACATCCAAATGAATACATATTGCTCCACCGGGCGGTCGTATTTCAAACTTTACTCATTGATTTCTTTACTTCCCACAGGGATCAAATTCGTTTCGTATTTTAGGGTTCTATAAAAAAAGGGCAATAATAGGCTTTATTACCTTTATAAAAAGGCGCTATAGAAAGCGTGCTTTGCATTAAGTGTCACCGCTTTAAAACATAGTGACGTCACCAACTCTGCTAACCCTCCGTATACAAACAGTCGAACTCTTTTTCGCACCCGTGAAAATGAAACTTAATACTTATGTAAACATACGATCGCCTGCCAAAAAATTGTGAAGGTTTTGTGTTAATATCGATAAATAATTCAGCCCGTTAAAGTCTCATTGCAGGCAACAGGGCACGCAAATACGAGTAGATCACTGGGTGATTTCCGGCCATAATCCACCACGCAGTTCCGGTGTGGATTGGTGAATACACACACTCCAGACTTTTTATGCATGCGGGTTTCCTCACGATGTTTTCCCTCACATCCGTACTTAGGTATAAACTCAGTGGTACGGGCCTAGGACTCATGACTACACGAATATGAGTCGAGTTTAGATACTCTTAGGCACCAACTACACTAACGAGTTTCTCGGGGCGATAATCTCGCATACGCATATATGGCGCCTTTGGGCTCGCGGACATTACAGACGCGGCGGGTCGCACCTCAACACAATAATTTAAGTTAGTTAACTGTCGACATTCAATCCTTCACATCGTCGCACAGCAAATAACTAACGAATTACATCCATTAACTGTATCTGTTCAACGAACATTGAGGCGGGCCGCGTCGCAGCGCAAACATCGGTACATAATTGTGCGAGAGATTCGGCAGTGCGCACGTGCGCTGCGCTGCGGCGCGAAGTGGCCCACCTCTAGTGTGCGATGGTTTATACAAAATATATGAAAATCATTCATTAGTATTTTTGCAATTTAATGGGTTGCGATGCGGCTCGCCGTTATATGCGCGAGCCTTTAGGATAATACCGCTTTCTCAATATGTAGAAAAGTATTTGTAACTTAGTTTTATGAAGAAATGAAGGTCATTGATTTTTTTTTTTTTTTTTTTATAGATTAGTGGGCGGACGAGCAGGCGGTCCCACGTGATGGTAAGTGTTACCGCCGCCCATGGACACCTGCAACACCAGGGGGTATGCGGGCGCGCCGCCGACCTTGCAAAATCCTATTCACAGCTCTCTTGAAGAACCCCATATCGTAGCTTAATGGAAAGACCTCTTGAGGCAGTTCGTTCCACAGCCTACGGGTTCGCGGTATAAAGTAATTTTTGGACCGAACAGTGCGCGACACCTCCGTATCGAGGAAATGCGGATGGACCGCACTTCTGTGACGGGAGGTGCGGTTATAGAAACCCGAGGTGGGAATTATATTGAACAATTCTTCAGAGCATTCCCCATTGTACAGGCGGTAGAACACACAGAGAGACGCAACGTCTCTCCGACTGCTGAGGGATTCTAAACCGCCCGTGAGAGTGGGATCGTCGATAATACGAACAGCACGTCGTTGGATGGAGTCAAATGGGTCCAGTTGGTATTTCGGTGCGCCGGCCCAGAGATGGGAGCAATACTCCATATGGGGCCTCACTTGAGCTTTGTAAAGCATAAGGAGATGCCCAGGGGTGAAGTACCGCTTCGCTCTGTTCAGCACACCGAGCTTTTTGGAAGCCATTTTGGCCTTATTTCCCAGATGACCCCTAAATTCGACTTCGCTGGAAATGTCGACACCAAGGATCCCGATACTCTCCGAGATCTTAAGAGGCATGCTCTGAAAGCGAGGTGCTACGACAAAGGGGGTTTTTTTAGCGGTGAATGCACAGACTTGCGTCTTACTGGGGTTGAAATCCACTAGGTTCAGAGAACCCCAAATCGAGACTAGATCTAAAGAGTCTTCGATTTCAGACACAAGCCTGGCGCGACTCTCTTCCACTTCGACCCGAGGGATGTTGGCGCGGCCTCTGTACAAGGCGTCACCAGTACTGTCATCTGCATAGCAACGTATGTCACCAATTTGCAACAGGTCGTTGATATGCAGAAGGAACAGAGTTGGGGACAGCACGGAGCCTTGCAGGACGCCAGCGTTAATAGACATGGTGTCGGAGCAGCTACCATCGATAACGACTCTGATGCTCCGTCCAGTCAGGAAACTGGCAACCCATTCGCATAATCCCGCGGGTATCCCGAAAGATGGTAACTTGGAAAGCAGAGATTTGTGCCATACCCGGTCAAAAGCTTTCGCAATGTCTAGGCCTACAGCCAGAGCCTCGCCTCTACTCTCAATGGCGTGAGCCCAGCGGTGTGTTAAATACGCTAAAAGATCACCAGCTGAGCGATTATGGCGAAATCCATATTGACGGTCGCTAATCAGTTGGTGATCCTCTAGGTACCCGAGGAGCTGTGTGTTTATGACACGCTCCATCACCTTGGAGAGGAGGGAGGTGATCGCTATTGGCCTGTAGTTGGCCGGGTCTGTGCGGTCACCCTTTTTGGGTAAAGGGTGAACATGAGCTACCTTCCATGTTGCCGGGAAGTTTTTTGTGGAGTATGAGAGTCTAAAGAGTCGCGTAAGCACCGGGGACAACTCGGGAGCGCATAATTTGAGCACCATTGCAGGAATACCATCTGGCCCACTCGACTTTCGGATATCAAGAGTTGCTAGAGCTCGCCGGACTTCACGCTGCGTGAAACAGATTACCGGCATGGAGCTTGTGCATCTCGAGATAGACGGTGGTGATGCACCTCTATCGTCCAGAGTCGAGTTCGAGGCAAAAAGATAGCCCAGGAGATCGGCTTTCTCCTTGGCCCTTGGGCCAGTGACCCATCGAGTTTTCGCAGTGGTGGGAGTGACGACTGACAGAAGTTACCTTCAGCAGCCTTGGCGAGCGACCAGAAAACTCGGCTTCCAGAAGGACAGCTAACTAGTCGATCGCCAATTCTGCGGATGTGCTCATTCTTTGCTCTGACAATGATCTTCTTACTGCATGCACCTCGAGGCAGCGTTAAATTTCTTCCTCAAGTCGGTGGTATTCGGATCTTCGGACACCTGCGCTTTGGCCCAGGCCCTGTATGCAGCCCGTTTATTACGACGGGCCTCTCTGCAGGACTGATTAAACCAAGGTTGGCTCCGTCCACCTACGGGTATCACGGAACAAGGAATATAACATTCCATGCCCTGCAACACCACGTCGGCAACGGAGTCTGCACAGGTATCCGAATCTCCCGACGAGAAACAGAGCTGCCTTCAGGGATAAGAAACATAGAATTCGCGCAACCCATCCCAATCTGCAGACTTGTAGTGCCAGACGTTGCGCGTTCCCTGTGAATGGGTCGGCACGGATTGCTTGGCTGGCACAGCAGTTCGAACGATACAATGGTCGGATGATCCTAATGGAGCATCAACAACAACATTATAGTCGTCCGGCCGCGTAGTCAGCAGGAGGTCCAGTAAGGAGGGGGTATGGCTCTCGATATCGGGTATCCTCGTGGGTGAGGACACCAACTGTGAGAAACCATAAGCCAGGGCAAAGTTATAGGCTGCTCTCCCTGCGCGGTCGGTAGTTCGGGATCCCAACCACTCTTCGTGATGAGCGTTAAAATCACCGAGGACCACCACTTCCGCGCAAGGGAACTGCTCGAGCACGCTATCAGTCGTCTCTTGTAGACGCTCAAAAAAGTGAGTCGTCTCCGTATCACCGCTGTGGGACCTGTAGAGGCAAGCGTAGACTTTAGTGGAACCTCCGTAGTCAATACGCGCCCAGAGAATCGACAGGTCCCCGTCTTCAAAATGGCTGAGGCGGCGGCAACAAATATCCTCCCGGACGTACATGCATACCCCTGCTCCAGGGGTATGCATACAAAACAGTGCTCCAGTTTGTAGCCGGGGTAATGAAGATACGATGCATCGGCCGGGCAGGATGTCTGTGTCTCCGTCAAGAAAAGTAAGGCCGGCTTTGCCGTCTCAAGGTGGTGGTGGACGGCGTCGATGTTACTATGCATCCCTCTGATGTTGCAAAAGTCCACTTGAAATGTGGAACTTGAAGGATGGGCCGCTGAGTAAACGTTATTCCTTATCTTTTTCTTGGCCATTGTAGTGTGTGAATAGGGAAAGAAAAGAAGGGGGGACGGAGAGAGAGATGGTTGCATGTGGAGCAAAGGACAAAGCACGGAGCAGAGAAAAACTAGGTCACAGAGGTTGTGTGACTTGCTGGCGCGGGGTACGGAAGGGCCCCCGGTCCCCCCCTGGGGGCAGCAGTCGGGTTCCACTCCGGTCTCCTCCGGCACGACTGCTACCCCAAGGGACTTTTCGCGTGCGGCGGGGCAGCCTCCCGGGGTGGAGATTAAAGAAAGGTCCCCGGGTCCGGGCCCCCAACAACCCGCGGGCGGTCAGCGAACAACCGTTTCACCGGGTCTCCCTGATCCCCGCGCCACCACGTCACGCCTATGCGCCTGTAATCCCCCGCAACCGCTGGTCCTCCTTTCCACACGCAACAATCCCCCTCTCGGGACGGCTTCTTCCGCGCACCGCCGGAACACGATGCGGGCCTCGCGGTTAATACGGCACCATTATGGCGGCGGACTCCGACGGAAGGGTGGTAGCTTTGCCGACGGAGTAACCCTCCCACCGCGAAAAAAGGGAACGCCATTGCCTCGTTAGTTAATAGCAGGGTGCACCACGAGCAGGTGAGGTTGGCTTAGGCTCCAAAGATGGTAGGTGAGCCTCTTACACCCCTTATGGTATGGTACACCCCTTACACCCCTTACACCTCTTACTTATGGTGATTTATTTAGACCATACCATTAGCTTGCCTTTCTATTGCTAGATATTGGCTTCTCCGATCACACACGATCTTTGGCTCTGACTACCTGGTTGAAGGGCGTCTCACACTGCGCTTGCCAGTATATAACCTCTTTTCGAGTACTCGTCAACCCCGTCGGTTAATTCTATGGACTTCGATCCTGTGCGCCATATGACCGAAACAGACAGGCATGTTGCCTACCATGAGATAGGTCTAGAAGAAGATTAAACGAAGAAAACCAAGAAAAACGAAAAAAAATATAGTAAATATAGCCATTCAGTAGGGCCTAGTACTAGCCTAGCTCTTCATACGTGATAGATTTTGTAGCGACATTATCAAAGTGCATCGAAGAAATATTTGTAACATAAAAATGGACTTCTATCTAATTGCAGGCGGTATTTGACGTCAATGGCAATACATCTAAAATGTAATCGAACAACTAATCTTCTAACTAGTGTCAATAAAGGTGTGCAATAAATAGTTTTGTCTATTTATCACGCCAAAATTCCTAAGAATGTGCACCTAGTTAGCATCGGAGACTTCTTCAACGCTATCCACCTGGCCGCTTGGAATAACTTACGATAAGATACGACGAAATTTGATAAAGAAAGAAAGTCACCGACATAACTTACAACCTTAGCGTGCTGAAGTGGCAATGGGCAAGTCATATCTGGCAGACCTACAACAGATTGAATATGGTATAATTTTATATGCTGATCTGGTCGTTAATTGAAACACAATGTGTTTATAATTTCACAGGCTAAGTTTCAACAATAAATAGTATATTTTATTCGAATAAAACCATACACGAAAAGTGTGACATAAATCTGATTTTACCGCAGATACTGAATAATAAATGACAGTCGTAAATCTCGTATGAAAACCCTATAAATCTAAGGGGTAGTTCTGAACAGGTTAACCACTGGCCGTGGGTAGAGAATTTAACAAACATCACCGGGTGATGCATTGATATTAGGTATTTTTTGATTATTCTCATTGCCTTTAATCGACCATTCTTATAGCAAAGATCGATGTTACATCGTATGAAACTCTTTCTTTACTATCGACCTACTGCAATAATTATTAACACTAAACTTAGATTATCAATATAAGATCATTCAAGATCAACAATCTCGTCAATCCAAAATACAATACAGGGATTTTTTTCATACACATTATTTTGTCTAGCGTACCATATCTTATGACGGTCAGAAATATCAAAATTGATCTTTAAACAAGTGAGAATGAACGTTCTAACACACTTTGATGTTCAACGATTAATATTCGTAAAATTAAAGAAATCTGGGAAAGATCTTACGAATCACTTTGATTGTTATTGAAGTAATTAAAGCAGACATGCTTTATCAAAGCTTTTTTAAAACTTCCTCTCTTTTGAAGTCTTGTTAAATTAATATCCGCAAATGGAAACTTCTTATTGAGTGATTGTAAAACTTGGATTTCAACAAATGTAATGGAAAGAGACGTCCGGAGCGCGTACTTGCAAAGACCCTGTTTTCTTACATTTCTGGGAACGTTTTTCTTACGACTCATTCTTATTTCTTACGAAATAAATATTCATCAACAATTAAAAATAGTCAACATCGACAACGACACATTTAATTTTGTGGATACCAAATAAATATCTGTGTGAATAAATATGTGGGGTTGTTGTTAATATTGATACGAGTATAATATTGTGAGGTCAACGTATTCGTTAAATTCTAATTACTTTTTTCATGACAACACTATATAACAGACGAAGAGAATTTCCCAATTTTAACCTAAATATAAAAATTCGAGTATAATAATATTAAAGCAGAATATTTCTAATATAAAACAGAATCGATTTTTAATGAAAGATACATTTAAATTCCTTTATATTTGTTTTTATTCACTATTTCCAAAAAAAGTTTTTCTAAAATAATTCCTTATTTATTAATTTATTGTTATTTTTCATTTCATTGTCAAGAAATTCTGCCCTTAACTAAATACCATATCGATGGTGGTCTGGGATAGGTAGCCCAAACTAACTTCTAGTTTCTACTTTCCACATTGATTCTACGAAACGATACGACAAACGACAACGACCTGTCATCACTGAACTTATCGGTCCACAACATGTCGCGTATCACCTCTGATACATCGAATAATAACAACTCGTTATATGAGGATATGGGTTCGTATAATGAGGAATCGGAATAACATGATGTATTTTAAGGGAGAAAATTTCGTCTGAATTCGCTGACACTTCTGATGTTCCGTGTCGGCCAGATTAACAATGGTACCACCCATCTGTTCCCCGGGTGTCGTCGAAGGCGACTAAGTGATAACAAAGCCGCTACCACAAGCCCTCAAGAATTACATGACCTCTAGAAGAGTGGGTTCGCCAACCTGCTTAGTCAGTGTCGCGTTTTAAGGCTATACATCCCTCACGCACAAGACAATGTTCTCATGCAGATATCCATATACAGCAATTGAAGATAAGAGGACTAGTTATGGTTACTGAAGTTCTAAATCTATGACCTCAGAAAGTACGCGAACTTTATCGTCTGATTAATGTAAAAATATTAAGTTTTAAGTATCAATCATCACAGGAGAATGCAGTTTCTTTTTTCTGAACTTGTAGCTTTCTCCGAAAAAAGTTCATTTTTTAAAAATAAGTTGTCTGACTTCATTAAAAAAATAACTTTATTAGACGCAACTATGAACGGTAATGTCAAATACTCTTCATGAACAGCTACTAATCGAACCGCTACTATTTGATACCTATATCTACGTATGTCCTGTTTCTCAACCTGGGGGTCGCCATCACATATAGAGGGGATCGCAGTTGGTTATGAAATAAACTTTTATTTATTAATAATCTATAATCACATTAAAGGGAAGAAACATAATTAGTAAGGGGATCGTAATGTTATTTATTTTACTTTGGGCCATTTCAGGGGTTCGCGCTCTAAAAAAGTTGAAAAACGATGATCTATGTAAATCAGTGCGAGTAAGGGATAAGGGGTTGTGTGAAATTAGTTCTGAATTTTAAATAGTTGTAGTACTAAAATTAATAGTTTTCACTAAAGAAATACAGTATCAAAAGAGTGCAGATATTTCTTATTTAATTTATCAACAAACAGTAATTATTGTACTAATTACTTTATTATAGCTTTTGTAAATACGCACTGAAAAGTTAGTACCTATCTCTTTAGAATCACCAATTAGTTCGAGTGAAAAGTTAAAAGCGCGAATATACTTTTGATTCAACGGACACTCTTAAGAAGTAAAGCACTTATCGCACTGTTGAATGAGCTTTTTCGTTTCATTTTTTACGGTTCCATATAATTGGATTATCGGAGTCTCTTAATGGGCATTGTTTTCGAACGTTCTTCCTTAATAGGTTAATAAAAATCCGGTTTATGTTTCTTTAATTATGGACTGCGGTTTCAGTGATTTAATGAGGAAGTTTTTGTGGTCTTTCAGTGAATTCGTGAAAAAATGTAAGCGGAAAAATAAACAGAATTATCTTTCTAATTTTAACTGCTTATTTATTATAATATTAACAATTATGTTTACACAATAGAAAATAAAACCAAAGAAGTCTCCATTGATTAAATATATTTTGCAATTTAGTTATCTTAATATTCATACTACACAAGCCTCCACTTATGAACTGCGTTTCGCGACTCGTCACTGCATACTGCACAGCTGCATAATATCGCTCTAATTCCTCCCACTCTCATAGAATACCACACTCAATGCACGCCATTTGCCCCACCATTTGCCCCCAAGGCTTACAACATTGTGCCTTTTGGCTTTGAAAGTCCAAAAACGGTCGCAGACGGATGTTCCAGTTTACACAGTAAACATATTTTGAAGCAAAGTAAATAACCACATAACAATAGCCCAACCCAAAGCTGAACGTTAAACATTTTTATTGTTTCTATTATTATTTTTCAGAGGTCAACTAGGTTCAAGGTTCAGAGGTCGTTTGGTATGTTATATTCAGTGTTCTTCGTATGTCTAAATCTGACCTTTATTACAAAACTAGCGACCCGCCCTTGCTTCGCTTCGGTTTATAAGAGTTTTTTTTTTTAATTTCAGAATAAAATAGAGCCTATATTAGAAACGGATAATGTAGTTTCCTATTTGTGACAGAATTTTTGAAATCGTTTCAGTAGTTCCTGAGATTACCCCAAGGTATCTAAAGACCTATGGATATTGGATCAACTTAAGGACGTTCCCAATATCACCAGCAATCGGCAGGATTGAACATGAGTGACTATAAATGTACGTAGTGTCACTGAAATAATGCAAACGTTGAAATAGGTTCAGCGGTATCGAAAGTATAATCGATTCTACCAGTCTTTACAATAGAGTTTTTTTCATAATTTATTGTTCATTTCTGTTATATCTTATATTCTACGTGCAATTGCATTCTAAGCGCACATTCTACGTTTTAGATGACATAATTTTACGTTTGTAATTTACATTCTTCCTATTATTTTTCTCATTAATTATACTTTTGTCCTGTTATTTGCTCTTCCTGATAAAATAAAATTATTGGAATGCACTGAATTTAAAACAAAATAGCTTCTAGCGTATTGTTTTTACAATATATGGACTACAAAAATACAATAAAATAATTAGATAATTAAATAATATTGAACTGATAATAAATTATAAATTTATAAAATTAGTTAGAAGGAAAATAAACATTACATTTGTCAGAAGTAGTCAGTAAGTTGTAAGTATATTATTTGACGCACCTAACTTCTAATTAAACATTGTTGTACTTTTTGTCACAAGTTGGATTTTACTAAGTAAATAAAAGTAGATTTGTAACCACACTATATGATATATATGACGTATTAATAAATACTATTATAATATAAATATGTATTGTACACCCTATCAGGTAGGCTATCGAAGAACTTTTAATTTTGTGAACAACTTCATCTGTAGCCATGCAATAAATGGTTTGATTTGATTTGAAAATAATTATTCATTCCCTAAAATCATTTTATTTTTATTTCTTTAAATTAGTCGACGTTATTCCCGTTATTCCAATGACAGGTTGTATATTTCTTTAAAAAAAATCACTTTTTATTCAGTCAGTAATTAATGAAACTCATGAATTATGATCAAATGTAAGTAAAATTATTAATATTATTCCCAAAATTTTACTTCGTAGGTACATTGATAAACGAGGGCGTTTTTAATGGAAGGTTCTGAGAAAAATGTCAAACAAATTCTGGAAATATTATTAACTGAAATTATTTATTACGAAAATTATGTTTATTCATGTGTGAACTACGTTTAATTGAATTCATTTTCGTTTAGTATGAAAAACGTCTAATGTCATATACCCTTATACAACTTGGAAACATTTTTGAAGACTTTTTTCTAGAAAGTACTCCCGGACCTATGAAGGTGTAAATAAACCCTGTCGCCAAAACTTTGAAAATAACCTAATTAATATTCAACAAAGGTTGATCGTATAAAGAGTTTCGCAAGGGAAACCTGGATGAGTTGCCTGTACTTGTACCTGCATCTCATTAACGAGAACCCCACATGTCATTAGGTTTTTTATTTCCGTCGACCTACTCAAAATTGAATAAACTGTTGACGTCAATCGGAAAGGTCGATTTCGCTATTTTCGAAACGTTTTAGAAAAACAAAATATTTGAACAAAAGTTGTAGCTTTATATGTCCTATCAAGCAATGTATTTTATTTATGGCATGACATTGTCTACTAGTTAACCCATGGTTAAAGCGAAGAATTTGAGCGGATGCAGTGCAGAAGTGGGTTAATTAAAAGTACAATGATAATAAAATACTTATTTCTTTACATTTGTGGTGAAAGGGGACGGACGGGCAAGCGGCTCACGTGATGGTAAGTGGTTACCGCCTCCCATGGACACTTGCAACACTAGGACGTATGCGAGTACTCCGCCAACCTTGCAAAATCCTATTCACAGTTTTTTTTTATAGAAAGAAGGCGGCGAATGAGCATTCAGTCCACCAGGTGGTAACTGGATACTGTCGCCCATGGACATGCCAACATCAGTCCAAAATGACAAACGTTGGCACGCCCCGGATACGCTGCCTACCTTTAGAGATGTAGAGGTACAGTTGAAAAATGGGTTGGAAAGATAGTATGGGATGGATGGGAATGGGCTCTGGTATATCTCACTCACTACCGAAACACGTAGGAACCTACATTGGGGAATAGGATAAAATG
This sequence comes from Sesia bembeciformis, assembly GCA_943735995.1. Taxonomy (NCBI): domain Eukaryota; kingdom Metazoa; phylum Arthropoda; class Insecta; order Lepidoptera; family Sesiidae; genus Sesia; species Sesia bembeciformis. Next base: position 5,737,884 of record OX031034.1, read on the forward strand.
GGAAATGCAGTGCATTTCAAGGTAGTTTCTGTGAGAGAGGGGTAACGAGGCCAGTTGAGTACCTACACCCAGCGGCTGTACGATTGCAGCATGCACCCTCGCCGTCCATTAACAACATAAACGTAAGATATATATATGGTTATACATATGCATTTTATCGTGAGTAGTGAAAAATTAAAAATTAAAAAAATATTATATACTTATAATATACAATACCTATAACAATAAAGTAATAAAATATAATAAACCTTACACTTAAAAAATCCTTAATGATACAAAGAAAAATACACAAAAATTCTCGATATTTCAAGGATTATTTAAAGACGATATTCAACAATATTTTTTAACGTCACCTGCGTAACTTTGAATCGATAAAGGATCTGCAATCCTATTAACCTCATTAACCTTTATAAACCTTTGTAGGGTACGAAATATTTATCGAGTTTTCAGCTACTTAATAATCATGAATTATTAAGTTATTTATGCGAATAAATAAACTAACTGTGACTACAACTTCGATCGTGTTGACTTTATAATGATTCCCGCGAAAATTTCGTAACAGATTAAACTTATAAAAATAAGATTAAATTATAAAGTAAAGTAGCCAATATCCTTCTCCATGGCCTAATATTCGTTTATACACAATTTTATTACCATTTATTACCTCGTTCAGGCTTAACAAACTTTCGTTTCTACATATTAGTAAGTATAGTAATTCATATCACCATACTTTGATTCTTTATCATTAAAAAATCGGAAATATTAAAAAAAAGCGATGCAATCCCGCCAGACACGTTCTACTGGCCGAGTTACTTCGTTCTTACAGAACGACGTTCTTCTTACGTTTCAGGAGTATGTGAGTTACCCGAGCTCATTTCCCATCCTATCTGATTCCATCAAATAGGTATAATGAGAGATGTCTTTCATTCCATGTTTCCTAGTTTGCAATCCGTCCTATCCCCAGAGGGGGGATGGAAAGAAATATGAGATGAGGAATTCTCTATTGCCCAATCTTTATTCGAAATCCTTTCCTAAATCTCCAAAGGTAGGCCCGCACTTCCGTGGACTGACATTCGTCATGCTTGAGTAATGTTGGCATATATCGCGAATGTCCATGGGCGACAGTACCCGCTTATTACAAAAGGCAGATTGTCAGCTCGTCCGCCACTTTCTTTCTTACAAAAATAAGTATTATTATTAATCTTTATAGAGTGCAATATATTTCTCGAGTTACTAGCATACTTGAATAGTTCGTCTACCAGAATAGATTTATTTGCCGCCTGCATTCCCTGAGGGAGAGACAGAAACTAGTATGCATGAGAATTTATCGGACTTCGTTATATAAGTTTCCCGTTAATAGTGCTGCAAATAAACTCAATAATATTTGAAACCTCTCCAATGTACAATTGTAACGACAAACTACGGACATTTGGACCGCAAACGATGAGAAACACATTGTTTGTATGACAACTTATGAAATAATGTCAATAGTAACAGAGAAACCCAGGAGACTTCCTATCCCGTGGACCGTTGAAGCATGATCCGACACTTGAAATTTGATTTAGCTAACTGCTATAAGAGAACATAATATACACTGATAACTTTATTTTGATATTTTTACTTCAATTGTATTTTTAGTTTAAAGTCGTGTTTAGAATAATATAATGGGTCAAAAAGTTATCAAATGGGCACTCCAATAACGAGGTCAACGAGGAATTTTTGTAATAGACTTAAGTGTTTACTGGATCCGAACGGATTGTTTCGATTTAATGGACTGCCATCATTATTCTAGCCTCTGAAGCACTACTATTTAGCGGCACAGCTATCAAGTTGTGACGGCAAGTAGCAATAGCGACTTGATGACGAGATGACTTATTATCCATATAGAGACGGATAAAATAAAAGTTATCGGATTATAATGGACGTTCAAGTCAGCCCACCAAGTCGGAGCCCTACGCCGCGATGTGATGTACCTTCAAGAGCTCAATTGATAACCCATCGGTTATCGGTCGCGCAACATTTAGTGGCAGATGAGGTCTTCGGAGAGGCCTATATCTAGCATTAGAGTAGCAGTTACTGGTATGGTATACCAGTATCTTCTATCTTTTTTTATATAATACATACATAAAAACACCAATTTTTAGAATTGTCGTCTATTTGAACACCCATCACGCAAAACTATTGGACGGATTTTAATCAAACATGACATAGTTTTATTTTATGTACCGGGTTTTTTATCCAGATCAATTATAAAGTTCCTATTGGAATCAATCTGAGCCACAGAAAATTTAACATCTACACGCACGAAGCCGTGGACACCAGTTAGTGAAACATAATCTATACATAATATGTATACATATTGGAATTTTATTATATATATAGATTATATTATAATTCGGCTAGTAACAGTAGTAAGTTCACAGCTCTGGCTAATTTTATAAAATGATTTAAACAAACATAGACAGTTACTTACCTAAAGGAATTTTATTTTGAAACACTTAAAGATCCTAATTGACTTCTGCCATTTACAAGGCTCGTTATAATTAATTATAAAAAAGCGAAACTAATTAACTAAATTCTCAAAAAGACTTGACAAAATGAGATTTAAGCAGGCCTATTTATATCGTGAACTTTACCCACTTTTTACGCGGTACGTCTTAATTATGGCCTTTCCTTCTGTCCTTGGAAAGATAAATTATGTGCAAGCACACGGGGCCTGTTCCAGGCATTCTCAATCCAAATTTATGCCCAGCAACTGAAGGTGAAACGAAACGCTCACTTAGCAGATTTTATTAAAAAAGTTTTTTCGTCCTCGGTCAGATCCCCGAATAGTCTTTAATCAAGGGAGTTCAAAGCCTTTTTATTTTAGTGAAAGTAGATCCTAACTTTACATGATTTAAACGGCGATCGTTTGTCCCAACAATGGATGGCAGGAAAGAATTATATCTACCGTGCTCTGCAAAACTAATTCCGGAACGTCGCCATTTCTTTTTTAATATTGTGCACTTTTACTCTGAAAGTTATAAAAAAGCGTACACTGGGAATATGTGTCATGACTCGAGTCCAGAAACACATAAAAACGGTACTCGGATACTTTATGTGAGTTTTTATGTATGTAAATTAATGTTTTTTTATTTAAAATACATCACACAAGTAATTGTACAAATGGCCTTGGATTGTACTTTGGAATTTTCTACCAGTCAACCACCAGAACAAACGGAAATAGGAACGCAGGTACAATTTCATTTAAGTATAAATAATACAAATAATAATAAAGGTGCACAATAAAATAATAATGTTAATCCAATCAGAAGTCTTACTGAGCACTTTTACAATTTTTTTACCGACCGACTAATTGGTTGTCCAAATATTGATGAATTAAAACATTAACGAATTATATATTATTTATACTACAATATATTTGTGATTTACGTAATGTACTGTATATTTATTCAGTTATGTCATGTTTTTTGAAACACTGCGAATGTTATTGAAAACATTTTCATGTCAGACAAGTCTACAAGTACTACAAGTCTACACACATTCGCTATCACTCATTCGCGTTAAGCCGCTTACCGACGGAATATTGTTATCTGTTACAATACAATTTAGATAAAATAAATAAATATATGTGTTTAACTGGAATACTTGAAACGCGGAGATTTCAACCAGTGCATAACGCTGACTATGACATAAGAACCAGATACATGACCCTTGAAGAAGACAACTGCGATCGTGTGTCTTACATTTAGATCAGAGGGCGATCGGCTGGTATTGGTATAGGTTACGCTTAAGTGGATGTTGGTATATTGGTATACAAGTCACGTATGTTGTAGAGAGGACTAAGCTGTTGGAATGGCGACCATAAACTGGGTTGAGAAGTGTGAACAGTCAGACCACCAGTATTATCAAGAATACTCAGTAGGTTAAAGACTCATACAAAGACGAACACATCACCAATACCCGAAGAAACATTTATCCTTATACAAATTAATTTTCAAGACCAAATCGAAATAAGAATTTTTACACGAGAGGCAGAGACTCTTATAAAATAAAGATCATTATAATAATTGTGATCTAATTAAATGAAAATAATAAAATAATATTGTATTTAAGTCGTATTTTGTCTTTAACATAACGGCGGTAGCAAAAAAAATCATAAATTTGTGAACGTAACATAATTATTTTGTTCTAAGTGTGTGATCATTAAAGATGTTAAAAACGTATACTTTGCTTTCATTTTCCATTTCGCTATCGTAATATAATTTTTGTTTCTCCCGATTTCGCTTTTGGTAGAAACCCTATAGTTACATTCCTACTATTAATAGGTTGTTTGTACTCGTAGATATCATAACGCACCCGGAGGCCGCACTGGACATGTGTCAGACAAGTGACGGATAGGTTGGAGTGATCCTTATTCGTTTCGCTGACGCATAGGGAATCCTTTGCAAATAGCCGAATAAATTCGTACAAAATATGTAATTTTCGAAGCAATGAATCATTCTTGACAGATGAACATTTCACAGCGGTCGTAGTCCGGCAAAATGACGTGACATTCGTGTTGCACTTAATTGGACATTTGCATGTTAGATGACATCACGCATCGTACAATGAAGCAGTGATTTCCCATATCTTTACTATTGCAATGTGTGTTAATATCTGTGCACTATCCGCGAATGTAAATGAAATGTTTCATAAGAATTAAGATTAGAAGAGATGGTAGATGACGGGTTACGATGACTACGTAAATATAGCTTGTCTGCAGTAACTGACTATTCAGTGTTAAGAACTTGTTTCATTTGTCTTCTTGTTATAGTTCTGTGACAGTTTCAATTGTCATACATACAGTAGACCTATTTATTACTCACTTTGTCCATAACGTATATACAATGAAGACTTTTCCATGTATCCTGAAATTTCGAAACTTTTCCGGGTTCTTTCACTCAGTCCGACGTGTATACCTCGTATGTGCTATTAATATACTACATGAATTGTGAAAGGGCTGTTTGTAGGTTACTCTCAATGGTTCCGCGCGGAAAGTCATTACGCTAAGTCACTAAAAGGCTGAAGAGATAAAGAAAACCACAACTTCGCTACAACCCACCTTTGACATGAAAGGAACCTTTTAACACGCCAATTAAAATGGGAAGTGGCATTGAGGGGTCTATAATTATGTAAAAATATAATTGAAAAGGATAGAAGCTCTTGCGTGAAGAGCTTTCGACCCCCGTTAAAAATAATTTAGGTGCCCACGCTCAGTTCGTTAAAATTTGTCGCTTCGTTTCACTCTTGTTATGTTGATCAAACGAATTCTGCTGTGGATGTTTTCAATTTTAATTTTCAATTAATAAAGGTCACAAAGTCACTGTTATTGTTAAAAGCAAATTAGGAAACCTTAAGACATTTTTTTTAATTTTACTGAAAGGCCGTGATCTATCACGCTGATCCGCCTGATCGAAAGTGGTTACTGTGTTTATGGACATCTGCGCTACATACTGACATCAATCAAAAATTACTAACAATGACACTTCTGCAGATGCGCTGTCTAATTTTATTAATTTGTTTATTGTATTGTCTGACGGTTTTTTGTTATATATTTACGAGAGACAAAAAAATAGGCATTTTATTTCCTATTTCCTCTTTAATGTAAAATGATACAAAAGACGGACTTAATGCTTCGTGACATTATTTCTCAGTCAATATTTGGAGTTTGATAATAATAATAATTTATTTTGCAAGTATACAGGTTACAAAAAACGGTGTTAATTAACATACAGGAAATAAGCATTAAATAAGCTATAGGAGGAGTATACAAATAGTGAATATACAAATGATAATAAATAATAATATAACCGTATGTACGAATTTATATATTATATTAATACATATTTTGTTAGTATTATTGTATTATACATACATATTTTCCATAAGCAATACGCCTGACTTTCTGTATTTATCTATATTTCACTTTCCATGGTCTGCTGGAAGAAATCTCCGCAGGAAATAAGCTTGCCCTTTGTGCATCTTTTCTTTTTCTTTCTTTATTATTTACTTCATGTTATGTGTTAACCTAGGGGATCTACTAGATTCGTATTAGGGACTACTATACTCGATTCGTATTAGGGACGTCATGAGTTCAAGCTCCGATCAGTACCATTGAGTTTCTTCATAAGTACCACGGATTTTTCATTTTTTTTAGATAGGCGGTGAAGGAAAACATCGTGGAGAAACCAGTATGCATAATAATGAAGAAAAAATCTGTGATAAAATGTGATAAAAAATCTGTGTAAAAATCACCACTGATACGACATGACGTAAATATAAGACTTATTAACACCGGAGCATTTAGCAAAGTGCAGTAGTGTAGGCACGTCCTTAGGGATCAAATTATAGATAGCAGTATAGATCAGAGCAAAGGCATTCGTCGTTTGGAGCTAATTTGAATTTAAGTCTGCATTAGCGGCCAGTAAGGATTCTTAAAAAAAAATGTCACTGGCTCGGCGGCGAGGGAAAACATCGTGAGGAAACCCCCATACTCCAGAAATAAAAAATAAATCTGGAGTATGTAATCCAACTATCCGCACTGAGCCCGAGTGGTGAATTACGGCCCGAAACCCCCAGTGATTTATTAAGAGAGGCCCTGCACTGGGAGGTTATATGCTGATACAAGTACCGGTACAGGGATTAGTTCTTAGGGATTTAGTAGCAAAGAAGTTCGTTAAAGGACAATACTGGAGAGAGTATTATTAATGGTTTGTTGTATACCGACTTAATTTCCTTAATACTTCATATGTGATTTAAAATGAAAAGAAGATAGAGATTATCATTCCACCACTGAATAAGAATCTTTCTCATAAAGCCCCACAATCTTCCACTCTTCTAATTCTACTAGTAAAGGCAACATTTTAAGTTTTAATTCCGAAAGTCCTTGAGTACCCTATGTTGCGATTCCCGGAAAATCCTAAATCTATTTAATCGAAAATCATATACCCACCTACATAATTTCATCACATACCACTCATAATATTAACAAGAACATCTCGTCCGTCATTACGAAAATAATAAAACGAAAGGAGAAGGGTCTTATAAGGGGTCGTTTTTCAAGGATCCGTCATATTGTGTCGTAACAACACCATTGTGTCGGTAATGGCCACACCTAGTAAATACGATTTGCATTTTACGCGTAATTTCGCAAAATACCGCGCATTATAGCGACGGTAATGCACACTTTTTCCCATGCAAATTTCGGATCTCACTGCATATGGTTAGCATAAATTGAGACTGAGTTATGTAGCGTTTTAATGTAGGCTTATGAGTTTATTGCTGTATTTAGCCGAAAATAATGTTGAAGGATGTGAACGTCACCTCAATGTAACCAGCCCTACAATAACCATAACCTTAATCAGCTACAAGGGTCTACAATAACCTTGGTCAGCCGTATTTTTGTCCACTGCTGGACATGGGCCTCCTCGTGCAATTGGAGTTCAGGAACTAACAATGTTTTGAAAGCAAACTGGTCAACGACATGTTTCATCCATGTTTGTGTTTGTTTTTCCGTGCTTGGAACGAATTTTGTCAATTTTTCAAACTGTATTTTATACTCAGTGTAGTGTTAGACGCTCTACGAGGAAATAATCTGACGACTTAAAATAGACGCCGGTAATAACATAGATAAAAAAACATTAAATGTAAATATTACAGGGGTAAAACACCATACTGCAACCCCACAGCCGCAGGGTGTGCCTGACTGGCTTAGTTACCTCTCTCTCGAAAAAGACGTTGTACGAGTTTCGGAATTGAATAAGATGTGCAAGAGGAGTATAGTGCAATAAGAGAGGTCCCTCCTACCATTATACGAGTATTCTTTACCCCCATTGAGTCGAGTGTCTAATGTAATAAGTGAATCTTTTTATCGCAGTATACTTTTTTCTCCCCATCCCACCTCATCCTTTCCTATGGAAGAATGGGTAGCGTAACGAAATGAGGATTGCAACTGAAAATGGACGCGCCCAAATAAGACGCTGCGTTGCTAACTTACGAGAAGGCGTTATATAAAAACGAAAATAGCAGATTGTTTCTTCCTCATTACGACGAGTCTTAATGTTACTGGATACTGTGCTTTCCTATAAATGTTTTATCAGAAAACTGAAAATTGACCGCATACACCACATGCCCATTCCTAACCCCAATTATCTGTCTAAACAGTCTATCACGTGACCCACAATAAAAGATGCATTCACCCTACCACTGACTGGCGTCCATTTGTACATTCTACAGCATGTATCGTTGCACAATACCAACAATACTCTATCATTAACACCCTTATTACTCTCATAGTAAGATTCGTATTAAGTGTGTGAATGTTTGTGTGCTATGTTGTACGTAAAAAAGGTTTTATGGCGACCCTTATTGGGGTAAGAAATCGTTTTATAGCTCTTTTGATAGGGATCAGTTCATTATTTGAGTTCCTTATCTCGGTCAATAAGGTGTGTTATAAACAGATAATGTTAGAAATTAAACGCCAAAGGAAAGCCAAAATGACTATCTATGTGTTTTCTGTATATTCGACCTCTATTATCCACCCATCTTGTTATGTTTGAGAGTCCTTATTAGCATTTCTCTTTCCAATTGGTTACGGGCACTTTACACCACCAAGTGTCTTCATTGAAATTTATACCATCTTCGATCATTCCACATCTTTCCTAAAATTAGTTATAAATGGGTACCTTCTTTAATCTTCTTGAAATAACTTCGGATATAAACTAGAAAATGTACCGTGGATCCCACGGTGGGGTACACCTAGGGTTGCAAACTGTCGACGGAGCAAACCTGGGAGATCTGAAGCAATTGGGGATAGCTTAAATGCAATTATTTTTGTACTTATTAAATTTATATTAACATTGTTTTCGAGAGGCATTTAGTATTTGTCGATTTTTAGCACATACTCATAAAAGCTATATACAGGAAAACTCAATATTATGTTGACTTTATAACTGCTTTTACCAAATTTATGTTCATTCTATTTCTTTCCTTGTTCCACACTTGCTCCATTAAGCCTGATACGCCTTCGCAAGAAGCATTTGATATACAAATGGACAGAACAAAAGAGACCAGCTTTTTCAATTCAGGATTTCTCTCATTTGATTTTGCGAAGAAGTGAACCCAAATTAAATCAACTCGATTTTCTTTATTGAAATTTGGTTGCATTTCACGAAGTTTTCCAATTTCATTGTACAATTTATCAGTATCTAAGTCGAGTTTTAAAAATTCTTGTAGATAAACGGTTCTTTCAGAGATAGAACTTTCATTGTCTGGTATTCTTTAGTCTGTAAATAATACAAACAACGTGTGAAGAAACCACTGACTTCAGTGTTATAACTTTCCTTTTGTGGATCATTAAAATATTTTAATAAATCCATAGCACATTTACTATAAAATTGACCAGTCTCCCTGTCTAGCTTGGTATTCGGTGCATGAATTCAACTGCATTGGCGTTGAATGGCTCGAACGACTGGGGAGCAAAAAGGAGCGCGGCCGGCCTACGCACGAAAATGCGATCGCGGGGACGCGGAGGAGAGGAAACGACTCTGGCCTGGCGGAAGGGATTCGCTTATTCCTTATTTTGTCAGTGAAAATTAATATTATTTAGAAAAACTGGAGAAAATGTAACAGCCCGGGAGCTAGGGAGGTTGAAAATAATTCCCCGAGTATTCCGGGCAACCCTAGATACACCGTACACCCTATTCTGGTATACATTTGTTCCAATAACGTAAAGTTCACAAGAATATACTTTGCTCGATCGCGTACTATACCGGCATAATTTATAGAGTACTCTGTTTAACTAAATATAAATCTTCCTACAGCCTCTAAGTGAGCTTCTTCGAATATCTGTACGTTGGCCCCTAATTTAAACACTTCATATAAAAAGTTATGACATTTATTGTGTAATCAATAATTCAGTAAACATGTCATTGTCACTGATTTCATTTTAATTAAATAATATATAAATAAACTTCTATTTCAGATAACTGTAATCCATATCTTTGTTAGTACCTACTAAATATAAAAAACTATGTTAGTGCATTTTTTTAATTACCTACCTTATGAAGCAATCACACCCAGACCTCGGCATATATAAACTCATTTCACGGCTCCTGTTCCACTAAAATTCGGATCCAGTGCCTCGCCATTTATCTGATAACGCCTTCAGGACAGTGTTGTTGCTAGAACGCATTCTCTGCATCAGAGACGCGACCTCCTTGTGTATGATCGTGTGATAACTGTCATTGCGCGAATATAACATACCTGACGCACTGCAGCAGGGGGACAAATCCAACACTGTCCTGAACGCGTTATTGTACTGAATCCGCAGTCCGTAGCCCATTGACTGCCTAATTAATCATTAATATTAATTAATTATTTATGTTAATAAACAAATTACTAAATTAGTATAAAATTCGGCTACAAGCGCACTCATTAACATGTATTTTTCTTTTTAATGCTTATATGTCTTTTAATATTAGTGTAACTTTTTAATATTAGAAGCGTAAAAGCGTAGTTTTATACTGATTTCTTTCTTTACTGTGATATATTAGACAAGACAAAGTTATCCTTCCGACCAAGTTGATAATTCGTTTGACTTAAAAGTTAGGAGTAGTTCACGGCAAATAGTCGGACTACATTTGAACAGTAGTTTTAGTTCCAAACGAGTCGAGTAAATAATTACATTTTCTTCTGTTCTCTGATATAATGTCTACACGTAACACAATAACAATTTTATCTTTACACAGATCTTTAAACAGAAAATTTATCTCAATTGATCCTTTTAACATAGTTTTATAATACTTCTACGAGTATATCTTACTTCAACATCACAGAGAAGAAAACAATTTTACTTTGAGGCATTCTCAATAGCTACAGAATAAATTTTAAAAACTTACAAATTCTTCGAACTTGAATTTTATCTCAATTCGAATAAATTTCGGCCACGTTTTTATCTCACTTCCGCGCAATCCAAGCCGCGTATATTGGCTAGTTTGTAATAGCAATAAGCTTTTCACAACGAAGTCCAAGTATCAATTTCAACACGCCTCTAATATATTCAGTTTTATTACAATTGAACATAGATTTCCTTTGAAATATAATTAAATTAACACCGGCCTTAGTTATAGAAACATTGAAACAAACACCTTTATTTATAGAATGGAACAAATAGAAACAGCGAGCTTTTAATATGCCTGTTAATATGGGAATTAAACGCGCCTACATAACGAGTGTAATGGATGGGGCTATATCGAAATGTATGTAATTGTTGAGACAAATTGTTTGTTGTTATTATATTAATTATTAAGTGAGTTGATACACGAATAATTAATATGAAAGTTACGATCGACTTTTTTTTTTTGTAAAAACAATATGCGTACAATTTTCATGACTATTAATTTAGAATCAAAGACGGAATCCATGGCTTTCAAGTAAGTTTTCAGTAATAGATACATTTGTCACACTATATATATCTACTGGATCATTGGGGCTACAATATAATAATTACCTAGATGACTGGTAATTACAATATGTATGTTGATGACTATTTATTGGGTTACAATAGTAAAAACCATGATCAGATTATACAAAATGCTATTTAAAAAAACTACAAAAACCTCCAGGGTTTAACCGAAGTACCCAAGCTCCAAGTTTAAACATAACATACTGTCCCACTTATTGTTAAGAAATGTTTTATTAATAAAATTTTAATTTTTCGACATTCATATATTTTTCCTGCAGCTTAATAAGCAGTGCATTGACCAAATTAGGTAACATGAACATTATTAACTTTGGATTGTTTATAATTGATCTGTGTCCTTACTGTCACTTTCGCTGTTCCTCAATGAGGACGGATATTTATTGCCTTACTGAAAATCCCATGCTTATCCCATGAAAATGCCTTACTGCTTATCCCATAGCTGACAACAGAACCCGCTAGGGCTAAATATAACAGTTTAAGTGTACTGTACGGTATTTTATATCTTAAAATAGAAATTTAACTTAATATTGCTCTTAACTTGTCGCAAATTTAGTTTATGTGAGTTCTCCAATTAAATCTATTGTCAACTATGAGACCTGCATATTTGATAGATTCTTCCAACTCTAGTGGCTTTCACTGAGAAGGTATGCAATGCAGACATTGATGTATATGAGCGACGATGATAGGCCTAGTTAGTGATTTGATATTTCGGAATGGCTAAATTCTTGTGGCCCTAATGGCCTTTCAAGAGTGTATAGTTTATGGCGAGCGAAGAAGGCGGTCAGCCAGGAGGAAAGAGTGTGTGCAGCAACTAGCCTAAGGGCTCCCCCGCCGGTAGACTGTCAGAAGAAACGGACCTCGGCCTAGGGCGTTGCTTCGGGAGGGTACCGCGGGATCGCGAGTCGGTGAGAGGAGTTAGTGCCATGTTATGTTACGACGTGTTATGCCATAGGTGAGACTAGTTAGGTCGTATAATGTGAGGTGAGACGACTAGTAGTTATTTACGTATAATGTCACTGCATGCAAGAGATGATGACGAGATTTGGACCATAATACTCATACTACATGAGAAAACATGAATTACAGAAATATACTGTGTATGATGTAAATTTTATTTCAAGCGACATAAAAATTACATAAATTAATTTGATTTGTTAGCAAAGATTTCGTTTCATATAAAAATGCTACATATCGTAAATCAAGGGACAACTCAAAGTAAATTGCTTTTTTATATCAGAAGTGGCAGCCTATTCGATGGTGAGTGGCCACCCCTGTCCAAGGATGCCTTATTTTTATCGGTTAATACCTATACAAACTTATTGTTTTATAGACAGTTCACCTGGTGGTATGTCGCCCATGGGTATCAGCGATACATTCCAACATCAGTCCAGAATGACAAACAAACTTTGGCACGCCCTTGGAGATTTTAGGAATGGATTTGAAGAAAGGGTTGGGAAAATAGGAAGTATAACGGGACAATGATTTTTTTTTCAATCCATTACACCATTCTATTATATTCCCTATAGGATATAATGGATAGGATATGATAGGATGCGACGGAATGGGATGGGATGGGAAGTAGGCTCTAGCAAATCACACTTACTATCGAAACACAGATGTGTACCTTGGACTAGGATAGGGATGGAAAATGTAGTATATTTTACGGTAATCTTATGTGACGTAGGGGTAACTTGGCCATGCCCCGGCAAGTTATTATACGTATAAGTTAAAGAGTTTAAAAGTGGTTTAGGGACATACATACCCAATATATATTAGTAGATATTACATATGCGTTTCATTTTTTTTTAATTGTGAAGCACGCGGGTTTCCTCAAAATATATTGTTTTTCATTCACTACGAAGCTAATTATAATTAAAAATCCCCTACTCAATTATAAACTCATTAATCCGTACTCAATTATAAACTCATTAATACGTACTCAATTATAAACTCATTAATCCGTATACAATTAAAAAGTGGTACTAAATTAGGAACTTTATGATTTGTTCTCAATTACAAACTTATTCTCGAACTCAATTACAAACTCATTGATCGGTACTCAATTATAAACTATTTATATGCTCATATGAGCCGAAGAGCGGAATTGTAACTCATATCAATCATTAAATTCTAATTCTTTAACTAATATTTGAACCTGTCTAAGTTCAATGGTTAAATAATAGTAAAAAGACACAAAGCTGAAGCGAAACGAGAGCAAAATTTGAGAATGAATGTCTAATGAAGGAAGGTGAAATACTGTAGGCATTTAAAACGGAATTGTACCATTTCCAACAAACGGTCGGAAAATTAGAACTATTACTTCAAGTTAACAGCTGTAGACGTTAACTGTTAGGGCTTTAATAAGAATTGGGTTCAAATTATTATTATTAGCTTCAACACTTTTAAACACTAGAACCACCGCTGAGTCATTTTAGTCCCGGCGGTAGATACATGCATCGATTATTCTGTTACCTAGGGCAGATGTTCTTACCTATAATGTTCTTGCATAGGGCCTTGATTTTTTGTACTTTTAATGAACAATCGTTAATTATAATGGCAGACACTTTGGCTTTATGCAATGCAATCGTTTTTGAAAAATATTCAAATTTACCTAGAACCGCCGCTGGGTCACTTTTGTCCCGGTACGTGTGTTATTGTTACCCTATTGTGTGCCTACGACATGTTTATTTAAATAAATTATTTTTATGATAACTTCTCTCTACATACTGGCGTGAGAAGCAATTAGACAAACAAACATTAATTATTCGAATAAATTAGGCGGGGACAATCGTTTATTGTTTTATTTACCACGACAAAAAATATTTTTCTTTCATTGTCATTCCTGATGTATACAATTTATGAGTTTCAAATCAAGTACGAACGGAATAAAAAGCAATAAAATGGCAATTATCTTTACATAGTATAAAACAAAGTCGCTTCCCGCCGTCTGTCCCTCTGTATGTACGCTTAGATCTTTTAAACTGCGCAACGGATTTTAATGCGGTTTTCATCAATAGATAGAGTGATTCAAGAGGAAGGTTTATACGTATAATTTAATATTGTTTTGTGTTAATTTGTTGAAATATGACGATGTGACGGGCATGCAACGCTGCCGGGCACAGATAGTATAGCAAAAAAAAGACACAACATATATTTTAAAATCTTGTTCTTATCTTTACTTATAGGGAAGATTTGAACTTCAATTAAATACTTCTTTCAGCAGTATGTATTCAGATCATTACTCCATATTTACAAAGTAACATATCTTCCAGCATAATTGTTCGTAATTATAATCTTCTTTTTTAGGTATGTTACTGTTTTTTGTGACATTGCGACATATTAATAAAAAAAAAAAACAACTAATATATCATGATAATAATGTTTATTATGATTTTAATAGACTTATAATAATGAAAATCCTTAAAAATTAAGGTGGGTCAACTCTTTCCCGGCGGCGGTCCAGGCGGGTTCTAATTTCGGCAGTTCTAGTGTTAAGTGGAATTTATTTAGCAATGCCATTACACACAGTAAAATTTATCACAATATTTTTTGTTGAACGACTTGCTCACGATTTTGTGTAGGTTACGCTACATGAACCGCATTCACAGCGAGACTACGGTAGTGAGTGGTGTAGTCGCTATTGACAGATTAATTTGTCTTGCTTAATTGACCATCTGCTATGTATACTTACTTTTAAGGCATGGTCATGTAAATCACACATCCCTAATTGACAAGGAGCTGTTGCGTGTAGTGCTTTGTTCAAGATACTGCGATGATCTGCGAATTGAGGTTTTTCCACTAACGGAATTAATATATGAAGTTCTCCAAGAGAGTTGCGTAAAGAATTCTACAAAGTCGGCACTCGCAACTTCCCTAGGGGCGGTGACCAGCTACCATCATGTGGGCTAACAGCCGGCCTGCCACCTCGACTATAAAAAAGATCGGAAATGACCATCAATATTGAACTATAAAAATGAATAAGTTAATTTGCTAAAGTTAAGACCTCTATATTGACTGGAGGTCAATTTATTACGGTCCATTTATTACTGAGTCCTGTTGGAGTCAGTCCGTCATATACCCACGGACCTTTTTCTCTTTGTGGCGTTTTTCCGCATAGTTTTATTGCAAGATGAAATAATGGAGCAAATAATCATTCTATTATTAAGGCCAAAAAGAGTCAAAAAATGATTGATAGGTATTGATGTAAAACTCTGAAATGTGTACCAGGGATCAAAGACGTGTTTAAAAATGATAATGAACATATGTTTGTTCATAAAGTTTTATCGCTTTTCGTAATTTAAGACTTAAGAGGTATACCAAAGAGGCGATAGTCAGACAATCGTGACTGATGTTGGCATATATAGCGAATGTACTGGTGTAAGTAGATACTGTAGCCCGTGGACATCCGCGATACATACCAACATTAGTCCAGAACGACAAACTTGACACGTCCCCGGATGCGCTGTTTTCTTTTGTAATTGTTAGAATGGATTTGGAGAAAGGGTTGGGGAAATGGGAAGGGATCGGGTGGAAATGGGCTCTGGCATATCTTACTCACTACCGAAACACGTACGTACATTGGGGAATATGATAAAGTGGTAAATGCGGTACATTTCAGGGTAGTTTTCTGTGAGAGAGAGGTAACAAGGCCATTCGAGTGCGCCCAGACGCAGTTGGATTTCAACGTGCACTCTGCCCCTCCTTAGTATTTAATATGTATTTAGCTTTGTCATATCGCGAATGCGGGTTGCAGTTAGTAGTGTTTGTGCTCGTACATGCACATTGTTTTAGTATGCGTAAACTTGACAATGCTTAGTTGGGTTTCCCACACCGCACTACACATTAAAATAATGCACCTACATGTACGAGCACAACCACTACTAAGCTTACTCCGGCTTCGTGAAATGAAAGAACTCTACAATAATACATTTATGGTATTCCTAAACAACTTACCCACAAAGTGGCACTGTATTGTTTATTTGTCGTGACACTTTACCCTAGATTATTGGGGAACCCTTATAATCCTCCCGTCTCTCTAATGTTTCACTAGAATTAGGGTATAACAATTATAAACCTTGAGCCTTTGTTAAATTATGGACTGTTGACCACATTCATTAAATTTTCGATATCGTCCATAACGTTCCATTGCAGGGCACACTTAGTATATATATGAAATCCCTTACATTTCATAAATCATCAGTAAATAAATCACTGTAATGAATCATTATATATTAGAGTATCTATTCTCGACTCTCATTGGCGTGAATTCAAAATCTACGGCCCGTACCACACAAGTTTTTTTTATAAAATGAAGGCGGTAGACGAGCATGCAGTCCACCAGGTGGTAAGTGGATGCTGTCGCCCGTGGACACCTGCGATACATGCCAACATCAATCCAAAATGACAAATGTGTGTACGCCTCCGAATGCGCTGCCCTCATTTGGAGATTTAGGAATGGATTTGGAGAAAAGGTTTGAAAAATAGGTCGGGGTTCCTACCCCCGGATGGGATGGGAATGGACTCTGGCATACCTCATTCATTACCTTAACACATATGTACATTAGGGTGAATAGGATAAAGTGGGAAATGCAGTACAAATACATTTTAGGGTAGTCTTCTGTGAAGTTTACTTAAGTTTCTACTTAGGAGTAAGGACGGACTTATCACCAGTCAATTATCACCAGCTCTATATTATGTTTTACAATAGATGCCACGAGGAAGCAAGCAACGTCACAACAAAATTACTAGCAAGAGAAAGCTACACATTTTTATAACTCCAATAAAATTTGATGTATTCTAATGCGATCATATCGCACTCAATTCAGTGAAACGTTATGGCTATTTATGAAGGGCCCTAAAATAGAATTACCTCTAATTCGATTGGTCGGTCACATTTCCGACCCTCGAGTCCCTGTTTGTAAACCGGAGACACAGTAAAAGTAAAAAAAAACAGTAAAGAGTCCATACCCCATTTTCAAAAAAATATTAATGTCATTTTTTTATTCAAGTATTTATTCAAGTAACATAGAGAGCGTACGCAGTATTTATTCAGTGAGAGGGGCGTGTACGCTGTAATCCTACAAACGCTGGGCGCGCGTACCCTTATGCCATGTACTGCCATGAAGACTGCTGTGAAATGTACTTTTTGTTCATTCTTGTAATTTTCTTTTGTTTCTCTTCGTGACTACAATGTTTCTTCTGGTTATTATTATATGTATATTTTGTGTGTGGTAGTGTATGTCGGAATAAAGTTCTGTCTATTGTATAAATATACTACTTTCCTCCATTTTGGTTTGAAGAAGAAAGTATACGCCTATGAACAATAAGTATATTTCCACGTAATAGCCGCCACACACCATCAGTTTAAACTGACCTTCCTAGTATGAAAAGTTGACAGTTCTTTATATACTACACACGGTCAGTTTTAACTGTTCAGTCAAAACTGACTGTTATAAATGTTATATGATTGTGTGTGGCGAACATAATTAGTATAGACGTCATATCAATCGTGTGTGTGAGACAAGCGCAATTAAAACATTGGACAAAAAATCCTTACTGTCTCTACATACATTGTGCTTCAGGGACACTTTAACACTTTTATGAGGGTTATTGAGGTAACTTAATTAATTCCTTGGTTTGCTTCCGTGACCTTTCTCTTTCATTATGTGCGGAATTTATAGCTAAGGTGACTAAAGTTATAATTTTGCCATTGTATAATTGTGGTTGCGTTTTTTTTATAGGCAGCACCGTGAGGTATTCGCGTGCGCCGCCGACCTTGCAAAATCCTATTTACAGCTTTCTTGAAGAACCCCACATCGTTGCACAGCATACGGGTTCGCGGTATAAAATGATTTTTGGACCGAACAGTACGCCACACCTACGTATCGAGGAAATGCGGATGGACGGATGGACGGAGGTGCGGTTGAAGAAATCCGAGATGGCAATTATATTGAACAATCCTTCAGAGCATTCCCCATTGTACAGGCGGAAGAATACACAAACAGACGCAACGTTTCTCCGAACTCTGAGGGGTTCTAAACCGCCCGTGAGAGGTTCTACTAGGATATGTTCACAGAAATATAACACTAAAAGTAATTGACAAAGAGTTAAAATTTTGTGTCATTTTGTAGGTTTGTTGAACAGCTAATGTATCTTGCACTATCTTGCACAAAAAAAAAATTAAGTTAAGAGTCTCGTTTTTGCAGAAAAGTTAGAAAATAACTGCATAATTTTTATATAAAATTTCATGGTTCGTATTTTTTAAGTCCGTATTACGTTAATGTTTTGGAATAAATTGTTTAATTAATCGATGGTCTGTACCTTTACCTCTCGAATGAGAACGTTTACATGTTTCCATGACACCTAAATTCATGGACACCTATAGACATTCTTTTTTTATTAGTACATATTTTATATAGTTAATTTAAAAATTAAGATGGCTCCCAATCAAGGAAGGTATAGATAGTAGTAAGTAGGAAGATATGTTAGTCGGGAAAATTAGTAATTACCCTAAAAATCGGTAATCGATATCCTAACATACTGTGCATGTATTTCAAACATGTAACTGCGTTATAGCGTTCGAGTAGAGAAAGTGTAGGCACAATTATTTTATCTCGCTCATCGTGTTGCTCTCACAAACCGTTTATTATAATAGTAGGGCGGCCAAATGACATTTAACGAAGTTCTATAGGACTCACTCGGGTTATAGCAATACCTAGCAAATTCTTGTAGTCCATGATCTCCTGAGTACAACGAAAATGGATGTCGGTTACCTAGACCTATTACCGATGGTGTTCTTTGTCTTTGTCTATCTCGAGAACTGTGAAACCGACATTCACGTATGAGGTATCATATAAAAACTATTTAAATTATTAATAAAGATGTGTTAGTGAAAATCGGTTATGTAGTCCTCGAGATATTCGAGAATTAAAAAAGCGTCGCTGGCCATCTTACTGACGTCATAACTCCTCCTTCCGCGGTCTAGGTGAGCGACATTTGGTCTTTTACAATTTGGGAAACCGTGTTCTAAACGGTATTATGCTAAGTGTCGGTATAACAACGGTGAGTTGACTAAAATATTTATTTGACGACTTTTTGCAACTTGGCCCGTCTACTTTATAATACATAATTCACCACCGAATGGATGTTTGTTTGACTACTTTCCGGTCTAGTACAGGGTTTCCTCTTTCATCCAATAGTTTAACATAAACTAAGTGTATTTGGACAACGAAATTGGTTTAAGGAATTTGTTTTGGAGGAACTTGGGAACCCGCCTACGCGTTGGGGGAAGACGAAGTAAAACTTATCAGTTCGATTTTCTATATTCATATGAAACAAAATCTGTCTGGCTTAAATAAAAAATACCGTCACCCTCTTTACATTGAACTGCTGTCAAACTAGTAACTTTTGTTCTATCACTTTTTCCGACTTGATATTTTCCCAAAAATTAAGTCGAATTTTTTAATTATACTAACGATAATTGTATAACTCAATGAGTTAGAAATTTAAATTTACCAAAGATTAGGTCTAATTATGAAAAGAAAATGATCACGTATGGACGTGCACAATTATATAATTATCCACCCTCTTTTAGCGTATTTAAATATATATTAGCTAAGTATATTATTCAAGACTATTCTTGAATAACATGCTTAGTAATTAGTATTAACATTACTAAAATTACAATTATGTGTTACTTACCGTAATTTAAACGTTGATTGTGTTTATAGGCTGTAGCTTTTTTTCAACGGACTCGTACGACTATTTATCTTTTATTATATTAGTTCTTATGTATTATATGTACGGGGAGAGTGCATGCTGCATTCCCACAGCCGTTCTCACACAGAAGACTACCTTGAAATGTACTGCATTTCCTACTTTACCGAATTTCCCCAATGTACGTACGTGTTTCGATAGTGAGTGAGATCTGCCAGAGCCCATTCCCATCCCTTCCTCTCCCTCCCATTTTTCCAATCCATTCCTTAATCTGCAAAGGTGGGCAGCGCATCCGGGGGCGTGCCAACGTTTGTCATTCTGGACTGATGTTGGCATGTATCGTGGATGTCTATAGACGACAGTTTCCACTTACCATCAGGTGGACTGTATGCTCGTCTACCGCCCTTATTCTATAAAAAGGGACAATGTCTTAATGACAATGAGGTTTCTTTAAAACTTAATGAAATCTGTAATTTTATTTAAAAGTAATTTAAATTACAGATAAACAACTCCTGATCGAGCCACTACTATTAGAAAATCTATATTTACGTAAATCCGTGCAAGTGAGTGAGTGGTTTGTGCAAAAAATCTGATTTTTAATAAGTCTTACAACAAAAATAGTTAGTCTTCACAGAAGAAATACATTGTTAAGAGTTTGGGAAGTCAGTGTTAACTACAGAAATTACGATTCTGTCTCACTGTCACATACATAAAATACATAAGACTCATTAAATTGATACATAACATAGTAATAGTACGCATCATATTTCTAACATCTGTCTATTCCCTTCGCTACATACCATATTATTACCATCAGCCTATGTCTCTCCACTGCTGGCTATGGGCCTCTCCTACGGCTCGTCATCACATTTTCCCGCTTTTCTCATCTAGTCAGTACCGAAAAACTTCTTCAAGTCGTCGGTTCACCTGGCCGAAGGACGTCCCACGCTTATCACTTCGTGGTCTCCATTCAAGAACTCTGTTCTAATCCATCTACACTATTCTACACCATTGATTGTCTGGAGAAATGTTCAAAGTTTCTCTGCGAGATATTAAGATCCGAATCGAAGAAATTCTCCTTAGAATAAAAGTCATAGCTTACTGATTTACTAGCTGTCCATAAAGGCATAATAAAAATATTATAAGGTAAAGGATTAAAAGGTTATATAAATTATAGGAGGGCATTTTTATTTTTACATCAATGTATATTACTGAAGGTTTGTACATTTTAATTTCAAAAGAAAGAGCTGAGCAGAGGAAAACTTATGACTGTTAATAAAGCCTTCCGCTACCTCTACCTTTATTATAAATCTAATTCTGAATTTCTGCCTAAATATTTATCCATTGCTTGTTACACAAATATTCTCATACAACTCCATATTGGAGAGATGCGGCAATGGATGTTGTTTAAGGACAGCTATCGATTGCCTTCTAGATTTGTAATACGGGATCGAAGGGGGTTCGCTTTGTAGGACATTTATCGCCAGTTGGCATCAAAGTAAATTCACCTTAATATAAGGAAGGCAACTAAACTAAATATACTATGTTTTAAATTGCTTTTTAAATTTGTGGGGTCCAGTAATATACATTTAAATATTTTATAAACGTTAAAGGATTCTATAAAAAGTTAAACGTTTCAGCTTGTACAAATATAAATAAAAAAACACACAGCACCATCAATCGGCGCCTCTACACAATCTATAGGCCTATACCACCTCTATAGGCCTCGCGAGATAGGTCACAAAATTTCATTCAGCCATGAGCAGTAAAATTCTTCAAATCGTACCCGAATCGTTCAAATGGTTTCAATCCTTCAATCTTTTCCCAGTACGCAGTCTCCATTCGAAAACTCATCTACCCCATTTCTACTTTTATATTAATGTATTTAAGGCACATTATTGCTTTTCATCGACTTCCATTGTCCACCCAAAGCAACGTCCTAAGACTAGACCGTTCCTTCCGCCGCTACGATCATACGACGGGGAAGCACGTTCATACTGACGACTATTTTTTTATAGAAAAAGGCGGCAGATGAACATACGGTCCACCTAATGGTAAGTGGATAGACATCCGCGATAGATGGTAACATCAGTCTAGAATGACAAATGTTGGCACGCACCCGGATGAGCAGATTGCAGATTAAGCAATGGATTGGGAGAAAGGGTTGAGAAAATAAGGAGGGATAGGATGGTAAGGGAATGGGCTCTGACATATCTCACTCACTACCGAAACATTGAGGAAATACGATAAAGTAGTAAATGCAAGGTAGTCTTCTGTGAGAGAGGTGTAACGTGGCCAGTCGAGTGCTTCCAGCAGCTGTGGGTGCATTCCCCCCCTACTAAACTAAGTTCGTTGCAATACATAAGTTTCATGGATGAACACCCTCAGCTCTCGCCCTATAATCTTTGGACTTCCTGTAACCCTTTAATAGTCACCAGAGCAACAAGAATTAATTAACATCGAATAAAAGTCACGTTATCATTATTATTAGAAATATCCAAAAAACTGACCTGCCTCCATATTTTACTGAAGTACACTTTAACGTTTGTCTATCCTCGCAAAATCTCCTTCCCTCCTTATTCACAACACAGAAAACGTTTCAGCTGAAACTAATTCTACGTGCGACCATAATAAATCTACCGTCGTACTGTTGACATAAACAAATGCATAACGTGTAGAACGGAGACAAGCATGCGACAGACGTAATTTTCTTAAGCAAACAGGATGAATTATTTCAGCAGAGATGGGACGTGTCATCTGTAATAGTGTGAGATGTGTATTTGGAGCGACGTGAAAGGTTGTAGATATCGCAGCAGTTTAAATGTATTCAATTTGTAACTTATTATAGATATAGATGTTTTATGTAGAATGTCAACACTGTCAAACTTGAAGAAATATAGGATTCTTGAATAAATTACAAATAAATACTTTGCAGACCATCAATTTCTCATCTGTATTTAGAGATGAGAAATTATAAGAGTTGTATTATTTACGAAAAATTCCACTTAATAACATGAGATGCGACCGGAATTTGCAAGCCGCAGATTAATTATAATCAGATAGTATTTATTTCTTGTTTTACATAAATATCATGCCTTCAACTTGTCTCGTCTTCCAACTATTTAACATAGAATAGGGGCTCCCCTAAGACTCGCTACCACACAGGACCTTCCGATCTTCTCATCTAAGCACTACCAACAAACTTCTTCAAGTTGTTGGTCAATCTGACCGGAGGACATCCCAGGTTGCATGAGGTCATTGAAGTATGTCGGTGATTTTCATTCTTTGCCGCGTCCCTTCGTTTCGGATCTTATCTCGCAAAGCTCTAAGCATAACTCTGTCAATAACTAACGTATCAGGCTTAACGTCAGAGTCCACTTGTGTTACATTAATATTTACTTAAATCTAAAGACTTTAAACTACCTCCTAATGCAAAGGCACAACGACTAAACCAATACAAGTCACAAAGTCAAACAGCAATAACAATACACCAAACATCCCTGAAACTTGTACTTACACTTCAGGACCGCATAATGGGTACACAGGAACTAGGCATTGTTCCCTCGCTTCACGTGGTTTCACCTTTGTTTATGCAAATTAGTGGCAGCTCACTGGGGTCGGCAGATACGACAATAGGCATTTAAATGTTAACAAACTTGGTTGTGCTCCGTATTTTGCAAATGTAGAACAAAAGAGCAGTAAAGAAAATTTGGTTCGTGTATAAAAGGACAACACCTATTAACATTAATAGCAATCAGGCTAATTAATTTGGTTCACGACCTGTGGTCCCATTATATATCACAAAGAAAATCTATACCAGAAGTCGAAATAAGGTATATTGCTAATGAAACACAGCAATTTACCCATCGTAACACAGACTCCTCTCATTAGTATTCTTTGTAATACTATCAAATTATTTATTAACTCTAAAATTTTAAATGTTTCGATCAAAATCCAGAAAATAAAAGTGGAAATCAACTATTGACATTGACAAAAACTTTAACGTCGGCCATTTTTTAGAAGAGTTCAATTCATTAATATAGCTCAGTCGTCACAATTAGATACCTGTATATTTAATACTTTCTATGTAAGATCAAATTAAAGTAAAACTCCGTCAAAGTCTGGCTATCTTTGAACTTGGTGGATATCTTTTATGTTTCAGAATCCTTTGACTTTGACAAAGTTGCAGCGTAGACTTTGTTTTTAATTTTTAATCCTTAATAGATATTAATATCATACTAATAGTAACAAAGATTTTCATTTAAGTTAAATCAAAATAACGAGATAGATTACAATTGAAACATAAAAATACTACCTGTTGCCCGCGCTTTCGCTCGCGTGGTAAAAGGATTAAAAAATATTTTATTCACGTATATCACAAACTATACATACGCCATATTTGATAACGAAAAATAGTCGCGTAATCATATTGCTTTCAGCATACTTGTACAGAATGGTTTTACAAAGAGTGACAAGAGTAGAAGAGTGACATTAGAATCTAATTAGTGTTAAAATGTTAGTGTAAAAAGTGTAATAACCTAATTAAATGCATTAAATGTACACAACGCATTATAATATATGTTCGCCTATTGATGCAGAACATACTAATTGTAACACCATATTTTGTTCACCCACGTTCTAGCAAAATAAATTATTTGATTTGAGTAAATCTCTTGGATAGGTTTATGATGATGCAAAATGAGTTCACTTTTCATAAATGTCTTTCATAAATTAGTAGCTATATTGAATCAAGTTGCGCTTAACTGGTCAAAATTCTAAAATTATTATTTAACAATACAATAAGTGTTACCTTTTCCTGTCCCTAATTACTACTGATTAAAAACACTAATTTAATAACGCCATTTTAAATACACACAACACATTGCCCGGTCCCTAAATAAAATCAATTACTTTTGAAAATCTTGGCGTGTTCCAATAGATCCACTAATACAAGATGGAACCCAAAAAAAATCTCTTTTATTATTAATGTATTGGTAACATAAACAAAATAAATTTAGCCGATAATAATATTTAGCATGTGTAAATTTCAAATTATAGATTTTAGATTAATGCCTAGTTAGTTAAGCGCTGCTTGAAAAGTTAAGTTTTTCTCTTATTAATTGCTTCTGATTGATTAATGCCACTAATTTTCTTATGCCACTTCAAGTATACCCAATACTTTACCCACTTCTTAATTAAAAAAATTACTGACAGAAAATTCGAAATGATTTCGATTATTTTTAATCATTTTTTTTTTATGTACGTAGGTGGCAGACAAGCATACAGTCCATCTGATGGTAAGTGGATACTGTCGCCCATAGACATCCGCGATACATGCCAACATTAGTCCAAAATGAGAAACGTTGGCATGCCCCCGGATGCGCTGCCTACCTTTAGAGATATAGGAATGGATTTGGAGAAAGGGTTGAGAAAATGGGGAGGGATAGGATGGGATTGGAATGGGCTCTGGAACATCTCACTCACTACCGAAACACGTACGTACATTGGGGAAGTACGATAAAATGGGAAATGCAGTACATTTCAAGGTAGTCTTCTGTGAGAGAGGGGTAGCGTGGCCAGTCGAGCGCGCCCAGCGGCTGTTGGGTTGCAGCGTGCACTCTCCGCCTCAAATCGCATAACACGCACTACGAAATATTCCAATTCGAAGAATTTCAAGAACCGCATTATACAATTAACGAGTTGAAGCTAATTCGTCATCATAAATTATCTATACATATAAAAAAACAGTAAAACGGTTGAGTCCTTTTGTACAATGTTTGTTCGTGCACTAAAGTTTACATAAATATATAAATGTGCATGAGGAGAACCATATCTATTAGTGGACGATAAATGGGCTGGTTACATTCATTTTACGCTGCTAAGCAAAGTCAATTTAACGTGATGTTGACAATTATTACAGTACTGTACCATTTTAATTGCTCTATTCTCACGTAAAACAGCGTAATATCAGTATAGTGCGGGCATGTCCAGTACAAAGTGTACAGTCCTCTGTATTCATGAAACAATTTAAATATAATAGCTAACCCGTGCAACCAACTGTTTATGAAGACTAAGAAATATTCATAAGCTTTCACACACACTCAGAAAAGAAACTGCATTCATTATGGAAATAAATTTACTTCAACGAATAATTCTAATTTTAAACTCTAAGTTTATAGTCATTTAAAGATAACTGTTATATTGAAAATGCATGCCTTTCCAGTAAAAGGAAATTTATTTTATGATATTGTATACTATTGAAATAATGGAATTGAACAAAACCTTTATTTCAACGCTTACATTCTTAGATATTTAGTAAAAGAAACAATAAAACAAGTTTTAATAGTTAAATAAAAACTTTGAATTCCTCCGAGTCTTGTTACTCAATTTCAACAGGATTTCTCCTTACCAAACTTATTCCACCATCTGTAATAAAAATGAAATTAATCATTACAAAACTGCACGTCATCTATATGTTCAACATATAGATGACTTAATTTATAATTAATCTAAAATGTATTCTATAATAAGTTAACGAAGATTCATTTATGATGGTAAATATTTGACTAATAATAAGTTTATCCTGTAATTAACTGTTAACGCCACGTTAGCTGAGAAAAGTCAGTCTCGACTTCTTTTTTTGTAGGGAGAAGGTGAGCGACGAGCATACAGTCCACCTTGTGGTAAATAAACACTGTCGCCAGTGGACACTCTCGCTAATGGACACCCGCGATGCATGCCAACATCAGTCCAGAATGACAAACATTGGGACGCCCCCGAATGCGCTGCCTACCTTTGCAGATTTGAAGAAAGGGTTGGGGAAATTGGGATGGACAGGATAGAAAGGAATGGAAATGGGCTCTGGAATATCTTACTCACTACTGAAACATATATACTTCTCAAATAAGATGAGCCACTACCCAAACTACATCATGACTTTAAAATTTCTTGTTCATCTTAAAATTCCATCTTCATCGCAGATTAACAATTATTGGCAATTTGAATCTTGAACACAGCAGGTCTAAACAAACGGATGCTTTATTTTAAATAATTAGGGAATATTTTTGAGCCAAAGTGTTCTTCTCCTCGGTGTTCCCTTCCCCTAGATCTGTAGTGTTATAAAAATGAGCGCTCGACACTCGAGCGCTAAGTAAGCGCTAGTGAACCTATAGGATTCGAGCATTAAATGCCCGTTATAGTCAAAGTTTTTAACGTTATATGATTTTAAATCCTAGTGGTGAAAAACTTGAAAACCTTAAATGGTTAAAGTTACGGTTCTTGAGGTTCATTAACGCTTAGCGTTTGAGCGTTTGCAGCATTCATCTTTTGATACTAATGTGATTGCAATCTACATGCTACTAGATGCTAATGGCTGAATATACTCACAGCATTTTCTTTCTGCAATGCACACTCCATCACTATTTCTCAAAAAGCCCTCATTACAAAGACAAGCCGGCGCGTAGCAATTAGCCGCCAAAGAAGGGCATGGTGGTGGTTTCTGAAGGTGGTCACAAGTCTGGTAGCAATACGCCAAGGAACATTTTCGGTAAACCTCATCTGGTTTACAATCTGAAACCAAATATTTTTAAATTATTTATCGCCCATCATCCAAAAATTCTTTAAAGGCATTGGAGGGATATGTTCTGTCGAAAATATGGCAACTGTAGTCTATATGTAGACACTTTTTTCTTTTCTCAGAGGTCAACATTCTACACATTCGACGTTTTTGCTTTATTTCCAACGATTCCATTTTTAATGTATTTGATTTTATAAACATTACTATAAATTCCAACAATTCGGTAGATAAAATGGGTTGGGTTTTACCA
The DNA here is from genome assembly GCA_943735995.1 of Sesia bembeciformis. Taxonomy (NCBI): domain Eukaryota; kingdom Metazoa; phylum Arthropoda; class Insecta; order Lepidoptera; family Sesiidae; genus Sesia; species Sesia bembeciformis. The sequence goes on from OX031034.1 coordinate 5,765,949, forward strand.
CATGAGTAAATATCCGATGTGGTTTTACTCCTTAACTTAGAAACTGATAATTATATCAGTTTCCAGGCTAATAAAGGTAAAAGTATAATAGTAATAACGGTGCCTTTTTGCTTGCGCGGTGACAGCGACGATGACGAATGCAGTATGATGAAGGGTTAAAAAATATTTTAAACGTTAATTATACCATTTGCCAGTAAAAATGATCCTTCCATTATAGTTATAATGGAAGGTTAGGTTATAATCGAGACTACGTAGTTAGGTAGTCTCGATATTGTTTTAAGAAGTCAAATTCTTAAGTTTTTTGTTGGTTTAAATGTTTAAATATGTACATGTATCTACGCCTGCAAACTTTGAAACGTTGATTTACGGGAAGTCAACAACTCAATGTCCACGAATCTTGTGAAATCGGCAACAGTGGAAGGCTTATTTCAGTAGATAAATACCAAACTACCATAAGTCCGTAATACCGTAAGTCAAGTAGTCAATACCCAACACAATTTTATTTCGTTCTGTGATAGAGGTTATAAAATAAATAAAATTACTAGGACATTGCAATAACCTTATCTACATTTTCGACTGTTTTTTTTTCCACTATTGGGATATTGGCGAACTCGATTTGATTTATTTATATCATCAGAATGCTCTTATGCCTTTTTCTCTATGGGGGAACTGTCCCCCTAGACTAATATAATATAATAACTAAATATAATTAGGTATAAGTAGGTATAACTAAACTTGTACTGACAAGTTTAGTTATACCTACAAAAAACAAGCTAAAACCCTTACCGAGTGGTGGTTGCTCCTTATCTATAGGCGACGCGGAACCCGTCACTATTATCATGAGCACAGAAACGTGAACGAAAGATCGCAAGGCCATGTTGTCACGACGACGGACGCAATAGATTTAAACAGGTCTGACAAGTACATATATGTTTTATAAGTGCAGATAATATATATAGTAACGTGTATGATGTATATACATAGACTGGACTTTGATACCCGGTTTTGTTTAAGTTTTTTTTTGTGGCAATATATGAACGGGAGGCAAGCGGATTCATCTGCTTCTGATTTCTAATCAGTTATCGCCGCTTTTATCAAATGAAGTTGTCAATTTCTACACTTTCATACAAAACCTATTTTATATACAGAACAATTTGCGAAAAATCCTATTTCACTATTCTAAAATACCTAGTTATTATATTATACCTACTCGTAATTCTAACACAATAACACATTTTTAAATTACAAGTGTAAATGTAATTTAAATTACATTTTAATTACAACAACCTTACGGGCTTTTCCATTTTATGTAAACGAATTATTAAGGAATTTTCTATCATAATTATTTAAGATGCTCGTTATTTTTTTTGTGACAAACGAACAGATAATTTTCCTGGTGGTAAGTAGATACTGTCGTCCTGCGACATCCGCGAAACATGCTAACATTAGCCCCAGAATTCCATAAGTTAGCACGACCAACGTTTTAGAAAAAGGGTTTCATTTAGAAAATGGGTTATATATTTATCTATTTATCTATTTATTGACGTTTTAGTTGGGTTGCACCAACCATGGTCACGAGCTGACTGTGACTCGTGACCATGGTTGGTGCAACACAATCGTTTAACTAGATAAATATGTGTGAAAAACGCGAAAATCTCAAATGCAAAAGGGTTATATGATAGAGAATGGTATGAATAATAGAACGAGAAATTTCTCTCGTCCCCTTACTCTTCCCATTCCCCCTTGAACGGAAATAGAGTGAGATAGGGAGTAAAGAGTATAATGAGTTTCAAACAAAGATAATGAGAGAACAAAGTATAATGATTTTTCCAATCAATTCGATAGGAGGGGTTAGGATAGGATGGGATGGGATAGGATACGGGGCATGTCTCACTCTCTACCGTATCACGTAAGTAGTCCATTTTGCGATAGTCTTCCGTCCATTTGGCTTGTATAATAAATGGGCACAAAAATACTTTAATAAATGGACAGCAAATCATGATCAGCAAATCAAGCAAGTAAATCTGCAAACCTGTTTGTTGTGGTCTTCTGTTGTCACAATAACGGTTCCATTTATTTGTAAACATTAAGTTTTCCAGTTATTATACATACGAGTATATTGTAGACCTAGGCTATTGATTAATCAGTATTTGTTAATTTATAATTTATTTAAGTATGTTTTACGAGTGTCTTTGATTCATGACGTTTTAGAAAATAGTTTAATTAAGAGACTATTGAAATATATAAATAGTTAATAATCCATAATAAGTTAATGATAAGTAAAGCATGATTTAAGTTGTTCTTTTTACCTAAAATTTGTGTGCGCCCGCGAGCGAAAAACAGCTGCGCAATAATTTGAATGTCATCTGTAGTTACCTGTTTTAAGCAAATAAATCTAATTTGATTTTTTTTTAATTTGATAAAAAACTATCTATTTGCAATACAATAATGCAGCTCTTTAAGTATCCACTGCTGGACATGGGTCTCCTCAAGCACATTGTCTTGTGTCCACTCTTTTGGAGGCGGTGTAGTTCCTCGGGGCTTATGGTAAGCGCTTTGTTATCCCTTAGTCACCATGGAATAACAAGTAAATAATAAGAATAATAGTCATTCTTCCCGTGGGTGTCGTAAAAGCCGACTAAAGGTGATTAAATCTAGTAAATATTTTTAAATCTCGCCTAACTCTTTATTGTCGTTGGAGAACCTAACCCCTCTATATTTTTTGCTATTCATATAATTACTTCTCATATCATTTTAAATAAAAAAATATGTACTGCGTTGCTAAAATGTTATTAAAATTTATTTAAGATTCTGAGAAATCATCAGTTCTGGGAAATAAAACAGGTTGGATTTTTTTTATTTGAGTTTTACCAAAATACTACATTTTTAAATATAAAAATACTAGCCGTTGCCCGCGAATTCGGTCATTTCTTATTACATACACCTAGTAAATAGTGTAAAAGTGTAATAGTGTAAGTGTGAAAGTGTAATGAGAATATACGTGGAATAAGTGTAAGAATCTATTTAATCTAAATTTCACTCGGATGTAAAACATAAAATGTATTATATAAAATTTATTATTCCTCAGGGTAAATGATTGTTTCATAGGTTTATGCAAGTAATTTTTTAACGATTGAAATTAATTGTTCTCCCGGCAAAATATATGTGAAGTACAACTGCAAATGTTTATTCCAAATAATTTGGTCGGATTCTCGGTTCGGCAAGTATGAAATTCCTTATAGGCCTAATAGGCCAATTAATTATTATTCGACTTATCTATAAAATTATTTTTTGATACTTCTACGTTCCAAACATTAGTATTATCAGCTCAATTTGTTATTGTTAAAACATCCATATACATTGCTAGTCGCTATTAGGTCAAGCACATTTAGATATGAGTAGTAAGGTCAATTTAAATACATACAAAATCTTAAACGTTTTGATATTAATTTGATATTGATATTTACAGTGCAATGCAACCAGCCCTTTCAGTGTCCAATGCTGAACACGGGCCCCTTAATGTACATTGTCTTTCTTGTGATGAAGGATGTATCCCTTTGAATAACAAAGCGGCTATCAAAGCCCTAAGGAATTATACCATCTCTAAAAGAGTGGACTCGCCAACCCGCTTGGCCAGAGTAACATTTTTAATACATTTATTACAGAGTAATTAAACTTCAAATTCGGCACAACACGCACGACACAATATTCCAATTCGACAAATAAACCGAATTATACAATTAACGAGTTCAAACAGAAGTTGAAGAAGTTCAGAACGATTCGGTATAAAGTTGCGAGGAAATACGTCACTACCTCGTAATTTAACGCGGTGTTACGTAACTTTCAAAGATATTTTTTTTTTATAGACTAGTGGGCGGACGAGCAAGCGGTCCCACGTGATGGTAAGTGTTACCGCCGCCCATGGACACCTGCAACACCAGGGGATATGCGGGCGCGCCGCCGACCTTGCAAAATCCTATTCACAGCTCTCTTGAAGAACCCCATATCGTAGCTTAATGGAAAGACCTCCTGAGGCAGTTCGTTCCACAGCCTACGGGTTCGCGGTATAAAATTAATTACTCTCAAATAGCTAGATTAGTTGAGTTAGCAATGCGGGAATGTTGATACGTCATTTTCGTGATGTCTATTAAATTTCTAGTTAATTAATTAATTAATGACACACTTTTTACCTTACATTAAAAAGCTTATTAATCTACTCATCTCATTCAACGCCTATAAATGAGAGAACGTTTCTATTTTCTACCCTGCGAAGATATTACGTGACATTACACTACAGTATACCCTTTTAGCCATCGTCGCAACAAGCGGCGCAGTCTGCCATATTGTGGCTCATTTCACCGGGCAAAAATAAAATTAGGCTTTAAATTAGGTAGGTAGATAGATAAGCGTTTTATTGTAAGGTAAAACGCTGTTATTAATCACATACCATCGTCATTCAAAGCCTATAAATGAGACGTGTTTATTATCGCCTGATAGAGCTGGAGGAGAAAGCCAGTTTGAACCAATAATTTATTGTAATATGTAATCTCCGTAAACAGTACGATAACTTAGATAATGAATCTGTATTAAGAATTGATTTTCCAAAGGTGCAAATAAAAGGACGTCACTTTAAATTAGAACGTAGGGATTTACAGATAATTAAGAAGATACTAAGAGACACTGTATAAGTTAGTTGTGTTTTACGTTGTTAATTTTCTCGAACTTTATGATAATAAAATAATAAATAATTTTATATATGTTAACATAAAATAACTAGTATTGTAATAATACTCTTTCGAGTATTGTACTTTGCCGATTTTCTTGCTGCTAAATCCTAATCACAGACCGCTAATGAAAAACCTAAATTTAAATTTAAATCAAACTCTTTGACTTGAGTCCTTTTGGGTCATTCTATTGTCTCATTTCCGATCCGTAAAGACGTGCCACTTCGATAAAACCTTTTGTATAATACCTGTACGTTTGTGAATATCTCGTAAATCGCTTGTAATTGCGTATTATTACTGGAATTGTATTGTATAACAATATACTCGTATTTGTAAAAAAAAACATTTTGGGGCAAGTAGTTTTTGATGGTCCGTTTTCACACACACAGTTTACTTTTATAAAATCAGTTTCATTTGTTTCAGTGTTTTTTATTTTTAATAATTTTACTGACAAGTAAATTGCTGTAGTGAAGACTGTGTGTCATTTATTTACTAAGAGCCCCTCTACCGTCTGAACACACATCTCAGTATAAGGGAATAGTTATATAAAATTTCATACAAAAGTAACAGAAAAGTATAAAGTCCGGCACAATCATGTAATTATGGTATAAAGGTATCGTTTCATAGTTTCATACAAAATTTAGCAGAAAAGTTAGAAAACGGCACAGTTATGTTCTGCAATAAATAAATTAAGTCTAGACAGTTTGTCTCTTACTCTACAATAATCATCATAAAAATAGAAATGTCCGTCAGCCACAATAGTGTTTTCAAGTTCGAATGCATCATGCCGCGATATGGAATCGATACGTAATGGTCACATTACGTATCATCAAAGAATCGAATCGCGTGAGCTATATCCTAAGCAAGTAGTAACGTTTAAACGTTTTTATAAATGTAAGGTACCTGATACAAATAAGGCCTATGCTCAAATAAGGCCTGCAGTGCGGAAAAGTCATTTAAAATATATTTACATCAAAAATACTTTACACACGCATAGACCACGACGCCACGACTCGGCAAAAAATGCGCGAGAGGCTCGCTCGCGCTCACGGCGACAGTAGTGGCCGCTCGTTTGTGACGGACGGGTGTTTTCATTGCGCGTTATTAATTTTTCGTAATTTCTATCGGATTTTAATACGTTATTTTTTGAAGTTTTGTTTCAAGTAATGTATACGGATCACAATATAACTCATCAAATAGGTAAGTATGACTATAAATTGTAACTTTTAGAATATGCGAATTAAATACTGCTTATAACATTTATGAAGTATAATGTACTAAATAAAGCCTACTTTTAAAATAGGCCTTATTTCTGACCCTAGACCTTAATAGGAATTCTGTTGAATTTTAACTTTATTATGTTTATTTACAGATTGATTATCTCAGTATGTCTTCTCCAAGACGAAAACGGGCTACGTGGTCCGAAGAAAGCTTGAGAGCGGCAGTTAATGATGTACGTTGTGGCCGATTGTCGACTTACAAAGCTTCGGCGCAATATGGCATTCCGAGAAGGACTATTAGAAATCATCTCAAAAGTGGTATTTTATATAAGAGCTTAGGCAGAAACGCTATATTTACGAAAGAGCAAGAAAAAGATTTCGTCAGCCGTATAATAAAGTTTGCTGAAATAGGAATACCTCTTACGCCAAAAATGATTCGGATTCAAGCATTTGCTTTTTGTGACAAATATAACATTCCCAATAATTTCAACAAAGAAACAGGACTTGCCGGAAAAGGCTGGTTGAGATTATTTTTACAACGAAATCCAAACTTAGCAAAACGAAAAGTACAATTCCTAAACCCTGCTCGAGCCCAGAAATTAAATAAAACTATTGTCGCTCATCATTTCAATAAAGTTCGTAAACTTTATGATGAATTAGATCTTCATTACCATCCTGAAAAAATTTTCAATATGGACGAGAAGGGCTGTCGGCTTACATTACATCACCAACAAACAGTGATTGCTCAGAAGGGTGTTAAGAGGGTGCACATGCTAGCCTCTGAACATGGTGAGAACGTCACGGTGGTTGGATGTGTTAATGCAATAGGGAATCCGATACCACCCATGATTATTTTTAAAGGAAAAAGGAAGAAGCCGGAGTATGACGATAATTTGCCTGCGGGATCAATTGTCCACATGGCACCAAAAGGAAGTATGACAACGGAATTGTTTACAGTTTTTATTGAACATTTAGCAATGTATAAAACCCCTGGAAAATGTCTCCTCATATTTGACGGTGCCACATGTCATTTGGATTTTCGTATTGCCGAAACAGCTGAAAAACATGACATTGTGCTTTATTGTTTACCATCCAATACGACGCATGAATTACAGCCTCTTGACAAAGCTTGTTACAAACCTTTTGAATCGTATTGGGATCAAGAAGTTCTGCAATATATGTACCAAACACGTGCCAAACAGATCACTAAAACACGATTTAACGTAATTTTATCTAAGGTCTGGTCAAAGACCATGACCTATGCAAATATAACGAGTGGATTCAAAGCTACTGGACTTTATCCATTAAACGCTGATGCAATACCTGAAACTGCTTTCGCTTCTTCCATCTTGACAGAACGTCGTTTCAGTGAAAGTAATTTAAACGACTGTGGTGAATCTTCACAACCAATAAATGCAAATATAAGAAGAAGACGTGAGACGTCACCCATCGGTAACATTCAGTATTTGCAAAATCTGATCGATGCCGAAAACGTCTTACCATTATCTCCCGCCACACCTGATCTTCGAGTATTTTCATCTGCCTCCCCCATAGAACACAGTACACCACCTCGAATAAATATTAATGACCAAAATTGTCTCGAAAACCTTCCCGGGCCCAGCGGCTTACAGATTACCCACAGACTAGTAGAATATAGTGATAGTACATCAAATGAGCAGGACAGTACAGCATCTGAAGAAGTCAATATCTACGCATTTATAAACAGATTCATTCCACCGAAACGCTTAAGAATTTATTCTTCTTCAGACACAGAGTTTGACATCGAAAATTTAAATCCGAATAACGTAACTTTACCTAAGTCTGATGGTGAAGACACTGAAGATGACGAACCTTTGGCTAAAATTGCTAGAAGTAAGAAGACTGATTTCCAAAAATTTATGCCTACACCTGACTACAGTGTTTCTAAGAACCGTCCACGTAGAAAGGCTTTGAATTATAAAGGTCAGATAGTAACCAAAGATTTATTTAATACAGATAAAAAACCAAAAAAGAATAATTCGAATAACACAAATAAAGGAAAAAAACATTTAAAGGCACCAACAAAAAAAAACCACAAACAAAACAAGAAACGTTCGATTAAACCAAAATCAACTGAAGATACGAGTACAGAACAATGGTACTGTCTTGCATGTAAAGAGGAGAGTATTAAAGATATGAGACAATGCCTAGAGTGTCATCAGTGGTACCACGAGGAATGTGTCGGCTTGACAAAAAGTGATCTAGACGCATTTGAATGTCCTAATTGTCAGGAAAATTAATTTTATAGTTACATCTACTAGTACTTACTTATTATCAGTAAGACTGATTAATGTTCCTAAGCAAATTATGCTATTAATTAAGTTCCAAGGCCTTATTTAGTTACCTTGTTTAATTAAGGCCTGTCAAAATAATTTTATTTTTTAATATTTAATAATATTTTTGAGAAGATATGTTAATTTTCTAATTTTTGTTTTTTTGAATACGTTTTTTTTTTTATATTAATCTTTATTTCTTGTTAATATGCAACTTCAAGTCTGATTAGCAATTTAAGCATACTATTTAGTAAACAAACTTAGAAAGTTGTTCAAGAATCTCATGGAAACATTCGGTAAAAGGCTCAGAAATATATATTTTTATATAGTTACTACTCTAATAACAATATTTCTATAATTTAAGAATATAGGCTTTGTTCAATCACTATGTTTTAAAAAAGCCTAAGGCTAAGGTTCCAGAATTATCTCTTTTTAAGTGATTTTTGATTAAAGATTACAATATGTTTTCTTAATTACTTAAAATATATAAACCAAAAAATAATTCCTTGCTTTTATTTATCACATTTTTCGAATAATTTATCAATATTTAAGTGTTTTAAATTAGGTAGGCCTTATTTGTATCACTTACCTTATATAAATATTAAAGTTCTCAAAGCCAGGAAGCTAACACTTCTATATTTTATATTCGAGGTTTATGTCGTTCATACAGCTCCACCAATACATTGTGGGGTAATTGCATAAAATTTTGTAAAAAGAAAGTATTTCACTTGTACATCACGATTGTTTGGTGTAATAACTTAACAATTTTAAATAATTAAAATTATCATCAACGATTTGGAATTAAAAGAAGTCTTAGTCTCACGAGACCGCTGTAGCCATTTTTATTGAAAGATTCGTAATAATAATTTGTTCGTCAACGCATCGTTTATATGAAATCGATTTGAGAATTATTTCATAACCACATAGTCAATTTATGCTCATAATGCAGTCAACGAATGATAGACGTCCAATTGCGTTTCGCTTTAGACGACAACGAAATAATTAAGTAAAGTTTCCACAATTTTAGAATTACTGTTACGTCTGTCTGTGTAAGATACGATTCAAATAGGTTTTCCAATGTATTTAGGCAACGGAAATACAAAACCAAAACAGGGCCATAAAAGTTTGACACTTCAAGTGACACTTGGAATTTTAAGCGTTGATGATTATGTACCACAAAAATCTTGAAAAGGATAAGATTTCATGTGAAAGAGTAAGTGGTGTTATTCTAAAGGCGGCCGACATGACCGGCTAAATTTAGCCCTTTTTAGCTAGCTTTTAGCACCTTAGCATCTTACTTATTTCAAAGTTTATTTCCCGATTTTTTTTTTAGACAAGTGGACGGACTAGCAAGCGGTCCCACGTTACCACCGCCCATGGACACCTGCAACACCCGGGGGGTACGCCGCCGACCTTGCAAAATAATATTCACCTACACACCTACTATCCTACAGTTTTCCTGAAAAACCCCCTATCGTAGCTCAATGGAAAGACCTCTTGAAGAGGCAGTTCGTTCCATAGCCTACGGGTTCGCGGTATAAAATGATTTTTGGACCCAACAGTGCGCGACACCTCCGTATCGAGGAGATGCGGATGTGAACTTTACCGCGTACTTTTCTTTTTACAGGTCCACAAATTTGTCCTCAAGCAATAAGTACTAAAAATGTTCCCATCCTCGCACTCATTTTACGAATCTGTCGTAACGATATAGTAACGATTTACTATAAGTCGTGGTTTTATCGTTTTGCTGTTATGTGGCAACAATAAATAAGAGCCCTCTGTAGTAAACTGCAATCTGGGAACGATGACACAATAATGTCGAAATCATATCACTCGGCCGTTTCTTCCGCAAAGTCCATTAGTGTTATGAAAAACACAATGATCTAGTAGAGTACTAGAAAAGCTTAATTTAGTATCTCCAGATTTATACATGGGCAAGATCGCCAAAAAGGGACGTCTTGGTCACAGGAACACTCATGTCTGCGTAACATACAGGAGTGGACTGGCAGCGGGAGTGCCGCCGAACTATTTTCCCTCGCGAAAGACAGGACAAGATATTGGAAGCTGATTCACTAGTTGGAGAGGTACCACAAGAAGAAGAAGATCTATACATACTGAACTTAAATTACCTTATATACAAGACATTACACTTGACACTTTATACAAAGTGTCTTTGGTTTAAGGCGTGTGTGCACGGCGCATGTAACAACATGTACTCGTACTGGTACATATCATGCATCCGCGCACGTTACGTTTACGGCTGACCGTATGTGGCCTAATTTATCAATGTCAATTAAATGGGCAGGAAGCAATCTACAGCAGCCGAAATACATTGATTTGTGCATGCTTCGTTTAAAATTAGCCACATATGGCTAATCGCAATCGTGGTCGTATAGCGCGCTTAGTCTTCAACTGCGTATACACATTAAACACAATTATTGTTGCTAGCATTTGAACATATTCGTGTGTACCATTGTAATACAGCCATCTAAACTTTGCGACCAACGTTACCAAGCTTTCAGCAGAGGCAAAGTATATACTTCGTTTCTGTTCTGCTTTCGTAATGTAACTGAGGTTTTCCACACCACAAAATATAAGGAAAAGATTTCCTTTCTGAACTAATGTATCATATTTATGTGAAACGGGTGTACCTGTGTTTTTATAAATAACCTCTCTGAAGTTTATCACCGAGTTTTTATTATATTTTTGTACATTTTTATAGTAGTCATTTTTTTTATCTTACATACCATATTTGGTAATGATCTGCGCATACTCTTTTCTGTGAGCAATATCTATTATCAAATTGTTGACAACAGATAATATATTTTTCTAAGTAATAATAATACCTACTCATATTGTAGAACAACCTTAAAATAATAAATAAATGAAAGAGCATGTGTAGAGTGGTATGCCGTTTCCAGGATCTCCTAATTCCTCAACATAAGCTCCAATTCGTCGCCCGGTGGACATATTAAAAGGAATATCATTACACTAATGGACCATTTGTATGTGTGTATGTATGTATATACATCTGTGTAGTAAATGTGTTCTTTTTGTTGCCATCTCAGACTGTTGACGCGTAAAATGCGAACGTTTATTATTACTCGTGTTGTTTGCTGTGTCGAGAACAACAGATGTAGGTATCACAACTCACAAGTGTCTCGTTACGCGGATTCCTCTTACGACCTTTTACTGCGGCTCTACTACGGCGCTACAATCTCGTAAAGAGACTCAAATAGAACTATTAATAGACGAATAATTTTATTCTATGATTTTTAAGTTCTCAGAAACAAAATTTTTGTTCCATAAGATCTTCAGAGACAGTGAGAGGAAAATTCACTGTTAAGTATCGGTTAAGTAAATACTTATCAGTAAGTACTTATCGCATGATGCGCGTTCAGACAGGCAGAGACAAAAAATAAAAATAAATATATTTTTGTCTATGCGTCTTTTGTAGGTACTTTATTTACACTGCAACGACGTTTTTCAAAAAAACATTCTATGTGTACATACGGATTTATTACTATTTTAATTTATTTAGTATAGATTTAAAAATGTATGAAAATTGAACATACGTCGCATTACCCACTATACCGCAGATGTGGTGCATCGGTTGGCAATATTCATATAAATTCGCCATGTGGTGTTCCTGCGTGCGCGGCTGCGGTGTGAATGATTCAAGGGTTAATAATTATGTAGTTCAATTTGTTAGTTTCGCTTCACAGAGCAAGTTGTGGAATGACCTGCCAGCTGAGGTATTTCCGTTACGACTACGATATGGGGCTGTACAAGGGAGCTGTGAACAGGATTTTGCATGGTCGGCAGTACACCGGCAAGCCCCTTCTGATGGTGCAGATGTCCATGGGCGGCGGTGACCACTTACCAGCATGTGTCCCGCCCGCTTGTCTGCCTTCTACTCCTAAAAAAGCTTTATTTTAAAAATAGGAATATTTCGCAGATTATGTAAAAAAGGTAGAACTATGTTGTTTATTTTCTACTGCTACTACTTAGTGAATTTCTTTTATCACTATTCGACATTCTAACGACGAATTTGAAAGGAGACCTCACGGTCTCTGAGTCAGCCTCTACATCTTCCCTCGTTGACCGGACCACACCTTCGTTCCAACCAAATAAATGATCTCAAACTAATGAAAAATACCTAATGTCTTTGTTGAAGTAACATTGCATTTAACGTGTTACAGTAACGTTGCTCCAATAAAGCATAGAGTAGATATATAAAAATAGATTAGTCAATAACAGGTTTTGATTGATTTTACGTTAATAAGTGGGTAATAAGTTAATAAGTGATCAAAATAGTCAATAAGTGGGTATACATTAACTGTGTAATTACCCACAGTGCAGAGTTGCCACTTTATAGTGCCCAAAAGAAACTATTTGAGTGACAAACCCGTAATATCAAAATGGCAGGTGAATTTAAACCCTAAATAAGAATAAAATTAATGTGAATTTTCCTTTAAATTTCACAAAATTGAAGACATTTGGGACTTGACAAAGAAACTGTTCCCACAAACAATGGTAGAAAATCTACAAAACGCGAGATAATGACAGAATATAATTTTGATAATGAAGACGAATTTCGTGTTTATTTTTCTTCAAAGCTTATCTTAGGTAAAGCTTTATTTTGAGACGATCATTCATAATTTAATAAAATGGACGCTTTTATGAAATCATTACTAGGTATATTTTATTAAAGAAGTGCAACTTGAATGAAAATTAAATAAACATTACATTCATTAAGACAACATTTATACTGTAATAGAAATGTAATAAAAATGATGTATATCTTTAGGCGAATCGTTATTAAATTATGTAATATTTTGCTTCAGACAAATATTATGAAAATAAAAATATCATATTTCTTTTTTTTTAGAAAGCAGACGTTTCTTTTTTCCAACAACGTAATATAATTAATGTAGACAGACTACATGTCTATTATTTTTTAACAAAAAACCAGGCAAATTAAATCCTCGCCATTTATTATATCGATGGATGTCAACCTAAAACGTCCCACTGCAGGGCACAACCGATAGTGAATCAGTCGAGTTCACGGGTCATACGAAGGAAGAAGAAGAAGAAAGGTCAGTCAAATAGATGGAAATTTGAGTGGAAAATTATTGGTTTAGATCCTTTGAACCCTATTTTGTAAAAATAGTATTTTAAGAAAATGCAAGAAAATATTGGCAGCATTAGTCGAAAAGCCTAAAATTATGTTTTTATGAGTAAAACAAAGTACATAACACGGGAATCGTCTTCAAAAATAACGCCATAAGCTCGTGCTGTATTTATTCATAGAAATAAGGCGGCAGACGAGCTGGTGGTAAGTGGATATTGTCACCCATGAACATTTGCGATACATGCCAACATCAGTCCAGAATGACAAACGTTGGAGCACCTGCGGATACCTTTGTACATTTAGGAATTAATTCAGAAAAAGAGTAACAAGAATGAGAAGGGATAGTATAGAATGAGATGGGAATGGGCTCTGGTACATCTTATTTAGTACCAAAACATTACAATGTACATACATTGGACAATTAGGATATAGTGGCAAATGTAGCACATTTTACGGTAATCTTCAGCAAGAGAAGGTAACGTGGCCAGTCGAGTGCGGGCAACAGTAACTGTGAATTGCAGCGTGCATCTTCCATCTTCCAGGGCATTTTGTAGGAGAAAATTGTCTTTTTTACACGTTTTATTTGACTTTCGATAATCATAAGCTCGAAAGACTCATACCGTGTAAGGAGTAATCCTTAAACCGTGTAATCCTTAAAAGTAAGGAAAGGTTATAAACCCTGTAAGGGAGTTGAACTTGTTGAATAAAGGAACTTGTTTAGTTCAACATTTTCAGGTTTACTAAAGGGTTTCTCTTAATAAACAAAAGTATACCACATACATATATAAAGAGCGGTGATAGCCTAGTGATATCTATTCTCATTCGTGAGATCTTGAGCTCAAACCCCGACTAGTGCCACTGAGTTTCAACTACACTTAATTTTTTTTAAATTATCACGGGCTCGATGGTGAGATAAAACATGGTAAGGAGGTTTTCATGACCGATAGATAATTTAAAAAAAAAACATCTAGAGCTTGTAAATCTACAAATCCGCACTGAGTCTGCATGATGGATTAACCAAAACCGCCTTGGGATCGCAATAAAAGGCCAATACCCTGCCGTCGGACGTCATATGCTGATATCGAATTACCATAATATAATATAGAAAGCCTCTGAATATAGGCCTCTTCCAAAGCTCGCCACCACACAGGATCCTCCGCTGTTCTCATACAAAGGTAGTTCACCACCGGCAAACTTCTTCAAGTCGTTTTAGGAAACATATTTATAAAATATACAGACAGGTATACAAAGAATCTTGCCACGTAAAAAGTTGTATTTACACGTTTATTCGGTTACAAACGGGGTGAGAAGCTACGACTGTTTGCTCCAAGACCTCGGATCTCGCTGTTCCGACCCGAGCGAGATAAAGCACGACCGTCATAACGTTTTTCAGTTTATAAAAAAAACAAAGGTAATGTAAACACGTCACTAAGTATTTAAGGTTTATACTTTACTAGCGACCGTTCACTGTTTTGCTTGAGTTAAACTTATAAACGTCGCCTTATTCTACATTAGACTTGATTTCGCCCTCAAGTGGCAATGCGGATTGCAGCATGCAACACGCCCCTCCAAAATATAATGCAAATCCAAATCGGCTTATAAAACGATTATATCGGTACTTCAGATGCTGTCCCATTTGTAACCGGTTCAGGATATCCTGGGTAATCTGTATCTGTTTTGTACTATTGTAGCTATTCAAGATAGCTAAGCTATTAAGTGATATAGAGCAAATCTATACTCAACCTTTATACGTAAGATCATGATAGTTATCAAACGCCGGTCAATACCCTTAAGAGTTTACTACTGATTTGTAAATTATCAGTAGTTTGGCGGTGAAGGAAAACATTATGAGGAAGCCCGCATTGTTGAATTAGTTATTCGAGTTGCCGATTATCCCACAGCCGGGTAGGAATCGCTGAAAATCCGGCGAAATGTTGCTTCCTCTGTATCCTCTATCGCTTGAATAATAGGGACTGTTCTGAAGAGCTGTTCAATTTGATGGCAACTTCGACTTTTCACTTCACCTTACAGTGGCACCTCTCATCATCGAAAAGCTGCATACGCAATGCTTCTGAGTGCAATACTGTCTTTAAGACACTTTATTCCACGAACCCGAAAATTGTGGAAAGGACTGCCAAATGAGGTTTTTCCACTTAGTTACGACATGGATTGAAAGATGGCCTGTTCGCAAACACTTGGTGTTGTAGATGTCCATGGGTAGCAGTGAGCGCTTACCATCATGCAGGCGGTCTGCCCGTCTACTAGCTCTACTATAAAAAAAATTGAAGCAAGGGTATCCGCAATACGTTAGGGTCCGCGTTATGAATAAAGGCTAAAACCCTCTCGTGATTTCCAGCGGCGACCTGTATTCCACAATGGGACGTTATACGCTGATATTGACACAATAATACTTTTATTTCATGTTATCGCATACGCACACAACATAAAAGCAGATTTGTCACAAAAAAATCTATTGTCCGCCGCATCTGTTTGACTTATGGGTCCTTCCACAATTTCGCTTTTAAAACAAAAACCAAATCCGAGAGAACCTAGGCGAGAACTTCATTCCCAATTATCTTCATCTCAACACCCATACATTTGGCTTATCTGACGTCAAATCAAACCACAACGTTGCCTGTTTATTTAGCCTTACCACTTAATCAAAATGAAACAATACCTCCGGAGCTCGCGCAGAATTCACAATCTATTTCAAACCTTACCTCAGGAACTTTAGAATATAAAGTTGGTTGCATATTTAGAAGGGGATAAACAAGGATTTTCCCCATGGTAATACAGCTTCTGGGATTTTTAGCTTATTAAAATAAATTATTTCTGTTGAAATAAATTGGTTAAATTATTTGGTTATAATAAATTAAAATAATAAGGAAACTGGCTTTGGTGGACGAAGTGTTGATCACCAAAGCCACATTTGATATAGGTACTCTTTTGATATTCTTACTCTCCTTCTTGCTTTCTTACTTACTCTCTTTGACGCCATAACCATTGGTGGGTATTGGCCTCCTACACTATTCCCTTCCAACTGCCTCTGTATCTTGCTTCTTAGCTCCGTGCTGTGAACTATCCCATTCTATTCGCATTCAAAATCTGATCTTCCATCTTGATCGATTCTTTCGTGCTTCAGGCGATTATTGAAGTTCTCTTCGTGAAACTTCTCAACCAATGAAGATTATACCATGTGAAGAGATTAGTAACTCTTTTTTCGAAATGACTGAATTCTGTTCGCCCTTATCGGCCTTTCGAGAGTCACTGAACATGTTTAGGTTCGGGGATGAACGTTCCATCTTTGTGGGGTATTAGGACCGACACGGTAGTGCTGAATACCTACAACCTAAGCAGAATTCCTACAACCCAGACGGAGTTGCAATAACCCAGGTAGTCGTTAGCTTTTTTTATAGAAAGAAGATGTGAATATTGTTGCTCATGAATATTCGCGATACATACCAACATCAGTCCAGAATGACAAACATTAACTCGAATACGCTGCCTACCATTGGGAATTTAGGAATAGATTTGGATAGGATGGGATGAGAACGGGCTCGATCATATCTCTCTCACTACAAAAACTCGTACATTGAGGGAAAAGGGTAAATTTACGTACATTTTACCATAGTCGTATATGAGCATTCTAACAATATTAGCAGTGCTACAATATTTTTGTACTATATTCCACACACATACTATACCCGGGCAAACGTATTTCCCGCACATCCAGTGCGCTCTTATAGTGCAATGAATATTCAGTGGCTACACAAAATTCCGAAGTGGCTATTTGCTGTTGCAGCAACTCGTGCATCCTGAAATACGCATTAATGTTGGTAATAACCGCGTAAAATGAATAGTTAATTTAAATGTATTCATTCTGCTTCCTGCGGCTCCCGTTAACCCTTAGTCATTTGACCACCAAAAATTCATAGCAACAACGTTCATAGCAAAAATTGTCTGCTAGTGGAGGGGGGGGGGGGGGACAGTGAGACAACCAACAAGATTTTTTTGATAAGATAGTTGTATATTTCTTTGACCTTTTTCTATTTTTGTCACTTATATACGAATCATACTTTATTTTAAGGGACAATTATTACAAAGATATTTATTTCTCGCCATAAATTGTTTAGTGGATAGAATAAAAATAACTGATTTGATGTCTATGAAAAAATAGAAGCAAAAATAAAATTATTTTAAACCCAGTGAAAAAAAAAATTGTCTGAATGTTTACAAATAGCAACCAAACTAATGGAAGACAACGGTAATAAGCCCTTTGATGGCTGGGGCAGGGATTATTTAGATAATAGCTTATTAATATTAAAATGAGTTCCAGAGAGCACTACTATGATAATGATATAATTTAAACACCACTCCTTAGGATTGAATGAGGTTATTAGTTTTGTATAAAATTTTCAGTTTAGTAAAATCTAGTTTTCAGAATTAAATCCCTCGAGACTTAACATAGCAAAATATTGTGACACGTTATTTGGTTATTAATGAAGACAAAATGTCATTCTTTATTCAGTTACATAGAAATAAATACCTTCTCAAAATTAATACAAATTTGAACCCTCGACCTTTGTATTACGTGCCATAAAGGTAAAAAAAATAGAATGGGATTTATAAATAAAAAACGAAAGTAAGTACATCCAAGATCAACTTTAATTTGTCTCACAAAACAAACTTGAGATTGTCACTGTTTCATTCGTTTCTGTAAATAAAAATAAGAGCGCGGGTTTATGCACGTGTTCGGGATCCCAGGCAATATTATTTTATCATTTAAATCCACCTCTTCTATACTCAAAATAAATCGTAGAGGCTCTGTCAGTTGTATGATTTTTTTAAAAAAATTAATTGATAAGTATTTGTTTAGAGTTATTAGAGAGGTAGCCCGGGGTTTTACATTCGTGAGGTCTTAAGTTCAAACTCTGGCCTATACCAGTGAGTTTCTCGTTAAAAACGAATTTTTCAATCATCACTATCTCGACGGCGAAGGAAAGCATTTTTTATTTGTGTAAGTTTAAATTTATACGACTCAATGGACCTACTTTTTTCTATTTTCTCCCTTTCTTAAGATACTTCTTAAGGGCGCTCATAAGAAGATGTAGAGCCTGCATCAGGGCAGGCGGCAGACAATTTCAGCATCTTTCATTTTCATAATAAATGAAATGTGTTATATTTTCATGTTTTCTCAGATGCTTGGATGAATAAATTATGACTGAAAATGAATTTAGTGCACATTATTAATGAAAATTAAAAAATAATTTAATTTTGTTGAATATTCTATTTTGGTAAATATAACTCCTGTAATATTTTAATAGCAATATTTATGAAAAAGAAAACCGCATGTGTAATACTATTTTAAAATTTACATTAATTAGGCATTTTTGTGAAATAGTTGGCCACTATAGGTTTGCTACATTTTTTTTGGTAAGTGAAGGTCTAATTCTAATTAGTAGACGAAGGTTGTACCTTAACTTGAGACAAACGTAATCTTTTCGAAGATATCATAACAGTAAATGAAAAATATTACGTTTAACAGAATAACTCTTCGAAAATAATAAACAGAATGTAATTTTTTCTACATTTGTAGGAGCTCGCAATTTACTGAACACGAAAACCAATTTTTCAAAAAATCAAAATGAGGGGAAATATCTCTAAAACCGTGAGACTTTTCACTAAGATTAATTGCGGTCATGATCGACGGTTTCAAGCTTGGCCTCTATTTACTGGATACCCTATATATTTATACCTCATCACGCACCTCCCAATGTATCCTTTTGATGAAGCCAAATGTTATCTACTTTTGTTTATTTATGTCAAACATGTGTTAAATTATAGGTATATTTCCTTAAGGGCTCGTCAATATCCAACTCTCCTCTACAGAATATTTACAATAAGAAAGAGAAGGACAGTAAATACTGAAAATATAGTTATCTCCTTTAATGCCTCCATTACTCGTACTTATAATTTGATTTATATTTTTCTTCAATCTTATCATCACTTGTATTACCACTTTTATTTATTTAAAATACTTTATTGCACATTATGATACTATAGGCGAGCTTATTGCCTTAAGGGCTCGCCAATATCCAACTCTCCGCTACAAACTCTTGAACTATTCGCTATCATAGCAACACAATTACTAGTCATAAAGCCTTAACTAAAGTTAAAACCACGATTTAATTATAATCTTACTCAAATTATGCGGTTGGTAGAATGAAATTAAACTTGGAAACGTGGTGAGAGGGGTTATGTTCGAATGTGTTGTTAAACTGGATTATATTTGACCACCAGACTATTTCTTGTGATGTGTCTTAGTATAATATATATAAGGTTCTACAAAAATAGGTAGTATAAAATATTTTTGTATATCAATCACTGCCCTACAACTATTCATTATAATATCTAACTGAAAATTGATATTGAATATATTAAAAATAAATATTTGGTGATTAATTTACCCCATATGTGCATGTACATACCACGTTGTACATTCCGCAGTTCATACCTACTTACGGGTACTTACTAACAGAAGCGGGCCCGCGCTCAAGGTCGAGACCTAGATACACTATAAATATAGGACCTTACATTTGTAAAATTCAGTTCGTTCTATTAAGGAGGTCCACTGAGTTTTCGTCGGGTTTTTTTTCAGGTGTAAAGTAAAGAGTTATATGGGATTCGATCTTAGTAAAAATGAGTTTAAGACAACATTTGCCACAGTAAAATTTTCATTGAAAGCCACCACAAAATGTACCAATTATATATATTTCAGATCTTTTCGATTATTAAAATTGTAACGAGTTAGAAGTCTTTACAATTACCTCTAACCGAATTAGTAAAACACGAAAACACATTTGTAAAAATTATCAATTAATATTTGATTCTCATGAAAATGATAGGGAAGCTATTATAGTTATTATTGTTATGAACAATCGCTGGCTTTAAATAGAAGTCCGTCAGCAAAACTTCCCGAGAGCATGCTGTCAGCTGTGTCCACACACTAGGTTAGTTTCAGAAAAATGTATATATAATTTCTTTGTTGTATGTGTAATTTTTATTATTTTTATTTTATTATTATTTTTATTAACGCTTATTTAAATTGGCATCACTTTTTATCCTTATTTTTAGATGTTTTCCTGACAATTATAAAATTTGTTTATGAAAATTCTTGAAATTCAGTATAAGAGCTGCCGCGGTCTAATGACAAACAAATTACAATTGACAAACAAAATAACGCATCATTATAAATCCCCTTTTCACATTCATATACAAAATAAACTTTACATTCATTCATTCATTCATATACGTCAATGGAATGATTGTAAGTAAATGTACTAAAGACACCGGAATGAGCTTTCCACTGACATCAGCAAAGCCTCCCACAAAAATAACTAAGCATTTGGTTTGAGAACACGTCGTCTCATAAATCTCTTCCGGTTTTGCCTTTACTTTAGTCAGCTACCTACCATAATAGCCTATTATTAATTCCTATACCTATTATTAATATAAAGAAGGTCCGAGTTATGTTATATTATATATTGTGTTAAATTTATATTATTGTAAACCCAAAAAGTACTGAATTATTTTGAAATTTCTTTTACGTTTAGGAAGTAACGCTTGTTTTATTATTCTTTGTGTGTTCTTTGTGTATCGAGTATTACATACATTATACAACAGAACTGGGATTTATTGGCAGCATTACATGATAGTTAGCTTATTCTTCCTGTCGACTAGTATGTTAGATATACAATAAGAATAAATACATGTAGGTATTAAGATAAAATATGACTGTATACATTGATAGCATTTATTCGCAGTTTCAATAAGTTCAATTGGAAAACGTTACCGCTTTATTGTTCCGAAAACACAAAGATATATAAACAAAAAACCACCCAGTATGATACTTCTCGCCACCAGTCCAGTCGGTGCAGACTCGTCTCTTGTCGCCTGGAATTATTAAAATTTTCCATTCCTTGTAATAAAGTTTCATATTGGAAGCGCTGCTGAGTTGAATTTTTTACGGCACCAGAGCTGTCCGTAATTGCATCGAGTTATGCAACCCCGTTAGCAATTGGGGTGGAATGAATCACATTTGACGATACGCGATTATGAGCTGACTATTCGAAACTATTAAATGCGTTCTAAATAAAAATGCAAACGTTGAAAATAAGTGTGACCTATTTATAGAAACGGTCAATTATTAATTCATGTTTGTAACGAAACAGTTATACGTCTCTATATTGGAAATTTTAATTGATATGAAAAAATAAATACTTTCCAGTACCGGTAATACATGTTTTTAAAAAAAAAAACGTTCTATTTATTATAATAAAAATCGTCTATATCTTTATAGTGTTATAGATAATGTTAAAGCTCTTAAGGTCAATATAATTCCTATGATATCCATATACTCATAGAGAATTTTATATAAAAGATTGTATTCGTTTTGAAAAATTGTGGTGTGTTAATAAAATTGCCAAATGAAACTGCTAAAATTTTGTAAAACAGTTATTATATTAGTCAAATTCAAATCAGCCTTTACTATTTATTATATTTACATCACCTCCATATTGCGGATTGGTGAATACAAGTGTATCCACCAGTCACTTTTTTTCATTCTCGTCACGTCACATATGCAGTCACGATATTTTCCTTCAACGCTGAGCAAGTGACAATTTTAAAATCGATACTGGAGTACTCGAGGGTACTGGCCGGAATTTAAACTAACGAGCTCAAGAATGTGAGTCGAAAATAGATAGATAGATAGTCAATATATGCTCGTATTTAGTGAAAGCAGAAAGCAAATCACAAATAGATTCCCAAAAAAAAAACAACTTTTAGTGGGCGGTGTATTGCTAAGTATGTTTTCGTTAATTGAATCAGCTCTGAGTAATTGTATTTGTGTATGGCTTTTTGTTCCCGATTCGGCTTTTGTATTTTTGCTGTAGGTATGATACTGGTTAAAAGTAGATACATATGCCTGCTATAATCGTAGTAGGTATGGTAATTTATAATTGCCTGGTATGCGTTCCGCAAACCAAAACTGGGAATTACTGAAAGAGAGAGATAGATGAAGAGGTAAATTAGAAGATATTACCTACTATAAAGCGGTAAAACTGTTTGGTTTTATTCTCCTCTAACGTTCGAGAAGGTTGGAGCGGTGTCAGATGTAGAAAGCCGGAAGACGCTTAAATACCGAAGCATAGAGTTTCTTGGTTCATTTTCATTGAGAATAGGTTCTTGTTCCTTTTGTCGTCGAAACTCTGGGTCCATAGAGTTATAGCACTCACTTCGTATTTAAGGAACTATCAAGGCGCCTTTTTAACACCACAAGCGATCAGCCGTTCAGCGAGGTAAAACCGCCAGCTGGTAGCCAGAAATCATTTAAGGATAAAAATTTTCATTATTACCCATTTTCATTCATATTCATTCAGCAAAAATACCTTTTCTCATTTAAGCTGAAGAGGCCGAATCAAGAGCGTTGTAAACATGCTAAGGATAATTCAGACTTCTGTTTGCCCCTTAATTCATTTCGCGTTTTATTAAATTTATACATAAAATTCAGAGACTACAGACATTTCTTTATATTGGGAAGTTATCTTAAATTGTCCGTTGAATTTCTGAAGAAAGGGTGTATCAGGAAAGAAAGAATGAAAAAAAAATGAATTAAAGGCATGTAACATTTAGTACCCTTATTTATGCATGCTGCTAAGTATATTGTTTCGAGAAGGGGTTTCAGACCATAATTCACAACGCGGTCCGAATGTGGATTGCTTATTGCTTTTTTTTATATCAGTACAAGATGAACAAGCAGTACATCTAATTGTAAGCGGCTGAGGTCGCAGTTGTCGTCCATAAAGATGTGTGATATATGTCAACTTCAGGCAAAAATGATAAATATTATTATTTTGGCAAGACCTTTGGCAAATATACATGCCGCAGAGTTTTTTAAATTCTCTGAAACGAAGTTTTCCTCTCGATTAACATCTAAGAAAGCTAAAGTATGTAGTGTGTTGCGCCCTTCCGAATGTGAAGATCAAATGTGGGTACTTTGGGCTATCTTGGGCTACCCGCCTCTTCAGTCAACTCGTAACTACGGCTGGTGTAACGGGTGGCGATAGTAGACAAGATAAACAAAAGCCGTTAATTTTACGCATTTACACCCGAATTGCAATATAAAATGTGTACAAAACCGAAAGTTTAAACGTTATAATGCTTAAATTAATTCAATAAGTTGCTTTCATTTATTATGATTCACGTTTTGTAAGAAATCACATCTGCGCGACATACATGACTACAATCAAATTTTGTCAGGCAGGTAACATATTGACAACTTCTTACGAACACTGCCAACACAGATAATGCAGTCAATATCAAGTGAACCATTTGTACTCGTGAGTCGTGACACGTATTTAATAAAAAAAAAAAAACTTTCATAAAGTGTTTGTAGCTATGAACGAGTAATTTGGCAAGGTTCCACCGGGCTTGCTTGTTCGATTGCAACGAACAGATGTTTTTGCTACATAGCAATGTGTAGAACAAACTCTATTCGTAATGTTTATTATCGCATTGTTCTTTGTTTACACTATGTACGAATTTTTGTATTTTCAATTCGATCTTAGACATTCCAATATGAATTAGAAAGCGCATTAAGGCGCGGGTGAACAACTGGACGCTTAATAAGCAAAACATAAAAAAATCTAAAAGATCTAGCCTATTGGTGTCTATTCCCGACTTTTATTGGTAAGGTCATGAGTTCAAACCTCTGTTCGTAGCACCGAATTTCTAATTATGTACGCCTTTTTCTATTACCACTGCCAAGATAGTAAAGGAAAACATCGTGAAAAATCTGAATTGTCCCAAAACTAAAGAAGAGTCTGCAGCGCGTTTATCTACCAACCTGCACTGGATCTCCGTTTTGGATTATAGTCCAAAATCCCTTCGTGAATATTGGGGGAGACCTGTGCCCTGCATAATATAATACTTTTATAGGAGTATGGTGAGGTGTTTTGACGGAAATCACTTCACAGAGTTTTAAAGTTATGTATTTAATTATAACGTATTATTACATTGCATATTATATTGTCCACGGATTCTTTTCAATCTGTAATGACGAATCTATTTAATATTTAATAACGAGGGAAACTTGTACAGAGCGTAAGTATCTGCAACCGTTAGCTGAGAGACTCGACTACTGCGGCGGCGCGGCGCATTCACAGAACTCCTGCGCATCGAGCCTGCCGGCGCACGCGCAGCGGTTTAACGATAAGCGCCGAGTGATCCTACCTTGTAATGTAAATTATTATATATGTTACTCCACCACAGTTTCATGTCGATCGATGGACAGAGTAACATCAGAGTAATAAAAAAAACATTATAATTTTATAACTATGTTAATAAGGTTATATTATATTATATTTATAAGGTCACGTTGAAAATGAAAAATATTTTAACTAATACGTAGCTGCCAAAGACTACAAGTATTCTCACTCGTAAATTATTCCAGCTCTTAATCATTGATATATTGCTAAAATACTAGTGATAACAAATATCAAAGCAAAGACAAAGCCTTTGAGAGGACAGAGTTACTCAACTATTGTTAATCGCTTCGGCACCCAACTCGTAATTCAGTCTAAAGTTCAGGTCCATAATATTACACTTTACTGTAATTGCAGCGCTAAGTCTAATAGGTGTTCAGCTAAAATCGATTAAGTTTAAACCACACTTAATCGCTCAAACGATCAGAATAGCAGTTAATACTCGCTTAACATTATTGAACTCTCGGTAATTCTAGAAATTTCCAGTACTGTATATTCTAAAATAATTTAATTAATATTACGTACTACATATTCAAAAGTGGTGATAGCCTAGGGGTATATACTCGTATTCGTATTCACAAATATCGATCGTGTTTTACTGTCGCACCTCTTGTCATCATAATTCGCATTCGCTTATTTGTTATAAAACCACGCAGTACGAGCTTCTAATCCTAAGGTGTCTTGGTTTTGCGATACTGATTTGAACACGATGTAGGTAGTGACGGCTCACAGACTTCGTTCCGGACTAGTTCCGTCTAACGGGTTTGGATATCATAAGAAATAAGGTGATTCTCCAAATTGTGAAGTATGTGGGATGGTGTTTTGACGGATATTGGTACATTCAACATTTGTTGAGGGAGGGTACATTTCAAAGTATTTTGGCCAAATCCACATTTGACGCAGCTAAAATGGGTATAACCTGTACGTACATGCAGTGGTGACGCTATTTGTAAATTTGGATGGGTTTGATTACATTTATTTAATATATGAATAGCTTATGTTGAAGATATATGAATAGCGCTTCGTTATGGGACTACCCTTTTACTTTCAATTACCCAATCACCCCGCCCCTTTCAACCGCAACCCTGTGGTCAAATGGTCACTCCTGTATTAGGGTAGCTGAGAAGGGCGTTGTACTGTTTCGGCGCTTGAGGTTTTTATTTTTTTATATACTAGTGGGCGGACGAGCAAGCGGTCCCACGTGATGGCAAGTGTTACCGCCGCCCATGGACACCTGCAATACCAGGGGGTATGCGGACGCGCCACCGACCTTGCAAAATCCTATTCACAGCTCTCTTGAAGAACCCCATATCGTAGCTTAATGGAAAGACCTCTTGAGGCAGTTCGTTCCACAGCCTACGGGTTCGCGGTATAAAGTAATTTTTGGAAAGAACAGTGCGCGACACCTCCGTATCGAGGAAATGCGGATGGACCGCACTTCTCTGGCCTAGTTTTGCGCAAGCGCTGTTTTGCGAGACGGGCGATACTGAACGAGGTGCTATTTTTTGAACTTTTCTTCTAATTTTAAATGATCCCGAAGACTCGCGGGCGCGCGTGCTAAGGCTCTATGTTATGGAAATGCGAATGTGGTCCTTTGTCGGCGCGTTTGAAAAGGCTCCACGGCAACAACCACGAATTCTTCTATGAAGGGCATCTACATGTCGCGGGCGATGACGTCGTTGCATACGTAACCCCCTCCCTTACAATTAAACGCAGGGCAACGTTTTGCTGGGCTTGCAGCCCTTTACGCTGTGTTTGGGAACACAACGCGCACCATGCCGGCGCAGCATATGTGAGATGTGGGTGAACGTAGGCTTCGTAGGTCCTCAGTCGCTTTCGGAGAGGCAGTCGTCATGCCAACACAAGTCTCAGAATCGATCGCGCAGCCTTCGCCTAGCAAACCATTGGGTCCATATGCTGATTTATATACAGCGAGCGATCAATGTGCTACCCAAAATAATGGACAGGGACTCCCATCCCACATCCTGACCTCGGAGTGGTGGAGGCATGGTCTTCAAAACGTTGACGGCCCTTCTCCATTTGTCCAGATATTCTGACAGCAGGCTCTACTTTTACGGTGCCCATATTGATTGGTCGCCAATATAATGCAAGTATAATGCCAAGAGAGCGTCTTCCTCCCGCTCCTGCAACTGGCCATGTAGAGTGGAGATGTCATTTGTGAAGGTGTATTCTATGATACACACTGCGAAAGGCAGCTACCTTGTAGGACTCGGCGTTGATGAGGCGTGGCCGGGAAGCCACGTCCTCGACCGAGATGTAAAACTTCGGCCCTCGAGGAATGACGTTACGGTACTATCGGCACAATTGCATCCTGGTATCTAAAAGCTTATAGAGCAACTCGTCGTTCCATACACGATCAAAGACCTTCTCAATGTCTTCAATCTTGTATGCCCACCGGTTGCTCTCTGGCGCTGCGATATCTAAATTACTCCGGCCTGATTGGAAGATGAGGGCGGAGACGTCGCAGTAACAAGCGAACAACTTACCAATGTGGGTTAGCAGAGTTATGAGACGGTAACTCGAGGGCTGGCGGCGGTCTTTTCCCGATTTCGGGAGGACTATGACTTTACCCAGCTTCCAGAGCAAGGAAATTACTAATGCGGATGATTGAAGAGCCTAGTCAATGCTGCCAGATCCTTCTTAGGCAGCTTCATTAGCGCCATCGTTGAGATCTCGTCTTGGCTCGGTGTCTTTTGCTTAGGCAGGCGAGCAACCTTGCGTAGCTCTGACGGGGAGATAAAGTCATCTCCTCGAAGTGGAGGCGGCGGAACACACAGGAATTCTCTAACGCTAATTCGACGTGCCTATGTTATTCAGCGGCGGTGTCTGTGACGGGGTGAGGAGTAAATTGTTCCTCTATGTAGATGGCAAGAATTTCTGCCCGCCCCAGGGCAGTAATTTTTGCCATGTACATGGATTAATATTAAGAAAAAGTGACGTCATTTGTCCAATGTAGTATAACACAGCGTTAATTGGTACGTTGGTATTGGTAAGAATACGTTTAAGACTTACAAAGAAATTATTACAAAGAAAACTTGACACTGACAAAGTGTGCTAATTGCACAATTGCCATATATGAAAATAAAAAAGAAAATGATTATAATTCGAATAAGATAACAATGATTTAAATCAGTTAAGACCCATAAATTCGAAAACCTTAAAACACTTTCTAAACATAATATTATTTTAGAACTTCTACGATACTTTGGATTGAATTTAAAAGCAATCTTCGCATTATTTAACTTTTGCCCGAGCGTATAAGATTTTGTATTGAGTTTTAACAAGCATAAAATGCGAGAAGAACCTACTTAACTCACACCTTTCTTTGTACAGTCAACAGCATAAAAAACAAAGCAAAACCTCAATATTGCGCCAATTTTATGTACTAATATATTATACCTATATTAGTATATAAGAGGCCTATATTAGTATAGTATATAAACCTATATTACATAAGAGGGGCACAATCATTTGGGGAGAAATGTGTGTTTTATGCTACTGTTAGTATGAACACTAAAAATAGCAGTAATGGTCTATATTTGTACTGAAAAAAAATCTCGCATGTACCTACTCGTCACTTTGTTCCCTTGCAAATTAGAATAAATTATCAAACGGACTTGGCCCTTTTCACCCAGTGGTCATGCTGTAGTCAGTAATATATTAATTCAACATGCAGTCCACTGTACTCCGTTTTATAATTTTTACTCCCACATCACGTCCGCCATTATTTATAAAGTAATGAGTTTAATTAAAAGTTCCAACGCTGCAAGTAAAAATTTAATTACACACAGCAAGTTGGTAAACATTGTATTTGTTTTAATCGGGCACACTAAATGTAAACGTATGCATAAAATATCTTAACCATAGTTTGCTATTTTTAATTAAATATAACCGCATTTAATACATACATGGCCTGGGTACGCCTGGGTGCAGTTGTGGTCTGAGTCAAAATTTCTCCTACATTTTAACAAATAAATTAAAAAGTAATAAGTACTGGTAAAAATAATTAATTTTAATAGTTAAAAATTAAAATCATTCAATTATTTATTTTTAACTCCCTATACCTGTTTTTATTTCATAATTTTTTACAAGATAGATAAATAGCTGACTACTCCAATATAAGAATTATACAGATAGAGAATCAAAATTTTATCAATTATTTTTTCCTTTACAACGAAATTTTCAAAGGGCTGGGTAAAATTACAAAGAAAATTACAAAGGAGAGCCTGAGAGAATTCATCGGCCGCCTTGCCACAACTGTGTTTGCTCGCGCTGATGCATCGCGCCTAGAGGATTCGATCCCGGTCGATTTTTCTGTAATTATCTACAGTTAATCCCGGGATCCCGGGATAGTCCCGGGATTGTATTGGTAACAAAAAGACAGTAAAACATATCAAAATCAACTTTTTATTTTAAATCTTTAGTTAAATCTTCAAAAAACAAAACAAAATTATACTTTCTTCTGATAAAATAAACACACTAGGCACTTCTGTAAATAATTTGTAGAATTGCCTAGTTTGTTTATTTTATTTTACAATAAACTTAAAAAAAAACAACTTCTTAAGACTCGTTTAGATATACTATAAAAAAGACTACATGTTAAAGAGATCAATGTTTATAGGTACTCATATTTTAAATTAAATAGACTAGAAACTTTATAAATTACTTATTTAAGCCACGAAAATAAAATCTAAGGAATAACAACGCATCCAACATCCGAAAGCATACTTCGCAATTTGTTGCACAAATATGAAGAGGCGGAAAAAGCGCGTTCAGGCTCGATGGAAGTTGGAGAAATCGTCAATAAATTTTTATAAGTCTTCTCCAAATTATAACCTCGTGTGGAACTAGCCTCATAGATTCATTTCTTGTTTAATGATCTTAGAAAGATCAGTTTCTTTATATGCTTCTGGATTTATAGTTTTCATGCTGTTTTCTATTTCGTTCTGAAGCTTTTCTTTCAATGTTAAATCAGTTTTACTAGTTGTATACGTAGGTACAATTTTCATGTCATTTTCTTCATTATCATAGTTTTCCATCTTTGCAATTAACGAAATAATCTGTTTTTTTATTGCCATCATGCTTGGACTTGAAAATAACTTCTTTACATCACAATCAGTAGTATCCAAATTTTTACTCTCAGTCTTATCAGTATGAGGATTTTGTAGATAGTTTAATACTCCACTTAACTCATTTCGTCGACGATCTTTCATGCGGTTCAATAAATGCGTCTTCAATTTAGAAGCCAAAATTGAGTCATTGTCACGCAATTGTTGAAAAAGAAACTTCAGTGTCGCATCAGCCGTGCACAAATTGGCATCAGAACGACAAAGTGCTTCTACGGATAATTTAACTGGCGCCAAGACCTTGATTGTCTCATTAATGAGTTGAAAATCTGATTCCTCAAATTGTACAGGATTATTTAGGTCAATAAGTGCCTTTTTTACGCTATTTTTTAAAAGATCAAATCGCTCTAGCATTGTAAAGAGACTATTCCAACGCGTTTTACAGTCGAGCAGTAAATTAAGCTCTCTTCCATGTTCTTTTTTAACATATTTTTGAAGTATTGTATCATTTTTCAAGGATGCTCTTTTGAAAATAATAACCACTTTACGAACTTTCTTTACTACTTCATTAATATTTCGATCATTACTCAAATCCCGACCATTTCCAGTTTCAATGACTAATCCTGACTCTAGTTCTTCATTATCATCATCCGAGTCATCAGTATCATCACTGGTAGGCTCATTTGCAGGTGCTTTTTTATACAATAAATCACAAACGGCTAAATGAATACCATGTGCAAAACAAACTTGGTGTTCTGCATTTGCAAGTTTTCCTACCTTCAGCATTACATTTGGACCATCAGTCACTATTGCCACAATATTGGTATCTAATGAGATATGGAACTCCAAAAGCCGCTTTTTTAAAGTATGAACACAAGTTTCGGCTGTCAGCGATTTATTAATTCGAATAAGTCCCAAATTCCAATTTTCTTTGGCTGAATGAATATTTAAATTCATATATCTCTTATTAGAGCTAGACGTCCATTCATCAAAACTTAGACTAAATCGTTGTCCTCCTTTTTTCAATGTAGATAGTTCAGCTGTCATTTGTTTTTTTATTTTTCGACTGTACTCTACTACTATGTTGCGGATTGCTGAAGCAGATTTAGGTAAGTCTGAGTAACCTTTTGCTAATAGTAACGATCTTAAATCGTTTGATGTCACAAATACGCTAAAAGGAAAACCGTCTAGCGCAGTCATACGGGCCAAAACATCGTCAAGAGTATCAGATTTCACAAAATAGTCGGCGACTGACATCATTTTTATTTTCAAAGGTGGTCCTTCATTATTTTGGCCCGTTGAGGAAGATGCCTTGGCAGAATCTATTTTCACGGAATGTTTTGAATATAGATGAGTATGTAGGCCTTTGGTTGATCCTCCTAAGGTCTTTAAAATAGCTAAGAAACGCTTACATTGTGCTGAACTACCCGCTTTATCGACTAAAAAATGACTCCACACTGACGAAACATCTTCATCTTTTTTATGTTTGACATAAAAACTTTCTTTGGATGATGACATTGTTTACTTCTTTAACCTAAACAAAAATGAAAAGAACATTTAAGTGTATGCACAACATAAACATAACCTCTTAGAGCTACAAAAAATAACACTCGTTCTTTTCCATCTGTATTCACTCAGACATATTAATGCATTGTTGTTTTTTAATAAATTCATTGATTAACAAAAAAAATATCAATACTTACACGACGTGAAGCGGAATTTTTACACACTTTTACACATAATCCGGTACCGGTCGTTAGCGAAAACAAATGAAATCAGCCGTGTAAACAAGATGGCCGTCAAAACGTCAAATGAAAGTAAGTGCGTTTCGTTTCACGCACATTTTTATTGACTTATATAAAAAAATATATCAATCCCGAAAATCCAGGGATTCATTAAATTTAATCCCGAAAATTTCGGGACTAAAATATGACCGGGATCCCGGGATCGAATCTTCTAATCGCGCCTCGCTCACATCAGAGGGCTGGCGCCGCTGCATGCGCGGCCGCCCGATGGCAAGGCCTTCCCACGCGACCTGATCGCGCCCGAGGACGAGTCAAACGTC
The DNA here is from genome assembly GCA_943735995.1 of Sesia bembeciformis. Lineage (NCBI taxonomy): Eukaryota > Metazoa > Arthropoda > Insecta > Lepidoptera > Sesiidae > Sesia > Sesia bembeciformis. Next base: position 5,797,815 of record OX031034.1, read on the forward strand.
GGGGCTTTTTAAGACATCGCCGCCCAAACGGCGCCCAAGCCCCAACGAAGCTGCAAATCACCAAGGCTAAACGACCAAATGCCCAATAGGGTCAGCCCAAGGACCTGTCCGTATTAACGGACAGAGGCGAAATCCCGGAACTGTTTCCTACGCCTCCCTATAAGGGGTGCGAGAGACGGCCTCAGGCATGATAATATGGAGCGTGGTGTTGGCCGGCTTTAGAATAGCCATCACCTTATTCATCGGCGTCGAAAATTAAATTGGGTCCCCTGAAAGAACTAATCAATTTTCAGGATTTTATTTTAATTTTATTAAAATCAGTCCCGTAGTTTAATAGTGGAGATGTAGCAAACAGACAAACACACTTTCGGATTTATAATACTATTAGTGTGGATGTGAAAGTGCGAATTATTGTTTAACTTTATATACAAACTCATTATATGATAATATGAAAGTAAAGTTTTTCAATTAATAATCTTTTGATATAAAAAATGTTGTCGCTTGACGTTAAATATTTAAATGGAAATTATTTTCCTCATCTTCGTATTCTGTCAACAGTACCTACCTATTATTGTAGACAAAATATTTGTCGATACCTCTTATCTCTTCACTGTAAAGTTCAGAATTAAATTTGTAACTTTTTGCAAAATATACATACAAACAAAATGTACCTTTGAAGTTAGCTCAATGTATAATACTAACCCTCTTCAATTTGACAGCACTCATATACTGCCAAGGAAAAGTTTAATAGAATTGGTTATTACACTTTTTTATATTATAAAAAAGGCGGCAGACGAGCATACAGTCCACCTGATGGTAAGTGGATACTGTCGTCCATATTAGCGATACATGCCAACATCAATCCAGAATGACAAACGTGGCAACGTTGGACGCTGCCCACCTTTCCAGATTAAGGAATGGATTGGGAGAAAAGGTTAGGAAAATGGGGAGAGATAGAGTGGGATGGGAATGAGCTCTGGCATATCTCACTCACTACTGAAACACGTACGTGCATTGGGGAAATACGATAAAGTAGGAAATGCAGTACATTTCAAGGTAGTCTTCTGTGAGAGAGGGGTAACGTGGCCCGTCAAGTGCGCCCAGCGGCTATGGGAATGCAGCGTGCACTCTCCCCCAACAAATTGTAAATAAAATCCGTATCTTTATGTTCATAAATCGCAGTGACTGTGTCTGTTAATTCGCCTGTGTCTTCGAAACAATAAAGAGATCTACTAGTGCGAACTTTGCTAATTTGCGCTTGTGTCAAAATATTTTTTTAATAGAACTGCCCTGCAACAGCTGTAACACCAGAGGAGATGCGTTTTTTGATGATATTGTGCCGAGCTTTGCCCATTTAGAATCTGATTCCTGTCGAAAGATTGTTTCTGATCACACTGTAATTCAAAATCTATCTCTCATCATCTTTGCGTTGCCCAAAGATTGACTTTAAAATGCTTTAAATTTCCACCTTGTGTCACTCTGTGCAATAAAAAATAAATAAAGTAAAATCCACTAAATTATAAGTCTCACAACTGCTTAAAAACACTTAAAATACAGTTAAAAGATGTTGGAAATGAATAACCTGAGGGTATATTTCTCGATTTACATTTCAGGTTTCTACATAAGTACCTATGGCTTATTCAATTATAGCGATATATCACTAACTCAGCGATTAAAAAAAAAACAAGTAAAATTTATTTCAGCCATAACGCTCCACTGTAGAACATACATCTCATTTAGTAATCATAAGAATTTCGGGCCATAATCCGCAACGCGGGCCCAGTGCGGATGTACAAAACAGATAGTGGCACGGGCCAGGGGTCTACTCCGTAAACGCGAAAAACGAAGTTCCGACCGATATTTTGGTAGATTCACCAATGTAATATTATGGAGAACAATTATAGTAGTTTACTTCCGCAGAATTCTGATCTGGACGTTAAAATTAATATCTCCAAAGCATGTAACCTCAATTTGTCAGTAGGTATCCACTTTTTTGCACTCTTTCATTTGTCTTCCAGAAACAATGTTCTTTCACATAAAAATACACAAGATAAATTGGAAACACTTTCTCACCATTCACTAACTAGTTAAGCATTATAAGCTGCAGAATGTACAACTGCCCGAGAAACTCTTTTTTTCTGTTGGAAGCGATAAATCAATCAATCCGCAGACACGCTTCGGAAAAAGATTTCCAAAAGTTTTTGTTTCGGGTCGTGTTCAGATAGAGTTACCAGTTATACGTTGATGACGGCACTTTTAAGACATTTTCTTGACTAATGTAATTTTTTCATACATTACATCTAAAAGAAATTGTCTCATGACTTATGTAACATTCGTTCGTTTGAAGTGGCAGTGGGTAGGATATAGGTACTCGTATCTGTAGCAACACTAATTAATTCATGGAATAGATGATTCCTCAAATGGAAACAACGTACCAGCAAATGCACTGTGGGACGCCTCTCGGTTAGGTAGACTATCAGTTCGGATAACTTAAGAAATCTCATTTGATTTGATTCGATTTATCGTATATTATTACAATTCATTTTATTTTGATAGTAACGCTATTAATTCTACTATGGAAGTACCGCCACTTTCGACCGGTAGTGATAATTACCACTCACGAGTTTTATGCTCATCCTGGATCTATCCAGGAATGTGAAAACGAAGCTTACTATACAGTATGATAACCGAAACATTTAAAACAATACTGTAATTATATTAAGTGCACGGCCACGGCACGGCCCAGCTCACATTCTGAAATTTCGAATCGATAACGCTAGCAAAATTTTAAGTACCTGCACAAATCAAATAGCAAAACTTGTTTAGAAACCATCTGCCACCTACACTAAAGAAATGAAAGGTAACTATTTAAATTTTCCGTTTGCTGGAATAAAAGAGATCAGACCCATGATTTAAGATGTAATCATTTATTATCTGGTAAAAGATATGCGCACTGAGCACTGCAGCAGCAATAATGAGGCTTTGATACCAAGTCTCCTCTATAAAATGATCGTTGATAAGCCGATGCTTGTCAAAAACATGTAAAATTAAGCAGCTATCCCTACCCAATTTCCAAACCCGCATACGGGGGCATGCCAACGTTTGTCATTGTGGACTGATGTTGGCATGTATCGCGCATGTCTATGGACAACAGTATCCACTTACCATCAGGTGGATTGGATGCTAGTCTGCCGCCTTTTTTGCTATAAAAAAAAACCTCGAATCTTAAACTAGGTTAAACTTAACAAAACTACTTCAACTCTTTCTGAATGATTATTTTTATAATGTTGAAAATATTGAAAATTAAATCTTTAAAGTAGTGTTACTCCACTATACCACATGACTTCCTCCTAAAAGAGCTTGTATGAAGTCGGGCTATTAAACTAAAATTATTTATTGAAGTTTACTCTTTATGTCAACAGCTCTTACAGGGTTCTGCATCGTCATAATATCCAATATAATTGTGTTCAAATTGTATCTTTGTGTCTACACGGACCTCCGTCAACAGCGTTACATCCGATTAATTTGTCTTATTACTTCCTCCCCCCGTAACTATTGACTTGCGATCGAAGAGTTCCGAACTACATAATTGGCAGGGGAAATGTTATTCTGCCTCCAGTAATTGACTTTGCCCACTTGTGTTTGTGTTTTGAGGTTTTTCTTATCTTTTGTCTTTGTCTCCTTTGTGCGTTAGTGGAGATAGCTTGTTATTTGTGGTACTGTTCACAGTTGAACGCTGGGAGCGTAATAAGCTATAAAAATCTTATCGGAATAGCTCATAATACAAAGGGATACTTTTATATCGATTCTCCGAAAATTAAGGAAATTTCTTATAATGTGTCTTATAAGAAAACAAACTTTTTTCTCTGTCGTAAATAATAATAAGATTTAAATGTATAAGTAAGTAATTTTTTGAAATATATTATATATTTTTTTTTTATAAAAAGAAGGTGGCAAACGAGCATACAGTCCACCTGATGGTAAGTGGATACTGTCGCCCATAGACATCCGCGACACATGTCAACATTAGTCCAAAATGACAAACTGGGACGCCCGCGGATGCGCTGCCTACCTTTGTTGATGAAAGAATGAATTTGGAGAAAGGATTGGGGACGTGGGAAGGGATAGGATGGGAATGGGCTCTGGCATATCTCACTCACTACCGAAACACGTACATACATTGGGGAATATGATAAACTGGGAAATGCAGTACATTTCAAGGTAGTATTCTGTGAGAGAAGGGTAACGAGGCCAGTCGAGTGCGCCCAGCGGCTGTTGGACTGCAGCGTGCACTCTCCCCTCCCTCCAATATATTATAATATTGAAATATATTTTATTTTGCTTATATATTTTTTTAAATAACAATCTATTTCACAGAGCATTAGCTCTGTGAAATTTTGTATCAGAATGTCAGTTTCTCTTAAAATAATGTTTTTTTTTTTGGGACTTGTCTGTACAAGACGTCACATCTCATACCTACTTATATACTTGCCACAAAATAATGGTATTTTTTTAAAACATAATATTAATTAATATAATAATATTATACACCATTAAAGTAGGTTCTTGCAGGTTCCTATAATATAGTAGGTATACTCGTACATAAGTGACAAGATAAATTTTTAGATACTCAAATTTCAGAAAGAGAACTCATTTGAGCTGTACAGTTTTAAAATATCATTTATATGAAATTCGAATTCCGAAAGCCATTTAGTCAAAACGAAAAAATAAAAGTGTTGTATTCACTTTTTTATTGCATTTCGCGTGCTTTTCTTTGCAACAATGGAATTCGAACGAGAACATTTTCGTGCAATTATGTTATACGATTTTAAAATTTGTTTAGATGAAAATGAATGTGTAAATAGATTAGTTTCAGCCTTCGGGGACCTCTCACCGTCCCGTGCAACAATTTTAAAATGGTTTTCTTATTTTAAACAAGGAACATTTTCCTTGAAAGATGAAGAGAGAAGTGGCCGTCCTGCGACTTCTGTAAGCCTCCCAGGAAGGTCAAACGGGGCGCAGTATGGGCAAAAAAATGGTGGCAACATTCTTCTCCGCGGGTGGTCATTTAGCGACAAATTCTTTAGAAGCTCAAAAAACTGTTGATGCCCAATGGTACAGTGAAGTGAATACCAGAAATAAAAAAGGCTCTAAGTACCAAAAACAAAAAATGGAGGAATTTATGTTTGAAATAATAAACCATCATCACAAAATATATTTTTTATTTTGAAATTTACATTTTTATTATTACAATAAAATGCTTTAATGAAACAAAAAATAAGTATCTCAACTTATTAATTAATACAATAAACTTACATTTTCTAATCAGTCCGAAAAAAATTTTTAAGTTCAATTCTAATTAACATAAATAGGGCTCTATGTGCGCTAAATCATAATCAAAGGTTTAATTTCCAAGCCACTTTTGGTATAGGCACTTTGGTGAGATCTATAAATAGACTAGTGCTGTGACAAACATTTTTATAACTGCTACTTCTAAAGTTCAATATTCGAGCGTTGTGCGGCGGCCGTACAGTCCCGTATTCTCATGATGTTTTATCATACTATAGTAAACGTGCGAGAAAGTATCCAGAGTAAAGATTCCTTTCGTTTCCGTATAATTCGATTGACCTTCTTTTTTCTTCTTTACTAATATCTGGACTTTTTTAGAAGACTGAAAATATTTCACTTAATGTGGCTTTACATACATCCACAATATTTCCTTGTCCATTGGGTACAGTATAAAATACCGTACACTGCCTTCTGCTTTCCTCTGGTGTTTCATATTTTCCATGTCTTCTTCTTTTAACTGGACTTAAATGAATAAGATTCATAAAAAAGTCGACTGTTTTTCATTATCTGCCAGATTATAAAATTCTTGAAATAATTTTAATTTATGGGCAGGAGTCAATGTTTTGCAATCATTATGACATTTACAATGTACCTGAAAAAAAAACATAAATTTACTGTTAAATCTAACTTAAAACGTTACATATCTTAATATTTATGCAATGTCAGTCAGTTAATAAGCATAGTTATGTACTTAATTATCTCGTAATTACGCAAAATGCACATCACTAGCGCACACAGAGCAAGCGCGCGCCCGGGCGTCCGCGTGCTGATTGCTTGTAGGTTATGGAAACAATAAAATCGAATTACCTCACCAGGTGGTGGCTTTTTTTCTGGAATCACCATGCCTTTAGATGTCTCGAATTGTTTCCCGGTATCATTTAATGTTTTTCGAACACTGCACACTTTTTTCACCATTTTTACGCCTTTTTCTTCCCGCGCCGGCAACAACAACAGGTGTAAGGTCCGCCATTTTCATAACACTGGCATCACGTGACAACGGACATAGACCCTTTTAAAGAATTACGCCCCCCGCGTCTTACACCTCCACGCTCCTTAGAGTTGTAAATACCAAGTAAGTAACTACGCTAGTTGTTTGGACCCTATCTAAGGTTATTGGCGATGGAACATGCTACATGACACTGTAATAAAAAGGAAACAAGATTTTTTGGCACTTAGACCCTTTTTTATTTCTAGTATTCAAGTGTGTTTACCAATTGTATTCGATGTGTTAAATTAAAAATGTTCTAAAACAGGTTTGAGAGGGCTGTTCTTGCATTATGACAATGCATCATCTTTCAAAGCAAGAGCTTTTGCAAACCACAGAGATCCAAGAATTGAGTCACCCTCCTTATATTCCTGATTTAGCTCCATGCGACTTCGTTCTCTTTTCAAAAGTGAAGCTTGGACTTCGTGGCATTCTTTTCGACAGCCTAGAGGACGCTCGGAATGCTTTTATGGCAGTATCGCCAGTGCTTTAAATCTTGGTTTCTAAAACGAATGAATCGCCGTATAGAGACTAATGGAGAGTATTTTGAGAAGTTGTAATAAAAAATTGTGTTGTAACCCTAATTTTTATTTTGTATCACAAAATGTACCTAGTCACCCACGTATAGGTTCTAATTGGTCACACTACCATACTATCAGCCTATGTCTCTCCACTGTTGGATATAGACTTCCGCCCAAGGCTCTCCACGACACACGATCTTCGACTCTTTCTCATCCATGTATAAAACTTATAGTTAAGAAACAATAAATGATTTTGACTTACAACAAATTATGTTTCGTTATTAATAGTAAATAATTATGTAAAGAATACCCGCTAATTTATGTTTTTCTGATGTATAATTTATTTATATTTTGTCTAAATACATATATCTTTTCTAAAGTTATTTTATCTACTCGTTTTATTTACAATAAGCAATAAGCTTCAGGTTGACATAAAACAATAACCAAACATTTCTTAATCTGTATCCGAAAAAAAAAACATATATTTTCGCTTACAATAATGATATCTACTAAACTCAAATAGATCCTTTTCAGTCTTCCCGTGTTCTTTCTCCATTTCCTGTAAAATTAAATTTGTGTTAGGTAGGGATTCTTTTTTGCGCTTGCTTATTTCAATAGAGGAGTAATTTCTAGTATTTCTAGTAATTTAAAAAAAAGTTTTCCTCATACAGATCAAAAATATTATTTCTATTGTATATATTATTATGTTGTCGTAGGAAACAGAAACATCTAATTGCTTACAAATTTTAATTCCCTGACGAGACGAGAAATAAACTATAGCAGTGGTGTACACAAATCTTTTGGTTACTTCATTATAAATATAAAAGCCATGATAATTAGGGGAGGCCTATTCCCTGCAGTGGTGATAAAAGTCACAAAACTGGCAAGCATGCGGTAATTAGTAATTATGTCTGAGTAAAAACGCACAGATTAAAACAAATTTTATTGTTATATTTTAAATACTTAAATTTTAAATTTTCTGTACATATCTATAATAAGACCTATGTACAGAAAATTTTGAATTAATGTATTTCATTCTTCTAGCGGTAAATCTATTTTATTGTATTAAGGTATAATTAGTATAAATACATATTATTCTCTATAATATTAGTATTTAAGTATTGTATCTATACTTAAATGAAGTTTGAATTAATTTCTCACTGAAAGAAAAAAATATTGAATATCTACCAAGAAATTGTAAAACAAAATTCAGGCAGTTAAGAAAATTTTCTGAGGAATTGTTGCCGATATTTTTCCAATAACTCTGTATACTTGATAAATGTTTCCCAAATACGTGCTACTAATAAAATATAAAACCTCTAGAAAGATCTTTTAATTCAGCTTGTTACTTAGACACTTACCTACACATTTTCCGAATGGAATCCTTTGTTATTAAGACGTAAACTATAAAAGTCCTTGCTCGTTAGAAGTGTAGTAGTCTTTATTTTATACATTCCGTAAGGCAGATTTTGGTTAGAAGAGGATCACATTCGCTTATTTACCACCTTACCCAAAATCATTTGTCATCTGTCATGTATTTTCGTACTAGTGACATGAAATTGGCATACGAGACGCTCGTATCACACAGAAATTAACAATGAAAATGGTTGGATACTGGACGGTGACCCGTGTCATATCGAAATCCGTTAAAAATAGACGATAAAAATAGATGGTTGAAAATAGGTTGAAAATGTAATACTGCATCATTCTAAGGGGCTACTGTAAACGTAATATAAAATATATAGACGCAATCATTTCATTGATATTCAATCATTTATTTATAATTAATAATAATTATTACTTTCTTTGCGGAGACTAACATTTTTTTTGAATAACAATAAAGTATTTGAGTATCAATGAAATAATGGCGTATGTTATATTATTGCCTTTACAGTAGCCGCCCCTTAGAATGAAGCAGGTTAATTTAATTACCCCTTGTATACTTACAACAATCAATAGGCAAGACGCATTTGTTCAAGGTTTCGTGATAGACGTATCCGCTGTTACAATCGCAGCCGTTGTACCGGCAACCGCTCAAACAGGTCTTGTTCAACTCGCGGTAGTCTGAACAAGAGTTTCCGCAATGATTGCCGCAGCCAGAGGTGGCGTTACGATCGCCTCCGCAGCCAGCTTGAAGTGGTAGACATATCATTAATATAATAATATGTTATACAATTAATACGACCATTAATATAATTTAAATCGATTCAAGAGGGACAAAATTCATACAAAATACATGTAAACTCTCTTTTAGTCATGATCAGAATCAAATTTTATAAATAAAAATATTGTGTTGAAGATTTCGATTTATTTTAATTCAGAGATATGTTTATATCCATGACTTCATTAGATATCCTTGATTACGCTATATTAAGGATTTAATGAATTCCACATAGCGTAATGGAAAATATATATGGCGTGCACCATAATTTTTTGCATCTGAAGAAAAATTCAATAAATCCACGTTTGACGGCTTTTAGATCTCATATTTTTTATAGGTCCAAACAGTCGCCAGGATTGACAACATTTTTAGAGGCCTTATTTTTATTGCACAATCAATTGTGTTGTGCAATTGTACGGCTTGCTCAATGTTTATTACCGTTTAAGGAGAGTATTGAAATTAATAACATTGTTTAATTTTATTGTAAATGTAAATTGTAAATATAGATATAGGGTTCACCTAATAGATGTTATATATAATTAAATCCAGATAGAATAGTCCACATAGCATAATGCAAAAACGTACGGCATGTATAGAGGCATACATTCTGCCTTAAATCACATTTTTGCGTTTTTCACAATTTAAGACAAATGTGCGTCTAAACAAAATATGTTTTAACTAAAATTAATTGATTTATGTTGACAATCAATCATCGGTTTAAACATCCGTTCATCGAAATAAACCATTCTCACTCTAACAATTGGTCATTAAACTCACAACATACAACCTTCTTAGGTATCCAAGTGCCATTATAATATTGTGTCAGGTCTAAAACGGGGTATGTGATAAACACAATCGAGACACATATTAATATATTCATATATTCGTGACACATATTCACTACAAACTCCTTTGCAGCTGATTATCAACTTATTCTATTATCAACTTATGCAGCGCTAACCGCAAACATTATGTTGTAGACCAAACTCGTATTTTCCGTTAAAGCAACTAACATAAAGGGTTAAAGTTACACATAATAACTCGTTAATGAACGCAAAATTATTTGTCATGTTGGACAATCCTATAGTTGTACCAACGCCAGTTCATATAATAATGCCACTGTGTAATCAATCAATTCCCAAAGTTTGAAATCATGGAATTTTTATAAAAGATGCTAGTACATAACTAGTACATAACTAGTACATAACTAGTACATAACTAGTACATAACTAGTACATAACTAGTACATAACTAGTACATAACTAGTACATAACTAGTACATAACTAGTACATAACTAGTACATAACTAGTACATAACTAGTACATAACTAGTACATAACTAGTACATAACTAGTACATAACTAGTACATAACTAGTACATAACTAGTACATAACTAGTACATAACTAGTACATAACTAGTACATAACTAGTACATAACTAGTACATAACTAGTACATAACTAGTACATAACTAGTACATAACTAGTACATAACTAGTACATAACTAGTACATAACTAGTACATAACTAGTACATAACTAGTACATAACTAGTACATAACTAGTACATAACTAGTACATAACTAGTACATAACTAGTACATAACTAGTACATAACTAGTACATAACTAGTACATAACTAGTACATAACTAGTACATAACTAGTACATAACTAGTACATAACTAGTACATAACTAGTACATAACTAGTACATAACGCAACTCTTGTAACATTATTTCTTTTAAACTTTTATGTTTTGTACACATTTTATATTATAAATCGGGTCTGAACGCGTATTGTTAAAGGTTTTTGTTTGCCTTTTATTTGTACTCGACGTTTCGGCACGGGTTACCCCAGCCGTGGTCACGTCAGTCAACTCCGATACGATTAACAAAATAAAATGCTTAATATTATTTGTTAATTAACTGTGAATCATTAGCAGAATTCAGCCTTCGAGAATTAATCGGATACACCCTATATATTTTGGTAAATAATTATTTACACCCACGGGATTAAAAAAAAAAAACAAAAAAAAATACATTTCACGGAATTTTCAAAAAAGCTAAATTTCCTAAACAATACTTACGACATTCCTTCTTCGGTATACAGGTATCATTGGCATCTCTGACATGTCCGTCTATGCAAACGCATTGAGGTCTGCATATAGCAGTATTGCCGGAACAAGGTATGGGGTAGCCTAAATCGTCACAACTCTTCGGCCCGCAGTGGGAGCATTCCACGTTCATCTCGTTGTGTCCGCATGGTTCTGCCGAACGCTTGACTATGACCACTGAAATTATATTAAAAACATTTTACACCAAATATACTACAATATAAGCTACGAAGAGCGGTGATAGCCTAGAGGTATCTATGTATACTTGACTCACATTCGTGTGATCGTGAGTTGAAATCCTCGGCCAGTACCACTGAGTTTCTACTTAAATTGGAACGGATTTTTAAAAAAAAAACTGCCATTTTTTTAGCGGTGGTGAGAGAAAACATCGTGAGAAAACCCGCATGGTACAGAAACAAAAAAAAATAATCTGGAGTACCTACGTACCTATCCACCAATCCGCACTTGGCCCGCGTGGTGGATTACGGCCCGAAACCCCCTAGTGATTTACTAGGGGAGGCCTGTGTCCTGCGGTGGGACGTTATAGGCTGATCCATGTACATAAGCTACAAAGACATCTTGCGTTATAAAATACACTTAGCCCATGAATGATGACCTGATGGACTCCGCAACAAAAAAGACCTAGAGGCAAGGCAAACCTAGGAAAATATGGATCCATTGAGTTTAGGAAGAAGTAAATGGAAAGATCAGAACATGGAAGGAGGACATAAATTAACGTAAAAAAACTTTTTAAAAACAACTTTTTAAGTCACTACTATTATTTGATGTTATTAAGCGCCATTATGGTAAAGTTTTTATGTGATTTAAAAGCTTGTCGCGAAATTTTTAATTTGAATTTTGTAATTTTGCATATGGATGCAGCGTCAGGTCAACGTATAATCTGATTTATTGCATTGTCATCGGTTTTATATACATGGGTAAAATAGGCAGTAGTAGAAGTGGGTTAAAATCGACATACAAGATTTGAACTAAACAAACTAACTAACAAATTAACAAACATGTGAAGTTGAATAAAAGCTTGTAAAAAATAGAGTTAGGACGAGGATAGTGAAGGAGACGAGAACCAACAATCAATTGTAACGTCAAAGAAATAAAATAAGAAGTACGAGGGCTTACGAGTAACGTGATACGTTCTTCTTCATCAAATTGAAATTAAGACGGTACACTTGTCTAAATGCCTAGCAAATAAATAAAGATAAGGAGAGCCAAAGAAAATTCGGAATCTGTCACTATACTAATCATGATTTGAGATATATCTGATTTCAGTATCACTATTGCAGTCATATCATATTGAAAGTCATAAAAATTACAATAAATAAATGCAATTAGTATGATTAATTATAGGGGTGTATTTACGTTTATATTGTTACCAGTCTCAAGAAAAGCCTGATGTCATAAATTTATTAGAATATAAAAAGCCTTAAGGAAAGGCCTTACGTCACACCGGGTAAATACTGAATAGCTCGTGAGTAATAATTATAATTCTAGAAAATCCTTGTTGTTGATAGCATTAAATATTCTTTATAATATTTACCTCAATTTCTCGTAACACGAACTTTAAAAGCAACAAACAGGTTTTCTGGGAATTACTTTAAATTACATTAGTCATGAGAAATCTACAGAATATTTTTACCTAACTTAATGTACGAGTAGATAAATATGATTTGAGTCAAACATCTAAATCCTAATTCGATAATCCTATTCAATATATTTTAGGCAATAAATACATAAGTTTCAAATATTCCCCACCACGTTAAAATATAATACAATGTTACACTATCCCTTTTTGTATTCGCTGTTGGATATAGGCCTTTAGAAATGTCTTGATATAATTTTAAAATGTTTAAGATAAACCAATTAAAAATATGTTATTTTAGTTATATATTTATATATTTTTTTAATTATATCTGTGAAATTGGAGCCTTTTCTCCGATAATGTCACATTTGATGCATGTGTATCAGCCTATAAACTGATGACTGAATTAGGCGTAGTTTTAAAATTCGACCATTATCGTTATTAAGCAATGTTGATACTAGCTCAGTAAATTAACGATCAATTGTGACATTATCGGAAAAAAGACTCCAATTTCACAGATATAATTAAAAAAATATATAAATATATAACTAAAATAACATATTTTTAATTGGTTTATCTTAAACATTTTAAAATTATATCAAGACATTTCTAAAGACCTATATCCGGCAGCGAATTCAAAATTGGATAGTACGTATGATGATTGGCCAATGTACATATTATACATAACCTACAAAGACAACAGTTTGATATTTACCTATGTCTTATTTAGAAATGAAAAAGAAAGTCGCAACACATTCCAAACATCAGGTAGAAGCAGGTCTATAAAATATAATATAATGCTAAGAATATCGTATCAAATCTAATACATATCGTCCGTTCCAATTCAATTTGTCGAGAACAAAATTAAATCAATGATCTAGGGCAAACTTGCAGTCGAATCAAATTGTGGATATGTAGACAATTATCATCTATTTTAATTTGAGATCATGTCAGTTACCTGAAGCCACCACGTCTGTTTACATTTTGGACAAAATGAAATGGAACGAGGTACCTATATAATCTAATATTGTCACCAATAATTTCAATCTTAGTTAAATAATTAAAAAACCACTAACGATTCATCATTCATAACGAACTTATTGTTCCATGAAAAAAGAAAGAATTTACCAAGATACTAAGATTTACGGGGATTTTTTTAAAAAGTAAATCAATGTGGCATTTATTCTATACAAACAATAATTAGATCATTATGGTTTTATTACTATTGATAAACGTACCTTCGCTGTTGATGTAGTAAAACCAGAAAGTGGTTACCACAGAGATCACAAACAATCTAAACATAGTTACTATTGTTATCTTAAAATAGACTTAGGACTAAAACAATAGACATCCACTTCTGTCCATTGACAGTACTTTACTGAGAGTAATGCATAAAATTTGCAACGACAATAAAGCCTCCACAGCAATTTAGACTTAATTCCGAGAACCATAGATCTATTGTAGAGTAATTGCTACCCTTTTCCTCTTGAATGAGTATTCCATTCAATGGTAATGTTTTGTCATCTTTTCCTTGTTTTAATTCCTCAAGTAAACCACTTGTTTGACAATGCGCAGCAAACATTAATCATCACAATGAGCCATGATCTTGGCAATATTGAGTAATACTATAGGATTTTTCCTATTATCAGTAATTACTCAATAGAAATAAATTTATGTTTTATGAGAGTTATTTTTTCAGTTTGGTTTAATTGTGCCTACCAATTTTATTACTGAGTCATCCTTATATAGACACAATGATATAAACATTGCAACATCTCTTTCGCGTCTTCATTGTATTCCCTATATTCACTTAACATGAAGTCGTTCTAAATTTTGTATTACATTATACAGTGTTACTAGGCAATACCGGAGTTTTTTTTAATATAATATTACTTTGATTCGAAAATAATTTCATTGTAAGTTTGCTGTTTTATCAAATAACCAATTAGTTTTCAATATCGATTGTTAGTATTTCTAATAATTGCAAATTTAGGTGTCCGTTCAGTGGCACCTGCACATGGTCATTTCAGTCCAGCACCACCTATGGGATAAACGGTACGTATTCTCCATCAGCATGTACCGGGAAACTCAATGCGGAACGTTCTCCGACCAGGTGGACAGTGACGACATAAAGAAATTCGCCGGTAGTGGCTGAATGAGAAGAGTCGAAGATCATCAAGCCTTGCAATAGGGCTGTATCCAACAGTGGAGTAAAATACGCTGATGTTGTGACATGGTAATTCCAAATTTACATAACATAGGTACAGTCGGTAACATGGTGATTTACTCTTTGATTAAATTCTATCGTATATTGCTAGAGTTTTAAGATACCGATTGGTATAGGTTGCTATAGGTACGTAAATCATTTTAAATTTGAAAATGATTTTATAGTAGGATCAACAGTAATTAACAACAAATAACATAAATTCCTAAATACAATATGAGTAGTAATATAGTATATGTAGATAATTTATTTTATTTGAGAAACAGAACATTTTACAAATAATATTTTATTAGTGTATTACATAAAAAATAAGAATCCACAAGATACCAGTCAAAAAAATAAGTAGTAGTTTGTAACAATTTTTAAGTTACATTTAAGGAAAGAAAAATCACAGCTTTAAAAAATACACATAAACAGCAAAATTGTACATATAAAAATAATTATATATAGAACGAGCAACAAAACTTATAATGTCACTCAAGTGACTTTCCGTCTTTCCATTGGAATATTCCAAAGCATCTTAAAAACGATTTTTTGTAATCGCAATTGCAAAAAATCGAACAGTGATTGTATGATTGGGATTCAACATATATCTCTTTACAAAAGGAGTACACGTGTGGTAAAGTACACACTACGAGCAGGAAGAATTTCGGTCATTAACATGAAATCAGACAAAACCGGATGGAAAAGAGATTTGTATGAAATACCCCTTTACTAGACCTCTCATATTATTGAATCTTATTATTGAATCTTTTTTTTTATACTAGTGGACGTACGAGCAAGCGGTCCCACGTGATGGTAAGTGTTACCGCCGCCCGTGGACACCTGCAACACCAGGGGGTATGCGGGCGCGCCGCCGACCTTGCAAAATCCTATTCACAGCTCTCTTCAAGAACCCCATATCGTAGCTTAATGGAAAAACGTCTTGAGGCTTATTATTGAATATTATCTTATTATTAAACCTTATTATTGAATCTTATTATTGAATCTTATTATTGAAAAATCTTATTATTGAATCTTATTATTGTATCTTATTAATGAATCTTATTATTGAATCTTATTATTGAATCTTATTATTGTATCTTATTATTGTATCTTATTATTGAATCTTAATAATGAATCTTATTATTGTATCTTATTATTGAATCTTATTATTGAATCTTATTATTGAATCTTATTATTGAATCTTATTATTGTATCTTATTATTGTATCTTATTATGGAATCTTAATAATGAATCTTATTATTGAATCTTATTATTGTATCTTATTATTGAATCTTATTATTGAATCTTATTATTGAATCTTATTATTGACAATTTCATACTAATCTCATTTCCATTGAGTCTTGGCTGATCTCATGTTCTTCCTGCTCGTGGCGCGCTTTTTATACATATACTTTTGGTAATTCTACATTTTGTAGTGAGGTACCAATGTATATGTTTCAATAGCCCTACAAATCGTCTCAAATACGGATAACAAAAATTCTGCTCTTAGTTTTTTCGAATTCATTACAATGTAAAATAAATCCGTCGTGTCGTTTGTTCAATAGCCGGTAAAATACTACGGGCACCCCCAGACACTAACATTGACTCAGGTGGCTAACATTGACGGCTTTCCCTTCAATTTCCTCTATTTGCTTCTCTGTATTCTCTGTACCCCTATCGGATTTCCTAACGAAAGCTTCTTATCTTCACGATTCTGTTATAGTTTTTCGCCCGCGGCGTCACTTGCTACATGTTCTTATTCCTTTCATCTTTTTTAAGATTTTGCGTTGGTTCCTTCATCATTACTAATAGCGAAAATATTTTTGTGAAACCGAGTGAGTTACACACACTTCTTCCAATATAAATTTCAGACTCATTGTGATAATATCAAAGAGCAAATAATGACATTAGGAGACAATGCTACCCTTTTTTTAGAAATTTAATACTGATTGAAACATACTTTCTTGTTATCATTTTTTTTTCATGGAACCTAGGCGGCAGACGAGCATCCGGTCCACCTCATGGTAAGTGGATACTGTCGCCCATAAACATCCGCGGTACATGCTAATATGACGATACAGTACATGCGATACAAAATGACAAACGCTGGCACGACTCCGGATGCGCCGCTGTCTTTGGAGATATAGGAATGGATTTGGAGATAGGGTTAGGAAAATGGAGCGAGATAGGATGGGAATGGGCTCTGGCACATCTCACTCACTACCGAAATACACGTACATTAGAGAAATAAGATAAAGTGGGAAATGCAGTACATTTCAAGGTAGTCTTCTGTGAGAGAGGAGTAACGTGGCCAATCGAGGGCGCCCAACGGCTGTTGGATTGCAGGTGCACTCTACCCCTCAGATCATTATTAGAGATTGAAGTTATGTAATTTTTGTACTTATTATAATATTTCCCAACTTCTCTATTACATTATTACCTGTTCATTCCTCAATGTACACAGAGATCCTGATACATCCTTAATTAAGGAAGGAATGTATATATGAAGAAATATATATGTAGGTATGAATGATCAATCCTTAAGTTTTATGTAAAATTATTTTTTGAAATGTCCGTGTCGGGCCTCCGCTCTTCCCCAACCCTTCCCGTGGGTGTCGTAAAGGGCGACTAACAGATAACAAAAACCGCTACCACAAACCCTGAGGAACTACACCGCCTCTAAAGAAGTGAACTCGTCAACTCTCCTGACCAACGTGCATGAAAAGACGTCCAGCAGTGGGCGATAAAAGGACTGTCACGGTTTATACTGCCAGTAGAAACTATTTCATGAACAAACAAACACAGGTTGTTTTCATCAGGGAGCATTTCTATTGATACATTTACAAATTTGTGTCAAGACCATTTGTCGCGAGATTTCGTCGAAAACTTATAAAGGGAACAGATGTGAAAGCTTTTTGTGTAGTAAACACTGGACGTGAATTGTGTTGGCACTCACATTTCAACTCTAAGAGCTCCTATATGAATCTATTACGAGCCGTATCAGTTTGAAACCTAGTTTATATATAAATATTCTTAATGCAGTTATCTATTGACGGTTCCATCGATATCACTATATAACGTCCCATTGCAGGATACAAACTTCCCCTAGCAAATCATTAGCAGGTTTCAGGTTAAAAGAGTGGTTAATCCACCTTTTTTATATATATAGAAGGTGACAGATAACCATAGAGTCTACCCGGTGGTAGGTGGATACTGTCGTCCTGAGACATGCGCGATACAGTCTGCCTGGTGGTAAGCAGATACTGTCGCTTTGAGGCATGCGCGATACAGTCTACCCGGTGGTAAGTGGATACTGTCGCCCTGAGGCATGCGCGATACAGTCTACCCGCTGGTAAGTGGATACTGTCGTCTTGAGGTATGCGCGATACAGTCTACCTGGTAGTAAGTGGATACTGTCGCCCTGAGATATGCGCGAAACATGCCAACACTAGTCCAGAATGACATTACTCAGTGCGTATTGGTGGATCCACATTTCTTTTCATTCTGGACCATGTGGATTTTCTCCAGATGTTTCCCTTCATCTCCGAGCTACTGATAATTTAAAAATTTATATATTAGTTGAAACTCAGTGGTACGGCCAAACGTTTGAACACACGACTCCACGAATTGGAACAGAGAATTGACAGATTTAAGTAATTATTAATTATTATTAAACTATTTTTTTTTTTTTAATTTTAATGTATTTGTAAAGAAACATCGGTACAAATAAAAATGGAAGACGAAAAGACCACTAAAATATCAGAAATAATATAATTAAATCTGCCAATAATAATTAATTCATAATTAATGAAGCAATTTCATGAATTTTAATCTAAAATTATTCACAATTTATTGAATGCTTTAATTTGTGACCGAAAATAATACGCACCGAAGATCAGTTTCATAAAATTAAAATATTCCAATGGAAATTTGTATAATTTAGTTGGTATTATTTTGAAACCTATTCATAAAATAAGCCTATTTGCAAAGTCTAGCCTCCTCACGAGATAGTACCTAATTACGATATTTTTAATAGACTAAGTTTTATTCGATGATATTTTAAGAATTTTTTTTAAATACCGTTTGTGTCGTTGTACAAACGTTTTCGAAGTATGTATAGGTACAGGCAGAAGTATGTATAGGTACCGTTCATTATTTTGAGTTCATGGACATGTACGAAAATTTTACGAAATCCATACTTCAATTTTAAAAATGTATACAAATTTGCTAAATACAAAGACCGAAAATCGATATTTAAAAAAAACAGATGTATCTTATTAAATATCAATTAACGCAGAATCTTGAGCAGAATCCATAGTTATAGACTTCGGGAAAAGTTCGAACACAAAAATATATTTTTATAAATTTGATTACTTATAGTTGATTACACAAAGTTGAACCTGTTGAAGTTACACACCTGTATGAAGAAATATATTTTTAATAGTGTTGCAACGAATAGTACATTCGGCCTTTCGCCGAATACCGATTATTTGGTGGGGTCCTCGGCCGAATAGCCGAATATTCGGCCAAACTATTCGGCCATATTTCGCGCCAATTTGTCTAGGCGCAGAGAGGCACAGCTCACACTCTCCTTCGATTGGATCGCGCTCCCTTTATTCCGCCGTAATTGCGTAAGCGCCGTAACGTCGAGGTGTTGATAACGAAATTGTAGCAGACCTAGATATTTACCTTAATCTAAAATAATTACATAGGAATAAAAATCCATTTTTGGTGGGCAAAAAATAAAGCAACATTTTCTCAAGGCTTAGTGAAGCTTGCTGCAAAGTATTTGTCACCACCTGGAAGCAGTGTTTACTCGGAGAGACTTTTTCAGAAGCAGAGCATTTGTATGAAGAGAAGAGAAACAGACTTCTTCCTCGTAAAGCAGAAAAAATATTATTTTTACACCACAATCTACCGCTTTTAAATTTTGATTACTAATTTCAATAAATATGTAGATATGTTATTACCAATAGAAAAATAAAGACTTAAAATTATAAAAAAGTAGGTTATTTTCATGATAAAATATCCTGCTTGCAAAACAACTTATAGGTATTCGGTATTCGGCCGAATATCGTAAAAGGGCCGAACACCGAATAGTAACCGAATATTCGTTGCAACTCTAATTTTTATTTATTTGATTAAATCATCTATTTTAAATTGTCTTCACTTTTTTACCATCCAATGATTGCCCGGTAGAAATGGTTGAAGCGATATAGTCTCCAGTTGTACTTTTAGCTACTTGAATTGTTTATTTTATGTGTTATTTGATATATTTCAATAGATCTATCTACTCGATACAAATCGATATATAATCTCAGGAATTATTGAACAAACTAAATGTATTATTGCTACTTACTGGTAGACAGAAGTAAGTTATATAATTATACACTCTAATAATTATTATTACGGCCATAATACTTTATAAATCAAATGAAACGAATATTGCCCGCTCATTATTTATTCCAATTTAAAAATACCAAACTAATTGTTATTAAATACAAGATGCGATCGAAACAGATTTTGTAATTTAACATTATACTCATGCATACGATAAAGTTGCCGCGCGATAATCACTTGTCATTTAATGTCGTCACTTATTTGTCGTCATGGTGTTTCGGTGTACCTTTGCCTCGAGCTGAAAAAAGGAAAAGTGTTTTTAAAAAGTAGCTACGTAGAGTTGTAAAAGTTAGTGTTGTAAAAATCAACGCTGAATCTCTAATGCTGAGAACCTGAACCAGAGCTGAGCCTTAAGAACGTTTACCTTAACCGTTTATGTTCTAGCTTTTAACGTCAAGGTTTTAAGACCATTAAAAACTTGCAAAACTTGCACTATAATACTTACAAGCGATTAACGCTCGAGTCTTAAAGGCGCATTAGCACTTACTCGATGCTCGAATGTCGAGCACTCGGTGTTGATTTTAACAACGCCAGTAGTACCGTACCAACTACTGCGAGCGTTGTGAAAATCAGCGCTGAGTGCTTAAGTGCTTAGTACTATCTTTGTGCTCTTTTGATTATGTGAGTTACTAGAATTAAAATAATATAATATGAAACGTATTAGTCTGGCTTCAGTTTTCGTAAAACAAAGGTTTACTAATTTTACTCTTAATTATTTATTGTTACCTGTAGGTGCAGTCCGTAACCGACTGACATATGTAACCAATGAGTACCTAGTAATGGGTACCAATGGGCTAGTAATACCTAAGTGCTTTTGTTAACCAACAATTATTATAACATAGCATATTATAATTATTATAACATAACATAGCATTATTATAACATAGTCCGTTCTTCCATAACTTAATGCTATATTAACTAAACTAAGGTAGACTTTATTAGGTAAATTTCTAACATATAGTAGGTACTTGTTTTTGAATGAATTTTTGAATTAAAATAAAGTTCACTAAATCTCTATTTAAAGATATATGAGAACAAACTTTAGACGCACTTCTCATCACAAGAATAGTTTGGATCTATATCTTGGTTACATTCTTAGATGGACTTTCAGTATATCCTTATCCAAATATCCTTTCAGTAGATCCAAAATAACGATTTGTTTAAACTCTTCAAAATCTTACAAAAAATATAATATATTAAACAAACAGTAACGTTATTGAATAAGGTTCACGGTGCTATAGAAATATTAAGATTTTGTTTAAAAATTAATAATAAATAATTAAGTCTTTCTTTGCAAATAGCGAGAGCCGTGTGGGTTGTAGAATTTAAGTTAGTTCACTTTGGAGATTTAACTTCATAAAACAAACTTTTACTTACGGCATTTCTTAGAAGGCACACAAACGTCATTCTTATTTCTGAAGTAGCCCTTCTTGCAGACGCATTGAGGCTGACAGTTCTGGGTGGTCGGTTGGCAAACGGATGGTTTCTTCAGCCTATTTTCACATTTTTCTGAATGGCATAGTGAAGGACAGGGATCCCAAACTTCGTGAGGCCTGGTACACTTCAGTGATGCTATGAAACACAAAAGAAGCGATTAGTTTCGAAAGCCTTTTTAAATACTTGAAACAAAAAAAACATTGTCATTTTCTTTCGTTTTATCATTTTGTTAAAACAACTTGATTTACTTGTTTAATCATAATTGATTATAAAGTTTGTTTAACGTTTGTTATATTTTCTTGCAGTTTCATGACATTCGATTATGTTCTGAAGAAAAAAAAGCGTTACGAATCCGTGCAATATACTTCTTTTCAGAATAAAATCAATGTTTTTGGCTTCGCCATAGCTTTACGTAAAAGACTAAAGATATACCTACTAAGTATATAAATAATACTTTACCGATATCGTCACCAACACGCCAGTATATTCGTAATATAAATATTTTGATGTTTCATAAAAATGTGGTGTCATATACCATAATGATAATTACCATAATACCCTAATTGTTCAATGATAATGACATCAAAATAAATAAACTAAATTAAAACTAGTCAATTGATTTGTAAATGCTTTTAATTTTATTAAACTGCTTTTTATCATTGTCGGAAATTGAATCATATAAAGTTTTCCTACCAGAGCATTGAGAAATAAATCACCTTGAAAGCAATTTTAAATATAAAGTCCTCCCAAATTAGCTAACTTTGGTCCCTCAGGTATCAAATGGAATACAAATAATAAAAATACTCACGACATTCAGAAGCTAGAATACATCCCGGGTCGTCGAAGCTCTTTCTTCTATAGTTCAGATTACACACGCAACCAGACAGGCAAGGATAAGGAGGGTCGCAGACGACAATGCCACGACTGTCATCTGATGGACAGTAGTCCGACAGGCAGTTGATTTGGCAAGGCACGAATGTCGCGTTGGATCCGCAGGGGTTGCCACCTTAAATATACGCGAAACTTCAGTATTTATCTACAGGTATGAAACCCGGTTTGATGGAAGTCTGGGGGACAGGAAATATTCGCGAAATTTAAGATAGGCATCCCGGCTTGATAGGAGCTCACAGGCTTCACAAGAATCTACCAAGACCATAATTGGAAATTTAAAAAAAGAAACTACAGTTGATTTACGGCATATCAAAAATAACAGTATTATAATTTGGGAGGACTACCCAAGTTGATTATCGTAATATATACATTAACTTGTATAAGAACTGTTTAGGTGATTTATTAAAATTCTCAAATTTTACCTTCGCATTGCTCTGGTAGAATACATTTTCCATTAATTTCAGACAGTATGTAACCAGGCAAACACTCGCAACCTAATGGTTCACATTTCCTCCCACAATGGACAGAATTCGGTTCCGCGCAAGTTGATGGACATGGTGACGGACATTCTTTCACCACAGCGTGGGGATCACAATTGCAACCTATATCTACTGTAATGTCAAGAGATAAAAATATAAGTATACACATAAAAATCAAAGGGTATACAGCTATATTTAATGTAATAGCATTTATAGCAACTGTTTTAATAAGTTTAAAAAAGCAAGGTGTATAATTTACCGATATCCCTTCCTATATTAAATCTGAAAAAATAATGTAAGCAAACCAATAAGTAAGTTGGATTCAATTGAAATTAATTCAACAATTATAGGGACTTAACAAACTGAAGGTTATTAAGTTATTTAATAAAATAGGTGCAACTAAGTTATATTGTCATATTTCTCTTTGATATAACCCTATCTCTAAAATCTCCACTTAATTAGTCTATTTTATTGTATAAAACTTACACGGACACTCTTGAATTCTAATACATTTTCCTCCTTCTTCTGACAAAATAAAGCCTGGTTTACATTCACAGCCATCTTTTATACATATTCTTGAACACTCTGAGAGATCAAGAATGGGTCTTGCGCAAGTAGGCTTACATTCGTCGGGAAGAGCGCAACCTTTTCTGATAGCGTTTTCATCACTACAATGGGGTTGTGACGACACTAGAATGAATCAAAATTATTTGAAATTTTAAAACAAATTTAAAACAATACGTTCACAATAGAAAATATAATCTATACTCCTTTCAAAACTAACCACATTTCTCAATCGGAATGCAAATTCCAGTCTCGTTTCTTAAATAACCCTCTTTGCAGATACATCCACCGACGCAAGGTTCCGTTGCAACGGTTTTCCTTTGGCATACGACTGTTTTGTTCAATTCACTGCAATGTTCTGGTTTGCATAGTGTATCTTTACACTCGGCCCATTCTTCATTAATCGGACAAAGGTATATTAGTGTCACTGCAATGTTTATAAAAATTAAGGTACTTATACATAAATTAGGTAATAGCGAAGGATAGATTGTAAAAAAAATCAAAAAAGTTAGTTGTCTATGACACTACTCGTAAGTTTGAAATCAAAGGAGAATTTAATCAGAGACGAATATAAAAAATATGAATAGTAATTATTATAAGTCATAAAATTATGAGTAGGTATTATAAGAATAGGATAAATCAAATAACACAAAATATTCTAAATAGGCTTACCTGGTTGCACTTCTTACTAACCTGATTCATTGCTTTGAGATGATAACGGATTGAATGCTTGGCTTTCGGAAGACAAAATATCTTCGAACGATGTGAGATCGCCAGAAGAAATGTGATTGAAAATATCAGATTGCGCATTGCTAGCTGTTAGCACTATGACATCAACATCAAAAACATAAGTTGCATTCGACTTGCTTGAGTTACATTTGGCTCCTGTATTGCCTTGATCCGAAGACGATTGACCGGAGGATTCCAACGAATTATGATGACTCGCTTCACTCGGAGCAACTATTACCACATCAAAGTCAAGGCAAACATTAGAATCGGCTGACGATTTATCTTCCGTCTTAACAGATGTGGAAGATGCTGAAGATTTATGGTCGTTTGTAGAACCAGATTGGGAGCTGCTATTAGTTACCAGCACCATGTTGACTAGAGGTAAAGCGGAAGAACCTGGTGGAGGCTGGTTGGGTAAAGAAGAAATATTATCGAATGATATAGAAGAAATCGTTTTAGATGACGATCCCGATGATTTTCTAGACAAGTTGTCGTTGCTTTTAACTGAACTTGATCTACTTGTAGACTGGCTATTGGATGACAAAGAAATATTTTTTCCCGCTGAAGATGAATTAATAGATGACTTACCACTAGTCGGTGGCGCTGATGACGATTTTGAAGAACTTTCTGATGATGATTGACTTGAAGATTTTGAACCTCTTGATGAACTTGATGATTTACTGCCAGACGATGACGAACTACTGCCATCAGAGGATTTTGATAAACTTCCTGATGAAGATTGGCTGCCTGACGATGAAGAACTACCGCCTTTAGATGACTTTGTCGAACTTCTTGATGAAGATTGGCTGCCTGACGATGATGAACTACCGCCTTTAGATGACTTTGTCGAACTTCCTGATGAAGATTGGCTGCCTGACGATGAAGAACTACCGCCTTTAGATGACTTTGTTGAACTTCCTGATGAAGATTGGCTGCTTGACGATGATGAGCTACCGCCATCAGATGACTTTGTGGAACTTCCTGTTGACGACTGACTGCCTGACGATGCTGAACTAACACTGCCTTTAAATGATTTTGATGAACTTCCTGATGAAGATTGGCTGCCTGATGATGATGAACTACCGCCTTCAGATGACTTTGTAGAACTTCCTGATGAAGATTGGCTGCCTGACGATGAAGAACTACCGCCTTTAGATGACTTTGTTGAACTTCCTGATGAAGATTGGCTGCCTGACGATGATGAACTACCGCCTTTAGATGACTTTGTCGAACTTCCTGATGAAGATTGGCTGCCTGACGATGAAGAACTACCGCCTTTAGATGACTTTGTCGAACTTCTTGATGAAGATTGGCTGCCTGACGATGATGAACTACCGCCTTTAGATGACTTTGTCGAACTTCCTGATGAAGATTGGCTGCCTGACGATGAAGATTGGCTGCCTGACGATGTAGATTGGCTGCCTGACGATGAAGAACTACCGCCTTTAGATGACTTTGTTGAACTTCCTGATGAAGATTGGCTGCTTGACGATGATGAGCTACCGCCATCAGATGACTTTGTGGAACTTCCTGTTGACGACTGACTGCCTGACGATGCTGAACTAACACTGCCTTTAGATGATTTTGATGAACTTCCTGATGAAGATTGGCTGCCTGATGATGATGAACTACCGCCTTCAGATGACTTTGTAGAACTTCCTGATGAAGATTGGCTGCCTGAAGATGATGAACTACCGCCTTTAGATGACTTTGTCGAACTTCCTGATGAAGATTGGCTGCCTGACGATGAAGAACTACCGCCTTTAGATGACTTTGTCGAACTTATTGATGAAGATTGGCTGCCTGACGATGATGAACTACCGCCTTTAGATGACTTTGTCGAACTTCTTGATGAAGATTGGCTGCTTGACGATGATGAGCTACCGCCATCAGATGACTTTGTGGAACTTCCTGTTGACGACTCACTGCCTGACGATGCTGAACTAACACCGCCTTTAGATGATTTTGATGAATTTCCTGATGAAGATTGGCTGCCTGATGATGATGAACTACCGATTTTAGATGACTTTGTTGAACTTCCTGATGAAGATTGGTTGCCTGATGATGAAGAACTACCGCCTTTAGATGACTTTGTTGAACTTCCTGATGACGACTGGCTACCTGACGATGACGAACTACCGCCTTCAGGTGACTTTGTCGAACTTCCCGTTGACGATTGGCCGCCTGACGATGATGAACTACCGCCTTTAGGTGACTTTGTTGAACTTCCTGATGACGATTGGCCGCCTGACGATGATGAACTACCGCCTTTAGGTGACTTTGTCGAACTTCCCGTTGACGATTGGCTGCCTGATGATGATGAACTACCGCCTTCAGGTGACTTTGTCGAACTTCCCGTTGACGATTGGCTGCCTGACGATGATGAACTACCGCCTTTAGGTGACTTTGTTGAACTTCCTGATGACGATTGACCGCCTGACAATGACGAACTACCGCCTTCAGGTGACTTTGTCGAACTTCCCGTTGACGATTGGCTGCCTGACGATGATGAACTACCGCCTTTAGGTGACTTTGTTGAACTTCCTGATGACGATTGACCGCCTGACGATGACGAACTACCGCCTTCAGGTGACTTTGTTGAACTTCCTGATGACGATTGGCCGCCTGACGATGACGAACTACCGCCTTCAGGTGACTTTGTCGAACTTCCCGTTGACGATTGGCTGCCTGACGATGATGAACTACCGCCTTTAGGTGACTTTGTTGAACTTCCTGATGACGATTGACCGCCTGACGATGACGAACTACCGCCTTCAGGTGACTTTGTTGAACTTCCTGATGAAGATTGGTTGCCTGATGGTGAAGAACTACCGCCTTTAGATGACTTTGTTGAACTTCCTGATGACGACGATGACGAACTACCGCCATCAGACGACTTTGTCGAACTTCCCGTTGACGATTGGTTGCCTGACGATGATGAACTACCGCCTTTAGGTGACTTTGTCGAACTTCCCGTTGACGATTGGCTGCCTGACGATGATGAACTACCGCCTTTAGGTGACTTTGTTGAACTTCCTGATGACGATTGACCGCCTGACGATGACGAACTACCGCCTTCAGGTGACTTTGTTGAACTTCCTGATGACGATTGGCCGCCTGACGATGACGAACTACCGCCTTCAGGTGACTTTGTCGAACTTCCCGTTGACGATTGGCTGCCTGACGATGATGAACTACCGCCTTTAGGTGACTTTGTTGAACTTCCTGATGACGATTGACCGCCTGACGATGACGAACTACCGCCTTCAGGTGACTTTGTTGAACTTCCTGATGACGATTGGCCGCCTGACGATGACGAACTACCGCCTTCAGGTGACTTTGTCGAACTTCCCGTTGACGATTGGCTGCCTGACGATGATGAACTACCGCCTTTAGGTGACTTTGTTGAACTTCCTGATGACGATTGACCGCCTGACGATGACGAACTACCGCCTTCAGGTGACTTTGTTGAACTTCCTGATGAAGATTGGTTGCCTGATGATGAAGAACTACCGCCTTTAGATGACTTTGTTGAACTTCCTGATGACGACTGGCTACCTGACGATGACGAACTACCGCCATCAGACGACTTTGTCGAACTTTCCGTTGACGATTGGTTGCCTGACGATGATGAACTACCGCCTTTAGGTGACTTTGTCGAACTTCCCGTTGACGATTGGCTGCCTGATGATGATGAACTACCGCCTTCAGGTGACTTTGTCGAACTTCCCGTTGATGATTGGCTGCCTGACGATGATGAACTACCGCCTTTAGGTGACTTTGTTGAACTTCCTGATGACGATTGGCCGCCTGACGATGACGAACTACCGCCTTCAGGTGACTTTGTTGAACTTCCTGATGACGATTGGTTGCCTGACGATGATGAACTACCGCCTTTAGGTGACTTTGTTGAACTTCCCGTTGACGATTGGCTGCCTGACGATGATGAACTACCGCCTTTAGGTGACTTTGTTGAACTTCCTGATGACGATTGACCGCCTGACGATGACGAACTACCGCCTTCAGGTGACTTTGTTGAACTTCCTGATGACGATTGGCCGCCTGACGATGACGAACTACCGCCTTCAGGTGACTTTGTTGAACTTCCTGATGACGATTGGTTGCCTGACGATGATGAACTACCGCCTTTAGGTGACTTTGTTGAACTTCCCGTTGACGATTGGCTGCCTGACGATGATGAACTACCGCCTTTAGGTGACTTTGTTGAACTTCCTGATGACGATTGACCGCCTGACGATGACGAACTACCGCCTTCAGGTGACTTTGTTGAACTTCCTGATGACGATTGGCCGCCTGACGATGATGAACTACCGCCTTTAGGTGACTTTGTCGAACTTCCTGATGACGATTGGCCGCCTGACGATGACGAACTACCGCCTTCAGGAGACTTTGTCGAACTTCCCGTTGACAATTGGCTGCCTGACGATGATGAACTACCGCCTTTAGGTGACTTTATTGAACTTCCTGATGACGATTGGCCGCCTGACGATGATGAACTACCGCCTTTAGGTGACTTTGTTGAACTTCCTGATGACGATTGGCCGCCTGACGATGACGAACTACCGCCTTTAGGTGACTTTGTTGAACTTCCTGATGACGATTGGCCGCCTGACGATGATGAACTACCGCCTTTAGGTGACTTTGTTGAACTTCCCGTTGACGATTGGCTGCCTGACGATGATGAACTACCGCCTTTAGGTGACTTTGTTGAACTTCCCGTTGACAATTGGCTGCCTGACGATGATGAACTACCGCCTTTAGGTGACTTTGTTGAACTTCCTGATGACGATTGGCCGCCTGACGATGATGAACTACCGCCTTTAGGTGACTTTGTTGAACTTCCTGATGACGATTGACCGCCTGACGATGACGAACTACCGCCTTCAGGTGACTTTGTCGAACTTCCCGTTGACGATTGGCTGCCTGACGATGATGAACTACCGCCTTTAGGTGACTTTGTTGAACTTCCCGTTGACAATTGGCTGCCTGACGATGATGAACTACCGCCTTTAGGTGACTTTGTTGAACTTCCTGATGACGATTGGCCGCCTGACGATGATGAACTACCGCCTTTAGGTGACTTTGTTGAACTTCCTGATGACGATTGACCGCCTGACGATGACGAACTACCGCCTTCAGGTGACTTTGTTGAACTTCCTGATGACGATTGGCCGCCTGACGATGATGAACTACCGCCTTTAGGTGACTTTGTCGAACTTCCTGATGACGATTGGCCGCCTGACGATGACGAACTACCGCCTTCAGGTGACTTTGTCGAACTTCCCGTTGACAATTGGCTGCCTGACGATGATGAACTACCGCCTTTAGGTGACTTTGTTGAACTTCCTGATGACGATTGGCCGCCTGACGATGATGAACTACCGCCTTTAGGTGACTTTGTCGAACTTCCTGATGACGATTGGCCGCCTGACGATGACGAACTACCGCCTTCAGGTGACTTTGTCGAACTTCCCGTTGACAATTGGCTGCCTGACGATGATGAACTACCGCCTTTAGGTGACTTTGTTGAACTTCCTGATGACGATTGACCGCCTGACGATGATGAACTACCGCCTTTAGGTGACTTTGTTGAACTTCCTGATGACGATTGCCCGCCTGACGATGACGAACTACCGCCTTCACTTGACTTTGTCGAACTTCCCGTTGACGATTGGCTGCCTGACGATGATGAACTACCGCCTTTAGGTGACTTTGTTGAACTGCCTGATGACGATGGGCCGCCTGAAGATGACGAACTACCGCCTTCAGGTGACTTTGTCGAACTTCCCGTTGACAATTGGCTGCCTGACGATGATGAACTACCGCCTTCAGGTGACTTTGTTGAACTTCCTGATGACGATTGGCCGCCTGACGATGACGAACTACCGCCTTTAGGTGACTTTGTTGAACTTCCTGATGACGATTGGCCGCCTGACGATGATGAACTACCGCCTTTAGGTGACTTTGTCGAACTTCCTGATGACGATTGGCCGCCTGACGATGACGAACTACCGCCTTCAGGTGACTTTGTCGAACTTCCCGTTGACAATTGGCTGCCTGACGATGATGAACTACCGCCTTTAGGTGACTTTGTTGAACTTCCTGATGACGATTGGCCGCCTGACGATGATGAACTACCGCCTTTAGGTGACTTTGTTGAACTTCCTGATGACGATTGCCCGCCTGACGATGACGAACTACCGCCTTCACTTGACTTTGTCGAACTTCCCGTTGACGATTGGCTGCCTGACGATGATGAACTACCGCCTTTAGGTGACTTTGTTGAACTGCCTGATGACGATGGGCCGCCTGAAGATGACGAACTACCTCCTTCAGGTGACTTTGTCGAACTTCCCGTTGACAATTGGCTGCCTGACGATGATGAACTACCGCCTTCACTTGACTTTGTCGAACTTCCCGTTGACGATTGGCTGCCTGACGATGATGAACTACCGCCTTTAGGTGACTTTGTTGAACTGCCTGATGACGATGGGCCGCCTGACGATGACGAACTACCGCCTTCAGGTGACTTTGTCGAACTTCCCGTTGACAATTGGCTGCCTGACGATGATGAACTACCGCCTTTAGGTGACTTTGTTGAACTTCCTGATGACGATTGGCCGCCTGACGATGATGAACTACCGCCTTTAGGTGACTTTGTTGAACTTCCTGATGACGATTGGCCGCCTGACAATGACGAACTACCGCCTTCACTTGACTTTGTCGAACTTCCCGTTGACGATTGGCTGCCTGACGATGATGAACTACCGCCTTTAGGTGACTTTGTTGAACTGCCTGATGACGATGGGCCGCCTGAAGATGACGAACTACCTCCTTCAGGTGACTTTGTCGAACTTCCCGTTGACAATTGGCTGCCTGACGATGATGAACTACCGCCTTCACTTGACTTTGTCGAACTTCCCGTTGACGATTGGCTGCCTGACGATGATGAACTACCGCCTTTAGGTGTCTTTGTTGAACTGCCTGATGACGATGGGCCGCCTGACGATGACGAACTACCGCCTTCAGGTGACTTTGTCGAACTTCCCGTTGACAATTGGCTGCCTGACGATGATGAACTACCGCCTTCAGGTGACTTTGTCGAACTTCCCGTTGACGATTGGCTGCCTGACGATGATGAACTACCGCCTTTAGGTGACTTTGTTGAACTTCCTGATGACGATTGGCCGCCTGACGATGACGAACTACCGCCTTCAGGCGACTTTGTTGAACTTCCTGATGACGATTGGCCGCCTGACGATGACGAACTACCGCCTTCAGGTGACTTTGTTGAACTTCCTGATGACGATTGGTTGCCTGACGATGATGAACTACCGCCTTTAGGTGACTTTGTTGAACTTCCTGATGACGATTGGCCGCCTGACGATGACGAACTACCGCCTTTAGGTGACTTTGTTGAACTTCCTGATGACGATTGCCCGCCTGACGATGACGAACTACCGCCTTCACTTGACTTTGTCGAACTTCCCGTTGACGATTGGCTGCCTGACGATGATGAACTACCGCCTTTAGGTGACTTTGTTGAACTGCCTGATGACGATGGGCCGCCTGAAGATGACGAACTACCGCCTTCACTTGACTTTGTCGAACTTCCCGTTGACAATTGGCTGCCTGACGATGATGAACTACCGCCTTCACTTGACTTTGTCGAACTTCCCGTTGACGATTGGCTGCCTGACGATGATGAACTACCGCCTTTAGGTGACTTTGTTGAACTGCCTGATGACGATGGGCCGCCTGACGATGACGAACTACCGCCTTCAGGTGACTTTGTCGAACTTCCCGTTGACAATTGGCTGCCTGACGATGATGAACTACCGCCTTTAGGTGACTTTGTCGAACTTCCCGTTGACGATTGGCTGCCTGACGATGATGAACTAGCGCCTTTAGGTGACTTTGTTGAACTTCCTGATGACGATTGGCCGCCTGACGATGACGAACTACCGCCTTCAGGCGACTTTGTTGAACTTCCTGATGACGATTGGCCGCCTGACGATGACGAACTACCGCCTTCAGGTGACTTTGTTGAACTTCCTGATGACGATTGGTTGCCTGACGATGATGAACTACCGCCTTTAGGTGACTTTGTTGAACTTCCTGATGACGATTGGCCGCCTGACGATGATGAACTACCGCCATCAGACGACTTTGTCGAACTTCCCGTTGACGATTGGCTGCCTGACGATGATGAACTACCGCCTTCAGGTGACTTTGTCGAACTTCCCGTTGATGATTGGCTGCCTGATGATGATGAACTACCGCCTTCAGGTGACTTTGTCGAACTTCCCGTTGACGATTGGCTGCCTGACGATGATGAACTACCGCCTTTAGGTGACTTTGTTGAACTTCCTGATGACGATTGGCCGCCTGACGATGATGAACTACCGCCTTTAGGTGTCTTTGTTGAACTTCCTGATGACGATTGGCCGCCTGACGATGACGAACTACCGCCTTCAGGTGACTTTGTTGAACTTCCTGATGACGATTGGTTGCCTGACGATGATGAACTACCGCCTTTAGGTGACTTTGTTGAACTTCCTGATGACGATTGGCCGCCTGACGATGATGAACTACCGCCTTTAGGTGACTTTGTTGAACTTCCTGATGACGATTGGCCGCCTGACGATGACGAACTACCGCCTTTAGGTGACTTTGTTGAACTTCCTGATGACGATTGGCCGCCTGACGATGATGAACTACCGCCTTTAGGTGACTTTGTCGAACTTCCTGATGACGATTGGCCGCCTGACGATGACGAACTACCGCCTTCAGGTGACTTTGTCGAACTTCCCGTTGACAATTGGCTGCCTGACGATGATGAACTACCGCCTTTAGGTGACTTTGTTGAACTTCCTGATGACGATTGGCCGCCTGACGATGATGAACTACCGCCTTTAGGTGACTTTGTTGAACTTCCTGATGACGATTGGCCGCCTGACAATGACGAACTACCGCCTTCACTTGACTTTGTCGAACTTCCCGTTGACGATTGGCTGCCTGACGATGATGAACTACCGCCTTTAGGTGACTTTGTTGAACTTCCTGATGACGATGGGCCGCCTGACGATGACGAACTACCGCCTTCAGGTGACTTTGTCGAACTTCCCGTTGACAATTGGCTGCCTGACGATGATGAACTACCGCCTTCAGGCGACTTTGTTGAACTTCCTGATGACGATTGGCTGCCTGACGATGATGAACTACCGCCTTTAGGTGACTTTGTTGAACTTCCTGATGACGATTTACTTGAAGATCCGGAACCACCTGACAAACTTGATGATTGGCTGCCAGATGACGAAGAACTACTACCATCGGTTGATTTTGATGCACTTCCTGATGACGATTTGCTGGAAGATCCAGAGTCGCCTGGCGAACCCGATGATTGGGTGCCAGACAGTGATGAACTGCTGCTACCTTCGGATGATTTCGATGAACTTGCTGATGACGATTGACCAGAAGAGTCTGTGCCCGTTGATGATTCCGAGGAACTAGATGACTGGCTGCTGGACGATGCTTCACTCGACCGCGAAGATAATACGTCTGTAATAGATAATATTTCCTTGTTAAGAAATATTTTTTAATATATATATATGATTATATAAGTTTCGAGAATTATCACTTATCAAAATAAAAGGTTATTGGAACTTGCTGGTGGCACAGATCAGCTCTGTAAGGACTTAGGAACAGAAGATGAAACATTTTAACGAAACAGTTTCTTTCATCTACTTCGTTTAGTTTTGATATCACCCTATTTCTTATTATTTCAGCTTATAATAACGCATGCCCTCTCCAGAATTTTGAACTGCTTATGTAACTTCTTACAATATGTACATCATGTACAACAAAATTATAAAGAACACAACATGACAATATGACACAACCAAAAATGCACAAATAAAAAGAAAAAAATATTCTGGAATTATACATTATGAATTGCTTGACCCCGGTCAGACCGTTACAGCGATAGTGTACTGTAGGCAACTCGAGCGAATGAAACAAGAGCTCATAAAAAATACGATCTGTTTTGGTCAATAACAAAAAAAGGACTCTTCAACACGATAACGGGAGGCCTCGTGCTTCAAAAATAACACGAAATAATAAGGAAGCTTGGATTGGAACTTTTAACTCATCTTATCCACCGGATCTCGCGCCGTCACATTACCACCTATTTCGATCATTAGAGCATACCATTATGACATAAAAAATTTAACAATATTGGTGAAGTGAGAACGCACTTAGAAAAGTTTTTAAAAGAAAATTAAAAAGATTTTTTCAAAAAGGGAATCGCACTATTGCCTTTACGCTGGCAAACTGTCATAGAAACCATGGAAATTATTTTATTGATTAGTATTTAAGATTTTTTTAATAAATAAATGTTTTTCACCAGCAACAAAAAATTTGAATACTTTTCGGTTCCCCTATTAATTGTTATGAGGACAACAAGAGAAAAACCAAGCCTTATTTAAGCCTTATTTTTTGTCAAGTGTCAAAAGATGCCTATATAAGATTATGCTATGCGTATATAAGGTACAGTGGTCAGGGCCGTCTTTACCAGGGGGTGCAAGGGGTGCGGTGCATCCCGGGCGCCCCGCGCCCGGGGGCGCCTGTCGAGCGCTGAATTCAGTGCCGGCTTTACCTATGGTGCAGGGGGTGCGGTGCACACGGGCGCAGGGTCTTAGGGGGCGCCGAGCGCCGCTCGCGACACCTCCAAAGAGTTCAAAACGCCTACTAGAGGGCGCCCTGCACCCGGGCGCTACATGAGCTAGAGCCGGCGCTGACAGTGGTTATAAATATTTATTATATTAAGCGAATGTAACCTGATCTTTACTGAAGTGACTTTAATTAGATAATTTTTTGTTGGGAATATAACTATATACATAATTATTATACAAAGAATATAACAATAGAACTACACAAATATTTACATATTGTATAAGTTATTTTATAAAGTGGGGAGTTTCCAATCCCAGAATAGGCATGAGAGAGGTAATTGCCAGCTCCCGGGTTCATTATGACCTCAAACAGACGTTTCGTTTCGTCTTCGGTATTGAAACTTTAGAAGGTTTCGATACCCGAGATCGAAACACTAGAGGGTTCGGTACTGAGCAGGATAAAGGTATTGGTGCCAATGTCTCCAGTATTATAGGCCTTGCAACCTTAAGCCATTTCCGTGGCAACATCCCTTTTTTTGCCATTGTTTGTAGGTGGGAAGGAATCGGTATGTTTACACAAATTACACCCGTACTAGGTACCACCCCATACCATATTATATCTTCAGCCCATGTCTCTCCACTGCTGGATATGAGCCTCCCCGAAGGCTCGCCACCACACACGATGCTCCGCTCTTCTCATCCAACCACCACCGGCGAAGTTCTTTAAGTCGTCAGTCCACCTGGACAGGGGGCGTCCCACACTGCGCTTCCCGGTACGCTACCCCATGGTTTATCACCACCCCATATTGAACAATATGAGGGACATCCCATCCGATCTGATCTCACGTTAACGTGAGAAAGACTGCACTAGAAAGTTAAGTATTATAGTTATCACTCGGATATCTGATAAGTATTTAATTATCCCTGAGAATGTTGTGTTCGTCTTTAATTGTGCACATGTTATATAAGAATATAATTATAATTATTTTAACCGATGTCTATCTGTAACATTGATGTACGCCTCCAATAAATAACAATAAAGAAATAAACTGTAAAGAAATATAAATATAATACTGTAACAATAAATAAATAAATATTTCTCGCATGTTGCTCTATCGTTTGATGGCTTCTGCTCATCTTTGCTTCTGCTCAGTAATCACTAAAATCAAACATGCTAATAATACATATGCGACAATTTTCGTTGATTAAATTTCAAAGAAGTTTGATGTTATTCTAATAAATCTGTTGGCAACCTGTATGTACATATTTTCGTCATAAATTTTTAATAAACTTCATTAAATCACTTAGCAACACACGCAAACATTTCAAATATGTATTCTTAGTTACCTACATTATTAATTTCATCATCTATTTATTGTATTAAGAATGAAAGAACTATCTATGTAAATTAACATCTGATTAAATATTTTTTTAAATTTTCAATCAAAAATATTGTCCAATAATTTGTAATACACATTTTGTTCGAAATAAGTTTAAATCAGATAATAACTAATTTGAATAAGGACTTCCAAAATTTAAAATTTTATTAGTACCACTATAAATAATACGAGTTTTTATATTATTAAATGTTATTGTTACATAAACACGCGTAAAAGACTTTAATTATATAATTTAATTCAAATAATAGCCTTCGTACAACCAATACTAATTTATTAAAGCTTTCGTAGCATTACTTGCTGTTATGGTTATTCTTCATTTGGCCTTATGTTTGTCACTGCAGATGTGTTTTCTTTTTCAGTTGAGAAACAACTGTTTATATACAAATACTTTCTTGGTGTGCGATTTTCCGATAAAACTATTCTTATATGAAATATTAATTTATGGATACTAGATAATGTACTTGTTTTTTTTATTTTAAGTAGTTATTTTCACCTAATGTACTTACTTGTAGGTGTAGAATACATCTATCAAATAAAAGCGACTCAATACATTTATTACTCATACTACACAAATTAAAAAAAAAACAGAAAAAGTTCTTTAGTTAAGGATTATAACTCGAGTATCATTATTATTTTACAATTGGATTACAATTGGTTTTCTAACGCCTGTGTGATAAATATAGCAAACTACTTGGAGGCGCATTATCGGGTGTAGAGCAGATGGGTAATATAGAATACATCCTGCATAGGGATAGTTCTGCATAGTTACGCTAGACAGGATAGTTCTGAATAATTGGGATAGTTTTGTTCATTTATCCTAATAATGTTAAGGGTCTTTCTCACCACCTCCTGAATACTGTATCAGAAGGATATTTTTTACTGTTGATAAAGTACCTAACAGTTAAAAATCTGATTGATAAATTGTCTGCCAATTGAATCTAGCTGATGCTGACTTTCTAATACTCTCTGCTATAGTATCAGGAATATCTTTCCTTCTTTGGAAACTCATGGAAACTTCATTGTATTTTTGCTAATTTAAACAAATATCACAATAGTAAGATTTTCTAGAATAAAATTGGTAGTATTAGGTAAAATAAAATTATAATTATTTAAGAAGAATCCTAAAGTGGACATTTACATAGGAATATTTTCAATTCTCATGGAGCATACAATTCATAAAAAGTCGAAACCCATATCAAATTATAACTTTTGAGATTTTCGCGTTTTTTACACATACCTTTTGATCGATTAAGCGGGTGATAACCAGGTGATAACGGGTCGGGGGTTAGGTGGCGTGATTTTAGTACTAGTGACAAAATTGTATCAATGTGCATATACCCCGGGATTTCCGTTTCCGGTATGTCTATATTATTGTGTGTGTATCGGATTATCGAAAATCTACCAATATATTTTATATACCCACATTATTACGAGGCTAATATATAGTTCGTGGTGAGGATATCAAGAAAACTGATATAGGTTTAAAAAAAATTGTTACATAGCAATAATAGATTAAAATGACATGACACTCGAGAACATGATTCCCGGAAAAGGGATTGTCCATATTAGTCTTTCATACTGCAAGTACCAAAATCACACTACCCAAACTCGACTTCTGGTAATAATGGGTACGTTTCCCTTTTTTTAGTCGAAAGGTCGAGTAAACCGAAAAAAGGTACACGTACGCATTAAGACCCGTTTAATAGACAAATACACAATTCTAAATCCTAAAAAAGGCACACGTACGCGTTAAGACCCGTTTAATAGACAAATACACAACTCTAAATCCTAAAAAAGGTACACGTACGCGTTAAGACCCGTTTAATAGACAAATACACAACTCTAAATCCTAAAAAAGGTACACGTACGCGTTAAGACCCGTTTAATAGACCAATACACAACTCTAAATCTTAAAAAATAGGTACCGAAAAGCTAGTTAGTTGACACAACAGAGTCCGTATGTAAAGAAACCATTTGCCTCAATGAGTATTGGCAAAAGACGGCCTCGTGGACCATACTGCCGACAGTAAACAACTGTCCCTTATACATTCCATCCGATCTTACACTACATTACATCCTAACTTAGCGCGCTTAACAGAGAAAAATGTAATAGTTATATTATTATAATCATTTTGACGAACAATTAGCCCCCAAGTTCGATTTCTAGCTGGACAAATATTAGAAACATATTTTGTTTAAAGACAGGTGTTTGTTCAGATCTGGGTGTTGCACATGTTGTGTTTGCATGTGCCTCTGGACCCACGACACAGGGAATCCTTATTTAATATAATAGTTATAGAATATGGTTAAAAGTAATAAAGAATAAAATAAAAGAATAAAAAATAAAATAATAATAAGGAAGAAGAATAATAAAGGTAAAAGAATCGTACTTAAGCAGTTCTTCATAGTAATACACTGTCCCGTCTTATCGTCTCTCAGATATCCATCGTGGCAAGCACAGCCTGGCTTACAACACCGGTCTTCGGGCTTGCATTCAACACTAGTGGATAACGCCGAGCAGTTCGGCGGTGGACAGCGGAGTGGGCAGAGATCGAAATAAGCATTGGAGCCGCAATCAGGTATCTCACTGGGAACTAAAAATTTACCGAATTAGTTGTCGGCATGATTTTTTTTATGAAAAGAATATGCTAGACTAGCAGTCAGTCCACCTAGTACGTGGATACTATCCTGCATGGATAATAACTCTTTTAGTATCCACTGCTGGATATGGGCCTTCTCGTGTACATTGTATTCTGCATGAGTGATGTATGGCCTTAAAACTCCACGCAGGACTAGCGGGTTAGCAATATCATTATTTCAGAGGTGGTGTAGTTCCTCAGGGCTTGTGGCAGCCACTGTGTTATCCCTTAGTCGTCTTTTACAACACCCACGGATCTCTAAATGCCCATGTTAGTAGATTGATGTTAAATATCCATGGACATCTAACATTAATCCAGAATAATAAATATTGGCAAGTCCCGTATGCGGCCTTCCCTTAGAAAAAAGGGTTGTCGAAGTTAACAGCAGATTTTACATTCGGAAGAAGCGAATGATGTAATCTGAAAGCTTAGTCTGGAACATCGATTTGAGAATACATACTATATATTATATGTTATACAATCACTCTATTGCAGGCATGTTAAAGTCTAATAGTGTCCTATGTTCCTTAGCTCTCGAATTATCTAATTCATATGTATTTTGAAAATGGAACATTCTTGTTACTTAGTACTTAAGTTTCAATTTTGACTTTTTAATAAACTCCTTCTCATTTGCTTCTAATTTGCAAATTACTTACCTATCGGAGGTGGACAGTTGACTGGTGGTGGCTCCCCACTGTAATTGGCCACCACCGAAACTACTAATCCAATAATGATCCACAACATAGTTGCGAATTCACTGTGCCATCAATCATTGCACCACCCCATTTATACCATTACCATTTCCCAAAACCACATAAAGATAAGGATAAATCTAATAAAAGTAAAAAAAATCACGACAATACTTACATATTTTAGCGCAGCGTGATTAGTAAATAAAATTAATTTATGTTTTCATTTACACGTGTAAATGTTTTCAAAAAATTAAAATATTCCTAAGAAATAAATGCAAAACAGGTTAATCCCGAAGAGCCTCGACAGCAGCATGAGGCGGTTGGGTTTCCGTGGCGGCTCGCTCCCGGAGAAAATGCAAAAATCGGTGCTGCACGATACCGTGCACATCGTCCTCTGGTTTTTGTCCCCGAACCGAGAGATGAGATGGACTGGAACCATTTCTTTAATAATAACAATGCTTTAAGAAGATTAAGGAGAGTGGGGTATCATATGTGGTGGAGGGATTTAGAGAAGCTTAGCAGTAGTGGAAAGCCGAAGTTATTGGTACGATATGGTAAGAAAAAAAACCCTCTACGATTGTTCTCTTATCTCTCCGTAATTTTATATTCACAAATAATTCACAGTTGGATTACAGATTTTCGAATATTTTGCAGATGTTTTTCAGAGTTGTCGAGACCAGGAGTTAAAACACCACCAGCCCGTGCCACAAAGTTTCTGGTTAACTATAGATTTTTAAATTATTACTAGCTCATCGGTAAAGGAAAATATCGTGATGAGTCCCGCATGCTTGAGAATTTAAAAAAAAAAACTGGGGCCTGTGTCTCTGCCAAACCACATTTAGCCCGCTTGACCGAATATGACCCGTAACCACATTATTAGTGGTGGCCTGTGCACTGCAATGGCTGATTTCGGGAAAATACGGATTTTTTAATAATAAATTTTGGTGTAGGACATTATAAGATCATGAATAAAAATTTGTAGTGAGCTTTCGTGCCGTGTGGTGTCAGCCTCCTATAGAATAGTACCACCCCATTTCTTCCGGTCGGTGTCGTAAAAGGCGATTAAGGGACAACAAAGCGGCTACCTACCACAAGGCCTGAGGAACTCTAAAGGAGTGAACTCGTCAACCTGCTTGGCCAACGTATCGTTTTAAGGCACATATGCACAAGGAAGCCAGTCCAACAGTGGGTAGTATCCATTGTTGGACTGGCTTCCTAGGATACGTTGGAATCTGTTGTCTAGCTCATTCCTATTGGAATCAGCTAGTTGCATTGCATAACATTGCACAAGACGAAGTAAATGAGGAGGCCCATGTCCAGGAGTGGAAGGCATTGCATTATTTTATTATTGTTATTTATTTTTTTAGTAACTTATTTTATTTATTATAGTTGTTTATTTAGTTAGTTAGTTATTGTTTTTATATTATCACTGCAACAATTTCTGACATATATTATATTGCATAGTGTGCTCACGTAAGATACAAGCAAATTATTTTTAATAAACACACAATATGCTTTTATAAGCAAAAATAATACTTTATAGATATAAATATAGGGTACGTATGTAAAAAGTGTATTTCAATTCAATAAACAAGCGTTGGAAGGTGACATATCTATTTTGATACATATTTGTTAAGCAATAAATATTACCTATAATTAATACCTATACCCCACCTATAATACCTATACCTATAATTTACGTAAAACAACTGTATTTACATATACATTTCATTATGTGCCTTGTCTATGTTTAATAAGTTTCATTATCACCTAGTTTCTTGTTTATTTTTAATTTAAGAAGTACATTTTATCAAGGTATCAAGAAAGGTCTTGATTTCTTGAAGGTATCAAGAAGGTAAAATGTAAAAAAAAAATATATCATTTTCAGATTTATCTAAAAAATATTTGTATTCTAATTTTCCATCATAATAATAAAATGCCGCTTGGGCCTTTAAATAGATTTCTTAAAGTAAGCGTCCCATTTGTATAATTTTGTAATATATTTTTTTGTATATTAAAAATGTTTGTACAGAGTATGACATGTAAAATTAACATTGAGAAGCATTTGTTAATTAAATAGGTAAATCTATTTTTAACTTTGATTACTGATATGTCATTTTTACTTTAACCAATAAAACGCAGCTTGGTCCAACAGGGCCACTAATACAAAAAAGAAAAAATTAAAGCCAAATAACCATTTGGTACTAATTTAATGCATTTAATTATTTATTTTATTCAACCGTGTGGTGTCGGCTACCTTTAGAATACCACCACCGCATTTCTCCCGAGGGCTTCGTAAAAGTCGACTATGGCGACTAACAAATCCGCTACCACAAACGTTACAGAACTACACCACCTTTAAAAAAGTGGACCCGCCATCCCACTTGGCCAGCGTGGCGTTTTAAGGTCGTACACCCCTAATGCACACTAGTCGATAAAAGAGCTGGCGACGACAACGTATATTATGTTAGTCTCATGCAAAATGAAAGTCATATCTGTCTGAATATATATCAATCAGCAATAAAGTTCTGATCAATGCACTGGTACCAAACAACATATTGAAATGATAAACACTTTTTGCAAATAAAAATAGTGAGAAACGGTGAGTATCTGAATGCAAAAATCATAAATCTATAACACAAATCAAACGAGAAATTCGCATTTTTATTTCAAAAGGGAAAAATGTCTCTAGTCCATTGTGCACGATAAACTTGAGATCCCTTTGGGGCAAGGAAACAGCGCTGAAAAGTGGATATAAATCCGATACTCTAGGAAGAAATGCAGGGGCTTATCCTCAAATCCAAGTGAAACAGGTTCTCTATAGCGGGATAAGTCCGTAATAGAAAACAGAATTCTGTACGGACATTCTTCGCCATCTGTTTGATTCTTATAGATATTAACTCTATACTTTTTAATGTCGTGTTGACTGAAATTCTCACTTCCTCAAAGGTTTGATATGGGTTTAGAAGTGAAATATTACATTATATCCAGCGGGTGTAATCCTGGCCCATGTGAATTACCGTGAATCAAAGCACTTCCAAAGCAAGAGTAAGTTTGATAAGCCAATTGTTTATCAAGAGTAGAGTTTAAAAGTTTGTTATCACTCTGAAATATTTGAAGCTGTCAAATATTGAATGACTTAAATTATTTATTTTAATTCCAAAGTAGTACAACGTGCTGGAACTAATTAAATAACATTTTATATTATATGGAGTTATCAATTTAGAAAATCGGCAGTTAGGAATCGGAAATCAATAGGCAGGAACCGTGCATGAAATTACACATACCTAAAATGAATGGCTGTGTAAAAAATCGTTCTCGTAACTACTAGTATGGTGTATGGTCTTAGCTAATCGAACGTTGGAACAAATACAAACTCCTTTGCAGGTCAATATCAACTCATTAAAAGAGGCGGCTAGGTGGTGCCAACCGCAAATACAACGTTGTAGAACAAACCATTAATTCAGCTAGAGCAACGAGTTTGAACTTTAAAGTCATAGTAATTGCACATTTAAGAATGCACAAAGCATATAATTGTTTTAAGTAAACTTTATTCAGAACCATTAAATACAAATAGTATACGAAAGAAAACAATATGCCACCGAAACGATATGTTTTGCAGCAAAATTGATTGTGTCCTTAAATCAGGTAAAGGTTTTTTTAAATATTATTTACAATACTACAATTCAAAAATGCTGCGTTAGTTGTATCTCACTTAGATTCTTAGATAAACTGTATTATTTAGTTGGTAATTAAACAGCAATTTTAAACCTCAAAGCGCTGTTCAAAGATTTACTCATAGGTACATATTAAGAACATACAGCATACTAGCGGTGCCAGCGACTTCATTCACGTAAACTTGTCATTCCCGGGGAACTTTATCTGGATAAAAAGTACCTTAAATGTTAAACCAGCATATATTCGTAAGGTATAACTGTGCCAAGTTTCATAAAATTTTGTCCAGCGATTTTTGCATCACGCGAGTTCAGACAGACAGACAGACAGACAAAAATTCCAAAAAATGGTGTTTTGGGCTCTGTATCACACGTATAACGCTGCAATCATTTTTTCCAAAAATATTTCATGAACAGACACGGCTCCGTTACGATTTTATTAGATATGCATATAATAAAATACATATATGCATCTACTCAAAATCGGTACCTAAAGTGCATTGAGATTATTACCCAAATAGATATTACAAAAAGTTTCACAACTGAAGGCTAATAAAAATAGAATAAGATAAGGATATACCTTCCTTTGCTTCACACTTAAATAAATAAAATAAAAATTAGCACATTGTGCCAGTGTCAGTCAAGCTTTGGTTTCTACAATGGAAAATATGCCAATGTCGATTTTCTTCATGATTAATAATTTAAAAATCCAAATTCAAATCTCATCTCTTTAAATGTCCAGCCTCATCGAAGCAAGGTCGGAGTCGCTTGGGAATGAAATAAATGCGTAAAACTGCGTTTTTTGTGTACTTCCGAGTAGTCCAACTTCTGTCATTATTAACTCACTTTACTGAGCGACCCTTAGCCATTGACGGCATGTGTGTTGAATTTCAATTTTGAAA
Source organism: Sesia bembeciformis (assembly GCA_943735995.1). NCBI lineage: Eukaryota > Metazoa > Arthropoda > Insecta > Lepidoptera > Sesiidae > Sesia > Sesia bembeciformis. Next base: position 5,842,248 of record OX031034.1, read on the forward strand.
TTTCTAATTACTAAGAAAACTCGACACTGGCTCCATGTGCTAATTGCGCTATTGCCATATGTGAAAAGCAAAAAATGTACACGGACATTTTGGCGCGAACTCGACAAGTATTATAGGATTTTTTGGCGGAAACTCAAAAGGTGAATGTGACTATATCTATACTAATATAATAAAGAGGTAAAATTGTGTGTTTGTATGTATGTAATCTATGGAACTACTGAACCGATTACAAAAATTATTTCACAAATAGGAAGCTACATTATCCGTGTCTAATATAGGATATTTTATTTTGAAATTTTGAAAAAAAATAAAAAAAAAAAACATAACCCGAAGCGAGGGCGGGTCGCTAGTATTTGAGTATTGTAAAAAAATGTATATTAGCCTTTTGTGGTTTAATAGTGATAGTTTATTAAACTTCAAAGTGTTTCTCATGTGTGGTGTTTGTGGTAATCAAATAAAAGTGTGGGACTGAGTTTTTCATATGCTTCCAAAAAGTTCTCTTCTGTCCTCAGTATACCTACCATCGCTTTACTGAGCGACTCCTAACTTGTTTAATACAAAGAAAACTTGACACTGGCAGAATCTGTTAATTGTACCATTGTCATATATGAAGAAAAAAGAAAGAAAGAGAGAAATAAAAACTCGTGTTAGTTTAATTATTATAAAAATTATGTATTGTGGATTTTTTAGATAATAGAGGTAGTTTATTAAACTTCAAATCAAATGATTGTAAAAATCAAATAAAAGTATAAGACTGCGTTTTCGTGTGTTTCCAAGGAGTCGAACTCTTCTATCCCCAATAAACCAACTACCACGTTACTGAGCGACTTCTAACTTAGTTCGACGGGACTGTGCACTGGGGAGATCTATTTTGAATTGTTTTGATTTCAAAATTGCTAATTAAGAAGAAAATTTGACACTGGCACAATGTATTAATTGCGCTATTGCCATATAAGAAAAGAATGTACATATGTACGTACATAGAGTAATGTACATTACTCTATCTCATTTTTTTCTATTTGTGTTAGGTTTTATCCAAATAAATAAAATAGGTGGTTATCAATAGCCGCCCCCTTTCGGTAATGTGTGGTGCGCTTATGCGCATATGACCGGTCGGTTCTGCAAAAATATTTAGTCGTATTTTTTATTCGAGTCAAGGATATGACATGTAGAACTGTCAGAGTGAAAGCTGTATGAAGATGCCACTTTATTGGCACTTCTACATGTCATATCCTGTAGATTCGAATAAAAAATCCGACTATAAGTAACTTATCATAATATACACAAGTACTCTACTGATTTTTTTTCGTGATATACAAAGATAGGATTCGCCGACCAGCGTGGCATTTTAAGGTCATTTGTCAATACACATCAATACACAAGACAATGTGCATGACAGTGACATGTGCAGACAATGTCCAGCCAGCAGTCGACAACAAAATGGTTACGATTGCCTAGTCACAAATTAAACATACAGAACCTATATATTATTAATAACATAATGTACACAATTAGCACAAAACGAAAATAATTTATTACTATGTGAATATTAAATACAAAATATCTACATATTTTCTTTAAAGTATTTTATATTGGCTAATTGTCATAATCCTAATCACTTCAATGTCACGAAAAGAAAGTAAACATTGATGGGTAATTATTCTTATGCTGTCCGTTTAAATATGAGCACAAATGCTAGATAAATAAAATATTTAAAACAGTGTTTTCATCATTGATTAATGTTGTGCTTTTCGGTCCCGTTAGGTAATAAAACCGAAGACGGTTCGGGTCATTCGTTAATTATTTCAAACCATTTCAAAGGCTCGTCGGGACATAGCAGGAATCTCGTATGAGGGTCCACCATAAAGAGCTTTTAAGTGTCTTTCCCTTTTAAATACAATTGACCCACGACCCGTTGGTAAATAATTAAGTCGTGTCTTGTGTGCGTTAAATTTCACTCATTAAACATGTAGTCATCATGTAAATGGTCTGAGTATTCTCTGTTTAGACGTATACGGCGAAATAGATAACCTTTAGAATTATTTTAGTTGTATCGTCTATAAATAGGACATCGATGAGTTGCTTATTGTATCCGCATTAATATTTACATTTCAAAGTATACATATAACATATCAGTATACATATAACATATCAGTATACATATAATATTTACATTTCAGATATTTATGTATTTATTTCATATCTATGTATTGTATACTCGTATTTATATATGTGTGTATAATATACATATATACTGCTGGATATAGGCATTTCCGACCATCACAGGGCCGCTATCACACACGATACACGATGGTAGTGGTCTGTGAATGTTAAATGAAACCGCCTATCTTAAGCGATAAATAAATAAAACGGCACAACTTCATTTATTTTCAGTTTTTTTTATTTTCCTACAAATAAATTGTTAGCAATACGATTATTATTATTATCAGGACCTAGGATTAGGGGTTAAATAAAGTCTCGTGTGACTGCGACCATTGCTGGTCTATTTATATCGTCTCCATTCTTGTACTTAGTACACTACCAATATCTAGTAGTCTGTAGAAATCGCTGAATAGCTTTGGTAGCGATATGATGACCACTATCCTGATGTACTTATTATATATTTAAAACTAGGTTTTAAATTTTATTTACTAGGTCAAAAAGCACCTAAACTATATCGTGTTTGTAAAATTTTATGTTTCTCAACGTTTCTGTAATTTTGCTCGGCGTAATCCTCACAAGGGACTGCGGTACAAAGAGATATTGAATTTAAAAATGTACGACGTGTAGATTGCTGCTGCAACTTGCTTGTACATACGAAAACTGAAATATAAGTGTATGAAGAGTAAAAATTCTAGAATATTATCGCTTTTTATAACTAAATAGTGGGGTTTTTTTTAAGCAAGAAAAAAGTTTATTGCACATTATCGTCGAAAGGGCCACTTTATGCCTTAAGGTATTCTCTACATACCAACCTTTTGAGTTTAGCAGAGAAATAGAGACAGTTCCTTCATAAAATAGAGACAGATAGACAGGCAGATTAGGAAGAAGAAGAACGCTTGGTATAAGGAACCCTAAAAAAATACAGCAACATATCTCGGTTATACAATAGCATCTTTATTATAATTTCTCAACGACCTCTAATGAAAATAAATATTTGGAATAAAATATATTTGTACATAAAAATAACAAATACAATACAGAGACATTATTTTTTATTTCAAAATAAATTTAAACTATAATAAATTATATTTATAAAATGTAATAAATATATAGCCGTTACCGCCTTCATCATCACGACATTTTACACGTGTATTAATTATTGTTCCTACAAGTGTACTAAAGTAGGTTGTAATAATGTGCTTCTAAAAAGGATTTAGTCAACTAATATAAACGCGTGCGCACACACCTAATTTAACTTTATTACTGCTTTATTATTATGTGCCTATTAAAATACGTTAACATATTTTATAATTATGATAAACCATATCTATTGCAATACAGAGAATTGATGAGGTAGACGCGTCCTGGAATGGACATCGGGAAGTGCAGTGTGAAACGCTCTCCAATCAGGTGGATTGGCGACTCAACAATGTCGATAGAAAGTGAAGGCCAAAAAGAAAAGTGTGTGTGGTTACAACTTTAACGTGAGACTATTCATTCTGCACTAGGGAGACATGAGCTGATGGTATCATTATGATATTATCATATATCCCTAAGTCTTAAAGCCTGTTGACCTTCGCCGGCCAAATCAAAGTCACTTCGAGACTTTCGTAGTTGCTTATATCAACAACATATGTTTTAATAAAACAATTGCGGAACGAACGTTTACTTAGATATTTTTATAGAATGAGGAAAAGACGCGGTCATTGTACTTGCTGATAAACCCTGGAAATATAAACAGAGAAGAATAAACATTTTTTATTTAACTGCCGCCTCACACGCAGTATTGAGTAAACTGCGTTCCCTGCTTTAAATCACAGAAATTTATTAAATTTATAAAAAAAAAACAGACAAACAATTTTGTATTGAAACAGATATGACGAATGTAATATTTCGATAAACAAAAGGAAGGTCAAATAAAATCGCATCAAAACACGTTTAATTAAACGTTTTCGTGAAATAATTTATTTAATCAAGTTCAACTGATCTTCAAGCTGACGAAGACCACAAAACGTTTCAGTAAAGTTTAAAATACTAAAGCAAAATTCCAAACAATCTATAATTTCAAAATCAACCATTTGTACAGTTGTTTACGTAGATATATTATTTTCTTTTTAATACAATAATTCATATTGATACAACTGTTTCATCGATAATAAAAGAAAAAAGACAATATCAATAACGTAATTGTTAAATTAACAATCGGCCATAAAGCTGTAACAGTCACTGAATCACGCGATTAATATTTATTTTAGAACTTTATTCAGTTCTGATAAAGGCTAAATTGTAGCAACAGAAAAGTAAACTGTAGGGTAACAAAACAGAGAAGAAACAACAATGAAAGAACAGACGCGGCTAGCCCTCGGCTCAGTAGACACTGCAAGGAAATATTTCAAAATGATTTTAATATTTTTCTTGATGTTATCATGTGTGTACGCGGAGTCGCCGATTGCGCCGAAACGGCCTCGTAAGATTTTTTTAATCTAATTTATTTTAAGACTTATTCTTTATTAATCATGCCACAGCACAATAGTGCCTTTAACCCAAATAATTCCCAATAATACCTGCTAATTAATAGAATGTCGTACTTGTACTTGTATCAGCCTATAATGTCCTACCCACTGCAGGACACAGGCTTCTCCTCGTAAATAACTGGGGTTGCGGGCCCAGTACGGATTGGTGGATCACATACTCCAGATTTATTTTTAATTTATTTTGAATGCGGGCTTCCTCACGATGATTTTCCTCATTGTAGAGCTAGTGACATTTTTAAAAAAATCCCTACTTAATTAGAAACTCAGTGGAACGGGCCAAGGATTTGAAGTCACGATCACACGAATGAGTGTCCAGTATATTACTTTTTCGATCACCCTAGGCTATTAGTCCTAGGCTATCACTTTTTCATACCATATGATTTTTTTTACTTTAGCTAGTATTAATTGTACACGAACCTTCTGAAAATATATACTACACTTACATTTATAAATTATATTATGTAAGATATTTTGAAAAATCGTTATTAAATAAAATTTATATTTATATCTATACTTTTTAGAAGATAATAAAGATATGAAATGTTTAAACTTAAAAGACAGTTAATGTGTGACGTTATCTGAGAAAAGGGAGGTATCAATAATCTATATGAAATTATTTATTTCAATTAATACTTAAACATTGTCTTCTAAGATTTTGTCTAAATATTTCTATTTAGACAAAATCTTAGAAGACAATGTTTCCAATGCATATCCAATCCAATGCAATCCAATGTTTAGAAGACAATGCATGTTTCCATGCACTACCATCTGATTTTTAAAATGAAGTTAAATCTCAACAGCTGGGGAAGTAGAACCGACAATAAAGTCCTTTATGTATAATAAAAAAAATGTTTTTTGTACTTGACATCAATTTAATTGTAATGTTGCCTACGCTGGCGCCTGATGAGTGACAACTGTTATCAAAACATAAATAAATCATATAGACTGTGCTAGTTTTGTTAATGATAAAAGTATTGGATCACTTGAATTTAGTATTAGATTGTTTATATATTTTTTATAGTAAGACAAAGACGAGCGAGTAAACGAGTAATGTGATGTGTATGGCTCGCGACACTCATTGTACGACATACGAATCCTCTCTCAAAATTATCGACATATGGTATCGTAATTGTCACACAGCCTATCCAAACAAGTTTCAATAATCCAGCGATAATTTTTAGATGATTTACAAGAAATGCGACCTAATCTTAAAAATCTCTAACAATTGCGACGTAATGTTAGCTTTGAAAAATTCACTAAATTTGTTAAATTCAAATGGTACCTACATTCAAATCCTCCCAATTTTTCGAAATTTTCTAGCGTTTGAATTCTACTTAGCATATGCAAATGTAGCATATTGTAGGTACGATAATTGAGAAAGTTTTGTCGTATATGTATTTATTATAGAAAATGATATTCATCTATTAAATGGATCATGGTTGGTGTGATCCAGCGACAAATCGAATAAAATAAAAAAATAAACATACGCGTTTAAGACTTGTTTAATAGATAAAAACGCTCTATAAACGGAAGAATCTTAAAAGTGAAATTAACAAAAAATTACTTGATTGATGAATTTCAATCGAATAAAAATTCAATAGGATTTTCGTTTTGATGGAACCCAATATAATATTAATTGGCATTTACAGTAGAAAAGGTATTAATATTTCGTGCATCAAGATCTAATGATCTAATCTAATCGTCCTTAGGTAATTTGCCTTCACTTAGATTTTAATATGCACAATTGTAATGATTTGACCGTAATCGGGATTCTTGGTGCCAAGTCAGGACTGTAAGGAGGATGATCTAAATATTTTACCCGAGGTACAGTCCAAAAAGTTACACGTTTTAAGCGCTGCGTGAGCGGATGCGTTATCGTGGTGCGTAGTAGTCCGCGGAGACCTCTGTTTGGACGGTTGTTATTCACAGCAGTAAAAACGTTTGGCAAGCACGTGGCGACGTACCATACTGCGTACTTATATCAGGTAGCCAGTTAAAGTATAAAAACTTGCATTTAAAAATTTTCCAGCGCTTCTTGCTCTTTTCACTTTGTTAGGCATTGGATCACTTTGAAACAGCCAAACAGTAGATTAACTTTTAGTTTCTGGATTATACTGGTAGATCCAAGATTCGTTACTTGTGACAATGTCGTAAACGCGCCGAGACGACCCTGCTTCGAATTTTGTTATCATATCACGGCACCGTTCGACACGAACTTGAGCCTCGGTGAGGTTGTGCAGCACCCTGGTTGTGTGACTCGTAGATGCCCATGTAACATTTCATGCACACTCCCCGATACAATCTGCAATCTTCCTTGAATCGCCTCGTACGTAATTCGCCTGTTTTCACAAATAAATTTTTCACTGCCACCACCTTTTCTACCGTAACAGCCGTTAAAGGGCGACTATTTCTTTCTTCATCAGCCAAAATTAGTTAGAAGGGCACTTGTTTGCAAAAGTCATTTGAAATCTGTTAAAAGAATCTTAAGGTTTTATAGAACATTTAAAATCGTAGCGGCCGTCTTTCTCGTCGAATATCCATTCCTTTAATGACAGACGTTATTTTGATTCAGTTCTTAAAGAACATGGAAGGAAATTTTAATTTGGAATTTTTTGTTTTTATGTTATAGATAGTTACAGTTTTAATTGACACCCAAATCAACCAGTATTCCATATATAAATATTCTTTGTCGCAAAACGTCTTGAGTAGGCTGGTATATGTGTATAGACGAGAAGATGAAAGATACATAGTAAAGAAGCATCTTTCATAAAAAATCATAACTTCTTAACCGCATTCAAGAGTATCTTACAAAACCTAAGCTCCAATTTTGTTTGCAGCCGAATGTGGTCCAAACGAACATTTAGAACGAGATAGCAATAGATGTCAAATTACTTGCGATAATATGGATATGGAACACGTGATGGGTGCCTGTGTAAACACTGACGCTTGTTTCTGTGACGGTCAATATGTGAGAGACAAATCAGGAGTCTGCATCAGTAGAGACTTATGCCGTAGGTTATCATAATTCTAAATCAATTATCTTAATGACCATCGAAGTCATGAAAGTTTCATTTCAAAAACCCTTAAATAAAATCGTAATTACTGAATAAATTTTATTAAACGCACATTAAAAAAATGGTGCGGGTAGTATCGCTACACTACCATAACGTTTTTGACGTGAATACGTAACTTTACGTTTGTCATTTTAGACTGATATTGACAAGTATCGCGGATGTCCATGGGTTACAGTTTCCACTTACCATCAGGTGGACTGTATGCTCGTCAGTCGCCTTTTTTCTATAAAAAAATATATATAATTATATAGACATACACAATATACTATCAAATGAATAAAAAGAATACAAAAGAAGCAAAATAAACTTTATAAAGTTATGACATAAGTCGATAAAAAGATATCAGTAACAGCATTGTACATGCACGATTTAAACAATTAATTTAATTTAATTTAAAGACGTTTAGTTACATGGATCATAATATTTTATTAAATATAGAGTATAGTATGGTATACGTAATGTATATAAGTGTATGGTATACGAGGCAACATCTATAGGCTTATAATAATCCTAACTGGAATATGAATACACTGGAATATGAATACATGAATACACTGCCCCCTCACTCAGCGCCTAAAACAAGAGACTTGTTGGACAGTACCCCGCCCGGACAGTACAGGAAAGTTTTAAGCTATCCTCCTTACAGTCGTGACTTGGCACATTGTGACTTTTTTATTTCTCCTAATCCATAATCATAATCCAACTAAAAGCGAAGCAGTTTTCCTCGCCGGAAGACGCGCTGGCTGAGAGCTGGCTGGCTGTACCTGAGAAAGAGTGGGGAAAAATGTTTTTTAAATTGGTTCAGAAGCCTGAATTTTTGTATATGGTCAATAGTTTGAAACAATGTAATAAAAAATGGATTCAGTAGAACATTTTTTTTTCGCAAAACTATATTATCCACGTATAAACTATTTGGGCAAGGGTTCTAAACCCTTGAAATTGAAAACGCAAAATTTATTATATATTGATATCTTTATCAATGTGTAATATAGACCTGTAAACATTGCATTGTTTGTTATATGCATCTTACAGAATGGAATATTATGGAAAACTAATACAAATTATTTATGTGAGACGCTGAACCGGTTTCCCTATGCCTTATTATAAGCTAAATAAAGTTGCAAATCAAGCCACGGTCTTATGACTATGACTTACACTTACAGCTTATGACAGATTTGTATCTTTTACACTTAGATACGGCATCATCTTATGGGGCAACTCTATTAATTAAAAGAATGTGTTCAAGGCCCAAATGATACATCTGAGAGCGATATTTAGCCTACGTATAACAGAAAGTTGTAAACCACATTTCAAAAGATTAAAAGTTCCCGCCCTTCCTTCACTGTACGTTTTAGAAATTGTAGTATTTGTTCAAAACAATCCAAATTTATTTACATATCATTTTAAGAGTGAACGACTTAAGAATATGTTATGGGCACCGTCTTGTCGAACTGCTGTGTTTAAAAATAGTATATTTTCTATGTCGCCTAAATATACAAGAAACTGCCCAAATCGATGCGTGATAGCAATCTTCCCAACATATATCAAAGTAAATTAAAGAAACTATTATCCGACGAACATATTATTCAATAGAAGATTACTTAAAAGACAATATAGACTCTTATTAAATGTAAATAGTATAATAATTTATTCAGCACTTACTAATAAAATATAATTTTCTAATATGAGATGTATTATGTAGATAGAATTGACAAAGAGATTGGACTGGACAATATATTAATTATTATTGTAGGTATTAAATAATGTAATTGATTATATTATTAATTTAATTACATTGTATTTAATTATATTAGGATCAAATTATGAAGTTGTATTTTGATGACTGTACTCAAACATTGTAACATCATTATTATTTGTGCGCCTTACGACAGAACTAATACAATACGTTCACAATTAAACGGGTTTGATTTGATTTATTATCGAATATGTTTTGACTTAACTACTTATATGCATCTGTGAACCTTCCACCAAAAAGAATTAGAATTAAAAGTTATCATTTGTCGACCAATGGGACAAATTAGAAAATTAGTTTGTAGAGCTGCCAGGTCGTACCTAGGTTGCGCACCATTGTTCTCTTTGCATTTACGTCATCCCTTGAATTTCAACTCGGCTTTTCACAAACTTAGGTACCTAAAACTTTTCTTGTTACAGCAAAGATAGTCTGCAAAGATCCAAATGAAGTTATAACGGACTGCTACACACCATGTGCAGATAGGAAGTGCATAGATAGAATCAAGGGTAGTAACATCAGTTGCATTGCCGCTTGTATTGCAACTGGGTGCGTCTGTAAACCAGATTATTACAGACATGAAAATGGTACCTGTGTCCCTGTCCAGGAGTGCTGTAAGTATTAATTAAGTTTTGAGAAGTATGGTACACCATATTTTTTATCACACCTTTAAGTAAGATTTTCCCAATGATACTCATTTTGATAGCGAAAAAAAAGTCGACATCCCAAAAAATATTAATTTACTCTTTCCGTGTCGCTAATTGCTCCCCCTCAAGGCCCCCCAGGCCTCAGGCGCCATGTGCGAGCGCACGAGTTGTACACCCCTAAAGCTGGCTAAAGCCATACACATACGAAATAGCGTTCGCCAAATATCTTCCTCGATTAGAGACTGCCATAAGGTCGTAACGGGCAAGATTTTGAAGAAGCAATTGCAGAAGTTGCATAATAATACCTTATTAGTAATTTACATAAGCATGTCTAAATAGTTTGTATTTCACAGCACCTCCACGGTGTGATGAATGCGAGGAGTACAACCAATGTGGCTCGTCATGCCCTGATAGATGCGATAATAGAGGAAACACTTGTATAATCTGTACTAAGGAGTGTGTTGAAGGATGCTTCTGTAAAAAAAACACCGTTCGAGCAGACGATGGATCTTGTATAGATCCAGAAAAATGTCGTAAGTGTGAATAGATTTGTTGAAATATCTCACGAAATTTTGCAGTTAAAATAAATAATCTTCGTTTCATTCATAGCGAAACCTGTGTGTGATGGTGCCAACGAATACTTCGACTGCTGTCCACCAAACTGTCCACATCAAAACTGCTCAGCCATCTGGTCCCGTATCGACTGCACCAACGCACCAACTTGTTGTAAACCTCAATGTCGATGTATTGACGGTTATTACCGCAACAGAAGAGGCATTTGTATTTCATCCAAGGAATGCAGTAAGTACTTTAAAAGAACAAACAATTAAATTCACTTTATTGGATTGGAGGGATTAAAACGAAATATTTTTGCAGCAATTGAGAGTAATTGTCCACCAAACTCGTGGTTCAACAGCTGTGGTACTGCATGTCCATTGACTTGTGATGAGCCAAACCCAAGACCTTGTACCAATCAGTGCATTCCTGGATGCCAATGCGATGAAGGATATATACAAGATAAAGATGGAAACTGCATCAAACCGGAAGATTGTCGTAAGTATTTTTCTTATTTCTTGACTGGTTAAGCAATAAGAAAACCTTTGACCTTTTATCAATTGTTTTAAACTAGTGTTCAAAAACTCACTTCTGACAATTAAGCCTTAAAATTTAATTTAAAACTGAATTTGATCATATTATATTAATAGAGAAGGGTCAAACCGTTACTATAAGAAAATTCATATAATCGTAATAAAAATATAAATAACCACCAAACTCAATATCCCACATGTATCACGGTTTACATCATGAAAATGACTAGCTCTCTAAATTGCGATGTATGTGGAATTGTTGAAGATGTCCAACACTTTTTGGTGGGTAAGTCCGCAATCAACAGGAACGGAGGCCTTAGAGGTCTCTCGATCTGAACAGGAATGATGTTATTGTTCCATAAGATACTAGGAAAACCTAGTTCAGTAGCAGCCTTTACTTTGTACAGATTCGTGAGCCCTCACGAGGGCTGATATATTGGCACCTACATTAATGTTGTAGAATGTAAGTTTAGGGTACGATGGAACTGACATATGACAAGGCATAAAAGTTCCTTACAAAGAAGAATAAAAAAAATGTATCACAGTTCCGGAAACATACGACGATCACACGTATCCAAATGTCAAGTTAACATCCAATTAGAAATACGGAATCGAACACTGAATCCTACGCACAGCAGGCACAATCGACACTTTACATTGTAAGCCTTTCAAAATATGCAGTCATATACCTCGTCTAATAATGAATATAAAAATTGCTTATGTGAATTTATTTTCATTGCAGCTAAAAAAGTTGTCTGTAAAGACCCTAACGAAGTTTTAACAGATTGCTATACTGTATGCGCCGATAAAACTTGTAGGGATAGGATAAAAGGAAGTGATAGAGTTTGCCATACTGCTTGCATAGAAACTGGCTGTATATGCAAAGAAGGTTTTTACAGACATGAAAATGGCACGTGTGTTCCTGTTGAGCAATGTTGTAAGTATAACATTTTGATAAACTAGTTTTTTTTATTTTCTTTATATCACATGTTTCTACCGATGGTGTAGACGATCCTCGAAGGGAGACCACGTGCCGAGAACTGTAGCGTAGCACGTCCTCGAGTCAGGTGAACCGACTTAAAGAAAATCGTTGATAGTGATTGGATACAAAGAACAGAAGACTGAATGAGGTGGGGGGCCTCGGTTTCAGCCGATAGGTTTCTATAGGATTCTTCCTATATCCAACAATGGAGAAACAGCTGATAACAGATAGGTCTCGTATTGATGTAACACATTTAATAAATCCTATTTTCTCTATTAGTCCAATATTTTTAATCTTTTATTTATTTAGAAATTAAATATCTTTATTTAGAACTTAGAATTTATTTTCATGTAGATGTTGATAGAATCTTAATGCTTAATTTTAATATGCAGTTATCACTTCACCGCTTGCTCATTTCCAAATTTACAAAACTATTTTTAGAAGTATTATATTTTTATTATTCTTGAATATAAGTGTTCCTAAAATAATAATGTTCATTAAATAATATTCTTTGTTTGCTTGGAAGAACACTTCATATATTGTTTTCCAAAGTTGTTGCGTAACTTCAATACCTACTGCCTCTATGCAAGCAATTGAGAAAAAGTCAACGCTATTCGGCTGAAGAGTAAGCTATAAAACATATGTAATCATTATTTGAGTACTTATCGTCATGGCATTTACACAGATCGTTCTATGTAATGGTCTGCATTTGCAACCACCTTCAAGATGCAGCGAAGTCGAGATATACTTATGACGACTCTTGTCATTGCAAAAATTGAGTAAACATTTATACAGTCTGTCATTTCTCGTACAAAGTCCGTTAGCAGCTAATAGACGTGATTCATGTATCACTCTGCGACCTATTTTTACTTATTCTCTACCTCTACCTTTACTTTGTGCACGTTTTCAAATTTACTCTCCTCTATAAGAAATAAATATGCACTTTAAACCATGAGATTTGCTCTAATAAGTCATCTTTTGTTTTTAGCACCTCCACGATGCAATGATGACGAAGAGTACCAAGAATGTGGTACAGCTTGTCCAGAAACGTGCAAAAACAGAGGAGATACTTGCACAGCGTGCACTGCACAGTGTGTTGAGGGATGTTTCTGTAAGAATAACACCGTACGAGCTGACGATGTGTCCTGTATATCGCCGAAAAAATGTCGTAAGTGTTTGTATATTTTAAATGATACTTCCTGATATTATGCGGTTCTCTTTAAAATGTAATTTTATTTAATTCACAGCGGAACCTGTATGTAGTGGCCCTAATGAACACTTCGATTGGTGTCCACCGAACTGTCCACACGAGAACTGTTCAATGATATGGTCCCGCATTGATTGCAGAAATGCCTCAAAATGTTGTAAACCTCAATGTCGATGCATTAGTGGCTACTTCAGAAATAGTAGTGGCATATGTGTCACTGGTAAAGAATGCAGTAAGTAACTTCAGATGTCAAGAAATTAATTTTAGCTTCGATAAGTCTGTAACTCATTTTTGATGTAATAAAGAAATCTGCAATATTACCAGGCTAGTTTCTTTCCACATTTCTATCTCGCGCAAAAAGCACCGTTTTAATCTGTAAATTACTCGTCCTTACACTTATTGCACGTTATCTCACTTAGTTCTACCACGAAGCATTGATAAGTTTTATGTACTTTCTCAGGAGCCTCATTCTTGCAAAAATGCTGATCCAGAGTAACTGCCACCCTGTTATAATGAGATGGCAGTTATAGTTGGTGGCAGAATTATTTATTATATCTATTCCATTTTAAATTATCCAATCAATTATGCTCTTAAACCCCATTCTATACGAGTATATGAAAAGCCTCTAAAAATGGTATGACTTCCAATAAACTACTCACCTACCTTCCACTACTGACTAGACCTTTCAATTTCTAAATTTCGTATTGTGGTCAAAACTTTAAAAATCAATTGTACTTTATGCTTAAAATTTTAATTACATTGCTCGAAAACTTTAATCAGACCTAACAAGGGTTAACACGGGTTTCGGAAGACAATCGAGCGTGTCTAATCTTCCGTATAATGAATTTATGGAGTGTTAATAATACTGGGTCATGACTAATTAATAACAAATTAACAAATTACAGCGTTATGAAGTTTTAGTAATAAATTACATTTAAACATTATCAAAGTGATACAAAATCTTAGTGTGATCTTTGTCTCTGATTGATGGTAGTGACTGTTTAATTAGCACTATTAGTTTTATGGATATTTACTTTTAGGTCCCTTTAATCATTAAGACCTTCGTTGGCCTCCAAATAATAAGAATATAATAATGAAAAAAATAAAAATATTAAAAGAAACACAAGCCCTTAAAATAAACCCCATGACGTCATATGGTTCTTCTGTGTCTGAAGCAATCTTAAACATGCGTCGCAGGCCTGTAACTAGAGGTATGACAAATATTATAACTTGATTACTTTCACTTTCACCTTCATCTTTATATACCAATATATAATTTTAATCCTCTTACCATACGGACCATAACAAAGCTTACGGCTATTAAGTTAGTCTTGTATTTGTCATACAGTAAATTGTCTGTGAGAGTTGTCTCATTTCTCGTCCTCAGTCTGATCTTCTCTTGCTTTTCCAATTGTTCTTATCATTATAAGCAGAAATTTGCATTATTTCTGGCAAGTGTCGAGTATTACTAAATAAAGCTGTATGGATCGTAAAATTTTAGCGGATAATCTTCTGTAATTTAGCAGCGGTTGAATGTCAAATAGCCTTGGCATTTGTCTCAAATAAGAGTTAATTTTTCTGCACCTATACATATGTCTTCTCTGTTTTCTTATAAATATGTTATTCTTGTTGTCTTTTCTTCATTGACTATCATAACAAATCTACGTATGTTTTACAAACGAAGTACATTAAACTGTACTTAAGGTTTTCATAAAATACTCAAATAAGAATAGTTTAACTAAATGTATTCGCAGCAAATCGCGGACAATGTGGACCACACTCGTGGTACAACAGTTGTGGCACTGCATGTCCATTGACTTGTGATGAGCCAAACCCGAGACCTTGTACCAAGCAGTGCAATCCTGGATGCCAGTGCGATGACGGATATATACAGGATAAAGATGGAAACTGCATCAAACCGGAAGAATGTCGTAAGTATTTCAATGTCAGTGATGGGTCTTTTAATATTTCTTCAAGCTGACTTCGATATGTAGTTCCGTAAATGTAAATATGTAAATGCAATAAAGTAAATTTTGATATCGTTGCCGGCAAAAGTGAAAACAAGAGATAGGTATATCCATGATAGATTTAGTATTCATTGAAATCGGTGTAATGCCAGAATAGCGTCATGTCAAGTGGAACCATTTGATTAAGCTAAAGTAAGGAAATATTATTTGTACTTTCGAAATTCTTTCTTCTAATTTCTAAAATTCTTACTTCTTTTTTCTAATTTCTGAACATTTTACTGTCTGGTTTCTTCTTTGTATTTGTTTCTAAATGGGCAAGTGTTATTATTATATAATGTGACAAGGAAATTAAATATTCAAGATGTTTTAGCTCAATCAAAATGTGGTGCAAACCAAACATATGTGCAATGCAAGTTCAGCTGCCCTACTGATTACTGCAAGGAGAGCAACGGCCCCGACCCACAGTGCTTGCCTCAGAATCCCTGTCCGCCTGGGTGTCGCTGCAAGCCTGGTTATCTGAAAAGACAAGAAGATGGAGAGTGCATTAATAAAACAGACTGTCGTGAGTATTGTGTAAAACAGGCGTAAACAATTTTATCACCGTCTTTGTTGTCATCACCACTTCACATTTAGTCTTTGAACAGATCTGTGCAAAAACATGTAAGCCTCTTAAAAGCTTGTCACTATACTTGATCTTTTGTTCTTTTCATCTAACCACTAACCTAACCGTCTAACAAATATTACTGCAGTTTTACGAAAACTGGTTAGTTGTAAAATATTTTCGGGATTTTTTAAAATTTGTCCAATAAAAATTTGTTAATAGATTTATTAATAGATTTTATCCAGTAGATAAAATAATAAACTACTTTGTACTTTAATTTCACTTATTTTTTTACAGCTCCAATGGTTATCTGTGAAGAAGGCGAACACTTTGAGCGTTGTGGAACTGCCTGCCCTCCTAGATGTGATAATATGAACCCTCAGAGTTGCACCGAACAATGTGTAAGAGGCTGTTTCTGTGATCAGGGTCTTGTAAGAGACCAACTCAGTGGCAAATGCGTTCCTCCTGAAAAATGTCGTAAGTATGAAAATTATATATTTACTTAATCGAAGTATTGTCCATTATTATCAATGCACTATTGACATTTTAATGGAATTTGATTGATGCCTCTGCTATAGAATTCGTAGGGATTGGAACAGATGAATTCTCTGAAGGCGTTTTTCACTACCTCATCAAAGTTGATTTATTTCTCCTGTAAAAAGTTATCCAAATTCCTAAAAAAATGGGTAACCAGAAAGGGCAAGGTCTGGCGAGTACGGTGGGTGACGGAGAGTTTCCGGTCGTAGTTCCTGTAGTTAGAGACTGTCCGTCGTGCTGTGTGGGCGAGCGTTATCATGGAGGAGCAGTGGACGAGAGCGACTGACCCTATTCGGTTGTTTCATAGCAAGCTTGTCTATCAAAGTTTGCAGTTTTTCACAGTACACATCGGCATTAATTTTTATGTCAGATCTCAAGAAGTTGTAGTGGGTAATACCGGCATAGTATGGTATGGTGGTCACAATGAGTTTCTTTTGATTCAGTTGAGGGGGTTCAGTTTGATTCATTCAGTTGTTTGAGGGGGAGAGTGCACGCTGCAATCCAACAGCCGCTGGGCGCGCTCGACTGGCCACGTTACCCCTCTCTCACAGAAGACTACCTTGAAATGTACTGCATTTCCCATTTTATCGTATTTCCCTAATGTACGTACGTGTTTCGGTAGTAAGTGAGATGTGCCAGAGCCCATTCCCATCCCATCCTATCCCTCCCCATTTTCTCAACCCTTTCTCCAAATCCATTCCTATATCTCCAAAGGTAGGCAGCGCATCCGGAGGCATGCCAACGTTTCTCATTTTGGACTAATGTTGGCATGTATCACGGATGTCTATGGGCGACAGTATCCACTTACCATCAGGTGGACTGTATGCTCGTCTGCCGCCTTCTTACATAAAAAAATTGTTTGGATGTGTCACCTGGGTTCAATCATTGTGACGAACGTTTATGATTATCATCTACTTCTCATCACTAATGACGATACGATTCAGAATCCCTTCATTTTTGTGGGGGTTCAGCAAAGTAGGGCAGGGCAAGCTTCGACGCGTGTCTGCAGCTGACTTTCATTAAGCTCATACGGTACCCAATTTCCGAGTTCCTTCACTTTCCGGATTTGACGAAAATGAATCAATATCATTTACACTGAAGGCTGCTGCTAACTCAAACGTGGTTTGCGATGCATCCTCGCTTCCACTATTGCTTTCAATTCGTCATTATCGACTTTAGTCTCGAGTGGTCCATCTTGAATTCGAAGTCGAGTCCAGAACGGAAACGATCAAACTAAAAACGCACCGTGCGTTCGGTTGGGATGTTTGGTCCGTACACATTGCTGATATTGTGTGCCGTCTTTGCTGCCACGACGGAACCCATGTTCGAAAATAACGCTATTTTTTAACTTCTCCATGGTGGCAAACGCAAGGATATCTAAGCGAAAAGTCGTTTGACGGAAAAAGCAAATGAGTAACTGATTTCGAAAAATAATGTAATAGCTTTAAATTGAAATTAATTTGAATGTGACCACTATGAACAAATAGCAAGGTCAGGCCCTAATATTATAAAATTACAAACAAAACAAAATAATGACAGACATTGTAGACACGAAATGCACGAAGGGCGGTTTGGGTAGAGAGAAAATAAATATTTTTGATCAGTTACATAATTGAGTATTTTATATTTTTGCAGTTGCGGGAACAGGCTGCGATAAAAATGAACACTTTGAAGACTGTGGAACTGCCTGTCCTCCAACATGCGATAATCCAAACCCCCAGATCTGTACTGATCAGTGTGTAAGAGGCTGTTTCTGCGATAAAGGACTTTTAAGAGATGAGAATACTGGCAAATGCGTTCCACCTAAAAAATGTCGTAAGTATTACTACTATTTTTTTTAATATACCTAATAGATGACAGCAACACCAGGGGGCTTTCGGGTGAGCTGCCGACCTTGCAGAATCCTGATTACAGCTGTCTTGAAGAGACCCATATCGTAGTGTAACGGAAATACCGCAGCTGACATTTCATTCCACAACTTTCGGGTTCGTGGTATAAAGTGTTTTTTTGACCGCACTGTACGCAGCGACTATGTCAAGGAAGTGCGGATGGACCGCACGACGATGACGAGCGGTGCGATGATAAAAACCCGAAGTTGGTATCCATTGAACAGCTCTTCAGAACATTTACCATTATAAAGGCTGTAGAAAACGCAGAGAAATGTAACGTTTCTACGGATGCTGAGCCATTCTAAATCACCTGTGAAAGTGGGATCATCGACAATTCGGATAGCGCATCGTTGGATGGAGTAAAGTGCATCCAGCTAGTATCGGCTCAGAGGTGTGAGAAGTACTCCATGAGAAGTCTAACCTGAGCTTTATAAAGTGACAAGCGTTGCCCCGGAGTGAAGTACTGTTTTCCTCTATTCAGAGTACACCGAGCTTTTTACTAAGTCGTAATTGACGACATTAAATAATTTTCGAGAACCAAATAAATATTTCTCTGAACCTTGACGACGCCACGGTGCAGCGAAATATCGAGTTTACAAAATAAATAAAATTCGTGAGTCATTCACTCGTGATGTGGTCCAATGCCTCGATTATACAGAGAACTTCATTAACTAAATAAAGCCATAGAAAACGCTTATAATACTTTTTCAGTTACTCATTAAAATATCACTAATTACATCACAGCTCCACGAAAATGTAGAGAAGACGAAGAGTACCAGGAATGCGGCACCGCGTGCCCGGAGACTTGCGATAACAGAGGTGACACGTGCCGCGCCTGCATCACTGTCTGTGTCGAGGGCTGCTTCTGTAAGAAGGGGTTGGTACGAGCCGCCAACAGAACTTGTATCCCTCCGAAACAATGTCGTATGTACTAGACACTTAAAATTTATTAATTTCTTTCATACGTTTTGATATTATATTTTTATGTGTAAAGATGAATAACTTCTTGAAACACAGACATTACAGAAAAAAAATTACATTCAACGATATTTTGCCCCAATAGAATAAACATTTTTTAAAATCCGTTTTCGGGATTATCAGTTGAAAATGTCTGTATGTTAGTCACTCACGTGCTATATTTCGTATTTCATTTAATAGCACAACCTGTATGCACTGGTCAAAATGAACATTTCGACTGGTGTCCACCGAACTGGCCGCATCAGAACTGCTCCGCCATCTGGACGCGTATCTACTGCAGAAATGCTTCCGACTGTTGCAAGCCGCAGTGCCGATGCATCAATGGTTACTACAGGAATGATAGTGGCATTTGCGTGTCCACTGACGAATGTAGTGAGTATTTTTGACAGAACCCCTGTTCTCAGCAATAAAACATTTATACATTTTGACTAGATATTTAGAACAGAAATTAATGGAATAGATGAAACATTCACGAAGACGTTATATCATTTCTTACTTGTAAATTAACTATTAGGTTTCTAACATATTTCTTTTCAAATTATAAGCATTAATTTGAAACTCTATATGATTTTAGTTCACGGATCAAGCTGTGTGCCAAACTCTCACTTCAATGATTGTGGTAGTGCTTGTCCATTAACTTGTGAGGAGCCTGAGCCCAGACCTTGTACCAGACAATGCGTGGCTGGGTGCGTGTGCGACGACGGATACGTGAAAGACAAAGATGGAAACTGCATTAAGCCTGACGAATGTCGTGAGTGAATTGAAAATTATTTTTTGATATTTTTATTAGTGCAATGACAAATACCGTTAAGGCAGAATGAAGATTTATTCTCCAGAAATAGTCGCTAATGGAAAAGTTAATACGGGAAGTGTTTGTTTGTTTTAGCCAAATCGCAGTGTGGGGCAAACCAAACATACGTGCAATGTCAGTTCGATTGCCCCACTGATTATTGCAAAGAGAGTGACGCTCCAGTTCCCGTGTGTTCACCGCCTTATCCATGTCCGCCCGGGTGTCGCTGCAATCCTGGTTATCTGAAGAGACGGGTAGATGGAGAGTGCGTTAAGGAAACAGATTGCCGTGAGTATTGCATAAAGCTACATAATCATCCGTATTATCACAATCATATTATCGTATCATATATCCGTATTATCGTCTGGTAAACCAAGATCTCTTCGAAATTCTTCGTCTACTCTATTCATAAAAGCCACCCCTAAAATTGAGGATTTAAGACAAACATCAAAAGAGAAGAAAACTGTCGTTTCTAATTGTCTTTGAAATTAAACTTTTTTACTAATAAACCGGTTACCTGAACATTCTTTTAATATTAACAGCTCCACCAGTGATATGCGGAGAAGGTGAACACTTTGAAAGATGTGGAACTGCTTGTCCCCCTACATGCGACAATCCAAATCCTCAGATCTGTACTGCGCAGTGCGTAATAGGCTGCTTCTGCGATAAAGGGCTTTTAAGAGACGAGAAGAGCGGCAAATGTGTTCCACCTAAAAAATGTCGTAAGTATTGTGAAGTAACTTATTGATTTGTTTGTACAAACTGATTCTTCTAAATGTTAGAAGGCTAAGCCAATATAAATATTGTGCATGTAGAATACTATTTTTATTATAATTATTTATATTTTATTAATCATATAAGTCGAAAAGCGGAGTTAATCTACCAGTTATAAACAAGAATAACTAAAATACGCTGGTGGCATGATCAAATCGAAGGAGATTTCCCTATTTTAGAAAAGATATGATTTAAAGGAATCGGTAATATATTACATTTTTGATCAGTATAAAACAACAAATTATGTGGTTAATAACAGATTGGGCGGTAAAATATGAGCAGTAAAAAAATAGAAACAGGGAGTAACATATTTGAATGGGTACAAAAATCCGATTGGGCAGTAAAATTAATAAATGGGCAGTAACGCGTGAGCAGTTACTAAATAGAATTCGGTCCGCTTTAAATATTGGAATAAATATTAAATATGAATATCTCTGACAAATTGAATTTGAATTATTTGTAACAAATTGTTTCCGAGTAGAAAAGATGTTTGGGTTGTTTAAAAATAAATAAAAAATAAATAATAGTGGTGAGTGAGTGAGTGTGTGAGTGAGTGAGTGAGTGAGTGAGTGAGTGAGTGAGAGAGAGATATCGCACGATCCGCTACGTAGACGGACGTGAATCCGCGTCCCGAGTTGCGGTCGTGTCGAAAAGCCAGCCTAGTAGCTAGTAGCTAACTAAGGCAAGAAGCAAGAATGCGGTTCGGATATGACGATGGCCGCCATACCGGCGCCCGTGGTCGTTCTGAGAGACGTTTTTATTTTTATTTTTTTCTTCATACACCCCGATCGATAAAAAGAAAGAAAGAAATAAACAAAAACCATTACCCTGGACGGTGGATCACTTGGCTCGCGGGTCGATGAAGAACGCAGTTAACTGCGCGTCATAGTGTGAACTGCAGGACACATTTGAACATCGACATTTCGAACGCACATTGCGGTCCGTGGAGACACATCCAGGACCACTCCTGTCTGAGGGCCGGCTGCATAAAAACAATAGCCACATTGCCTATTAACACTGTCGTATAATAAATATGTATGTAGTGTAAGTAGAGCGTCTGACGGTTCGATAGAGTCTCTCTATACGTCCGTTTAAAAATCCGATTTGTGCATGTGCAACATATATAATATATATATATATATGAAGCATCAGCTGCGGCGCGGCGGCAGCGACTCTTCGGATATTGATTATTCACATTCGAGGGAGCGCCGTCGTCTTTGCCTCGTGGTTTTTGCCTCGTGTGTATGTACACAAACAAACAATATAATAATAAGTAGGCGGACTCGACGTCCGAAGCGGAGAAGTGGGGAGGTGCTTTGGAGGCGGAGGGAGGGGGGTGGATGGTGTCGCGCCGCGACACCATCCACCACCATCACCACCACCGCCACCGCCGCCACCACCATGCTACCGACGACGGATATCGCGTCTGCCTCGATTTTTATCGTTGGCCTCAGATCAGGGAGGATCACCCGCCCGCGCCGTTTAAAAAAATAAAAATTAAAAAAAATAAAGTGATCGCGCAGCGTAGCGACTTTTAACCTAAGTAAGCAGAATCGATTCTGGACAGGAAAGACTTTTCAATAAAAATTGGGTCAACTTTTACAGAACGCCAAGAACTGGCTATCTATTTATTTAACTGCCCAAACAATCATTTTACAGCTCAAATAATAATCATTTCCCTTTTAGAGGTTATCCAAAATTAAAGTTTATGAAAAAAATGTACGTTTCAATAGAGAAAAATGTATATAAATTTACTGATAAAAGTTTATGATATGCAAGCATCTTTTGCCTTCAGCACCGCGACGATGCAACGATGATGAGGAATACCAAAAGTGTGGCACAGCTTGTCCGGAAACGTGCGAGAACAGGGGAGATACTTGCAGGGAGTGTACTGAGCAGTGTGTCAAAGGATGCTTCTGTAAGAAGGGAACAGTCCGAGGTGCTGACGGATCTTGTATTCCGCCGAAGAAATGTCGTACGTATTTCATGTTGCTTTTTTTAATATGAACTTTTATGAAAAATATATTAAATAATATAATAACATGTTTTTATAAACACCACTAGTTTCTAGCTATAATTCATAACTGTAGTTTCTAGATTACTAGTCTAGAAACACTAGAAACTGCGCTAGAACGCAGAAACTCTAGAACACTGGAAACTAGATTAGTGCTAGAAACGCCTGCAAGAATGAGAATGTTTAAAAGTAATTGTTATGTGAATTTTGTAACAATCTCTTGCTAAAAATATTAAAGAACACCCTCTAATAAAATTTTGAAAGCTCTGTGAGAATTTCTAAGTACTAAAAAACATTATGATTTCAATGAGTATTTTATGTGGTAGACTGTTACCTATATTATATAATGCTAATAAGTTATCTGTGCTTTTTTTGAAACTGACATTATTTATTGACATTGACATATACAATTATAGCACTGACATTGTATAGCTCTGACACTATAGCACTGGCACTGTATAGCACTGGCACTGTATAGCACTGGCACTGTATAGCACTGGCACTGTATAACATTGGCACTGTATAGCACTGGCACTGTATAGCACTGGCACTGTATGGCACTGGCACTGTATGGCAGTGGCACTGTATAGCACTGGTATTGTATAGCACTGGCACTGTATAGCACTGACACTGTATAACACTGGCACTGTATAGCACTGGCACTGCATAGCACTGGCACTGCATAGCACTGGCACTGCATAGCACTGGCACTGCATAGCACTGGTACTGTATAGCACTGACACTGTATAACACTGACACTGTATAGCACTGACATTTATAATTATGATTTACTGCTTTTCGGTATTTATTATTTATTATTATTATCATATTTATTATGCAAATTGTCAAATTATGTTAAATTCATTTATGCGTTATATTTAAATTTTGCATGTCATTTTTATGACAAACATTTAGAACTTCTGTTACTTTATTCCATTTTATTATTTCCATGTTTTAGCAAATAAATCATGAATTATGATGTTAAAGTTTCTGGATTTTTATTACACAGTTATGGATTATTATAATTATTATAATTTTTTCTCACATTTACAACATTGATTTTTATAAGTATAACCAAACACATCGGCTGTCCTATAACAAAATTTACAGGAGAGCATATAAACGTCGTAACAACATTGGAAAAACAATTAAAACATAGGAAGTTTTAACAGAATTTGATCGTTATTACACACAATACGAAATTATATATATCATAATGCCTAAAATATTATATTTATCTCATATATTACATGTTTTTAGGGATTTGTGAGGTGAGCATCACGTGACACAACTACTAATTTTCATATCTTCATACAGAGGAAAGATTATAATAATAATAGAGAATAATATTATAATAGTAAATACTCTTTGTTGGATAGAAACAGTTATTACATGTGCACAAATAATAAATGTCTGAATATAGGCGACCTTATCGCTAAGGCGATCTCTTCCGATCAACTAGAGAATGCTATTATTATGAGTGTCTTTGAATAATTTGGATCTTTGTTAATCAAGTAGTGTCAAAACCATTTTTTTTTTCCAAATTTGTTTCATACTAGGCTTTGATATGATTGAATATAATATATCTATTAATTACCTTTATTTGCTGAATACTTTTCTAGACCATTAACTTGAGTACCTAATAGAAATATAGTATAGTGTCATTTTGTTATTAAACAAAGCTTTGAATTATTCCAAAATCTTTCTTATTAGACTCAAGAAAAGATTAATGAAAAATGTCATATTTTTAATTTCATGATTATTAATTTAACAGCTAAACCAGTATGCAAAGGTCCCAACGAACACTTCGACTGGTGTCCACCGAACTGTCCCCCCCAGAACTGCTCAGTTATATGGTCCAGCTACGATTGCACCAATGCACCAAAATGCTGCAAGCCGCAGTGTCGATGCAACGACGGTTACTTTAGGAACAATAAAGGCATTTGCGTTTCCATCAACGACTGTCGTAAGTATCTATGTTTAATTAGTTAAACATTAGGTATTAACCACTAAGGCGGTGTTGGGATTTCTGCATCCCACAACAATAGACAAACAATAAAAGATCGAAGGTCACCGCTTGAGTGGTTAAGATAAACAATAGGTATTAAGGTAAATGAGGCTTTTGTTTACATTTAATTTCTACACGACATTTCGACACTGATTACACTGGCTGATTTGAGTGAAAAAGCGGGTAATACAGGATAGAAGCTGCTAGCATTTTCATCAGCTACCCCCATTTAATCTAATATCTAAATTTAATCTAAAAAGTTAAAATACCTGTTAAGTTAAAAAAAGTACGAAAATACAGAACAATAGTAAAAAAAATCAAATACTTTTTTTGTCCTTCTAAGAGGTGGAATCTCATTTTTTATACAGTTTCAATTTAAAACTGTAAAGGCTTAAAACTGGCACTTTTAAAGTATTTCATTAATCTTGAAACACAAAATTAATTGACTATGCTATCCACATAAACTATGTGACATACGCCTATATTTTATCACAATGTTGAAACTTAAAATCATAATATTTTACAATATTTTTTCCTCAGTATGTGGCGACAACGCACACCACACCGAATGTGGCTCTGCCTGCCCTCTGACCTGCGACGACCCGAACTCACGACCCTGCACACTGCAGTGTGTTAAGGGCTGCGAGTGTGACGAAGGCTTCGTTAGGGACAGCGACAGAAGATGTATCAAGCCTGAAGAATGTCGTAAGAATTTTAATCCATTTTTGAGCCAATTTCAGTCTGTAAATGAGATTGTCTAGAATTCATTCCCATTCTTTTGAATATATCCCCGTCCTTCCTAATGCTTGTATCAAAATTATTTTCTAAATCACCAAATGTGCGTCAACATTTGTCATTCTTGTCCGATGTACCGCAGGTGTCCATGGGCAGTATCCACTCGTCAGGTGCTCGTCTCCACCTCCAATCTATAAAATAAACAAAACTTTTTTTGGATTTTAATTAATATTATTACCTGCACAAAAGTATATTATCTATTAGAAACAATTTAGTGTGAACCAAAATCATTTCTTTTTTGGGAAATACAGGAAGTTATTCAATTTCAAAAAAGGGCTTCATATAATTTTCTGAGTATTCTGGAATAATTTAATTATATGTCTCGGATTACAAACCTCCAATAATTTGAAATAGCATGAGGAAAATAACATCAAATGTAGGTAGGTACTAGTGTAGGTTTCCGCGAAGGTCCAGTTAAATACAAAAATGAAGATAAACTACAAAGACTAAAAACATTTAAATACATAAAGCCTTTATTTCCAAACAATGAAAATTGAAATACATGAGTACATGAAATAAATGAGTCCTGGCATATCCTTGGCTTATTTATTGTCAAATTATTATTTTATTTATTATTTGTTCAACATTTATATTTGAGACATAATTATTATACTCTATATTATATTAAATTTGAATATTTTATATTAAAATGAACCATAATATTATAATGTATTATTATTATTATAGAGTATTAATTATTTGTTATTACTAATTGGTTATTTATTATTAATTGATTACTTGTCATTACTGGTTGGTTATTGATTTATTATTAATCGATTAATTGATTTTAATATTCGTCATTTATTTATATTTAAGTAATCTATTTTATTGTTTAATCACACAACGTCGGGTGTAGGCCTCCTCCATGTTCTTCCCACTACGTCGGTCTCTCGTCTGTCTTATCCAAGTTCTCCCCGCCACTTGTACGATGTTGTCCCTCAAGCGTTTTTATTGTCGCCCCCTTTTCTATTTCCGTCTCTTGGATTCCAATTTAGCACACGCTCGCTTCAGCGACCATCTGCAGATCTGGCGATATGGCCAGCCTACTTCCACTTTATTTTACATATTGTTTGTATTATGTCAGCTACCTTTGTGATTTTTCTGATATCTGTACACCCTCCTCGATCTTTCAGTTTTACTCCCAGGATAGCCACTCTGCTGCTCTTTGAAAATTTCTCAACTTGTGCACGATATCTACTGTGAGATATTGGGGTGATATAGAGTCGAAAGCTTTTGTGAAATCGATGAACGCTATGTATAAATCTGTAAAACCTAATTCCTAAACCCAGCTTGTTCTTCATCTAGTCTTCCTGATAGTCTTTTTAGTGTTATTGTTAATTGATATAAGTACTGTTGGTAAGACTTATAAGCCTATAGTTATCTAGATAAGTTTAGGATAGTAGAGTTTTATACGAGAATAGTAGAGTTATCAGTGAATTCTACCACTTTTCTGGGATGCTTTCCTGTACCAATATATCATTGAATATTTTAGTTAAAGCTGAATATTTTAGTTAAAGCTGAATATTTTAGTTAAATGTGCTAAAAACACACAAAATAAAAACATTTGCTTTTAAACAAATATTTGTCCTACCGAGAAACTATTCTAGAAGTTTATGGACAGTAAATAATAAATGACATTATAATCTGGGCGAATTAAAGTGATTTAATGTTTATCAATAAATTTAATCAATCGCGAATTAATTTCAATACATCCGTAAATGAAATTGATTATATATGAACCGCGAATTACTAGTATCTATATTGATTACACAAGTAAACTTCATGTTAGTTAATGGAAGACCTTTTTGTAATACCATCAAAGTTGTAAAATCGACCCTCCACAAGTGAGCCAGCAGAACTCATGAATCCCTACCACTTGCGGGTGTGGGCGACGACCGCGACACCAGCGGCCGCGACCAGGCGACACCTAGTGCCCACGCCTTAATATCTTGCTATTATTATCTACTATTTGCTATTAATTGTAGTAATATACAACATATAGTATTTAGTAAAATAGTGAAATTTTACAGCACCTCGGCAATGCCGCGACGATGAGGAGTGGGTGAAATGCGGGCGGTCCTGTGAACCCACGTGTGATAATCCAAAACCTACCGTGTCTAGCACAGATTGTGTCGACGGGTGCGTCTGCAAGGGCGGCCGCGTCAGGGATGAGGAGACTGGCAAATGCGTTGATGTCGACGATTGTCGTAAGTACATAACCTAAAATAATATAATTTTGATTGACTGATTGTAAAATCGAGAATTATTTCTACCTACTCCCATAGAATACACAAACGCACGTACAGTCTACGTCTACTGAATTTTTGATTTACTGACTACTACGTTACTGAATTTTTGATCTGATTCCAATGTCAACAATATTGATTGTAGTTTGTCAATGATAACCGCGCTGCGCTGTGCTTCGCCTGGTCTGCATCAGCACTTATGATAGTTGTTCTATTTTATTAATTGCCTTATTTTATATTAATAACATCTTTAGGTAGGTCTGCTCTTTTCTTATTATTTTCTCTTGCTGTGTCTTATTGAATATTTTGTTCTATCTTTCAAAACTAATATTTTTTCTGCAGCTATAGTATGCAATGAAAACGAGATATGCAACGACGTTACCATCGTCTGCCCTCCCCAGACTTGTGATTCCATCTACACTCTCTACGACTGTTCTAAAGTTGAACAAGGAGGGCCAGGGTGTGACTGCATCGATGGGTACTTGAGGAATGGAACTGTTAATGACCCTTGTATACCAAGTGACAAGTGTCCGCCACGTAAGCACTTTTCATTATCTAATGTTTGAATAGCAAACAGAAAATCTGTGCCATCGATCAACCAATATACATAGATGGATCATTCTTTGCCACAAAACTGTGTGCATACATGAGTGATGCCATATATATGTTATATGTATACATATAACTGTCACGTTAAACGAGTAATAATAATAACGTTTTTATGAGGCTTTGCTTTATTTATTTACTTAAAATCAATTACGTAAACAAATTTACCGCGAATTAATACATCATTATTTCGATTTCTTATATTTGTATATTGACGCCGTTACGTCAAGTTCTTGTTAATGAGAAAAACTATCATTAATACATTCTTGGTGATACTGTCAAATGAGAATTGACAGGAGGTAAATTTGACCACCTTATAAATGCCTCATTTTTAGAGGCGTAATGCTATATAATATGTATATCTATCTGTATATCTTTGATTGATCGATGGTCTGTACCATTTACTCTCATATCAAATCTCTGCTGACCATCCTTTTGTAATCACGTTGCGTTAAAAGACTGATTTTAGTATATTCATACGTGTTGACATCTAAGTGCCTTAAACCTTAGCCTCATCTGTTTGGTTAACTGATATTCAAATCTCACTTCACAGCATGCATTTGTTGTTTTTAATCTGCAAAATCTAATACAATTACGGCACATATGTATTGCTCTTGACATAAATAATTGTACAAAGCAATATTGCTCCCTACGCAACGCAAACATAATATGCGATGCAAACAAACGACTAACATTGTAAAACATAACAGTACATCTTTATACATATAAACGCACGAGGCACAGTTTGCTTACAAGTGAACGCACCAAGTTCGTACCCACAAAAATAAAGAATGTTTCGGAACATTCACAAAATGCGCCAAACATCCGTTTGATACCAACAACACCACTGAATTTATTTTTGGTGGTTTTGAATTTATTTTTTGGCAATTGGGAAGTGTTGGCAATATGCTTTCCCAACGGTTCAGTGATTTCATTGATAAAAAGACCATCTGTTACCGTCGACACCACTGGTGGGGCCGTTGGAAAAGCAAATGCCCAACGATATTAAGCGCCGCGCTTCACTGCGAATCGTGTAAGTATCTCAACGACGGAATCGAAGTTAAACTACTGTTAATTGAAAATTAGGAGCATGGTAGTAGTTTTACTTCTAATTTTCAATAGTTCACTCCTTAACTGAGAACAGTAGCTTAGTGGCATGACCTCTCACCAAACAACATGACCTTCTACTCACGAAAAACATATTATCCCGTACCTACACGAAGGCCTGTTGATGCCAGCAAGAACAGAACAGAAGAACTATATATTCATAATTCATGACAATATCATCATGCAATATGTAAAATATATATATAAAGCACTCCCGAAGCTAGTGAAATAAATGACTCGGTTCTAATTCCAAACATCCTTGTACTATAAAACGACTGAAATTTAAATATTTTTCGACCACTTTGTGTAGAATTTACCACAATGGTGAGCACATCTCTACAATACATTTAAAAAACAAGTTCTCGATATTTTATGAGAATAGTGTTGTTTACTGTTTAGAATCGTGCATCAAGTCACGTACTTTTTAACCGATAACGCACGCAAAAAGAGATTAACCAATTCACTTAATTTTTAAAGGTCTTTCGACTATCTTATTTGTTTGATATCTACATTTTTTATAACGTAGTAGGTATTTAGTAAAATAGCAATTTATAAAACAAAATTAACATACCATTTAATGTCTGCAGTAAAAATGTAGGTAAGTATACAAAATTTATGAAACACAAGCAAAATAATTAATAATCATAATATACTCAATTTAAAGGTATTTCTAATAAGTTTCCATGAAGCTACTTATCTTCGAATTTCGGAAATAAATCATTACCTACCGGTAGCTAG
The DNA here is from genome assembly GCA_943735995.1 of Sesia bembeciformis. NCBI lineage: Eukaryota > Metazoa > Arthropoda > Insecta > Lepidoptera > Sesiidae > Sesia > Sesia bembeciformis. Next base: position 5,872,743 of record OX031034.1, read on the forward strand.
CTATCATTACAAGCAAATTAATTACCTTTTCGATTGGAGCGTTTCATCCGAATGCAAAAATTATTTGAAAATAAAATATAATATGTTAGACGCAGTCGGATTTTGTTTTTTTTTTTCCTTGCATATAATTAATTATTTTACCCCCTTGTATATATGCTTGTTGTATATATGCATGATGATTTGTCATTATTAATAAAAAACACCTATCAGTTACAACACAAATCAAAACAACAAATCTTTGCAGCAGAACCAATTTGTCCGGATAACGAAGAATGGGACGACTGTGGCACAGGATGCCCCGTAACTTGCAGTAACAAAGACAAGCCCATCATCTGCCTCGCAGTTTGCGTACAAGGCTGTTTCTGTAAGAGAGGACTCGTGAGAAACGACGAGGGCCTTTGCATTCCACCCAAAGAGTGCAGTGAGTACTACAAAAACATACACAGACATATATGTATATACACACTCTTATATTCTTTACACCTACTTACGCCTTAAGCTCCTTAATTCACATTCACAATAACATATCTGATTATTGGTAATAAATAAATAAAAAATACCTGCGTACACACATAAAAGCACACACGCATGATCCTATACGCACAAGCACAGTTGCACGCATTCATAAATCTTATAAAGTAGTGGCCAACTAAGCGTTCGTACGATTACAAACATTTTTGCATTCATAAAACAATTATTATTATGGTCATTTTAAAGTTCATTCTCGTTGCTTTTTTTTTCGGAATGGCTAAATTCTTGTGGCCCTAATAGCCTTTCAAGTCACCGGACATGTATAGTTTAAGGTGAGCGCAGAAGGCGCTTAGCAAAGAGCAAAGAGTGTGTGCAGCAACGAGCTTAAGGGCTTCCCCGCCGGTAGACCGGCAGAACGGCTTAGGGCGTTGCTTTAGGAGGGTACCGCGGGATCGCGAGTCGGTGAGGAGAGCCCAGCCACGTGCCGATACCTGGTCAGATTCTCGTTGCTCTAATAGGGTTAAATGAATAGGTTTGTTCTGCAGCGTTATATTTACGATTGGCACTACCTCGCCGCAAATTTGCGATTGGCCCTACCTAACGGCTAATTGAAAGAGTTGACAAAGGAATTTGTATTTGTGCGAACGCTCGATTGGCCGATACTGTATATACAAACATGTATCCACGTACATAAACGCCGAAGAGAAAACATTATTTTGTAAAGGCGGTTAAAAATTGCATTTTAGGTACTTTATAGAATTTGCAGAAACATTATTTACCAACCCCACGGACTGAGTCTAAGCGAAGAGCCGGCTATGAAACGCCAATTAATCCAACTTTACCTTCTTATCACCATTAACCCGCGCCAAGAATTATCGATATTTCTAGTCAGTTAGCCAATCTGATGAGGCTTCTTATAAAAATATAAACTAAGGTTTGATAGTAAGGTTGCTTACATCATTTCCTAAATTGTAGATGTCATAAATGAGGGTAGCTGCTTACTATCGATTTGACTGTCTGCTTATGTAAATATGAGCACGTTTCCTCTGTCTATAGAGTATATGCCTATAGACTCATATCGATGGCACAGACTGACGCACTTCTTCTGTAATCTCAAGGCTGTAATACTTTGAATTGAATTACTACACATCACATTGGAATTAGTACAATCGAATTGGATGGAAAAGAATTCGACTCTTCATAGATAGTGACGCGCAATCTTTGTACGTTTCCAATAGACAAAAAGACAGATTGGATATTGTTATGGAGCATCTGGATGTTCAAAGATGATGTATTGTCGTAAATTGAAACAAAATTAAGACAGACAGTGTTATACATAAAATACATAAAAATTAAATAAATAATAAACTTTCATAAAGACCTCACGTCCAAAACCTGAATAGAAAATTTCTTTACATTTTCAGAGCCTCCAGTTTGCCCGGCCAACGAAGAGTGGAATTCGTGCGGTTCCGCGTGTCCACTCTCTTGTAATACAAGGGAAAATCCCGTCCCCTGCCCCGCTGTATGCGTACAGGGATGCTTCTGTAAGAAGGGACTTATAAGAAACAACAAAGGACTCTGTGTTCCTCCAGATCAGTGCCGTAAGAACATTGATTTAAAAAAAAATGGCAAAGTTAATATAAATTGATTTCAAAATTTAATATCATGTTAAATTGAAAAATTGTAAGAAAATATTTTGTTCACTTCTAGTGTGACCCATGACAATGATTTTGATTTGTAAACCATCTACTAAACGTTAGGAACGTGCTTAATTAGAAAAGTTGATAAGATAAAAATGGACGGTAGTCTCAATATACAAATCAAAGACGTAGTCGGGGTTTTATCCAGGTTGGGGCAAAAATTTTCTTATAATTTAAATAGAGAAAGTGTAATATATAAAGTCTGTTACTTATTCTTCCCTATGCAGGGGAGAGGGAAGGGAAGGGGGGGGGGGGGGGGCAAGCGCCCAACCTGCCCCACCTTGGCTGCGCCCATAATATAAATATATCATTTTCATCGTTCTACCGGCAGCTACTTTGCAACAAATCATGACAAGATGATCAAGGTCATAAATGTAAAATCGTTTCCATCTTCTCCACATAGTACCTACGCGTAAAATCTTGAATTGTGGTTAAATTTCATCGACAACCACCATCGACTAGGTCTAGGTCGCAGACAAAATGTTTAAAAGTTTATGCGTTAGTGAAAAGATAATCTTGAATCTTGAACACAAATTTCGTCGACTATCGCAAAGTCAAAGTTATCAACAAAACGTTGGAAACTGCAGATATATTATGAGTTAGTAAAAATAGATTATTACGTGTACCTATAGGAAATACCACTTTAGAATGTAGGGAATCCCCTAACAGGTAAAATCTTGAATCTTTCGATTGTACATTCTATCGATATAAAATATATGCGTCCGTCGTCTTTCAGCTATCGGTGAAAAATTAAACAAAAGAGAACAATAAAGGGTCAAAGGTCAATCCTTTGAATGGTCAATTGTTTAACAAAAGTATAAAAATCAAAATTTTATTTTCAGCGCCATCTTGCCCAATCAACGAAGAATGGCAATCGTGCGGTTCCGCGTGTCCTCCCACTTGCAAAACGCTCAGTGCAACTGTCGTCTGTCCCGCCGTGTGCGTAGAAGGTTGCTTCTGTAGAGACGGACTTGTGAGGAACGACGAAGGCACCTGCGTTCAACCTGAACAATGCTGTAAGTGACTACTAACTGACTACTACTGACTGCATATATGTCAATAACCAGCTCTTCTAGAACCCACTGTTGGACATAGACCTCCTCATACACATTGTTTTGTTTGTGAGAGATGTATGACTTTAAAACGCCACATTAGCCAAGCGGGTTGGCGAGTCCGCTCAGTGGTGTAATGTCTCACGGCTTAGGTAGCCGCTTTGTTATCGCTTTGTTTGTTGTTTTTGTCGAACTATGTTTATACCACAATAGGGAATATCATATTTAGATACTCTACATATATATTTAACAGCTTTATTAAAAGCTATTGACAATAACAAAATTAATTTAGACTTTCTTCACTGGGTGTCCTCAATGCTACTTTATGAGTACCTAAACTTTGTCATTCTATCTGAGATGTCATTAAATATATATTAACCACATAATTTTTTGGGTCCCTTTTATTATCACATAGTTATAACTTTAATTTGTTTTGTTTCTGATGTTTGCGTAGATTTTTCATTGGTTCTATGGCTTTTTTCTTTTGTTTTATATTATTCATATTTCTGTGATTAATCTATTTTTGTTTACATTTGGTGTTTCTACGTTTTATTTCCTGTTTAGATTTACCATGACAGTTTTGTGTATACCTATGTACTTATATATTCAAATATTTAAAAGGGACAGTTTAGTATAAGACCAATCTTAGATTAATCTATAGGTATGTTACCTATTATGAGTCTCTTTCTCTTATTTTATATACATACAAAAGGGAGCAAACTATCAGATAACCAAAAAAGTTCGTGCGGTTTTTCTTATACAGATTAACTTCGGTTTTCCAGAGCGTGCTTCATCGATCAAGCTGAAATCTCCCGAGGAAAATTTCTTAAACCACTTCTGTACTGCCCGATCACTTACAGCCTCATTTCCGAATGCGGTACATATATTTCGCGACGCCTCGGCCACTTTGGTGCCAAGTTTGAACTCATAGAGTAAACAACATCGAATTAACGTTTTGTTCGTGACCATTTTAAATTATTTCACAATAGGAATTAAACATTTGTCGCAAAATTTGTATGCATCAAACTAAAGAGGAATTCATATGAAAGTAAATGACAATATATAAATAAGTGCTACCAATAGATAATTAAAAAAATATCCATGGCAATCTGTATAAGAAAAACCGCACGAACTTTTTTAGTTACCTGATAGTAGGTATATTAGTCTCTTCAAGACTCGTTGCTATCAATGCCCGACGCTACTACGACAGAGTCCCTTACCATCCCCACCCCCTAGTTGTTGCCAGCCTAACCTATATCTCCGATAGGTATGTCGTCGTTGCCCTCGCCGTTACCGTCCTCGATACGTCCTAGACTACCCCTACGACCCACTGCTGTCAATGCGGTTCTGACACTACACTCACAGGCTACACATATACACCGTCCCCGCCGGCGGAGACAAAGAGAAATTTATGTTTTTTTCATTTCTTTTATCTCTCTCTCTTTTCCTCTTCATTTTAAACAGTTTTAAAAACAATTTTGAATTCACTAATGGTACGAAATATGGCTTTTTAAACTTTGAACATATTCTTATTGCCATCATCGTATTACCGGCCGCTCGCCTGCCATCTATTGTATAACAATAAAGTTAAATATTTGACATGACACGTTTGACCTATATTTTCAGCACCAATAGTTTGCCCCAAAAATGAGGAATGGCGTGACTGTGGTTCCGCGTGTCCGAGCACCTGCGACAGTATAAACAAGAGCGTCGTGTGTCCGGCCGTCTGCAAGCAGGGCTGCTTCTGTAACAAGGGACTCGTGAGAAACGCTGACGGCATCTGCGTTCCTCCTGAACAGTGTCGTAAGTGCCTTTACAACATTGTACAACTTGAAAATGTAACTTATTTTGCAATGTTGTTAGTCACAACAACATCATGTCTGGTTAGCTGAGATAGCGGGAAACAAAATACGTAACTATCTGCAATTCTTCTGAATGATGTTGTAATTCTGCTTCTGCACATTTGAAATTGTATCTGCACCGACGGAGATGTAAGAACTCTACTAATGATATTTAATTTCCCTCTCAACATGGTTAGTAATAGTTCAGGTAACAGTGTACGAGTATGTAATGGTTCATGTAGTTATATAAGCACTGTCTGTCCATTTCATCTCTCTCCCAGGTTTTCTGGTAGAAAACTCTATATACTTTTGTAACATTTTTTTATATTTATTATTTGTGTGTACAATAAAGTAGGTATATAAATAAATGGTTGTAACTTTGTGGCTACAAAGGCCATGTTATTTTATAAAGAGAAAGAAAAGCGTTTGCAGTTTAATTATAATAACACGAAAATAATTTAAAATGTTTTAGAGAAAAATGACGTACCCTTATTTTTCAGCCATAAAATGCAAAGCCAACGAAGTGTACAGCGATTGTCGATTTAGTTGCCCTCCGCAGGTGTGTGCGGCCCCTTACACTGATTACGCCTGTCCACTTGTGAATATATGTGAACAAGGATGTAACTGTATTAAGGGTTATTTAAGGAATGGAACTGCGAATGATCTTTGTATACCAAGCGACCAATGTCCACCTCGTAAGTAAACTTAACAAAAAGAGACAGGACTGATATGAAACCATCTGAGTTGCCTATGCTCTTACAGCAAGCAATCTTGGAATTTTCCCAAAATTGCAAAGGTTATATAGATTAAAAGATAGTCATAGGAACTTATTGCAATGACGGAGAATCAGAATTAGATTTAATTTCAATGTTGAATTGTAATAATTTTTATGTTACTCGTACATTATTACATTGTATTATATGATAAAATTCTACTCGTCCTGCCCGAAGATATATTTGAGCAAAAGTAGTATGGATAGTGTTATAAGTTTAATTTCATTATCGTATCATCCAGGGGCTGAGAGAAAAGGTTGGTACACCTCACCTCTCCTGAGAAAAAAGGCGTTGCTATAAATGTGCAAACTTCGTCATCAATTAATGCTTATTTATCAGAGACTTACTTATTAGACAATCTAACTGAAATTTGAAAATTAATATTTGACCATTTAACTGATGACGATGATGTTAACAGTTTGCAATTTCGCAGCAATCCCTTCTTGCCCTGTCAATGAAGAGTGGCAATCTTGCGGCTCCGCGTGCACGTCCACTTGTAACACTACGTATGATGTAGACGCGGCGTGTATCACTGTTTGTGTGGAGGCATGCTTCTGCAAATCTGGTTTCTTGAGGGATAACAAGGGAGTTTGTGTTCCGTCTGACCAATGTCGTAAGTATCCTCTTAATGAAAAGGATTAGGGAAGCCAATAATACATATATTATATTACGGTGATCGCTGGTATACAAGGATTTCTGACAGTTTGGTTTCAAAATATTCTAAGATATATACAGTTACACCCTAATTCACATCATCGCTCAAAGCAATGTACTACTTCAGTGGACAATCAATTCCCAATAGCTTGTACGAGCTTAGCACATATACAGGCGCGACAAACAACTACAAAACAGTGACGTGAAATTCTTATGTATTCAATTATTACCGCAGTTGCAAAATCTCCCGATACATAGTTTCTATGTATTTTTTATTTTATGGAAAATAAGTGGCAGACGAGCAAATCGTCCATCTGCTGGTATCTTAAGTGGACACTGTCGCCCAAGAACATTAGCGATACATGCCAACATCAGTCCAAAATGACAAACGTTGGTCACGACGACCCCCAGCTAGGCGACATCTCGTGCCTGACGCGTTAACGAATAATTACCATTAAAACTGCCATAAGAACCACTATAAAAAGCCTCTGTCATAAAGTGATGGAAAAAAGCTTTTTTTTTCAATAATACCTGTAGCTAGAATATAGTATAAAGTATAAATATAAATTATACAGTATATTACGGTATAAAGTAATTTTTGGACCGAACAGTGCGCGACACCTCCGTATCGAGGAAATGCGGATGCACCGCACTTCTGTGACGGGAGGTGCGGTTATAGAAACCCGAGGTGGGAATTATATTGAACAATTCTTCAGAGCATTCCCCATTGTACAGGCGGTAGAACACACAGAGAGACGCAACGTCTCTCCGACTGCTGAGGGATTCTAAACCGCCCGTGAGAGTGGGATCGTCGATAATACGAACAGCACGTCATTGGATGGAGTCAAATGGGTCCAGTTGGTATTTCGGTGCGCCGGCCCAGAGATGGGAGCAATACTCCATATGGGGCCTCACTTGAGCTTTGTAAAGCATAAGGAGATGCCCAGGGGTGAAGTACAGCTTCGCTCTGTTCAGCACACCGAGCTTTTTGGAAGCCATTTTGGCCTTATTTTCCAGATGACCCCTAAATTCGACTTTGCTGGAAATGTCGACACCAAGGATCCCGATACTCTCCGAGATCTTAAGAGGCATGCTCTGAAAGCGAGGTGCTACGACAAAGGGGTTTTTTTTAGCGGTGAATGCACAGACTTGCGTCTTACTGGGGTTGAAATCCACTAGGTTCAGAGAACCCCAAATCGAGACTAGATCTAAAGAGTCTTCGATTTCAGACACAAGCCTGGCGCGACTCTCTTCCACTTCGACCCGAGGGATGTTGGCGCGGCCTCTGTACAAGGCGTCACCAGTACTGTGATCTGCATAGCAACGTATGTCACCAATTTGCAACAGGTCGTTGATATGCAGAAGGAACAGAGTTGGGGACAGCACGGAGCCTTGCGGGACGCCAGCGTTAATAGACATGGTGTCGGAGCAGCTACCATCGATAACGACTCTGATGCTCCGTCCAGTCAGGAAACTGGCAACCCATTCGCATAATCCCTCGGGTATCCCGAAAGATGGTAACTTGGAAAGCAGAGATTTGTGCCATACCCGGTCAAAAGCTTTCGCAATGTCTAGGCCTACAGCCAGAGCCTCGCCTCTACTCTCAATGGCGTGAGCCCAGCGGTGTGTTAAATACGCTAAAAGATCACCAGCCGAGCGATTATGGCGAAATCCATATTGACGGTCGCTAATCAGTTGGTGATCCTCTAGGTACCCAAGGAGCTGTGTGTTTATGACACGCTCCATCACCTTGGAGAGGAGGGAGGTGATCGCTATTGGCCTGTAGTTGGCCGGGTCTGTGCGGTCACCCTTTTTGGGTAAAGGGTGAACATGAGCTACCTTCCATGTTGCCGGGAAGTTTTTTGTGGAGTATGAGAGTCTAAAGAGTCGCGTAAGCACCGGGGACAACTCGGGAGCGCATAATTTGAGCACCACTGCAGGAATACCATCTGGCCCACTCGACTTTCGGATATCAAGAGTTGCTAGAGCTCGCCGGACTTCACGCTGCGTGAAACAGATTTCCGGCATGGAGCTTGTGCATCTCGAGATAGACGGTGGTGATGCACCTCTATCGTCCAGAGTCGAGTTCGAGGCAAAAAGATAGCCCATTCTCCTTCGCCCCGTGGGCCAGTGACCCATCGAGTTTTCGCAGTGGTGGGAGTGACGACTGACAGAAGTTACCTTCAGCAGCCTTGGCGAGCGACCAGAAAACTCGGCTTCCAGAAGGACAGCTAACTAGTCGATCGCTAATTCTGCGGATGTGCTCATTCTTTGCTCTGACAATGATCTTCTTACTGCACCTCGAGGCAGCGTTAAATTTCTTCCTCAAGTCGGTGGTATTCGGATCTTCAGACACCTGCGCTTTGGCCCAGGCCCTGTATGCAGCCCGTTTATTACGACGGGCCTCTCTGCAGGACTGATTAAACCAAGGTTGGCTCCGTCCACCTACGGGTATCACGGAACAAGGAATATAACATTCCATGCCCTGCAACACCACGTCGGCAACGGAGTCTGCACAGGTATCCGGATCTCCCGACGAGAAACAGAGCTGCCTCCAGGGATAAGAAGCATAGAATTCGCGCAACCCATCCCAATCTGCAGACTTGTAGTGCCAGACGTTGCGCGTTCCCTGTGAATGGGTCGGCACGGATTGCTTGGCTGGCACAGCAGTTCGAACGATACAATGGTCGGATGATCCTAACGGAGCATCAACAACAACATTATAGTCGTCCGGCCGCGTAGTCAGCAGGAGGTCCAGTAAGGAGGGGGTATGGCTCTCGATATCGGGTATCCTCGTGGGTGAGGACACCAACTGTGAGAAACCATAAGCCAGGGCAAAGTTATAGGCTGCTCTCCCTGCGCGGTCGGTAGTTCGGGATCCCAACCACTCTTCGTGATGAGCGTTAAAATCACCGAGGACCACCACTTCCGCGCAAGGGAACTGCTCGAGCACGCTATCAGTCGTCTCTTGTAGGCGCTCAAAAAAGTGAGTCGTCTCCGTATCACCGCTGTGGGACCTGTAGAGGCAAGCGTAGACTTTAGTGGAACCTCCGTAGTCAATACGCGCCCAGAGAATCGACAGGTCCCCGTCTTCAAAATGGCTGAGGCGGCGGCAACAAATATCCTCCCGGACGTACATGCATACCCCAGCACGTCGCACAAAACAGTGCTCCAGTTTGTAGCCGGGGTAATGAAGATACGATGTATCGGCCGGGCAGGATATCTGTGTCTCCGTCAAGAAAAGTAAGGCCGGCTTTGCCGTCTCAAGGTGGTGGTGGACGGCGTCGATGTTACTATGCATCCCTCTGATGTTGCAAAAGTCCACTTGAAATGTGGAACTTGAAGGATGGGCCGCTGAGTAAACGTTATTCCTTATCTTTTTCTTGGCCATTGTAGTGTGTGAATAGGGAAAGAAAAGAAGGGGGGACGGAGAGAGAGATGGTCGCATGTGGAGCAAAGGACAAAGCACGGAGCAGAGAAAAACTAGGTCACAGAGGTTGTGTGACTTGCTGGCGCGGGGTACGGAAGGGCCCCCGGTCCCCCCCTGGGGGCAGCAGTCGGGTTCCACTCCGGTCTCCTCCGGCACGACTGCTACTCCGCGTGCGGCGGGGCAGCCTCCCGGGGTGGAGATTAAAGTAAGGTCCCCGGGTCCGGGCCCCCAACAACCCGCGGGCGGTCAGCGGACAACCGTTTCACCGGGTCTCCCTGATCCCCGCGCCACCACGTCACGCCTATGCGCCTGTAATCCCCCGCAACCGCTGGTCCTCCTTTCCACACGCAACAATCCCCCTCTCGGGACGGCTTCTTCCGCGCACCGCCGGAACACGACGCGGGCCTCGCGGCCAATACGGCACCATTATGGCGGCGGACTCCGACGGAAGGGTGGTAGCTTTGCCGACGGAGTAACCCTCCCACCGCGAAAAAAGGGAACGCCATTGCCTCGTTAGTTAATAGCAGGGTGCACCACGAGCAGGTGAGGTTGGCTTAGGCTCCAAAAGATGGTAGGTGAGCCTCTTACACCCTAAAACTTGTGGCTTACACCCACACCTAAAACTTGTGGCACCTAAAACTTGTGGCACCTAAAACTCTAAAACACCTAAAACTAAAACAGTAACACCCTAAAACTCTTACACTCTTACTTGTGGCGGACGATAACGGTGTGTGTATGTGTGTCGTAAGTGTACACTTATTCTTTACGTATTCCTTACATAATTAGTGTATTTTGCAATTCTCTATGTGTGGATTGCAAACAAATGTGTTAAAAACTTAACCTGGGTATGAAAGTAGAGTTAAGATTGAGGGCGTAACGTTCATGTTAAAAAATGCTAGTATCTGTACTAAAAAGTTGAATGGAAATTCAATAATTTTAAAGAAAATCAGAATGCCTTGTAGGTGAAACCGTGGTCAAAATCCAGCTAATAATAAAATATCATCATCTTTTTCAGCTAAACAATGTCCTGAAAACGAAGAATGGAATTCATGCGGCACCGCGTGCCCCAAGACTTGCAAGAATAAAGACTTACAAATCAAATGCATAGCAGTCTGTAAGGAGGGTTGCTTCTGCAAGGACGGACTTGTGAGGAATGATAAAGGCATTTGCGTCCCTCCTAAACAATGTCGTAAGTGCATTTAAAGTAACTGTTTTTAGTGGGTAGGTACGTACCTATTACAAACCACCTAAAGTTTAAAAGTAAAAATTCCACCTAAGATGACTGTTTGTCCCTGCTGCCATCTAATGGCATTACCTACCTTAGATGCTTATTATAGCATTTTGCGTCACTTTTCCTAACTTGATCTAACTCAAGGTGCGTCTACTTTACTAGCGGACTAGGGGTTAAGTAAAAAGGTGAACTTGCTATTATTGCTATACTATAAATATTGATAAATGTAACCGTAAAATCATTTTTGGTCAATTTGTTTACTGATAACAAATTCGGTAATAAAATTTGGAACATACATTAAATCAGTTGGTTGCATTAGATTAATAAGTAATTGGTCGTACACACCTCGGTGACGATGGTAGAGAAGGACGTCGAAAAGCAATAAAACAACTTCCATCTTTATATCTGTTTTCATTTTTGAGATTGTAATAACTTTCAGTGTCACCCACGTATGAGTTATAAAACTGTGGCAAGTTTCATTAGACTCCGTCGAGTGGTTTTTGCGTGATGCACGTTCAGACAGACAGGCAGACAAATTTCCAAAAATTGTTGTTTTGGGCTATTTTAACTCATTTACAAAGCATTACATGGAACACTTTGTACAAGCTTTGTAAATTACATTAACAAGTAATTTACAAAGCAATGACTTTTTCAAAAATATTACATGAAACAGACACGGCTCTGTTACGATTTCATTATTATGTATAAACTTATATAATTAATTAATTAATTTGGGTACCTACCTACTGTATTTATTATGGAGTTTATGGAAAAAGTAACCAAATGACCAATTTGTATTTATTCGTAGCTCCAAGATGTAAGGCCAACGAAGTGTACAGCAACTGCAGCATAGTCTGCCCTCCGCAAACATGCGCCTCCGTATACACCTCGTACCTCTGCGATAACAACACGACCTGCAAACCCGGCTGTGACTGTATCGACGGATATCTCAGGAACGGAACCGCCGACGACCCTTGCATACTGAGCGACCACTGTCCTCCACGTAAGTAGTGACGTTTATTACAAGTGACAGTGTAGGGATTGAATCCAACATTGAGATGTTAATTGTTTGTTAGGATCTAAGGGACGGTGTATCCCTTGGATCCAGAGTTATGTTGAGGAGCGTTATGGTAAAAAAAAAAGTTATACAACTTGCAGCAACCCCGTTTTGCCCTGAGAACGAAGAATGGAAGTCATGCGGCTCCGCGTGCCCCAAAACTTGCAAGAATAAAGACTTAAAGATTTATTGTATAGCAGTCTGCAAGGAGGGATGCTTCTGCAAGGGCAGACTTGTGAGGAATGATGATGGAATCTGTGTACCTCCTACACAATGTGGTAAGTGCATTTATTTTATACGTACTAAAAGCAGTAACCATGTACTTTAAAAATAAAATTACCATCTTAGATGATCCTTGGCCCTGTATATGGTAACGATATACGTACGTTACATAAGGTACGTAACGTAAGTGCTACTGTACAAATACGTACATATAGACGTCTATCACACACAATTACAATTTAAAAACAGGCAACTGACAACAATTGAATAAAGTGCCACTCAAACTAAACTAAGACAATAAGTAAGACTACTGCCCGTTTAACCCCTTAGACCTTAGGGTCTACCCTTTTTATTTAACCATACTTATTAAACCTTTCAGGTAAACTGGTACAGCCGACACTACCTAAAATCCCTCTCGGTCATGGACCAGTCGTCATCCCTAACAAGAGACTGATAAGCCTCAGAAGACCAACTGACAACCGAGCTGCGATAATTGCTTCTTAAAATAAAATATGTCTTACAGATTTTTAGATAATCAAACATCTTTGGCAATCAAAAGAGGCTATTGCTGTGAAATAAACTGTTTTGAATCGAACATTGTTTTATTTTGTTTTCATAGGAGAAGTTAAAACTGGCTACAATTTATATTCGATTACATGAACACTGAGAGCATTACAAGTTTTCACATATAGCAACTGCACGACCAAAGCAAACAAAATTGTTGTCAATAATTACAAATATATGGAGGACCATGTCACAGTGGAACATCGGCCTACTCCCTGTGCTTTAATGGACGATGTGATGTATTCTGCATAGCGACAGATAACTGTTATCGGCTTTCCGACTTCAGAATTGTAAATGTGTAGAAACGCTTTTGCATAGTTTCCATACATGTCATGACATGTCGTGACATGGGTTCCAAACGGAGTGGCGCGTATTCAAATTTTAGGTTTTTACGTTTGTAAACTCGGTGGAACAGCGCAACATGAACCCCAGAGCTCCGGTTGCCTTGCGTACTATACTATCGACCTGAACATCAAATAAACATTTTGAACCAAATGTTACCCGACGACCTTTGATAGAAGTTGCCATCACAAACGGGGTGTATTTTAGATCATAATTGTGAGTGGCGGATGTAAATGAATGCGTGTATGAACAGATGTATGTAGCAGATGTAGATATTTAGAAACATTCAAATCAAGTTTATTGACAATGCAGTAATAGAACTGCATAATCTGCACTAATCGGAATTTTAGAATAATTACTGAAAAAATCTGAGATGTCATTTATAAGATATTGTGTGAGAGACCCCAATTATTCTCTTATTAATGTGCCCATATAATTATTATACACGAAAACTATTTTAAATCTGAAAGTACTTTTTTCGTTAATTTTTCTTGCCCTTAAAAATACAAACTTGACTGCTTGTTATTGGAATACATTATATATTTATGTACGAAGGCGGCGGACGAGCATACAGTCCACCTGATGGTAAGTGGATACTGTAGCCCATAGACGTCCGTGATACATGCCAACATTAGTCCAAAATGACAAACGTTGGCACGCCCCCGGATGCGCTGCCTACCTTTGGAGATATAGGAATGGATTTGGAGAATGGGTTGGAAAAATGGCGAGGGATAAGATGGGAATGGGCTCTGGTACATCTCACTCACTACCGAAACACGTACGTACATTGAGGAAATAAGATAAAGTGGGAAATTCAGTACACTTCAAGGTAGTCTTCTGTGAGAGAGGGGTAACGTGGCCAATCGTGTGCGATTGGATTGCACCGTGCACTCTGCCCGTCAAAAAATAGCATATTTCAATATAGCATTGCATAATGAACTTTATGAAAGTAAAATAAGCTGGATTCCATAAATCATATCTATTTAGATATCCTCAGTAATTTCCTTCTAAATGACTTCTCAAATTATTATTACTCAACCCTTATATAATAGGACAATAGTCTTAACTTGATCTAGGTTCTATCGTATCAAGGTTCTAGGTTTGAATAATATAAAAGTAATATATGACAATAAAATTAATTTATTTCAAAAATTATATTAACAATCTGTAATTCACAAATTTGCATAAAAAACAAAAACTTTATTTAATAAAATGTACAGGGAATTATTATACAAGTGGGATTATTAATTAATTACAGGTAACATTTTGTGGACCTAGCCAATACAATAAATACGAAAATGTAAATTATAAAAAATTTTGTTAATTATGTTTGGCACAAATCATTACCGTAAGAGACAGGTTAATATAAAAAATAATATAAAAAACTGAGCATTCTTATTTGATTATGCTATTTCTCGTTTTAATACCTAAAAGTGTTTTATAGCAACTGGCACAAAATTCGTATAAAAAATAAATTATTAAAAATCAAAACAGGAAGTTGCGAGTATGAATGATAAATTACCTATATTAAATCATTTATATGAATTTGAAAAAAATCCACTGTACTAATACGCGATCTCAGATAATTATTATAAAAAAATATTTTGCCAGATATACATCCGTATTTTATCTGTGAATTATTATCAAAAATCTATTGTTATCTTTTTCTTACTATACAGTCGCATAACGGCCATTTAAATATCACAAGAAATTTAAAATATTCGTTTAGATTTCATTACAGAATCAAATGGCACGCAATAGGCCACAAACATCGAGAAAGTAAGAAAATTCTATACAAAATAATCATTTTGTACCTGCATTTACATATCAAGTACCTTAAAAATAAACATCACTCACCAAGTAATGCCTCAAATTATTTACAAATATAAAAAAAGAAATATTTATACACAAATTCTTCATGACAAAAGACTAGCCTTCGCTAAGTAAAATAATTACACATTTTTTTTAATAAAATTCTCTATAAAAATGTTATTCACATTCCTTATTATATTGAAGCATAAATTCAGTCGTTCGATAATTCCGTAGAATTTAAAAATTATTCGTTGAACACATAAGAAATATTATAAAAAGTTCATAAAAAATATATTATTACCTTTTTATTTGGACGGACGGATTTCTGTAGTCTTTATAAATCACACTTCACTATTAGTTCACATTACTATTAAGACGCTTAGGTGGCAGTAGATTAACTCGTGGGAAATGTATTATTATCACTTGTTATTATGCCTATAATTCGGTGGTAGTTTCCACTGGCGATTGATCGTAAGCGAATCCACTGAAGTTTCTCTTTCCAAATGTTACGTTGTCGTTTTCTGACGCTCTGAAAAAAAGATAAAATACACTTCCAACAAAGATAGTAGAATTAAAAAGAAGAATACCTATTATCTTCTTTTATTTATTCTATTGAATAGTTACATGTTTTAATAGAAAGAAGGGGGCATCTAGTGGTAAGTGGATACTGTCATCCGTGGATATGCCAACGTGGCATGCAATACATGCCAATATTAAGTAGACAGACAAAACATGATAAACGTTGTCACTTCTCTGGATTCGTATTCTCTTGCACGTGGGTAATTCACGATGTTTCCGTGATCGCGGAGCTAATGATAACTTAAAAAAAATGCAGTAAAATGTAGAAGTTTGGCAAACTGTTAGCCCTTAATTAAAATTTACTCTTAATTTTGTCATTGTTTTCGATATAGTCACCAAATGATTTTATTTATTTATTGAAAATTTTATAGTTTAGGGCATTTTGTAACTCGAAAAACCTTAATTGTCCGTGCATTAATTGTTTGTAATACTAAACAATTTTTATAAGTCTTTTTTGATGGAATCTCTATATTCTTCTTCTCTTTTTCTTATCTAATCTCTACTGCTTTCTCTACTTTTTTACAACATTCCTTCAATGATAATAATAATACTCTTTATGGGCTAAACAAGGATATATATACAACAAACAAGGATAATATATACAGGTAGGTACTTAAGACAATGTTGGATAGACACAATTGGCAGCCTTATCGCTTAAACGATCTCTTCCAGGCATCCATGGGAGAGAGAGAGCTGATTGAAGAAATAAAGCTAGTACAAGCAGTTACTACAGTTATAGCAATAAAATGAATAAATACATAAACATTAATATTTTAATTCCTTATTGGGAAAATAAAGAGAGTTCTTTATACTCCCAAAAAAGAAATGTTAAAAAATGTCTAGATAAATACCTAGACATGTAATGCATTTGCATTACCTACATGTGATGTACCGGCAGTCATCGTGTTAACTACTGCAACAATATATTACATTCCTAGAATTAAAAGTAGGTTCAAACATACTCGTATATGTATTTAAACAACACTTGAGACAGTCAAGTGTTTTATGGTGAAAAACTACAACCCCCTATTTCATGTTTACACGGTGCGAAATATATAAAAAAAACTCATCAAGAATACTTAAAACTTCACCCTAATGGCAACGTCACATAACTATAAAGGCAAATAAAATTAATATGGACGAACTTATGCTTTTAAAATTTTACAATTTTAACAGTTGCAATATTTAAGCAACTGAGTGCGGGCCTGAACAAACGTTTCGAATACAATATAACTGCTAAAGTATGCACTAACTAAATATAGTACGAACAATGAACACGGGTTTCGATGTGTTTTACTTATTCAAATCGTCTGCTCTTATTCGGACGGTCGGATTCGTAATAAAGCCTCAGAGAATATTAACTGCAGTTACAACTTACTGATCTTATTTTATAAAAATCACTACTTTGCTTCAAAATATTGATCCAAGTGTTGATACTGGAAAAAGTTGTGTCTTGTGATACAAAAAATGATGATGATGATTTGCAATGAATAAAGCGTCTAAATAATAATAAATAAAGTCACACTTAATGGACAACACTAGGTTTCCTTGTGTCGTGGGTCCAAAGAGACACACAAAGATTTGAACAAATACACAGGTCTTAAATTTGTCTTAAACAAATGAATGTTCGACCGAGAATTGAATCCGGGACCTATTGCACAGCAGATATGGTCACTACCAACTGCGACAATCGGTGGTCAATAATAAAAAAATGATAAAATTTGTTAATATCTGTAAATGTGATTATTGTAACTGTAAATATCCCACAAATATTATAAATGCGAAAGGCTTCAGCGAAGGTTCGCGGTTCGGTATGTCGTGACTTCACGCCACGAATGTTCCTCCGATAGTGTGGCCGTAGCATTGTTCAGTCACGTCGAAACGACTAAACCGATGTCGTTGAAACTTGGCAGATATGTAACTTGTAATCTGGGTTAACACATTGGATATGGAACGTTTAAGCAAATCTTTTATTAATTTATGATTTTGTGTAGAACCCACACTTGTGTATTTGGTCTTAAAATTAAAAATAAAGCAAACTGTTTTATTATAATCTTGCAAGAATCGCGTCTTTCTCTATTATGGTCTTATTTATTTAATAAGAAGCCAACTTTTAAATGATATAATATGTATTTATATTAATCGATCGAATGTTATATTTCGCGAAAAAAAACAACACTCCCGCCCTCCATGGACTTGACGTGATAAAGTTAACTAGTGGACAAAATAAAAATAGAAAGTGATGTAGAAAACAGTCAGCAACACGCTAATGTACCCAACACCGTTCGATACTAGTCCTTATTACAAGAGCATGAAAGTACCGATGGGTAAAAGTTGTTGCTGACTGTACATTAAATACCCGAAATGCCGTAGCTTCTGTTGCCGCTGCCGTTGACGCTACACGAGTACTTCGATAATATGATTTTTACATATTCATATATTGACAGTATATAGACAAATAATGAAACCCAATACCGTACGTCTTCTAAATTAATGAAAATATAAGTTGACTTTTGAAGCAGATTACTGATCGTAGGTATTGTATTGTGTTAAGAGTTTAGACATTCTGTTAATGGCAACGGACAAATTATGCACTCACCTCTGCAATCCTGGTATCTCATCATACGCCATTATCGGTTGCGCTGATTTCTTCTTATGGTTATTCCCATTTATTTTCCTCCCTAGTGTAGCAGCCAGTAATCCGCTACCTACATTATTATTATTCGCTCTAGGCAACGTTCCTAACGCATTGTTCAATGCGTGGTTGTTAGGGACCCGTCTGTTGAGCGTTTGCGTGTTGCGAGCTATGGACGCATTGTTGGCGATTGAGTCGAACAGTTGAGAGTTGTGGCGGTTGTTCAAAGTGCCGCCGTTTTCGTTGACGCTCGATGCGCGTGCAGTCGTCGCTGTTTCAGAGAGAGTTGGACTTCTTTCACCTAAAGACAAAAGTTGAATAAAATCACAATGTAATTAATCGATAGGATTAATATAAAAAAGACAAACAGCTTCATAAATCTGCGAAAGTAATAATTTGTTTTGGTTCGTATAAATACGGCACGCACAAGAAGCAAGCCGTAACGTAACTCGTGCATTACTTACTATATTAGACTTTTCCTACACTATGTCTATGTATTTGACAATGATAATGATAACATAAAACAATGAAGACGCCCATTTTTATAGAATGAAAAAGAGATGTAGCAGATAGAAAGCCTAGTAATAAATGGATATATATCTACTGTCGCCCTTCGATCCGTGTCGCATTGAATGTCTATTACTATTTGTTTGTTTTAACTGATTTATTTAGAGATTATTTATATGAAACCAAATAGTTCGGTTTCATAACGGGACTTTAGCGAGAATCAAATGCTGCAAATTCTCCGCTCTCAGCTAACTTTTAGGCTATAAACAATTCTATAACTGCTGGACATGGGCCTCCTCATGCACCTTTTACGCTGGCCAAGCGGATAGGCGAGTCCACTCTTAGAGCTGGTGTTGCTTGTGGCAGCTGTTTTATTATCCCTTAGCAGTCTTTTATGACACCCACGAGAAGAGACGGGGTAGTGATATTTTATAGCCGACCGGACTCCGCATGGCACATAAATTAAATTTAAAACTTACGATTAATTGCGTCATCCAGCCCACGTGTGATTTATTTACCTTCGACTAAATTTAAGTATTTAAGATTTTTTTTTTTTAATTTTGGATCGTCGTTTTGGTGGGCATACTTTTTGGTACATATTAGGAGTGTGTAGGTATTAACTAGGTAAAATACCCTCAACCGGTTAAGTTGTAACTGTGTACGATATGGGCACGATAACTTCTGAACATAAGTACTGTGGCCAAGCTCAATATTGCTTATATCTATTAAATGTTATTTCGTTCCACTCACCATTATCTTTGGACAAGTACTGCACGCTGTGTATATTAAAAGCGTGGTTATTGGGACTGAAGTCTAACTGCAAGTCCGCGTCTTCTACGGCCATGTTTAGAACCTGAATAAAGACAAACATAAATATTAAATTGTGAATTATATGACACTTATTTAAAATTGTATTTAAAACAAAATTTTAGGATGAAGGTGAATATAAAGATATAGCCAATCCTCGGGACAGTTTGGCCGATAAATGTTGTGAAATCTAAAAGTCGCCAAGACTTGTTTAATGGAATGTTTCTTCTTGTGGTTTGGTGATTTCCATCCGTGAATGTCTACCATTGATTTAACGATGATTAATAACCACTATTTATGTGAAATTATGTAAAATTTCTTTTCTCTTTTTCTAATGTTGGCTTTGTCATTTGAAGGACAATACAAACACCATATAGTAAACTCAGAAATTACTGTAATTGAGAAAGTGACAAAAGTGTGAAACTTAAAATTTGCTTCTATTTCTCCGGTGTCAAAACAATACAATACTATGACAAAACAACGGTGTCAAATACGAGAGTGTCAAAAGTACGCTCAGTTGCTTCGAGAAAATTCGGTCAGTGTTCGGTAGTGCGTAGAGTCTTGGCGAGGCGTATGTATTTAGTAGTTGATCTACACTATTATATCATCTATCATCTACTATATCATACAGGTTATAACGTCCCGCAGCTGTCTCCCAGCAGTGGAACGTTTTAACCTGATATCGACGCACCACATACTCGTACATGGTAACAAACAAAGTTACTTACAGCGAGACGTACCTGTGTCTCGTATCTGGGCGCGGGCTCGTCTTCGCTAGACTCGTATCCTGAAGGAGGCCGTGGAGACGCCATGCTCATGCTCAGGGTGCCGTATTGTTGCATTGCTTGCTCCTTGTGGCGTTTGTATCTGGAAATGTTTTTATAAATTTGTTATCACATCCAATAGGCGGTATAAAGAAAGTCTCTTACCTCATAACAATCTCTTCTCTAAATCCCATTTCAACCCATCCCGTTCAATCCCTACTTATTAATATGTCTGTATGCAATCTTTAAAAACCTGTTTAGGTATAAATCTGTACTATAGGGTTCCTTAACCCCAAGAGATAATTTTGAGGGTCCAGGAACAATGATTATGCTTAAAACTTCTATAAAGCAATTATCTATCCATCCGCAAGTATGTATAATAAAATAGTACTCAATGTACCTAATACACAGAGTTAATCAAAAAAATCGTGAAATTGGGGGCTCATTTTAGAAGCTACAAAACCATGTTTTTGTAATTATCAACCCATTTATTATAATCATTATTACAAGGTAATTATCAGCGCATCTTATAAAGGGGTGTGTTAACGTTTGTCGATCTGAGCTGATGTTGCTATATGTCACGGATGTCGCAGGGCGACTGCACTTATCAGCGGATCGACTGCGCTTTTTTGTATATAAAAAATAATTTTATAGACATTTATCTATTCCACTGAATGAGTAACCCTAGTAACCTAGTGTTTGGCAAAGATCTAATTGTTTTCAAGGCCATTTAATTGTTCCACGAAGCACAGATATGTATATAGTAGCAGCAGAAGCAACAACTAGTGTAAGTGCAACAAGAGATAATATAATGTGATATACATACATGTTATCGTAGGCATTCATATTTAAATCGTTTATAATTGTATTTGTATCCATAACCTTGAAGCAGTAATCACAGCGCACACTAGTCTTTTAATTTATTACTCCTTACTCTGGCCAAATAGATTTGTAATAGACATTTCACATTTCCTGCTTCACAAAGTGCAAATATAGCACGAGGTAGCAGCAAACGCAGCGACTAGTACAAAGGCTGCCAGCGCTAATAAAACGGCCGCTATTTACGAATTGTCTGGCAACCTTTCACCGAACCAACCTAGTGGTCAAATAGTTGTTCTAAATTCTTGTGGCCTAAATGGCCTTTCAAGAGTCACCAGACATGTATAATTTAGGGCGAGCGTAGAAGGTGCTCAGCCAGAAGCTAGTGTGTGCAGCAACGAGCCACGAGGTACAACGAGACGTTTACCTGTTTTTTTTTTAAGAAGCCTAAGGGCTCCTCCGCCGGTAGTCTGGCGGAAGGAATGGACCTCGGCTTAGGCCAGGCACGTGCCGACCTGGTAAAAGTGTTGGCTGAAGGCCGGTGTGTGTTCACGGTGCAGCGAGGGTGAAATACATTTACCTGTTCCACGAGGCGCAGATATATATAGTAGCAGCAGAAGCAGCAACTAGTACAAGTGCAGCGAGCGCCAGTAAAGCGGCGGGTAGCGCTGTGGCGAGAGGGGCCACGGCTATCTGCGGACGACGCGGGAGCTCTGCGGGGGTGAGCGGGGCGCGCACCTCGCTCACTGGTGCTTGTAGACGGGATGCGACCGCTTTGCGGAAGCCTTTTTCTATGGCTCTGTGAAGTGACATAATACATTAGTTAGTACTTAATTAATTAGTAATTAAAAGTTAGTTTTATTGAAGTGATTGTCTATCTATCTATCTATTGTCAAATTTTTAATAATACGTTTATTTTCATTTTTCCCTAAAATGCTGCGAAACAGGTCGGAAATGCACGTAAAGATGACTAAAAACTGATTCATTTACTCCAAAATCGAGTAGTGGGGTAGAACGGGATCTAAAGAGAGGCGTATAAATGCGCGCAACGTTGAAATATTTAATTTAAATATCTCAGCAACTACTGGAGCTATTTTATTAGTTTTTATTTTGGAGTAATTGAATCCGTTTTTAGTCATTTTTACGTGCATTTCCGACCTGTTTCGCAGCATTTTAGAGAAAAATGAAAACATATGTTTCGTTACACTATACTTCTATTTTTTAAATCCGTTTCCAAAATTAAAGTCGGACGATCTATAACGCATCCAGACCTGCTGCAAAATAGCGCATTGAAAAATTAAAATTACGATTGTGCCAAAACTAATAGCCGGACAGCGTCGGGGTTTTGCACACACAAAGTACCTATAAATTATTACATCTTCGCGAAATTTCAGCCCTGTAAGTGTAAAAATGGCCGATTTGTAATTTTTTTAAGGCCGATTTGTGATTTTTTTTTAAAAAAACGCTGTAATTTTCGGTTTTTCTGGATATTCTCCGTTACTAACCTATTCTCCGTTGCTAATTATCTGATCGAATCGTTCGACCTCTCATTTTGTTCATATTTTTATCTCTATAAATCACCTATTTACATTATTAAGATTTTCCATTTCATAAGCAAAAAACTAAATAAAACCCGATCTTTTGTTTAAAAGTGTCTATAACAAATCAATAGACAACATTTCCGAGTGGAAAACATAACGGAATTCATCTACGGACTGTCCTTCATATGGTGGCACAGTCGGTTTCCTACTATAATTTATGTCACACAATCGCTAATACTTTGCTCTATTGCTTGGCCTAATCAGATGAGCTGCCTTCTCGTCTGAAAGTTTTATTCTATAAAAAAAATATGACGCCAATTCACGTAAATTGCTTCAAAAATTAATCAATACTCACTTTTTCACCGGCTTGGAATCCCTCGTCAATATCGCTCCACTGCTCGGATCGACAAAGTACAACCACATATCAGTTCCCTTGTTATCACTCTCCAAAGTCCCGTTTTCGCCCAGATAATGTCTTGCGGTGAGCTTTTCAAGGCCTGCGACTAGACCGATCTTTTCTTCGATAGCGGCTAATACACTTCGGGCCCGACGGCGCATGGCGTCCGCGTTCAGATCAGATATCTCCATTACTAGCTGGTTATCTTTTTGAAGGACATTTATCTGTAATGTAAATTGAATTAGTTTGGGTCATCTTGAAAGGAGAACGAATGTTGAGAAACGTAGCATAATGAAAACTTGGACTGGTTGATAACTTGAAAAAACTCGCCGGTAGTAGCTGGATGATAAGAGAAGACCAAAGAAACAAGGTGATATGGTATAGTATGGTAAAGTTTTGCATAATCCGCAGATGTCCACAGACAAACCACAACTGTCTATAGATAGAGTATTTGTTTACCATCGGGAGGTTTCATCAGGATTGGTTTGAGGAGGATCAGGATCGTTTGCCAGTTTCTTTCAAATATAATACGTTTATTCGGATATAGATATGTGGACTAGTTTGCGATACACATATTCTATTCTATTTGACTGAACGATTTAAAGAAATTATAAGGCGTTTACACTTTTTATTGATACACGCGTAACTACTACTTACTAATGTAGTAAATAAGTTTTCTTCTCCAGTTCTCCAATAAGCCCTAAAATGAAGCAATTTTAAACTGGCACAAACTCCATAGAGCCACCATCATAGTGAATTTGGTGAATGACCATTTACATACAGTCAACTACATACACATAAATAGACTCCACAAGTTTGTGAAGTTGTATGAAAACTCACAGATGAAAGAAACATCTCCCTTGACTCGGTTCACCACAGTTGAATTGATCAAAGTACAGTTGATTATAGCTCAATTACGCAAATTCGTGTTTTGTAAGAACGATTTGCTAGCGACACGGATCGGAACAGACTGAACGAGCAGCATGAAAAGTTGGTGCTTTGAAACAGCTTCGGGCACGCAGCCACGACGGACAGCTTGCGTTTCTCTATCCCTCTATATCTGTAGTCAACTACCTTAATGGCAATGTTCGTAATAATCACTTACCACAATTGAAGCTCTTGCTATATTGTAATCTTGTGGAGAATTAGGATTATCCCTTGCTGTAACGCTGAACTTGAAAGGGAGAACATCTTGAGGAACATTCTCGAAGGTTTTTATATTGCTGATAACTCCTGTATCAGAGTCCAGACTGAAGTATTCTTCAGCAGCTTTGGTCCAGGAATTCTTATGGTATTCTAATTTGCCGAATTCACCGCTGTCTTTGTCTTTTGCCTGAAAATTAATTATCAAAACGATTTTAGAGATCCTTGTATTCTTTCCTAATCTTTTTAGATAATATTTTTGAAACTACATTCTTAAAATTCTTTGGCAACCCTAAAAAATATTAATTTTAAATCGGCAAAATGATTTAGAAATTTCACGATAAACGAATATACAAAATTTTCTGCACTGATGTGGCAGGACGATAGTTCTAATTACCACCAGGTACTGTCTGCTCGTCTGCCCCTTTTTTGTCAAAAACAATATAAACTAATGATTTATAGTTAACTAATGACTAATGTTCAATATTTTAGGGCCTTTCTCATCACCTGCTAATCAAGTATCAGAAAGTCAGTTATACTTTATTAGAAAGTCAGCTTTCTGATAAAGTATAACTGTTAAAGTAGCTGATACTGATATCAGCTACATTTAATTGGCAGATAAATTTATCTATCAGATTATTAACAGTTATAATACTTCATCAGAAGGTGGTGAGAAAGGCCCTAAAAATATTAACAGGATATGATGCATGCGCGTGTGGGAGCTTCTTTTTGGTCTGCAATAAAATATACATAAATTGTTTTTTTTTAGAATATTGCATTAAATCTTACCTTAACTTGTAAGACATTAGTACCCAACAGCATGTCCTTGGTAACAATCGCGAAGTACTTTCCCTTCGCGCCAGCAATCGTGGACTGTTCAGGGAAAACGAAAACCGGTGCGTTGTCGTTAACGTCCGTAACGTGGACTTTCACGTTAGCTCGACTACTTTCAGGGTTTATGAGCCCTTGTATGGACTCCAGTTCGATTTCCAATGAGTATTCGTAAAGGGTTTCGTAGTCTAGTGAACTGGTGTTGAGGTAGATTGCGCAATCTCTGTCTTCGGTCAGTTTTACGTAAAACACGCCTGCAATGTGCAAGTTTCTTTTAAATAAGCAAAAAATACGCAACAATGTCAAAACGTTGATAAAGAAAAATTGCAAGCCGGCGGTGCAATAGACAAGACAAATAATAATTGATTTTGATACATTACAAAGATAAAATCATTTTTCAGCTACGTTTTTGTTACGAGCTCAAAAGAAAATAACTTACCTTGTTGCGACGATTCAGTGAGTTTGCACTTTAGTGGCGTATCGGGTGAATGCTCGCGCTTGTTCAACAGAGGCAATATTCTCACTAAAGTACCATTTGGAGAGTTCTCTTTCACATGTTCCGTGTACACTGTGTCTGCGAAGCCGAGACCCACCTGTAATGAAATAATTAAGAGCAATTAGACTAGCCAATTAGATCAGCAAGCTATGGAAGGAGTTTCTTTATGGGTTAATAACATCCGAAACGAAGGAATTCGACAAAGGACTAAAACTACGACAGAATCATCATGCTGAAGTAGCAACGGCTAAGTTATGTATGTTCGGCTTAAAGGACCAATTTGTGTTGCACGGTTTGGTTAGCAGGAAAATGATAGCAATTGTCGCTCGTGGGTTATTTTCAAATTAACACAGCACAAAATTATACATGTCTATATTTCACGAAGCCGCTCTCAGCAAGGATAGACCGCGTTGAAGTGTTGCCAATACACCAAAACTACTGTACGTTCGAAAATTTTATAAATTTAATTTGATAAAGTAGCTAATAGGACCTACAAACGATGGAGGAGACGAGTCCTTAAATGGTGCCAAGAGACGCAGTGTAAGACGAGCAAAGCGCAAATTTGCTGATAGTGACTGGATGTGAAGGCCGAAGACTTAAGTTATTTTAAAACAATAAAAAAAATCTTAATCAAGCAAAGGGGACAAAATAGTGCTCTTGCACAAATAATGTCGCAATTAATGTTAAGTGTAAAATTATGTTTAATTACGCACAGTTGAACTGTTCCATGTATGAATTTTTATAGAAGCATTTAAGGCTAGCCCAGTTCGAAATTTACTTTACTGGATGGAACTACCAATATAAAATCAGTTTTTACACATTTATACGAAAGCATAAAAAATATACAATGGATTTGGAAATCTTACGACCTTTCATTTAAAACTCTTCCTGTAATAAAATAAATGAAAATTATCTTCTTTTATAAACTTACATCAGGCGGCACTGTAGCAGAATGGCTGACGTATACAGTTAGACTAGTAACTGATGACAATACTGGATCGCCTTGATCGTATGCTTGTACGTCCACCTGAAAACGCAAGTTTATAATTAAACTCATATTTAATTAAGTTTATAGTAATCAAATGCGAAATGCACATTCTGAAGTTCAAACTTTTGCCACTTAATAAATGAAAGTATGCTATAAGTAAATTGTTAAAATTAATGGAAATAGTAAATGCGTAGTGAACGATGACTGGCGACCTGAATGATTCCAATACCTTTTTTAGGATCTATCGTCTCGCCGCAGGGCTGTGCCTCCCTTTTAATAATGTGGGAGTTGATAATCCACAATGGGTCATTATCGGGTCATAATCTAAATACTTTGAGGGCTCCATGTAGATTGTTGAATTTCACATATGCCCCGCTATAATTGGAAAAATCCGTACTCAAATAGAGCTCACAACCTCATAATGTGAATCAGGGTAAGGCAAAGATTTTAGAGGTGGTGAAGTTCCTCAAGGCTTGTGGTAGCGGCTTTGTTATCCTTTAGTCGTCTTTTTTGACATCCGCGGGAAGAGGTGGGGGGGTGGTGCTATTCGAAAGCCGGCCGACAACACACGGTCCACTATAAGTTGATTGTTAATTAAATAATAGTATGGTAAATGCACGCTTGAGGGCTGAGGGGGAGAGTGCATGCTGCAATGCAACAGCCGCTGGGCGCGCTCGACTGGTCACGTTACCCCTCTCTCAGAGAAGACTACCTTGTACTGCATTTCCCACTTTATCTTATTTCCCTAATGTACGTACGTGTTTCGGTAGTGAGAGAGATATTCCAGAGCCCATTCTGGGAATGGGCTCTGGAATATCTCCAAAGGTGGGCAGCGCATCCGGGAGCGTGCCAACGTTGACTTGTCACTTTGAACTAATGTTGGCATGTATCGCGGATGCCTATGGGCGACAATATTCACTTATCATGAGGAGGACTGTATGCTCGTCTGCCGCCTTCGTACATAAAAAAAAGCGTATTGAAGAATTACTGATGTATGTTCAACTCTAAAAGATAAGATTAGTAGTCGTTTTGTAATATTAGTTATCCCACCGCAGGTCATATGCCTCCCATTATAATAACGAAGGAGTTTTGGGTCATAATTCACTATGAGGGTACACTTCCCGGCCGATAGTAATACACATCGGCCTTTAGAAAGAGACTATCGGCTAACTTTGGTTTCGTAGAGCGTTGTCTCTGTCGTGTGCCGTTACGACAGAGACCACGCTCTATGAAACCGAGCTAGCCTATCGACGTGTCTTACTTTCGAGCGGGATGTGTACAAAGAAGATTGGTGAATTTTACACATGCCCAAGCTAGTTATAATTGGATCAATCAAATACAATAGAATTCACAATCTCATAGCAAGAATAAAACTATTAAAAGAAGAATACTTTCAGTATACTCACAGTATATTCACTGTCGGTCTCTTTCCTAAGATCGTCTCTAACTCTGACCGCGCCAGTATCTGGCTCTACGTGGAAGTATTTAGAGGCTTTCCCTCTACCGACCAGTTTGTACCGAACTTTATTATTAGGCGCGGTAGAGTCAGCATCGACAGCGGTCACCGTCTCAACAAGGCTGCCGATTGAAGAAGAATCCTCCACTGTGTTTGGTCGGACGACTGATGTGAAGATTGGTGCGTTGTCGTTTTTGTCCTTAAATGAGGGGGAGGAATATAGGTACTGTAGTTACGCCTTAATTAAATAACAGGACGTGTAAAACAAAACAGACCTTATAAAGGTATAAAAAGCCAGCTTGCACCTATTTTTTAAGGTTTTTGAACTTTCTTTCTCAAAGAAACAATATTCACATAACTGAGAAACAATATTTGTACGATTACTGTCTAGACAATAATTTCTATAGGTACATATATATATATATATATATATGTTAGCTATTCTTAGAGAGATATATTATTCACTAGCTTCTACCCGCGGCTTCGCTCGCGTGGGCTAAGCAGCTGTGAAAGATTTTTAACACCTGTAAAAGCACTGACATGATGGACTTCACGGACGAAAATCCCTCCAGTAGTGTTTGAGTAATTATATTTAAAGCCATTTTTTTATTTTCCTCTACAATTCAATTTCCTTGTGTCATATGAAAATGACACATATACCAGTTTTCTTCTGGACACTTTCATTAGTGAAAACCCGATCAAAATAAGCTCAATAGTCAAAAGTGGCGTACGTCGGTACTCCTATTTTGGCGGTTTCAGAAATCGGGTACCTACTCCCATTTAGAATTATGGGAATTTCGTATTTACTTAATTCATTCAATAACGGGTATACGACAATAAGTAAAATATAATATAGATAATTAACTAACGCTAATCAAATAAGTGTATAATTGAAAACCGTTGAGTTTTGGGTTAGACTGAAAAGTAAGGACCTAAGCCGAGGCATAGGTTGATTAAATGCGCCGGTATCCATACCGTTCAAATGGTGGCAGTTAAAAAAAGAACTACCCGTACGGTTCAATCCGCATTAGCGACAAGACAGTGCTTTCCGAAATTTAAAACATCCATCTAATTGCGTCATCAACCCGTGTGTAATACAATATGGAAGTGAACTGTGTGGTATTGTGTGCAATTTAGACGATGTATAAGTATGTTATGTGTACACATGTGTGGTTATTTCTACTCACATCAACAAGAACTTCAACAATGGCGGTAACCCCTTGCCCCTCCTCATTATTCTCCTCAGTCCCCACCATGATCTCGTGGCGGGCGGTCGTCTCCCTATCCAAGGGCCGTAACGTCCGTATCATGCCGGACTTGCGGTCGATTGAGAACAGTTCCGTATCCCCTCGGAGAATTACATATGTAATTTCTGGCATTGTGTCTGGGTCTTCGGCCTGGAAAGTAGTAAGTGATAATTAAATCTCACAATTGGAAAAGGAAGGATATACTCCTTTCTCACAATAAGACTACTGTAAAATGTACTATGTAGACGTTGCGGTAGTTATGCCAGAGCTCATTTCATATCCACTCATTGACGAGTCCACTCTTTTAATTTGTTTTCCCTTTGTCGCCTTTTACCACACTCACGAGAAGAGAGAGAAGTGGAATAAAATAAATGTAAATCGTTAGTCCATTATACTCTCTACTTTCCATCTCAGATGAATATAAAGTGTAGTATTAAGAGTTAAATAAAATCATCGTCACTATCCTCTAAATCCATTTCTAAATTTCCAAAGAAATGCACCGTAATTCAAATGCGTGATAACGTTTGCCATTCTGTCGTGGGTCCAGAAACACATACAAAGACAAACACACCAACCCTAACCCAAACAAACATTTGTTTTTAAACAAATGAATGCTGTTTTAAACAATGACCGCGACTCGAACCGGCAACAGACAAGGGCACCGCACGGGTCCAGTGCGGATTCGCTGATTCACATGCTCCAGATAAATTATCGAGATTTTTAAATTATCGAGTTGGCGAGTTTCCTCACGATGTTCTCCTTCACCGCTGATATGACGATAATTTTAAATATCCGTACAAAAGTAGAAACTCAGTGGGATATGCCGAGGATTTCAACTCACGACCTCAATAATGACAGTTGAAAATAGATAATTATAGATATTTTTTTTTAATATTTATTTACATAGCGCTCATTTATTAATAGATAATGCATTGCTTTTTTAGAGTTAATAAAATTATCAAGAGAGAACTAGCTGGTATTTACTGAGAAGTACTACGGTACCAGCAACTTCGTTCGCGCGAACTTGTGATTCCCGTGGGAACTCCATAATTAATGTAGATAAAAAATATCCTAAACATTAAGCCAACATATAAGTTATAACTGGGCCCAATTTAATTAAAATCCGTCCAGCGGTTTTTGCGTGATGCGCGTTCAGACAGACAGACAAAAAATTCAAAAATTGTTGTTTTGGACTCATTAGTACTTTATACTGCAATCCCCTTTTTCAAAAACTATTTCATGTACAGACATCGCTCTGTTACAATTTTATTATCTAAAATATATGTATATATTATTGTAGAATGTCTTAATTTATCCAAAACAGTTCATAACGTCTGGTACTTACGTGAACCTTGACAACGGGATAGTTGTTGACGTTCTCCGGGGCATGCACAGAGTACAAAGTCTGCTGGAAGAATGGCGGCTCATCTGGTACGTCTTGCACTTGTACTGTGACGGAGGCCGTGCCGAAGCGCTTGTCTATGGCGCCGTCTGTTGCCGTTACCACAAATTCGTATTCCTGGAATTGCAAGTCGTAAACTGTAACGTAGTTATACATCTCTAAATTCTAAGACTTAGAGCCGGGTAAATAGAAATAGGCCGAGTCGTATTTTAAAGAACCTAATATATTCTGCATAGAGATTAGTTTCGGTTTAACACACGTTTTAATCTTACACTCGCAGACTAAAAAATAAATGTTAACAAAATTATAAATCTTCGTAATAAACTCGATATTAATATTTCGTTATTAAACGATATCATAATATTTAATTTTATGACACATGCGATTTGAAATGAAAAACAGAGATGATCAGAGGACTCTTCTCCATATTAAATATACCATGGACTACAAGATAACACAATATAATACAAAATACCTTATTTGTATTAATATTTTAATAAATAAATTTTTGTATATCAGTGTTTGTAACGCTCAACTATAAGGCATCGGGCGTCAGTCACTGATCTGGTGGCTAAGACACGCGACACACCGATTGATAAAACCATAGAGCAGTCAGCTGCAAAGTTATACATCATACAATCAAATAGTCATACAATTCACTATACCGGACTATGGACATCTGCAATTACCTATAGGATTTGAGACTCACGGCCCACCCTAACGACATTTTAAAAAACCCTTTAACAAAACACATTAAAAAGATATCAAAAGGAGTCATTCCAAAACCCTTAGGATTGTAGTTACCTGTTTACGTTAGCCTGGTACAATAAGTCTCTCTTATCAAAAAAATGTGTCATTTCGAAAAATAGTTGCACTCGTGTTGTACCACTTCAAAGGTAACAGCTGAGGTTTGAACTCACCTTAGTCTGCTCATAATCCAGCTCAGTGTTGGTAGTGATAAGTCCGGTGGAATTATCGATGATGAACGGTAGGTGAGTCGGCAGGCTGTAGCTAACCATCGCATTAACACCTTCGTCGCTGTCGGTTGCGTGCACGTAGCCTACCACTTCGCCTGTTACGCCTAGAAAATTAGAATAATCTATAGATAGATATCAGCCTACACCATCCCATTTTAGGGAACAGACCTCCACTAGTAAATTAGTAGGGGGTTCAGATCGTAATCCACCAGGCGGGCCCAGTGCGGATTAGTAGATAGATACACATGCTTCAGACTTCTTCTGGAGTATGTGGGTTTCCTCACGGTCTTTTCCCTCTCCACCCAGCTCGTGGTAATTTTAAAATCCGTACTTGAGTAGAAATTCAATGGCACGGGGCGAGGATTTGAGTTCACAACCTCATAAATAACAACCCTGAATAGATTTCCCTTGGCTGTCACCGCTTTCATAACTTAATATACATTATTTATAAAAATTATACTTTAAAGATCAAGGAAGTTTCTTATTAGAACGAGTGATGTGAAATTTATAAAGTTTATTTTTAGGTGATATAAAAATACAAATTACAAGATTTTGTAAAGATTTTATACTCAGCGTTATTACAAGTTATTACACGTGTAGATTGAAAATGTTTGCTGTTTTAAGAAATTACGCTTATGGCCGAGCATAGTAAAAATACAACAGTATATTATCTTCATACAAACGTGGCAGTCACGGTTTGTTTGTGTACGTGTCATACATTGCAATGAACCACCCTTCAATGCTAATCGACGAAGGTAATACCTGGACAATGACGTCCGAGTTAAACTACTGTTGTGTTCTTACTATGACATAATAGATGCCAGTAATCACTAAAGGTCTGAAATTAAGAGACAATATGGATACTTTTCATAAAAAAATATTTAATCAATTAAAAAATGAAGAAACTTTTGTGTAGAAGCGGATAATTCAACTTACCCTCTTTAACGTGGAATGTATAGGAATCTTCGTCGAATTCTGGATTGTTGTCGTTGATGTCAGTAACCTTGATGTTAACTGTCGCGGTGCTCGATAACTTGCCCGGATCTTCAGCTTTTACCATCTGAAAGAAAAAAAACAATATGTAAATTAGATAAATACATACATTAATTATGTGTATCCCGAACCAATTTCAGTGTCGTCGAATATTCTAGTTTAAAAGTAAGATTTCAACATCAAAATAAGACATAAAGTAAAAAATACCGTTCTCAAAATAAGCAGTCGTTCTCAAAGAGTTATTGTATATATGTACTGCTCAAAGTTAGAAACAATTCAATGTATAAAAAGGTACTAAACTTTGAGTTTGAATTTTGAATTTAAACTTCGAGGCGTAAGTCGTAACTGTACATCTTGAGATTTTTTCAATAAAAATAGGTAGCAGATGAGCTGACAGTCACCTGGTGGTAATTGAATATTGTCGCCCATGATCATTCACAATACATGGCAACATCAGTAAAAAATGATGAACGTTGGCATGCATGCACTTGGATGCGCCATCTACTTTAGAGACTTACGGAGTGGAATTGTAAAAAAATATTGGGAGTTCTAGACGATACGTTCCTACGTTTGATAACCTCAAGATATAATGAAATTATTACACATTATAATGAAACAATTAAGATATATAAATTATTAAAATATGTAAAATAATATTGTACTTGTAACATTATATACAGTACTCGTATGTGCTCACCAGTTGATATCTCGTCAGCACTTCTCTATCAAGTCTTCTAATGACAGTAACGATGCCAGTAGTTGATCCAATAGAGAACTGGCGGAGATCATTCCCCGATAGAATGGAGTAGGTAATTGGCTCGTTTTCGGGATCTTTCGCCTGGAATAAAAAAGTACATTACAGATTTCTAGAACAGGTGATTTTAGGTGACAACATTTTGACATTCAGGTAACGCGTGTCCATCGACTGCAAGAGTGCAAGCTATTCCAAAATCAGGCGACACCACACGGCCAGTTCCTTAAAATACGAAACTTAAATCTAAATGTATATATCTTCTCAAGATATTAATAAGAACTCCTAATTACTACAGAAGCTTAATTGCCAAGAATGATTAGATAAATAGCAAATCTTGTAAAGATTTCAGTAATCAATCAAAACTTGGCCCATCTGCATCCGCCCATCCTCTACATGAGCATATGCGGAGGCTGAGGAAACGCCATCCCACGTACTCTTGCAGTGCTGGGATGTGGTATCCCAATGAGTGAAAGTCAAAGGTTGCTACCAGAAGCATTTAGAATGCCCAGAACTGCTCAACTTCTGGAAGGAGCTAGGGTGGACCGAGTAGAAGCCATACTCAAGTTCGCCTTTTATCAACTAAAAAAATAAAAATTGTGGAAAAGAGCCCAAGGACAAGGCTGGCTTCCAAGCCTTGTTAACTTACTTCGACGGGACTGGACATTGACAAGATGCGTTTTAAATTGTTTTGCGTTTAAATTGTTAATTATGAAGAAAACTCAACACTCTCACAATGTGCTAATTGTGCTATTGTCGTATAAGAAAAAAAATGATACTTACAGTAACAGTGATGACAGTAGAGTTGATAGCAGCGCCCTCTGACACCGGCGCGTGGTAATCCCGGGAAGAGAATTGCGGTGGTCTTGTATTGGGTCCAGGTGCTACTGATAGCTCCACAATGCCTTGAGAACTAAGTCCTTTAGCGTCTGTAGCTCGTATAGTCACGCTGTATTGCTCGCCTGCTTGCAATCGGCCTGTACTTGCTAAGAGAAAAATAAGATTGAGTTAGAAGAGACTTCTATAGTTAAGATTGTTACTTTTATCGATTTTTGGAGACTTAACTATAAAATAAATCCACACCAAAATTATAATAAATCCGAAAGTGTGTTTGTTTGTTATTTCTTCAAAACTACTGAGTCGAATGCAATGAAATTTGGCAGAGAAGTAGCCTGAAATTTGGAGAAGGATATAGGATGCTTTTTAAACCGGAAAACTGATTATTTCTTCAGGAATCGTTTACTTTTAAAAAATATCACAAGGAGAAAAACTACAATATCACATTTTTATTATATTCAATTTTATTAGCTGATTTGAAATTGGAATGGTTGCAAGCTCCTTATTTACTTCTTCAATAGACGGCTACGGAACACCATTTGCAAAAATAAAGTTGTAAACATGATTTAAATGACATAATATGTCATGTCGTATGGTTGTAAATAACAAAAATATCTTGCTTTTTTACTTGAATCGAGTATAAATACTAGTCACCTTAGGATGTTATTCACTAACCACAAAAACAGTTGGCTTATTGTTCAAATGTTTGTACCGTTTAGTGTTTATTCAAGTTACGGTAATTTTAACTGACGGTGTAGATATAACAAAATCACTTATTACTTGCGCGAAAACAAAGGTTATACAATAGTCTTTTTTTTTATTTCCCCTTCAATTAATAATAAATAATTAAAGGAGACAATATAAACTACTATGATAAACAAATTATGTATACTTTAGTATATATTGTTGTTTTTAAAACACATGCAGCAATTTTAAATCAGAACGTTAGATATAAATCACAGTGTCATCATTCACACACAAAAACGTGATAATCAAATTACATTCGCGTGCAAAAACACATGCTCGTACTTTCACGATTAAATAATAATTTTAATTATATTACACTTTGGAATATAATTAAAACTTTTGGACTTTGGAATTATATTACAGTCACCTTAAAACTGAACTGTGAACAATGTTGTGTGTCACCAAGAGCAAGGTTTTCTGCCTAAGGTTTAGAACCGATTTAAAGATATCAGTAACAATGACATGAGTTTTTTATAAAGGTTACGTTTGGAATTAAATGTAATAGAAAAGTACAATAAGTTTAGCAAGCACATCTGAGCGTTGTGACGTCACACGTTGCTAGCCACGCTACGCGTGCCGTCTTCAACGCTTATTCGAGTGGGTTAGACCAATCATGGTCATGAGCTGATTGAAGAGGTCATCTTATCTGTTTATGTAGAAACAAACATAAATATCGGTTTTATATAAACTTCCAGTCAATCCACAAGCAATCGCTTTTCTACGGGTGCGGTATAATTCAAAAATAGTCGGTTTAAATTAAGCCTAATTTCTACTTTTTGAAAACTGAAAACAATAAAAACCTGTTTGTATCCTGTAATTTCAAGGTGATATTGTGATAGTGCAACTTACATATAACACCAGTGTTGGGATCGATAGTGAATTTGTTCCCGCCATTGTTAGAGACGTGATATAGGCTGTACGTAATACGTGCGTTCTCACCCTCGTCGATGTCCGTGGCTTCCACCTGCGAAATATAAGAATATGCTTGAAAATTACTTTTTAACTTAGATATCATACCTTAGCATACCATCAGCCTATGTATCTCCACTGCTGGATATAGGTCTCTCCCGAGGACCCTCACCACACACGGTTTCAGCTCTACTCATCCACCCACTACCGGCGATTTTCTTCAAGTCGTCAGTCCACCAGGCCGCCGGAGCGCGACCCACGCTACGTCTCCCGTTACGTGGTCTCCATTCGAGAACTCGCCTCGCCTATCGGTTTTCGGTCCTGCGGCATATATGGCCTGTCCACTGCCACTACGGCACTACGGGTAGCTGATTGTTTAAATTATGTCGGCAATTTCAGTTCTTCGTCGAATTTCTTCTTTAGGGATTTTAACCAACAAGGAAACTCCGAGCATAGCTCTTTCCATGGTTCGCTAAGCGACTATGAACTTGTGAACCAGACCTACCGTCAGAGACCGCGCTTGGATAAATGTACTTTATTGTACACCAAAACATACAGAGGAGAAACACAAAAATACAAGTACATAATTAGAAGTACAATAGGAGGCCTTATCGCTAAAGCGATTTCTTCCATGCAACCTTTGGGTGGTAAGGAGAAGTTTGTAGATGAATAAACTTATTAACGTGATTAGATTGAGAGTGCTTAAATTTAATTGGTCAATAGTTCCAATGCAGGAGCTATGTCCTGCAGTGGAGCTATTGACCGCTATTGACCTACTGTTCTATAGAGACAGAGCTCTTTCAAGGTGTGCCACAATGTTCGGTCATTTGTCTCCTATCTCCATCTAAATTCTATCCCCATTATTCAGTTCTATTCAGTTCATCTAGCAATATTTACATTAATAGGACGACCACAGCATGAACATCATTCACATCAAAATTACCAGACCTGAATCAACTGAACCATTTTTTTGCAGTAGTTTTAAATAAAGCATCTTCTCCGTAAACACCACAAATCTCTTTTCGAGCACTAGAAGCATTCATACCCTTGTCGAAAAAAAATTTAAAAACATATCTAGTTTTCTCCTTATTAACTTCCATTTTAAAATTGTTAAAAAATATGAATAGATGAAACGTTTTACTTATAATTTCAATTTACCGCCATTCCAAAAAGTCAGCTGTGAAACAGTATATCACTTTCCCGCCAGTGATCAGTGTTGCCAGAAAGAAATATAGCACGCTAAGTTCACATGTTCAAAAAGGCCGCGAACTTTTCCGACTACCTATTACAAATAGCGATAAACATACTTTTCCAGAACAAGTGAGTATTCTATTGTTTACCGAACTTATTATTAGAACCTGTTTCACAATCTTCACATTCACTGAATATCTTAAAGGCCGCTCTGTAACGAAATAACTCATTGTCAAAGACGCTTATATTCACCTTATATACAGCAGCGGGTTCCAAATTAGCGGGCACTGTGATCGGTTGCGTCTTCGGTATGACCGGTGCGTTGTCGTTCTGGTCTAGAAGCTGCACTGCTAAGGAAAGCGGAGCTGATGCCGCTCCTCCGTTTGCTTCCCGACTTACCACCTGAAACAGCACACAATATAATGTTATAATGGATTCGCGAACCAGTCAAGCGTCTTCCGTTTGCTTCTCGATCTACCAGCTGAACCAGTAAATATGTTCATGGCCTTTAGGCCCTTTTAATATGACATTTGTTTTTTTATATATGCAGTGTTATAAGTTTACTCGTATATAGATTTTAAATATGCGGAAAAATGTCACCTACTAAAATAATATCAATTTTAGAATGTCAAAAAAGTATGGATGTGCTAACTTTTTCTTTTGTATATATTAATTTATTCTCAGGAATTTGTACGGTACGCAAATCAGAAGTAATTTTAGACAAACTAAGGTTTTCACAATGTCCTGGTGTATACATAAGAGGACACGAAGTCATACCATAATTTTTGGTCTACATATACTAAGTTAAAGTTAGTCGTCGGGTATTTATTTGCAACGCGTCTTTGAAGACTTATATCGTTAATCAACCAGTACTTAACATTTACTTAATTACTTAACACCTACACGCTCCTCAACACAACACTGGGTGGAACCTGGGGACACGAAGAGTCTAATATGTATAACATTTATCAGTGTAGCATTCGAGCCCTACATTTATTGGTCCTTCGAGCGGGATGCAGTGGTTGGATATGCACTATACGGTGCATCCTAACATTTATTACATTTTTATATTCAACATTAATCTTTAAACAATCATTTTTCGCGACACAAACAAGGGTGCTCAATAACAACAAACATTTAGATTCTACACGACCATAATATTGGACAGTTTGGAAAACGCGCGCGCGGTTTGTTCAAAGATTTGCCGATCGCAGTTTTTAGAGCTTCGTGAACGTAAAAACCTTACTGATAAAATTATACTTGCATCAACTGGCATCAGAGACGCAGTAGAACGCCAAAAAAGGAACAAATACTGCGATACTCTAACAGTACGCCAATATTCAATCCGTTTTAAATGACGTAAGCGTCGGTTGCACTATATTGAAGTATGAACGCTCTGTGGCGACTTTAAGACTTAGATCGCGGAAAATAGTGAATAGTTTCGTAGATAGACTTTTATAAGCATTTTGTATTATAGTTTTTAGTTGAAAATGAATCTTAAATATTGAGGACACTGGTAATATGCTTCATCCATATACATATCTCCAATTACGCTGGTTGGATTTATTTATCTCTCTATTCAGTCTTTAATCAAAGCATTTTTTCTGCTCACCTGGAATCTAAATTTGCCGGGATTCGGAGGGTCTCTATCCAACTTCTCATCATTAACAATGAGGAAACCATCCTTATCGATGTCGAAGAATGTAGTCGTTAATTCGAACGTGTATTTTGGTATTGGATCTCCTGGCCCCTGTAAAAATATATAACATGTTAAATAAGGTTGCAACATTTTATAATTCTATGTTACGTAAAAGGGCTTGATATTCAAGCCAAAGCCTTCACATTAAAAAAAAAATGTCACTGGTAGTAAAAATGGTTGTACAAAAAAGATATGTGAAAAAGATAAATTAGAAGAAAGAAAGTGCTTTCATTATATCTCTTCCATTATTAATAAGTTTCACAAAAATAGCCAAAGCAAAATAACTACAGCAGCTGAAGATTTTATTATAGCCAGTCCTTCATTTCCAATTTTATGTTAGAGTGAAATCAGTTACTGTCAATTGTAATAAAGACAAAAACCTTCACCTTAAGTGCAAGCAAAAAAATGGCTACAAGTTACTTACCAAATCGGGGTCGGATACGCTCAATTTTATAGGCTGTCCGTTTTTATCAAGCACTTTGGTGCCTTTGGGTGAATTTTCCTCGATTTCTCCTTCGTCTGAAGAAGCCTCTACCACTGGTGGGGAAGCGTCTACTGGACGCACTGTTATTATCAGTTTGGCTGTTGTAAATCTCTTTGCTTCTGTTACTTCTTCCGCCTGAATTTTTTTTTTAAATTATTTTATATTTTTTATAATCCTAACCCTAAAGCAAGATATAGAGGGGTAGATAACACAAGATGTCCATTGCTGCATGCCGGAAGCGCTTAACTTCTACTTCTCGCGCCGCTCGTTCAGTCTGTTCCGACCCTTGTAATAATACTCATAAAATAATAAACATAAAATATAACTCAATGCCATAACTAATTAATTAATATTAATTTCCACAATATAACCTAGTATCATGAACTCTGGTAATCTGGAACTCTGGAAGTCTGATTTAAAAATAATCTGAACATTAATTTTCACATACTTCTACAGTATAACCTAATAATCTATACTAGGAAATACGTATTATTCCTAATACTTGTATTATCCAGTATATCTTTCTTGATGTGGCCATTTGCCTTTTTCATGAAGTCAGTATTACCTAATTGGGTTTATACTAACACAACGCAATCAGCCCTTTCAGAACCCACTGCAGGACATGGGCTTCCTAATGCACATTGTCTTGTGAATCCTGATGCATATCCCTTATATAAAATCCATTATTCCTTGGTGTAAAACTCCTTAAAACGCCACGCTGGCCAAATGCGCTCTCCGCTCTCCGCCACGCAAGTCCACTCTTTTAGAGGTGGTGTAGTTTCTCAGGGGTTGTGGTAGCCGCTTTATCCCTTAATCGCCTCCTACGACACCCACGGGAGGAGATGGCGTGGTGCTATTCTTAGTCAGCTGACACCACACGACACAAGGGAGGAGCACAATGAACTAACTGCACTAAATGCTACGAGAACAAAGTCATGAGTACAGCTAGTGCCTCAATATGTCTTCACACCCAACTTTCATATTATTTTAAATTTAAATGAAACAATTCTAAAACCGAAACTCGTAAGAGGTATTTTATTAAGTGTCATTAGTCCATATTTTAACCTCAAAAAACAGGGGTCCCTAGGGACCCCAGCGGGACACCGACGGACAGCCGGACTTTTTATGTACATTTGTACCCAAATAGGCTTGTTATAAGCCAGCTGTGAATTTAAGTAGGACACATGTTGGGATTATAATGAATTCGTATCTGTATGGTTGGTTTTTGGAAATTGTTTGTTGTAAACATAATTATAAGGTTGACAAGGTGAGGGATGTAGCGGGATTTTAATGTCTAGGAATGATTGTTTTAAATCTAAAGGTGCGAACAAACATGAACATTTATGTTTAATGAAATCGGTTGATATGCAATTGAGGCCACGTATCGGGAAGCGCATTGTACAACCTACTCATTTTTTTCGCTGGTTCTGTGACCAAAAGGAATTTGTCCTCCACAAAGGGATTAATTCAACAAAGTTCAAAGTATTTTATAGTGCTATAAAATGTATACCTTTATAATCAGCTGAAACTTCTTGGCGATAGTAGTATCAACTGGTGTCAATTGTCTCACGCCACCAGTGTTCGGATCTATAGCGAAGTAAGTAGCCCAAGAATCTGGTTCCCCACTTTCTATAGTGTATCGGATTCTGGCGTCTAAAGTATCCATGTCGACTGCCTGTATTTTCTCAGGTTCAATTGTTAGGATTCCTGCTAGGACGCCGCTGTTTACCTTAAAAATTTTAAGCACAAATATGTCAATATTTTAAAAGCAATTTCTGTTAAGCTATTATTTTTTATGAAGTAAGTGACATATAGAACGACTGCATAATTGTAAATGGCAGAGTAAGTTATAGATTGGCTGCGCAAATTAAAAACCTAGTGAGGGACGGACGCCTCTGTCAAAAAAATAGATTTTACATTTTTGGCGATATAGACAAAAATACTCAAAAATATCGTGTCGTAGGAGACGAGCTACAATATCAAGGTCCCATAATCCCATGATATCACTTTATATAACATCGAATAGACAAATTCAAACATGTTATACCTCTTGTAAAATTTAGTTCTGAGCACTTAGTGTGCTTCTAAATTGAAAATATTATGTCAGCCGTAGGACTCTACGCAGTTGACAAATGTTACTGCCGCACTGCTTTGTCATTTGCAGAACATTGCTACTTATTACACTATCACAGACCAATGTATACATATAGATTCGTTATAGATTAAATTAATATATTCAAATCATTTCTTTGAAGAAATAATTAAGTAGTTTTATATTCCTATTGGTCTTATTCTCAAAGGTCAGTCCAGGGGGAGGTAGCCCATCAGCTATACCAGGTTGTCTTAGTAATTCGACTAATTTTACTATTTTATTTGTCAATAAATCATACGACATTTCCACCTTCTCGTTTACCGGAGAATCTTCTTCATACGGATTTTCTCTTAGAAAAACACTTCATCTTATAAAAGATGTTTCTAATTTACTTTTGTCAAAAATTTTAACTTACAAAGCTAGTGTACTCGGGATTGATGCACGCGCCCTCATGCAGGGTACAGCCTTTGTAAATGAAGGAGGGGTCCTGGTCATCACCATCCAATACGTTTACGGTCAACGTAGTTGTGCTGGAGAGACGCCTTTTTGTATCGCGCGCACGATCCTGAAAGATTTACAAGAGTTTTCGTTTTAATGCTCATTCATCTTTGTTTAGCAAAAAAGGACTAGTTGGACGAATCATTAAAGTAAAGATTCGGATAAGATTGTTAAAGGGTTAGAAAGTTGTTTGGAAGATATATACAAATAAAATCAGATGGATGCCCAAGTAAGTACAGGGTAAGTATTTCTTAATCTTCTTAAGTTAAACTAGCCCAAAAACAGGACTTTAAAAAATCATGTTAAAAATGATGATCTCTTTCAAAAACTGTGTCAGAATTTAGAAGGATATATAAACCCACTAGCTAGATAAAAACAACAGTATAAGCTAAATACTCGTAAGTTAAAATACTCCAAAACAGAAGAAAGTAAGAAGCAAATGATAGTAGAATACTTACAGAAGCAACAATAGTGACTAGATACTGCTGAGTGCGCTCGTAGTCCAAGCTCCTGTTGACTGTAACCTGCCCCTGATGAGGCAGCGCTATGGAGAAGTACCCATAGCCGTCGACAGCGTTCTTTTCTTCTAAAGTCTTATTATCCCCTGGTACTATGAAGTATTCAGATAATCCGTTGACACCAGCATCGATGTCGACCGCGCGGATTTTATCAAAAACTGTAGTGCCAATTGGTACTAGCTGTAAAAAAGAATCAGTAGCTAGTAAAATAAAAGCGGGTAGTAAAAACATTTCAAAGACTCTATATTCTAATACTCTCATTGACCGGTGCGAAATGATTCAATTTTCATCATTAAATACGTAATTTACGTTCTCTTTAAAATAGCAACTGACGAAGTGACAGATTGTTGTTTAGATTGTAGGATATATAAAATCTAGAATTTGTGACAGAAATATAAAATTAAATTCACGATTAAAAATTATTTCGTGCCACCTGTGCAAGAGATAATTCTGTTAGCCTATGTCTCTCCACTATTGTATAGGCCTCCTGGTTTATGCTTTAATTACGACGCTAAGCAGGCGGGTCAGTGATACACCGAGTCTATCATATCTTTCCCACCCGTAACGCTGTTGAACGTCACCGGTCTTGGATAATGACCCGTCCGTTGTCCAGTAGTGCTCTGCTACAAGCTTGTGTGTCATGAAATGATGAGCGAGACCACAGTAAAATCCCATACACACTTTTGCATCAAGATTGTTTATATAAATTTTGTGAACTCTATCAAATGTCTGCAAAGTAGCTAGTTTCCTTACCTCCGACACGCTGGTCTCATAAGGCGTGCCCTGGAACTCAGGCGCGTTGTCGTTTATGTCCGACACTCGTACTATCACGGGGATCGTACGCCTCTTCTTTGTAGCCCTCACTTGACACACCAACTGCAACATACTTATTAGTAAGCCTGAGGCTAAATATTGATAACGTGAGATTAATTGTATTGGATACCGGAACTGCTTTCTAGAGGACAACAACATTAGCATTTAATCTATGGTACGTTGTGTAAACACACAGTAGTTAAGATAACACAAACATGGTGTATAATAACACAAAGTTTCACAGGCATGGGATAATAATTAGAAGCGAGTTTTATGAGTGATCACTTGATAGCATCTGTGTTATATGAACACATATTTGCGATTATAGATTTGTGTGTTATTTTGAATCACGAACTACTCGTAGCATGAAACTCTTCTTCTAAAGTCGAGCTCTGAATTCTTTTTACGAGAAATTATGACTTTTATTGTCTTACAACTACCTTAGAACGTCAGAGGATTCTTTGTTCGAGCTATAGGACACAGTTATAATAAAATAAAAAGTACAACGGCTAAGGTAATAAGGTTAGGTTTTTAAACGCTTGTATTTAGACTGGTATCAAAACAGAAAATCATTCCTGAATAACTGAAGTAAATCATTTTACTAAGAACGTCATCATCAAGTCGACGGAGCCCCGCCACTTATTTCCTTATACTGCTGACCTGCTGACCTTATATTATACCAGAGGACCTAAACCTAAACACACCTTTAAATTTTCTGACCCTTCAGTATATCTTGCCGCTCATTTAATCATTGCTCGTTTTTAAATATACAAACTAACCTGGAACACCATATGCGACAAGTTATCAGCATCTCTATCCAGCGGCTGCAGCAGCTGTAGCCGCTTGCCATCCAATTGGAATAAGGTGGGACCTTTTGGGAAGACGGTGGACAGTATCACGTCGGAGTCGGGGTCGCCGACAATCGGTAGTAGTGGTGGTATCATGCTTTGGTTTACTTCTGCAAAGATATTTCGAATTTAAAAAAAAGAACATTTTATGATAGGTATTATCAATCATTTAAAATATACACACTTAGCCATATATGTATTTTTAAACGTGTATCAAGTTCTCCCACTGCCGGGCTAAGACGACCTACAGTTCCTCCACTCCTTTCGGTGATTAATTTACAAAGTTCGATTTCTAGGTCTTCATTTTCTAGGGCATCAAGAGCATGATACCCTCTTGGCATTCTATCTTATACATGAAGTGTAATAAAGAAAAGGTTTTTTGAGTAATAAAATAATAATCGTAACCAGCCTTCTTTTCGTCCACCGCTGGACATGGGCCTCTTCATGCACTCTGTCTTGTATATGAGGAATCTATGGCCTTAAAACGGCACGCTGTTCGAGCGAATTGCAGAGGCCACTGTTTTAGAGATGGTGTAGTTCCTCAGGGCTTGTGATCCACGGCCCACGGGAAGAGATGGAGTGGTGCTGTTCTAAAGCCGGCCGACACCACAAGGCCATTATAATAAAATAATAACAATTATAATTAAAGTAAGTGAGCTTGAAGCCACATCAGATTTCTTCAACTTTATATATACGAGAGTATCCGAAGGTGTCATTCCAAAGTCTTAATCATAACTTTTAATACT
Organism: Sesia bembeciformis; assembly: GCA_943735995.1. NCBI lineage: Eukaryota > Metazoa > Arthropoda > Insecta > Lepidoptera > Sesiidae > Sesia > Sesia bembeciformis. The sequence goes on from OX031034.1 coordinate 5,917,607, forward strand.
TTAATAGCTAGCAATAAAGAGAGAATAGAATAGATTTATGTATAATCTTTACGTGTTGAATGTACAGCAAATCTATTATGATCTTTATTCATAAACACATAAGGTTGAAGACATTTTTAAGTCGCTACATTACAGTTATGTTTTTAATTCCAAAACACAATCGTGATGTAAAAACGTTAAAAGAAGATTCATCAATTCTCGATAGACCGTCGAAGGTATTGAACAGTTATTTAAATGCATAGTAATTTGAAGATATGATGGTGAAGAATATATTGTGACGAGGGTATTGACCTCTAATAGTGGTAAAGTGGTACTCTTTAATATGCAAAGTGACGGCCGTTAATAACACTATAGGACAGAAACGCTGATTTACGGTCAATAGCGAACAGTACCTACTCGTCTAAATATAAGGTGTTTACCCCGTCATACATTATCATTACTTAGTTTGGAAAAGGCATGCAAACTTTAAGCGAGAAAATGTTCTTATGAGAAAGAGGTGATTGATTCTCATTGATATAAATATGACGATGTAACAATGTCGTTCATATCACCGGGTACTGTACTTCTGTAGCATCTTAATAAAGTTATCTTAAGAGGGCTTCATAATTATTCGATAGGTTGTTGCTTTAGAAAACATTGCCTAAAAGTATTGCGAAGATAATATCCATTCTATAAGACTTTTCAAATATCCACGTATTATGTAAATACTTACTAGAAGTGAAGTATTTTGTACTAAAGTAATAAATAATATTGTTCTTACGTGACCCGCCAAGCGTTAACAGGTCTAATAGGGCTATTAATACAGAACAGAAGAATTGAAGGTCATACAGTTTATTAATAGGAGGAACCCACAAGTATCTTCACAGAATATTCTCTACATTATTGCTTTTGTATGTTGTGTATGTATTTGTATGTATGTATGTATGTATCTATTTTTATATGTATCTTTTGTATGTATCTATTCGTATGCTGTGTGTAATTTTATTGACTTATTTCCTAAAATATGTATCTATAAAATGATATCATATCATATCATAATGATATGATGATGGCAAATCAGCGCATCTTAGACCTTCAATAAAATAATTAACTAAATTACTTACGATTCCCTCTGCTCTCCTCAATATCAACGATGATGCTGGACTGCCCCGTTTCCACTTCACATGGACCTGAAATTATATAGATATTTTTAAGTGCCATAAATTAATATCAATGTTCTTTGAGTGAGCATATTATCTTTATAATGAAGGTTTTGGAGGAGGAGCGTATACCCATACGCTGTAATGCAACAACCGCTGGGCGCACTTAACTGGCCTCGTTACCACTCTCTCACAGAAAACTACCTTGAACCTAAATCACAGTCCAAAATCAAAGGTAGGCAGCGGACGTCCGGGGGCGTGCCAACGTTCGTCACTCAGGACTGAAGATTCCATGTAATGCAAATGTATCCACTCAACACCCAGGTCGACTGTAAGTCGTCTGCCACCTTCTTCCTATAAAAAAGAAGGATGCTAGATAAATATATGCTAGTTGCCCTAAAAATATGACAGTATGCAGTAGATTTGTACACTGTTCCTAATACCTAATATATATTTTATGACTTATTCGGCAACTAAAGAACACAAGTATTTCTTTTGTCATTCATTGGTAAATTGAGAAGACATGAATTTGAGTATATTTGAAATGGGTGACGACGTTGTCTATAGTTCTTTATCACAACAACATATTCACCCTGTAAAATTATTTACAAAATTTGCCATTTTTTACCATATTATATAATTAATTAATTTAACTATCTGTTAATAGTTTAATAGAATAATTAAATAGTCTCATTTTTTCAAACTGACCAATAAAGCATACAAAGTAAACCAAATTCTTGGAAAAGGTGCGCCTGGGAAACTTTCAATTAAGAAGTTATTTGTCAAAAAGCATTCACGTAAAAATATTTCATGTTCCATAACAGACAGTGTTAATTGGTACACTTGTACTTAATAGGTGTATGGATTTTATTTACTTCCAATAAAGGCATCACCCGCAAGACTAGTGTCTTTATAAGTGCTTACTCCAATTATAAAACAGTTTTTCTACTTGTTGTATATCTAAATTGAGAATTTTTTTCGCATACCTTGAACTATTGAAGTAAATAAAATATCGTTTTATATTTTTAATGATACAATTTTTAAGTTCGTAAATAAATAGAATCTAAGATATGATACAGAGTTTTATATGATTCGTCTAATGTATTAATCAATTACGATTTGTTGAAATCACTAGTCACCCACTGCCAACACTTTTAATCGTTTTTCATGAACATTCACGTATTATTCAACCCTCAAAGAAAATAAAGTTATAAAAACTGGTAAGATATTTTGATGCAATTTGTAATAAAAATATGGAGTTTTAGTTAAGAAAAAAATAATAATCGAACCGAGATTCTTGTCGAAGAACCTCCGTTCCATGGGCTCAGTGGGAAAACATTGTACACAGAGTCAAGTGGTCATAAACAACAAAATATGCAGTATCAGAACCCATAATAATAAACCCATATCAGACCCCATAATAAAGCTACTGAAACCTCGCACCAAGGTTAATCTGGGCCATAACTTCCAACGATATTCTCCATTAGCACTTTCATTCCCATTATCTCTTATTACGAATGGCAGAGAGGTCAAAATGTGATAGATGATATTAAATGATACTTTCACCAGCTCATCCTGAAGACAAATGATTCTTTTGCATATTGTCTTATTTTAGACAATACATAAACACGGAAATGTTGTGAGAATATTTTAGAATAAAAGAATCAGTTGTTAAAAATCGTAAAAATACTTGCCAAGAGAAGAAAAAAAGCTTGATGTATGGATACAGTAGCATTAGAAAGCATTAGAATTAGTAGCATTTCGTAAGCATTTAGAAACAAGAGGTCCAGTAACTCTCGGAAGAGTATTTCGAGCACTTAAATTTACATGCATTAAATTTATCTTCCTTTTTCTTAGCGGTAGCTCGATATAAATTCAGATTTACACTAACTTGTCATTCGCGACCGTGAATAGCTGTTGATCGATTTTATCAGATCAACATCATTCAATCAAACCGATAAAAGCCTCAAAATGAATGACTGTCATTTCAATCACCAACATTAACAATTCCATATTGAATTACAAGCATGACTGCATACGATTTGTCGCACTAAATGTCATGAAATTGAAGTATTGTGAGTGCATTCATGACTTTAAGTGCGCTGTTAGGATTGTTATCGGGTTTTATAACGAAAATTTAATGCGTGGAGACAAAACGCGACCGCTTCATTGTACGCAAATGCAGGCCTTTTTCGATGAACATAAACATCGAATATGCTACTAAGATAGCATTGTTGACAAACTGCGATGTCTCACGCTGTGGGAACTCGAATTTAATTAAATGAATGACAAAACGCTGAACATTGTCTTAAAATATACTTACTACATAAGTATGTAGGCAGCGCATCCGGGGGTGTGCCAATGTTTGCCACTGTGGACATGGACATGTGGACTGTGGACACTGTAATGTTGGCATGTATTGCGAATGCCTATGGACGACAGCATGCACTTACCACCAGGTAGACTCTATACTCGTCCGCCGCATTTTTAGTCTATAAAAAAAAAAAAACATACCAGGTGTCGCCCTTGCCAGCTGCAGGAGACAGAACACGAGAAGACAGATCTGTTCATGCTGGATCAGCACGCCCCACCGCGCCATCTCACTGCAACAATAAATAATAGTTATCATTTTCATCATCGTCGTCATACTTTGCTGATGATAAGCGTCCAAGATATTTTATAGCAGTCTCGTATTGATAGACACAAAATGTCCCACTGACTGTTACTGTTAAAAAAGGAAGTGCCATAGTCTCACGTCCAACGAATATTATCATAATGCAATTCCAGAGTAAATACCGTAAATAATTATATTTTACTGTAACCGCATGACCACTTACGAGTACGTAACCCTTCAATCTGTATTTGAAAATGTAATTAATTCTAGATTTCTTCAAGACTGTATTTTAATTATGCATATATTTTGTGCATTTAAACGTCAAATTAGATACATAGACTGATTCTTCATTTGTTTTCGGAAGGTTAAACCTGGATAAACCTGTACTATGAAATTCAGGTTTCCAATCACACTTGGCACATAGGAGAACGGTTAAATATAAAAAGGTCGATATAGACAGTTTAAATAAATTAAGTCAAAATATAAATTAAAATGCATAGGTATGCATACTTTATTACGTTATCTTTGATGTAATATATACATAGATTTATTTGAAATCATTCTAATAAATTTCATCAAAATTTTCCTAACCTACGGACTTTCCGAATTATTTCTGTCTTAAAACTGTGAGAAGTGTACAGTTATTTCAAACATAATAACGTAGAGTGGGTTAATAATCGATCATTTATATAAAAGATATGTTGTTACGTGAAATTAGATCTATATCATGGGCAGTTGATATTCGTGATACTAATACGTATGTATCAGCCATTATCATGCACTGATCCAATCCAATAAACATTAGTAATAACCTTCGTAACATTACCCACTTCAACAAATCCGTTTATTTAATTAGTAATTAATGTAATTTACATTACTAATCCTATTACAGTACAATGTGGGTCAAAATAAAATCTGTATTTTATGTTGTGGTTTGCATTTCCGTTGTATCATTATTGCATGATTAGATCTAAGACTCGAGGGCTTGGGTAAGGTTCGTTGCGTTTAGGATTTGGATAAATGTCAGTTTTAAGTTTAGTTTAGTGCCAGTTCTACGTATGTGAACGCTCGCAAATGTTTCCAACTGCGGTTGGCGATTTTGCAATTACGACGATGGTTCTTATGTTCTATACGTTCTCACAAGATTAGGTTGTATGCGCTTTAAAAGTAACATATTCATTAAAAGTGAACATATATTTCAAAGGTAGTTTATATACTCAAATAGTTTATATATTAAGTACAAAGGACTCTAATTTGTATGTATACACTTTGAAATTTGACCCTTTTAAGCGACGCGACGTCGCGTCATCGCACAGTGTAGATTATAATATTTATCTTATTTTGTCTTAAAACGCAACATGACATAACTGTCGTGCTTGCCGCGAGGTTGCGTTTAAAGTCACAAATGAATGCCTTTCTACCAAGGAACTATTCAAATTGTATCATTTTTGTTGGGAGCCCGTCTCTGTACGTACAAAAAGCGCTGATATCGATGATTATAATCTTCTTATGAAGTAAAGAAATTCTGATTTTTTTCTAAATATAAGTTCTACTGCAGGGCACAGGCCTGTTCTTGCAGTCACGATCTTGTGACGGACTTGTGAGGCATAGTGACGATCCAAAATCCTTTTTTTTTTCTAGTGTAACTTGTATTACCCTGGATTTAGGTAGTGAATTGATACGGGCTGATAATAATGAAAATTATAATAAGAATATAAGCATAATAGACTAGTTTACAATTCATAGACTGATTCATTCATAATTCCAGTCCATAGATTCTGCGGCAGGAAAATCGAGAAAAAATCTACTGTCATGTTTCGTGTAATCGAAGTCGGATGTATGTAGATATTTATGACTTAGAACAAAAAGAACAAACATAACAGCGTTGTAAGTAACATCTATTTATATTCACCTATCTAGGTTTATGCCTGTAACTGCCACCAACCGGTTGTATGTCGTCCTCGTAACTCCGGGCAAAAAGTGGGTCTTGTTGAATTAGCCATCGATATTATCTCCTATAGGCTTCCAGTAAATCATAAGAAACCGCTTTCTTAGTAACCACCTCGCCTCCAGATACGAGTAAGCTTAAACACTGAGTGGGTGGACACCAATAAATATAATAAATCAAAACGACAATACTGTAAAAATCTAACTTGATCTTCTATATATTCATAAATTCATATATTCATATATTCATTGTAATTCTATATATTCATTCATAAAGGAACGCAAAAATAAATATACGTAGGTAATTGCAGAGACAATGAAGGATATGTTTACGTCCTAAAGTATGTTGTATGTTCCATAAGATATTAGGGGAACCTAATTCACGAGCAGCATTTAGTTTGTACAGATTCGTGAGCCCTCACTAGGGCTGATATATTGGTACCTACATTAATGTAGAATTTAAGTTAAACTGAGTACGATGGAACTGACATGTGCCAAGGCAGGATATAAAAAAAAACTTTGTGTTATGAGAAATTTGGTTACATTCTGTGATTATAACACTCTTTGATTATAATTTATGACATTACAATCGGGCATGCAGATTTGGTATCTACCATGTTTTTCCTTTGTCATACTTTACAAGAAAAGTGGTGTAGATAACAACACTACTTCTTATTTTCGAATAATAAAGAATACACCTTTATTGTTAAATAATTGAACGGAATCGTAAAAGCCTTTAAACACTGTATAAGGAGTTGACCATAAAAAAAGGGCAGAGTAACGTCTAGAAGAGCACGTAGCATTAATATGTCACGGCCAGCATTTCCATACGAAAGGAATTCCAGGAGAGTAAATTCAACGGGTTTGTAGGCCCCCTAGGGTAACTGCGACATTAGGTTATATCCTTTGTGAAAGCAAAGCGAGCAGCTGGAGCAGCAAAAATAATGTAAACCAACGAACATCTCCAAACGAGTATATCTCTTCACTGCTGGATAGAAGTCTCTCCTAAAACTTGTTAGCACATATGATCTTTCCCTCTTCTCATCCAGCCACTACCAGCAAACTTCTTCACGTCGTCAGATCCCCTGGGTTGACGGCTCAACCAAGTGAGATGAGCGTATAGAAATGGGGGAATATTTCTTGAAGAGTTGCGTTACAATTTTTAAAAATCCGTCGGCAATGTGTTTGTTTTTCAAATAGTTTTACAACATGAATACGCATATAAAAAATCGCGTTTAAATAATTTTAATGATTGCGTAAAGGCTGTAACAACCGACTACATGATATTTATATTTCAAGTTCTCGTCGGTAATTTAGTCTTTGAACTTCATATCCAATTCGTTAGTAGTTTGGGAACTGCCCACGGTTAAACAGCATTTTTTTGGACTGCTGCATTTGATCTGATGGTACAGAAAAGAATCTCATAATTAAACTGATGCACTGATTTTGCATCAATTACTTCAATTCAAGTTAAAAAACAACATTAAAATCCACTATCAGCTCCGCGTACACCGAGACAGTACCCTTCATGTTTATCTGCAGTGTTTTATGAATAAAGGCACAATTTAGACCCGCCCAAGGGGTGTTTAGAATGTCGAAGGAATGGTGATCGGTTCCACTGTAAAATAATTTTACAGTTTAACCAATCACTATTCCTAAGTCGCTTCCATGTTATAAAATTTGTTGGCAATAAATATGAATCGTAGAAATAAATCAGAAGCCTTCGTAATTGTCATGATGGTATATTAATGCGGTCTTAAACGATTATAGAGCACGACAGTCATTAAAGTAGTGGAACTTGGTATGTTCTATATCAGACCTATTTACTGATAAACCTTTTTACTTCGACATTCTAGCGATGAAAGGATAGAGAAGTTTGGGGCGTATTGGAGCAAATATTGATACTTTGAGAAAATAAAATAAGGTCATAAACCGTGTTAGAGAAAATTAAACCAAATTAAATAAATGTGTAATGGCTGTAAAAATATAGCCTTCATTATAGAATAATAAAGTTTTAGATACACGACTCTTAACTGTTCTATAATACATCAATGTATCTAATATTTATCAGATTCATAAATATCTGAATTATGTGTGGAGAGCGTTCTAAAGCACAATATTAGGAAAATGACTAGTAGGAGTACATACTATATTTTAATAATATCTTGCAGATTTATTCAATAAAACGTCACGTTTATCGAAATAAAGTGTTCGTAAAGTGTAATTCAATATCGTTGTCTACAGCCTCGATTAAAATAAAACCTTTTAACGTTATTATCGGGTATTACGATACAGACAGACATGGCGTCGGATAGTTTTGCTGCCTTGAAATAATAATACTTATAACAAACAGTACTTGCTTATTACAATAAGTTACAATAATGAGAGTTATTATACTAGATCTGCGGTGAAGGAAAATATTGTGGAGAAACTCATGTCCAAGAGAATAAAAAAAAATTGGACCATGTAGTATAATATTCACCAACCCACATTTGACCTCGCGTGGTGGATTATAGCCTGAAATAAAGGGTCTGTGTTTTCAGTAGGACGTTACAGGCTAATTTAAACTATGACATTAAAACGTTGTTATGTAAACGCGGTAGGTACATTATTCTTTTTCACATTAAACATTAAAATAACCCGCATAAATGACTACATTCGCCGTCGTTAACGATTATTACACTTAAGATGTTCCGGACTTTATAAAACTTAATTATGACATTAAAATACATTAAGTCGTAAACTCGTTTTATCCACTTTGGAGTAGGGTTGTCGACTACATTTTGAAGAAATAGTCTGCGCCAAAAAAAATCGGTCAAAAATTAAGAAGATGACATTGGTCAGAAAATATGGAGACAATTTTGCACAAACATAAATACGTGTTTTTTCTCAAGTTAGAAATTTAGTATTTTCACGTGCTATCTGTCGTTTAATGATAATTATGAGCACTTCAAAGTTGAGTTTCAATTTGACATTTCTAAAACAAAGGCGATTAACGCTTGCACAACTAACTTGTCAATTTAAACATTGAACTTTATTACTGTCTGTTATTTTAAATGAATCAAACGGAAAATTGTTCAACATTGTAATGGACCCACCGTACATACAGGGTGTGTCGTAAATAGTGGTCCAACGTTAAGGGGTCGATACACCATATATTCAGCTATCACATACCAGAATTTGAATTTTTTTTTTCCACGGGTCTGTTTTATTCATTATTATTATTATTTTGAAAACTCGATACCTTGAGTTACTAATTTGGCTGTTATTTCAACAAATAAAATTATTTTTTATTTTGTTTCTTGTTTATTATTGATAATAAGATGTGCTATCACATACAATACTTTTTTTAAATGGAAACTTAAAGATATTAAAGAAAAAATGTCTTTATTTCAAAATTCAACTCTAATCTCTAGCAAATCATGTGAATTCGGGCGCGAATGGTGTAAAAAAAATGTACTACACAATCTGTGCCCATTATTTTAAAAACTTGTCCAATAAATGCAGATTCTAAAATGATATTAATAATAACCGATTCCATAATGAAAAAGAAGTTATTGCCATTTCAATTGAGAAGGAGCCGAATTTAAAAAATACACTTTTTCATTTTAATTAACTTACCGGTATTGCAAAATGTTTTGGACCCATTTAGAAGTCAATTTTAAGTTAGCTATTAACAGCTGAGTGGTATTTGAGTCATGCACAAACATATCACAGGTAAACAAACGTGTCTCATGTAAAAAAAAGGGTACTTGGCCAGATAACACGACTCATTGAAACACCTCAGTATAGCGCGCATGAGTAGTGAAAAAAATCACAAGGTTTTTTTTTTATTGCTATTCTCTTAAGTATGAACGAGACAGACTATGTCAAGAAGATATTCGTAATAATCTAATCAGTTAAAATGCTTCAGTGTGGTCCCGTACGTCGCATGCGCTTCTAGTCTCTGTGTTTATCCCGCCGTTAATTAAACAAAAGAAGATCTGGATGACTTCGATCTGGATGTCTGTCCCAATAAAGTCAGGCTGCCGATGCCTATGCATTCGCCATGAATAAAATGCATGTCAGCATATTCACGCGGTGTGTACTGAGACATCGCCCTAATCTTCACTGCACTGCACGTTTGTCAAAATCGTTGAGCAAATCAAAGTCCAAATAACGTAGCCGACGTCGTAGGGATCACAAAAACCAACAAGTCCGAACAGAAGAAAATCCGAGTCCAGGAAGTAAAAGAAGCAATTCAATGGCGGAGATAAACACAGAGACTAGACGTACGGGACCACACTGAAGCATTTTAACTGATTAGATTATTACGAATATCTTCTTGACATAGTCTGTCTCGTTCATACTTAAGAGAATAGCAATAAAAAAAAACCTTGTGATTTTTTCACTACTCATGCGCGCTATACTGAGGTGTTTCAATGAGTCTTGTGTTATCTGGCCAAGTACCCTTTTTTTTACATGAGACACGTTTGTTTACCTGTGATATGTTTGTGCATGACTCAAATACCACTCAGCTGTTAATAGCTAACTTAAAATTTACTTCTAAATGGGTCCAAAACATTTTGCAATACCGGTAAGTTAATTAAAATGAAAAAGTGTATTTTTAAATTCGGCTCCTTCTCAATTGAAATGGCAATAACTTCTTTTTCATTATGGAATCGGTTATTATTAATATCATTTTAGAATCTGCATTTATTGGACAAGTTTTTAAAATAATGGGCACAGATTGTGTAGTACATTTTTTTTACACCATTCGCCCCCAAATTACCATGATTTGCTAGAGATTAGAGTTGAATTTTGAAATAAAGACATTTTTTCTTTAATATCTTTAAGTTTCCATTTAAAAAAAGTATTGTATGTGATAGCACATCTTATTATCAATAATAAACAAGAAACAAAATAAAAAAATAATGTTATTTGTTGAAATAACAGCCAAATTAGTAACTCAAGGTATCGATTTTTCAAAATAATAATAATAATGAATAAAACAGAGACCCGTGGAAAAAAAAAATTTCAAATTCTGGTATGTGATAGCTGAATATATGGTGTATCGACCCCTTAACGTTGGACCACTATTTACGACACACCCTGTATGTATACAATTATGTATATTATTATAATACAAGAGTGTTGGTAACCCTGGTTTGGGGACATGCGGTGTGAACCAAAGCTGATACCGATACTAATGTCGATACCGATTTATGAACGTAAAACCTATTTTAAACGCATTAATTACACAGATTGTGAGTTTGGTATCATTTTTAACGGTGAATGTCGAACGTTTAAGATATAGGACCTTCTATGGAGATAAATTTCATACGTATATAAGGCAAAGTGCCAAAACTTCGCAAATGTATTTTTGACGACTAAAAACAATATTGTTAGGTAATAATATATATTTAATTAAAAAATATTTTTAATTTTTGATGTAAACGTAAAAAAATATGCAAAAAAAATCGGTTGAGCCTAAATCTTAGTAAATCGATTTTTTCCATTGAATGACAAAATTAAACAATGTTAAAATCAAAATATTTTTAACATCAGTCACATGTATCACTCTTATCTTGATGTTATTATTATCAATGTTGAATGATTATAAACCCATATAATGTAGAAAAACAATTAATATCTGTTTCATGTAAACCTATTCATATATTTAACTAATCGAATAAAATGCAGAAAATATTGATTGACAAGCGACAAGACAGACTGACACACAGACGGATTGACAGTCAAACAGACCAGACATTTATTAGGCATTTGCTATTTTAAGTTAAATAGTACAGGCAGGTGTTTTACTTCATAGTGGATATAAACTATATAGTTAGTAATAACAACAAAGAAACGACTACACAAGATTCTGTTACGCAATGGTTTTGATCGATTCCTTTGGTCAAATGTCGACTTAAGGCGACTAAGAGCAAAGCCGATGATTCAGATTCACCTAATGATAAATGGGGATATTGTGCAACGTCTGTAACGTAAGCATTAGCTCCGCCGAGCCTTGGCACTCATTATTTTACCATGGAAAATATATAGATGGAAGCATACAACATGCTTTTTCGAAGTGCATACAATTACACTATAAACTGATAATCGTTTTATTGCTCCTTTTTCGCACCTACATAATAAGTACACCTACATCTGTGTCTGAAATCATAAGGAAACAGCGCAATTGCTTAGCAACATACATACGTATGGAAATACGTATTAACCGTTCATATAGTTTAGAAAGGATATCGTAGAGTACATCAAGATCAGAATAAAGGTCAGACTGATAGTAGATCTGCTGGAAACGCTAATGTCAACTTCAAATCGATTGTTGTATTTCTACGCAATACCTGACGACAAACCAAGGAGAACTTTGGCTAAAGGATACAATTTGCTGACGTTTCCCGAGACATCTTGAGGCCATAATCAACATCCGACACGAGTTGCGGAAATAGATTTTATGTTCTATTTCTGTGTATACAAATTTCCTTATGTGTGTATTATGTAAGTCTAGTTGCTTGAAATAAATTAATAAATAAAAAATATACGATAATCATGAATTCATGCTTATCATATAATATGATAATAATTATCATGATTATCACTTTCATATATGAATTCATGAAAGATGAAAACAAGTGAAGAAATTCCAAAGTGCCACTCTAAGAGCAAAATGCTAGTTCGAACATAATTTAACTTTTGCAATAAATGTAGGAAGCGATGAACATTCATTGGAGAAATAGTATAGTGTGCGAACGTGCTGGCACAGTGTTGGAGAGTACAGTGAATAAACTTCAGAAATATCTGAATAAGAGCGAACCAAGTGAGGGGTTGCTCACGTTCATAAGAATTACTTAGCGCTCTACACGTATTCTCCGATCCTAAGTAGACCCAAATTATGGTAACGGTCGGCAGAAAGTGGGCAGATGGTCGAAGGTCATGACCGAGTGGTGGCCTCGAGGTAAACGAATAGTGAGCAGACTAACAGCCTGATGATCAGACGACATCGCACAGATAGCATGGAAACATTGGATGAGGGTGGGTCAAGATCGTATTCTGTGGCGTTAGAAAGAAGAGGCCTATACCCAGCTGTTGGCGAGACGAGGCTGATATGATGATGACATATTGAATGTTAGACGATTGCTTTCGCGACTGTCATGAAACTGCCTTACTGTACCTCCAATATTGTGTCTGGAGTGCGGTGGACCGATAAACAATGGGCGATGGGCAACATCTGTATTACAACACGAATTCCATAACGAAATTATATAGGAGGTATTCCACACCCCCACAGTCCGTATTTCTTTGTGCTATTGTGTAATTTTTTTTTTTGCTTACCAGACATTTAATGAAAAATAACGTGTTCTAACTTTTATAATTTTATCTTTGTTTCACTGTTCAATTGTTCACTTGCAATGAAAATATTAATTTCAATACTGAAAAAAATCGAGCTAAAGGTAAGTAAAGACTAAAATCATATGTGTAAGATATGGCCATTTGTAATAATGGAAAATACCTTTAGAATACTATAGAACATACATAATATAGTCTACTCGTATTCCATAGTATTCTAAAGGTGTGTCTATAAAAATACACATAGAACATACTCGTATAATCTGTTCCATAGTATTCTAAAGGTATGCCTATAAAACATATGTGTCTATTTGTAACACGGAAGCAAATAAAGAGCATCGGATAAGTTTAAAATGCTTTTTTATGTATACGAGTTGTCTGCCGAAATTATACATTAGACATATTACATATAGGTATATTTAAATACTGCATTTGCCACTTTATCCTATTCCCCTAATGTACATACGTGCTTGGTAGTGAGTGAGATATACAAGAGTCCATTCCCATCCCATTCCTCTCCTTATTTTCCCAACTCTTTCTCCAAATCAATTCCAGATTTCCAAAGCCAGGGCAGTTGGGGGCGTGCCAACGTTTGTCATGCTGGACTAATGGTCGCGGATGTCGCAGGGCGACATTATCCACCTACCATCAGGCGGGCTGTCTGCTCGTCTGTCACCTGCTTTCTATAAAAAAGTATATAGAATATTTATTGTATTAAATAATTCGCCATAATATCAAAACATACATTAAATATATACGGTTTACCAGTCGACCACTCCCAATATGGTGGCAATCACATTTAAACCAAAACTACGAGTTTACGACCAGATGTTCAATTTTCTGAGGCGTGGAAAGTAACATTAGAAGTAATAAAATTGACAATAAATATAGCCAATTTGAAATGTGAGAAGCACTAAGTTAAGCGGTGTTTACGAAATGGCTAAAGTTTGCACTTAATACATAGTAATGTAGTTTTCTTATAATTAATTTAGTGCTAAACTATCATAAATACTTAGTCACTACTGTTACAATAAATACAATAAATACTGTTACAATAAAGAAAACAAAATAAATTTGAATTTGGAATCTGCCATTCGCACGTGCAAAATAAATGTTTTCCGTCATTTTGACGATAATCATTATTAAACATTGAAAAGACCGATCGGGACGGTACTTTAAATGTAAGTAAAGACAGAATTTTGATCTGTCAAGTGCGGTTTGGTCCAACAGGGCCACTATTACAAAAAAGTAATAATAAAACAAGTGAATGTCAAAAAACCTATTATAGCTCGATAGGTTAATCTGACTCACTTGTGATAGATTTACCAAGTACTGTACTTTCTGTTGTAGTTCTGCTGTATAATAAAATCACGCAACACTTTGGCAATTTAATGAATGGGCACTAATTGGTTTGTTTGTTTTTATTTCATAACTCTGCAACGTACCAAAGAATCCTTACTACATTTGGCATACAGCAAATCGTGGAACATAGGATAGGATTATTTTTGCGGATTTTATTTATGGAAAGAAGGCGGCAGACGAGCTGACAGTCCACCTGATGGTAAGTGGATACTGTCGCCCATGAACATTCGCGATATATGTCAACATCAGTATAGAATGACAAACGATGGCATGCTCCCGAATGCGCTGCCTACATTAGGAAATATAAATAAATGAATTTGGAGGAAAGACTGGGAAACTGATGAAGGCCATGTTAAGATGGGATGCGATTGGGCTCTGGCATATCTCACTTATTTCCGAAACACGTACGTACATCGGGGAAGTTAGGATAGAGTGGGAAATACAGTACATTTGATCGAATAAATTGATATACCTACAGTAGCATTATTATTACTTTCGCGATTTTCGCTCCACACGTAATGGATTCGTACGTTCCTACGTGCGTAATGGTAGCTATTGCTTGCCGCACCGCAAAAGTCGTCTCATCTGAATCATGCTGAAGCCTGAATGTATTCAGGAGTGATTAAATAAGAAGAGCGGAAGATCAAGTGTGTTTTAACAAAAGGCCGACTCAATGCTAAAAAGCATGTTCTTCCAGCCAACCTTAATTAAGGGCTATATAGTGATGGTATGGGTAGGTGTAAGTGAATAACAATATATAAAATAAAATTTGTTATGAATAAAATATACAAACATATATACATATCAAATAGAATTATATACTCAAATAAATAATTAATAGATAGATACAAATGATCAGATACACTACGTAATGAAAAATTTATTTTGCTCCAAGAGACATTTCGACAGCGACACTTCAAACGATTAATTTATCGATCAAAATTGTTTATCGAATGAACCACGCCCTAAAAAGACCAGTTTTACAGATAAATAATCCCACCTACAGCTCACCGTTAGCTAGAACATTTCCGCGTCCTCCCATCGATTTGCTTAGCTAACGGCATCGATTGTACCGTCGATGATCGATGTGTTATTGTAATGGCCCACACGCGCGTGAATCAATTATACAGTTCAACAATAAGACGTATGCTGGAGAATTAATTTCTGGACTAACAGAAATATAGTTGTATTAATTTTCTTTATGGATTTTCTATGTAATAACTTGGTGAACTCCACTAAGTTACAAGTTAATAGAAGCCGTACTTTATGTCGTTTACACCGCTTTGCTCATATCTAAATAATCTATACATATAATAAAATGGTTAAAAGACATACCCTTCTACGGGAGACTGTACATTGACTCAATTTACAATAAAATAAAATTGGGAGGTATCTTTAGAAGCTACAGAACACTCATAAGTAGTTTTTTACTATCTGTTTGTCTGTACGAGTATGTCTGTATGTCTGTTTATTTGAGCATCACGTAAAATCTACTTAACGGATTTTGACCGAGTCTTCACTAATGTACCTATCTAATGTACCTAATGTAAAACTGGTATATGTACTCTTTATATGACACAAGGAAATTGATTTATAGACTTTTAATAGAATTACTTCAAAACTACTGGATGGATTTTCATCCGTGAAATCGAACGTATCGGTTTTTTAGAAGTATCAAAAATCTTTTATAGCCGATTAGTCCACGCGAGCAAAGCCGCGTAGAAACTAGTACACTATATAGGTATATATAAAGAGCTTCCTTTGCTTAGTAGTAAATTTTAGCAAAAAAAATAATTATAGAGCATCTATATACATAAGGTATTGTATTCATACATACTAATTATAACACGAAACAGTATGCACATTTTAAACAGCAGGTATTATTTTTATATTGACTTAGTGTAGGTACTATTTTAAGTATTTTGTGTATTACCTGTTTAACGTTATACATGTATATATTTCTATTATCATCTGTTTCATTACACTATTATCAGATTGTTTCCTCTGTCCTGACCTCTCCAAAAAGCTCGCTTTAGGTAGAAATATAGCTTTTATGAAAATGTTAAGTAGCCGTGACGTGCAGTAACATGTTAGCCGGCAATAAAAAACTCAATGAAGTCGTGATATTGGGACTTGAAGTGTCGAACGCAGAAACGAGTCCCGTGTAACGTGGCATTTAACTTATCTCGACAATCTAATTAAATTATCTGAACAACGCCCTAAGTGCCCCGACTCGTGAGAACAGTTGTGCCCTTTTTCTTCCGAGACCAAAGTCATGAGCCAGATTAAAGTTTCTTGATCCTTCGCGAGAGACAGGTGTAAAGAAACTACATAACATACACCGCAATATAAGCTCTAATAACTTGCAATAAACTTTAATTTTACAAGAAATCGTACTAGCATGATTTAAGTCCCATTTTGTTAGCAAACCGCCGTGCGGTTTCGTCACTTGCAGTTACAAGACACTATGTTCATTTCCCAACAAACGTAAGACATAATTTCATAAAGAAAAACGTCTTGAGTATTCGTAGATAATGCTGGAAGATAGAGAGGGCCACCCATTACGAAGGGACACAAATAAATAAGTCCAGACGCTGCGCCGGGTTATCCATTCTTGCGGGTTTCTATCGACCAATCTCTTGACTTCTCCGATATTATCATCACGTGCGACAAACTGCATAGATACTTGACGGGTACAAGCTATAAAATGTACCTTTTATGTACCTAAATGCCGTATACGGACAAGACTTGCGGTTTCCGTGGTCTTCACTTTTGACGTTTTTCCCGTAATAAAGATGTTTAGCTTTTTGCTGGACGTTGAAGTGTTATTGTTGAAATGTCAGCAGTGATAATGTGATTTCTATAAAAAAGAAACGTGTCGCTTCGATTGCTACAGGTTTCTTTGACATTGAAAAATACAATAATTTGAACACCGCCATCAAGTAGGGTGTTTCCTTTTAATATGAAATATAATTTGGAATCAAAATGAGTCAGTGTTATCTAATATCTAGATAATGATTTGTTCTTCTTAGTCTACTATAATATAACCTAACCTATTGTAGATAATTTTCATTTCACTGGGATCATTTTAAGAAATAAACTAAAAAAAATCGATATTGACGCATTCCAAAGAACCCTGAATAACGCAGCTGCAGTCGCAGTTGAGAACTCACTTACCAAGTACTAGTTGGAGGCATCTTCAGTCTGATAAATAAAACTACTCTTCTATCAATTTATTCATTAGCAATCCCCAGACTGCTTCTTATTCATTGTGCATTATTAAGGTGTATTATACTAAGCATAAACGACGCATTTTATAGCTCTTGAACGTATTATATTTCCGTAATTCAGGTGAAAATATCATTTGCAATTTGCATTGAATCTGAAGGACAAAATGGATTAGACGAGTTCTCGAGTATATATGAACCATGAAACATAAGGAAGCACAAAGAAACGCAATTAGACAGTTACACATACACCAGATTTTGGAACTTGCGAGTTTGTAATAAATTTAGCTAGAAACTCGGGCCAATTCATGACTCATGATCTCATGACCTTACGAATGAGAGTCGTATCTATTGTCCTCTTCCGTTAAAATACGACCACGAAATTTTTCAAACAATTATGAAAAAAATATCAAAGTTAATTTATGCAAACTATTGTTGTAGGATAGGGCTCAAAAATGTCAAAAAATTACAGAAAATAGCGCTATCTCCGACTAAGAAATAATTCCTACTACTTATTCAGCGCATATTTACCAACTACGGGTATTAATATTAGATACTATTAGTTTTGGATACGTGAAAGTGTTTACATAAAGACGCGGCGTGTTCGGCGCATCTTCGCAATTTGCATGGATTGCATCATAGCACCTAAAGAGCAAGGGTCAGATGCAATCGTGAGCTAATGTTGACTATTATTAATTAAAAAATACATCGTCAGCACTTGTTTCAAATGTCAGATGTTGGCTGAGGCGTTCTGTAATGAAAACCTAATTAGCATAACTTCTTCGAACATTATTTACGAAGGTAACTTCGGCGAGGACTAATAGAGGTGTAGAAGAAGCATGTCGTATGATGTGATATCAGTGCATTAAGTGCACCATAATCCACCTCTGTGGTGGATAGATGTGACCCAATTCTTATTGGTCGACATTACACATACCTCAGATTTTCTCTCAAGAACCTTATTATTATTATTATTTTTAATTATCCCCACAATATTTAATTTCATCATCACGCTAAGGGCCAGTAAAAATCTTTACTTAAGTAGAAACTTCGTGCTACTAACTGGGATACGAACTGACGGCTTCAAGAGTGTGCATCCTCATGAGTCATGGATATCACCGCTCTTATGCCGTGAAAACACTTCAGTTAACATTAGTTGCATATACTGATAAATATCTCATGACTGCAGCGTAAATCACGTATAGGGCACATCGTTTATTTAGTGACATTTATATTTATGACTATATTAACATTTATTCCTTGTTTTGAACATGATGCTACATTTTTATTGCGACTAAGACAATTAATAACACAGCATCAGACATTAAAGAAGTGTTAAAGTTCACCGATTGCAAATTCATATACTACAAACTATACTTAGTCTCGGTTTTAAGATTTTAATTTTTGATATTTGATTTTTAATGTTTAGATTAGGTAATATACTAGCATAGTCTGTAAGTCGATACTAACAAATATGGATCTTGTTTATCTGAGAACAAATGTTATTATTATTATTACGTGAAATTTAGAAATATGATTATTTGTTTTTAATAGAAAAAAAATTAAACAGAGGAATTTATTGCAAGTTAAAACTTATGCTCTGCTCTAGCTATCGAAAACTGGCACAAGCGCGGCAACTTGAAAAATTATAAGGTGTTTACTCATTACAATTATGATTAAATAATTTAGGTATTATATTATGTATATTCTATTAACGACATTTAATTCAATTATTGTATATTATTATTTTAATTTCCGTTATAATATTATCCCATAATTCAGTAATTTCACCAAATTTAACATTTATTGTATGAACCTCGCATTTGCAAACTTACACAATCAATAATACAAACTAAACAGTGAGAAATACGAAAGTATCGAAATGTATCAATAGTGTACTACAAATTTAAGTGACAATCGACAATTGTTGCCAAATTATGTGTATTTTAAAAATTCAGTTCCCAATAATTTCATTATAGACTTCTACCTAAACGAATTTTGGGCTGGTTACCTATTATCAAAAAGGCAAAATTTAAAAGATCTCATCGTAAATAAAATGTTAAATCGTCGTAAGGACTTCGTACAAAAATACCCACACACCAACTAAGGTTCCTCATTATAAGCCCGAGATCGCATCGACACGCGACCGAGATGCGATCTAGATGCTATCTCCAAGCCGTAGGTATATTAGTCTAGTGTTAGACCTGCTCCCGTTTAGTTCAACCATTTACGTATAAATAATATGTGATTTAGTAAATATTTACCACAGACCAAGGCGGAGACTCTTTTCCTGCAGCTGTGAAAATTTACAGGCAATAAACTCTAAATATTTTTTTTAAAAAGATTCAAATATTTTTAACTACATTTCAAAATCTGTTATTGGCTATATATTGTAACTATATACAGAGGTTATTGTAATAACAGTTTGGTATAGTTTGCTGTGGATTCATGTTCACATATAAATAAATGAGTATTTGTAATAACAGCGAAATAAACACGGTGTTAAATTTTACTTAAACATAACAGTTATAACATAACATAATCAGCTGCCAAACCCCCCTGACTTCGCACAAGTGATATGATGTTCTCCTAGGGAACCCCATCACAACTCATGTTCATCTGCTGCATTAGCTTATCTCCTGATAAGGGTTTTATTTTAAATTGGTTCAGTACTTTTTGTGTTAATCCCTTATATAAAATCGAAAAAAACTACAAAGTTAACTACAAATACAAAATAATATAACTACGAGTAGTAATTTATTACGCAATAAGAGATATTTTCGTTGTATTATCATTTTTTCTATCTACTTTTTTGTTTTCGAGGCTTCAGTCGGTTTGTCCGACTATACCAACCTCATAGAGACGCTCACTATGCTATCTTCACAATCCTGTCTTCCCGAACTCAACCCTCAATCAGTCGCATCCTCAGTCAACGGCTGACTGAGGATTACATTAACATCCCCGATGCCATTAATGTTTTGCGACAAGTATCTATATCGAACATCCTTTAGTTGACTGCACTCCGCAGTCGAGTGTAAGAAATCCTTCGTTGTGTTACAAAAAGTGCACAATGAGAAAGACTTCTTACCCATCTATTTTCATTTTGATAATGGCAGATGTAACTTGGCAACGTTTGTAAATGTGCTAGACAATGCCAAATTCCAGAGAGACATTTAAATAATGACCGCGCATCATAAATAGGTAATAGCCCTCTTTTAAGCGTGCTGGATAATCCATGATTTATGTAGTAGGAAGTGAGTTGACATAAAATCGCATAAATTGAACATACAACTATTATATTGGAACGGCTCAGACGCCATCTTGAATGGAGTTTCTTTAAATTTATAACATGCTAAGATCGATTTATGCCTTGGGTATTTGTATTTAATTTAACAACACTTTCTCGAAATGTCTTATCAATTTTAGAGAGGAGCAATCCCAACAACAATCCAAAATGGCTGTTAAATATTTTGTAGGTTATCACTTATCAGCTATATCCAATCTGTTTTTAGCATTCTCTTCGCTACTTCTTCTGTGGCCATTTTAAGTAATTGCCAATACACTTATTTATGTAATTGCCAATGTACTTATTAAATTCGTGTTTAGTGTTCCCTTAATACTTCTTCAATGGCAATTTTAAATCATTTTCAATATTCAATATGTCTTCAGTATTCTCTTTATTACTTGTTTTTTGACCATTTCAATTCAATGCCAATATTAAGCCTGCCATTAGTTTTCTGTAGTCATTTTTAGCCATTTGTAGTCTTTGCCTAATACTCAATTTCTACGTTTGTTGCTACGTTGCTTACGAGAATGCTCTCGTAAGCATTTTTTCATTGTCATCGACATGTTAAGATATCACAGCGTTACACAATTATCATGCAGCACTCTAAAAATGCATAGTGTATTTGTCTTCATATTTGTTTTTCTTTTCTCTTATCTTCTCTTGTTTTTTGTTTTTCTTTGTTCTTCACATGTTTTATAATATAACACTTCGAAAAGATTTTCTAAGGACAAGTTATGTATGCCCTTTTTATAATTGACAAAATACTTTATCGTTCGTTATTACAACATACCTAAACAGTTACTGCAACTACCCATGTTGAAAACAGCTTATTACAACCTTATTTACTAAACAAACCAATTGAAGTACATATGAAAAGGAGAGATATAAATCTGGTACTTCAATAAATAATTGTCGGTTTACATAAGTACAAATTGCTGTTTCGCCGACAAACACGCCATTTCCCAAGCCTCTAAGTTGGTCTCAATGTAACCATTTAAGGAGGATAATACATTATCCTTTTAACTACATATTCAAATCCACAGTAAACAGGGGTAATAGTATGGGATCTTTATATACACACCCCAAATGCCACACATACACACAGACAGATAATGCTGACTTAGACACTAGAACAAATTTATCTGAAGTCCCACTGAGGAACAACAGAAACCATTGTAAAAAAGGAAAATTAATAAATTGATGTACAGAATTGTGAATTCTGTACATTACATTATTTTGTACATTTTGTAGGGGGAGAGCGCACGCCACAACCGTTGGGCGTACCCGAGTGGCCACATTACTCCTCTCTCACAGAAAATTACCTTGAAATATACTGCATTTCCTACTTCATCGTATTTCCCCAATGTTCGTACGTGTTTCGGTAGTGAGAGAGATATGTCAGAGCACATTCCCATTCCATCCCATCCTATCCCTCGCCATTTTCCCAACACGTTCTCCTAATTCATTGCTTAATCTGCAAAAGTAGGCAGCTCATCCGGGGGAGTGCCAACGTTTGTCATTCTGGACTGATGTTGGCATGTATCGCGCATGTCTATGAACGACATTATCCACTAACCATCGGGTGTCCGTATGCTCATCTGTCGCCTTTTTTCTATAAAAAAATAAAGCATTACGCAGGCGTGGTAAAATAGTTTGAACAAGTACTTAGTAAAGTTAAAAATACACTTTAAATAAGAAAGTAAATAATTATTAACCGCTCAATAAAAAATAATAAGATAAAAAAACAAAAATACAATAATTACTCTTTGTACAGCAGCTAAATCACAGAAAAATCACAGAGCCCATAAGTCAATTCTTTTAATCAGGTTTATGATACTATGTTCATATATGTAAATGCTGCATCTGGGTGTGTGATATGCAATTTTAAGCATCTATAATAGATTCCACTCTGATTCATCTCTTCGCCGTGGTAAATTTAACGCGGCAATTGAGATGCGATTAAGAATCGGATTCCATGTTCAGTGTTTAGAAATGGTTTCCTGGTTGTTCCCCGGTTGAAGTGAGGATAGCAATGTACTTCCTAACACATTATGAGTCGTTCACACGACACGATGATTCGACAGACTATTTGGCGCAGTGTTTTGCATTAAGTCAATGTGCCTTATCTTTTCTACCCCTCTCTGTACAGTGTAGAATACAGTGTCTTAAAACTATTGAATCTGAATCCACTGCCTCGAATCTCCATTACACAGACAATACTGATACATTCATACTCCTCCCCCTCCTCGCACCATCATTTCTGAGGATCTCCTGACTCTGTAGACTATGGCTTTTTTGCATTTTCTTTGGTCTTCCGCATCTTATAGTACTTTAGTAACGGGAATTGTAAGGTCTTTTGGTGTATTACTAATAATAAGTGCTTACTTATGGCAAGTCACTTTACGCCGTGAATTAAACTGCCTTACAATTTCGTACTATGAATCATTGTAAACGATCTTTGTAGATCGCCACTTTACTTATACATTGGATTTTGAAATTCTTGACTAATAATAAAACGCAATTAAACCAAGCAGAAGTCGTTCAGTTAATTGAATCTCATAATACGAAACAAAACAAGATAGTTTAGAGTTGGAAACTAACTCACTTGGAAATGGAATAGTTTTAATAGTTAGTCGGAACATTAGTTAGGCGTACGCCCTCTGGGTCTTATTGCAGGTACTACACGTGTATTGTGTTTATCTATCTATGTGTTTATCTATATATATATGTATTTTGTATATAAAGGATGCTGCTTTCTGAAACCACGTCACGATCATCGGCATTGAAATGAAACATAGCACACTGCTGACATTTTATCAAACCGTAGTTTGATCTTTGTTACGCTGTACAGTCGAGTAATTATTCCAAAGATCTTTATCGAACATAATACTGTCTCTCCAGATACCCACATACTGGGTTACACCACATTATTTTTATCTCCTCTTTCTCTATTTTAAATGTAAATATACACTTCAAACTTGTTTTTTCCTAACTAGTAGGTACCGCTTCACAGATTATCCTCCCAGTGTTCTAAGCGCAAGCCCTAGTTAGTGCACTCATTATTCCTAGGAACTGGTAGCTCGCGTAGATACCATTAAAGACTGCACGTTGACTGTGCTGTAATTTTGTTCGAGTAAGAATGCGGCTCCATTGCCTTTCGATAAGTCAGTTTCCGTGAAAATCTTTGATGAACTTTATGTCGATGAAAGAAATCTTTGATATTTCTTCTGCGAATTATGTAATGGATTTTAAAACGCATGTTCCTCACCATTAAATACGAGCTTAAAAAGTAGAAAGAAATAGGTCTGATGATAAGTTGTTTTTCATCGCCTATGCAATTTGAAAGCCCGGAAATCTATGAACACTGACCAACGTTCAGGCAACGCATTAGGCCATAGTATAACCTAATTCTATTTATCAGCTGGTTTTTTCCTAATTTGAAAGACGAGGCATGATGACTAGTAGAGAAGCTTTAGGTTAAACAGAGGATTAATTTGGAAAAAAATCACTGAAATTGCGCTACAATGACTTGAGAAAGATTCTTAAATATCCTACATCAATAATGAGACAACCCTCTTCCGACAAAGGGTACAGTCGATGCAAACGCGCGGCTGAACCATGCTGTTTAGACAGCTCAATGTTATAAATTATTGAGAGGAAGAGCCGGCATTGAGTATAGAGATGCATAATTTGCTCAAACCTGTTTACTTCCACACTGACAGATGCCAAAAACAGGTAGTTTTATGTAGGTAGATTCTGACGACTGCTTACCGAGCGTAATAGCTTATAGCTGCTATACTAATATTTAGGAACTGTTTTTACGCAAAAAAATAATTCCCAATACTTTATTTAGTAGACTACTTTACACCTTCTGATAAAGTAAGTGTTAACAATCTGATAGATAAATTATCTGACAATGAAATCCAACTGATACTGACCTATAATACCTAACTCACTTTCTGATACCTTATCAGGAGGTGACAAGAAAGGCCTTAAACTTTATTTTTATTTTTTCACACTTTAAGATAGGCAAAACGGGTTCATTCCAACCAGATTTTTTGCTTGTTCGATTTTCCTTAGTTTGCTTTTTTTTTCCTGTGATACTGATAACAGAGGTTTGATTTACTCGTATATGGGAATCTGTTCACACGAGCCGATATTTTTGGCATCCTGTAAAGAAACATCCAGTAGTACCGAATCTATAA
Organism: Sesia bembeciformis; assembly: GCA_943735995.1. NCBI lineage: Eukaryota > Metazoa > Arthropoda > Insecta > Lepidoptera > Sesiidae > Sesia > Sesia bembeciformis. Next base: position 5,942,734 of record OX031034.1, read on the forward strand.
ATAAGTTGTTCCTGAAAAACTGTTGCTGCACTATGTAAACGTGCCGTAACTGTTACTTTGACAATTAGTTACTGCCTCAGTTGCAAGCGCATCGCCCATATGCAATTGGAATAAAAGTTGTAATATAAATAATTATGTATAATGGCAGTACGTAATAGCCTGTAATAGTTTTCATAAATTGTTCTTTACATAATGTATAAATGTAGAGGTATGTTTCTGATATTGTGTTAATTACCTATATCTTGTATAATATAATAATAAAGTATGTATAGAGAAACGTTTTATAAAACAGTTTCAATCTCAACTGCATGTACTCGTATGTGCCAGATGTTCTGCGACAGGATTCATAAATTTTAATGACCTTGTAATTTTAAATAAACCATCGATAAATTTTATCATGTGATCGTGTCATCGCATTAAAAGTCGCATAATATAAATTTCGTAGACCTGAATATGAAATGAGGGTGAAGATCCATCCTATGTACAAATGATTTGACAATTTTAACAAAAAAGTAAATATGTATTACTAAAAACTAAAGTAAAAGCTACTAAAGGCAAAGAAAAAAAAATACTTCAGCTAAAGAAACAAGAAGTATATAGGCATATGGTGGTGACTACTAGCATATAGGCATATAGTGGTGACTACTAGCAAATAGGCATATAGTGGTGACTACTAGCATATAGGCATATAGTGGTGACTACTAGCATATAGGCATATAGTGGTGACTACTAGCATATAGGCATATAGCGGTGACTACTAGCATATAGGCATATAGTGGTGGCTACTAGCATATAGGCATATAGTGGTGACTACTAGCATATAGGCATCGTTCAAGATTCGTTACCACAAACACCGCCTATATTCTTTCAAATACACTATGCAAAATACGACATTATGAAAGCGAAAACGGTTCCTTATTTCCCATGAACAAATAGATGAAAAGATCACAAAGGAAGACTCCGCACACTAGTGCTGCGCCACAAATTTATCGATCATCGCGAGCCGACTTGCAATTTATTGTTCCACTGTTTTGTCGCGGGCGCCTACGCCCGACTCTAGTTTAAATAACTCCACCTGCCTGTGTTATCGATTAACCATCCTCTGGGTGCGGACACGTCGACGATTAATGGGAAATGAACATCCATTCTTTAGGACATCTTTGGTTAAAGGATGAAGGCTACATATAGCCATTAAATACCAAGGCGAGGCGGTAAAAATAAATATGATGTGACTCGCTGAGAGTAATATTAACAATCATGTATATTATTATACATAGGTATATAAACAGCTGTGCGCTCGACTTCGTCCACATGGATTATGTAGGTATATGGTTAGTAATTTATTGTTGTATGTGTTTATATGGGTATATATGTAATATATATGGGTATATATGGATATATATATATATATATATATATATATATAACATATATATATATGTTTTATATATATATATATATATGTATATATATATATATATATATATATATATATAACATATATATATATGTTTTATATATATATATATATATGTATATATATATATATAACATATATATATATGTTCGTGTGTGTATATATATATAATGTATTGTTGTACCTAGGTATTATATGTACCGTTAGTAGTAATTTTTAATGATTGCACGATTCACCGCCTTTCATATTTCTGTTTAACCAAAGCAGAGAATGCCACTAGGCATTAAGTCCGCCTTATGTACAATGTTTGTTTGTGCACTAATCTAATCTAACCCATTCCATGTCATTTCATCCTAGCCCACCCCGTCTCATCCAATCGCATCCAATCCCGTTATATTCAATCCTATTTTATTAACTGAACAAAATTTACAGTACGTATTGATTTTGGTGCGCATGAACTTGACGATTCCTGCGGGAAATTCTAACGGGTTTGGATAAAAGTATTCTAAATGAACGGGACATAAATTATAACTAAGCCAATTTTCAATAAAATCTGTCAATTTATACTCAATGAGTGTTTTTCAGACAGACAGATTTTAGAAAATTTCTGTAACACTCGTAAATTGCAACAACTCTTTTTGAAAAATATTTCATGTACAGAGCACATTTAATAGCATATTTTGTGTACTCCTACAGAAATGCCACCTACAGAAAATCGTCGCGTTTTGAAAATCTTTAAACGGTTGAAGGATAGGTCAAAAAAAAATGTCACTTACAGACAAAACATTTTTTTCATTAATCCATTACGTCAGTTATGTCGTCATTCTATAATTCCTCTATTCTCGAATCTTCTTCAAGAGCCGGTCATACTACGTAAATGAAATTGTAATACTTAGGGTTATAAAGGTCACTTTTATTAACATTAATCAAACCCTAGATGGTAGTGCTAAACTACTAACGAGCTACTTGCAGTTTACTGTAAAAGATAACGAGAGAATTGGATACTTTAATGAGTAGCGTTATTATAGAAACGATTGCATTATAATTACGATGTACTAACCAATAATAAAATTCATTTACACGTAACAACATCATTAGCAAATCGTTCGGGACACGATAACGCAATCGATACTCGATTAAAATATTGACGTCCGATATATTAATAGAGGCGTGACTAATTTTTATATATCGATAAAAATTACAGTCGATCAAGTTTAAAAGAGCCGTGGATTGAAGACCTATAAGGGCGATCGATGATGGTTCGATTGCAAGCGAGAATCGATCGCAGAAATCGATCTTAAATACCGGATGTTGCAAATTTTGTTTATCCTTTTTTATTACCATCTGAATGTGGTAGCAATAAATGCAGATATTTTTATTGAATAGGTAGCAAGTGAGGTGATCCACCTGATTGTAATTGACAAGTCTCATTCTTCCTATATTTTTCTTCCCATTGCTGGATTGTTTGCCTATAACCATTTTTTTAGTAGTTTGAAAGGGTTTTTTTATAGAATAGATGACAGACGAGCGGGCGGGCCACATAATGGTAAGTGGTCACCGCCGCCCATGGACACCTGTAACACCAGGGGCTTGCGGGTGCGCTGCCGACCCTGCAGAATCCTGTTCACTTGAAGAGCCCCATGTCGAAGCGTAACGGAAATACCTCAGCTGACAAATCAAATTGTAATTGTAAATAAACATTTATCAAATCAAAACATTTATTTTGCAAAAAGATAGGTAACAAATATGGTGTCAATTACAAACATGACCCCATTAAGTAATGCTCCAACAATTGTGCAAAAAACATTGTAAATATATAAACTGAATTCATTAAACACTTGTCACAATCAATTTCTCAAAATGACAACAACAATCGATTAATAATTCAATCTAAATAATGATCTGCAACCTTATGTGATATGCAACCATTGCAGCACTGCACTGACGCAAAATTCTGTTTCAAAAGGTGTTGTTCTTCTTAACGTTAAGAATTTTTCTGATGATTTCAAACACTTGAGTGAAATGATAACTGGAATTGTTACTACCCTCTTACCTGTTATGTTTTGGTATAGAGTGTCCAGTCAACACTGCAGATAAGATATAAGTTCAGATATATGCAGCCTTTTAGACATACGTAAAGAAAATCTGTAGAGCTGTAGTCCCACACCTCATAAGATGAGTCTGCAATCGACCAACCTTTTTAGAAGACAGAATTAATAAACCACAATAACTTTCAAAGTATATAAGCGCATAGGGTAACTGTTTTCTCTTTTAAGTTTGCAATCCAAGGACAAAATTACATGAATCTTTGGATATAATCTCAATGAATGTCTGCGTCATTGAATAATTTATCTTTTAATACAGTTAATCTTTTAGCTTCGTAACATTAAAGTTAATACAGAAAATCAATGGTGATTTTCTTAATTTTACGTAATTATTTAGCCGCGCATGTCGACGCTAGCAATGGGACTCCGCCTTTTTAATGTGTATTTATTACGAGCGGTCGGACGTCTTCGCTGCCGTCTCGGTCCAAGCCCTATAACTTAAGAACCGTTCGAGATATCGAGATGAAACTAACCGCACTAAAGTAACTTCTAAGAGAATTAAATGCTATACACATTGTTTTATTTCATCAGTTTTGTTTTCCTATTTGAACCATTTAAAATGAAATTTAAGTAAAAGTTTTCTTCAATATTTCCCATTATCCTTCGTAAATTACAGGAAACAATAAAATTAAGTGAATTGAAAGGGTGCTAATTTAATAAGGTAAACTCAGCCAAGTCAGTCAGTCATAATTAAAACGTATACAATTTTAAAATAAAATCAGATCAATGCCTAAAATGCGCGTGCTGAGACCATTTGAGTAGAAACAAAGAAAATTGTTTGTAATAATTCATCTAACTTCTAGTCATGAACAGTTTTATATAAGAACATTTTGCATGTCCTCTTCCGGTGAGTGCCTCACAAATATTTTCACAGCATTTCATATACGTAACTGAACTATAAAAAAAGACATAAAAATAAGTCAATTAAATTGAATGAAGTGCGGCGTGGCAGTACTATAAAACCTTATTATACGTTTCGTCGTATGCAAACGCTACCATATAGTTTGCGTCGTGTTTTTTTTCTGTATAGAGAATAAAGGAGAATCTCTAGCGGTCGTATTGAGAAATTTAAAATTTTCGTACACAAAACACAATAGACGTAAAGGCGATAGCAAATTAGAAACTTACACTAGAGCCACAAGAAAAATGCAAATATTTCTTGTTTACTCTTGAAACACAACATGACGTGGTGAATGCCTTGCTATCAAGGAGTCAGTCTGTGTACATATTTAGTTTTTTACTTTTTTTAAGTATTTAATTTCAAGTAGGTAGTAATTTATCGACAACCAAGAAACATTCTAATTTTACTACACTCGTACCGAAATTAATCGAGTAAACGAACACGGATCAATTAGAATACAGTATCGAGTAATCATTCAATTACTTATGTCGTGTCGTTACGGCATAGGCTAATTAGTTTACCACGCGTTCTCTGGTCATACACCTCTTGTATTTGCGTAAGACATCATTAAAAGCAAAGAACAGAATGGTCTCTTTATAAAAAGATCCAAAAACATCTTACATAGAAACCATTGGTAACCATTGGTTTTTATAGGAAGAAAATGGCAGACTAGCAGACCGTCTGGGCTTACATGTGGATATATACTAGAAAATATATACTGGCACATTCTCGAGTGCGTTACCTTTGAGAATTTAGGAGTCATGTTTTGTAAAAAGGATTGATTAAGATGGGGGGTACCAGGGAGTATAACGGGATGAGGAGTTTTCTTTATTCCATTATTACACCCCATTCGACTGAATAGGATGGGATGTGAAGTAGAGAATGGAATGGTAGGGGCAAAATTTCTCTGTTCTCATTATAATTCCCACTCAATGGGTTTGAATGCTTGTAGAGGGAAATATACATACGCGTAAATATAATTCTAAATATACTGACGTGAGAATTACTTTTAATATGCACGGACCTTTTACAATAAGCAAAATTGCAAGAACTGCAGTCAGTTACTCCGAACTTTATTCACATCGTGTCGATAGCGTGCGATAGGTACTTTCATACCCTACCATACTACCAGCCTGTGTCTGTCCACTACCTCTATATAGGCCTCTCTCAAGGACCGCCACCACACACGGTTTTCAGCTGTTCTCATCCACCCACTACCGGCGGCTTTCTTCAAGTTGTCAGTCCACCTGGCCGGAAGGCGTGCCACGCTACGTGGTCTCTATTCGAGGACTCGTCTTCGCCATCGGTTATCGGTCCAGCGACATATATGGCCTGCCCACTGTCACTTCAGCTTACTGATTCTTTGGATATGTCGGCAAGTTTGGTTCTTCGTTACTGATTTTCTCCAGCAAAGAAACACAGAGCACATCTCTTTCCATCGCTCACTGAGCGACTTTGAACTTGTGAACCAGGCGTACCGTCAGAGAACACGTTTCGGTACCATACGTCATTACGAGCAGGACGCATTGATTGAAGACTTTCGTCTTCAAACATACTCGTACTTCCAATTGAAAAAAATCGTTTGCTTTTATAATTCAAAAATAATATTATATGCAAAATGGAAAAGCTTTGGCTTCTATCTTTGATAATATAATACGATCATAACTTCGGTCAAGAATAGATATTATTTTAAGAACAGGCGCTGATATTCTATACTGTTTGTACCTTTATTGTAGTGTGTAAGTTCTCATTTCTTGATCGAATGCGATTGCCGCCTACTTTTCTCGTATTAAAAAATAGACAGCTGATTGAAAGATCGGTATCGATCAATCGAGTGTCGAGAAAATAGTTAAGTAATTTAGATAATTGTTCTTGATGTTTACTTTTTGACTTCTAAGGCATGCATAAATTAGGTACATAGAGATCAAGATAAAGTTTGGGAGTCGGTAAATGAACGACGGGTTTTGTTTGCTACGTTGTAGGATTTTTTTATAAATCTATAGTTGAGGGAGCTACGCAATCTATTTAACCTTTATCAGACACAGGCTTTATAGTATCTGCCATAAGGCAGATTTCATGAAGATAACAGATACAATTTTGGAGGCTGTTTAAAATATCAGTTATTATAGGTTAATATCAGTTTAGAATAAAGCTTGCTTTCAGAGCGGAACTGATCTGCGTACGATTGCCTCAAACCGTATTATCCCAAACGGGTGGGCTTAATTCTTACCGTGTTGATCGCACTACAAAACATTAAAGATTATTAGAATTCTATTTATTAATTTGCAATGTGTTACAAAAGGTGGTAAATACCAAGGTATGGTATGGTAAGGTATGGTAAATAATAACAAAGGTGGTTCCTTGGTTAAATTCACCTATTCACCTGAATGACCCCTGCTTGCTGAAGCACGATAATAATGTTGTATTCTTACTTAAAACGAATACGACAAACATTTGTGCGACGAGGCTCTTCGGTTTAAAGAGTTATATTCTAGTGTCCACAAATTACAAAAATAAAGTGAGAACCGCTTTTTAGTAATTAACCTTCTCGCCCGCGGAAAGACATCAAGATCATTACTTAAAAAGCTAAAAAATATTACTAAAGATACCATTGAAACTTTTAATAAATCTTCTATCATTTTGACTAGCCAATGAAATCTTCATCAATTGTGCCATACGTATCAATATTCGCTCATTTATATCTCAAAAGTAATTAAGACCGTGATGTAATCTATACCTTGTCTTTATAACAAATGGTTCGTATTGTCCGAACCATCAATCGTGGATAGCTTCATTAGCTGTTCGTATTGACTTTTAGTGATGTTTACATAAGCTTTCTACAGGAAGCGATGGGTAGGTGTATACTTGTAATGTGCTAATATTGTTGACCTCGATATTGATAGAAATTGTATGACGCGTTCAACAAAACATTTCTATTTCTCATACATTTTTTATTTAAATAATTTTATATAAATGATTAATTTTTTTTGTAACTAACATTACCCCGCGACTTCCTGTGCGTAGATGTTAGAGTATGTGTGATTAATTTAATTCCCTTGGGAACTTTATGATTGATCTGGATAAAAAGTTCTTAAAGTTCATTAGCGCTGATTTAGCGCGTGAGCGCTCATTGCTCATTAGCGCTGATTTAGCGCGCGAGCGCTCATTGCTCATTTTACCATGACATGTACGTATATAAAAGTGATTTAGAGTGATTTATTGTATGGTAATATATATATATTATATATATATATATATATATTACCTATGTATAAATATATATTATTATTATATAAATTTATTATATACCTATTATATAAATCCTACATATGGTATATATATATATCTTTTGTCCAGAACGACAAACTTTAGCACGCCCCCGGATGCGCTGCCTGCCTTTGTTGATGTAATAATGGATTTGGCGAAGGCGTTGCGGAAATGGGAAGGGATAGCATAGTGGAAATGGGCTCTGGCATATCTCACTCACTACCGAAACACGGACGTACATTGGAGAAATTGATAAAATGTGGCATGCAGTACATTTTACGGTAATCTTCTGTGAAAGGGTTAACGAGGCCAGTCGATTGCGCCCAGCGGCTGTCGGATTGCAGCGTGCACCATCCCCCTCCTACATATGGTAGTTTAACTAAGCAATATCGACACAACTACGAGTATATCTGTTGTGTCAATACTTTCGAATGGACTTCACGTTACGATGAGAGTGTCACATGTCACGTAGTCTTTTTTTGTGTGTGAATAAAAGACTCCACTACTACATAGAGGTATATTTTAAAATAGTGAATAGATCCGGGATGGGTTTGATTCGCTCACGTCAGAAGTTATGACCCGGTCCAAAGAATGCCACTGCCCTGCGATAGCCTTCCAGTAGGTATTCCGCGGTAGGCCGGAACAGTCTCGCAGCTAGCAGCGAGCAGTAGGTAGGTGGTATATTCGCATAGGTGGCGAGCAGGTCACGTCCAAGTCGACTGCCGGGTAGGTGAGCCCCAGTAAGTAAGGGGATTCACATACACAGGACACTATTAGTAAGTCTGCACTAGACTCGCCAAAACCTTCAGTATCAGTTATTTTATAATTATTTATTTGTAGACGGAATGTTAGTCTACACAGAAAGGATAGCCAACGTGGAGTGCCAATGACGCGGTAACTACCTGCGTTCGATGCGATGCGTAAGGACCGGTTTTATAGTTCACTCCACGCGCAAACAATAGAATTGCAAAACATATAGTGCGCGCTCCGGCTTTGCTTTCGAATTAATATTTAATCTCTATTTTTGTTATTTAAGTTTGTACTTTAATGTAGTTTCGCTTAACTACTGACGTAGTGAAACGATACCGTTACACACATCTTCAACTTGTACGAGAGGTTGTACATTTCAAAACGATAAGTATCCATGTATTTACTTTAGTAAGTGCTTGTTATGTTTCATATTACGCACAGAGCACTCAAGCAAAAAATGATACTAGTGCTAACAGCGCATACATTTTCTGGGTATTTTTGAAGCCATATAGTAAAGCACATTTTACACGAGCGAATTCTCTTAAAATCTGATCTCTAAGACTAGAGTAAGATAAAATTTTCTACATGCTTATGAATTTTTTTTTTTAGTATAATTAAACTAGATTTAAATAAATTATGAGCAATTTTGTAACTCGATATATGCAGTACAATCTGCATCTCGACACTGTTAAACCATATTAAACACTTCATTCAGAATCAGATTAAGTTTGTGATGGGCATATTAGATTGCCGACTCGATTATATTTTTTGCCAACACAAAAGCTATTCATAAATACAAATAACATCTAAAGAAATCGGATACGCAGTCGAAACCGCCGCGGGCGTGACACGGTAGTGGATTATAATCGATATTTTTATCAAAAACAAGCATTGTCACTCAATTTGATGGATGTAAATAAATTTACTCGATTCGACTTGTCCATGAATTTCACAACACTAAAGAAAGTGTGAGGCGACGGTTTTCATTATAATGTTTGATAAGACAAGAGTTGTGCCATAACTTGACGTGTATTACATTTTATTAAGTGTATGTATTAATAAAATAAAATGTACTTGTTACAAAATCAGTGGGTGAATTAATATGTAACAATCCGTTGTATTATTCACGTGTAGTTACGTATGTTTTAAGGACACCTTGACGAAAGCCATCTATTGTAGAGATATTGACTTTCGAATGGTGGAAAAAGAAAACATATCTCGATTAATGTACTAAGGCCTAAAGACTTAAGGTGGGAATTGCAGTACATTTTATGGTAGATTTTTGTGAGAAAGGGGTAACGTGACCAGTCGAGTGTGCCCAGCGGTTGTAGGATTGCAGAGTGCACCCTCTGGTATTTTATGTAGTCTCGATTTTATGTAATTCTATATATATAATAATTATAATCGATGTCAGTGTATAAACTTTACTTCTTCTATTTTCTTGATTTGTACCATAAAATTGAGCTTAAATTTTTAATTTACTCGTTGGCGGCCGTTATGAGTGGACCTCCAGCCGTTTTAACATTTCATGAAAGAGTTCTTTATTTATTGGGAATTAACATGCGTAAATTATTGCCCTGTTGGTGTTGTTACGACAGTAATTCTAATAATTTGAATAATTTGCAATAAAACCGTCGTTCGTCGCTATAAATGTCTTTAATAATACTTTATGCGGAATATAGTAGCCATTAAGCGACCTACTTAATGGTAAGGGGCTTATCGCCTCGCCGGTGCTGCTAGCACAAATATTAGAATATATATTTTTGAATACTCCCAGCCCATGCAAGAGGTCTACTTCTTGTATTGGCTGCGATAAAGCTCGTAAACTACTTTATACTATTCCCCCAATGTACGTGTTTGTTCAATGTTCTGATCGCTTATGCCATAGCTCATTCCCATCTCAGTCCAAACACACCCCATCCATTCTTATCCCATCGAATTGAGAAATGTAATGGGATGGGGAAAACCCCTCATCCCGTTATAAGTCTTATTCCCCTTTTCACAATCCTTTCTCCAAATCCCTTTCTAATCTCCAGAGGTAAGCAGGAGACGTGCCAATGTTTGTTATTCTAAACTAATGTTGGCATACATCGCGGATGTCGCCGGGCGACAGTATCCATTTATAATTTACCACCAGCCTGCTAGTCTGTCACCTCTGTAAAAAAACATTCTGTTTGTATAAGCGAATTGACCATAATAACATTATAGAGAGGTAGTTAAGATATTTTACCGCTTTACCTTTTCATCTTAAAACCACTCACATATCATCTCAGCACTCTCTCCAAAAAAACAGCAATATAAAATGTACCACAGTAAGTGTTACAAAACAAAGCCATCATGGTCATGGGGTCAGAACGTGGTCGACCACGAGCGATTCACTTTAGTCGAGATGTCTGAATAGAGAACATGGATAACTCGATAACTCGTATAGACTAAAAAAAACGTAATTTCATAATAATCCAGAATGACATTTCAGTTTATAGACATTACGAAATGATATAATATTATAGATGAAGTTATTTTTTAATGAGAAAATCCTCATGCCCGAGAATTAAATAATAAATATGGGGCATAAGTAGCCACCAATCCGCAATGGGCCTTTGTTATGGATTATGTGGCCCGAAAAACCCCCTCATGATGCCCGTATCATGTGCCTTACAGTGAGACGCTATAGGCCGATATCGAATATATAGTTCCACTCTATCTTCGATATTAACAGTAAGTACATATTTATAAAATATTTTATTAAAAAATCTATTATCAAAATATTTATATCACAAAGCCTTATCACAAAATTTTATCAATAACGAATGTACCTTTTTCTATGCCTTTAAGATGCATATTAAATATTAATTTCTTTTATAGAGATTGCAACTAAGAACTGCCTGCCATCTTTTGAAAATTTTAAAATACCTACATTGAATATATTTTATGCTCATCGGAATAAGGATCTTAAACATACATTTTTATAAAGTCTGGTTGATGCAAGCACTATAATTATTACTCAGTAAGTTAGTTAATTTAATTGATCTATTGAAATTTCTTTGTTTTTTAATAGGTTTTTTTCAAGGAAAATAAACATTATTAATACAAATTAAACATTATTAAAATAAACCTTATACTAATAGCTAAAATAAAGGTTATTAATAGTCATTTTTATTCCATGGTCGTATTTATCTAGCGCGTTCATTATTAAACAAATTTAATTACAATAAATATCAGTTCTGTCGTTTCGTTACCAATTTAGTGCGACAAAGTTACAACGGTGGTAAATTGAGTACTAAACATAAATCTCTGTCACAATAGAACACGGTAAGGAACCTGCAAACAAACACATGAGAACCAGTTCACGCACACAGATACATTTATTTACAGGCATATCGGGGTTCTCTGAAGGTACGTATTAACATGTGGCGAAGTGGCCGTGAAACGTCTCAACGAAATCACTGTTTTACTCAAACTTTTCCGCGTGACAAAAAGGTTAAAAATTATACACTTTACTAAAATCCATACCAATCTAAGTAGGTAGAATAAAAACTAAACTGAAATCAGTAAGAATAAAAATGATAACAATCATTTCCTGCTGTTGGCCTGACTACTGTTGGTTAACCCGATTATTGCCTTGGAAAATCACAACAGTAGAGTACTATCGCGCAGACGCAAGGAATCACTGGGGGTGGCTGAAGAAGAGATCTATTACCTAGTAGGAGATGAGAGCGAGTCATGACGACAATGAACAATGCCAACAGCGGTTAGATGTTAAGAGCGGAGGATCGTGTGTGGATGTGATCTTCTACATTTCACTGCACAGACATAGACTGACGGTGTTTTATTTTATTTATGGTATGGTATGGTAAGTACCAATTTCTAAATAGTACCTATTTTCATGCAGTTGTACATTTCTCGTACAGTATGTAGGTACTGTTCGTATAACTATAGTGACGCCGCCGGTGAGGGAGCACGACAAGTTGACGCTGGATTCGGAGTATGACCACAGGAATGCGGTTGAGAGATCGGGTTGGTGTGACGAAACGCAAGGCCGCGTTCGAAACACGTCCTAGCTGTGTTACCAGGCCTATTTGAATAGTAATTATTATATTTATTGTCTTTTGTCGTGTTAAACAATAAATAGATTCTTAAACGATCAAGTCTTACCTAATTGATTTACGTTGAAGTAATGTGAAGTACCTACAGATATATAAATAACTCTGACCCACTGAAATGTGAAACAGCTGTGTAATCGTTCATTTCTCTATTTAAATACAGAACCGCTGAGTCCTATGGACTCACGCCCAACGCTTCTACAGCACAGAAACGACTATGCCTCGTCTGTTTTTTAATACTTTATTCGGTGGTCATTGCAATTACAATTGCAACGAATTTTTGCCATAAAATGTATACAAGTACACTGTCCATTTAATATCCATAATCAATTGTACGAAAAACAGTGGTGTTGTTTAGATTCTGGTGATTAGATCCCAGTGACAATCGGAATCACATAAGGTTCGAGCGTCAACATCTGGACTGGGGATGAAGGTCAGATTTTTTAAGATAAACTGTTGTATTTTCGTATGTATTAGATTGAATTTTTAACTACATTTTATTAATTCGATGAACAAATCAAATCAACTTTTAACATAAAAAACAAACCTTTTAACTTTTAACAAACCAAACATAAAAGTTTAACCAATAAAACGTAATGTGTATTATTACTACTAAAGTAGCATAACATCTCAATGTGAACTTCGACGTTAACCTTTTCCAAAGATTTTTTATAATATGCTGGCAACTCTAAAATAAAAAACATTTTAAACTGGCAGCCCCATCCGCCGCCCGTTGCGCGGACGGAGCCCACCTACGGCAATACAGGTGCGTTGCCTTCTTTGTGAACTCTAATACTGTACTTAGCATCAAAATTATAAATGAGTATGCCGTAATACATTTATTATGTAGATTTTTGTATAAATTAGTAGATAGCTATGTAATGAAGAAAGTTGAGGAAGATAGAGCCAAACTATTAATCGAAACCATACCACTATATAGCTTAAATCGTGCAACATTTGTTCGCTTTGCAGTTTTTTTTTTAAAAATAAGGTGGCAAACGGGCATACAGTCCATCCGTTGGTAAATAGATATTGTCATCCATAGACATCCGCGATACATGCCCACATCAGTCCAGAATGACAAACGTTGGCACACCCCCAGATGCGCCGTTTACCTTTTACTGTTTACCTGCGCTGGTTGGGACAATGAGGAGGGATAGGATGGGATGGGATGGGAATTTGCTCTAGCTTATCTCACTCACTACTGAAACAGTTTACACTAATATTGCAGTCATAAGTAGTAATTATTTATTTTCACCCGAATAATAATAAGAATTTACATAAGAAGAGTTTCACAAACGCATGAATCGTACACAACGAGTACGAGTACAAATTGGTCGCAAACGAGAATCGTACACAATATTTTCGCCAGAACCGTTCGAGAAATTCTCCTTATGTATATGAGCCTTAAGAGGGCAAAATGGAAGTGTTGTGATATTTGACACTTAATTTTATTTATTGGAAAAACTGATGTTATCTGCCTTTTTAAATGTCCCACGCCACCATACGAGCCTAAACCCAATAGTTGATATTTCTTTTAATTCTATAATATGGTGAAGAAAAATCGTTCAGATCTGAACGATTTTTCTTCACCGCCGAATTAGTAATCATTTACAAAAAATGACTTAAGTTAAAAAATATATCTGGAGTCAAGATCTAAAAACCAGGATTGGTTTTTATCCCTTCACATTCCTGTATGTATGTTTTGAACCTTTTGCGTAATCGTATTTAAGTTTTAGTTGCGTAATCTGAATATTTTTTTTGTATCTTATACACGCAAACTTAACACACGGATATTTACTCTTTCAAGTTTACACGAAACAAAACTAAATTGTGAATAAATTAATAAAGTAATAAATTGTGGAAACACGTTTATATATGTTTCACATTATGTAAAAACATTAATTCAAGATCAAATTTCCGGGATGCTCTCACGTTGCTTGTATTCAACGTGGAAGAATTTCAATTTTGCAACTCGGTATGAAGCCAGGCGTAATCTGAGCAATGTATTATGTTACGAACAAACACTAAGCATACTCCAATACATATTTTACTAATAAATCATTTTATATCATATACCCTATACATTTATACCTTTTAATCATCCTAGATTCTTAAGTTTCATATTTTCTATATACCTACCTACATTTATAAAATTACTAAAACTAATTGACTAAATCTCATTGTAAAAAGTAATTTTGTTCAAAATATGTACCTACGAATGGCATTACCGTTGAATCATTAATAAGAGATAAAGGATGCTTTACCAATTATATGTATATAGTTATATTATATACCAATTAGTTATTGCACATATAGTAGTGGCTTACATTGGTTAATAAAAGTTAGTGACCGTATGCAGATAACTATATAAACAAATGCTTATAATCGACTGGAAAACATGAGGAGCAGTGTTGTGGCCCTAATGGCCTTTCAAGGCTCACCGGCCATGTATGGTTTAGGGCGAGCGCTCAGCCAAGAGCAAAAAATGTGTGCAACAACGAGCCTCCGCGCCACTAAATGCCTACCGGTAGACCGACGGAAGGAACGGACCTCGGCTTAGGGTGTTGCATTGGGAGGGTACTGCGGGATCGTGAGTTGCTGAAAAGCACCCAGGTACGTGCCGATACCTGATAAAAGTGTTGGTTGAAGGCCGGTGTGTATTTACGGCGTAGCCAGGGTGACGTCCTCGTCTCCGCCGGCGGGGACAGTTTGTTTGTGAAGTCTGTGAGTGTAGTGTAAGAACCGCATTGGCCGCAGTAATTGGTCGTCTAGTACGTGCCGAGGACGGCCAGGACGATGAGGATGAGGAGCAGTAACAACACTAGCGATCACCCTAATAATATGTAAATTAGCAGGGCGTAATTCGGATTGAATACAGCTTACCCCACAGCACCATCAGACTTAGGCCTTTATCTGAACAAAGTGTATTTAGCGCAAAGGTTTATTTTAACAAATTGTTGCTATACTTATCTTAATTACAGTGTTACGACACAATAACTCATTGGCGATCGACATCAGTAGGCGTCGCAAGTTATTGATTTGATTTCGTTATTCGATTACACCGGTATCGATTGCGAATCGAATTACAAAGTCAAATTAAAACCTTTCACATACTAACGAATGTATATTTAACTGTATATGAAAATTAATGTACGTATTAAAACTTAAACGTCTTCCTTGTGTGAGCGTTGTTCACTCGTAAAAGGCGGTTAGTAGGGCAGTAAAATGAGATTTACTTCTTACTGTTGGGACTTCGCTCGGCATTGTTAATAGTGAGACAAACAGTGACTTAGTTCCATTATTTTATTATACCTAGTACTAGCGACCCGCCCTCACTTCGCTTCGGTTTATTAAATTTAAAACAATCGGAATAAGATATTATGGTAAAATATAATAGGCGGTAAAATGGAGCCTATATTTTAAGTTAGACCTCTAGCAATACATCGGTGAAAACTGCATTCAATTCCATGCAGTAGTTTTTGCGTGATGCGTGTACAAACATACAGATAGACAGACAGACAAAATTTCTAAAAACTGTTGTTTTGGCTTCTGTTGCTCTAATAAAGAATTATCTATAATTATCTATCTATATTATATTATCTATTTAATTTTTTTCAATATCTATAATGTACAGACATCGGCCTGTTACAATTTTATTATATGTATAGATTCTACTATATTATGTCATATTATATTATTATTCCTTATTACACATTTTTTTTTTTATTATAATATTATTCTTTTATATTTTATAAATAAGTTTGAAGGAATAGCCAAATTATTTCAAAATTTAATTAATATTTAATGTTGTATATGCCTGTAATAGCATGCCACTCCGATTAAGGCTGTATAAAGTTTTTAGTATGGATGGTACCTACTGTATTAGTGAACATGCTGACGGTGCATCATATCAATAAATAAATAAAATTAATTCCATTATAAATAATACTTTGTCATCCGATAAATGATGATCCCTTTTTAAACAAATGCAACAACCGTTAAAATGTTTGAATCAAATTCGATCGTGACATTTATTATATTTCACACTTTCTAAAACCAAATTAGAATTTATTCCACTTGAAATAACAAATTAAAAAGTGTCAAAGTGTCACATCAAATAAAGGCTATTCTCGACCCACAAAACAACGTATATCACTTTTACTTTTATTATGTTAACTCGTAAATTCGTTTGAACGCTGTGAGGCAGGCTGTTAGCGAATTTAATTTGCAACTGAATAATAAAATGGTAGGTTTATGGTTCCAGATCTAAATGATTCCTACTTCACTTATGAAACCATACAATCTATCAGTATAATTTTACAAGTTGATATTTGGTTATTTGTTGGTACAGGTCATATTTTTTGGTGATTGGTCAAAGTAAATTGTTAGTTTAACAAATTATGCTTTCATAATATAAATCAAAACTAATCAAAACATTCTACGACTACCTCATAACATAAGTCAAGATTAGCAAAAATGGAGAGTCGATTCAAATTTATTGAATAAATCAGGTACTAAGTAACTGGTTGCAAGAATGGTAACATAAATGGTTTTAAATAATTTTGATTTTAGAGTTTGTTCAATAAAAAAGGACGTATGCGACAGGTGATGTGTACTGAGGAGGCAGGGCGCCCACAATTTAAGAATTCATCTGCGGCCCAGCGCGGGCTGTCATCGATGCGAATCAGCGCTGCGATTTTTATTGTAGCCTATTATAATATGCTAAGTTGTTGCCTTTTGGCATAGTAGCAACTACTTGTAATTCCTATTCTTATTGATTCTAATGTTTGTATAAGTGTAGTGTTGCTGTTATTAAGTCAATAAATTATTTATTCATTCTAGTTTTATTAATAAAGATTTTTTTTTAAATAAGTTTAGATTATAAATTCCAATCGTTCAATCTTCTGTTTTGCACAAAAGGTCAAGAATGAATTTTAAATAATTATAAATTGTTCAAAATAAGTCACGATGACAAAATTAACATTCCAATATAATAAAAACAAGGCTAAACTACAGCAGATCGAGATTAGATAGATTAGATTCGATTTTACTAACATAAAATTTGAGATTATAATAACCCAGAACTTACAAGTGTAGGTAATACGTAGAAATAAATAAACAGATAAAACGAAACACAAAAGAAAACTGGAAACCTATTTTATCTAAACATAATAATTATACAATAAGGGTAAAATTGTGCAAAGGTTATGAAGGAAATGTCGATTGAAAAAGCAGACTAAGATTATTTTTTAATTTCCTGTTAGTGATACGCATACGCAGTGAAATAAAAGGCTTGCAACCGTATTCCCACGGAGCTATAATCAGATAAGAATGTCAACTGCCGCGGTAAAAGCTGTACACACCCAACGCATGCACTTTTTGCAAAACGTATTTAGAATTAGTCACAAGACAATGATGCTCCTGTAGTGCGTGGACCTTGCAGTCTTGAAGGATCGACAGTCTGAGAAGGGTTAGAAGTTTTGATTAAAAAGAGAAGATTGAGTCTGTAGATTTAGTTAGTAATTTAAATACAAAATAGCCCATGATGAGAAGACCGGAGTAAAAGTAGATATATAAATATATGTATATATAAATCCTTGTAAAAATTGTAGACAACAATTTCGAAATAGGAGCTACTAAATAGATTACTATCGGATTGTTTCAAACGCTCACTGAACATAGTAAGAAACACTAAAGCAGAAAATGATAATTACTTTAGAAGAGAGAGGAAATGGAATTAAAAGAGCAGCTAAGCAGTAAGATTCATCTAGTGCTTCATCAAAATTAATAACTGAAATGAAGTTAAAAAAATCCAAATTAAAATACGTGATTTAAAGATTCATATTCCTTCCTGTCTTATCTCTCTCAATTTTCACAACCCATTCTCCAAATCCATTCCTACGTCTCCAAAAGTAGGCAGCGCATCCGGAGGCGTGCTAACGTTTGTCATTTTGGACTGATGTCGGCATGTACCGCGAATGTGTATGGGAAACAGTGTCCACTTACCACCATGTGGACTGTATGCTCGTCTGCCATCTTCTTCCTATAAAAAAATCACATGTAAGTCTGCCACGTTCTTGCCACACAATTAATTTTAATGTCTGATAAAATAAAAATACACTTACACATTAACGTCCCTATCTAAAACCGGTCGCTTTGACTCACCGTCTAATTGAGTCGTACCTTTATTCGTTTTATGTTCTTTTAAGTTAAGCCTCATTACGTCGTAGATAAAGAATGAAAATTTTATTAGGGTCTCGCGTGAACGTGACGGGTTTCTACAAAACTTGCTTGTCTTCTTATTGCGAATACGGACATAGTCGTAAATCAATATGTAACTGGTGCGGCTTGCTAATTACTCGTGTCGAATCGGCATAACGATGTGGTAATAGAACATAAAGTAAAACTGTGTTCAGCTGATACATTGTCAAGGAAATATGAATCATTGACAGGCTTTGTGGATTAACATGACATAAATGAGAAGGTTATTCATGAAAGCCCTCTATCTAGTAGTAGATTTAGAAGTAGTGTAGGTATAATATAGGTATCTGAGGCATCAATTATCCGCACTCTAAGTACTTCGGTTACGAATGTCATTATTTCTTGTAGTAATCGTATATTACAACTTTACGGTAATTCCACGTCGTTTTCATAACATACGGCACTTAATCGTTATCATAAAGGAGGAAACAAGTACTTACGCAGCGTCTATTCCTCCGTTGAATTAGCATTCCTCAACTTACGGCCTCCGGTCCATCATCTGCAAGAAATTAAATTAATAACTTTAGCATTTTGTAATTTTGGTTGTCTTTTTTAAAATTTATCAAAGTCAGTAAAGTGATTTGTAGAATTAAAATTTAGCAACAAAAGTACGCAACTGTTCTTATTGTCTTCGAGTGCAATAATTGCAGTTCCACCTTCAGATCTCAGACTCAGCGTTCCAAGAAAGATCTGATCGCTTCCTAAATAGAAGTAACTGGCAAAAAGGCGTTGCATCACGGACCTCTGAGGTCAGCTCCCAACATTGTCCAACCACAATGGCAATTGTGAGAAAGAATCAGCAAAACAATAGACTCAGCAATTAGCGATACCAATTAAATATTTGTTTCAGACTATTGTTTCATTGATTCTGCTAAATAAACAAATAAAATGTATGCAGCAGAAATTCAAAACACGGGCAATTGATCACACTTTATAAGGAATCGGATTGCAATGAGACTATTTCTAAGACATCTGTTTGGTCAATTAGTAAAAGCAATTTAGATTCAATTCTGATAATGAGTTCCATGTTGATAGTGTTAAAATTAATGTGGATATAGGTTTTCGATAAAAGTGACTAAGATTTAAAACCGTCCTAGGCGGTTTAAGAGTTCGTCTTACACAGATCTAGTCACACAAGAAACACGGGGATCATAATACACTGCGACAAAAATGTGGCCTCAACGTTAATTCGGTAAGTCTAAAGATCTTTCGACATCCATTATCTTCATTAAATGTAATGGTTGTGCAACAGTATGCTGTATGTAAAATAAAGGTACCCCTTGCATAAAGTGATGTCAATGTTGACCAGAGCGCTCTGAAAGTGCGTGGGTCCGAGTAGGTGTGGGAACCGGTATCTTACATGAGTCAGTTTATTGGTGCATAATTTTGGTAGTCCGAGACATTGCGACAGGAGACTATTGAGCAGTGGTGAAATGTAAAATCAGTAACGTTTAATTACCGTTAAAATCATTAGGCTTTCGGATTGTGATTGGTAATGAATCGTGAGTTGCAGATTGTATATGGTCTCTGTTTCTCCCATTGTTCAATTGGATTACCGCACGATAACCCAAGTTCAACTTGTGCTCTCAAGTTGAATTTTCAACTCAGGATTTCAAATTCAATTTTTGAGTTCTACTCAAAATGGATAAGATAAATATGACTAATTAAAAATTGAAATGAGCTATGAAACTCATCCAGAGCATATTGTAACGAATAACAAGATAAGTGTAAGCAAATCAATTATTATTAACAGTTATAAGAGTTTAAAATGCTGACTTTTAAAATAACCCCAATGTACACATCAATCCGACAGAATCAACAATTTTCTTCGTTACAATATGATGCTCCAATTTAGAGTTGCTTAATCCCCATTCTTTACCACCTGAGTGACTCACTTCTGAGAATGGCAACAATCGATCCAATCTTACGAAATCGGAATAATTGCACATGAAATCGATTTATATTATGAATCGCTATGTAGCGAATCTCTCGTCGTAAGTGGCAAGTCATAGAACAAAAACATAAAAAAGCACTCATTATAGACTTTCGCCGTCATCGTCGCGTGGGCCGATGGGAGTGACTTGGTCCCAAATCGGTCGAGCAAACACGAACAGGTTGAATAAATATACATTGGACGTGTTATAGGTAATAACATGCATTGGTATGTTTTATTCAGAAAGGATTTGTATTGAATACATGTTCTCATGAATAGGATTACCTACATTGTTTATTCTTGCTTCTCTAGCTTTTTTTTTACAAAAAAGTCTTTCAATATGTCTTGTTACGCATCGATTTTTTTTTCAAACATTTTTAAATAGATACATATGTGTGAGAAATGCGAAAATCCTGAAAGTCGTGTATTATTCGTGTTTTTTTAAGGTTTGTGTGATTGTCTGTATTTATTGATATTGTTATGTGATGCCTATAATTCTATTTTTGTATTCTCCCATGCTATTCTATTTTTGTATTATAGATTTTATAGTTCGGTCATTTAGTTCTGTGTTCTCTAGATTTATTTGACCTTCTTTCTGCAATGCCATTTAGGTTCTAAATAACAGGTCGCAATATTCCTCTTTCATGCATGCTGCATTAGCACATACTGGTAATATATTTTAATATATATCTTATAGATGTATCGTCAAAATAATCAAAGGCAGTTTAAAATAACAAACACGAAACCATGTAACAATTCTAAAAGTTTGACACGATTTTGCCTAAGCATTTGGTCATTGTCACGTTTCATGGTAAACATTCCATTTTAGTTCACAGCCTGAATACTTTCAATAATATTTTTGATGTCTTAAAAGCATTAAGAGAATAAGATTTTTAAATAGATGTCATTCTTAGTCTTTTGTTTTCATGTTATTGATCATCATCAAACTTAGTATTGTTTATTATTTATTATATATCTTCAAAAGGAATAAAATTAAAACTTCGAATATTTCACAATAACTCAATGCAATACAACCAGCCCTTTTCAGTATCCACTGCAGGACATGGGCCTCCTCATGCACATTGTCTTGTGCATGAGGATTGTATGGCCTTAAAATGCCACGCTGCTGGCCAAGCAGGTTGGCGAGTCCACTTTTTAGAGGTGGTGTAATTCCTCAGTTCTTGTGAAAGCTGCTTTGTTAACCCTTAGTCGCCTTTTACGACACCCCCGGAAAGAGATGGGGTGTCGGTATTATAAATACCTGTAAACACAATGTTTACAGTAAACATTGCGTGCAGGGCTACCTACTCGAATAGTTAAAATTATGTCCCTATTTACGTTTAGCTTGCCGAGTAAAATCTAATTATACTTGAACTGCATTATAGTTATGTATTAGTAAAGTCGTGCATTTATAGTTATAAAATATTTGCAAAATTACGTTGTTTAAAGATATATTTTACACGCAGTAAATTATTGGTTTTTTCTTTAAAGTGCAGATTTTTGCCGATATACGATGAAACTTGTCCTGTGAAGTTACTAATAAGTAATACGCTTTTTTTTAAATTATGTCGTGTTCAAATTTCTTACATTAATGGTATATACTATGATAATTTTGAGCAGTGATGCCTAAATATATACCTATAATTGACCTCATTACAAGTATATTTTAGACGAACAAAAGAGCATGTATATTTTCAATTCCTCAATTCACTCCAAAATTACTGTTGCAATATGTGACGTAGACACATCCATCAGTGATTGATCTTCAATTACCATTGTCGTTACTCTATTTTAAACGTCTTAAAATGCCAATAACCTAACCACGTATCAACCAGCACATAAGCAAGCTCATTTACAAGTTAGCTACTAGTTAACACACATTTCCACCACAAACATAGCAATCACGCTCCTATAGATTCGAATGAGCAATCATTATAGAGTACCGTTGAATTATTTACCATGTTATTCGTTGTAAATGTAAGCAGATGAAGACGTGATTAGTAAATTTGGCACGAGTCTTGTCAGCTTAAAGAATTGTTGCCTTCTACCAAGCGGAGGCATTAATCGTCATTGTAACTAAGAATTTGAATGGATATATAAGTGCAGGATATATAGAGCCAACGTGTATTTTTAAGAATTAGATAAGAGATAAGCAGATAATCCTAATACCAAATAGTCCGACATTAACATACAATACCATCAGCTTGTTTCTCTCCTCTTCTCATCCAACCATTGCGGACTACTTTCTTCAAGTCCTCAGTCCACCGGTCGGAGCGAGTCCTACGTCACGATTCCTGATCCGATATAATAATACTTAATTTAAGCATCCGGCACCCTTGTAACTGGTTAATAGCGTAACTGTATTTATTGTTAAGTTGTTAAATCAATTTACTATTAATATTTACCATTACGTTAGGAGATCCATGTTGCGTTATGAATGGTAAGACTGCAGTAAGCTAATTATCATCACATGGTCTACATTTCCGTGTATTACCTACTAATTTTGTTACATTTTTCGTCATTAGGTACGATATGGAAATAATTTAAAATTTCTAATTTAAATTGGAGAAGAGCCGTAATCGTGTGTAATGGCGGGCCGGGCCTTAGAAGATGCCTATATCCAGCAGTGAAGAGAAATAGACTGATGATATGCTACTCAATTTAAATTGCAGTCTCAAATTTCTATTTAGACACAAAAATAAATAATTATTCTCATCAAATAGAAAAAATAACTTTTCTAGAATTTTAAAAGCCTCTAACGCCACCTTTGACATTACGAGCACTTTACATTCAACCAGCGCGTGAAGGCAGCAAAAAATCAATTTAATTTGCCAGAAACCAGCGGTGATTCCTTCAATAGGAATTTTATTGCTCCATTCTCTTGTCCTTTGGTTGGTCTTAACGAGTACGACTCGACTCGCCTCGACAACAAGCACTTGGGACTTACAAGCGAGAAGTTCAATTGGAAATATTTTTTTTAAAATTAAGCGTTTAAATATACGAGTATTCTAAAAAAATAACCATCCTCTAGTACTCCAACTTCAGAATAGTCTTCTTATTTTGGAACGAAAACGATATACGAATAACTAATCAAACTGAAGTACTGTTGATTGTAGACTGATTTCAATTATACACAAACACTATCAAGATTGATATTTATCGTGCTCCCATTCATACCTTATATCGATATCTACGCAGTATCGTCTCTTTGTGACGTCATCGCATTACTGTAATAAGAATAAAAATAGATACCTTATCGGAGTCTTCCCATTTGCCGCTCCAACTGCTCGTATGTCATATAAAACGTAAAAAACCTGTGACGCTGTCCAGTTTCAATTGCGTAAACAAGTTGACTTCGAATGGGTAAGGACAAAAAAATGTACATGTATGTGTCGAAACCTGATCGAGTCCGTCCGTTCACTTATGCTGATAAGTGGGTTTACTAACCGCCTTTTTAATATAAAAGCGCCTTTTTCTCCAATAATAGTAGGACTGCCGGTTGCAAAGTTCTCAGATATCACTGGATAAAAACAAGTTTTCTTTTTGTGTCTGCATTCACAAACAGTTCCAGTATTTACAAACGAGTGCTCGGTGTAATTCTGCTATACATTTATAATACATAGAAGCTAAAAATCTCCAAGATGAAGACACACCATCTGTGTACAAAAGGCTTAAAAGATAGTCACCGTCGGCCTCAGACTCCACTCCAGTCGGTCCACTCCGACTTTGCAGGAGTGGACTGCTTATACAATGTTTACTTCACAGCTTATACAATGTTAAAGAATGTAGGCCCATGTCGTAGTCTATTGAAAAGACCTGGTGAGGCATTAGGTTTATGAATTCGTCGTATAAACATTTTCCTTGAATTTGGGTTGCGTTCATACAGTTTTGTAATCTAGAATTTAAGTATCTTAAATGTTGCCTGTATTATATTCATTCACCACAATGTAATTACTTAAATAAAGAAATAAAATAAAGGATTTTTAGATCACAACGTGCGAGACACCTCCTCATCGAGGATATGCGGATACACCACACTTCTGTCTCGAGGGGTGCAGCTGTAGAAACCCACAACCATATATCTATTCACTATATTTTTTCTGTTGTCTGTACGTTAGTTGTAAGGAAACGTGATTGCAGGTAAAATGTGAATCTCCCACGTCGCCTCGACCCGTCTTAGTGACATTTGAAAGCCATGAACGACCTTCCAACTATTCGCATTGACACCATCCGCTCGGTAACTACAACTCACTAACAATATTGATCTTTTAACCTTTCCCTCAATTATTTTATTACGAAGACTTCTTCCAAGTGTAAAAATCTTAAGGTAGTTAAATCAATTAGGTAGTCTTTTTTATTTATTTACTCTTATTTGTAAATTGTTACACAAGGCGGACTTAATGCCTTACAGTATTATCTCCCAGCCAACCTTTGGGCTATGCAAGATATGAAGTAGAGGGGAGTAAATAAGTGTAACAAATATAAGATAGAAAAAATAACTGTAATTAAATGTAAGTTACTGTAGTACTGTAAGTAAATAGCGTATAAATATACTGTAATAGCGTATAAGTAGCGTATACTGTAAGTAATAGTGCAAGTATTTTTGCGTATTAAGTCTAGATTAACTAAGCATATTATTCACGACTATTCTTGAATAATATGCTTGATAATATTAATTTACTAAAATTACAATTACATATATTTAGTTTCAGTTACTGTAATTTAAACGTTGATTGTGTTTATAGTCTGTAGCTTTTGTTCACCGGATTGGGACCTAAATATTAAATTTACTTATACTTATTTATATATAGTAAGTAGTTAATTCTGAAAAACAAATATAAATAGCTGCGGGCAACTTTGTATTTACATATTTACGAAGCAAATTAAACTTTGGGGAAAAAGAAACTTCTAGGACGAATTCTAGAAGAATATATTCATAAGTAGTAGATGGAGCCAACACAAAGTCACTAGCTAATCATTTCATTGCATACTAATCACTGCGTTAGAGCACTACATTGCACAGCATATTCACACACGTGTAAAATAATTTTAAAACTAAATAATTATGGAATACAATAAAACTTTTTTAAGTATTTGCGTTTTGTACAACTAGTCTACGCTTTGATCCGATTATTATATAAAACAATATTGTCCTTCGATTGTGCATCTGTTTAGAAATATATGTAAATCATTAGTCGTACAATCTAACGCAATAATTATTTATCCATATTTTATTTTATAGGTTGCGACAATAAAAATTATCTTCCGTATACCATTCAAAGCTTAGGCGTGTGATCTGAAGCAATAATAGGAGGTTAATCGTTGCGCGGACAGACGTCCGTTGTGATTATTGTTATTGATTGTCTCAAGGAAATAACAGTAATCCTTGGAAATAACAGTAACTTAATAGCAAGTATAAATGCAGTGGTAGATAATTGGATTATGTAAGACAAAACAACTGGACTCGTATACTAGGTACTATAATTCTATATTCTATATAAATTGGCAGTACGGTGTCAGATAGAAAGGATAGAAAATCAGCTAACTCTGAGGAACTACACCACCTCTAAAAGAATGGACTTGTCAAGCCGCTTAGCCAGCGTGACGTTTTAATTCCATACATATCTTACGAACAGGACAATGTGCATGGAAGCCCATGGCCAGCAGTGGGCTGGTGACGGTGAGTAACACGTTTTCAATATAGTTTGTTATGAATCTCACAGCTCCTGAAGTGGGAACTCCTATATCATAGCAGCTAATGTATTCCCCAGTAAAATGTTAATAGGATTATATGGAATTAAGAAGACAAGTCCAGAGTTCAAACTCTGTACCTACAGATATAGATTACAATCGTGTCTTATAATTATAAATCAAAAGGCCGTCAAATGGTTACAGTTTTAGTATTAGGAGACAATTACTTGCACAAAAGTATTAAAATGACGATGACATTGAGGGAGTTACGACAAAACAATACATTACACTATTGTAATCTAAGATAAAAAAGAAAGTGAAATCACACGTCCAGTCTTCTGTATCAAATCGTAATTTGGAAGAATCGTAACCATAGAAATCTAAATAGTAAGATAATTTAGATTTCTATGATTGTAACCTATGGCGCATGATTCACGGGTCCGTAAAGTTCAAATCACCACTCCTCAAGGTCTCGATGATGCAGTTATCGGAACAGCGACGGAACAGAAATGGGGTAGGCTGCAGGCGCCTTTTTGAGACATGATTCGAAAGGTTTCCATTGTTACAAATAGAAGCTCCCATTATGAAATTCTTGATAAGGTATAAAAATTAATACGTATTCTTTATTACTAAATGGGCATTGTAATATTTCGAAAGACTGCTAGTGTAATGATTATTTAGAAGGATAAGAGGTGCAAGGTTTTCTAGGAAAACTATCTTCATTTGACACATTATTAGAAGGTAAAGAAATAAAGTATTGCGTTTACAATTACATAGGTAAGAGCCTTATCAAGTTATCACACTGGCGATTTGCAAGCGTGCTTCAAGCGAGGCGATTCGTGAACAAGCTCGCCGCGTGCGCGATTGCGTCTTTGGACAATTAGTAACATAATGGATTGTGACGAGGAAACACTGCTGTTGGCTTTATTACTTAGAAGACGTTTATGTAGGAAACGAAAGCGGAAACACCGACGGTCTACATCGGCGACCGCGTGGCGTTCGTGGCGCACATAACACATGGCAAGCTCGCTGTGAGCAAGTTCACGAATCGCCTCGTTAGAAACACGCTCACAAATCGTCTGTGATAAGGTTCTTATGAGTGAATAAATAGAAGTTAGGTACCTTTAACGTTGGCTAAAATAATATAATATTTCAACTTTAATTAATTTCAATTTACATTTAGTGAAGCGGGAGTGGATGTTAATTTTATTAATTTATTCGCCTAAGATTAAATTTAATTAATTTAAGTATTTATTTATTACCCATTCAATATCAAGTCGATACAATTTTGAAATAATTACACTAAAATTATGGAGCTATGCGGTTACTGCTGTATCAGTCTTAATCTCTAAACTCAAGTAACCAATATGTTAAATTACATGTATAAATCTTTGAATGTTTCTTTACAAAACTTATTCATACTTATTAACACAAAACTCATAAATCTCGATGTTATGAACTTTCTTCATTGAAACATAATGCAACCTTAAGCAATATCAATGGAAACGTTGTAAAGGAACTATATGATATAGAGGCTCGAACAATAGCCCCAGGCTTTGTATCATCTAAAACAATTCTGTGGGCTTAATGATCATTAAGACTTGATACATTAATGGTATCTCTTTAATAATGCACCGTTAAAGCCCACATGTACTTGGAGTTTGGGAACAACAATTTGAACCTTTTATGCGAATGCATAATGAGTTGGAAATTGTATATAGTTTTATGGCGTATTTTATTTATAAGTGCGAAGAGTTATTCTTTAGGATTATATGGATGAGCTATCATAAAGATTTGCAAAGAAATTCTTTTGTTAGTGTAATAAAACCGGACTAACACCATATAAGTGTTGTCTGTAAAATATATTTTTATGTTTTAGTTTCTATGGCACAATATGTGCGGCGGTGGTCTATAGGAATAATATAAAATACAAAATGCTTTTGCAATAGACAGGAACAAAATAAACACAACTTAGATTTTATAACTAAGTACCGTAACAAAATATTAATTGAGTGAAATCTTGTTTGGAGTTTACAATTAACGATTCTTACTAAAAAAACGTTTTAAACGTATTTATTTCAATAGAATTCTCTTGGAAACTACTTATTACTTTAATGGTATTTTCTACTTCTTCGATTTGTTTTGTTACCTAATAACTATGCAACATATACCGTAATTTGTGGGACTAATCCCAATTCCAAGTCGGCGAATTCGCGGACATTGAAAGCGACTTCTTCTTTTTGTAAAAAATAAGTAAAGTTCATATAAATAGATGGTGTAGGTGCTTACCTACACCACTCACTTGAATTCACTTGAATAACCTTCACCACGGATATCTTCGATAGATGTTCGATTGTGCTAAAGATTTTCTTTTATTACTGTGGTTGTGTTAGCCCATACCACAACGTGGTGAAAGGTAATTCTCGCAGTAAAGTTTTCATCAGCAATTGCATTATCATACCTGTCAACGGTACACGGCTCGTGCACAAATGGAAACGAACGCTATCGACTCACGAACTGCACTTATTATCCTGAAGCGAGTAAAGAGCCGCTCTAACTGTCTGAAGAGTAGGGTCGCAAGACTATTTAATAAAGCATGGAAGATAAAATGGGAACAAACTGGTAGAATGAGGAGACCTATATCAAAGTAATGGGCTGCAGTTGATGCACCTGAATTGATATTTTGGTATGGTATTATATGTATTATTAGAACGAAAAAGACAAGACTCTTACCGTTATTCTCAAATTATGCAACCGGTTACGCAGAGCTGATTGTGAGTCAAAAAACCTTTCAGAAAACGAAATATCTTCGGCCAATAAAGAAACATGACTTGATTAAAGATAAACACAATATCGCTATTTCGATACGAAACTTTCTCAATATAAATATAGTAGGAAATGAGACTCAAGCGTAAACATCCATTGAATGGCTTGAATATCAATAGAATTGGTCTATATAAAGTAAGGTTTACTAAGCAAATTAGAACCGCACAAGTAGAATATATTGTTAAATACCTTCCTCTACCATTAAAACTATGTCCTAAATACTTAAAGCGGTTGGAAACCGTAGTATACACAGCCGTTTTCGATTTTACTATCCAAATAAAGCTGGCGTTGATCCGATAGCCTTTCTCGTACGAAAACAGACGATAATAGTCCAAGATTAAGATCTTTTTCAAATGAAATTGTAAGTGGATCGACTGGTCGGTGCCATTTTGGGCAGTGACGATTAATTTGGGTGGTCATTTTATTGCCGTTCCTTTTTGACGTTAATCGCTGTCCAGTAGGTATTAGTTATCGTGGTTACTGCTCAATATTTATATTTAGTGAACAATAGCATTTATCAGTGGTTTCAATTGGTATTTATTGGTCACCAAAGTCATCGAACTAGGTAAATTAGTAAACTGAAGTGGCAATGAGTAAGCTGAAATTAGTAAGCTGATGTATCGAAAGGGTGGATGAGTCCTCGAACGGAGACAGTGTACTAGGAAACGTAGCGTGGGGCACCCTCCGGCCGGTGGAGCGATGACTTATCACAAGAAGAAGGTCACAAGAAGGTAATAGCTGGATGAGAACAGTGGTAGACCAAATGAAACGACGTACCTCCGGAGAGGACTGTATCCAACAGTGGAGAGACAGAAGCTGATAGAATGCTTACCTGTCGAGAATGAGACTTCCTCGGGTTTTTGGTTACATGAAATATACGTAAGTAAGTATACTGCACCGAAGAGTTCTAACCTGAAAATGTTTAAAATGTAGATTTTTTTTTTCTAGAAATATTCTAATTAAGGTCAGCAATAAAACAAATTTGCATCACAGTCATGCTAGGGAATAATTTCTCGCATTGCCGCCTTACAAACCGCGAGGTCAAACATCGTTTTCGTTTTGGCTAGACACGAAACGATAATGTCACCGATTACGAAAGTCACGCAGCTAGTCTCAAATCACATTTGAGAGCGAAACGTCGAAATTTTGCTGCATAATTATGACCACCATAATTGCTTACTTCATGGCGAAACGACGGTAGAGAAGTCTAATTTTTTTCTCATGTTTTGTTTTTGTTCCTATTTCATTGTTACGCGATTATGCTGAATTGAGGTCGTAGTTCGCAGTGCGCGTACGCCAAAAATCTTTAGTAACTGCAATTATTAAAAAGTGAAAGGTTAAAAACCTTGGTCCTACGATGTCAGAGAGCAAAATGGAGTAATCAATAATTTAGGGTACATAAATCTTAACTATCGCTTTAAAATTGAAAATCGATATTATCAGATTACTCGGTATGGTCATTGTTCTTGGCCTTACACATCTATATTGTAACAATATTGTGTTTTCCACTAGAATTCTTAACCTCAAGGCAATGGTAATTCAATTTCATTGGCCTTGACAATTAGAACAATATTTTGATGATCAAAATGTCGGTTTCGAAAGTAGCGACTATTATAGGGAAGTGATTAATGTCACTTGAAACAATTAGTTGATGAACAACAGCATCGACTGTCAATTTTACGCTTTCTTGATTTATACACGGTTGAAAATCATTTGCATTGAATTTGACTGCTTTTCAATTTACTGTTTTTAGAAATTAGGATGTCAGGATCCCTCCACACGTCATTTGTTAGATAGTGATGTGTAATGTAACATTACCATTTTAATCGATAGTGAATAATAATGTAAGTCTCAGTATCAAATAAGAAAATGTTAATGTTAGTCATCTATGACTTCACTAAAGTTTTGATAAAGAGATGATTGGTACCTTAGATACAACTTAGCCTTGAGCTCCATAAACTATCAGTAATTTAATTTAAGTATATAAATATATTTCAATTGATAAAAGCAAGGCCAGAGCCAATGTAATAATAATAGAGCACCTGACCAAAATGAATGATGCACCGACATGTGAATGTACACTTACGTAGTACCGAGGCGAAATAAGCTCACTTTACTATTCAAATAATATATTACACCACTTATAATAGAGTGTATTACAACCTAAGGTCAAATTAAATTGAATAATTACAACTCCATTTACATCAATAATAAAATTAAACGCGGATATAATATCACAATAATTAATGACCATATATATAATATATATTATATTATAATCAAATTTTGAAAGAAATATTGAAGCAATGATATTAATTAGAAATGCCATACGAGTTGTTAATACCTCAGTTAATACCTTCGCTCCGGCGGCCATTTGTAGCAACATTAATCAACAGTCTAGAAATAACGTATACCCTTTTCTATTTAGGTATCTGTTTTATTTATTTACTACAATAAACTTAGTACAATGAGATACTAAGTGATTGATTGACTGATATAACACACTAATATTATGACCTTTGAACTAGGGTGGATTTGTACTTTAGATTCAATATGATGGAATATTAGATGACAGTTTAGCATTACCCATTTCAAAACTACAACTGCCAAGACAGCTAGATTTAGACATCCATGTTGATTTTGATGTGAAAGATATCGGCGTAAAGAAGATTTCTTAGGCGTACCGCAAGGCTCGCAGTTGGGCCCCCTGCTGCGATGACTGCTGGCAATAACTTTGTACCAACCTGCCTACAAACACTTCCTATAACTTATCAAATGCACAGGATTCCTTGCCTTAAATAGCATATTAATGTTTAGATTGCGATCTCGGGTAGCGGTAGCATATTTAATATTGTTTTGATTAATACTTGTTAATGCTTTTACAGCAAACTTTTTGCTTCTCCGAAGAATATACATTAGCTGCAAGTAAACATTTAGTGAAGTCATAATGAGATACAATTATTAATGCAATGATTTGTCGCTTTGAATAGTTTGGGTGCGTAAAGGATTTAAGAAGGTTTTAAAGATACAATATTTATTTGAATACAACATAATCATTACAAAGCAAATGTGCGTAGAATCAATCATTGAAGAAAGTTGCTAAATGATTTTATTTTAATAATTTATTTAGAACAACAAATAATACAATTAATAGTATAATTTATAAAACAATACAATAAATAGATTTAAATTAGATTAAATAGAAGTTTTATTTATTGTATAATTAACATCGATATTAAATATAATAATAAATAATTACTTCCTCAAATTTTATATGTACATAGCAGGCAAGTGTATGTAATGGTAGACCAACACAAATGGTACAAGTAAAATCATAAAATTCAATGTAACATAAATAATTCCTATACATATTTCTTTTCCAATAAAAAATATTGGAAAGTTGATGTTTCGTAATTTCTATGTAGAGGCATAGCCTATATTGCCTATAAGCTTATAGGCCCATACCTAATACACACCACTCGGGCCCAGACTTAATTCTATTTTATTTATTTTTAGTTATAATTTATTTATGTTATCTAAACATTGCAAAAAAATATTGGCTACTTCGCAAATTATACTTCTTAAAGTTTCCATATCCTTGGAAAATCTGGATTCAATAAGGGCGCCGAGAATAAAAAAAAGTTTAGGAATCATATCCTAAGATATTGTCACTTTATACATATATATATATATATACATATATATATATATATATATATATATATATATATATGTTAAGCCCAATGAATCTATAGCAAACAATGTAAAGGTAGAAAAATCACGTAAGGACAGGGGCAAAACATTTTATATTAAATTTCTAATGTTACCTGGTACTTTTAAATCTCCACTAATCGACGCCAGTTCGCTTGACAATCAGACGATAGCCGAAGATTTATCTGCAAGATAAAATTAACAAGCAGTGCGGTAAACCAGTTACCATACTGTATTTGTACATTCTAATAATTAAATACAATTTAAGCACATCGTAAAAACTTAATTCTTCATTTATTGTTACTTATATATAAAAGGCTAATCACGAAATCGTTTACGTAAACGAAATCATTACAAAAAAATTGGGTTTTAATAATAGCATTAGGAAATAGGAGTCTGGCTTTTAATAGGTGCTGTGAACAAAAAAGTAACTGATTGTAAACGCCTCGTTTTCTTATAAAAAAATCTGTTTTATACTAGGCCATTGCTGAGACAAAAAGGAAAGAGTTAAGTATTTTTTATATACTTGATTTTCAAGATTATTTTAAGTGCCTACTCAATTTCATACGTAGATAGATCAGAGCGTTGACTTGCGATGTTTTGTTTAAAGATATCCCGCCGCTTATTGGCAGTTGCCTATAAGTTGTATTTCTTTCATAAAAAGGTGACTATTTTGAACCCCACAACACAGTGAACCCTCGCGTGATATCTAAGATATTGCAGGTTATTTTATTTTAATGTTACTCTAATCTAAATTAAGACGATCAGCTAATGTAAATGGTTTACGACCATCAGGGTACGTACCCATTCTTCGTGCCGGACAAATATAAATTTTAAGACCTTTCTATGTCTTAGACTTACGAGTAGATCAAGTTGTTCGAAACTACCGCCTATGCAGACTGCACCTATGAAAACTCAACTCTGACAAATTCTAAGTCCGAAGAACTAAGGCACATAGTCCTTGCACCAATGCGCACTGGACCCGAGTGGTGGAATATGTCCCGAAACCCCTCTTGCTGCTTGAAAGGAATTCTTTGACCTGCAAATGGTCAAATTAAGACGATTAATTTTAAAGATATATTACATCATAATTATTTTGATTGTTAAAATTTTATGTTTTGTATCAGAAGACGAATGAAGACAAGGAAATCCGTTAAGCGATTGACAGTTTGCTTATATTTTGTTTTTGCTAACTCAAGCGCACAAAGAAACTTAATAACGATTCAATAAATAAGACTGTAAATATTATTATAAAATTCCCTTTTATAACTATTTACGCTCCAATAACTTTTTATGTTACAACTTCCATCTCTAGATCATTTTTAAATTTATTTTTATTTAATAAAACCAATTACGTGATCTTCATCTGCCAACTCATGCCAACCAGCGTGCCATATTTTGGAATCACGTAATTGGAAATCGAATTAAGAGTATTCGTAATTCGATTTCCTGGAATATCATTTCTTCTCAATTTAAATTCTTATCCTGTTCTTAAGGCAACATTTAAGAATCAAACCAGTCCGCACAAGTAATTTCACAAATACGTTTAAATCAGCAGTCGCAGTAGTTCGTATATTTTCAATGTCAAACTTCTCGCTCTCTCTCTCTGTTCAAGTTCTCTGAATACAGATTATGTACAGATTCACTGTTGACTTTACCACATTATTTCAAGCATTATCAGTAGGAATAAGCCAGTGACTTGCACCGCTTGCTCCTGCAACCCGTAAGCCTGAAAAGATCTTTAATGAGAGACCAGTTATGCTCACGAGTTCAAAAGCCACGACAAATTACGCGGAACAGCCATAAAGAAAGTCTGCGATTTATAGCGCTCATATAGTATTGTTCATGAAGAACTTATTCTAATGAGGTTGCACAATAGCACTAAATCAGCAACTGCTTAGAATCGAGACCGATAACCAAACAAGGTAACTTGGACAAAGTATAAATCATAATACGTGTCCAGAAGCGCATAAATGCATATAAAATGACGTTGAGTCAAAAAAAAAGATTTATGGGTAAACATCGTGTTCACTGCACATTTTCATGGACACTTCATCAATGTGGAAACTACGACTTTTATTTTATTACATTACATTACATAGCTGCGGTTGTATGAGTATTATAGGTCTTAAATGATTAGATAACAAGATTTTATAGTTTTAGAAATAAGGCGTAGTTGACAGAAATCCTTAGATAAATATAGCTAAAATATCGTAGCGCATGTTCAATTTGTTCCTAACAAATTAATTAATGATATTTTTTAGACAGCACGACGTCCCGGGTTATTACTGCATAAATTCATTCTTCATTTGTTTCGAACAAAAATCAACACGGACCAGTAAATATGTAAATAGTTTTGTGTACACAAATAAAGTCTCTTCTACATCAATCACTTACATCTTCGACAGTGGTGATTACGGCGTGATTTGCGCGTTTTGGGGCTGCAATCACGTAACATGATATATATGCAACCGTAGGCAGAACTCAAATAAAGTTAAATAGTATCGAATAGTAGCCGTAATGAATAAAGTTCCCATTTGAAATTCTGAGTGATGAAAGAACTTAAGAAAGGGAACTGGAATGATCTGCGAACTCCCACGTATAACAATACAAGTGATACTTACGCAAAGTAGACAAGTGTTACAATATGGTCGGACTTGGGCCTACCCCATAGCACACAGTATAGAATTAATTATACGTCCAACATAACACTTGAATAAGCCATTCATTAAGTGCTAACACGGATAAACTAAATATAACCCAGTTACAATTTAACATACCACAATGTTGAAAAGTTGCTTCGCCTACAGCCTCTCACAAATACACGGATAAATACGCAGTAAATAACAAACATTATTTAAGTATTCTATGGTGTGTTTAGCAACGATAGTCTTTCACTCGAAGACAAACAGCGTCGTAAAATATACTGATTGTTCGGCCTTTAATGTTCGATAAGCGAGGAGGTAGATTTTTTTTTATTGGTTCGCTAATCTATTTTTTGATTACGTTTAGCATTACCTAAGTTTTCAAATCGAAAAGCAAATTATGTTTATGATTACTCTAGTATTAATATTACTCTTTACGTCTTCTAAATTATAATACGCAATAACCTCAAACATTTTTTGTCCTAAATACATCGTGAATCTTAAGTTATTTGGTATATCAACATTTAATTATTCTTAGAAATAAAGGAACCTTTTTAGCTTCGATGTAGTCAGATAGAAATTTTTCGTCTTGCCTATGAGAAATACCGAAGACAAGCTCAATGAGAACAAAATAAATATTAGCAAAGGACCGTGAAGTTAGCACAGACTTAATTAAAACCGCCTTTTCTCAGTCTTGCATAGTTTAATTGGCACTCGGGTATCAGTCGAAACTATCTAACGGTAGCCCCGGAGCCGCAGCAATGCCTAGACTTCACAGGTATTCGTGAGCTGCTCCAGACGTTGACAAATGTTGGTAATTATTTTAACTTTCGAGTGTAGAATAAAAGTACGTGGGTTGCAGCATACTGCAACAGCGGAGACAATTATGTTGGAGGACAAAGGGAAACAAACGAGGAAGTACCACTGAATACTAGTTGGATAGATTCAGATGCAAATTATTTTCAGAGGTTGTGTTCGTTGTTACAACTTCTGCGATGTGAATAATTAAACTGAAAGATGCAATTATAGAGAGATCAAGGATTAGAGGATATATATATATATATTTGATGTAAATAGATTTGTGTACATAATTAAAGTCTCTTCTATATATACCGCCTACATCTTCTACAGTGGTGACCCCGACGTGTCATTGGTGGTATTGATTCTCATAATAAAAGTTATGAGCATTATATTAGTTCTCATAAATAATTTCTCCTACTAAAAGTTCTCATGAAATCTAAGGAAGAATTGAGAGCGTAATTCACGAGGAAAACTAATGTAAATCCAAAACTCAGGTATCGGGGACATCTACCATCGCCCATAATGGACGACAAATCGGTGAAATGTCTGCTCATCTGCCACCTTATTTAAAATAACAATAAAATTTCATATCATTTTTCAGTTGTCGCCACCGGCAACTTCTTAGATATCAGCAACACCGCATATCTTCCTTTTTCCCTATCATATATCCGTAACAGGAGCCTAGGATGCCTTCATTAACGCAATATATTCCCTTTAATTAACGGTGTACATAGAAAAACAGCTCAGCATAAAGGCCACCTGCCGTCTCTGTCGAGTATTTGCATAACGAACCGGAATTTATAGTTACACCACGGCACAGTAAAATAATCAGTAAGGAGTCGTCAAATTATAGAAACAATAGAACATCACCTTAGGTTCAAATAGAGTACGGGCGGTCACTGGTTTGACGGAGGAATACTTACGCGTCACGGTAAGGCCTGACGGTTCTTCCGAAAAGTGTTGCAATTGCTAACACGATACTTTACAATTCCTTACCATAATTAATGAAGCGCAATGTCATGCATAATGCACTTATGTGTGTGAAGCATATTTAGAATATTTTGTATTAGATGCTTTACTGTTTCTTTGTATGTAGTGTATGTTCACTACGTAGGCGGGACTGTAACGGCTCCGAGACATCGCAATGCAACATATAAGACCAGGTCTAATCTATTGGACTCCATGGATTTAAATCTTAGGGGTGCTTCACATTTGTTCACCTCAGCACGTACGTAAATAGCTACCAATTTAAAACGGCTACCGGCAGCCGTAACATCACTGAAACTTGCAAGAAATCAAATGGTCTAGGCATGAAGTGTCACGTCTGCTGGGACAGCAATGTATGCAGGAACTACTTTAAGGAATCAAAGAAACTGCATAAGGTTACCTTAGGAGTACGGGTCACATGAAGGTGGGCATGATGGTATGAAATTATGCCGTTGCATTTTGTATGAACCCCTTCAAATTCTGACGATTAAATTAGCGCGGCTCATAAGAAAATTCCCTGCCAAGCCATTGCTGCATTTTTGCTATGATTGCTTTTTATTATCAAAAGGCGAACCTTCTAGCTACACCAGCCTTTATAAATTATCGGCCGGACGGGACTCGACGTTCAGCCAACGCAAACCAGTGTCCACTATGTCATTTCTCGAAGATGCCGGGAAAATTGTGAATAAGAACTAGAAGTTGATTGTGTATTTAAGGCTTGATTCATTTGACAGTTTGGCGGGCGTTACGAATACTCGACAACTTGTTAGGCGCAAATATAAAACGGGCTGGCTCTAAAACGTGCAGATTATATCTGTAGGTAATATTTCTACACAGCTATTTGTTAATGTTGACTCGTCAGCAGCTTCGCCCACTCTAACCTAAATTGTTTTCGAGGGTTGTTTGGTTCCGACGTATCCCATCGACCTGTAACTTAATTATAAAATGAGAATTAAAGAAGATAAAATCGACTCGTAAGTGGTATAAATTTTGTAAGTTGCCTTTGTTATTTTTATTTTTCTCACCACAATCATGTTAACCACAAATCTAAAGAATTTAGATTTAATTATTCTTTATTTGCTACCTCATGCAATACATAATTGAGGATTTGATATAAGAAAAAATTACGAAATTATCAAACTTCCAACTATACTGCCGTTTATTTATAAAAATGTTCTGATACTTTAAAAGTAAAGGTGATCCATAGTAATTAAGTTAGCAGCATTTAATATATTTTCAACAGCAATATTGACTATTGAAGTCAATTCATTTTGCGCGTGCATTACCCACCCAATGTATAAAGATTATCTCAAGCAGCACTATATACCGCGAAAGGCCACCAGGAACAAGTTTGAAATAGCAAATTGATTCATTAGATATTTGATTAACCCCACGGCTTAGATATTCGCCGGTGATATGCAAAACACAACCAGATATCTTTGAGCGGATAAAGCGTATTTACATATACAATGCCGGTCGCATACTCGTATGTTTTGGTAAGGCGTGCTACACACGCATTGAATTTAGTGTTATGGGAACAAGAACACAGAACCTAGAGGTTTCCAGCTGGTCTCAATTGGAGGCTGTGGTGTTTCGAATTCCAAGCATTTCACAATTTAATGCTCCAGACGATCTAACTAGATATCCGATAGGATCTGATGGGTAACTTGATTTTTACAAATAAACCAATAATTATAACAGCGATTATGTGGTGCACAATACGTTCGGGCCGTGTGGTGTCCATCGGTCTTAGAATAGCACCACTTCCCTATCACTTCCCGCGGGTGTCCTAAAAGGCGACTAAAGAAAGCCGCTTCTAAAAGCCGTGAGAACCTATATCGCCTCTAAAAGTGGACTCGACAACCCGCTTGACCAGCAAGGCATTTTAAGGCCGTCCCTCAAGCACAAGACAATTCGCATAAGGAGGCCTATGTCCAGCAGTGGATGAAACAAGGGATAGTTACGGAACAATAAGTCGATATATTTTTTCCAAATCATTTCTAAAAGTCCACCATGAACGATTTTATTTTGATAAGGGTCTACAGGCTAAGACAACCAGAAGCACTTAATGTTTATGATTTAGAGTTGCTCTCGAAAGTCGCTTTGCTATACGAAAGTGTGAACTAGGGAAACCGTCTCACTGACCTCCACATAAAATACCAACTATTTGTCGACAAGGACCATTGTCCCTTGCTACAATAGCTACCTGTCAACAACTTCGCCCACCTCACATCTCTATTACTCAACTCCCTGATATCATTATAAATGATAGTCAGTGACGTAATAAGGTTATCAAAAGACATATCTGTGAGGTTTCATTAAAACTAATCCGGGATCTGGACAAGGAGATAGCGGTTAAAGATTCAAATACCGACTAAGGACAGTGGTGAAACTTATTCTTCAGTAGGTAATGCAATACCTATTCACTTGTATTCTTGAAAGTCATATATTGGTGTTTCTTATATTGTTTCGTATTATATTCTTTTATTATTTCTTTGAATTAGAGAAAAAAAGTAAAGTCACTTACTGCCCGATTCAAAGAAATAAAGAATAATACGAAGAAAAAAGAAGAAAATCTGATGTTTACGTGCCGAATACTAGTAGTCGTTTCAACACTTAAGAAAACGTAAATAAATTTTAATTTGTTACCAAAATGTCACTAGAGTAAATTAGGGTAAACGTGCTGATAAGTTGGCGATTATTAGCAGGCCTACCGCTTCAATGAAAAAATAATTAAAAAATCGTTTAACAATAATAAGTATCTCATTTCCTTTTTATAAACGTGCCTGCATTTCTCCGTTGACAACGAATCTACAAGGAAGTTGTAATATTGCTTGTAACACGTCTCCTTTCACAAAATAAACGGTATTATCTATTACCGGTTCAGTCTTGCGTGCCGCTATCTTCACTTTCGGGCGCGTGTGCGTATGTACACAATGGAAGTGGACCGAAACAAAGTCATAATACGTAGAATAAACTGTATCTAAAAAGAATGTGGGTCAGCTTTATACGAGGGCGAACCCAGTCAACTAAATCTAAGTTACGCACTCAAACACTAAGAGATATCTGTTGTTGAATAAATTGCTGCTTGGACAGCCGGGTTACAAAATATAAGTTTAGAAAAGCATTCAGATACCACACCTGTCATTAACAATAAAATCTTCCTTGTGGTACGGTTCGGTGTAGCTTCACCTCCTTAGCATAGCCGCCAACGTTATGGCTCATTT
Organism: Sesia bembeciformis; assembly: GCA_943735995.1. Lineage (NCBI taxonomy): Eukaryota > Metazoa > Arthropoda > Insecta > Lepidoptera > Sesiidae > Sesia > Sesia bembeciformis. The sequence goes on from OX031034.1 coordinate 5,983,362, forward strand.
ACACAAGGATAGTTTCTCGAACGCGAGTTTCTCGAACATCCATTAAAAGTTAGAATAAACAACTGTCACTGTTATGCATGTTATCATCAAGTTTTTATTATCATGTAAACAGTTGTAAACGAGAATTGTATGTAATTTGGTCGCATACGGCAATCGTATACATACAATATTATAGCTGGAACCGTTTGAAAAACATTCCTTATGTAAACGAGCCATTAACCTTACAAATTCAACATAACATTTAGAGCAAATAAATTAATGCAGCTTAACAATCATCAAATCACACGACTAAAATTAAGAAATCTGTTATATTTTTTTTAAATATCGCTCTCATGTTCTTTACATTGTGCCATAGGTACTTCGTCTTCAAACTAATAAAAAATAGCTCCATTTCCTGTATTCTTGCTTCACAACCCATTACACAATGTAAAAAAGCAATAAAGTACAGAACTGGAGATTCTTTTTTCACTTTCCGGTGAGCAGTCCCATAATTGGTCCAAGTCATGGACGATTTGTGAAGTCGCTCATGAAACAATAAGTAGTTCTGTTACTTATGTAATTCTATTAGTAACGATGATTCTATTTGTAACAATGGCCAATTTAAATGCCTTATTTTAACAATTTCCTACGCTACAGTTACTCTGACTTGCATAAATTTATCTCTGATATTGAAAATTCTTATCGGATATTGGGGATGGGGTAATTTTTTTAGTTCCTTATTTATATTTTTTTTGAAGAAAATACGGAAGGAATTCTAAATGAACAACATCTTGTAAGAGATTTATTTTTTTTAGACAAAGGAAATTATAGCGAAAATAGTAAGACATAGGCGATGTCGACACAGTTACGGCTGTATGGATTGTTACTTTTGTCATAATGTCAAATATAAAAAAGGTAAAATCACCACAGATCAAAATAAACTTCACTGTCACACAGGTGACAGTGAAGTTTATTTTGATAGCTTAATAGTTTTGATTTTGATAGCTTAATAGGTGATAGTTTTAAGCTCGATGACAGCATCGAGCTTAACAAACAAAACCATATCCTCTATTTGTGACAATAATATCTTTGTTGTTTGTTTTCTTTCTTTCTGAGCTTCAATTTCAGGTTATCTACGACAATATTGCATTCGAAACTGTACAATGAATGACGTTGCTCCATTTGTACGGGTAAATTCCACCAATTTGCCTAAAATTAACACATGTATGATTGTAGAGTACATCAAGACCAGTGACAAGTCAATCCAAGCAGCCGTTACTGTGACCGGTGACGTCACGCTACTTTTCGTAAAGGAAGACATTATAATGTTACAATTCTGCAATTATCATCTTTCAACACTGCCACTTTGTGGTTCACTCTGTATAAAAATACACAAAAATCAGGGTGCTAGACATCCTATTATCAGCTTTTATTCTTTCCACTGTTGGATATAAGCGACAGATATGACGGGTCATTGATCGCAGGATTGATAACCTATGGGGTTAATACCTGGATGAGAAGAGCAGATCTTGTGTGGCGTCGATATTTGTATTCTCATATTGATGATTTATACCATCCACATATGAGATCATAATCCCATATCGATGATTAGTATTCTTAATATCGATGATGAGGCGTTTACCCGTGTTAAGAAGAAACTTAAATTATAAGTAGGTATGTCATGGTCATGGTATGGTATAGGGAACATTATATGGTATGATTTTGAATTAGTGAAAGTGACTAATAGTAACATTTGTCAAGAGTGACAGCTCACTGTAGTCATTTGTCAAGCCACTTAACTAATTTTCACTCATAGTGAAACTCATAGAATCTCTTCTGTTTTTAACAAGTACATTCGTTTGGGCACACATATAGTTCTCTATTGGGCAGCATTTGGAAAAATGCGTCACATATTCTCGTCCCGTATACTACAAAGTTTGAAGACGAAAGTCTTCAATTAGTGCGCCCTGCACGTTATCACGTATGGTGCCGAAACGTGGTCTGACGGTAGGTCTGATTCACAAATTCAAAGTCGCTTCTGGACTTTTCACAAATTCTTTTCTGGACGAAATCCGTAACCAATAAATTCGACGAATAACTAAGATTGCCGACATAGCTCAAGGGATCAAGAAGCTGAAGTGACAGTGGGCGAGCCATTTATGCGGCGGGACCGATAACCGATAGGTGAGAAGAGTCCTCCAATAGAGACCACGTAGCGTGGGACGCCCTCCGGCCAGGTGAACTGACGACTTGAAGGCAGTAACCGGGAGTGGCTGGATGAGAAGAGCGGAAGACCGTGTGTGGTGGCTGTCCTTAGGAGAGGCCTATATCCATCAGTGGACAGACACGGGCTGATCGTATGGTATAATAGTATACATTCGTTCAGAAATTAGCATTACAACTTTAAAGTTGGACTTTAAAGTTTAATTCATCGAAGAACCATCGATATATTACTATTAAGTGTTAACAAAACCATATGAAAATCAGTGTAGTCGTTTCATTAAAAAATGGTTATAACAGAGCACACAAACTTACATATTCTCTAACCGTAAACGCGTAATCCATCTCCGTTCTGTCGAGGACAAAAACTCTGCCCCACGCGTGACACTTTCTCATGGCATTATTATAAATAAAATAAATATCTTAATACAATTACTCAACGGAAACTGATTGCAATCATTATCTAAATAAGTCCAGACCCAGACAAGTATGACAGAATTTAATCAAGATCTTTTTAATTTTAGATGTTGTCTACGGTCCGTGTATTTTTATTGCGACACCATTTTAATTGCAATTGTTTCGACTGTAATAATCTTTATACTTTATAAATGAGTTAGTTGTCTCTTTGATTGGTTTGAAGACATATTGAAACTTCTATCTGAAGCTATCACGATAAGGTTTTTACTATTAGATATTTCTTATATAAGTTATGTTGGTGAGCCTTTTGAGATAATTGTATCCAATGGTGGAGAATTACAATTGACGTATGCTATGGAAATCATTTAGGATATTAAATGAGCTATCGTAAATGAATCACCATAATTAGATTATATCACTTCACTGTAGCATATAGTAATATGTAACTCTGAAACATGTTACGAATATAGTTTCTATTTCTATTTTACTTCTATAGATCTATCCAAGCAAACTAAAATTACCTATACATATGCATTTTATGTTTTTTAGGTAGACATTCTGTAATTAGACCAAAATGATTTACAACATAAATACGTACAGTACTTGATGGCACTACGGGAGAATATGAAAAAGCCATCGTGCATCATCGTCTACTTTCGTATCCCTTTTTGCGCTTACACAAATCGTAATTAATCGCCTATGAGAAAGCACAGGAGTAGCTCGCATTTAATGCGAATATTTATATAGAGCAGTTATAACATAAATTACAAACAGTGGCATCTGATTTGAAAAGAGGGAAAACTATTCATTTACAAGCTCATAAACTCATTTACAAGCTCATTTACAAGATAATAAAAGAAGCTGACAATGAAGAAAATTCTACTACATTTAGTACCCCAAAAGGGGCAGGCTGAAAAAAGTTTTTTATTAGATCTGGATGACTTTGATTATGATGATTTATGGTTTTCCATAGAAGATTCAAAGAACTACCAGACCATCAAATTTTAGAGACACCTTAGACTAACAATCAACGATAAGTGACACATTTGACATAACCAATTCTGAACTGAATTGTAGGGGAAAAGTGCATTCTCGTACATTAATAAAAAGTAGGTCATCGTTCATAAAGAAGTATATAGGTAAAGAAGATTTGTAGTATACTGACTTTTTTTTGCTAATCACCGATAGTAGGTACTAGAAGTGAATCTCTTAAAAAAATGCATGTATTTTGTTACTAATTAAAGAACTATTGGCAACTTTTGACATAACATTATACATAACCCTAATTTTCTTCTAATATCTTTTGAATATGAAAAACCGAAGGCACAAAAGGCGCCATTACCACAAAATAAAAACAATACAGAACCACCGACGTTGTAACTTGTAACTCAGTAACTGTAACGGTTTTTGCACCGACCAATTTTAGCGCGCCCGCCGTGAAAACCGATCAAGCTAGTTAAAGTCGAGTCTTACACCGTACTGTAACCAAAGAATATCGTTTATACAACTGATTGTATATCAAAGTATAACGTCCCACTACAGGGCACAGGCCTCCCCTAGTAAATCACTAGGGGTTTAGCGCCATAATTTATCACAAGAGCACAGGGGGATTAAACGCACCAGATTCTTTTTTAACTCTCAAACATTCTGGTTTCCTGACGATGTTTTCCCCCTCCCTCAGCGTGTCGTTGTGAGGCTATACATTATACATCCCTCATGTACAAGACAATGTGCATGAGGAAGCCCATGTCCAGCAGTGGACGATAAAAAGGCCGATTACGGTTATATTGTAGAGGAAGAGTGCATGCTGCATTCCCACAGCTGCTGAGCGCACTCGACTGACCCATCTCTCACACAAGACTATCTTGAAATGTACTGCATTTCCTACTTTATCGTATTTCCCCAAAGTACGTACGTGTTTCGGTAGTGAGTGAGGTATGCCAGAGCCCATTCCAATCCCATTATATCCTATCATTTCCCATTTCCGCAACCCTTTCTCTAAATCCATTATTTCATCAACAAATCATCAGCAACCGGGGGCGTGCCAACATTTGTCATTCTGGACTGATGTTGGCATGTATCGCGAATGTCTATGAACGACAGTATCCACTTACCATCAGGTGAACAGTAGTCGTCAGCCGCTCTTTTTCTATAAAATAATAATAACATTTCTAGAGGTTGTTATATTGTTGTTATACTTTTATTAAACGGGGCGCTGCGTGGGGAAGGTGCACACTCTATTCCTATACTCTTGACTTTTAAAATACGAGTAGGTTGGTATGTATTAAATATCGAGGGATTTAAGAGGTTATCGCCGCTTGTGCAACTTTACTTTAGTGTAATAACAGGACACTTAAAACATCGTCATTCGAAGCAATACCGTAATAGTGGGGTGCCACGGTAGCGAAACGTGAGCGATAATTTAGCGATAGTCTTACAACGGTACCGGCCAAGATCGTTTTACCTATCGATTCCTCTTATCGACTCGATGGAATTTAAGGTCCATTGCACTAACACGGTGGCGATAAAACAGTAAGTGATCTTCGGCACCTTTTCCTGAACTAATAAAGTACTCGTATTTGATTATTTTTATCCGACTACGGAACGCGAGGAGGGATATGTTTTTCACCGTTATGTATGTATGTCCGTTTCTCCCTGGCGGTTAAAACGGAATGACCGATTTTAATGAATGAGGTGTAGTTAGATTCGTTTCGATGTTGCCTCACCGATTGCTGCAAAAAAAATTATGAAATTAATTGAGTGGGGTACCAAATTAAAGGTCTCGAAAAGGTGATTTCGAAAATATTTATATATTATAATACTAGTATTTAGACCGACTTCTCTCGCGAAATCGGACATAACTTATATCAATGTTCTAGGTACGTTAATAACGGAACATGCAACGGAAAGATACTATTTGATTCAAATGGTATCGAAATTTATATACGAGTATAAGGTCGTATAGAGAGACTTCCGATGAATACTATAAAAATCCGACATTTTGAAGATCATCAGACTGCGTTCAAAATTTCAACAGCTCGCTACAACGGTAACACTTAGCCCGGTAAACTCGAACAAATGATATAGAAACCCTCCAACAATCTGACGAGAGTGCGAAATAAAAAAAATTTAGATGGCCGCCATACAAAGTTTATCCGTTGATACCAGTTTGCAAGTATGATCCCGATTGCTGTCAGTCTGATACTGAATTGTCACAATAGTATAGTAATTCATAAAACAAAACAAACAAACGGTGTATTCAATAATTATGCAAACTTCCTTGTTTTATGAATTTTAGTTCATTTATGTATTTATCTTTATTAGGTTACCAATGACTACAATATGAAAAAGTAATATTATTAATTACAGAAGATAGAACTAAAGCTGATATTAGGTAACCAATATACAGTTAATAAATTTATATTAACATCAAACAATTGAATATAAAAATAAAACTATTACAATGTGTGCGTGTATCTATTATTATTTATTATAGTTATTAATTAGGAAAATATAAAAGTGAATATATTGTGAGGCTGTACGTGCGTGTGTGTGTATGGATTTGGATGTGCTTATTTCAATATATGTGTTCACATAGGTATTGGACGCAGACGGATTTACAATTGCAACCTCAGAAGACGTTAATGAGAACAGCACATGACCTAGGAGGTTAAACAGCGCAGAAACTATTACTAAAATTACCATAGTTACATAGCTAAGCAGCTATGGTTAGAATTTGGACTTTCAAAGATTATGAAAATGATTGCAAGCTTTCGAAAAGTGTAGCGCTTCTCTATTGGTTCCACGACACGACTAACGTAACAAGCGTCTATATGTGCGCGAAGAACATTTTGAGCATTTACGTGGAGATACTATACTCTTCCTAAAGAGTATTGTAGGTAAAATCTATGCAGTGCATCGGCCGTTCTGATAGAGATATTTGCTTTGTCAATAACAATGGAAAAGATAGTCGGAAGTGTTCTCCGATTCGTCCAGTTTTATCGAATCGTGATTGTGTAAGTTAGATCAATGTCTGCGAAACAGTTAAGAGCATTTGGTTTAACTTTTTATTAACTAACCTCTGCTTGCGATTTGGCCATCGTAAAGTTGGAATTTTCGTAAAATTATCAAATGTTTCTTGGTGGTTTTTGAATATAGGGATTCTTATGTTTGGGATAATACAAGTTGACTAACATTGACAAATATACCCGAAATTTGTTTCCGTGTACTTTATAATGATTAAAGCAGTAACTTCATAGTCGATCTGCATTTATCATTTTAAAATGTCAAGTATATTTATCCAGGACATTAACTATGCCAGGTTTTATTAAAATCTAATGAGTATTTTTTTCTGCATAGCGTGTACACACACATCGACAGACAGACAATAATAACAGAAAAATATTTTATGATTTGTACATGACGAATGATAATTCGTGAAGTACAAAGTAATTTAATTTTATCGAAAAATATATTTTATGGAAGATGTGGCAGATGGGCGGGCGATCGCCCAGTGGTAAGTGGTCACCGCCGCAAATGGACACCTGCAACACGTGTACTTTATCAAATAATATGCAATATATAAACAATTTCATACAGTGGATATCTAAAGACAATGTGTGAGACACTTCACTTCTTTGGTACGGAATTACAACGTACCAATTCCTTATTAGGTTTGAAAAAGTCGTCCCACTTCTGAACTACCCGCAAATAATCCCTTATTCGTCCGCTATCAATAACGAATTCCATTACCTTAGTACTATTCTGTGATTCAATTCACTAACTGTACAGTTTGACTCAGCCGACTTCAAAGAATTTCTAAAGTCCCAGAGTATTATTCAGGAAACTATTAAGAATTTTGTAAAAAAATACCAGTTACACATACAACGGTGCTACTAATATTGTAAAGATAGACAGTGGGTTTACTTTTTATGTAAGAAGTAAACTTAAACTGTACTGAAACGAACTGAAAGGAGGCTAAACTGATTTTTCTTTTATAGAAAGAATTTGGCAACGCGAGTAGACAGCCCACCTTGCAGTAAGCGGATACTGTCGCTCCTGGACATCTGATACATTCCAACAACAGTTCGGAATGACAAATGTCGGCACGCCCTCAGATGGGATGCCTACGTTTGGGGATAGGAAAATGGAGAGGAATAGGATAGGAACCGGCATATCTCACTCACTAGTGAAACATGTACGTTACATTGGAGGAATAGGATAAAGTGTCAAACGCAGTATATTTTACGGTAGGCTTCTGTGAGGGAGTGGTAACGAGGCCAGCCGAGTGAGCCCAGCGGCTGTGAGATTGCAACATGCACCTATCCTCTCCGAAAGGCAGCTTTAGTAGCTATTAGGTAGCTTTGCGTTAAAATCAGTTTAATAGCTGGATCGTTTAGTTTAAACTTGAACATATTAATAAAAAACTAACAAAGAAATCGAAAAGTAAGTAATACTGAGCAAATTTTGCAAAAGGCACTTCATTTTTTTTTTTTACAATTTACTTATAAATATTCGGTTGTTATTTGGTTTTTTAACCGACGCTATTTCCGTTCAGAAGTCATTGAACAAGTAACTCTTTGTAATCGTTTCTAGGGTTCTGAAACGTGATGGAAAATAACCGTTACGTTATAAAAACATCTCTGATCATTTCGTTACAAGACTTCGTCCATTCACAAGACCAAAATAAGAATACGTTAAGACGCGTACGTGTGGTGTCGAACTCGGAACGGTGTTCGTTGTACCCACTCGACAGGTTGCACCCAATTTGGCCACGCAAAGTCGTCTGACGACTATTTTAAGTCTTTAGGTTTAATGAGTAAAGATTTGGTTCACTTGTTAGTGATTGGTTGGAATCTCGTGATAGAAAAATTAATCAAACTAATATAAAACATTTTTATAGAAAAAAGGTAATATCAGAGCGGATAGTCCACTTGGTAAAATTACAGATAGCCCATACCCATTCGATATTAATGGCAACGTTTAAGCTATAGCTATAGTTGCGATACAAGATGTTAATATAAATATAGAAATCAGATTATTGTTCATATAATTAATTTCATTATTTTCATTTACATCTTCGGATCTCGGAGAGAATCGGGATCCTTTGTGTCGACATTTCCAGCAAAGCCCAATTTAGGGGTCATCTGGAAAATAAGGTCAAAATGGCTTCCAAATAGCTCGATGTTCCGAACAGGGCGAAGTGGTACCTCACCCCTGAGCAACTCCTAACGCTCTACAAAGCTCAGGTTAGGCCCCATATGGAGTACTGCTCACATCTCTGGACCGGCGCACCGAAATATCAATTGGACCCATTTGACTCCATCTAACAACGTGCTGTTCGAATTGTCGACGATCCCACTCTCACGGGCGGTTTAGAACCCTTCAGCATTCGGAGAGATGTTGCGTCTCTGTGTGTGTTTTACCGCCTGTACAATGGGGAATGCACTGAATAATAATTCCCACCTCGGGTTTCTACAACCGCACCTCCCGTTCTAACCACTATATATCATAAAACCAACGTACTGTTGACAAAGAGAAGCTGACTAAATATATGAAACAACGAATTCGGGGAATTCGGTAGCTCACTTCGTGGGCGAGAACGTTACTCAAAATTCAACTACCAATAATTTTAACCTTTGTCTACCAGGTAATTGCAAATTGATAATATTGAAGACCGTTAAATGACATTTAATTTCAAAAGTCACGAAGCAAGCCGTAACCAGTTCTCAAATAGAAGCCAGGCTTCAACATTTAGCTTGAAAAGAACCGGTTCCGAAAGAAAGTCAAATACGTCAGGTCGTCGTGACGTATCAGTGTTGTAATTAACAATTCGAGTAGCGAATTTAATGCTTCACTTGCTTTACTATCCTAAATGCAATTTCGATTATGCAATTTGATGCATTCATCATTTTTTTAGTTTTTTTTTTAATTATTCCAAGTAAAGTCGTAATGTAGTTATTTTACATTGGCAGTAAAGGTTATTAGAACTCACTTTCGCATTCCCAAAAAATCTCTATGTAGTCCCAAGTGTAGTCCATATTTTAATGAGAGTATTAAAATTTCTATTAAATTTTCATCAACAGAAACTGTAAATAAACAATAATAGTATTCGTATGCTTAAATGACAAATAAGTACCCAAATGCTATAAAAGAACTATAGATATAAATTTACACCAAAGACAAAGATTCCGTTGGAGGCGATGATACTTAATTTTATTTAATTAACACGAGATGTTTATTAGAACCTCATAAAACTAAACTTCCGAAGGGTCATTAAATACTTTGAAATACAACTGGTAGAGAGTAGAGATATTAAACAAATCTAATGGGATGAGACGAAAATATAACGGTACAGAATTAAAAGATGTGGTAACGGTAGAAATCGATAGACAATTTTTATTGCATTTGACAAAGTTAAACAATCGAAAAAAAGTTTACGCAATTTGGAACGTAAGAAGTTTTCAAGGTGCCGCTTGTGTAAGCTGAACGGTGAATATTTGAGCCTGTTTTGAACGCATTAAAAACTGAGAAAGTGGGTGACTTTTAATACAATATTATATTCTGACACAATACTGTTAAAGATCGCGTTCGGCTATTGTTCAGTTTGCTTTTATGTAACCAGTTGATAAAAAGGCTTTTGACTCCACTAGAAGAAACTTTAAATTTCCTAAGTTATTGCAAAGGTAAATACACTAACGAGACAAGGCGTCTCACATTAATTGAACCGCACTTAACCAAGTGCGGTTACGCCCAATAGGGTCATTAATACAAAAGAGAACAATCGAGGATCAAAATAGCTTGGTGTGATGAGATTAAAAACTGAAGACAGCAAAGCGACACAACACAAATCAAAGTCAAATAACAAAATAAAAAGAAAACAATGAGAACGAAGAAATGCAACTACCTAAATTCAATTCGAGGAAAACAGTAATAAATAGTTTCTATTCACAATAGCCTTCGAATGAATAGGTAACAGATTTGAAGTAAATAAACATACAGACTAGGAGCGGAGATATAGAGCGCCGGGCCGACAATTGATGGTACCGACTGCTGACAAAGACAAAAGGAAGGTAAGTGACTTACAATCGAGTTAGAGCACGATGTACTCGTAGTTACAAGTGGAACTGTGTGTGTACCTGTAAATCAAGCTGACAATGTATTACGTACATGTATTAGATATATTGCAGCAGAACTGCACAGAAGATGAAAGAATGTTCTAATAAATATTTGCATAAAAATTGGCACGTTTTTGTATGGAGTACTTTAAAATAGATTTAATCTGCATTTAAAAAAAATGAATATTTAAGAGAAGATCCAAATGACGAGTCTCAATGTAATTTTTCAGCTTTTTATAACTTGTAGCCAATAAATATTTTCAATTACCTTCTAGAATTTAAAATTCCAAAGTATTTCAAAAGCGGATTTATTGGGCAATCAGTACCAATTTTACTGGGCTTGAAAATTTGTAGGCAGTTCCTAAATGAAAAGAAATCCAGCTACCAATAAATCAATTCAAATGCCTAAGCAGTAAGCAATACATCTGAAACAGTTAAAGAATTAAATTTTACTTATACCTTATATGTTAGTTTATTTAAATGTATTGGGTACAGCCAACTCTCCCACGTCTAGAAGTCCGAATAGTGCACAATCAATTCAACAGAGGAATTTATTAGCTCAATTATAATTGCCTTATGCTCCCTACACCAATCACTTATCTGTTACAGAAGCATTATCACTTCGAAACGAGGGCACCGCTTGTACCGTTACCGCGAGTAAACCAGAACGTTGAAACATAAGGGAAGACATTACGGATTTGCGCGACTATCGATTAACCGACACGGAACTCTACAGAAACAAATAGCCCTTTGTAAACTTTAAATGTTTTTCGTAGCACTGCAACATTTGTTTTAATGGCGACATTTACAATGGTAGACGACTTACCCGAAAAATAGAAAAAAATGCAGTCTTTAGTAATTGATGTAAGTATTTATGTCTAATTTATTTATCAGTCTGTCAAACTTATTTATCAAATTTACATTATAGGTATGTTAACATTATGTTACATCTTGACATTGTACAATCAGTAACGGGAATGCTCGTAACAGCAAGCCCTATATTTCCACTCACAGTTTCAACTCTCGAGTTGCTATTGTAAAAGACCTTATTAACTTCAAAGGTCCATGTAGCAGTGAAAGATTTACCTAATGCGATTCCGGAATAGCGTGCAGGGGTACGTGTACTCTAAATTGATTTATTATTCAATCAGACGAAGGATTTATTTAGCTCAAGTAATTCTGGTTTAAAGCATTGAAAGTTCGGTATGAGAAAAATAAAATAAAACTGTTTTATTAATTGATAGTTATGTTACTGCATTCATTGCTAGAAAACATTTGAGATCAGTTCAAATGATTTTAGTAGCAAATATTGTCATTGTCAACTAAAATACAATTTGAAAAATATATATACATATGTCAAACTAACACTTATGATTGTAAACAGTATAAGTGCAATGCAAATGCTTTACAAGTGATAATAATAGAGGACAATGAAAAAGACAAGACGATCGAAAAAGACGTATATTTTTTTGCTCTTTATATTTTTGTTATATAGTTTATGTTTGTTTCTCAAATTTTTATTCTCAACGTCTTCCAATTGCACCTTCACATTCATGCCATTAGACGGTCAATCATATAGCGGTTACTCAACTCTTACTTACATTTGCATCAGCCAAATTGTTTCAAGTCAAATATCAATGTAGGTACAGAACATAATATCTTGTCCATATTTAATGCGAACTCTGATCTTTTGTTAATGCTTTCTTTGAAGTCTTGTAAGACATTACTATTTAAACTACCTAATGGATTTCAGTATTGCTCTCAGCACGCGAAGTCTTAATAAACACAAAAGACATTACAAAATTAACATTCAAGTTTTACAATAGTTGAGAGTTGCCACATTCCCTCCCTTACGACTTCATTCATCTCTGTCTTCTCTAATACGTTAGACAAGGCCAGTTACATTAGAGTAAAGACCAGTGGAAGTGGTTGCTTACAGTTAAACTGACCAATGGCATTAAGGTGTATTTGAAAATGCTGCAACCGTGCAATGACGCCACATTAGCAATTCCCTTGGCGTAAACTCCGGTTACCAATTCATACAATACACACGACAGATTTTAAAGCACAGGTATAGGAGGCTATACTTAGTGTGGGGCCTCGAGGCAGAATTCGTAACACCTTGTTGAAATAATATGGAAGAAAATGTTCTAAGAAATTGCTACTTATATCAAGTGTTTGTTATCTGAATTCCTGTTAATTAGGGAGGAGGTATTTGATAATCTATATTCCTAGCACGTTCAATGTTTTATCTACAGAGTTAAATGTTAACTATGCAAGAAAGTATTTATAATGAATACACAGTATTATGTTTATCATCTGAATTTAGAATTGCTCATAATTGCAACATTTTTATAAATGTTTTCAATATATCAATTAATTTATTAATCATGATGTCCACCTGAATCCACTATAATTACTGTTCTAAAGACAATATAAATACTAATCTTTGAGATTGTTTTTGTTGCAGACGCGTACAAATTGTCAGTTGCACGTCAGCGTCGTGCAACTGACAAACAAACTGTTACACATGCATAACAAAAACTGGGTCCGTATTTAAAATTAGTATTAATCGTACTAAAACGTTTGAAAGCTTTGACGTGTCGAAACCTGGTCGGGGATAGTTTGGCGTCACGATTTAGCATACCAGTCGGCAAGGAGTAACGTACAGTGGAGGCGTGTACAATTAGTCGGGTTCATAATAAATTTCATGTCACGCATAACGGCTTTCGTTGGTCAAATAGTTCCAGTTATCTAGGCTTGGAGAGATGAAATGTCATTTAATTAAATGGAGACTGGCACAAGATTAAACGTTTTCAGAAAGTCGCTGTAAGTGAAAATTACAAATTTTACAGAACGTGTTTTATAATTTCAACAAACTTTATCTATATGTCTCGCATTATTTATTATCCTTTAAACTTTCAGTATGTTTCTGAAATGCTTATTAGCATGCATGCACATTATTTCTAAGTCGAGAGACTATAGGTGCATGGTCTATAGACTAGAATTGCAACTACAAACTATAGGTGCAATTAGTGTATATTTAAGGAGAAAATAAGGTCGAGTCCGACTTCCAAATCTCTTTGAACTAACACTAGACGAAACGCTTTTAGACGTACGTTGTTATAAAATAAGAAGAACAAAAAACAGAAGAAAGAAAGTTAAAATTGTAATAAGTGTAATTCTTCTGTTAACTTTTCGTCTTTGTGGAACACATCTTAGTTCTTATTTTTTAAGAACTAGGAACTTATTTCTAAGAACTTTCACACTATATAACTAATTAATTATAGCCTTTTGGTTTCTTCTCGAAAGAAACCATATTCTATCGGTTCTATTCTATCGGCCTGGTGCAGGTTACTTGACAAGTCATAAAGTTGGATTACATTACAGTTCAATTTCTCCACTATACTCTTAGTTATGATGCCTCTTCATCACCTGTTTAAACCCGGCGAGGTATGATAAAAGTGGCACCTGCACTACCTATACAAGGAATGTGGTCCTGCAATAAATCATCATCATGGCAGTTTCGCGTCAATGTAATTTAACGATTTTATTTTGTCAAAGAAGCGTGGGCAGTACTCTAATTCCGTTATCTTTTGAAGCGGTTGTCGCCACACCCTTTTCTTTACCAAGCATCCATATAGATTGTCGATTAAAGGCCAGAATATAACCATTATGTTGTTATGGAATAGACGTGTTTGTTTGCACAACACATTTACATTCCGGACTTACCTAAAAGACGTTTGTTCGACCTCATAATTCCGCAGCCATGTTGGAATCTGTAAACAACAACAAAACTGTTATATTTATTTCTTTTTTAAGTAGCGACTATGTACATATGTACAGGTTGGGATCAATACAGTGAAAAAATGCACAAAATTAGTTCTAATCAACAAACGTTTTCAAGTCTAAGATAAGTATAAAGCCTGGTTACTATTTCGTTATGTAATACGTCCAAGTTGTGATTTTTTATTTAAAAGGCATATTAAAATACGTATCCAATGAGTAGTCAAGATGAATGAATGTTATCACTTATCAGATTTGCAATAACCGCATTCCTAATAGGTCTCTTTGATGGTTCATTCGGCATACTCGCGCCTCGAAAGTTTAACATTCCAATGCGGCATTATAATCAGATAATAAGCAACAATTTGGGCCAAATTGACCCACATGGTAATACTTGGATCTCAATAATCGATAAAGAATATACCGATGCTTGAAAGGAGAAATGGGCTATGCTGTCGCATAGCCCATATTGAGCTTGATATCTGGGACATATTGAGTTTTTACAAACCGCAAATTTATTACAACAATCAATAGAATTTGCAATAAATTTTATAGCAATTGCTCCCATGCCATATGCGGGCCTTAAAGGAATTAGTGTGAATAAAATGGAAGCGGTCATAGAAAGGTCCAAACGTTGGGTGCAATTGAAATGAATCAGACCATTTCGTATGAAGGATTTAGTCTTAGATTACGTTTGTAATGTGATTGCGCTTTTTGTATCGACAGTTCTCTCCGAAGCAGTTTCCTTGCATGGTGGTAAGATGGTTCCATTCAGAGTAATTGCTTTATGGCCTCGCCATTCGTCTACCTCAAAGGTTTTTATGTCCTCGCAAGATGTGAAGATTCCCGTTTTTCTTTAGTATTACATCTCAAGTCGGAGACGTGAGAATCAAGGTGATGCGACAATGGAAAGGTTATTTTCAGAATAAGGGAAAAATATTATTTTTTAGGATAACTGCGTTTTATACAATTTTCTAGTTTTATTCCCATAAAATAAAGGCACAACTTCCTATAACGTAAGCTAATTCATTACGGTTGCATGGAAGAGATCGCCATAGCGACAAGGTCACCAATTGTATTATGTCCTTTATTATTTATGCACATGTAATAATCAATTGTATGCAATAAAGAGTATTTATTATTATTAGTATTATTATTATTATATAAAGAACCCGATGACAGTTAGAGTACGTTACTATGGGAACAATTTAGTAACATTACAAGTACACGTGTATATGAAAATAATTGCAGAATAGTAAAGTGCTACTTGAAGACGTGGATCGTGGACTCGTGATCACAATTATTACGTGACTAACGCAAGGTAATGTAAACAATTACATACAAACAAACAGTATAAGATACTTTTAGAATTAATACTAAATTGTGAAAGCTGCTGCACAATATACAGATTAGATTGCCGCAATTAAAATTGTATATATTGAACGCTTGGATAAGCCTACATTACGATAATACTGGAAGATTAGGACATGCAATATCGGTAAAACCGGATCACTTTTTGCCGACGGTACCGATAAATTCGGTAAATTACCGATAGGCTTCGGTATACATTCGGTATAAAATACATTTTTACATGTATTAATAGGCGAAATCTATCGAACGATATACGAGGGCCACACTGAAAGTTTCCAGAATAAATAAGAAGAAAATACAACGACGGGCAAAAAATCAATTTATTGTTTTTCAAAATATTCTCCGTAAGCGTCTATACACTTTTTCATACGAATAAACCAATTTCTATAACATTTATTCCACTCCTCCGTAGTGACCACGGAAATATGTTTTTTATACTCTTCGACAAACCTGAGATAAACATCGCTATTCCCGAATAACTGACGTGGATGGCTTGCCGTTTCTCACAATATTCACTGATTTATTGCAGCTATTCCAAAACAGACGTCAAATTTTATCCGTACTTGGATTTGTCATTTCATTTTCCGAAGTTCCAATATAAATGATTATATTTTTATTAATCTATTATTCTCTAGTCCTGTAAACGTGGTGAGCTACATTATTTCTCATTTCAGGACCTAAGATTTTGACATTTACATGTATCGCGGATGTCTATGTACGACAGTATCCACTTACCATCAGTTACCATGCTCGTCCTCCGCCTTTTTTTTATAAAAAAAAATAAGAACAATTTCACAGTTTACCGGTATTTTTTCCAATTTCAGACTTTAATTACCGATAATGAAAAAACGTCGATAAATAATGCATGTCCTAGTGAATATTATTTTAACAGATATTGCTGGAGATATATAAATACGAGTTAGCCCGATAATGTTTAGATTAAAATTAAGGATAGAACTACAAGAAACTAATATGGCTTTATTAGTCGGATATGGTGATTAATTTTATTTACACAAATGTTTAGTAAGCATAGGTAGTCCTAATAAAATTGAAAAAGAATAACAGTGACAAGATAACTGACAAGATAATGAATATATTTTTTTATAAATATATGATTTATTTTTAACTGGTTCCCCTTTTTAGTAAAACCCCATAAGTCCGCAATCAAAAGATAATATTTTTTTGTTCTCACGACATAATATTCTTTCGACAGGGAAATTAGACTTGGGCCGTTGATGAATGTGTGACGTGACACAACTTCGTGCCTGAGTTATTTAACGTAAACTAAATTATGTCATGCTCATGGTCTTAAGCACACGATTGTTATAGCATTTAATCCTCGAAATTGCTTGCGATTTGTCACTTTTAACTGGTGCAGAAATAGCAATAAAACTTACTCACTTACTTGTAGAACGTACTTTTTTACTTTCCACATTCATGAGACTATCCGCGACATCTCCAACCCATATTCTGTTTTTCTAGATATTTCTACCTACATGGTGTAATCAATCATGCTAATCATAAGCTCATTGTCAATACTCCTTTGTTGATTATAACCAAGAGTCGGCAAGTAGCGGATACTTCTACATACAAAAAAAGAACGAGTTTGTTGTAAACACTGATTTTTTTTAGTATATATGCATTATCTAATAAAATGTATTTGTATATAGGTATGATGTTTTAAAATATCACTTATGATGCCCCGTCTACTTTTCCTAATCACATTTCCCTGTCCTACATTGCCTGAAAGAGATTGCATAATTGCAATAAAATCGCCTATTGTTTTCTGTTTTATAGATATGTGTGCAAATTTCTATGTAAGTTTATACAATAAAGATAATTATTATTTAAAATTTGGTTCTAAACAATCTCGCCTCTCCTTCAATTCAAATGGGCCTAAATGCGGGAGAGATGGTATAACCCCCGGCGGAAAGACAGTCGGTCGGGGTTCAGGATCACAGGGAAAGAAACCGGCGGACGATATGCGCGGTATCGAACAGTACCGCCTTCTGCATCTTCCTTGAGAGCCAGCCGCCACGGAATCGTAACCGCCTCAGGTTGATCTAAGGCTGGTGGGGATAAATCCGTTTACGGACAAGACGACTGGCATAATTTCAGTCGACATCGCGCCCCACATGTCGGCGATCTCGTGCGCCAGGTCGAGATACTTTCGTATTTTTTCGGTTTCAGCTTTCATGAGTTAATGCGGTACGCTGATGTCCACTAAAAGCAGTCGAGACGGAGCCCGGTCCATCAACACAATATCAGGCTTATTCGCGAGAATGGTCCTATCCGTGACGATGGGCCGGTCCCAGTAGAGCTTTGCACGGTCGTTTTCGACCACAGGCTCCAGTGTGTACTTGTAGTAAGACTTGTTTTGTAGTAAGTTGTAGTACTTGTTTCAGGGCGAGCTCTTGATGGAGGATTCTGGGCGCTTGGTTATATCTGTGCAAATATTCAGTGTTGGAAAGAGCCGAACAGCTGAAAGTGACATGACCGATTAACTCCCCGGGATGGCAACACGCTCGATATACGTCCACGGTGCCGTCCTTCATTATGTACTTCCGGTAGATCCGCGTCTTCATCAGCCGATCCTGTATTACACAGGCAAACCACTTGGTTTCTCCGAAGAGATCACCGAAGCACAGCCAATGCACGGAGGCTTTTGTGTCCACGTGGGGCTCGTGGAGAGCCTTGAAGAACCTTCCGTGCGCAGTTCTTTTTCCATCCAAACGGTCTCTCGATCCAGAAGTGTTGGGCACCACCGGGTCTTGCCATTGCTCAACGGCTATGGATAAGAGGGTGAGTTTAGCTCATTTATGAAGTGCAACTGGCAACTAAACTTAAGTTGTAACGTTGAACAATTACACTGCATTTAGACGCTTCAAAAAGAAACAAAAAGGTACGCGGATAGCGTTACTGTAGAAGCACTGCTATAGAACTTTAAGTCTTAGCATGCTATTAAAATTTGTTCTCACGTCACCATGAGTGTTTAGAATTCTTATGCAGAGTTGAATTAGAATAGCTAAAACATACATTCGTAAATACTGAGTCCGTCCACAAAAACACAGAAAATGGTTTTATTAGGAAAATTACAGTAATGATGTCTCATAGAATTAATATGTCTCTTTTCGAATAGTAGTCAGTAATATTGATTTTAACCCCACTATTTACATTGTCATTACTTATTAAATCATTATATCAATTTCATTATTCGTTTAGGTTATAAATCACTTAACCATTTCCAATATTGCTCAAAGATACTATAATTACACGCGCTCAATAATTAACGCCTCAATTACAGAAACCGAACAAGATATAGCATCTGCCAACTTATCTCTGACATGGATGCAAATGATTATGGCTTTCTCTAATTAAGTCTTACGCGTAACAGTGACAGCAAGTATAAATTTGTTCTAAAGATGCAAAGTTAGATTTGCAATTATTAACTTACTTTTCGCTTTACTTCGTACCTTACGTCTTAACGGTTAAAGGTTAAGACGTAAAGCCAATTTTACAATTGGTCGTAAAATTGGTAATTCAATATTGAGAGCAAAGGTAATTCTCAACGGGTCATTCCTAGACAATGATTGTTTGTGATCTGCTGCTATCTATACAAGTATAAATGACGATAATAATCATGATGATGTAATTAAGAAATCCATTAATATTTAGTAATACGAAGGCCAGTTTACCATTGCTAATAGAAATGTGACTCGACCCTATCTAGCTAATTCAAAATCAACGAGATCACAGAGGATTAGCTTCAAAGGAAATGCTTTTAGTGCTTACAAAGGTATATTTTTATTTCATATCCTTCAGTTTAGAGAGAAATATAATGAGACAAGAGTTGCCAAATCACACGACGACATTGCTAGATTATTTGCGTTTGCAAGGCAACAGTTTTACTTTCTTTAAAGTAAACGGTAATTATATTTCATCTTTGGAGTGGAAGCATATTTTATGTGTGTATGATGATATATTAAGGATGTGATTTTATTCCACTGTATTAATGCAACTCACGTCACAAATGTTACCAGTACAGAAATCTAAAGCATACATTAACTGTTTTAGGCGATGACAGCAACAATCAATTACTTGCGACTAATTATTATCAAACACTCCTAGGTTTTAGTTTATCAAAATGCAGTCATGTCCTATTCTAAAGTAATTGTATATTTTTAATTTATAACTCAGTTTTATTTTGACTGTAAAATGTAATAGTTCCAATCCAATGCCTCAGTCGTCTCTCCACTGAACATGAATTTCCGCTATATTCATCAAGCCACTACCGGCGAACTTCTTCAAGTCACGTGATTAAGTCAAGTGCAAGTAAAGCCCAAGTGGCCGAAAGTCTGCCCATACAGCGTTTCTCGATATTAAATCTCCATTTTGCCTCACCTTTACCCAGAACTCTTTTACCCCATCGATTGTCGGTTCCGCAGCAGACATGATCCACCCGTTAACATTTCAGCTTATTATAATAATTCGTTTTCATTTAAGAGAAACTTACGTACATTTTATTAATCTTCAGATTAAGGGCTATCTTTTATGATTTGTAAACGCACTTAAAAAGCATTCAACAAAATGTATGCACAAAATTACTTAAACTGTAGTTACTAAAACTTACCTTATCCACACGTAGTAGATATGAAGCCTACTATGTATGGATGTTAGCCAGATCTATTTCAATTTATTTATTTGCAATGTGCGTTTACAAAGATGGTCAGTGCATACATTCAGATCGTCACATTTGCCAGTACATTAAAAATATACAACTGATACAACTATTAAAATTATTATACCAGGACGGATAATCGTTACTACGAATCGTTCAGTGTCCATTATTAGTAATTTAATTACTGATAATAATAAGCGGTATACCTCGAGTGTCGATGTTGAAAAACAATAAAAAAACAAATGAAGTAAATGATACCAAAGACAATACAAATTCTCAAGGGTATTAATTTTCATACAGTGACCTAACTAGATACAAGTACAGTAGCCTGTAGATGCGTTAACACTTAAATGTGGCTTCGTACATTGTTCTGGGTGGACTAGGAAAACCTGTACAATGGGAACCAGAAATGTGATACAGTCTCGAGATCACTTGGACTTGGGATATTAAGTATGTGGTAACTGTAGCGGAGAATATTTATTCCCTTTTATGTATGCTATTAAACCAATAAATATTTGATTGTCCTTAAGAAAAAGTCGGGTTTTAAAACATTGTTTAACAAATTTACATGAAAATTAAACTAGTGAGAGTTTTTGTCCCAGTAGTTCAACCGTTAAAATTAAACAGCTTTAATTGAACTAGTGGGAAATAGGCTCACTAGTTCAATAATTGAACTGATCAGTTGAACTAGTAGCAATTTAGGTAATTTAGAAGTCGCTTATGAGTATACAACTCGTATAAGGGCAGAAATAATCAATGTATCCTATCGTATCTTTCTGTACATGACATTCAAGTTGACTGTACTTACTCGATTTACTAGATATTATTTTCCTAGTTTCGTTCCTTTGTGGACAGGCGAATCCGCGATTTTCAGAGCGTTTCGTTCACACAGATCTCTAATCACATTATTAGCGTTCAAGCGAAAAACAACTCTATTCCTTTAACATGACAGGATCATTTAATGTGTTGTAAAGATTATAGTAAATGAACTGTTGTAAATGAAAATGAGTACTATTAAAAGGGGTTAAATTGCAACTTTCTGTAAATTAATAATGGTATATAGGATGTTTTTTGTCCGTAAATTTTGACTGCGATCAGGTTTCCTAGCTACGAATTGTGCTAAGCATAATGTTGCGACAAAGCGAATTGCTGAGGGATAATCGTACTGTTAAGTTATATGGAGAATGAACTACAAAGGTATTAAGTTTAAGCATTAACATTAACTTCATGTGCCTACTTACTCTACAAAGCGTTGGCGAGTACTTATTTATTATATATAATAAATAAGTACTCGTAAACGTAAAAACAAAGAAGTGTTGGACAAAATTCTAAGCTTAGTTTTTATCCATATAGTATTAGAAAAGTAGGTGGGGCCGCTGGGCGCACGCGACTGGCCAAATTACCCCGCTCTTACAGAAGACTACAGTAAAATGTACTGAATTTCCCACTTTATCCTATACCCTTGTATTGCATAGTGTTTCGATAGTGTGTGAGATATCCAGAGCACAATTCCATCGGATCCTTTCACCAATTCCATACCCAAAACCTTCAAAGGTAAGATGTTGGCATAAGCGACAGTATCCACTGACCACCAGCGCGACTGTCTACTCGACTGCCGCCTTGTTTCTATAAACAAGCACACAAGTACAATGCCAATATGTCCAAACCTAGCAGATTCTAGCACAACCATTCTCAAGACAAACATGGACCGACTGGTGATCTCTAACCACCTCAATACAAACTGACCTACGGCCTAACCATGGCTCCATGATAACATTTAATGACTTGCGAAAAAAGTTGTAGTAATCTCACAGAAACCAGTGGGAGATCTTTAATATTTCAAGTGTGGGATGAAGTCCATCATCTCATGACCAGAAAAGTATTAGATGCATATTAATACTTAATTAAATATGAAATGAGCAGGCCAATTTTAGAAAGCAGTAACCGATCTCTGCTCGCAGATATGGGAAAACAGCCATTAAACAGGCGGAATAGGGCAAGCATCACACCGGATCGTAATAAAAAATAGTCTTTGAATAGGTGATTAATCCGTAATACGGATGTATCAATCCTGTGGATGTAATTAAAGTTCCTGTTTGCACGAGATCAAAGCTACATGGTAATTTATTAGTTCTTAGTTTATACTCATGCAGTTCTCTGGATATAATTACAGCGATTTGAAAAATGCAATACTGACAAGTACTCACTCTTCTGGTGATGAAAGTCGTACGCCCACAAAAGGAATCAATGTTAAACGAAGTCGCACAACGAATCAGGTTGGTTTGGGACCGTGCTCTGTGGCATAAGAAAGAGTGCAGTAGAACGTTAAAGGGTGGAATCGTATCGTAAATATTAATAACTAATAACTAGATACAAAGGCCAACCCTCGTTTCTATACAACTTGGATTATGGATGTTCTTCAAGCAGAGCGGTAGTAAAGAATTGAAAAGTAGCACAAGAAAGATGTTTGTCGTGTTCTATTCGTCTTGAAACAAAACATGACATGATTGACATGCTTGACACAGGTCGCGGCCAAGGGCGAAAAGAATATATTTCTAGCAAGGAACTATCAAATTATATTGTACTTTTTAGTTATTTCTTTATTCTAGTAACAGAATACTAGTCAATTCACGCTTTTTACTTCCATTCACTTCAAATGACAATTTTTTTCAATCAAACAAGCAAAAATACACAACGCCTCGGTGTAACATACAACCCGGAGTTATAGTTCGGAATCATTAACTTTTTAAATCAATGATACTTGGAGTGTGCCGTCCCGTTATATGCACAAAAAGTCGTAGTAGGTCAATGGCACAAGCGCAGACGCGCGCGGATTTCCGAGTCATCTCGCGAGTTGTTTGTGTGGAGATGAAGTCCCATTCGACTTGAGTGGGAAAAACGTCGGGTTATTCGCGAGAATTTGTTTTTCCTTTTTTAAAGAGATCGTTATTTTTTAAAGTAGCTACTAAATTCGCGACACTACCATGGCGCTTTTGACGTTTAAACGCCCATAAAGTTTCGTATACATCGGTAGTGACGTGTAAACAAATTATTAAAATACTTCAGTGTTAATAGTGACATTGATGCGGCTGTGTTTCTGCTTTATCGACAGAGTACAATACCTTTGAAACTAGTGTGATATTATATACCAATCAGACGATTTTGACCTTTTATTGTTTTCTTTTATTTGAAATTTCACCGATGGTGGGCCACCGGTGAATAAGTTAAGAAATATCCGAGTACATTTTAATAACTCATTGGATATGATCATCGATATGGAAATAGACTAGGTGACATATCATACTGTTGGCATTGGCTAGAATTTTCTATTTAAAACAAATGAGGAGGGGTCATTAAAAACTTAAGTACTACGTACGTAATAAGAATGTTCCATTTTCAAAACAAATATGAACTATAGTGATAATATAACATATCTAGTATGTATTGTCAAATCGATGGATACAATTTATGGCAGATTTGTTACTTAATATTAATAATTACGTTTGGATTACTTATGATAAGTTTGCTTCCTTACGTCAATGTATATTACAATACATGAATTATTAATGCTTTGTTTTACTAAAACTATGTGCTAACTAGAAGTTACTATAGATATATAGGTACAATTATGCGTATATGTGGGGACAGCGGTATATTTTTTATGTGACTTTGTTGTCGGTGCAAAGGGATTACAGTCACATACAGTCAGTCACTAGCAGTTCTCTACCGGAATGAACGTATTAATAAAGTGCCACTTGTCTGTACACATATTTCATACGGCAAGGTGTAAATGAACTCACTTTTAACTTTATCTGATAAAAATATGAAGTTCTTATGAAAATAACAAATTATCGACATATTACAATTTCATAGCTCACAAATTCCAATAATTTTTCATTTTTAGTGCATAATCGCATGTGTGTGACGTAAACTGATTAAGACATTGATAGTTTGTACTTTAAAGTGTAATGTTGATTATTAAAAACACTAAAATTAAAAAGAAAATAAAGGACAGTTTAAAATTTGAAAAAAATCTTATACTCATAGTCTATTTAAACATGTCATAAAAATATTTTTAATAGATAGAATGTGTAATTTGCTTACCAAAAATTCCCATAAACAAATTGTAACATAATATTACAGTCCAAGGCATATTTTTGTGAGAAAGTCCTGACCAGAATAAATTAGATGAATTATGAGCATTGTGCACATTAGATTATTTAATTCAAACGAGGGGAATGAACTCCGTACAATACACGTAATTTACATATAAAACTACGTGTGATACGTTTTATTGCTGTTTACAGTTAGTGGGTAAGCTTATTTTGTATGAAAAGCCAGATAAATAAGGCTTATACCATACCATTAACCTGTGTCTCTCCACCGAAGGATACAATTTTGCGATAAATAAAATAAGGAACTTTTTCGACGTAAAATCTGAAACGTTGACAGCGACATAGCTCACAAAATTATCAATCTGAAGTAGGATTAGGCAGGCTACATCTACCATAGGAAGTACAATAGATAGGGTGGACGAGTCCTTGAACGGAGATCACATGCCGGACAGTGCAGTGTGGGAATAACTCCGGCCAGGTGGATCGACCACGACATTGAGAAATTTGTCAATAATTGATGAGAAGAGTGGAAGATAGTGTTTGGTGACACTCATATGTATCTATGTAAATTCAATGAGGCAGGGGCAGAATTTACTAAACCAGGAATAGGTGCCAATATTGTTTTGGACTAAAACGTGAAGTGGTAAATACATAGTTTGGTAATACGTAATAACAATACATAGTATGTATTAATAAAATATGAATGATATCAGTTATGAGTTTATGACTAACAATGTCCAAACGTGTACTTAGGGATAGAAAGATTTATGGTCAAAATATCTGTGCAAATATAATATTTAGTACCTATATTTTAAACAAATTCTTATTTGATCGTGTTTATCCGAACGCTAAAATAAAATTTACGTAAACTTTTAATTAATAATAACTAACCTTTAAAACAACACGCGAAAAGACAACTCACTGATTATCAAGTATATTCTTCAAAAACAACCTACTTACTTTATGCGAGCAACATATGCGATCGGTTCATATATCGACTGATATTTCACACGCGAATATAACTTGTATCATCAGAAAACATCGTCAGAAATAATTAGTTCCACCCTTTCTGTATTGCCGCTCTCAAGATAACAATTAACGATAAATGTATCGAGTTTAAATAAGAACAAATAATCCAAGGATATAATTAACCTACAAAACTGGTACCGCAAGCCATCAACAGCAAAAGAACAATGAATACCTAAATAGTCTTAAGATAAATTTGCAAGTGCAATCAACAAAAGACCGCAAAGCGAGTGATAATGTAGTACAAGTTCACCGCAAACCCATAAACCGACTTTGTTATAAATCCGTCAGCTCGCAAGAAATCCGTCACAGTGTTTTGTTCGTCGCTCAACACTCAGACGTCACAAGACAGAAACGGTAGGTACCTACGGTCGCAAGAAATAATTGCTGAGCCGGATTATTCCCGTTGTCCACCCCAAGTTAGTCCCCCTAAGGTGGGCAACAGGAATGCGAAAGTAAAATGTTCTACCCCAAGATCTGCGGGGTGGATAAGATTACATAATAAATAAATTATATTCCTGTTGTCTACCCCAAATTTACCCCTCTAGGTTGGACAATATGAATAGTATTCATTTATCATGTTTCTCGGCCAACGCAAGAGTTGAGTTAATAGTTGTCGATATTTGTTTAATGCTGCCAAATTAAGAACAAAAGATCAACAATTAAATATTGTGACTGCACTTCATCTTCATACAATATAGATATCATATCATATCATTTCATACCTTATTTTCATACATAAATATATATATATTATTATGTTTATATTTTAATATTTACTTACAGAAGTTCTTTTTTCTATCTTATATTTGTTACATTTATTTACTGTCCTACCACTTCACGTGTCGTATAGTCCAAAGGTTAACTGGGAGATATTGCTGTAAGGCATTAAATCCGCCATTTGAAACAATTTATAAAAAGAGTAAATAAATATAAAAAGACAAATATTTGAAATAAAACTCATCAAACAAAACAGGGATACAAACATCAACGATACCGTGTCTACGGTGCTGTCTCTTCCTAGAGCATGTTTTAAATCATTTTATATAAAGATAAGCTGCTGTGTTCTGCTTTTACTGTGCATGCGTTCTCGCAAAACGAAACGGGGCCACTGAGACCGGTCTTAAAGGACTAGAACTATAAACTGCAGTTGTTTAGTAAGCACGTACATACTCGTAAAACATCAATACGAACTGCAAAAGTAAACTAGACTGAAGACTAAACCTGTCATTAAATTTTCCTTTGTGAAAATTGTATCTATAATAAATATTTGTAGTGATACTCGACTCGAGCATAGACTGTTATTTTAATACTCTTGGCGAATCTCTTCATTTCGGATGTTATCCTGCAAAGACACTTCAAACATTCCTGTATCCAGAACTGGCTGAGCTAATTTGAAAGTCACCGAAATAGCTCTTTGCAAAGATCCAAAATGAAGGGATTCGCCAAAGAACGAAAGGTATCGATATACCTTACAGAATCTGCATAAGGAAGTGGTAATTGGCAGGTTATATTCGACGCAGAAATGACAACCTATGGGGTAGACGAGTCCTTGAATGGAACATCCTTGACGACGTACCAGGAAGCGCCGGTGTGTGATGAATCTAAGAGATATTGCATGTCTCTGCGTTTTCTACCGCCTTTATAATGGGGAATCTCTGAAAAGCTGTTCAATTTGATGCCAACTTCGAGTTTTTACCATCGCACCGCTCGTCATCGTCGTGCGGTTCATCCGCACTTCCTTGACACAGAGTCGCTGCGTACTGTGCGGTCGAAAAGACACTTTATACTGCGAACCCGAAACTTGTGGAATGAACTGCCAGCTGAGGTATTTCCGTTACACTACGATATGGGGCTCTTCAAAAGTCCTGTGAACAGGATTCTACAAGCTCGACAGCGCACCCCCGCAAGCCCCCTGGTGTTGCAGGTGTCCATGGGCGGCGGTGACCACTTACCATAATGTGCCCGCTCGTCCGCCATCCATTCTATAAAAAAAGAGCCGAAGATCGTGTGTGGTAAAGAGCCTAAAAAGAGACCTATGGCTGGCAGTGCGAATACTGGATGCATATCTAGCAGTGGGGAGACTGGGTATTGTATGGTACGATGCTCAATATACTGTTTACACTAGAGAATGCTTGATGTTCTGTCTCAAAGAAAGCTTTTAATTCTGTACTTCTATGCCGAATATAACTTTAGAGAAAGAATGTTTATATAGAAAGAAGGTGACAGAGGAGCAGATAGTTCATCTGGTAGTAAACGGATACTGTCGCCAAATGAAAATTTCAAGGTGGATTAGGAAATTTGAATTCAGAAGGATCCAAGCATTTTACACTTTTACGGCTAAAAAAATAAGAAACTAGCTTCGTAACACTAAAATTACCTCCTGTCATCATTCTCTTACACTTTATATTAATAATTATACCCTTCTCGCTAGTGATACGGTTAGAACTCCGCCTGGTGGGTGGGCGCGACGTCACTCGGCAAAACGAGTCACGATGATCGACGACCACCTGCTCGTGGTCGTCGATGTTCACGGGCGTTCGAGGAAGACGTGAGTTTCCGTCCGAGGGGTCTGTTTAACGGTACGTGTAGGGATGGTTAATTGAATAAAGATAAGACAGATAGAAATGGTACTTTAAATGTAAGTGAAGACAGAATTTTGACCAGTCAAGTGCGGTTTGGTACAACAGGGCCACTAATACAAAAGAGTAATAATAAAACAAATGAATGTCAAAGAACATATAGCTTGATAGTACACCAAGTAGCGTATTACACTACTTGGTGTACTATTTTCTAGATGGTGTAGATGTAGTTTACTTTTTTCATTCGTAACAATTTATTACGTATATTTTAACATTCATACTTGTTGTTTTAATTTAAAGTGCATATTTGTTTTATAACATTGTATTTTCGGTTGGCGATACCTAGCCACATATGAATATGATAATAATAAGCCGTGAAGGAATTTGTGTTCAAACGCTTGATTAACTATTATTGTATATAGATAGAAAAGTTACTTTTACGGAAAGTGACAAAGAAACTAAGTTGGACATCACAAAATTATAATGTAAAAAACGTTTATGTTGAGGGTACATAAACGGCGGCAAGCTTTATCATTGTCTATCTACAGACCTTACCATAAAATTCTGTATTTTAAACAAAAATAAAAATCCATATCGATTCATTGATTTCCATACAATTCAGATCCTAATTTTATGAAGGATTAAAGAAAATATGGAAGCGGAATTCGGAACAAAGCGATTTGTGTCTGATGTAGTGTACCAAACGTGCTAAGCGAAATAGAGAAAGCTTGAACTTGACACCTTTTTAGAGAGGCAATGTAGTAAGTATAATATACAAGATAATACACAAGTATAATACACAGTTTAATATTTATAGTATTACAAGTCTATTAATAGATTAGAAGGGATCTCAAGTCTGCACATCAGAGGTATAAAACAAGGGCTATAGAACAAGTCGTAGAGGACAGTTGAAAACTCGGTCCATATAATATCCAAAAAAATAATATTACCAAAACAAATTATCTAAATCACATTGTAAACATAGTACATATTACTTTTCTTTTACTATCACATATTTGTCAAATAGCTTGTAATGTCATGCGCGACCAAATTACATATTTAAATACAATCAACCATTTACTATATTTTCAATTACATATACTTATATAAAAAAATCAACTATTTACTATATTTTCAATAGAATCGAACAGTTAGACAATTCTCATTGTCCATTCGAAAGGAATAAATATCAAAAATCAACTGTTAAAATAAAACTAAGTGGTTTATAAAAGGTCAATTGAAGAACCAGAACTAACCACACCTTAGCGCTACCAATAAATACACACGTTCTCCTAGAATTTCAATATGAATAATCTGATCAGTGCCTAATCAACTTTCTAATTAGCGCATTTACACCGATTCCTGTTATAATGTATCGTAATCGAGAACTCGTAAAAACTAGACATATGCTGACTTCGTAATAGTTACATTGCAGTATAAAAACTGGGAGCAATGACTAACAGCTTCCTTGTGGACGTAATTATTGCAGTTTGGATTTTTTGCTTTATCGAGTCCAAGAATTGAACATATAAATAGTTTACGAGATATAAGGTATTCGAAGAAGTACATATTTAGTAATTAATATATATATTTTTTTTAATTAATTGCAGCCGTAAAGATTGTTGAACCCCAAAATATTAAAAAGTTGAACCCTTGTATTACATATAAACCTATATACTTTATCATTAAATAATATCAAAGACGGTCAACATGAATATCTCATTCTTCAAGCGTTGCGTGTAACTCACAGAGAAGGTCATCATGACCGCTAGATCCCTGTGTCACTGATTCATGACTTCCAGTAAACACTGCGACCTTTACACCGCTATATCTGTAGTGAAAGTTCTTTGTTGGTACAGGTTTCAATACATACACATATATGGCAATTTATGGATGAGATGAGTCGTATATGATACAGGCAATGTCGGAGATTATATTGCTAGCATATTGGTTAACCTAACATTATTTGTGTTGTTATACACAACGACCTTAAAGTCGGTATGTGTTTTATTAAAATTTTCTAACTAAAAATCTCGTTGTTTCAAGATTATATTTAAAATATCAAGCTATATCATCATTGCCATGATGAGAACATCATCCATATATACTCCCCCTATATGGTAGTTACAAATCCTCCTTGTATCTTATCCTCCTCGTTCCTTTTACCGAACCTAATCCTAAATTTACCAAAGAAGGCGGCGCATTCGGAGTTATGCCAACGTTCGTAATTGTTGACTGATGTTGTCATGTATCGCGGATGTTATTAGACAAGGGAATTCACTTACAACCAAATGAATTTGTCAGCTCTTCTGCTACCTCTTTTTTCTATAAAAAACACATATGTGAAAGTTGTTAATGATAATAACAACTTTAATTAACTTTAATGATATTAAAATAAACTATAAAATAATTTAAAAATTTCACGAACATTTATGCAACATGCAGCTACTATAAATGCAGTTTAGCAGCCAAGCGATAAGTCACTTTATAACATGGAGAGAGTATAACCCCATTATGTCGACTTTGCAACACTCCAAAAACATTTGCATAGCATGATGAATTCGATAGATTGTTGTACTTTTGCAGTGTCTACCTACTCGTACTGACACAATACTCTCAATTTCATTGCTAAATCATTAATGATACGTACTATTGTGATGCTTCCCGTATGTAACATGACACAATCAATCAAAATTACGATTCGCTTAACAAAAACCGCGAAGTGCGAAGTTACATCACGAATCTAACATGGTATTGCGGTTTTGTCATATTGCAGAATTAGACGAGTAAAACCAGTATGGATTCTTCTTTACAAACGTCCAAAATACGCCTGCCTTCCACAAGCCACGAGTCAATATCCAGAACTAATAAGATTGTTCTATTGAGAATGCTCGTACAATGTGTATTCTCAATAGAACTCGTACTCGGTGAAGAAAGACATTGCGAAGAAACCGGAATGCTCGAGGATTAATTATACAATTAATAAGCCTAATAACCCGCCCTATAAGAATGATATAAGTAAAATATTTTATTTTATTTCAGTCAAATGTCCATAATATATGTTAGTAACCATTAAGCTTAACCCAGTGTTAGTATTAAAAATAAACTAAAATTAAGATTAAAATGTTACAATCCAACCCTGCGGCTTAATCTGTAAATAAGTTTATCTAGTCCTCAATCGTAACTTGCCAAAAAATGCCAGAATGTTTTGCAAATTGAATGAAGTTTGGTGCAATCAGTCTAGACGGTAATGTCTAGACTGTCGCATATTGAAGAAGTTTCTCAACATGTCATCCGCATTTATCGCTCAAAATAACTCAGATTTCCTACCACATTTAATTTTTACTGTGTTCGCTTCGTGATCGATTTCACGAGTTGATGCGAGATGTTCTCGATACGCCTTTAGAATAATCGATGTCGATCCATTAAGATGTCTCACGTTCGCGTTCGGTAGCGATAAGTTATACGATAGCTCGCTTTGTAATGATAATGAATCGTTAGGTCCTTACTTCCTCGGTAAAATTACTGTGGTAAATTACTGAGTTCTCTTGTATTTACTACAAGACAATGTTTTGAAAATCATGATTTTTGAATATGAACAACTTGCGCACTACGACGAGATCACGTCGTAGTAAAAGAAACATTGAAATTAAGTAAATAAGTTCACTTTATTGTATCCAAAAAGATATAGTGCCACAACATACTCGGTAAATCTCTTCTTGGCAACCTTTTTCCAGTCTGAAATTATCTGGTTTCTCGGGAATTGCATGAAGTCACGAAACTTCATGACTTCATGGAACAGGGAACTACCAGACTGTATTTAATTGAATGATGGTGGCATACGAGCACCTGGTGGGTACGTGGATATTGTAGTTATGGCCACCATCATACATGCTACCATCAGTCGATAATGATAACCGTTGGCACGCCCCCAAATTCGCCGCCTATCTATGGATATTTAAGAGTATATTACTTACTCTGTTTTACCTATGAAATGGCCGACTTATGTGAAAAAAAATTAAAAAAATGTTTGTATATTTAATTAATCGATTTACTCTCATTATCATCAATGCACTTTTGCCATTTTAATGCAAATTGAATGATGCCTCTGCTATAGAACTCCTGTGGACGGGAATTTTCTGTAAGCGTTTTTCACTGCCTCATCGGAGTTGACTTTTTTTCCCTGCAAAAAGTTATCCATATTCTGAAAAAAATGGAAAATTGTAGGGCCAAGGTCCGAGGAGTGCGGTGGGTGACGGAGAGTTTCCAGTCGACGCTCCTGTAACTTTGAGACTGTCTGTCGTGCAGTGTGTGGGCGGCATTATTATGGAAACATTTGGGACATTCTTTGGCTGTGTCTCCTGAGTTTAACCACTATGACGAAGTTTTACGATTATCATAAAGGATCCACTTCTCGTCACAAGTGACAATGCGATTCAGAATCTGAAGAGATTCTGAATCGGCACAAAAATGAAGATTTTTGTGCCGATTCAGCAAAGTAAGGCAAGCTTCGACCCGTGTTTGCAACTGACTTTCATTAAGCTCATACGATACCCACTTTAAAAGCATCATCACTTTCCCGATTTGATACAAACGAATCAATATCGTTTTGTCAGTTACGCCAAACGCTGCTGCTAACTCAGACACGTGGTTTAAGATGAATCCGCTTCCACTATTGCTTTCAATTCGTCATTATCGACTTTAGCTACCGGGCGTCCATGGAGCTTATTCTTAAGGTCGAATTTTCCCGAACAGAAATAATCAAACCAAAAATGCACTATGCGTTCGTTTAAGGTGTTTGGTCCGTACACATCATTGATATTGCGTGCCGTCTGTGCTGCCACGAAAGAACTCATATTCGAAAATAACGCGAGATTTTAAATTTTCCATGGTCGCAAACACAACGATATCTAAGCAAAAAGTCGTTTGATGGAAAAACAAATAACTGATTTTGAAAAAGAAATTCCATAGCTTTAAATTGAATATTTAAAAGCAAGATAACTAAGTTCAAAGTGGCTACTATGAACAAACGGCAATTTCATAGGTAAGGCCCAAATATACAAGTTTGTTCAGCACGCATGGTATGTTGTGATTATTTTATGGTAACTATAAAAACAGACATAACACAGACGAAACAAAATGTAATGAATTCTAAGTCTAGTCACTAGCTGAAGGTGGACATTCACGTCTAGCATATAAATCCCTATGTGGTACAACTTATAAGTGGTTAAAAAATCGCAATTTTGGTGACTTTTTGGGAATTTGACGTACGTTTTACAGTAATTGCACCTTCTGAACCCAATACGCTTCTGTATAAACTCAAATCGTAATTCTATATTCAATAATGGAGAAACCCAGGCCGATGGCATAACCATACTATGCCGTTAGACTAATTCACTGATGGATATAGATGGATGGATCTTCCAAGGCTCGTCAAGACTGATGTGTTATGTGAAAGACACTTGTGGTCTAGTGAACACTCCAGTATATTCAGTATATCAGTATCAGTATATTCTTAAAGAAACTTTGTTAGTTATAATTTGTTTAAAGGTTTATATTCCATTCATAATTTAGACTGCAGTGACTCATTCAAATACAAGGGACATCTTGGCGTGCGCTTATTAAGTAGACACAAGTTTGCGGAACATCTTATTCGCTACAAACACACTTAACCCCGGTGTCGAGAATTCGATACGAACACGATTTTCGAATCGACATCCGTTAATGTTTTGCGTCCACCCACGGTCTGTTCGTTGAGAAAATGGCTGAATATTTCCATATGGCAGGCAGAGATATAGACTTTAATAAATGCTGGATGGTCCATGGGTAAAAAGATCGCGTGTCGATCTGTAAAGAGGCGTATTCAATTTAAAATAAAACGTTAAAATTTTGAGATAATGTTAAATCTACTGATGAAGCGCAGTCAGATTAGGGACATCGATGATACGTATGGCATGTACCTTGGCTATTTTTACCTTCGGAGTTGCCAAGAAACTAAAAAGCCTTTAAATTTTAGGAGGACACTAACCTTAAGCATCCGAACTTAAAATACTCGTAATTATAGGAATAGGAAGGGAGGAGAAGGATTTTTTCTGCCCAGTTTTGACTAAGCGCAGATAGGTACTATGTCAAAAATATTATGGAGATTTAAGGTGATAAATCGCTTACGTGAAAATACCCACATTCATACGGTGATATCACGATAGTAACTTTTTAAGACAGTCATGGTGTTAATAGAGAAATTACATAAAGGTGCTTATTGTGCATTCGTGCGAACGTACGTTAATGCATTATATGTCATGTATTGCGATGTGCATACCGTTGCGATTGCTCGAGTCATTTGTTTTATTTACGCAGAACGGTTGCCAACCACAACGAATATTCCTGGTCCGTACTTAAAATCATTAATAGAGTATTTCGGGGTAACATTTTTTGGACATGTTGTTTACAGTAAATCAATAGAAGGGTTAGTTAGTAATACACGAAAATAGAATCCCAAAAATCATTGATTTTTGTCGCATGGACTGTGATTTTTGAGGTTTTGAAGCAATCAGTCTTTTGTACGTCACCGGAATCTACACAAAAAACACAGTATGTTCCATCCTTACATACGATAAAAACTACACAAGTTCATCACAATCTAGATAGTACATTCCAAAGTTCGCAATCCGTTCCAGCGAATTCACGTCCCTGTTCTCTATGTACCAAGCATTAAGGGCAAGCCGCATTCAGCCATTAGCATAACTAGAGAATCGCGGGCGCAGGTGAGCGTCTAACGGAATTCTAGTTCCGACGCATCTTCCTAATACCCTCATCGTAATTTCAACTTTAATACTACATCTGTAGAAACAACTTTACTTATTTTGGCATTTAAATCGAATGCCGAACGTCGCGTAGCTTCAGTAATTTATTAGCAAGTCTTGTGTGCACATTTGGCGACCGCAGCGCGACTTAGCAACGATAAATCGAGAAAGGGTAAAGTAGTGTGTGTTTTTAAAGAAAGAGAAGGAAAAGCAAACGGTCCACCAGATAGTAATTTGATACGGGCGTCTTAGATATGTTAATAGTAAACTGCTTGTTCTCTTTCCTCAGACAGCGATATTATTTAATTGGCAGACAAGAGTTTTCTATAGGTGGACAACAGGAAGCGCGGACTCATTAGGTAAAATTGCTAAACGATTGCAGTAAACGCCAGACAGCTCAAACCCATGTTTGCCAAGATTGCTAGTAAGTCTCTTGCGATCTTACAAATACTTACGTAAGTTTACTTCGCGAAGTCAAGAGACAGCGCGCCGCCGCGCTGTGTCAAACAGATTAGCGCATCACAATAAATTGCTAGTTTATTGCTTTTTGATAAATCTTGCATATTAAAAAGTCTAAGCGGCTCGCTAGAACCAGCGGTGATTTATTTTATTGATACTATTCAAATGAAAGCTACAACCAAGACGAATGGTTACCAGCATTTTATTGCGAATCGTGTGGTTAGCTAATATTTTAGGATGCCATGTAGAATGCCAGGCAAGCGTAACATATTTTTGCTGAGGCGGTACCAAGAAGATCCCATAGACATCGTTGGCAAAACCACAATAAATTCTTCTCAATTGTAACTACTTGTATTATATACGTACATATTATAGAATATTATATATATTATAGCACAATGGCGAATAGTAATTTCTTAGACAGGAAATATACACGTTTTCAAGCAGGTATGTTACCTATATTTAAATCTGTATAAAACATACGAAAAGAACGCCCAAGCATATAAAAATAAGCAAATTGTAAACATTATATATACCATTTGTTGTGTCATGCAATTAAACGCCCAAATAAAGTCTCGGTAAAAACTAGGTGAAAATCAGTATGTGTGTCGAAGCAAACAAACCGCTGTCTTGCATGCGTCACAGTGTAAATAATCGTAAAGAATCGCAAATCAATCCTGAAAACGAACGTCATGATGTCGAAAGCGAGTGCGAACAATACTGCATATTTTTCTATACTGTATATGGAACCGTAACTAAGAGATACGAGTATTCTACAACGGCGGTTACACAAGATAAAATCACGTCCAGAAGTTAAGAAGAATATCAATGTAACATGAAGATATTCTAGAAAAGGTTTTCGTAAGAGACAGATTTTGGCACACATAAGTAACACTTATCATGAAAATACAAACATAATGTGCCAATAGGCCATCAAGAATTCGATGTAGTAACGAAATTGCCAACATATAACTGGAGGTTTATATTATCACATAATATACAAAAGAGAAAGCCTGTATAAAACGTATCAGGTCTATTATAGCTACATCCATTTTAGAAACTATAACTGAATATCTTAGGTTAACCAGTCCAGGCCGAACACCTATTGCAGCGAAGTACTTGACAGCGAATGGGCGGGTATTACTTTGGTCTAGTAAGTTAGAAGACGAAGCGGTATAGATAACATACTAAACAATAGATATGTACTAGTTAGTGAAAACAGCATGGTAACTATATCGTTTATTTTATTCAAGTATGAAGAGCTTATTTATAAACAGTAGAACATTTACATCAAAAGCAAAAACTCCATTATAAAACTTATATGTATTATATTTCTAATAATTTCAATACAGTTCTTTTAAAAGTGACAGTATCGGAAAAAGATCGTACCGGTGCAGAACCTCCAATAAAGTCAAAAACGGAATATGTATAGCATATCCGTACAAAGAGTTTGCTTTATACATGTCCATTATTTCATCCACATTTGTTCAGTTTAAATGGATCTATAGAAATCTTTTTTATGATTTATTTTACGACTCCATTGTTTGGGACATCAATACTGACAAAAATGACATGTTTCTTGCACAGTATCCGCTTGCCTCCCATAACCAGCTGGTGCCTTTCGTCTACAGTTTAAAGTTCTACGTAGTACGGTATGGAAGGAAGGAAATAATTTATGAGATAAGTCGTAAGATGAGCACAGAATACAGTGTTTAGGGGCTGTCGTCAGGTAAATACATAGTTGTTTTGAGTCGATGTTTGAAGGATTGAGTGTTTTTGCTTCAAGATGGTAAATATGAACAACGTTCATTCTACTTGATTTAAAATCTATTGATATTTTATTTCTGAGTATAAAGAATTTTCCGCCGTATGGTGTAGACTGGCTACAGAATAGCACCACCCCATCTCCTTCCGTGGGTGTCGTAAAAGGCGACTAAGAGATAACCACAAGCCTTGAAGAACTACGCCACCTCTATATGAGTGGATCCACCGACTAGCCTCGCCAGCGTGGCGTTTTAAGGTCTTAGGTACATCCCTCATGCACGAGACAACGTGCATGTGGTGGCCATGTCCAGCAGAGGATACTGAAAGTGCTGGTTGCATTTGATTTTTTCGTTTATTTCAATGTTTTTTTAAAAGACCACACTAGAATTTTGATGGTCAGAAACCAGTTCAACATAGATAAATAAACAATAACCATAGAGAAATGAGAAAATAAGTCACGTAGATAAATAAAACTCTACTGCT
The DNA here is from genome assembly GCA_943735995.1 of Sesia bembeciformis. Lineage (NCBI taxonomy): Eukaryota > Metazoa > Arthropoda > Insecta > Lepidoptera > Sesiidae > Sesia > Sesia bembeciformis. The sequence continues at coordinate 6,021,162 of OX031034.1, forward strand.
GTAATTTCCACACATATATGAAGCGGAAACATAATTCATGGCGCAAGCGCGACGTGAAAAAGGACGGGAGGTGCATCGATATGATTTACTGTGCGACTTACACAAGTTCCTGCTTATGAAAAGGATATAATATGTACACGACAACTGTCCATGTTGCAATGTATTTCAAACTGTTTTTATGTATAAGTGCAATTAGAATCACAGACAAAGATAAATGATCATTTCACTCGAACTCCGCAACACAGTAAGATACTCGGTGAAAAAGGAATGAAGAAGTGATGAGCGAATGAGGAAGGAGTGAAGGAGGTTTAAATGCTCATTGATTGATTTGGTAAACAAATTGAGAATCAGACAAACTATAATAAATATTAACACTTATTAGAACGTTCTTCCTGTTCCGTCTTGACCGTAACTAATATAAAAATCCAGTCCATGAATTGTAATTAAATATGGCATGAGGCAAGGAGAAAGACAAGATATTTTAATACTTTTAAGTATTTTAAGATTTAAAAGAAAGTCGCGAACACAATAAGTTAATAAAACAGCTTAAAACTTCTTTTACTTTTTAAAAGTAATTACTATTTGCTTCAAAGCCTATGCGCAACGTTAGCTAGGCTACATTTAGAAATGTGTCCACATTTCTAAACTGAATCTCTCATGGAGCCATCGGACTTTAGTATTTCATGTAACTGGAATATAATCTTATACTCCATATAACTTTCTGCCCTACGCGCACTTCTCAGTGCAAATGGCCTCCGATTCCTAACGGTAGGTAGGTTTATGACATCTTGACATGTATTGCATGATGTATCAATGTAGTCGAAAAGAAACAGGCTTGTGCTTGAAGATCAAACACTGTGTATTATCATAATCCACCAGTTAACTAATAAGTAAATGCAGGATTATCGTACCGATAAAATCTTTAAAGATTTCCATAGACTCCCTAAAACACAATCTCCCGCTGTTATATCAAATTTAAATTCGACAAGAACCTAGAATATTCTGCATACTACGCTATATAGGTATATACTAAGCTATATAGGTATATACTAAGCTGCTTTAAGGATTGCTCAGGTACGGTTCTCGTGTAACGATGGTAAATGACAGCAAGTTGCTTCTTCTATGAAATTCTTACGTCACTTCGTATTGACTATTAAGAAAGACAACGTAAGAGAATAACTTTACACAAATAAGTTTGCACACTCTTGGGGAGAAGTTTCCCACGTAGAGGTTTTCCGTGACTTTCACGTAATCCATATTAATTCTCTTCAGAGTGGAATGGAAGTCTCTAAAGTCGATGTAAAAAAAGATATTATCTTCAAATAGAAAACAAAATATTATTTTATATTGTATATCGGGTATTTGTTTAACTTTTATTTCTACTCGACGTTTCGACACCAGCCGTGGTCACGAGTCAACTTGTGCTTTTACGCGTTCAAACCCGATTTAGAATATAAAATGTGTACAAAACACGAAAGTTTAAATTATTATGTTTCATTATTCTGTGAACTGGAGCCTAGGTTAACGTACATGGAACAAAGTAAACTGCGACATTATTTTTTTAAATTTCTTTATAGGAAAAAGCGGCAGACGAGCTGTATGTTGTATGTATGTATAGTGGACTGTATAGTCCACCTTATGGTAAGTGGATACTGTCATCCATAGACATCCGCGGCACATGCCAATGTCAGTCTAGAATGACAAAAGTTGGCACGGCCCCGGTTGCATTGCCCACCTTTGCAGATTAAGAAATGAATTGGGAGAAATTGTTGAGAAAATGGAGATGGGGTATATGGCATGGGGAATAGGATGGGAATGGGCACGGCATATCTCATTCACTACCGAAACACGTACATACGTACATTGGGGTGTACGTATGTAGTGCGATCAAGTAGGAAATGCAGTACATTTCAAGGTAGTCTTCTGTAAGAGAGGGGTAAAGTGGCCAGTCGAGTGCGCCCAGCGGCTGTGGAAATGCAGCGTGCACTCTCTCCCTACAATTATTGCAATCACTGAGACTAAAATAACTTATTTGGCAACGAATCGAATGAAAATTATAAAATACATAACGGTTTATACTACATCAAAATAACAATAAAAATAAGTTTAATACCCGGTATGTGTGTAGAGATTGACGTTATTGCCATCTATATACGAGTGGTCTTGATAAAAATCTCCGACCGTTGATGTATGGTAGATGGAAGACAACAAACAATAACAAATGTCTCGCCAATGCGTATCAACATGTTGCAACTTGCAAAACATATTACCGGCCATTCACAATGGGACTTTGACAAATTATGTAATTGTCTTGTATGTCTTTTATTGATTGGACTATTTATGTTTGTAGCAAGAGATACAACGGAAGAGAGAATAATTTTAATCGTTTTCGGTAGGCAGACAATGACTAATACTATTGGAATTAAGACTCTAGTGAGACAGAAACGGGCAAGTTATTTCCCATTGTAATTTCCTCTTTTATGTGCACTATGACAGCTTATGTGACAGTGATCTGCCTTTTTTATATATTGATCACCGCATTTATTATTTTTTCATTTATAATTTTATTATGCTATAATAACCACTTGTCTTACAACAGATTTTTTTGGTTTATATAAACATTAATTATAAACACCTGAGTAGGCTTTACAGTGTTGCCCAACAATTGGCCTACTCAGGACCCCTTTACAAACGTAAAAACAGACAATCATAAAATGTTAATCACTAGAGAATACGTCCTGTGAAATGTTTGCAACGTGCAGTAGAGCACTTATTCCACTAACTCGTAACTCGTTGTTGTAACTCGGGGTTCCGTAATAGCAATTCGTTGAGAAGGCGCAGAGCCAGCGAGAGAGGGGCGTGTCCCGTCGAGACAGTCCTATGCCCCGACACCTAATGTATCTAACCGACGCAAACATTCACGGCATCTTGCATCCGACGGCAGACTGGGCACACCCGTCTGACCGAGTAGCCCTCTCTCACTAGAGTACCGTGAAACATACTAACATGCTGCCGGAGTGAATGTAATTTGCCAAGCCCATTTCTCATCTTATCCCAACCAATCTCATCTCATAGGGTAGAGAGAATTCCTTCTCCCCATTATGAGGTTAAATTAATAGAAAGTATGGATAATGGAGTAAGGGCCTTATTTTACTAGTTACTCCTTCCTCATTCCATCCCATCGGGAATGGGTAGTATAGATAACGGAATGAGGGAACACTTCAACCTATTCAATTCACCCTCCCAATTCATCTGTGCTAAATAGGTACAGGGACAAACTGGTACCAAATACGAATAAGTTCAGTAATAGGTCTCGTGCTAAAACTTCGAGTAAAATGAAATAGGTACTACAGGTTAAAACTCATTTAGTAAGGAATATCAACAACGCGTGTAAATTATAATTCAATTGAAATCAATTGAATTATAATTTATATTATACGTCACTAAATGTGGAACAAAATTTCACATGGGCATTAATTGTAATTCAATGACAGAACTAAACATGCCCAGTATGGTATTACTGAATACTGCAAGGTGTGCGTTATTTAATGAGCCATTCGATCCTAGAAACAGTTTATCTAGGCCTATAATTTAGTTGAAGAAAATAATATAAAACTCTATTATGCTAGTAAACGATAAGGCATAATCCCCAATACATTATTTTCATCTCTTTTAATAGGGATGAATTTTCGAAAGAAAACAGTCACGACTTTGATCATATTCATGCACTCTTTCACGATAATAATTTCTTTGGATTTCTATGCATGATTGTTGGATGTGCAAGATTCTGCAAATTCTTTCTCGCGTGATTATTATTTTAGCACCAAAAACGGGCACATATAGATGGAGCGCACGTATGTTCCTTCAATCAAACGAAGGCATCTCCACATATTGTATGGCAGCTGTCTATAGGCCATGGCCTGAAGTGTAAATGTATATATTATAGTGTAACCCAATAGTGCCAACACACAAGCAACAAACCTAGCATATTATCCGCAGGCATTATCCTGGTACATTACCGAACCATTGTATAGCTTGAACTATCATGTTCACAAACGCGTTTAAATGCCATGTAAATATCACGAATCAAGAAATCCAATTTGACTTCAAACAATCGACAATATACAGCCACTTCTCATGCTGTATTTAGGAAATACTACAAACTAACTAAAATGCATTATAAAGTTTGTACACAGTGCAGTGGTTTAATCTCGCGATCTTCTTAGAAACTGTGTCGCTCAAGGCGGCAGGTCTTTTACTAAATCACACGGTTCTGCTATCGGTCGCAGGGCTGTGCGACTGCATAGATCCAAACAACTGATCTTTACACATAAACCGTTTTAGATTAAGATAAACAGTTTCATATCTCACTCGAATTGGTTGTGTCGCATTAGAATGTAATTCCGCAAAGTTGGTACTAACACGTTGCACCGACATTGTCATTTTGGTTATAGAAATGTCAACGAGCCTAAAACGTGTTAAACTTATTACAAATATTCAAAGCGACAAATAAGCGAAAATCACAAGTAAACATAATATTAGGGCTTTACCTATGAAATTGCCGTTTGTTCATAGGTGGCCACTTTGGACTTAGTTATTTTGCATTTGACTTGTAATTTCAAATTCAAATTAATTTAAATTTAAAGCTATGACGTTATTTTTCAAAATCAGCTATTCATTTGTTTTTACAACAAAACATTGTTATCTAAAATGTGAATGTTATAATTGAATTACTTGAAAAGCCTCTGAAAGCTATTAGACTATTTCAAAGAAACAGGCAATTGCTGACAGTCTTCTGAAGAATGTTACTTCCAGTATCTAATGAAATAAAAAAATCATGTAATTAAGAATGGAGTTTAATATTCGCCGCACGCTTCACACTTATTGAGTTTCTACTTATTGAGCGTATGAAGAAACAAATCCAAGAGCATGTGCAATTAGGCAATGTCAATGTCATAGTAAAATGAAACAGTAGCTGAAGGTCTGTGCCATTTAATTAGACCTTGTATGTTGGCGGGTGTTGGAGTCGATATACAGCAGTTGAGTGAGACAGACTGATGATATGTTACATTTGAAGTTAATGTTAGCACATTACTTGCTGTGTTAGTAAAGTAATATTATTATTTTATCAACATAATTTATTATTCCGACCACAAAAGCTGAGACCTAAATCAGTTTCAAAAGGTATTTGTTTTGAAAATAAATTGCAATCGTAACAGTGATACTGAATTGTAACAGTGACAGGTCAATAATAACTCATTTATTGGCTAGTGTTTGCGTTGTTAATAGTTCTCAAAGGTTGTCAGAAACAGAGTCGGATTCGATATTTTATTCTTATTATCATGCCCTTTTAGGGATTAGTACTAAATATGAATAAAGCATTAATACAAATTCTAGATAACCGTACCGCCGCATACAATTAGTTTTAGGAATTTTAGCACCTTTCACAACTTTATTGTAATAGTTCAATCGAAAATAGACACTTTTACTGAACAAACTCAAAATCGTATTGTTAAGAATGTACATCTTAAATAATAAGATAACTTTCTTAAATTCATTTAGGTATTTTATTCGGTTCAAGAGTTTTTAAAAACCTGTGCCTTCTTAAAAAACGAATTTAAAGTTCGGGCTAGGAAGATATTTCTGTCAAAGATCGAGCAGGAAAATATGTAACAAAACTCAATTTTCCTCAGTAATTCTGTGATTTCATCATAATTACAAATAACTAGACAAAGTAATATTTAGTCTCATTATTGAATCGGAAACAATGTTTGTTACCTTATAAATTGTATAGATTTACACAAAATTAACGTAGAACAAAAATTATTTTAACTACATCGCAGACAGTGAAATTTTAAATCCAACCAAGAAAGCACATCAAGAATTTGTTTGACTATCATACAATACCATCAGATCAGCCTGTGTCTCTTCACGGCGGGATATATGATACATAAACTTTCTTCCATCCTACTCATCGAGACACTGGTGGCGACTTTCTTCAGTCAATTCTCCTGACCAAAGGGCGTCTCCATTTGAGGATTCTTCTACACCATAGATTGTAGGCCCTGCCAAACATATGACCTGCTCCCTACTACTTCAGCTTGCTGATTCCTGATTATAGATTTATATGTCGCCAATTTTAGTTCTTCATCAAATTTCTTCGTCTTGTATTTTGTCTAGAAACTCCGAGCATTTCTGTTTCCATCACTTGCAGAGCGATTCGTTTGGCTAATATTATCGTAAAATCGACTTCACATTTTTGTTCTATTTATGTCAACGCCACGTAACTTGCAGCGTTACGCTTGAAGTGTTATCCATTGTACATACCTCTATATAACTTAATTGTATTGTACTATAGCTGTTCCTACAATAATGTAGAAAGTGAACTCAAGACGCGGTGTAGGAAAGTGTATACTTTCCGGTCAAGTCAACCATCTTGTTAATGTAAACGAGACCCGATAATGGTCGAGCAAAACTCGATAAGTGGCGTGCGTTATTTCGCATCGATAAAACACGTTTTATTCTTAAAAGGACTTTTTATTACACTGGCTATAGGGTAGTCATAATAGGAGTCAGTGATTAAAGGTAGTTTTTGTTGAATATAATTAATGTTATTAATTGCAAAATCTCCATTATATGACAATAATTGAAGTGCCATAATAACGAGTGAAAGATCATGGAAATTGTCACGAGTCTAAGAGGAAAATGTACGAATAAATTCAATTCAGACTTTCAATTCTTTAAAAAATATGTCATACCTACCCCAATCGTTAGATGACCCATGCACAGGTAGCTTGTTCTCAGGTAATTTGTTTACTCCAGGTTGTAAATGTTTATTTTGTAGACCCAGTGCTTTAGAGCCTTTAAAAACATTTAGAGTTCCAGTAAATATAAAAGATATCTGTTAGAACAATTGCACTGAATGGACGGCAATGATGCAATATCTAACTATCTTTAGAAACAATATTCTGCAATTTAATTAAAAGTTGTTCTAAGAACTAGGTATATATGTCGATCTGTGACTTTACTCGAAAACCTCGACCGGTGACTCTTGAAAGGCCACTAAGGCCACAAGAATTTAGACAATCCGAAATAATAAAAAAAATCGAAATTCTCTTCTACAAACGGGTAATGACGCAGGATGGAAGCATAGTCTACAATAATGTGAAAACTAATTACTTGCAAATCCTTTAACTATGTTACCGTAATAAATCAAAACTGCTGAAATCTATACTTATCCGGCATTAACATTTCTAAACCGAGTGCTCGCCAATTTGCCCGCTACTAAACATTTATGATCTTACACACGATATATCTCTTTAAATTGTTTATAGCAACTATCATTGAAATCTTAGTAATAGCCATTATTACAAAACAATAGTTGTGCTAGAAAGAAGGTGTTTTGGATTATAGTGCACTTTGAGAGGATTACCTCAGTAAAATCAACTTTATTTGCAATCTATAGTAAACCTTGAAACACAAGCACTTGAAGCACTATACATTTGAAGAAATACCGGCTGATGATAAGATGAAATAATACCATAAAGACGAATGCTTATTTTGGCCTTCTATTGTTATTTTGGCCTAACATAAAGTATCTCGAACAAAAATAAATGTTACATAAATTTGTTCCTTAAAATAACTTAAAATCAAAAGGCTGTGCATTTTTTTAAATAAAGATGGGAGAACGTTGTAATAAACAAATTATTTAGTTAGGTATATTTTGAGGTTATATTTTAATCAATTTATTAGTTTTATTTTTATTTCATTATTTTCGTCACAGTATCAACACTATTATGCAACACAGCGGTTATGTCATCAAAATCGGACAATACAACGCAAATTGCAAGCACAATTTTATATAATCTGTGACAATACATCAATGCACCACAGTGAAAAAAGGCTGGCCCAGCCAGACTAGATGGTACCAGGTGTCCTATGCAGGATTTTTCCTGATAGTCTCTCCTAACAAAAAAAAAAAAAAAAAAAAAAAAACCACAGTGTAATAATAGTAGCCTTATTGCATTATAGAGGGCGCATGAATCGATTCAGCGAATTAAAGAATTGAAATAATATTATAAAACGTAAAAATAATCGGAATGAGAAATCTTCATTTTTCGTCAAAAATTGCAGAATGTTTCTGAAAATAAAGCCCGATTTTTTTATTTAAAAATATTTTGGTTCATGTTACTTCATAAATAGGCCCAAAATGGGCATTCCACTTATTTCTTTTTTAATATTTGATAACTGCAAACACCATCAAGACGATACACATAACGCCTCCAGTCTTAGTATCTACTAATGAAAGCATTAATCTTTTTTTCGCAATTAAACAGACTAATCCATTTTTAACAGATTTCATAATGTTATCTGTGAATCGAACGCCCACAATACATCACCCGAAGCAGTAACAAAACGGTAAATACGATTCGTTAGTAGATAAGGAAAGTAAGAGCATTTAGTTTGACGGCGCGGCCATCTTGGATGATGTCAAAGGTCATGCGCAGGTTTCACCACAAGCAAATTAGTGTTGGATTATAGCGTTTTAGGATGAGGCATAAATTAATGAATTGATGCGAGGGCGGAAAAGTAAAGCTATGTAACCGTGACTTATTTCTCTCAATCCTTAGTTTAAGAACACTGAACCACACTAGGAGTTTAAGACGAGCTTAAGACTACATTAATTTATCTATAATCTTTTTCTTATAAAAAATTGGCGACCATTAGAAGACGTTCTCACAGTTATAAAAGTAGAATTGATCATCTTAGCAATTTGTTATAGCGCAAAACTTAGCTCAATCAATATCGATAACTCAATAATATAAATAAATGAATGAACAACACTATGCGTGGGTCAGTTCACACGAGCTGAGATGCAAACAACTAATTAGATATTTGTGTAAATTGTAAGGACGTGATTTGACATTATCTCGTGTGTGAAGAAATGTTGATACATCAAATTCCTCTATCGCCAATGAATGATGGATAATAATGTGTTGTGTGACGTAATGAGAGTTATTCCCGTTTAAAGGCCGTTTATAGAAATGTGACGAGACTACTTTGTTCATATCAATCTATACAGAAAGTTTATATTTTGTTAAGCAATTGCTGTTAAGAATTGTAAACAGTTTACCTACATTTTTACATCCAGAAATGTACAGTCAATTACGTTCAATTAAAGAACATAGTATACATCTGCCTTTGTGATAGTGATTACGAGGGTATTATGACGATACCCCAATATCATTATCGTCAAAACTCTCTTGTTATAGATTGATAAAATACAGTTAACAAAAATATACGTATATTATTACGATTCAACAGTTTTGGTCAACAAATGTGAGCCCGAAGAGGATGAGTGGTATTGTATTACAAATATACGATCGTTTTCTTCAGTCAATTATCTGGAAAGAAAGTTTTCTCAAGATCCTTCACCACTAAGCTAATGAACAGTCCGTATAGGCCAGGAATTAGGATGTCATCACACCACTCTATGTATTTAGTTGAATGCAAACCCAAATGGAACATTGCATGCACGCAGTTAAACAAATTGGTACCTAAATGTCGTTTATTGGAATTATATTACTGTAATTATTCCGACAATCAAAGGAAATGAAAATTCATGCTCTCGATATATTTTATAACATGCAGGACACGACTACTATTTGTTATTATAACGAAATCGGTTAGGCCTTGATCCATATATTGTAAATGAATTCGACAATGTATACCTAATTGCTACCAATTATGAGCAATAAAATAGGAATAGGACACAACAGGAAAAAAAGGCACAGAAAACCGTTCAATGTTTTACATAGCAAACATATCACTGACCATATTTATTCTGACATAGAAAGTTATGTCGTATGTGCGAATTGTAATACAATTTTAGTCTAAATAATTAAAAAAGTGGCTGCCAGGCGTCGTCTTTGCGTTGCTGGATAACGGCGCCAATGGCGGTATCAGAAGCGTCGGTTGCTAGTCCAAGTTTCAGTGAGCAATCGGGATGCGCCAAGAGTGTCACGTTGCAAAGACTTTCCTTGCAGTTGTTGAAGGCTTCCAGCGTGTCCTCGGTCAGCGTTATTGGATGTGAGCCCTTGACTGATCCGGTTAGCAGCTTATTCAATGGGCCTTGTTTTTGTGCAGCATTTGGTATGAACCGTCGGTAAAAGTTTGTCATTCCCAAAAATCGTCGAAGTTCACGTACGGTTTTGGGTACTGGGAAGTTTTTGATGGTTTCGACTTTTTCTTCCAGTGGTTTGGTGCCCTCGGGTGAGATACGGTAACCCAGAAAGGTTACTTGTGATGCGCCGAAGACACACTTGCTGGAGTTGATCAGGATGCCGTATTTTTTCATTCTCTGGAAGACTTCGTGGAGATGACGTTTGTGTTCGTCTTCGTCGCGTGAATATATCAAGAAGTCATCAAGATAGGCGTAGCAATAGTCGAGTCCTCGGGTCATTTCATCGACGAAACGTTGGAACGTTTGGCCTGCGTTGCGTAGGCCAAATGTCATAAAGGGGAATTCGTAGAGCCCGAAGGGCGTGGTTATCGCTGTCTTATGTATGTCTTCCTTGTTGACTGGTATTTGGTTATAGGCCTTTATGAGGTCGATTGTCGAGAAGATGGTGCATCCGGCGATACTATGCGTAAAATCATGAATGTGACGTATAGGGTATTTGTCTGGGATCGTGCGGCTATTGAGCATCCTATAATCCCCGCAGGGACGCCATCCGGAGTCTTTCTTTGGGGCGAGGTGAAGAGGAGAAGCCCAGCTGCTCTCTGATGGTCGGGCGGTTCCGTTCTTCAGCATAGCTTCAAATTCTCCTTTTGCGATCTTCGATTTATCAGGAGCAAGTCGAGCAAGGCGCAGGATATTGGTGGGCCAGGCGTGGTCCTGATGAAGTGAACCGTTTGGTGTTTAGTTGCTGTCTGTGTGCCTGGCGGGTGGGTGATGTCCGGGTACTGCTTTAGGATATCGTCGAATTTGGTGTCTCCGATCATTACCTTCACTGAAGATATGGTGTTCGAAGAGAGGTCTGGCGATCCGCTTGTCGAGGCTGTGGTCTTATTGTCGATGAGGCGTTTGTTCCTTACGTCGACGATAAGATCGTAGTGTTTGAGGAAGTCAGCTCCTATTATAGCTTTGGATACGTCAGCTACAATGAATCGCCAGGGGAGCTCACGACGTAACCCGAGGTTAAGGTTAAGGTGTGCATACCCGTATGTATCGATTGAGGATCCATTTGTGCCTCAATCGATACATCGAGCTGTATCGATCGAGCTGTATCGATTAATCGAGCTGTGTGCCAGCTGGAATTTTGTCTTTGGCCGACGCTGTTTCAATGAGGTGTGTGGGAAGACACAGAGTTCACTTCCGGTGTCAATGAGAAACTGTGTCTTGGAATTCTTGTCTTGCACGAACAGGCGACCAGACGTGTTTAGGCAATCGCTCGTCGCCATTACCGACTGCCTTGAGAGTTTCCCGACTTGTGGTAGTCGCAGGGTTGGGAGCATCGGTTTGCTTTGTCACCAAACTTGGAATGGTACCAACATGTTGGGTACTTACGGTAGCTTGATGCGGATCTTGAGTTTGATCCGGAGTGGCTTGGTTTTCTGAACTTGGTCTCTGATCTGCTCGTTCTATGCTGCGGTCTACGGTGTAGTTGGACCGTCAATTCCCTCACCTGTCTCTTCAACTCTGCGATTTCACTCGTCAGTGAGTTCGAGCTTGATGGAGCGCCAGGTCTGTAGGTCGCGGCGACTTGCTGTGACGTTGACGTGGTGAGCTCATGTATTTGGTCCGCTAAGTCGGATAATTCGCTGAGGGTTCCTGTTCTCTGTGCCGCAAGTATTGGTTGGATGTTACTTGGCAAGCGGCTGCTCCAAATGGACCGTAAGAAATCTTCCGGCACGTCATCACCAGCCAGGCTCTGCAGATGACGGAGGAACTGCGAGGGTCTTCTGTCGCCAAGTTCTTCGTGCATGAGTAGTTGCTGCACTTTTTTCTCACGAGATGCAGATATTCTCTTGATAAGAAGTTCCTTCAACGAGACGTATTTTTCTGTTTTAGGTGGACACTTGACTAGATCTCTAACTTCCTTCGCGTATTTCGGCTCCAAGTGTCCCAGTATGTAGTGAAATTTTGTGGTGTCTGAAGTGATATTCGCGATCACGAATTGGCTTTCCATTTGTGCAAACCACATTTCTGGATCTTCGGCCGAAAATGCGGGTGGTCGAATACCAACACGATATATTTCGCGCGGCATGACGTTGCGTGACGGGTCAGTGGAACCGCGCTCCGGCGAACTAGAATCTTCTTTGTCGTCATGCGCTTCGTGATAATGTCCATCCATTTCTTCTATATTTTCACGTGATCACGTCGGGAGGTTGCGTGTTCAAATCACGTCGGGGGTCACCAGTTTGGTAGGACGGTTGGTGTGCGGTAATCAAGTAGGTCAAGTAGGTATAGGGCGACGCGTAGTCAGTGTCGCGTCTCGAATTGAACTGGTGGCGTCGCGGCTGCGCGTGCGCGCCGCGAGCCGGCCGGTCCCGCGCATGCGCACAAAGGACGTCGTCGCGCGGGCTTCGTAGGATGCGTGTCTCCATTGCGTCTTTTCATTCTGGTGAGTATTTATTATATTTTATATGTTTCCTTTCCAGGTCCGCCACACAATAAATGCTACTTTTCAATCGCTAAACGAATATTAATATTACAATTAGAATCTTGATGCTTTCTCAAATTAGAGTAACCGGTACATACCTCTAGATTGATAGATACAAGCAAATAGATAAAATATAAATCGAATAAAATGACCTGAATGTACGCTTTGGTTGTATAAACTGTTAACTATATATGTAAATAAATAAATATAGGTGCATAGATAATATATTCTTTATTGTATAAAATCGCATTAAGCCAAGCATACATTTATTTAAAGTAATTAAAAACTGATTAAACTTTCGCGTTTTGTACACATTTTATATTCCAAATCGGGTCTGAACACGTATAATAAAGGTAGAGTAGGATTATACCTTTATTATATGTGTTTAAACCCGATTTAGAATATAAAACTAAAAACTAAGAATAAAAACGTGTAAACATTTCACTGTATAACCACGCCCGCGTGACAGCGCGTTACAGTAAACCAGTGAAAGAGGAAATGCACGAGTTCACGGGCGGTGACCCGACGATACTCAGCCACCGCGCACCGTGACAACGGCTTCCATTCATCCACGGCGTTGTAGTGTTTGTAGCTAAATATAAATTGTTATATTTACATAACCAGTAACTTTTGGTAATCCATGGCTATAACATGACTCTTGTGTACAAGATTTCTGTCGGATTATGGAAATATAGCATAAAAATCATGATACCCTTATGACTATAAGTAGTGCCTAGTAATTTTGTCATTCAAAAACCTTGAATGGGTAGGTTGGTAAGGCTTTCCAAGTAAATATAGTATTGGCCATTTAGGCGTTCGAACATGAATAAACGCTTTTCCAGTTTATTATAAACCATTATTTAATAAATTGCTAAGTAATGTCAACGGCAAATATAACGTTAAAGAACAACCCTTTTCTTTCAATTAGAGCAATGACAATAAACTCTAAAGTCACTATATATAACTCGTTTACGAACGCAAAAGGAATTTGTAATTTTGCGAACTCGTTTGGCCAATACAATAGCGCTGTACTCTTGGGTTTGTAAGTACAAAATGAAGAGAAAAGATTTAACGATGAATGCAGCAAAAGATTTTATTATATGCACATATCAGAATATCTGCAATGAAGATGACATGTAGCAAATACACCGATCACTGAAGTATCACTGAAGCACGTGGAGTAAGGTCATTTTAACACTTCGAAACTTACATATATACGATATACATAGAATACGCTACGACTTGGGGCTCTTCAAGAACGACGACGTAAATAGGATATTACAAGGCCGGCGGCGCACTCGCATACCCATGCATGGTATTGCAGGTGTCCATGGACGGCGGTAGCCATTTAACATCACGTGGACCGCATACCCGTCTGCCACCTTCACCATAAAAAAAAAATATATTCAACGTAATCAATGGTTCTAAAACAAGATGAATCGTTCGATATTTTATAAAAGGTGAAGAACGCGGAAGGCTATGCGATCATTCTAAGTTAACCACCATCTTCCCCACATTAACTAAACACGTGCGTGCAATGTAATACGAATAATCCTCACGTTTTATGCCTCGTTGCGCATTCATGATGCATTCGACGATTTTAAATCGTATCATATGGAATTTGCATTATGGCACCAATGAATTATTTGCTGTCTTTGTAATTTGCTGGTGTCACGTAACGAAGGTATTGTTTAGTTTGATAGATAGAAGTATTTGTGTGAAATATAGAGAAAGAAAAGATCTGTTTGGTGACAGGTCTTGGGAACTTATTTCAAGTAGTGAAGAGGATGCAGGCTTATAGAATGGTATCTATAGGTAGAAGAAAGTCTCTTTATACAAAGAAACATCAGGGGAGGTTATAGTTGTTCCTACAAAAATGACCTACAAAAAACTGATAAAAACCACCTGTCAAAAATTAATAAACGCATTCCTTTTTTCTGAATACTAGCACTATGTAAACATCACTAATTTAAAAGCACTTTGGATAAACTGTGTTTAGCTGTAAATAATACTAGAATCTAGGCGATTTTCATCGGTCAATTTGTCTACGCTGAATCCCACAACCGCTGGACGCACTTGACTGGCTACGTTACCCCTTTCTCAAAGCACCTTGAAATGTACTTACTACATTTCCTACTTTAACCAACTTCCCCAATGTAAGTACGCGTTTCGGTAGTGAGTGAGATATGCCGGAGTCCATTCCCATCCCATCCTATCCCACCCTATTTTCCCAACCCTTCTTCCCAAATCATTCCTCTAATGCTCCAAAGGTAGGCAGCGCATCCGGGTTCGTGCCAACGTGTGTCAGTCTGAACTGATGTTGACATGTATCGCGAATGTTCATGGGTGACAGTATGCCACTTACCAACACGTCTGCCTTCTGTCAGGTGGACTGTCAGCTCGTCTGCCGCCTTCCTTCCATAAATAATAATAATTTACTCTTTTTCTAAAGCTTCATTTTATAGCAGTATCACATAAAACGTCATATGTTACCAATGTATCTCCGACTGCAGTATTCAAAGCGGAATATCACACGACGATGTTATCTTACAAGTGACAAGACCTGCATGCAGATCAAACCGCGTGTTCGGCATGCTTGAGCGAAATTATGCATTAGACGAAATATAGCCTCGTTACTTCGCAAACAAATCGCTAATAACAGAGTTCAATGTACAAAAATGAACACTAGATAAAATCAACATTATTAAAATGTACATTTCTATTTGTAAGAAATAGTGAAAAATCAACATACTGTTTTTTTTTTTATTTACTGACCATATACGAGTTAGATGCACTTTAGTCATTAGTAGAAAAATAATGAAATAGAAGCGCAAAAAATGCAGAATTAACTTTAAGTACTTATCAAGGAGCGGTAACAGGACGCTGTGAACTAAGAATACGACACTCGTGTTTCTACTACTTATATTGACAGATTTTTTTAAACTCAAACACGAATATTATTTAAATAATATAACACTTAGACGATAGTCGGAGAGGTAAGATAAACATAATGTAGCAATGAAGACATGGTTCGTCACAAAAGCATTATTTTTGAACGTAAACCAATGAAAATGATGGTATATTTGTTACAAGTTCATGGTCCTTCTTTATTTTTATACTACGTAACTTACGAACGATTAATTTTTCTTTAGAAACTATAAAAACGATTATTTTGTTACAATTTTCATACCGCAAGATGACAATATCGGCTTCGAACTAAAAGTACGAGCATATTATTATTAACACTTTAACCACGTCGCCCGCATGTCGCCGACATTGAGGTGTGTGAATTCTCTTTTTTACATATTATTTCTAAAAATACTTGAGCGAATCCTAACAGTTGCAAATACATTAGCATTATCTGCTACTAATATACCTGCTACTACTATATTCAGAGTGAAATATCGCACGGTAATGTTATCTCACTCGTGACAACACATGACACGCATGTCGATTGAGTCGCGTGTCCAGCATGCTTGAGCGAGATTATGCATTAGACGAAGTAATGTTCCATGTAGATGCAATGTCTAGGTTACTTCGCGTTTGCCTGAACGGGTTTTGGCGTGTTACTTCTATACGGTACACACTCATCAACTGAGAGATGTTCTGGAATAACTCAAGAAGACCAATGGCAACGCCAGTAGTAAGGGACATTTCATTATCATCCGTACGTTTTAGAAAAAACAGAAATCTTAACTTTGAGACTGTTTGTTTATCATGGAGCAGCAATGGACTAGAGCGATGGACCAGACTCGGTTGTTTGATAGAGAGCTTGTCCATCATCGTTTGCAGTTCTTCACAGTACACATCTGCATTAATTGTTGCGCCAGATCACAAACAGTTGTAGTGGATAACACCGGCACAGGACCACCATACAGTCACCATGAGCTTCTTTTCACTAAGTTTACGTTTGGGACATTGTTTGGCTGTGTCTCCTGGGTTCAACCATTGTGACGAACGTTTACGATTATCATACAGGATCCATTTCTCATCACGAGTGACAATACGATTCAGAATCCCCTCGTTTTTGTGCTAGCTTTTTTTATAGGATGAAGTTGGCAAACGAGCATATAGTCCACCCGGTGGTAAGTGGATACTGTCGCCCATGGACACGCGCGGTACATGGCAACATCAGTCCAGAACGACAAAATTTGGCACGCCCCCGGATGCTCTCCATACGCTTGTTAATGTAATAATGGATTTGGATGTCATGGCTTTAAATTTAAATTAATTTTAATTTGGAATTCCAAGGCAAATGCAAGTTAACTAAGTTCAAAGTGGCCATTATGAACAAACGGCAATTTCATAGGTAAGTCCCTACTATAAACGATGTAATTTAGTGAATCGTATGCAATGTTACCTCATAAATTGTATAGATTTACACAAAATTAACGTAGAATATTTTTTTAACTATATCGCAGACAAATCAACTTTGGGATTGTGATGTGTTTATCCAAATATAAAATGTCAAATATTCATATTAGAAATTAATTAATAAATAAAAATATACATAGAGTTTGTGGCTTGTATTTACTCACTAAAATCTGGAGTAAATTTCAATCCAACAGTGTAACACTTCAATAAGTCGCACTTACCTGAAAAGAAAATCACAAAATTAGTCACAATTTAACAACTATCAACAAACAACTAACAAGACAAACATATATCAAAGGAAGTCATATTTTGTAAAACGCAGTTGCAAATCACAAAATAGGGTAATAGCTCCAATTCTCGGTGCCGGCTCTTTTGTCTCAGATAAAGGCACGCTATTACTTGCTTTCGCGGCGCCATAGAGGCGGTAAAGATAAACTTAGCAGCCGTGAGGGAATCAGATTGTTGGCGTAAACGTTACTCTGGAATATTGGCACTGAATAGGGCAATAGTGGCACAAAATCGCGGTGATCAAGCATTGGGGAATTTACCCTACGATACCAGCAAGCTATTTGTTAATTCACATGCGATGATGGACGCAAATTATGAGAACTTAGTAATGGATATAAAATTTTGAACACTGATTTGTGGTTATAGTTGACATAACGAGAAAAATTCGAATTATTGTAATATGTATTACAAACTGTGCTCACAGTTTAGCGTAATGGTATAGTGTAATGGCTGAATAATGTTTGTTTGGAAAATAAATAAATACAAAATAAAATAAAACACCAATGGTTATTTTAAGCATTGATACCATGATACCACTTTCAAAAAGTACTAACTACGTAATAAAAATATAAATAGTTAATGGCGTTAGTTTTTACATTCATTTAAAAATGTATAAATTATTTCTTAAGATAAGTATCTTAATAATTCTATACCACGTTTAGAATTAATTGAGTTCATATATGTTTTAAAGTCTCATTAGTTGCTCCAAAGTAGTACTGTTTTCCAACAATCACCCAGTTCAACAATGTGCATCTGTACGTGCACATTTTCAACCGCCCGATCTAAGGATTAATTAATCGTAATTAACAACGATAAAAACGTACAATAACATTTAAAGTGTACAGTGTTTGTATACATAATACTACTCATAAATAGTGTTTTTATCATCTACATGGAAACGATTTTGTTTCCTTAGAGCATAGTAGATTACCACTTTGTGATTTGCCACCGGCGCTTTAACAGCATCTGTTGTTTATATACGAATCTTTAGTTGTCCATTCGCAAATACATCGAAAATATTATGAGGATCGCAGGAAAATATCACGGAATAAAGAAAGATAACTATTACTGAAAGAATCAGTACTCAGCAAAGGCACAGTTTAATTTATTTACACTGTAGCAAAGGACAGCCCGCTTGGTGCTGAATGCTAGCTACCACACAAAGTCGCTTGGAATCAACACAGTTACTAGCTATTAAGAAATTCAAATCTTTCCCAAAAGGCATGTAAGCTTCTGCTTTTTGTTATGATAGTTTGGTTGTCAATAACGACAATAAAGTGGATCCCACAAAAGCCAAAAGTCATCGTGGCGGACGAAAGACCCTTAAACCAATTGTCCCTTAAACCAAAATTGGAAAACTATATCAAAAGTCTGAAGTCCGACGAGAAGAAATCCGGTCTCGTGTGAGTTTCCTCGTCTAAGAACACTGAAATGTGGAAGAAAATTGCATTATCAGTAAACATTAGAAATTCAGATTAAATTCTTTATGCTCAGCAGCTCTTTTACAAAGAGTACCCTGGTTTATAAGACTAATATGACTTGTAAGAGCAGGTTTCATTGAGCAAGGTGTAAACTTTACTCTTTAAACGAGCATTTTAATCGGTCAAATTAACCGCAAACACATAACTACAGCAGTGACCCACTTTAAATGTGAGACCTTAAAATTTTAAATGCGCGTTCAAACCAAGGAAATTACGAATGTACGTACGCAAATGACATACCATTTTCGATATTACGAAACCAGCGATCGGATCGATAATTTTGATGGAACAACTCGTCATTATGTTTATGCAACAATGCCGACAAATGGGGTTTAATAATACACATCTAATAGAGACATCGTGTTTTAGAATCGATGTACCAATACGCATAATGGGTGCGGTCAGCGAGACAAGTGCTCATACCCACGTTTCTTGGCTAATGACCCTCGAATCATGAAGCACTCATGAAACTATATAATCCTCTATCACCATCGTGTCTCGTTAAAGTGATGTACTTTAGAATTTTCTCGCTTCAATTTCCCATTCTAGAAAAATATTATATACTAGCGACCCGCCCTCACTTCGCTTCGGTTTATTTAAAACAAAAATTTAAAACAATCGGAATAAGATATTTTCCTGCGGTAAAATTTAGCCTATATTTTAAATTAGACCTCTAGCAATACTTCGGTGAAAACTGCATTCAATTCCATGCAGTAGTTTTTGCGTGATGCGTGTACAAACATACAGACAGACAGACAGACAAAATTTTCTAAAAACTGTTGTTTTGGCTTCTGTTGCTCTAATAAAGACCCCCATATTAGTTTTTTTTCAATATCTATAATGTACAGACATCGGCCTTTTACAATTTTATTATATGTATAGATTATTTTTCGTTACGTAGATAATATTTCCTTTAATTTTAGGAAGAGTCATATGTAGTAAGGATCAGAGGGAAACTTTTAGTAATAGGTGTCTAATTTAAGAGTCAACAGACCCCTAAAGGGATCTTTTATTTTTTTTAAATTGCTTCAATAACACCACTGAGTCCTTTATTTACCAACAGAATACATTGTTTAATATGTCGCTGATTGTACCACGATTCAAACATTCATCGCATTACCTCAACAACTCCTCACAGAATAAACGTATTTAGTAATTTGTCCTTGCAGACTGTATATCGTAGAAAATTTTAGTCATGTAGTTTTGTACGCAGTTTAATTGCAGAAAATGCCTTGACACAAAAGTGGATGCTCATTATAAAGATACACAGAAATGTCAAAGCAATACTAATGTGTAAAATACAAAATTTGAAACGAAATTTCAATCGCGATATGTAAAAATGTAAGTAACAGTAAGTAAATAAATACATTATGACGATAATTATGTCAATTTGTATACAAAAAAGGAGATAAAAATGGCATTTGCTTACGGTATCATTTTCTATTAGATTTTTTTTATGGACGAAAGCGGCAGACGAGCTTACAGTCCACCTGATGGTAAGTGGATACTGTCGCCCATAGACATCCGCGATATATGCCAACATTAGTCCAAAATGACAAACGTTGGCACGCCCCCGGATGCGCTGCCAACCTTTGGAGATATGGGAATGGATTTGGAGAAAGGGATGGGAAAATGGAGAGGGATAGGATGGGAATGGGCTCTGCCACATCTCACTCACTACCGAAACACGTACGTACGTTAAGGAAATAAGATAAAGTGGGAAATGCAGTACATTTCAAGGTAGTCTTCTGTGAGAGAGTAACGTGGCCAGTGGAGCGCGCCCAGCGGCTGTTGGATTGCAGCGTGCACTCTCCCCCTCAAAAATTGTACTGACATAATTAAGTCATTAAGATATTTACACACTTCAATGTATCGCATATGCAGGGTTAAGGCTGTGACACACTACGTTCTTGCAAATCGAACGACGGAGTGTGAGCAAGTGATTCTTTTACAAATGTGAACATTCTGCAATAAATTAGACAGTTAGGGAATCAACGATAGAAAAATTATAGTAGCATAATTAAGCATAATTACTTAGATTACCTTTAATTAAGCACTGACATGTTCGCTACTTACTTTTACTAAAACCATTTATTTGCCAACACAATAAATATTTCATGGATAGTAAACTTTAATTGAAAAAAATAATTTATAAAGAGACAGAATACAATCAGGCAATATACTTATAAAGAAATAAGTATGCATATTTGTCAGTAATGCCATTAGAAATGACTCTGTTTTGTTTAATAGATACATTATATACGCACGGAGTGGCTCTAATGTGTGATAGGCTTAATTTTTACGTCATAAAACAGTATACGCATTATAATTGTTTACACTTAATAATAATAAGCCTTTTATTTCTCAATAAGAAAAAAAATCACACAATTATTCAATAACGGTCGATAACGTTATATTATAATATATACTAATTATTATTAAATCTATGTAGTATTTATTAGATTATTTATTAAATCTTATTTTATATTATTAAATGACTTATTACTTACATTTTTAAATTGGTAAACTGTGACGTCATCTGAGCAGAAGAGGGACCTTATTTTCACTTTCAGAAGTCATTTACACTTTGAGTAAGATTCTCGGACTTAATATTTCATTCTTTCAAGATTCTGTTTCAGATGAAACTATAAAATATGTTTTTTTGTTAAAATTTTATTGAAGTCTCAATACTGGGAACAATAAGGAAGGAGCCGACAATAAGGTCCGTTTATAATTATTTTGTGAAGAAAGCTGGCATATATAGCAAAAATGGTTGACGAAATCAAGCTGGCGGCTTTACGCAAGGGTTATTTATTATGGTCGATATTTTAGCAATTTAATTACTTATTTCTCGGTCAGGAGTCAGCTTCTAGTGATTTATTACGATGATGAAGGCACGAACCGACTTTCGGTTCAGCTGGCGGTCGCTTTGTTGCCCCGATGTTTATTTTGATACCTTAACATTTCTTGGCAATAAATGGGGGCTAAAAAAGTCACACATTCGCACTGGAGATTTTACTATTTTCCGCATGTTTTTGGGAAAAAAAATGTTAAAGATAAACGACGTAGAGCTTTGCAAGCTCTGTTCTATTGGGCGGGGCTTGTAAAGTTTATTTTACTGGCGTTAAAGAAATTTTTTTTGCTATTTTTTTGTTAAGATGTTAATGAACTATTTAGAAATTTGATTCAGTTGTCGAGATCCTTAATCGAGATCACAGATTATGTCGAGATGGGGTGTATTTATTTCCGAAATTAAGTAGTCGTCATATTCGTAAGTTTTGTCCACTTACTTAAATGTATTTATTTACTTATGCCTCATAATTTCCGTATATTTTATAAATTATAACTATTATTATCCTATTAGTCATTTTAAATATATACGTCTTTCTGTTTTGACTTGTCTTACATTCACAGACCTGTTGAAAGATATTTACTAAGTTTACACAGAAGCTATTAGTATTCAAATATTGTGATCATTTATAAACATCACTATTAATAAAAATCATCAAATAAGTGTCTTAAAAAAAGATTCTACATTATAAGTTGCAGTTACGTTTAACGAGCCCTATGTAGCCTATGTAGGCCTAAGAAGACTGAGTTTTTAAATAAATATTTTCGTATGTGTATTTGAGGACCATCCCAGAGGAATTCAGAATATAAAACGCTAGCCAACCTCCAGCGCTAATAAATATGTATCGTAGTAATTTGACAAGCAAGACTACTGCAATATTTATTCAAAAAAATTAAAAGAAGCTATTGAAAAAAAAATGTTATTGATCTTATTATTCAGTGAAAAGTAAGTTATAGGAATTTGTAGAATGTTTTATGTACGTCGATCATAAACATTTGTACGCCAGAGATTACGATGGTAGATCACAGCGGTTTATAATCTCCATGTTTCTATGATCTACATTAATGTACCTCAGATGATCAGCACATACTTTTCATTTCAGTTCATTGTTATTGCAACATCAGCAAAAGATAAACACCTCATACTATAGTGCAAGAACAGATGCGAACAGGCCCCAATGATTAATGACCATTGAGACACTTTTCCGTTTCACTTTCGTATAAAAACTCGTCAACTTTCACCTTTATTTGAAGATTCTCCTTTTATTGTCAGTGTCAAAATAGAAACCATTTGTTAAAAGTTTTACAGAAGGCGGTTATTAATTTTAAAACGCTCACGATTTCTTCTATTGTGTATCTGATCAGATTATATCTGCATTTTAAGAAGTAAAGTACTTCAATATGAAATTGAATTTTGAAAAACTGGCCGCTAATAGGTCTATCACGAATTTTCAACAGCTTTTTTTATGAAACTCTAGTTTCATGATACTCTAAGACTAGAGTTTTATAAGAGTCGGTTAAATTATAACCGGTCTTATATTATAAGAGTCTTTCAGCGGTTTTGCTCAGTTGTTCAAAGTTAAGGTCAGAACTTGATAGGGTCATGGCTGTATATTTGAAAAGGTGACATGGTGCACCTCCACATGTTAACTCATGTGTGTTTTGACGTCAAACAGCCTACTCATTACTTAAATATGTCAAAAACATATTCCACATAAACTGCGATTACAGGTTCCAGACGTAAATATTGAATATGTATGAATTTCATTTAGTATAAATGCGGGATAATTTCGTTGAGGAATCACATTGGAGCGCAACATCCCATAAGAGAAACTACTGAGTATAATTAAAATCCAATAAATCAAGTAGACCATGAAAACCCAAGTGCTCGTCCTCCTCGTGATCCTAACTGTGACTGTGGCAGGAGATAGTCCAGCACAAGTCTATTGCGGCCGAAAACTAGCTCGTGTTCTAGCTACACTTTGCAGTTACGATGATGTGATGAAGAGATCTGACGCCTATAACGTCATACCGGATTATGAGGACTACAGCTGGCCGTGGCTGGCGCCCCATAGGGCGAGGAGTATGCAGAGTGCTAGGGGCAAAAGGCAGGTGGCCTCAGAATGCTGTGACAAGCCATGTACTGTAGAGGAGTTGCAAAGCTACTGTTAGATCTTCAAGTAACATATCTTTTTGAATGCGTAACGTTACTTTGTGAAGTTCTAGTCAATTTTTCAGTATGTTGTGAATATAATGAGTACGTTGTCATAGTTAACTGTAATTTTAGTTAATTTTTCATTAATAGTTCTGATTTGCTTTACATCTAGTTCAAAGAAACTATTTCTATTCACCAACTACAAATTGTTCATTCAATACTGCATGTTCAAACAAAAGCTTTGATAATTTAACACAATTATGTTCTATATGATATAGTATTACCTAGATGGATGTATTTTCAAATCTGATATATATAAAGTAAAAAAAACATGCATGTATGTATTGTTACTAAAATATACGTACTTATTTATTATAATATGATACAACGCTCTCCTGATTTCCAATTAACCAAAGGTGGACTAGCAAAGAATACCACTAAGCATTAAATTCTCCTTCTTTGTGTTCTTTGTGTATTAAAGTTTAAGTAAACAAATAAATACTAATCATATTGAAGTAAAAGTTTTTATTCAAAAAATTTAAAACATGTGTGATCAGTCAGTACTGGGTCCGCGTAGCGGTTTATGGCCTGACCAAACATGTGATTGTAAAAGGAAGCCTGTGTCGTTTAAGTTAATATCGAATGAATAAAGAAACATGTTCCTTACTACCCGCATTAACTGTAAACCAATCATAATATCCAATACAGGAACTACAATATTTATTTTCCGACCATTTAAGAGCCTATGCCTTCTACATAATAGCCATATGTGTCACACACGCGTTTTCGCACGTTTATTCATATATTACTGTATACTGTATAAAGAAGTATTTAACTGAACGCACCGTTATTACACGCAAAGCGTGGGACATACAAACAAAGGCGCTGAATGAATGCATTCAGTTAGTGTGATAATACTTTAACGTTTTTATTATTAGCATAGTGAAGAGATATTAAAGTTATTCATTATTTTTTATTCAAGTCATAAAGTTCATTATTGTCTTTCTAACAAGTGAATTAATTAAATTGATAAATGACGGAGCTTGACTATTCCTAAAATTAATGTTTTATTTCTGGCTTATTCGATAAGTAGAAATTAAAAATTATATTTCCAAATTCATATCAACTTCATAATGATACGTGTGGTGGGATACGTGATCAAAGAGGCAAAATATCGACTTGTGGGAAGTGAAACTATTACTATCTCTTATACTCATGCGTTCTTCTATGTTGCTGTCGTTTTCTTAATTTGTAACTTCTAAGTAAATTTTTCAAGATATTTTGATATCACAGATTGATTTCTAACTTCCCAAGTTATTTAATTATATGGTTATCTGAAAATACAACCCAATTCACATAAAGTCACTAATCTAATGAGACAAACTGAACAATTGATCATAATCCGGCCAACTGGCTGACGACGTAAGGGCCGTGATACACATGTCAGTAAAAAAACATGCCAGACGGAAGTATCTAGCATACTGTTATAACAAGTGGTGACTTTCTACTACTAGAACTAGAATACAGTTATTAGAATTGTTTCGTCAGTACCAGTTGAAAAACACAAAATGAAGACTCATAAAGTTGTATGTGGTATGCCAGTTACTGGCAAACACGTTTTGACGTGTCTGAATGGCATGCGAGTTCCCCTCCACGCTTCCTCGCGGGGGACATACACGAAAAATCAAACGGCTTGCGATCTACTGGCGCACTGTTAAAACGCATGCTTTTAGCTGGCAAATATGAATAGAATACACATGCTAGTACTACGCATTTTTACCAATGCTTTTATGCGAGTAACACGCATGTGTATCATGGTCCCAAAAAAAAACTAGCAACCGTTTGAACAATGCTTGCTCGATCGATCCTTCAAACGGTCGGAAATTTCGTACTATGTAAACTCATTCCTCTAAAATTGATGGACAATTATAGCTCGAAAATTAGCGCCTTCAGCGACTTTTTTTACATTAAAATAAAAACTGAAGAATTAATTGTTTCGTACCATTGAAGAATTGACACTTATTGTTGACAATTCCAAAGATTCGAACTAAATAAGTATTGAAGCCGATGATGGGTCGACCGCTAACCATTGACATGATCCGAGAAGCGATAGAAACTTTTGATACACAATTTTCCCCACCACCTTCGTTCATTTAAATAATCTGAACAATAGACTAGTGGGGCACTAGGGTTTGCTTTTTCCGTGTGGAGGTGAATAGGCCAAATTTTAATTTCGTTTATTTATTTGTATTAAACATACACATTAGGAATCATTCCATTGAGCACCGACTCAAAACTAAAAAAAAATATATTTTGAGAGCCAAACTATGTTATATTTCAATACAAATTTAAATTTAAATTTGCACACACAATTCAAAAGTATTTCATGAAAATATACTGGATTACAATAATTAACTTACGTCAAATAATAATAGTTATATAAAATTAATTAATATAATATATTTTAAAGGAAAAGAGGCAGTATTTAACATAAAAGTAAGGATGGGACTGTATGATAGAAATGATTACATACTGAATATAAATGTAATTTTTGTAACTATGTACATATATATAACAAATATAATATACATCTTATAAAGGTACATATTAACTTAATAGGCCGCCTATAAATCTCGAAATTGCGGTCACCATATTGTACTATGATTATCTACTACCACTATAGCGTAGCCGAATCACTATGTAATTTATCTCTCCGATAGGCACAACCTGCCTCTACACAACTTTCTCGCAATACATCATCACCGCCAAGTGTGTAGTGTAGATATAGTGTATAGTGCACCAAAATCGAAAGTCATTTTATAAACGGGATTTTACGAACGGTGTTTAACAAACAGGATAATAAATTAAGAAAAAAGTATGCGAATAAAATACGGTGTTTCATGGTCTCACTTACAATTTTATGGTAGTTTATTTTCGTTTAATAAAGGTACAGCAAAAATATAATCACAATGCGTTATACTCGTAGATAAAATGACTTACAGCTCACGATCATCGGAAATAATGTTAATTAATATACCCACTTTCGTACTTTCGTGCTGAAATTCTAATATAAATTTAAATGATAACGAGGGAAGAAAAAGCATTCAAAAAAGATACTAAAAACCCACTTTATGTATAAGGATTAAACACTCCAAGTTAAAAACTTCTCAGCGTTAATGTAACGAAAGAACTACCAAAGTGTGGAAGATATCAAATTTCATATGGTAGTTTCATTGGCAGCATTTTGATCATTCCTTTGCCACTTTAATATGTAAAAACTTATTCATGAAAATCCATTGAGCTATTATTAGAAAAAATACACATAAAATAGTATTAGTTATCAATATTTAGTTAGCACTTTTGCTACTAATACTTTTATATGTAGGTACTACTTTTATAATACATATATGGTCGACTGATTAGGTCTATCGGTAGTGGCCCTCCGTGAAAAAGTTTCCGGATTTGACTCCATATGGGAAATTCATTTGTTTAAAGGCAAATGTTTATTTGGGTCTGGGTGATGGATTCGTCTTTGTGTATGTTTCTGGACCATTTAACGCGGCGTTATAAAAAAAAATGTAACTTACTATTTACACTAAAGTGGGCGAACCGCGGACAATCACTAGTATTTTCATAGCTCCTTATATTTTCCGATCGATTAAAAACATAATTTACATGTCTGCATACTGACTGCCACTACTGTTAATCAAATTTCAATACTTATGAACGCTCCTTAATCCAAGCGGTCGAAAAAAATCGAAAGTCATACATGATTTCCAAACAGCCTTTTACGATCTATTTAAAAATCACATTGCATTAAACGGAGAGGCAAGACCATTGTTCCGGCTAGATGGATGCCGTGACGAGTATCGCGTGTTCACCGCCAGACGAGACGTGGGAGAACAGAATATAGGACATGTGAACCTTAACGGCAATGGTGATGCGAGTAATGGCTTTGATTGTAGCTCAATTCAAGAATAAACAATGGATAAAAGAATCCTCTCTTTATTATAAGACGTATGGACGAGTATATTACAAAAAATCATTTGTCAGACGCTCTTGCAATGCTTATAGTAAGTTAAAATCGGATATATTTTATACAAGGATTATGGCCTTCAAAAAAAACTCCCGAGTGACATGACAACCATAGTCACATAGTTATTTCACATAGTCTGGAATTACATTAATGTTACTTAAGTGGAATTAAGTTACATATTACGTATGTTACTTAAGTTCACTACTTATTTAATAGCGGATACTTTGCTGGTTCAGGATATTTAAGTCTTTTAATTGCTACTATGTTGTGGAAGTATAAATAAATATATTTGATTCTCTAATGAAATAAAAGGTTACGTTCAAACATTGGAAAGAACGGTATATAAAAATCAGATTATCGAAGATTTGAAAAATGTTGCTGTTTTAATTGAGTATGGATGATCCGATCCATTCATTATGGGAACAATTTTCGGAAAAACCAAATTTATATTAAGCAAAATTATTTTATAGAACATTGGATAATGATTACTTTTTATAAAATTACAGCGTCCATAATGTTAGGGCTCAAAATTTAACTCACAGAATACGTTCAACTAAAACGTTTGTGAAAAAAAAATAAAAGAAGAAACCGGAAGGACCAGAATTGCTAACAAGATTAAACCATCAATTAAATAAACATTAACACCAAATCAAAACCACTAACGACTCAAAAATCAAAGTTGGATGATTCAGAAATATCAGCGTAACCAGTTCTTAATTCCCTGAAGTTTCAAGGCCAAGCCGCCGCCAAGACATAAAACTCTAACAGTCATATCTGCTTAAAACAAAATATGGCCGCCGGCGACTAATGGCCGTAGCCGTGATAGCAAACAAATGGGACATGGTATAAATGGTACAAAAAGTACGCCCGAGAAACTGGTTCCACAGTCAGTGGTGTGGTATTACGGAGGTATCCACATCCGGAGTTGGGATCATGTGACTGCATTGAAGGCGTATATTCAGCGCTAAAGTGAAGATGTGGTAAAACTTTTTTAATCAGAACCGCAGACGGATGTTGGATTGGAAGCATGAGTCGTCGCGTTGTATGCATTATATAAGAACTCATACAGCTGCTTCATCTTTGTTCTTAAATGCGTTATTGATTACTGGAAACTAGTAGTTTATGGGAGAGCTCTCCTAAACCTTAGTGTATGTTATCAAGATAATAACAAAGGACTGCTCCAATAATGAACAGTGCTGAGCAAGTAAAATGTTTTCAACTCCATTAGATCTTTCTTCGTGATGACGTAATTTTTATATTCTACCTTTTCCTATTATTTCATAATCACATATTTTTCAAAATAAGTTTCGTTTCTCGATGGAGCCGAATAATTTTTTCAGTTCTAAAATTATTTACAGTTCTAATCTTACCTTCCATGAAATTTTTATTTAGGCGACTACTGCGATTCTCGGCTTGAAGTTTACCGAAAGCTTCCTCAAACCGTCGAACACCGCTACAAATTTAAGTCAACAGTCAATAAGATTGGAACCATAAAATTCGATACGATCCACTCCCGATAAAGATATTCAATACTTAATAAGGTGCGTCTAAACAAAATTCTCTAAATTTCCCACGCCCACCTCCGACCCATGTTTTTTCTTAAAATTTTAAGATGAGATGGCCGGGAGCCTTCTCCGTCCACGCAATAATGATAGGAATCTAAGCAATTATTTTAGTATTAAATAATACCTCGCCCACTAAGGCGTGGTGGGTTGTGAAAGCGGACAAACCATAAATGACATCATCTTCGCTTTTCATTAGAGAAACACGGTCACGTTCTAACTGTGCAGGTGTTTTGCATATGTCGCTACTTGTTTACTATTCAAAACTTGATCGGCTTGCGGGACTATCGATATAAAAAGCCATAGGTGTGTATTCCATGTTGGTGTAGCGACAGACACCGACACGTATATTTTATTTTACCAGTTTTCTTGTGTACACAGACAGGTCCAAACCCCTGTGAAGTGGCGCGACTGCGAATGCGACGCGATACGAGCACGTGATATGCAAATCTTAGTCTGAATCGTAGTCACTTGCAACTTAGATTGCAATGCAATGCAACCAGCCCTTTCAGTATCCGTTGCTGGACATGGGCCTCATCATGCACATTGTTTTGTGCCACGCCACGCCAGGCTGACCAAGCGACATAGGTTACTATTAATTAATTTATACTAGATAGAGTAATGCGCATAAATGACATCGCTTCATATTAATTTGCGCAGTAGTATTGGGTAACCTCGCTATTATAATAATCAATGAATAGAAGAAAATATTTCAGAGAACTAAGAAATATGTTATTTTAAAAAGAATCAAGTTGTTACACAATATTCACTGAACGGAATAATGCTCCATTTTATTAAAAAATATAATAATGACAATGGGTTCACAATAATAACGAGAAATAAAAGAGAGTCCTACTTTTATAATATTACTATTAGGTGCGCAACTAAGTTCTCGCTGTTTTTTTTGATGAAAATGCCACTTTATTGTGAAAAAATGGTTACAAACGAATCATTCAAAATATTTCCCATCGCTAGCGACAACTGTTTCCCATCTTTCTGGCAGAGCTCGAATACCGTCACAGTAGAAGTGTTTCGTGTTTAGAAGTGTTAGGGTCTTTCGAGGCTATCCACGAATCAAGCCATTTTGAGATGTCTTCATATGAGCGGAACTGCTGATTAGCCAGACCATGTGCCATCGAACGGAACAAGTAATAATCGGACGGCGCAATATCTGGGGAATATGGCGGGTGGGGTAGGACTTCCCATTTGAGCGTTTCTAAGTAGGTTTTAACGGGTTTGGCAACGTGAGGCCGAGCATTGTCATGCTGTAAAATCACTTTTTCGTGTCTCTGCTCGTATTGTGGCCGCTTTTCGCGCAGTGCTCGGCTCAATCGCATCAATTGAGTTTGATACCGTTCCCCAGTGATTTTCGCCCTTTCAACAGCTCATAATAAATAACACCGTCCTGGTCCCACCAAATACACAGCAAAACCTTCGAAGCGTGAATATTCGGCCGAGCCGACGACGTAGCAGCATGACCGGGCAGTCCCCATGATTTTTTTCTCTTTGGATTGCTGTAATGAATCCATTTTTCATCACCCGTAACGATGCGATGAAGAAAACCCTTCCTTTTTTGCCGCTGGAGCAGTTGTTCACAGGCGAAAAAACGACGCTCAACGTCTCTTGGCTTCAAATCATAAGGAACCCAAGTTCCTTGTTTTTGAATCATTCCCAACGCATGCAATCGCTTGGAAATGGCTTGGCGGGTAACTCCCAATGCTGAAGCAAGCTCATTCTGCGTTTGGCGCGAATCCTCATCAAGCAATGCCTCCAATTCAGCGTCTTCGAAGGATTTTGGCCTTCCTTCACGCGAACGGTCGTCAACATCGAAATCACCGTCTTTGAAGCGACGGAACCAATCACGGCACGTTGTTTCACTTAGAGCAGCATCTCCGTTAACTTTTTGGAGTTCTCGATGCGCTTCAGCCGCCGTTTTCTTCGAATGAAAGAAGAAAAGCAACACTTCCCGCAAATGACGATTATTTGGCACAAAATCAGACATTTTCGCACAACCAAAAGTTTACGACGCAAAAACAAAACCACTAATGTGTCAAAGCGGTTTGTTTACCATATGTCTAAGCTTGGTTCATGACGTTTTGGTTATGTCATAATCGTCCAGCACTTACTAGTAGAGCCATCTCTTGAAAAACAGCGGGAACTTAGTTGCGCACCTAATACTTACAACATAAAGTTTCAAAATTAGACAAACATGTTTTAAAGAAACTCGTCCGATTCGAAGAAGTTTAGTAAAATTAATGAACTCAATTTGAACGCCATTTTACACTGTAATTTATGAGATTTTCGCCCTTTTCACACATATTTTATCTATTAAACAGGTCTTAACACGTACGTTTAGCTAAATTCCTATTCCTATTATGTAATTCTTATCCCAAAAACATAAAATGCGATATATATTGAAATAATATATTGCACTTTTACTATGTTTTGACTATGCTCTTTTACTACGTGTGTTAGAAATTTTAATTAAGATTTCTTTAAATCGTTGCCAACTTTTGTACATGTGATTATTTTTAGTTTAGCAGCGACTCCAGGAAGTAATTTTGTAGATGAACAGGATATAATATAATAACATTATAGAATATCTTAGCGTAATCCAAAAAAATAAAGTATTTTAAAAATGTATCATTATTTTAAACATAATATTTTAATAAACGCTTACAAAATAGGTTCCTGCATGTAACTAAATTATCTGAAAATCTTTAAGTTCTGTCGTCTGCAGGTCATTAACCTCAATAACCAAACAAAACTTGGTTTTTACAAACAATGGAGTCTAAATAACTGTTTCAAAAAGTTACATTTTAGTAGCATCAAATTGCGGAGCTGTTAAATCAAGATATCGATTATTCGCTCCATCGCTTTCTTTGATCATGATCAATTTCGATTAAGGTTTTTACACTGCAATGGTGCGACCTGTGGTTACGACCGCGATAATTACCGTAAACACCGTGGTAATGGAAATGAGACCGACATTGGGTGTGAAGGTTTCCTATGAATCGATTGCACTAAGCAAATAGTCTAAAAAAAATCTCGGTAATTGGAGAATCGAAGGATCGGGTCATTAGCCATGCTCATAGTACAGTCAGCAACACTCTTAATGTGCTCAAAGCGATTTAAATGTAGCCCTAATTAGTAGTGTATTAGGTTGTTCGTGAGTAAACGTTGGCTGTAACGACGGATTCCGTATCAACACATTAAAGTAATAGGAAAAAACTGCTCTTCAGTTTTAAGTCTCAAGTTCCAACTTAGCACTGTTTAAAGGAGCCTTATCATTCGTAAATTTACATTTCAGTTTAAGTACTGCCTTGAACGACTATTACGAGTTACAATAGAATTGTAAACTTTTGCAATAGAGATGTGCTGATGTAATAGATGTGATAGATAAAACTCAATTAAAAGACTTTAGTGTTTTTATCCGGTGTTTTTAACTAGTTTTCTGCATCACGGCATCGCCTTATAAAGTGTCCAAGTTACTAGGAAGTATGAGCTCTTAATTCTGTATGCAAGAAGAAATAAAACAACAAAAAGTTTAATCGCAACACTGAATTCGTACAGAGCAAATTTTAAAATGGGCAGAATCGTGTTCAGCATTCAAACTACAATGGGTGTTCAAAAATCTGACTTTTAATTCACTATGTTCATTTTGAAATTGAATTGTTTGTCTTTGAATTGCAATCCAAACTATTAAAAATTAGCAAACTAACCAAAAAGTTATATGCACGTTTATACACACAAGATTTGACGCAGTTATATCACAATTTAGCGAAGTGACAATTTAATTCCATAATTGTATTGTATTACAACTATGCTGTTGCAAAGAAACAAGTTGTTGTAACGGGTGTTATACTTTCAAATTATAATTTTTTGTGATATAAAATAGTTAATTTATATTTGATATCACCTTTTTATTATATATGTATTGCATTCCATAAATATCATTTTGCTAATTAGGATATGCTTACAAACAATTTTCATTTATAAATATTTAACTATTACGAGTATTTTCATTACGATGTGTAAAACCAGTTATCTTTTTGAGTAACTTCTGTACACCCGTAATAACGTTCAAACAGCACCATTATTGAGAAGGAAATGCCTTTAAAGGCATAATAACTTTACAATGCATTCTATACAAACGGTATAAGGTAAATACCAAAAACCGATGGACATTTCTTACATGTTCATTGTATGGCGCCGACACCTGTACCACGAAACCATACGAAACCCTTTGCGTTGCTGCAACTGTCGCAAAAACTTACTTTGTTAAAGGTTTCAGCGACACTAAAGCGATCATTTACGTAAAAACATGATTTGTAATACCTCCAGGCAGATATAATAAAAAACGAATATCGATTGTTCCGGCTCAAATGGGATTTCTTTTATGTATTTTATTAGCTGTTAGTTGAATTTATGAAATAAAATGGTATAAATATGCAGATGAAAATGTTGGCTTGCAGGTCTGCACGTTGTAAAAGAGAAGTTAAAATAAAGTTTTTTAAAGCGTTCTGCCAATCGTTGTGGGTTAAATATACGCAGAAATCGTTCAATGCCTCGTGTCCAGTATAATAATAACTTCACAGGGTGCTGTTGGGGTTGCCGTGTTTCTGTAGCGCATCAGATATGTTTGCTGAGGCTCGCATGGACTGTTTCCATGCAATTGTGTACAAAAGAATCGCCACCCTGATTCGCCACGTGCCACAGCCACCAGCGGCATCCTGAGTACCTTAGCAGGTAAGTTGGATTATCCTATATTGAGGCATTGGATTGGGGTACATGTACGCTAACTCAGTATCTCACTATGAGACTGAGATTATTTTAAAATTATTATTATTTATACAAAATTTTCTATGGATATTAATCTGAATTAAATTATTATTATTATGAATATGGTATAATTTTGAACCTGCGATATATATGGTGTGTATATATGTATTATATATAATGTATGCTGTACACCAACTATCTATGATAAAATATTTATTTCCTCTCTGCCCAAAGGTTGTCTGGCAGAGAGTTGCCTAGCAATGAGACAGCCTTTTGTGCATTTTATGTGTTATATTGTGTGTTACTCTTTTTTTTTGTTTTGGATTGCAATAAAGAGTTTTATCGATCTATATAATTCCTAATATTCAATCTATATTCCTAATATAAAAACCGATTAATACAATTTAATTGGAATATAGTCTTAATATACCTATATTTATTATTATTATTACTTGCTGTAGACATTTTAAACGTTTGTTTTAAAAAAAAAAATTTTAGTACTAGATATTAAAGTAGTTCTAAATGATAATGTGATGATAATTATAAATGTATTGTTAAAAATTATAATTAATTTGTATTAAGACTAAATTAGGGGAGGAATTACTAGACCCCACCACAAGGAATCCTGCTGGGGAGTCTAGGACACTCAGCATATATGTATGTCATGTCACCTGACATCTGTGTTAGACACAAATGTTTCCTTTAATAAAGACATTAACCATCATAAACTAAATTAAATTTATAACGTATCCGTTGAAAATTAACAACAAAATATTCCATACAACTTTTCAACGTGTTCAAAGGTCACACAAAAATTCATAAATTCATAAATTCCTAATCCCAAAATCTCAAATGCATCTTAAATAATATAACTCACAAGTACACAAAACCTGTTGTGTAACGTACAAGCTCACAAAACTGTATTCATACACGTCTTATTTGTAAACATTTTCGGTCGCCGTGTTCAAAAAAGAAAAAAAAGTCACATTACACGGCCAGTATTTCCGCATGCGTGTCGTGCTTTGTCCGTTTAACAAATAAAAGACGACCGGTCTCGGCTCCGAGGGTGACTGGCTGTGTAGTCCACCTCAATAGATCCACCAAACAACGACTTTAATTGTTAAAACCTAAGAAATATAGTTTAATTTGCATTGTGAGAGTTCCAAATAGAGTTATTAGTAAGACAATATACATTATATTGTTTTTATGTATATTTTATATAAATTTTGAAGTGCAATGTCCACTTCAAGTTAATCTTATTTAAGATAATGTAAGGTTTACGTCAATAAATTACTAGAGAAAAAACTTCAATGTATACATGTTACGTTATTATAACAAAATAAAAAACCAGAAGAGAATAATACAACCAGGCGGTCTTTTGGTGCTTAGTAACAATTTATATTAATTTATAACATAAGAAATTTACTTTTACTTATAACTTTAACTTATTTTATTATAAAATATATAATTTATATGTATATGCTACGAGATTAAAATTTTTTAATACTGTTATTAAATGAAATAAAAAAAATCACACAACACAACCTTTCCGCGCGCACGTCGTTTCTGTGCGTTTAACAAACAAAAGGCGATTGGCCTCCGCTCGACAGGCACTGAGGGTGTCCGACACAGCGCTAACCGGTTTGAAAATGAAGTGTCTATCATCTACTAAACAAAATAAAACACATTTTGTAATTGGCTACTAAAAACTAGCAAAAACCGGTAAGGACACACGTGTGCAGTAATATCTCCTGTGCCTAGCTTCCAAAATAAAAAAAAAGATTAACAGAGATATTAATTTCATTCGCAATCGAGATTAATTGACCTCTAAATTTCATATATTTGCACTCTAAACAATACTAAGTCAATAATCGCACAAAACTAACTTCATACTGCTAGAAGGAGTATGAAGACTAATGAATAATGAGATGGCGTGCAGTTTTGAAAAAAAAAATAATTAAATGGAATATATAAAGGGAGTTGTTACACTTATAGGCACATCTATAAGTAGTGTGACGTGCAAATATTCACATGTTTGTTTAATATAAATTTATTATTTTATTTTTTAATTTTGCACGTAGTTATCTTAGATCAAATAGATCAATCAAAAGAGGGAAGATACGTTATTCGCTTACCGGGCGTGGTCCTACAAAAAGGAGTCCTATGGACCTACTTCGTTTATTCGCTGATAGAACAGCGACTTGCTTGTACGTGATACACTCACACGCTGAACATAGTTTTGTAATGGAAAATACATTTAAAAATGTCTTCCTGTGCATTTATTCAGTGCACAAATCACTCAAGGAGCAAAAACAAGACACATGGAATCACTTCACGCGTAATTATACAAAAATGTAATAATTTGTAGATTTTTTTAAAAATTATTAGATTACATTCGCCATTAATGAGTGAGCGAGATAAAACTACACGAAACATGTGCGAGCGACACGTTTAGTTTCTCTCGCTCTTACTACTGTCCAAGCTCATCGCTCTATCTCTGTCTTTCGGTGTCGTACAACGTGACTTTAACGAGTTTGTGTACGATTCAAGCTTATTTTAGTTGACGCAATGTAAGAACGTACCGTATCTGCCCCTTTGCTTTGATCTAAGGTAGTTATAATGTTTTATCTAACTGGAAAATGAATGCACGATAATAATACACCCAGTGCCCGCGGTTTGTCTACATTAGCATAGTTTTAGCGTAGAGAAAAATTTAAATGCTCAGCTCTGCTATAACTACTTATACTAGATGCACTCCACTGTGAAGCGGAGGGGAGGAAGAACGAATGGTATCATACGATATGCTGTGCAAGTTCATTCAACGGAGTTACAAGATAAAGCTTTTGTGGTCTAGCACAGGAAGTTTCGGCTTTTTACGTCCGCGTCATATCCAGATAATGTTTCTACCCCTACCGCATCCGATGGATAGAATCAAAAAGTAATAATAACCACTTATACTTTATGAAAACATTCGTTATTAAGATCAATTATTATATACTTGAATTCTTGGAGTACTAGTACGAAATAACATAACCTTGGACAGCTCAATAGCTACTTTAAAATTATACCAATACCTTACTTATACCCGATGTTATCGAAATCCATACATCACCACTGACCTTTATTACTATGACCTAACTAAGCAATGGTTAAAATTAATTATGACGTGTGTCGGTGATCTAACCCAAGCTATATTTTAACCGAGAATCATAAATCGAGCTGTGAACGTGGAATTCGTGACCTATAACAGTAAATCATAAAAGTGTTAATCATTATTCAAAATGTATCTCATGTCATGCATACAAAGTTTAGAACACCACCATCTCACTCCCGTTGATGTCTAATGTATAGCAATACAATGGCGCTTACTTATACACAAAACAATACAATGTCTGTGCCATATATTAGACATCAACGGGACATCAAACCTATAGATTTTTTTTACTATTATCTTCAACTAGTGACTGCGGCTAAGCAAACCAGAGGGGCATATATATTATATTTGTATGAATTTCGACAAACAATTGATCCACAAGATGATAAATGGATATCTTTGACACGACTATAACAAAAATATTATACGCAAGTATAACATCTAATTTAATCATTCGAATGGATAATTAAGTAGCAATCAATCACATCAACCTAAATATATAGTAATATCTCTTGACAGGGTTAGAAATTATCCAAATGTTATTGTTTGATTTCAGTACTGTGAAACTGGGTAAATAATTTTAATATTATATTTCGCAACTTAATCAATAATAAAAGCTTAATAAGTATTTCTTTATCCAGTTGTTTTAATTTGAAATAGAGTACATTTGACAGTGATTACACAAATGATAAACCTTCTGTAGCTTAATGAGCTTAGGTCAAGTTACTTGAATATAAGGTGGTTTATTATACTAGTAAAACAACTTCCTACAAGTATAAATAAGGAAAGAAATAGAATTCTTCTACGGAACTTACGATCGTTTAATTAAATACCGCTTTATGCATGGAACTAAATGAAATAGCATAGCTCCATGCGAAACGAGTATTGTTGGTCATTAGAAGACCGTGACACGAACAATAAACTTAGAAAGGGAACAAAAGGGAACCCAAGCGCATTAATTAAGCCACAAAAACATTAAGCCACGTGAAATTCCCACAAAATAGACTCACGTATTTTCAACTCAATGCCAACGAGCACACAGTGCATCACTGTGCGATCCCGCTACTGACTATTCAACTGCCTATCAGACTACGACATCACTGTGCTTCCAGCTGGAAAACACCTTTGGATAAGTTGACGTACCAATCAAGAGAGGCGCAACGATCAGACGTGCCAGAAAAGGACAAACATATACATAAAACTGTAATAAAAAGAGATAGAATAGAGATTGAATCGACGCAATGATGCCATCAACTTCATCATGTTGCCAGTAACTTTTTTAATAGTGGAATGCAGTGAATAAATTGCCATGAAAGGTTTAAACGTCCAATTATACTGGACAGTTGCTTAGGACAATTTTTCATTGGATTCTCAATCTAAAATCAAGGATTTTCATTCTTTTCTGACGTATGATTGAAGACAAGGTTTGCCGAGTTTGACACAGGAAGATTATGATATTCGGTATTATAATACGCACTCATAAACCACTGGCAAAAAATCTAATCGTTTAAACGCAACGTTGAGAAGAAGTGTGAATCATTCTTTTATAAAGTTACAATAGGGCTTTTCATCCATAACTTTTTTGCCACAGTTCATATTCTTTGCGGTAAAAAATAGCCTTTTTGTTCGCCATTGTAAAAATAAATTGCTGTCATGTAGTGACACACATCCCGACCGAAAGTAATACATATCGACTATGGTCGGCTAGCTTCGATTTTGTAGAGCGTCGTCTCTGTCGTAACGGTACACGACAGAGATGACGCTCTACAAAACCGAAGCTAGCCGATAGTCTCTTTCTAAAGGCCAATGTGCATTACTTTCCGCCGGGAAGTGTACGCGTAAATCTAACTGTCCGGATCAAATCTAACTTTAAATGTTTTCGGAGGAAAAGTTCCCTGCTAAGTCTCGTCTTACTAAAGCTGTGCTGATGGAAAATAAGTCTTTACTGGGCAACTTATTGAAAACATTAATAGTCCTCGTAAAAAATGGGTTTTGTCTGTACTTCGTTTTACTTAAGGGCGCGTATAGTAACAAGGGTTTTTAAGGTTATTTTTGTGTGTACCATTGATCAATTGGCTACACACGAGGTAACATATATCTGCAATATTTCGTCTTTCAGTCAGATGCAGAAAATGATAGCGTTTACAACGATGATGGCAGTCTTGAACATGACTTCCTAGCCTTGAAATTAAGAAATCGAAGAAACCTTTTCCTGAATACCCTCAATACTAGTTTTATAAACTTCATATTGAGGGTTCCCAATTTGAGAAGCAAATATCAAATGACGTATGCGCAAATACGAGACTTAATATTTCAGAGATTTAATATTGCGAAAGTTCTCTGATGGTCTAACGAAACCAGTGCTTTTGGCGATTTTGTAAGAACGTGAGAAGAAAATAAACTTCTCACCTAGAAAGAAATAAATTCATCATATAACATCTGCTTAATTCAAATGGAAAGTATATTCTGTATTTCTCAGACTATAGAACGTTAAAGATCATCACTCATTAAAATTATTATAATAAAAAAGCTATCAAACAAAAATAACTTGAAACATATTGTATAACGACGTCCAATTTAATCACTCCAATGGATAATTAAGTATCAACCAATCATATCGACCTAGATAGATAACTATATCTTGTAATTTGCATAAATTTGCTTACAAGTTGCATAAATTTTGTACTGATCATAATAGAAAATATTTTATTTAAGCGTTGTTTACATTCACGGTCAGTCACTCGTCTGTTTTGTTTGTGGCATTCTGTAACAACAATGTTAAAACAATACTGAATGCATTAATTTTAAATAAACAAGTTTCTTAGTAGTATCTATTGACAATAATTTAAACACAATAATTATAGAACACTAGCTGTTGCCCGCAGCTTCTCTTATATTGATTTAATTGCATTTAATTGTAATTCCATACAATATTTTCACAAGTAGCGCCCCTGACACAATTTTAACATATGGTAAACACGTGTTAAATTATTTGTATTGTAGGATATGTATACAAACTTCCAAGTTAATAGGGTCATCAAATATTTTTTCCATACAAATTTTGACACCCCGTTTCCCTTTACGGGTTAAATTTCGATAAGTCCCTTCCTACTGGATCTTCAAGTCATAAAAGTAGCCACTGTTTAGCTTTTACATTTCCAGCTTCAGTGATTTGGACTCAAACGTTGACGAGTCTGTCTATCAGGACATTTCTCTTTACGAGTAGATTTATTTCGACGTACTGTCTCAGATATAACTATAAAATAAGTGTGACGTTTATATGAGCAATGTTATATGTCGGTATGATATTTTCATATTTCTTTGTAGGAAAGAGTGCACGCTGCATTCCCATAGCCGCTGGGCGCACTCGATTGGCCACGTGAACCCTCTCTCACAGAAGGCTACCTTGAAATGTATTGCATTTCCTACTTTATCATATTTCCCCAGTGTACGTATGTGTTTCGGTAGTGAGTGAGATATACCAGAGCTCATTTCCATCCCATCCTATACTATCCCTCCCCATTTTCCCAACCCTTTCCTTAATCCGCAAAGGTAGGCAGCGCATGCGAGGGTGTGCCAAGGTTTATCATTCTGGACTGGTGTTGGCATGTATCGCGAATGTCCGTGGGCTACAGTATCTACTTACCATCAAGCGGACTGTATGCTTGGCTGCCGTCTTTTTTCTATAGAAAAATAAGCTTATTGAATATTGATTAAGTTTTACAACTTAATTAAAATATCGTTATTTCAAGAATCTGTTTAAATAGAAACTTGGTATAAAATCTGATTTTTAAGATCTATTTTTTAAATTTCACTGCAGTCTCAATAAAGTTAGAACCTAAAATAGGTTCCCCTTTCTCAGATAATACTGCGAATAATAAATATCAAGGTACCAAGAAGTAAAATATAAACACAGGGGCTTTTTGGAGAAGAGGCTCATGAGGTCATAGTATAAATAAACCTTATTAATATTCTATATCCGTTCAAGGCCTTACCTCATACATAAATATATTAATTAGTTAAACATACATCTGATTGACTTAACGGTTCAAACGGCTTATTAGATAATATTAAAAAAAAACAACAGAAATCACGACAAAAATAGTAGAATTCAAATAAGTAGATATAGAAAAAGAAGGTATGTATCAATAAATAAACGTAGTATTAAATGAATATTTAACAAGTCTGGTGTTGTTGAAAGATAATTGCATGTGGGCGGTCGTGTGGCGAACTAATCAATTAATGGAAAGGAGTACATGCTCATGAATACTAATGGGGAATGGGTGGTAAATGTTATTGATATTTTTTTATTTATAGATGCCGTTAATATAGTTTGACAAGGTGTGAACATATTAGAAACATAGCCGTAAGCTAAAAATAATTAAAACCTTATAGATTCCAAAGACGAATTAAAAATTAAAAAATTAGGAGTGTTAAAGCTAAAGATTAAATTAGATTTTCCTTAAGTGTATTTATTACACACAGAATGTTCCTATTATGTGACCTTTATGTGCAACAAGTTTGCAATAAAATTTTTGAGTCAAATACCTTTTAAGTTCGACCTTTTACACGAGATAATTTTAATGTCATAGTGTAATTTAGAATATTTCGCTAACTGTAAATATTAGAAGTGTGTACGAACCAGAGTTTAAACATTAGCGCATATTCATCAGAACAGAGAAAGAAGCAGAATCAATCGTATATTTTAACTAGACGCGAGTGATGGCGTCTTGTAAAACAAGACTGACCTTATAAAACGAGTATTATAATAGGTGAGCGAAAACCGCTAACTGTCACACGCTTTAAGAGGAACAAGCAAAATGAATTAAGAAAGTATGGGTGCAACACTGAAATTAACTTTGACAGTTTATGCAGTAAATAGATACATTACTGATTAAAGTAATTTAGTGAGTAAAATTTGGTAATTTTAGCTTCATGATATCTTATTATTACTCTTATTTTGACGGTACTAAGAACAAAGCAAAATTTGAATTCATCAAGCGGAAGCATTAGTTTAACTTACCTTCTTTTGTATTCATGAATATTAATAGGTTGTTCGCAAATCACTGGAACTATTCAAGCGAATAGACTGTCATAGATCAATAAAACACTTGACAGCAACAATATATTTGACACAGCAAGGCCACGACGGTCACGAGAACAAAACGCATGCCAATGTCTGAAATAAAAGTTTGATACAGACAGTGCAGCTTTGAAATATTCTACTTCGTGGTATTTAGGAGTGCTTTATTAGTTTTGTTTAGATTTTATATCTTAATTAATTTTATTTTAAATACAATTTATTTAAATATATGTACTTCAATCAACAAAATTAAAAAAAAATCCTCAATGCTTTTCTTGTGGTGATGCAAATTACACTAATGCAAATGTTACCAACGCTATATTTTATGGTCATTATTGGCGAAATTGAATGGAAATTTCAATACCATTATGACATTTGAACCAATTCGCTGAAGTTCGTTGAAGTCTGCATTCTGCAAGTTTACAGTCTTCTTTTGTCTGTATAAAAACAGTCAGTCCTTCGTTATAATGTCCTAATAATTTGCATAATGTCCTTCGTTTGTTTTAACAGAAAGTTGATATATTAATAACTTTCAACGAACACAGTATCATTCAATACAATTTTCTGGACAAATTTACATGAAGCTAATTTTCACTTCTTTAATACTTATTCGCATTATAGTGGATGCAAATCAGTGTTTAAAGAAGAACATTTACAAAAGAGTTCGCGTACCCGTATCCAAAAAGTCCTAATTTACGAGACCTAAATCCCAATACCAAAATATCTGTTCTAATATAATATGCAAGCGACACCCAATATGCTATTTCATGTTAATTCCTTTCAACGCATTTTATTGCGAAAGTCGTTCACCTTCATGACCACAAATCAATTTCAATAAAAACTGTCAGAGTGTTTGTTAATGCATGTATGGTATAACAATAAAATGCGTTTTCTAGGGCAATATTTTAACAACCAATAAAATCAGTTCGGTACGTATTTTAAATTCGTTTCTCCATTAATCATTGCAAAATTAAACTGGGGCCGTAAAGAACAAAAGTATAAAGTAAAAGTGCGTCCTCACACCACTTCTTGTCCTCGCCTTGTGTTAAGGTCGACAACTATCTCACTCGAAGCTTTGTGCATTCCGAACGGTATGTTACTACGTACTGGTATCTCACTTGATTCTCGATTGAACAGCAGATGTTTCGCTTTGCGTTTACCTCACGAGAAAAGCAAAGCGGAATAGATCGCGATGTATTGTCTCGTGCGAAGCGCAGCATACAAAAGATACATACATATTATCATATCAATTATACAATTCTATTCATAATCGTTCTTAAAAATGAAACATTACATAATTATATTCTATTCAGTTAAGAAAAAAGTACTCCTCACTGTCAATCACAATATTTTATTAATTGACCAATTAGTCGAGACGCGGGGTGTTCCTCGATTTACTGATTAATACTGCATTATGGCTACACGATGTCACTTTTAGACCAATGGTGTCATTTAATGTGTTTCTTTCTTAATGCGAATAAAGCATCATTGTCAACTACAACCTTTATGGTAGAGGCATTTTATCTTCTCGTCTCTGCGCTGCTCTCAACCACGTCCCTCCAACTATCTTCTTCATATCATCATCTCACTTTGCTGCTGGCCGATCGATATTCCTTTTACTGTCTCTTGATCACTACACAAATACAGTAAGTACATGTTTTACAAATTGTAATACACATTTAATTGTATTAAAGTATTACTTTTAGTCTTATCCAATTTAACAGAACATTATCATTGAAAAATAATTATATGACCTACAATTATATAGGTGACCAATGGTAGAGTCGTAAGCCTTAAATAACGAGGCGTGGTCTGCAATAAGCGAAGCACTAATAGCCGTTGTAATAGATAATAATAAGATTAGTGGAATTTCTTTAGCATACGATTACTTAGCAATGCAAAGTTAATCACGAATGTCATGAATTGTAAACCATCATATTTAATTTATGTGGTAAATGTCAGGTGCGCTGTCGCTCTTAGAGAATCTTAGTCACAACTTTCTTAAACAACAAGGCCTTAGGCGATAGAACCATGATTATAGAATTAATTAATATGTACATTAAAAACTT
Source organism: Sesia bembeciformis (assembly GCA_943735995.1). Taxonomy (NCBI): domain Eukaryota; kingdom Metazoa; phylum Arthropoda; class Insecta; order Lepidoptera; family Sesiidae; genus Sesia; species Sesia bembeciformis. The sequence continues at coordinate 6,065,661 of OX031034.1, forward strand.
GACAACTATAGAGATTTCATTTTTGCTCTGTCTTCTATAAAGTGTTGGAACACTACCCCCTCGGGCCAAAAGTTCGGACTGAGGAACAGTTTCTGTTGCACTGCAGCAACCCGAAACATCACATATGTTCGGGTGGTATGTTCTTAAAGTTGCTAGATCTACGACTATAGTTGGACTCCAGCTGTTGCAGCTCAACCTCCAGTTTTTCCTATTTCCTATTGTGAAAATCATGCGCCGCGAATAAAACTTTATTAAAATTAGATAGGTAAAAACATTGTGATTGTTCTTATTAAAGAAGTCTATTTCCGTCTTTTATCGAGAAGAGAAGGGACCAAGTCTAGATCAGTCTAGATAATAACATATTGTTATAAGGGGTTTTCCAATAGGGACTTGACAACTTTGAATTCAATTTGTGAACGCACCCTTTCACTAATCATCGAACTGTCACTGTCAATTTATTCAGTAAACTTAACATTTTCATCATGGTAAAGTACACGAACGAACAACGTCTGCAAATTATAAAAATTTACTACAGAAATTCGGAGTCGGTGACCGCTACTTTAAGAGCGTTAACTCCGATTTTCGGTCGTAATTCTCGCCCTAGTAGACAGGCAGTAACAAGTTTAGTGCAAAAATTTGAGTCTACATATTCGTTGTGTAATGTTGCCGTGCCAGTGAGACAACGGGTTGGTCGAAGTGTCGAAAATATCGCTGCCGTTGAATCGTCCGTAGCAAATGATCCAAAGCAGTCAATTCCACGGCGTTCTCAAGAGTTGGACATCGCCCAGACCACTTTATGGCGAATTTTGCGTAAGGATCTTGGTTTACACCCATACAAGATCAAGCTGACTCAGGAATTGAAGCCGATGGACCATTTGAAGCGACGTACGTTCTCGGATTGGGCTCTGGAAAAGATGCGCCAAGATGATCAATTTCATCGCAAAATCATCTTCAGTGACGAAGCTCATTTTTGGCTCAATGGGTTCGTCAATAAGCAAAATATGCGTTATTGGTCGGGTGAAAATCCACATGTGCTTCATGAAACACCACTTCATCCACAAAAAATAACTGTTTGGTGCGGTTTGCATGCCGGCGGCGTCATAGGGCCATATTTTTTCGTCGACGATAATGATCGTCACGTTACTGTGAATGGTAATCGTTATCGCGCCATGATTACCGATTATTTTTGGCCCGAATTGGAAGGATATGGACTTGGACAACATGTGGTTTCAACAGGACGGTGCCACAAGCCACACAGCACACGTTACAATCGATTTATTGAAGAGTAAGTTTGATGAGCGTGTTATCTCAAGAAATGGACCAGTCGATTGGCCGCCTCGTTCGTGCGATTTAACGCCTCTAGACTTTTTTCTTTGGGGCTACGTCAAGTCATTGGTCTATGCCAACAAGCCGACGACGTTGGAAGAGCTCAGAGCCAACATTGAACGCGAAATAGCAGCCGTTTCGGCCGAAATGTGTGGCCGAGTCATCGAAAATTGGGTCCAACGAATCGACCGCTGCAAACGTGCCCGCGGTGGCCATATGAACGAAGTCGAGTTCCATTCATAAATGTTTTGATTGTACTTCAACCCGATAATATAGTTTTTGAAATATCTCAAATGGTTTGCATTTTATTTTGAAAAAAAGTTGTCAAGTCCATATTTGAAAACCCTTTATTACCCAACAGTGAGTTATATCCTTCCATAAGAGTAACTAGACATAAAAAGCAGCATTGTGTTATGGATGTGTTAAACTTCGACGGTAACGTCAACCTTACACTGACTACTTTTTGTTCTACTAAGCTTTAATTTTATTTATAGACTCCAACTAGTCCCAACGACAAGTGCCAAATGTAAGCATCGGGCATAATGGTTGTAAATCGTTAATCGTTAGAAAAACTTGAAGGCAATCATTACAGTTTAACATTCTTGGTAATTTTCCTTCTGTCATCAAAGCAAATGACGCTTTCGCTTATATTGTTTCTAAATAATAATTGCAATTATTTTAGGTTAATATTTATGTTATGTAACGATAAATTATGTAGAATTTTTATGCTTTCTGTATTTCAGAAAAGAAGACTGCACAAGTGCGTAGTGAATTACGTCACCTACGCCAGTCTCAGCCCTGTAAGATACAGCTCAAAAGACTGAGATATCATCATCGCTTTCATTTATTGTTAATTGTTTACTAATAAACTCTAAAATCTCTTACCTACTGGAGAAACAACTTTAAATACTTATTATCATTGCAGTTAAAAACTAGTCTAAAGATTAGAAGTTGAAACGAAAGCGATTTCTATCTCAATTGAAATTAATCAAGAAAAGGTAGCATATGGTATGGCCCGTAGCACAGAGTATGGCATGAAGTATGTCACAGCATAGTCAATGGTTCGCAAGCCGAAATATAGAAGCATCAGTTATCACAACCGGGAGCTTCCACCAGCCGAAATTTTGTGTCGTTCATTCTTTATGTCTTGTTTCCATTTACGTTTGAAACACCAGGGTCCTAAATCGACTAACGGCAGATTGTATTTTGTAGAATCTTCAACGGTGTCGTCGATGATTTCGACGTAAGTGGATACACACGATAATATGTCACAGTATCTATGCGAGGATTAGAAAGGCAGAAAATTGCGACAAACCCTATTAGGTGAATCCTCACTTCCATGCTCGTTATGTTCGAAAATTCACCGCAATATTTAATTCACATGCAACAACGTATATTAGAAGGAACATCAAAACCGAGTGGGAACTTCACGCATTTCACAAACATGACGTAACGGAAACGAGAATTATTTCTATTATGACCCTATAAGTCGAAAATAATTTAACGGGCTGTCTCAATCTGGTCATTGTTTTACAGCATTATGTTGGGTCTTATGTCATACCAGCCGTTATAGTTTGAAGTCACGAGATCACGCGAAAATCGAGGTAAATGCAGTTACGTTTCGCACTTGCGATTTCTTGTAACTCCGAAGCATGCAATATGGGCTTTAGATAGGTCTTACATAAATAATGCCAACAATGTTTATGCTTAGATCTATGGAAATAGATCTGAATTTACAAACCATTCTTACATTTATTTATTAAAACAATACATAATTTAGCATCAGCTATGTCGCTGGAGATGAACGGAAGATTGCGTAAGATGTGGCAGACTGTGGAAGATGCCTATATCCAGCAGTGGAGAGATATTGATTAAAACAATAGTAGTGTTTTATTGATGGGTCACACGACGGGAAACCATTTTTTCTCAATGTATTATGTAGTGAGTATTCATATCGGCTTGATGGTGGAACAAAGGCAATTTGTTTAGTACTTTCCTTATTCCAATAATATCATCAAGGTATTTATTTTTGTTTTGATAGTGACACATTTTTTTATAAAAGAAAGGTCACCGCCGCCCGTGGACACCTGCTACACCGGGGGGGTGTAGGTGCGCTACATTGCAGAATCCTATTCACGGCCCTGAAGAGGCCCATGTCGTAACTAAAGTTAGGCCGTCGCAGATTATCGATTTGACATATGTCAGATTAACGTAACTAGTGATGTGACTATAGACGATCGTAGCAGTAGCATTAAATACTTTTATTAACAGATAGTGATAATACTTTCGTTGCCGCGATAGAATAGGGAATACGGAAATAAAAAAAAATGCGATTGTGGTTAAAATCTGTTTTATTGAGTATTTTACACTGTTCTGAATCAAAATCACGTGAACTACTGCAATCGTCATCACTATCAGTCACTTGAATAATTATTTCAGTGTTAATTATGGAATAAATCCTAATATCGCGTTAATACAAATACTGACGGCGACAACTGCGTTTGTTCGTTGTAATTTCACCTGCCTGCATCGTATTTCTCTATTATAAAACAAGAGCCAATTATTACCTTACCATGTATAAATGCGGAACGGTAGGCGCAGATTTTCGAGATGGTGTGTTCACCAAAGAAGTGGTAAGTTGTACAATCGCAGCCGCTCCCAGCACAAAACAGTTGCATGTTCACTAAGTACGAGATTTATCAAGCACAATCGAACTAGGGTCGTGTCGTGCTGTTGGAGTTAAGCGGACCATTACTCAGTTTAATGGGAAATCTGAAATGGTAATTATTTGAATAGTAATTTTAGTGTCGTATATGGTCGAAAGAAAATTATTGTCTCTTGTTAAGTTAAAATGATATAATACTTAATATTAGTTAAATATGTTTCTATAGAACAAGGGAGAAAATTTATTGATCACGGTCATCTTTATGTTATCGTTGTATGCAAAACCACAAATACTAATTATTTTCTAAGACATTCCAATAACAGTACAAGGGTTACAGAAGGGCAATCCAGAAACGCATACTGGTAAAACGGAACCGGCTCTTACAAAAGTTTAGTGAACAAAGTACGAAGCCTCTGAATTCTCAGGCATGTCACATTGAATAAATGATACCTCGTCCTATTACAAAAGGCTGTCGGACTCGGCCTTACCTGCATACCTTAACAGGTTTCATTACTAAAACAACGAGATTGCTACAATTCATGATTTCTCGTATAAATTAGCTATATCTTTAAGCAAAATAAACCTTAAATCGTATTAATTTATAATAAATAACAAGTTTCCAAATAATTTGTTTGTTTAAAAGCGAAATGAGCACAAAACCTGAATTCATTGTTTAGTGAGTTTAGTTTAGTTTACAGCTGCTAGAGGTCTACCGGTATCTCATGGCAAATGGGGAAATATAAAATTTGTGGTGTGCAATACTGGGGAAATTGGATTAAACGATCTTGATACTGTTTAATTTTTATTTATGTCTTTAGTATTAATGAACATGAAGTATATTAGGTATGTGTATGAAGAATGTTGTTATTCATCGGGTTCTTAACATAGGAAAATATGTCTTCAAAAATAAATCAATCGTATGTACTAATTTATTATATATCATTTAAATCATACTAATAACTTAACACCTCATTCAGAACTAGAAAATGATTCCAAGAACTCCACTTGCATTTCTTGTTCTTCATCAGATGATGAAGATAAAGAGGTATTTATTATAAATCGCTCTTCCAGCATTTCAATTATTCTATCTTGCTCGATGAAATCGTTTTCAATTTTCTTTACATGTTCACAACATTTTCGCCATTCCTCTGCACCAATTTGTGAGAAAGCTTCTTCTGTTAATAATTTAATGTCACTTGCAGGCCTACTTACATTTTTATCAGCAACTTTTTGCTTCATTATACCCCAAATCATTTCTATGGGATTCAATGTGCAATGATAAAACTTCGTGACCGTGCGATTTTAATACTTCATCTATCTCATATAAGGGCGCAGACATGTTTTGTTTCACTACTTCAAGTAGTTGACATTTACGCCAAAGATCATCATAATGTACATCATTTGCACGAAGCCATTATTTTATATCAGCGATACGATTGGCTTGTGTGGGCGGTTTGTTCATCCGTACGGAATGATAACTATCATTATCCATAACAATTAGTGAAGGTCTTGTCAGATTTGGAATTAGCTTCTCTGTCACCCATTTTGTAAAATTGTCCTTATTCATATCGTGGTGATAGTCAGCAGATACACTTGTTGACCTATACACCAGACAACAATTTGGTACAAAGCCATTTTCTCCACCAGCGTTTACAATGATCCACCTCGTTCCAAGTGAAATACTTTTAGATGGACCTGCAATATCTTTGCTTTGCCAGCACTTGTTCACAGAACATGAACCGTGAATGTAAGTCTCATCTAAATAAATCACATCCAATTTATTATGCTCTTCAGCTTCGCGGTTTTCCTTTATACGCTTCAAAAACTTGTATCTTTGTAGTTTTATGTCATCTATCTCCATCAAAATGGTCCTTTTTGATTGGCATTTAACATATTCAAAACCAATCTCCTTAAGTATAAGTCTGTAAAAAATAATAAAATTTATCATGTTACTCAAACGATAGCTTAGTCATTCATCATCATCATCATCAGTCTATATACGTCCCACTGCAGGGCACAGGCCTCCTCTTACGAGTGAGAGTGAGAGGGATTATTACTTAATATTTTTCTTACCTCAAAGATTCTCTCCCTCCGTTGAAATCGATATCTTGTCGAAGAATTTGTAACAGTTTCATTACTGTTGGAATTTCCTTCCGAACTGTATAGAATTCATTTACTTTATTCCTAATCAACTCTAAATCGAAACTGTCCAAGTTGATTTTCTTCTTCCCCCCTCCTCTTTTTACCAGGCGTGGAAAATACACTACACCATCATTCGATGAGCCCTCACCTACGATTCGCCGTATAGTAGTACTGGAAACCCCTATAAAGAAGCTACAATTAAGTAAGAAAAATATAAAATAAACTAAAAGTATCAAAACAACTCAGTCCAACTTACCGGTCAACTCTACGACGCGCTTTAAAATCAAAGATTTTATTTATTTACGCCTTCTTCTTCCCTTATTTTACGATACACATTGAAAACAATATTTCTCGCTTGAGATCGAAGTGGCTTTTTCGACATTTTCACAAAAACAACAAATTGTCAAGAAGATATCACAAAATCTCAGCAGCCGTTGACAAATCTCGTACTTTGATTTGACAGGTGACAATTGACATTACCATATGAAAATCACATTTTTTAATTATTTTTTTTATGCCATGAGATTCCGGTAGACCTATACTAGTAACTACAATAGACCGGTAAGAAGTTAAGGAACTTCTAAAAGAGGGACTGTTGGGACCCTGTCATTACTGTTAGGTACTGTTTTAAGTCCCTGCTTGAACGTTTGACAAATACATTATAACTGAAGTTGTTCTCTGCACATGTCCGTGAATTGGAATTAGAATATTATATTTGATAGAAGAAATAAGTCCCTTATTGGCAGTAAGATTGAAAAATTATTGTGTAATTTCGTCTAAATATTTATAAGTGCTGTGTGACTTTGTTTATATTAAAATTAAAAAATAAAGGACCCGAAGAAACAACAGAAACAGCGAGTGGTACTCCAAATTAGGTTTATTGAGATACTAATAACATAATAATAACAATCACAATGTAAAATATAATGGTATCTACCATTATATTGCAACATGTTATTATGCATCACAGAGTGCACTAGTGCACTTGAGTATTAATTTTTCTATTACCACTATACTTTTAATTAATTACTCGTAAATACATGTAGCAAATTCTTTTATTTTATGTATGTAAATACATGAAGCAGATTCTTTTATTTTAAGTATGTAAATACTTGTAATAATGTAAATAGTAATCAAAAACATAACAGACAAAAGAGATTGTATAGGTTGATTGTTAAATTAACCTATACATCTGATTCCCATTACAAAGAATCCCACATACAACTTCGTACTTTGTTCTTTGTTCTTCGTACAACAGTAATGTTTTATTCAATAACTACCTATACTTGGTGCAATAAACATTCTTTAGAATCCTTAACCAGAGTTTATTATCAATTTATTTTGTTTTGCTTTTAACCCGGCTTTTTATGCGTAAATATTAAAATAACTTGGAATACCGTTTCGAGACATACGCGGGGTTTTACTCAGAGATATCTAAAGTATCGCAATGATGATAGACACACAAAGAGAGCTGTTGTACCATAACCTGACGCTTAAACAACGTTCATAGTGTTGGGTACCGTTGGATTGTTAAACGAATAGAATTTAAAAAGAAATGAGGACTCATTTCAGCACTTCATATTCCTAACATTTTGTATACCCATTCCATTGGATTTCAGAAATTACAGAATTTTACCTAACAAAGGAATTTTATTTCGGAATATGAGTACTTACGATTAGATAAGTACTGCTTACTGGGCAATAACTAAAACGATACCTCAGAATAATTATATAGGTTAATAACCAGTTAATAACCAGGAGCACTTTAATAAGCTAGGTACTAATAAAGGTTTAAAACGAATGGTTTTGGGGTATACGTTAACCTATTGTCAATCATACAAATTAATCCTATATTTAGTCTTAGTTTAAAACAAGAAATAGGTGATGAAGATGTAAACTAATCATAGTATCACCTGCAAACGCAGTGTGAGAGGCCCTTCGGCCAGGTGGACCGACGACTTGAAGAAGTTCGCCGAAGGTGGTTGTATGAGAAGGACTAAAAATCGTGTGTGGCAGCGTGCCTTGGGGGAGGCATATATCCAGCAATGGAGAGGCATAGGCTAATGGTAAAATATCACCTGCATAAATTGAAAAATTCTCATGCCGCGTTTCATGTGAAAAACTCTAATTTTTGTATGACTGACTCAGTTACGAGGTACATCACGTGGTACATCACTAATTTAAACGCCATTTTGAATCTTGCCCGCCAAGCCATAAGGTAAAATTGGTACTTGTCTCATAAAAATGGGGTTTTCTTTTTACTGCGTCCCGGCATGATGCTATCTGTTCTCCAGTAACCGACTTAAATGGAGATTTGTGGGTAGCGCACTATGATATTATCAAATGAATTATTATGCTACAATTCTACGTAATTTCAGTTATGTGTAATGAAATCCGTACCTTGATATATTCGCCATTCTTTGCGTTTGCTAATTTAAATTTAAAGGCGCATACAGTATACTTAATTTATCATTGTTACAGAGCTACAGATGCTTTAACAGATTATTTCGTTTTAAGAACAAATAATGCGTCTCGGTTCTTTCAGATTTCATAGATTCATAATAGATAATAGATTTCAGAAATTACCTTTTAACCAGATAGATTTTTTATGGAATAAGATTTTTAATGCCTGTTACACAGGCATTTAGTAAACGATTTTCGTTACGCTGGACTGATAGACCTTCCCTGGTATCAAGTTGTCCTGCACCAGGTGACAAAGGATCCAGCTTCGAGATAAATGACTTACTGCCACCTATGCCATTGAAATATCTCTAAAGTACTCAACGACATAACATTCGCTCTCCATAAAAAAGATAATACAGATTAGACAAAATCGCTTATATGTATTTGTATTTGCTGCTCTAACTGGAAACAATAATTTAATTCAGTAAATAATAATGTACAGTGAACACATCGATATCCACAGCGAGTAGTAAATAATAAATCTATCTTCTCTTTGCCACAATAATGGCTCATTTACACAGAGACTTTCTCGAACGCGAGTTACAAAAGGTAGTATAAATAACCTTTATCATCATCTGGTCACTAGTATCTCTGTTATCATCGAGTTTTTGTCATCATGTGAACAGTTGTAGGCCAGAATTGTATGTAGTTTTGGTCGCATACGATACGAGAATCGTATATGGTACAACATTCTCACCTGAACCATTTGAGAATTTCTCCTTGTGTAAATGAGCCATAAGAAGGTAAATATTTCAGTATTTAAATATACAGTACTTTTTGATATGAGAACTATGTACTCGTATATAATACCGGACTTAAAGCAATACTGTTGATTGTTCCCACTAACTTAGAAAATTAGGTACACTCATAATTTGTCTACACCACTCATACAGTAAGTACACGCTAAGAGTCCATTGGAATGTCTTGACTAAGTAAAAGTCGACAATCTTATAAATCTTAGTGTCACATAAAAACAAACAATCGTCCGATACAAACCGCAGGTACAGCAATCGCTTTCGCAATGCGATCAAATATACGACACTATAATGTAACGATATGTGGTTGGAATGACCACTTTTTGGTCGCAATCTTTATGATCATATGTCACTTTATACACGCCTATAAATTTTAAGTAAAAACTAGACCTATTGACACCGCATTGGTAATGCGGCAAATATAACCTAACTAGAACGTAACGAATACGATACGTAACACACTATAAATACGAGAATATTAGTTCAAATGGCTTCTTTAATTAGCGACGAGTTAGAGCCGTAACCAGCCTTTTTAGTAACCATTGATAGACATGGGCCTCCTTATGCACACGAAAATTTTACGCACATTGTCTTGTTCATGAGGGATGTAAGGCCGAAAACGCTACGCTGGCCAAGCGGGTTGCCCAGTACTCTCTTTTAGAAGTGCTGTAGTTCTTTAGGACCTGTGGTAGGCGCTTTGTTATCCCTTAGACGCCTTTTACTGGACCCACGGGAAGAGATCATGTGGTGTTATTCTAAAGCCGGTAAACGCCAAACGGCGACGAGGTCACCGATGACTTTCAAATAACCCATGCCAATTTCTTAGTGCAATGTTCATCCTAAAACGGTCCCCGTTCTGAGATCCATTTAAAAAACACGACTCCCAATTAGGACGTTAGTTAGCACCTGTTTGGCAGTTATTGTTATTTATAATTCGATCTATAAATGACAAATCATTCATTATAGATGTTTTTTATTTCACATGTTTTCTATGTTATTTTATGTATACGTTGCTCTCAATAAAAAAACTATGAGAGAACTTATACTCGAATTATGACCATTCTATTTGTTTTTATATAAAGTACGAGTAAGTTAACTATCCTTAGCTTAAATCCCTATAAATGGTCACGCTGTGTGCTTAGCAAAGCATTCCCATTCACACTACGTCGCGTGACTAATGTATAAGTGTAGAATCGAATGCATAATCAGCCACATTGTTATTTAGCACAAATCTTGTTTATTATGTAGCGCAAGGGCAGACATAGTCGTTACACCTTTACCTTCATTATAAGTATCTCGGTTCAGTTTTGCGTGTGTCCAATATTGACGCTATAAAAATTTTGTTCAAAACATGTACTGTGCTACTCCAGTTTCACTTCAACAAAATTTCCTAACCATAATTCTCGTCTAAACCTAGTAGCAAAACACTCCGTACTGCACCATACCATCCATCAGCCTGCATCTCACCACCTGCTATAAAACAAATATTCTCCCCAAGTTTTTATGGATAGAACTGAATTAACAGATTTAACAATATTAACAACGAAGTAACTATTCTTTATCCGATGATTGGGGTTTGCTGTTTGCTTTTATTTAGCTTATAAGTCACGAGTTGACTAAAGAGCAGATAAATCCACGACGGGAGCTGAGAGTAGTTTTATCAACTACCCGTATTTGATTTGCATATTCTAAAAGGTTGTACGCATTAATCCGTCCGTCATTTTGTATCCGCTGGCAAAATTTTAAACAAAAGAAAACAATAAAAGGGCATAGGTCAACTGTCAGATCCGATTCACAGTATATGTACAATACACAAAAATAAAAATTTGAAAAGTTATATTTGAGAATGTCAACTAGAATAGGGGGATCTGTATCTGCCTAATACACATGATGATAGCATCCGATTACATCAAAGAACAGAGGATACAAAAGTAATTGATGTGGTAACCCGCCAGGTTGACGGATGACATAGTTTGTACAACCACAAAGCAATGGATGACACTGGCGCGAAAGTTGGCGCCAGCATGAGAAGTTATACATTCAACATTGATTGACAAAAGTTTGCGGATAGATTAGATAGAAGAGATATTTTAAAATGTGAACAATTTAACCTATTACAGACTTTGGAGACGATCTTTTCACACCTTTATATTGCGTGATAACATTAATTATTTATTTGTAGTCTATTAATGGTCTACCTATTTGGAATTTAATAACAAAACAATTCCTGCTGGCCTTTATACCTATGACAGAACAAAGCTGGGGAAGTGTAAATTTGATATAGATTGGCATTTTAATTGATCGTGCAATATGATTACTATCGGGCATGTAATATGTAATTGTGTGTAATCGATTGAAGATTGCAGACCTGCGTATCTAAACGCAAGGTGTGTAAAATTTGACATACGTTGAGATGTAACAAAATAGACTATCCCGTCTATGCAGTAAGTGTGTGTGTGTGTGTGAGTTTATGAGTTGTATAGTAGTAAATGAAGTTATGTTTAAGTTGTCGGGTCAAAACTTCTGATTTTGACAAGGGTTTATAAGTTGCTAGTTATATAAATGACATTATCTGAAAAAAGAAACTTTATGTTTGGTTCTCGTTCTAGAGAATAATATATTTTTAATTTGATTTACTTAAAAAATAAGATGTTAGAGCATGGTTTTATTTAGCAGAATCTTGAAACAACAAAATTTTAAGATTAAAAAGTAAGTCCGTCCACAGTCAATAAGTCCGTAAGTTCGCTTTGCTCAGATAAAGTCACAAATATTACCATTTTTCATATGATTATTCCTTATGATTTTGTATACACTGTGTCTTATTTTCTATCCTGTACATATTCAACAAGTATACACTATCTTTATGAAAAAATATAGCAAAAAATAATACATTTATATGATAATTATATATAATCAATTCATAATTGTAAATTTATACCTATTAATTATAAATGAATAACACAAAAAATTGCGAATTATAAAAAAAAATACACAGAAACCAACACGTTTAGGGCTAGATACTATGTTTAGCTCAATACTACAAGTTACAAAAAAAATATCTTGTAAGATCAATGTAATAAGCAATCACATAATATTTCCCCGGGGACTAATAAATTAATTTTCTCGATTTAATCCATTTTCCTTTAATGGCCAATGAAACGACGAACAAGTACGATAACTTTTATAATGATCATTTCAACTGTCGGAGAAGAAGGCGTCAACCGGGCATTCCCTTACGCGATCGAATGTTCGCTGCTAATTTGTTGACTATATATACGTTGCCATTTGCCATCATTGATGCAAAGCTGGATTTTCACTTACAAGCTATAGTTTTAGTCCCTTACACGTCTATAATATAAACGGTAACGGGAATATTTACTCGGCCAATCGTTACTTCGCTCAAATTGGATTGTATCTGTCAAACAATTCTCACATTTATTTTTTTTGCCCTAGAGTTTAGTTTTATACGAAGCAAACGAGCTGTTAGATCTTGTTATGTTCTCCCTGCTTCCTGTTAAAGGCTTCTATTAAATATACTCTATAGCAGTCGTAGTAATAACTAAAGCACGCTGAAGTATTAAACAAATTGCAGATTTACTACTTTTATGTATAATTATAATGAATACAGAAATACGAATTAAATTTCGAGGAGGAAATGAAATTTGCTTGGATGTAATTAGTGAATAAACCGGCTGATAAAATGACGGTAAATCGCCACCTTCATCTTAAATATAAACTCAACAATACTCGGCTGCGAACACGTTGCCAACTTGATGTTTATTATACTGACGAAACTGGTTCTTCTGCACTTTATGCTACTTTTTGTTAACCCATCAAGCAATATGACCTTTGACCTTTTATTGTGTTAGTAGCACCATTGGGCTAAGAATAAGGCACTTGATTGTTGTTAAGAAAAACATATTTAAAGGTTACATAATTAAACAACTTACAATACTAGAAATCAATCCATAAAATCAATATCTTGAGAAGTGACAGACATAAAAAATGACAACATCGTTGCTCTAAAATACCTTTACAGAAACGCGTTAGTGTCAGAGACAGAAATAGGCCATCAAATACTCATATTGTATAACGTCCCAATGCAAGGCACAGTCCTCCCCTAGTAAATCACTGGGTCCGCATGGTGGATTGCGCATGATTTTAATATGGTTTACTTTTCTCTAGTTATCAAATAAGCCATTAAACATTTTCCGCTATAAGTTATAAAACGTAATTTTAGAAGTAAATTGAGGGTTTCTATAACTACTGGTACTGCTTCAAGTATATTCCATATGTATATTCCGAAAATACATCGCGCTGATTGCTTCAAATATGGGATTCGTGGCAAATATGGCATGGCAATCGATTGAGACCGACATTTATTAAAATCGGTTTAGTAGTTTAGGCTCTGCAAGGGATGAAAAGAACATACATAGACTGTTAAAAATCATAACCCCCTTGACGCGTCGTCGGATAAAAATAACGAGCCACAGAAAATAGGCGTGAAATCGCGTATTTCATAGATGCTTTTGCATGATAGAACATTGAATATTAAACCGCCGAAATTTTCAATTACAATGTGGATGTTTTGAGGAATTTCGCGCTTGGATGCCTAGATGGTTGATGCGTAATCGATTCATTACAGAATCGATAGATTCCGATCGATGAATAAATATAAAACTCAAACAGCCAACAAAAGCATCAGACATAGTAACGGTGCATTTATAAAAAGCTTCGCTTGGGCAACAAACTTGTTTTTGGCAAAAAAAAAAGCTATGGACAAAAATGTCACTGTTGCCTAAAGCCACTGTTGTATTTGATATTTTATCACAAAATCAAAGGTATTATTTATCATGGAACTTCCATTGGACCATTACTCAAAGAAATCGAGGCGGATAAGATGTTAAAATATAGTTTTCTTATAAAAATGAGCGCTGAGACATTCGAGCACTGACTGAGCGCTAACCCTTAAGACTAGTGTTAAACGCTCGTGATATAGTCCAAGTAATTAATGTTTTTGGAGTTAAAACAGTTACGGCTCTTAAGATTCCTTAGCACTGCGCTCAGTGGTCATTTTTGCAGCACTAGGTTCACAGCTTGGTTTTTGTTACAATTTATTTTTGTCGCGACCAGAAGCAGCCATAAACAGATAACACACTAACGAGTTATTATTAGCTATTAAAACTAGCCACTAAATACCTGGTACTAGATACATAATTAATAAAATAATTGCGTAGTGTAGTAAACAGTTAACGCTATCTCTAAAAACTTAAAAAGCATGTAATGTAACGTTAGGCTAAGTAATAATTATGTAATTATTAACAATTACTAACGAGTTCCGTGTATTTAGTTTTTATAGCAACTGCGGCACGTGTTTAATTATAATCACGTGTTATCTTTTTATTATTTAGTACTTGTAAGTACATAGTTCTTTTTGCAGATTTTCAACAAGACTGCTGACTGGTTTATGTTTTTATTTTAACCTGTTCAAATGAAATTACAGTATTTGAACGTTACGTTGGGAGTTGCGTCAAAATTTTGAATTTTATCTTTTTTTTTTAGTCTGTTTATTAAGCACAATATAAGCAAAGCAAACGCAGTAAGACTGTGCCTAGAAAAGGCGTACCAAAACATTACCTAATCATGTTTAATAACCTTTATTTGGTTATTAAGCCGGTTATTATTTAATCGTATTGAATATGTATTAGGCAAAGGAATTTCTCAGTTTGTACAAAGATTCACATTCGTGTGGTCGTTAGTTCAAATCCTCGGCCAGTACCACTGAATTTCTACTTAAGTAAGTACGGATTTTTTTTAAATGTCACTAGCTCGGGCGGTGGCAGGAAAACGCCTTAGTTAATAGTCGAATTCTGAACTGAGATCAATCTCAGTTCAGAATTCTCAGGAATTTCTCAGTTTGTACAATGATTCACATTCGTGTGGTCGTCAGTTCAAATCCTCGGCCATTACCACTGAATTTCTACTTAAGTAGGTACGGATTTTTTTTAAACGTCACTAGCTCGGGCGGTGGCAGGAAAACGCCTTAGTTAATAGTCGAATTCTGAACTGAGATTGATATAACAAACCTATATAAATTCTATTTTGCTGTATATCTTATTGAATCAAATCCTTTAGCCTCGAATCCCCTATTTACAAATTTCATTCACATTTAGAATAGCTTATTCTTTCATACCAAGAAGTCAAATCAACGTGTAACCATGAACACTTAACAAGCTAAAAATAAGAGCAAAAAGCAAAACCAGAATTACTTTGGGCACTTTAAGATTACCTAAGATGCTTCTGATTGTATCTATGTCGTTAAGTGAAACTTAGTTTAATGTGACGACAAAAAAAATCCATTTGGTATAGCCACATGAGTAAATAATCCATATTTTTACTCATATGGTATAGCTATTAAATTTAGTTTAGAAAACAAGATGTCTAACATTGTTTATTTATTATTAGAGATTTATTCAGTGTTATGAATAATACCTATTTGATAGGAACAATAGACCATAGTTATTGTTTGATTGTTTTGATAGATAGGTACTTACATTGTGTTTAATTAAGATTTTTTGTTTCTTTTGCTTTGATGCGTGACTTCATCGACCAATCGATGATATCGGAAACTAATCATGAATAGACCCTAACAAAGTGTTATATTGTTGTTATTATCAGTAGACAATAACGTCCATAATATCTATTGAATTATTTAAACAAAACACGAGAATACATGTAAATGTGTTACAAAATCTCTTATGTTCTTTATTCTCTAATCCAGTGGTCGTCAAGCTTTTTTGGTCAAGGGTCAATGCGGGCCGCATAATTCCTTATCATTACTAATATACAAAATTAGTAATGATAACGTTTGATGAAAACGCTTTCACACGTCAACGGGTTGACGATTAGTGCTGAAATTTTTCTTCAATCTTCCTGGGGATCACGAAACAGGACATAGGTTACATTTTTCGGTTTTCTATTAAAATAGGTTTTACATTTAAACGTTACATTTAAGTATAGGGTATCTGTACGGGGCGTAGGCTAGTCTTATTAATATGTGAAAATCAGTTCCAGAAATTCAGACTGGCTACTTTTGATTCGGGCCGCAGTTTGATGACAAGGACTCTAATCTGTTTTATATTACAAAATAAATAATCACGCCATGAATTGTACTTACCAAGACCGTGTGCGAGTCGCAAGGCAGCCCTGGCTAGCCAAAAATTCACAAGCCCAATGTTCCCTTGCGCTCAATTGCAAGACAGATTGGTTCACCCACATATGATGATGACCCAGCCGCACACATTGCAGCACTAATGGAACCACTGGTACGTTTAACATGGTCTTTTGTAAAAGATTCTCACCATTTTACAAAAAATATAGATTATTTACAGTTGAAACAGGATGAAACCATGGTGAGATTTGATGTCAAGTCACTTTTCAATGCCTTTCCTCTTAAAGAATGTCTAGACGTCATAAAAGATAAGTTGCTCTTTAATAACTTATCAACAGATTACATTTCTCTGCTTGAACATTGTCAGGAAGGCAATTACTTCATATTCTCAATGTTTTGTTAAGGTCAGTACTATCTCCTGGTAGATGGTGCCACTATGGGTAGTCTCGTTGCACCGGTTATTGTCAATATCTAGATGGAACATTTTGAAGAAAAGGCTCAAATACTTGCACCAAATACTGTACGACATCTTCAGCATTATTAAACTCCATAGTCCAAAAATCCTCTCCACTGATCGCCACTATTTCTTCAGGATTGTGCGTGAAACAATTGAAATGAAGAAACAAAAAAAAACGATCGAAAAGATGGATATAAATTGTCCTGGACATGGAATCCAGTGAATAATAAATTTAATAAAATTAAACTCGCCATTTTACGTCTAACGCTACTTCAGATATTGTGAGTGTTGTGTGCCGTAACTTTCTGGACTATGAAGACCAAATGCGGGTAGTTGATGAAACTGCTCGCAATTCTCAATGTGGACTAACCGCCTCTCCAGTCAGCTCGTGGCCATGGTTGGTGGTGAAATCTAAATGAAACGTCGACTAAAATAAATAAGGTAAACATACGCCTTGAGACCCTTTAAACAGATAAATACCTATGTGTAAAAACGCGAAAACATAAAATCTTATGCAAATTATGATGCAACTGTTTGTCTGTCAGTGTTTCTGTAGCTTCATATCTCTTTGACGATAACTGGACTTTCCTGTATTTTTAGGGATGTTATGGAACTCAGTAACCGTAACTGAAACTATCGAAACTGTTGGATATCCGAATTAAAAAATATTCGAAACTGGATCCGAAATAAAAGACTGTTATTTTATTCCTTTATCTGGATACAAATAATTTTATTCCTTGCTGTTAGGGACTGAATTTACAGGAGGCGAGTTTTCAGAATTCTTGCTGCTTGCATTTTATTTGATAGATTTTTCATTAATTCTTGAGAGTAAAGTTGCCATTATTATTATGATATAATAGGCAACATTAATACATCATTAATCTAGTTTATTATTCCCTATTAGGTTTTATTTTTCTTTGGTTTCAGTTAGTAGATAATATTATATTCCTTTATAAGTTGGAATCTGTGACCAAAAATGTATCGGAAATAATTTTAATATCCATATCTGTAACTGAAACTGGTAAAAGAGTACACAATATATCCGGATCCGAAATATCATTTAAAAATAACAACCCTAGTATTTTTACAAAGAATTTAGAAACATAAAAAGCACCAAATCTAATAGATGTGTAGCCTTTACACAACTATTCACATGTTTGAGTACCAATGTCGGGGACTGAAGATTTATATTATAAGATAACACTTTTCTATTGAATAAGATTTTCTTAAAAAATAGGACAATAGGCAGGCCTGACGTGCTTAAGACTTGTGATACTGTCCGTGTCATTATACTAATTAATGGTTGCTTGTGTTTGTGATATGTCTAATCTGAATATTTTAAAGTAAGTGCCTACCTGCCTACAGAAAAAGAAAGAAAACCCTGGAGTAATTTAATGACTTTAAAACGTGATAAATTCCGAAAATCATTTTTGAAACTTATTTGACATAGATACTTACCTATAATTATAATCAATGCGTTCAAATGACGCTCCAATGTTTCAAATAAGTTTAGAAATTTAAAAATATAACTGGTAATGAGTTTTTATTATTAATGTTTAACTATTGTTTATTTTTTTAATGTGTGAAAATGTGGATGTTAACAAGCAAGGTTTATTTAATATTTATTTAGTTAACACAAATAAATTATATAATTTTATTTAATATTTATTTCCTGGATATATTTTGACTAGTTATATGAAAAGAAATTATTTAGAAAAATTAAAACATACTTATATGTATCTAAAAACGAAAGGTATTTGTATATTTTTGCACAATGAAATAATTGTATCCACCGTAAGCACGCGGTTACCGGTCAACATCGTAAAGTTATTTAAAACGAACTGTTAATCATAATTGTTACTTACTTCAAAATAGGGTTAAAGAACGGTCCACCTGTCTACTAGCTACGGAGGCTGCGTCGGCGTCCCCCCTGGAATGTGACACCTGTGACCACAAACACACACTCACAGTACCTACTACCACACTGAGTTATCATTCAAAAGTTGATTATAAAAAGCTACGTTCTTGCACTTTAAACGCACCAAAGTAATTGTAACAAGATATAACTGTAGCACGTTATCTGCTATTGATATCACATCCAAGTTTTTCGTACGAAAGTTTCGCGCGCATGGGAACAAAGCCGTACAAGAAAAAAGTACTACAGAGAGCAGCGAACGAACTCAAACTGACGTGTCTAGAGAGGGGGCTGCAGGCGAGCCAACCGAACCGACTTAACCGGGATGCGACAGCAGCGCCGCCACACCTGTCGACACGCGAGCGCGGGCGTAGCAAAACTTGCAAACAAGAAACGAAGCGAACATTCCTTTCTCTTATTATGCAACGCTATAAAGTTTAACCGGGTGCGGGCAGGAAGAAATGTCGACGAGAATTATGCATTTATAAAGCAAGTCTAATTGAAATTCTTTGTTGTGGTACACCAGCGTTTGCGAGCTCATGCTTCAACGTTGCAGTAATTCAGAATCATTAAAAATAAATGCCAATCATCAAAGGGTCTTTATTTACCTAGCGTCTGATTCTGGGGACATTTATTAAGCACAATAATAAAATTATCGTATTGCTGTGGAATTGCTCACGTTTTTCGTGACCCCACTGATTACATTAGCTCAAATTTGAATGAAGTATGCCTGTGTTTGCCTTTTGGCTATTACAATCGCACTAAAAGTGATTTGTTACAAAGAATCTTGCACGCACACAAAGGTAGCAAAAATGATTATATGACAAATTGCAATTAGGACATGATTTTCGGAATCCGGAATAGAACCGAGGAAATTCTGCGTGTCGGGCAGATGTGATATGGTATTATATGTATGGTATAATGTACATATGAATGGTGGTGGTCTATGGTAAGTATATAGTTAACTAGCGACCCGCCCTCGCTTCGCTTCGGTTTATAAGTTTTTTTTTTTTAATTTCAAAATAAAATATAGCCTATATTAGACACGGGTAATGTAGCTTCCTATTTGTGAAAGAATTTTTAAAATCGGTTCAGTAGTTTCAGAGATTACCCCCAACATACAAACACACAATTTTACCTCTTCATCTTTATTATATTAACCAAACCATTGGAAGTGTTATCTAGATATTTTGCAAAGCAGAGTAGATTTTATAAAGTCTAGGATATACTTACATATAGCTCACCTAATTATGCCAGTTTATCATCGGTGATTTTCAACTTGAAGTATGTAAATAAAATGAGATAATGTCGTACACGGTAGATATATTATCTTCTAATGGCTATTTGTACTTTAGAATCTGCAGCACGGATTCATGAAATAGTGGCTGAGTGTCCTGGAGTAAGCTCTTTAGCCAGAATGTCCTTCGATTTCCAGGCCTCCTGCTGTCCTACATATTGCCTTGTACGTACGATGAGTTGGAGAAGAGATATATAGACGTACGAGTATATGTAAACATACCATCATATATTACAGACCACCAATATTCGTCATGATTCAGTTCCATTGATGCAACCCGAGAATTTTGAGAGCTTGAAAATGTACTATCTTCACTAACTTCGAACTAAGTAGCGTTTTTGAGTTAACTTTTTACATAAAAACATACAAAAAAAGAACAAATTCAATGTGGATATATATCTCTCCAGTAGATAGCAGATTAGGTAAGTGGGTATTTTAACTAGGAAGTCTTCCTTCCTACAATACTGTTTTTATTACTGAAAATTTATTTCGATTGGAATTCCCGGAATTCAATTGTTGACCCATTGTTCAATTGAATCAATTGTTGAATTCGATTGTTGTTTCAATTATTATTTCATGACAAATCAATTAAAGAAAAGAAAATGAACTTGCAATTGTTCTAAATTAAAATAGGTAAATGTAAACGTAAATAAATGTCACAAATTAATCCTTAATGTTTTACAATATCACTCTAACAATGGGTCAACAATTAAATTCCAGTGCTCTACTACTGTCTACAATCGACATAAGAAAGAAATTAAAGAAAGAAAGAAAGTATTATTCTTCGTATTGTTCAGGTCATTTGTTAGCATGGTACCATACCATCAGCCTATGTGACCCCATCACTGGATACAAGATTGTATCAAAAGACACCACCATACACTATCTTCCGTGGCTGGGTGACAAGAGTGGAAGATTATTCGGAACAATTCTTAAAATTTGGTCATTCATAGATGCAGAACAGGTGTTACTTTTTCATGTAAATATTCGGGGAAAAGTTACAAAATAAAATCAGTCATAAATTCAAATATTTTAATTCGTGTAACGTGCCTTGAATAAAACTTTATGGTGTTTTATATCGTATTGCTTTAGCTGGTATGAGAGGAGAACATAAAATATAATGTTATGGAAAATATTGCATTCCTACATTAATTACAATAGTGTACGGCACATACTATGATACAAAATATACAGGATTATAGACTAAATAAATCTAATATCACTTTATTTAATGATATATTAGTTGATCTTGCAGTATTACTGTCACGGCGGTAAGCACCACGAGGTATTCCAGTATACCTGAAAAAATAACATAAGTAGATTAGTTTATACATAGCTCAAATCTGAAATGGCAATGATGGTTTACACCATCGGTTGTAGGTAGAGGTGGTTACAACATCTCCACTTGAGGATTACACGAGTTCTCAAGTGGAGACCGCGTATTGGGTAACAATGTAGGACGCTCTTTAGCCAGATGACTTGGAGAAAGTCGCCGGTAATGGCTAAATGAGAAGAGGGAAGACGGAATGCGGCGGCGAGCCTTGGGAGAGGCCATATCCAGCAGAGGAGACACAGGCTAATAGTATAGGTAATAAGTTAGTGAGAGGGTTTTATTTACAAGACGCCATCTGCTATGATATTTCTACTACAAAAGGATCTGCCAAATTTTGAGAGGCGACGTTAAAAAGTACTATGAAAAACGTCAGAATTTACGTTTTAGTGTCCGCTGTATTGGTAAACCACATATATACGGCCCAGCTCAGTCAGGGGCTCGTAATGCATTGGAACCGTAAGTTCTTCATTGTTTGCTAATAATATAACACTATTTAAGCGGGTTGCATTCTCTTATTGTTATGAGCGATTTATAATTATCAATAGCACTCATTAGCTACGTTCCAAATGAAGCTCGTCCTTACTGCAAGTGAAGTAAATAGATAATTGCATTGTGGTGGTTGATTAAAGCCTTAACAAAGAAATAAATACCAACAAGGTCGAATTTTGTAGGTTGCTGTCACTGTTGCCACACTCCATCATAAAAACGATAGTTTTTGTGTAAAATCTAATAATTGAATAATACACACCTATTCAATTATTGAATAATACACACCTATTATTGTTAAACTCGTACAATTTTATCAATTTCAATTTATTAGAGAATTATTTTAAAATGTACCATCGATAGGAACATACTGTAACTTACATGAAAATACGCAACATTTTTAAAATAAATGGTCCTATTTTTCACACGCGACAGTCTAAAATGTAAATTTCTGTTATTCACTTTTGTTTTGAAAAAATAAAGGATTTTTTTGTAGAATTTCAGGAATTTATGAAGTCTTTTTCTTTACATGTATTTTTGTGTATATTTATATTATATTAATTTATATTTTTTGTTAAAATGAATTGTAAAAGTAAAATAAATCTTATTTCTCAAAAAGGGTAGAACAGTAGCTTTTAACATTCTTTTGCTCGCGGCTCATGTGGTTCATAAACTGTTGTACCTACACTAACTAAAAAAATCCGGAAGACATAACTTACGCTATAATGAAAACCGCCTCAAAATTCGTTTGGTAAAACACGAGTTATACCAAAAGACGTTGCGAACTCAAACGAACAGACGGTGCGTTTTATAAATCATATAACTACAAGAAAGGTGTTATTACTTACAAAGAGAATTCGAAGCGTTATCTTGGATCGGCGCTCGATATTCATCAGTAACTTCTAGAAATTGATAGACTGCTTTGAAGCCAGTTCCATCAAGTCTGTCATTTGAACGAAAGGTAACTTTGAAGAAATTTTTCTCAGACTCGACGTGGAACTCCTTCATCTGACCGCAGTATCTGCCGTATTTGGTGTCTTCAGTCATTGAATTTGAAAACTCTACGTAGTCGCTCGCTGACACGGCTTCACATCTAAAAGAACATGTTGTTAATATAATAATTATAAGGTATGCAGGTTGTGCTTATGATTCTGAATTAATTGACATGAAAATTTTGTGTTTTTCTTGTTAAGTATTTTTTGTTAAATATTTAAATACATATTCGCTAAATACAAATAATAAAAAATACAAAACACTACGTAACATTTCATGTCAATTATCTTAGAATCCTAAACAGAATTCATCGTTTCAGTTCTCGGGAACACATCTAATATAATATTATCCCAAATATTAACAACGATCCATTGTTATATGTCATCGATATGGTAGTAGACTAAATAACACATAAATACGTTCTTATCAAAGAAACCCTGTTGGCATCTTCTAGGAGGGGTGAAGCAGATGAGAAGGGGTTAATTGAATAGTCAAATTTGAAACGTACTTGAAGTACGTAACGTACGTAATTTGAAAGAATTCGAGAGCTACTGAACATAGAACAGTATTAGACTCTAACTTGCCTGCCCTACAGTGATTGTATAACACATCCAGTATGTATTCTCAAATCGATGTTCTATGTTAATATCAAACGTGCATGGCATGGCATAGCTCTCACATTATAATCATCGATGGAGTTCGATTATTGATACATAACATTCCGCTAGCCTAGTGAGAAATGGTGAATCAAAATATCGCCAATTCCATCTTTTCCACTTCACTCAGTCCTCACACTTCATATACCCATTTACAAGCATGCCTCACTTCTTCACTCTCAGATCAGATGTCTTAAATGTTTCTAATATCTATATAGTGAGTTACTTATAGTGTGAATGTCTAGGGCTGGTGTATTAATTTGTCTGTCTCGATAACTATATCACGACAAGACATCAGTGTATAACGGCCACGTTCCTAGGCTTCCCCTAGTAATTAAGACTAGGTTTGAGTTATAATCCGATACTAAAGCCGAGCGCGGATCCGTGAACAATAATGCCCCATTTTTTTATTCTGAGATATTTGAATTTCTTCACAAGGGCGAAGTGGGACAGGCTGGGGCGTATGAAACGAAATTTAATACTTTATATTTTCTGTTCTTCTAAAAACTGAAATTTAAATTAATTTAGAAGAAAATTCACCTATTTTTTTTATTTGCCGCCCTTTTCATGTGCTAAGTGTTATTTTTAAGGTTATGTTCCAAGACATTCAAAAATAGTACCGTACTTAACTATTTAAATTCGGTGAATTCGTGTCCGTCATTTTAATACAGGAAGAAACTATTATCATAAATTATAATGTCAGACAAGTATTCTTCCATGTTTTTGGAACGAAACATAAATAAGTCTACTCGTAGACAAGGCTGTACAATTTATGTGTCTTTGCTATTTAGATCACGTTTTATAAAAAACATTTTCCGTTCCGTTTCACTGTCATACTAATTGAAATTTTACTTACGGTAGAACTCCCTCAACATCAAAGTTGGTGAAATGAAGGTGAACCTTCTCCGTTTCACCGCCGTGAAAGAAATATGTACACTCGGTGTCACGAGGGTATGGTCCCGGAGAATTGGGAGACGCGAAAGTACCATTGCGCGACTCACTGCTATTATAAACAAACGCGCATGGAAACTCTTTGAGTTGCCTTCCTGTGCTTATTCCAAAACCTACAATGAAATTTACCAAGGCTTGTAATTAAACTTGCATCATTAATATTAAGACTTCACTTAAATGCTAACTTTTAAAACATAATAATATAATTGAAATGGAATACACTTTTTATACATAAGTAAATCAAAATATCCGTAATTCAGATGATGGGGTTTATGGCAATGGTGTGTATCTCATATAAGTAAGTACCTAGAACATAACACTTTAATTAGCTACGGTAGCATGGGTGAATGCTATCATGGTGAAGAGAATTTAATTATGAAACGATTCGTTTTGATCCCGTTCGTTTGAAATGAATAATTTTCGAAATATGATTTCCTTTAACAGCACGCACGCTGAGCGCGTAACATTCGTAAGCGGAACTCTATACAGAAACGCGCGTCACGAGCAGGTAGAATTTCTGTCATTGACATGAGGTCAAAGTAACTACTAGACTGGAAGAATCCTGACTACTTTACTTGATTCCTCACATTAAGGTTTAATAATAAATCGTTTATCACGACCACTTTACTAAACCCCTCATATTATTAGACCCCTTTTAATGAACCTTAATATGAGGGGTCTAGTAAAGTGGTCGGTGATTTCATACAAATCCTTACAATCGTCCAGTCAATGATGGAAATTCTTCTTGCGACGCGCGCAAATGTTGATTTGTTGATGTGCGTTGGGCGACTGTTAAAAAAATGATGTCTCGAAAACTATTCATACGAACGAACGAGGTCAAAACGAATTCATAATTAATTGATAATTAAATTCCCCTTAAAGACGATATTTTTTTAAATCCAAATATAATAACATGGTTTTCCTTTCAATATTTTTTTTGTTTCAACAATATGATAAATATAAATTTTCTATTTTCTTTCTATTCTTTTTCTGAACATTTAGACGATGTAGAATAAAAAAGGTCTTATAAATTTTTCGTACCGTATTTAGTTTTTTGAGTTCTAACGATTTAAAAAACAGTCAAATATTTTGTTTGTTCATAATCCATAATAGTAAAAATTAGTATTTTTTTTATGTTTAAATACCTATTTCCATTACAGTACCATTTTAATATGTATAAATCTTATTAAAATCCAAAAAATCATTAAAATACTGAAATTTATTTTATGGAATTGACCCGCCTATAATGTTTCCAGTCGGTTAAAAACGTGGGATATTGCAAGGAAAAATATGTAATTGAACTACTGCAATGTCTTTTCTTGCAATCACGAAGAGTTTACCACTGCACGTCACTACTTTCTATATTGATCAAATATTAGAGGATTAATAAACTTACTCCATCCATTTCCTCGAGTGGGTGTCGTAAAAGGCGACTAAGGGATAACAAAGCGGCTACCACGAGCCCTGAGAAGCTACACCACCGCTAAAAGAATGGATTCGCCAACCCGCTTGGCCAGCCTGGCGTTTTCAGGCCTTAAATCCCTCATGTACGAGTCAATGTGCATGAGGAGGCCCATGTCCAACAGTGAATATTAAAGGGCTGGTAGCATTGTATTGCATTTCAAGAAACTTACTTTCTACAAACGAATAGGAAATTTTAAATCCTCTAGCGAATCTCGAAGAATGTGTTCCTCGGAAGTCCAGCATTAGTTTTGGACCGTTGGACATGATCGGTTTCGGAAGATTTGTCCCGCAGAACATATCCACTATTTCTGTCCGTCCATCGACCTTGACGAACACCTGCAGTGAATCCACGTTCGTGCAACTGGAATTTTTAAAAAAATCATTAATGTAGGTGCCTACCTAAAAAAGTACTACTTAAACTATTTAAATGTACGGAGTAGAAGTGTGTTAAATAGTATTAGTTCTATGAGCACTGAGTTTATGTAAGTTTCAAGACAAAAGTCAATAAAAGTTTGTATATCTGAGATAAGAACTTGCTCGAATAATTAAAGCGATTTTTAGCATCCTTTTTCTTCTGGAAAGCTTTTCAATCAAAAATTAACAAAGGTTATGTTTCATCACGGTAATTCAAGCAGGGGTCGATTGTTATTACTAATTAAAGAAACCGACTAGGTAAAAAAGAATACTCACTCTAAGGAACCATCCGCCGGTTTAGGCAAATAAAAATCTTGAAAAATTAATCTAACTCTCTCTTTTCCTCTTCCGAAAAACTCATACTGGCAATGAGTATTTGGCGGGTACGGTGATGGGAAATGTGGAGACGCAAGAGTTCCGTGTTTTGTCCCATCACTGTTGAACTCCTGCTGGCAAGATGATGCTGAAACGATACAAATAAATATACATTTCTTTAATTACATGTGTATCGAGATTTGATATTGACGACATATTATTTAGTTATGCGTAAAACAGAACGTAGACTTTATGAATATTCCGTGTGACGCAGAATCAATAACATGGAAAGCGGCGCGCAGGCGCTAAAATGTTGAAGACCGACATTTTTTATGAGAAATGGAACGCATTCATTGTCATGCTGGCATTGACGTTTAACTTGACTATTAGTCTCGCCTATGCAGTTTCCTTTATAGTTATCTTTGCAGCTCGTAAAAGTTATTAAGTATACTTATTATTTCTTCTATGTATTTTAGTTTTACAATAAAATGTAAAAGATGTTATTTATGCATTTCTCAATTATCAAAATATAGCTTAGTTATGCTGTGAATGTTGTATATAAAATATAATATACTTAAGTAATAACAAAAATAGAAGTGACCTAACAATGTCGGAGTTCACGCCTTTTTTCGTTGATCGAGCAAAAGGTGGACGAGCCGCATGCAAAGGCTGCAAAGGACAGTGTCCCAGCGGCGACTTACGTATGGCTAAAGTCGTGCCCAGCCCCTATGGAGATAATCAACAAATGAAATCTTGGCATCATGTAGATTGCTTTGTAAATTTTCTGCTAAAACAGCGTCCCACTACTAAGCGCATTGATTCCATAGACGACATTGGAAACTGGGAAAATGTATCTAAAGATGATCAGGAATTCTTAATAAAGAAAATAAATGAGATGGAAAAATTGTATGCACAGAAAAACAGTGGTAAATACACAGCTAAAATTATAAAGAATGAATCTGGTAGAGCACAGAATTCGACTGTCTCTACAAGCAGTAAAGACAACAATATATCACCAGAAAGTCTTAGTACAGAAAAGTGTAAAACTGAAGATAACATGTTTGCGATGTTCTACAAATTGTGTAAAAAAATTGCTAAAGTAGATGCTTATACAGAGAAAACTGCTGTAGTCAATAACTTTTTCAGGAAAGGTTCTGATGGAAGTGCATTTAAAGGGGATTTGGCATTATGGTGTAAGCTGCTTTTGCCTCAAGTCTCTAAGCGAGTCTATAATTTAAAAAGTAAACAGCTTGTTAAATTATTTTCAAGAATTTTTAACACTGACCATGATGACATGCTTACTCATTTGGAGCAGGGTGACATAGCTGATACTATACAACATTTCTTCTCTAAATCTAAGACATACCAACCCAAAACTCAAAGTAACCTTACAATCCATGACATAGATGATTTTCTTGAAAATCTCTCAAAGCTCACAAAGGAAGATGAACAAATTTATCATTTTAAAAAAATTGTAAAAAACTGCACTTCAGACGATATGTTAATGCTAATAAGACTCATTAAGGGTGACTTGCGCATAAACACTGGACCAAAACACATATTGGAAGGAGTTCATCCAGATGCTTACAATGTCTTTCAAACCTCCCGTGACTTAAACATGGTTTTAGACAGAATTATGTCACAAAGCAGTGGTGTAAAAGCTAAGGATGTCACACAGAAGACGGTCAAAGCTGAACTGAACGTAATGACTCCAGTACTGCCTATGTTAGCAGAAGCATGCAAGTCAATAGAAATGGCAATGAAAAAATGTCCAAACGGAATGTTCTCTGAAATTAAGTATGATGGCGAAAGAGTCCAAGTACATAAAAAAGGGAATGAATTCAAGTATTTTTCTAGAGCGTTGAAACCAGTGATGGCACACAAAGTTAGTCACTTCAAGGACTATTTACCACAAGCATTTCCTAAAGGAGTTGATTTGATACTAGATGCTGAAGTTTTGATGGTGGATGTAAATACAGGAAAACCTTTGCCATTTGGTACTCTAGGCAAACATAAACAGTCAGAATTTAAAGATGCCCAAGTATGTTTATTTATATTTGATTGTCTGTATTACAATGGGAAAGTGTTAATGGATTTGCCTATAAGAAAAAGAAGAGAAATTTTACATGAAAATATGGTGGAAGTGACAAACCATATTATGTTTTCTGAGCAGCAGCTGATTGAAAAGCCTGCCGATTTAGCTAAAATGATAGCAGAGGTAATTTTTATTTATTTATAGTAGACATATTTATGTATTTTATTATTTTTTTTGAAAAAACTTTATTTCTCTTAATCGCACAAAAGGTGAGCTTAATGCCTGAAGACATTCTATACCAACCAATCATTGGGTTGAACAGAAAGGCACTGGGAGGTGTAATAAAATGTGTAACTATAACTTAATTGATGATTAGTAAATGTATTTAAAATTAAATGTATTTTTGATTATCAAATGTATGTATGTATTTAAATGTATTGTGCTTCCGCTGCAGTAGATAACTGTTATTTATACAATAGCTTTATTCAGTTAATTATTAATTTAAAAGTTTAATAATTCTGTTCTGAATTTAAGTGCTGAAATCAATTTCTTTGAAGCTAGTGGGTATTGATTTTTTTTTTATTGTAAATCCAAAGTGATACAATGTAAATTTAAATTAAATGAAAAATAATAATTAATTTTAAAAATATTTTTTTTTTTTTTATTAATTGGGTATTATTATTAATTATAAATTATATTTTTTTTAAATTTTAATATTGTGTATATTTTATTTATGCCCGAAATAAATTATTTATTAATATTATTATTGATGTGCTAGATGTGTTCTCAACTTATTCCTGCTGTACATGGATATACATGTAAACAATGTACTGTTGAATAGGGTTTGTAAAGTTCTAGAACTTACCTTTAAATTATATTATTTTCTTAAATATTTGAAAAATAGTGAAATATCCTTTCCCCCAAGTAGTGCCCTCAGTTGGGGTTATAATTTTAATACAAAACTTTTTTCTTATTTCAGGTTCTACAACTTGGTTTAGAAGGGCTTGTTTTAAAGGACCTCGAGTCCATTTATGAGCCAGGTAAAAGGCACTGGTTGAAAGTGAAGAAAGACTACTTATTTGATGGTGCCATGGCTGATACAGCAGACCTTGTTGTGCTTGGAGCTTGGTTTGGTAAGTTTTACTATTTCTATTTGTTATGTTTTAAAAATGAAATTGTAACAGTCTATTCTCGCAGATTCATGTATTAAAAGGGTCTTAAAACTCTATGTTTAGTTTACCTTTTCTATTTTACTCCATGTTTTTGGCTGGGTTACACTGCTGCTCTCTCTCAACCACGGTTGCTGTAACCCAGTGAAAATGTTGTGTAAAATAAAAAAGGTAACTATAAATCATAATCATCTTTGTATCATTGGCCTCCTCATGCACATTGTCTTCCGCATGGGCGATGTATGGCCTTATAACGCCACACTGGCCAAGTGAGTTGACGAGTCCACTCTTTTAGAGGTGGTGAGGAACTCAAGGCTACCACAACCCTTGAGAGGTGGCTTTATCCTTTAGTCACTTGTTTATCGTGGGAAGAGATGGGGTGGTGCTATTTTAATAATTTAAGGTCGCCGATACCACCAGCCAAAAAAGTTAAACATATTATTATGCATTTAAGACTTGTTTAATAGATAAATATGTGTGATAAACCAAAAAAACTTAGTCTTTTAAATCTAGCTTGATTAGAATGACAGCTGTCAAAGTGCTTTAGATAGTACAGGGTTAATAATGATCCAATCGAGGTAGTGTTTAGGTAGGTACTACCAATAGGTAGGTACCTACCTATTGGTAGTATGTATGTATGTTAATTCTATTTCTTAGGAATGAATGGTCATCACTTTGATGTTTGTTGTCCCTGCTGAAGTCTGACGCCTAAATGTAATGGAATGTAAAGATTACGATGAAACAATTTTTAATTTAATTAATTTCCTTAATTTCACAGACTATAATTATTAAGTTTATAATTCTATGAATTAATTTCTGAATATATATTTTAGGCACAGGCAAGAAAGGAGGTATGATGTCTGTATTCCTCATGGGCTCCCTAGATACCAATAGAAATCGTTGGGTAACTGTTACCAAAGTTCACACAGGTCATGATGACAGCACTTTAGAGAGGCTGCAAAAGGAATTGGGTCCTCTAATGACAAAGATATCTCAGGATTACAGCAAAGTACCATCCTGGTTGGACTGTAATAAGGGACTGGTGCCAGATTTTGTGGCTTCAGATCCAAAGAAACAGCCAGTTTGGGAGATAACTGGTAAGATTTTTTACTTATTTCAGCAAGTTTATCTATTACATAATAAGCGACTGGTTTTTGTTGTTATTTTTGTCTTTTTTTTTTCTTTGGCACAACAACAATACACGAAACTATAACTAATATTTAAAATAATAACAGTATAACATAACGCTTAATGTTTCTATATCTATGATAACTATGCACAGCACTCGAAAGAGAAACACAAAAGTCAAAAAAATAGAGCCATTGAGACTTTATTTTGCTGTTATTTTATTCACAAAATCTGGTCAAGAAAATGTGGGTCAGCGGTATTCCAAAATTCTTCAATTCTGGTTTTGTGGGTATCCATGGGCGATGGTGACAACTTACCATCTCGTGGTTTTCCTATCCGTCTAATACCTATTCTGTAAAAAAAATTCTTTACCTGGCAACGTTTTTTACCCTAAAACCTTGATACTTCCGATTTTCTTGTTGTCTCTTGCATCTATCCATTGTGTGGGTTTAAAATTATTAGGTACATACTACCGATTAATGATGTAAGTTTCAAGAAAAAGAGATGCATAATTTAATTTTACACTCAAATTTAAACCTAATATTTAATAGTAGAGTCCTGACTATAATTATTTTAAATTTGCACTTTTTTCTTGTGCATTGTTTCATTGACCACATTCTAATAAATTAAAAATAACATCCATTTGAAGAAGCATTTGAAGTTATTATTTTTCATGTATTTCATTAATTATTCATTTCATTTAATCAAAAAGGTCCTTATGTAAGTAAAAAGGGTAATAAGGGAAGCCTTATTAGTTTTTTTTACTTACATAGGGACCTTTCTGATTGCAGGCACAGAATTCACAAAAGCAAATATACACACAGCTGATGGTATCTCAGTAAGGTTTCCAAGAGTAACAAGGATAAGAAATGACAAAGATTGGAAAACAGCAACCAATTTGGATGAACTAAAGCACTTGTTTAAGACATCTAAAGAGAAAACAGATGTTACACTTCTGAATAAACTAGCGGCCACTGCATCAGAAGATTACTCTACAAAGAAAGAAAAAGACAAATCTAAAACACCTAAAATAGATACTTTTCTTACAAAACCTACATCAAAGAGGAAAGATAAAGACGAATTAGATAGTTCTAATGAAAATTTTGACTTGAAAATTGAAAGAAAATTGAAGAAAGGAAAGAAAGAAGACATTTCAAACTCATCTGACTCTACAAATAAAAGTAAATTGAGGCAAAGAAAGAAAAATGTTGATTTAAATACATCTAGCTCATCAGATAATAGCAATGAAGCTAATCCGAAAAAGAAGCCGAAAATTGATTTGGACACTTCTAATTCTTCTGAAACTTCTAGTAATGAAAGTAAATCAAAAAAACGAAAGGACAAAGATTTAAATATGTCCAATTCATCTGGTACTATAATAAAAGATAATACAAGCTTTGATGAGAGTGAAGTAGAAGATGAAATACAGTTATTTCCCAAAAGTCCTTTGCCAGATGTCTTTTTGGATAAAAAATTAGGTTTTTACCCAGATTTTATTAGTATACCTGAGAATGAAAGAAGTCATTTCGAAAGACATTGGATTGCTTATGGTGGTATTATTGTGAAGTCGATGCGTTCTACAGATGTAGATTATCTTGTACATAATAATAATGTTGCACAATTCAAAACAATGCAAAAATTAATAAATAAATTGCCATCTCACGTAAGACATGTTACGAAGGATTGGCTAATAAAATGTATCAATGATGTTAAACTGTATGATACTAATAAATACGCTGTGATAGTTGAACCTTCATAGAGTTTTTACAGGTCATAATTATTTATTTGAAGTATGGATATTGATGTATTATTTTAATATTGTACCATACTTAATGGTCCATGCTTGAATTCTCCGTGTCGTAGGTTCAGAGACACATAGACTATCACAAATCACCCAGACCTCGACAGATATTTTGTCTTTAAACATATGAATTTATGACAGAAAATCGAATTTGGGATATTTTACACAGCACTACCAAATCGGTCGTTCTAAGCTTTTGATAGATATTTACATTCATGTACTCAATTTTACTAATTACTATGAATTAAAATTAACGTTAGATACATTAAGATACTTAATATTATTAATAATAATAATAAGAAATCGTTTATTGTTACAGTAAGCATACATTTAAAATTATAATCCTTACATTGCAATAATGACATTCACTGCAGCAAAAGGAATTGTCAGCATAATGCTGAATAACCACTATGTTAATATCAATTCAGTACTGTTTTTCAGCACAACCCTTTTCTCGAGTGACACCAGTTGAAATTTAATAAAGAACTATATCATATTATGACTAATTAAAAATAAAATGTTTCCCATAACCCAGTCCTACTATAATAATAGACTAATATAACCAATTATAATAGACTATATCTACATATCCGTGGCATTCAGGACACCTATGATAATTCAAAATAGGCGTTTTTCTGATAAATCCAATTATATAAGTACATACATTGTTTTTGGTCTATTTTCTTTTAGTCTAAAGTAGTTGAGACTAAGAGTTACTAAAATATACGCAGTAAATCGATCTATAAAGGTTAATCCGTATTGATTTTAATATGTACTTAAAAAGCTGCTTATAAATTCTATAACCTGTTTCAGAATTTAGTAACCAGATGAACAGATTTACATGGAAGTTTCATGTCGCGAAAATAAGTTTAAAATAAGTTTAGTTTTATTATTCGTTATACCTCGTTATTATTAGCTGTATCGGTTATTCTCTTTGTTTATTCATATCTCCAAGTTTCTAGTTTGATTTGAAATTAATGAAGAGGTAAATCTTTAGAATATGACCGCACGATTTAAGGGGGGGAAAGGGACCGGGGAGGGAGAGGGGGGACAGGATAACCCCCTGGTACCACTCCCCTGCCGCGGAGATGCTTAGTTAGTGAGAAATATTAATTTGAAGTTTCTTAGAAACTAACCTCAAAATTACGACAAAGGATTTTCATAAAGACATCGCACGAATTGAGGGGGTCATTGCAACTGCTCCGGCGCTACGGGAAGTGCAGCCCCTTCGCCCTTGCGTAACACAGCATAGAAACCCATGTTCGCCTCCGCAGCTTCGGCTTTTTGGTCGCCTTCTGCGACCAGCCTCAGCCGCTACGGCTCGCACGGGTTTCTATGCTATGTTACAGCGGGCGAGGGCTGCCCTCCCTTCGCGCCTCCGGCTTATAAAAACACTCTAGGGGTAGGGCAGACAAGTACCACGTGGATTCGAGGTTGACAGATTCGGTTCTGTGACACCCACTAAATTAATAAAAGATTTTCTTTATATTAATTAATTAATTATATAACTATGCTTTACAGCCTTTAAAAGTTCAACAAATTATTATTATTTCCGATACACTAGCAGCTTTAAGCCGATGCCTTACATTGTTTTGTTGCACTTTTTTTAAATGATTGTCCAGTCTATTTTTGAAACAGTGCACTGAGGGGACACTAATAACAGTCTCCAGTGATTTATTCCAGTCTTTCACCACACGGTTGGGCAAAAAGTGTTTCTTCGGATTGCTTGTAGTCTGCACAGTTGTGAGAAGTGAGTGTCCTCTCAGGTTTTTGTTTTCGTTCATAGCATAAATGTTTGACTCTTTTGGTGTGTTGTAATGTCCATTTAGTATTTTGTATGTCTCTATTAAGTCTCCTCTTTGTCTTCGTTGTTCTAAGGTGGTTAGACTTAGTTTTTGGAGTCGAACTTCATATGTACAGTTTTTCAAAGATGGGACCATTTTGGTTCCTCTGCGCTGTGCTCTTTCGAGAAGATCAATATCCTTCTTGAAGTAAGGATTCCAAATCTGGAATGCATATTCTAGTAGTGGACGTATGTAAGTTTAGTAGATCTTTAGGATGAGATTTTCATCTATGTAGGAGAAAGCTTTTCTTACTGTGTATAGAATGGAGTTCGTTCTTTTAGTTATTTTAATAATATGGCTTTCCCATTTTAGATTTGATGTGATGTGTACTCCAAGATCTTTCTGGCACTCCACAACATCTAGTTGGTTTTTGTTGATTTCATTTTGGGATTTTTATTGCCAATGTGCATTTTTTTTCATTTAAAGGATGGATCTCTACAAATGGACTACAAATGGATCTCTTTTATTTTTATTAATTGATCTTCGACACACAATTTCTTCTATTACATGGCAAAGTTTTCTGGGTGGTTATAATTATCTTTATAAAACAACCTTTTAACCACCTGCCATTGGGACTGTTCACTGGGTGTGAGTCCCATCATATCTCATGAGGAGACAATCCTGGCTGCAGCATCAGTTCATGGTGAAGATCATGTTTAGCTATCAAAATTAAATGTATATGCAAAGTTTTGTGTCCGTGCTACTAACCGTTGAGGAGCGCCCTCGTGAGGAGACAATCCTGGCTGCAGCATCAAGTTATTTCTATCATTTTAGTGTATTGTCCTCAGAACTGAACAAGCATGCAAAATTTCAAAGTCGTAAGTTTAGAGGAAGTGGTTCAAATTTTGCTTGCAAGATTTGACCCGAACATACATATGAAGTTAAATAAAAGCTTGTAATGATAATAAAAATGACATTTTTTTATCAAACAATATTTTTAATGCATTGTTTGTCGCAACTTTGTTATATCTTTTGCATAAACACAATATTTGGAATATTTTTGTTATATTATTTGTTGAAATGTTGCTCCATTATATGTGCACAAAAAATTTAAAAAAAAACCACACATCTCCGCGGAGGGGGAGGGGTGTCGTTTGAAAGGGGAGACATATACCTTTAAAATGCCACCCCTATCAACCCTAAATTCGTGCGGTCATATTCTAAAGCCAACCCAATGAAGATTTTATCAAAACATTCTTGCATTTTTCTCAAATCTAAATGAATTTGTGCTTTTTTGTACACGCCTTTTAAATTTTCTGAAACATACTAAGAAAAGCTGAGTCTGAATAACTGGTTACAAAGTGACTAAGGGCCTTTCTTCTGATAAAGTATCAGGAGGTGGTAAGAAAGGCCGTAAGAATACTAAGCAATGATTAAATTGCAAAGTGTTTATGATTTGTGTTATTTATGTAAATAACATACGAAATAAGTACAAGTAAAAATATGAGAAGGAATGATATAAGATTTGACATTAAACGAACATTTTCTCGACTGGAAATGGAGTCCGAGACTTTTTGCACACCGGGCTGGAGCGGTATGGGACTTTTTTTAAGAATTTTAGCCCGGACGTTGGATCCTTTGGCCTTATTGATTATATATATAAAATGTTTACCTCGCCACATCTACACCATTAGTGATCTCGCGAATAAATAATATGCTGACATTTATTTTAATTATTTTTTACAAATTTGACTATCATTTTTATCTAGGTACTTAGGAAGCTATCATATAGCTAATAAGAGTTATAATCGTATGATGTCTTGTTGGGTATGAATTGTTATAAATTTGTAATGAAATATTGATAATTGTCAAATAAAATCGTTTTTACACATCGTTTTTTATTTATATTTACCATTATAATACCGACGTCGGTTTATTTGTTTGAAGCCGCGGACAAAAGTTAGATTTTTATATTTTGTGAAACGCTATAAATATTTTACAATATAAATAGTACATTTTAATATAATATACAAATATAGGTACACTAAAATACATGTAAGGGAGCTAAAATACATGGTGTCAAATGTCAATACGAGTAGTGACTTTTATTTATTCATTCTTGTTACATTAACCTACCTATAAGAAAATTTAGGTGAAATCATTTTAATTCACAAATAATAATGTATAAACTAAGTAAATTGTACCAAATAATATAACTCGAAACTTGGCCATTCCTATAAACTGTTACCTACTTATAATTTTCCTAGAAGTTATTTATATTCATATTTCTTGTTAAAAATATTTTAATTTGTACAAAAAGTGTGGCGCGAACGTCAATAGGCTGAGTAAATTTAGAATGCTGCTGGTGTATACACCACAGATTTGTAAAAAAACCAAGAAAACAATTGACTTATATCAAATAATGCTATCTTAAGAGCTATTTGGTGGGACGTAAAATGTTCCTAAGTGTCCTTACTAAGGTTATTAAGGTGTCGATGACGTTGGAGTGCTTACAAGCGTCTCTAATCCTTAGTGAAAAATTTAATTCGCAGTTTTCTCTAACAATATAACTTGGAATTGCATCTCATTAAGTTCACTTATTCAAAAAGTATATTTTTATACATAAATCTAGTTGGTTGTTAAATAAATTGTGCCCTCGAACGACTACGTAGTATGTAAGCACGGTATGAAGTTCACGATCTGTATATACATATACATACCTTCAGATATATACATTACATATTACGACCGATTATCTTTTTTTCATTCACGATGTGCAACATATATTGCTATAGGTACGGTATATCTATTGTTTGTGGAAAATTAAAGAACTCACGTGAATTAAATATATTGCGTATAAAAATGACTACGCTGCAATGCGGACATGTTTACCGCGTACAAATCGTACAAAAACAAATGTAGTTTCTAAAATGTGTGCGACTCTTGTTGATTTTAGTCAAAACCATTCGCGGGCCTTCGTAGTTGACCGATGAGTTTCTGTGATTTATCGTTTTCGTCGCTAGTCCTACGTTATTTATAGTATGTATTACATTACCAAATAAATATTTTTTCCGGAATAGATGACGGACGACGGTTCAGTCGTTTGTACTCGTAAGTGGCTTACCGCTGTTTATTACCTATTTACTAAGTCACTTGTAATAATATAATAATATCTCAGTGAGAGAATGATGAGCAAACAACAGGGTTAAAGCGATTAATTAAAATAATATGAAAACGTAACCTTTTTTTATTAATAATTTCTAAGCCTTAGGTACTGCTGCCACTAGGTAGGTATGTCGTCTATAATACTATTTACTTTATTTTGAACAAAAGTAACTTGTGTTAATTAATAAAATGTGTTAATGTTATAGAAACTCGCTCTTGCGGTTTTCTTTTCGGCAGACTTGCGTGCTTTGGGAGAGGCTTGTATCCGACAATGAGACATAGGTTGTTGGTAGTTGGTGCGGACACAGTAGTAATATAGAATCGGTTCTATATTACTACATATATATCGAATACTGATAAATTTATGACACATTGTGCCAACGCCTTAGTAAGAGAAATGAGAATAAGCATTCACTGAGTAAAATCGGTGACGGTAGCTTACAAATAGGTATATAGTGATTTCGGACCCAAATTATTTTTGTGCATAGACTCAAACCGTCTTTGTTATAAATTTAATTTCAATTAAATTTTCTAGAGATATGTCCACGGGTCATCCTTAGTCGAAATTATGAAACCAAAATTCGAAAACCGTCATATCTCCAATAGGTAGGTTTCTTCTAAATTTTCCCTAGGTGGGTGTCTTAGGGCTAATTTACACAAGGATAGTCTCTCGAACGGTTCGGCCGAGAATATTATACATATACGATTCGCACATGCGTCCATTGTATGTAGTTACAATTCTCACCTAAAAAACTGTTCACATGATGATAAACACTTGATGACAGTGATCAGATGATGAACAGTTGTTTATACTAGCTTTTGTATTTACACAAGGAGAAACTCTCCATTGTAAATAAGGTATTAAAAATCGAGTTATAAGAAGACCGCACAAATGCAAAATCAGCTAAGTTAGTTACTGTATGACATGCATTTGATTAGCTTTTATCCCTATATCCGACAATCCTTTAAAATTCCTGAATAAAAAATCCGCAATTGAATTATTAAAAGCCAGTTTTCAATGAAATTCCCTTTCACCTTTATTCTGAAGTGAGAAAAAAGCGGTGTTATACAAAATTAAACCCCTCAACAAACAGACGCAGTCCAATGAGGGATGTAAAATCTAACGAGCGGGTTTCACCCTGATTTTCGTATGGACTCGCAACAACGCTGCGAATATTGTGATGTTATAAGTGCGAATATTATTATATTTATTACACGTGAGTTTTTGACGTAGCGAGGTTTATTGCGTAGTCAGTATTGGGGGCCATTTATAATTGGACGTAACAAAATTACGATTACGCTACAGATGTATAAAGCTCACGAGAGTAATCTCGTGTCTTCTCAAGTACTTTTTTATTGAAAGAAGCTGGCTGACGAACAGCTGGCCTACGGACATCCGCTATGTGTGCCAACCTCAGTCAAAAATGGTAAACGTTTACACGCTCACAGAGGTTTTGTATTTCAAGCAAATAACGAGAGCTCACTATTGAAGTAATATTTATTTATAACTTTTTAAACACTCGCGTTTTGTACTTACACATTTTATATTCTAAATCGGATCTGAACGTGTATAATAAAGATATTTGTTTATCTTTTATACATAATCGACGTTTCGGCACGGGTTACACCAGCCGTGTCGAAACGTTATACGCGTATACCTTTAATATACGCGTCCAGCCCCGATTTAGAATATAAAATAATATATTACTTATTTACACTAAAGTCCCAATAGATCTTTCAGCTCGAAGTGACGCCACTTACCCTTTAGGTCAAGTAACCCTCACTTTCATACTTGTATTACGTTATTTATTACCTTTCTTTACCATGAGAGTACTGACAACATTTTCTTTTTATTCAATGTGTTATCGTCACATACAATAAACATATTATACCCTACTAGAGCTATTGAAAATGGAGAATGAACCGAGAATCGTTTTTGCAAATTTCATTTTCTTGTGCACGTTTGAATGCAATGCTTTTCAATAGCAATTCCATTTTAAGTAACCTAGAATACTGAGGTTTTACGTTTAAATATTTATTTATTTATGGTTTATAAATATGGTTCTTATAAAAAAAAATTGCTTGTACTAGGCGAAGCTAGACATTAGATAAGTGGTCGAGGCGCTCTGCCAACTCTGCAGAGTACTAATTGGTACTTTCGTAACGCTGAAAAACTGCAAGGCGTACTTCGTAAAAATGGGTTCGTAGCAAGGACCGTTTAGTTGTTATTGCCACAGTAGTATTTATGTATAGAAAGAAAGCGGCAGACGAACAGACAGTCCACCCGATTGTAAGTGGATACTGTCGCCTATGAACATCTGCGATACATGCCAACATCAGTTGGCACGCGTTCCCTACCTGTGGAGATTGAGGAATGGATTTGCAGATAGGCTTGGGCAAATAAAAAGGATAGGATGTGGTGGAAATGGGCTCTGTATCGAAAAAATTAGTTTACCGAAAATTGGTTTGTACAAATCTACGTTAAATTATACTGTTATATACTCATATGTTAAACTATGTTTATATATGTTCTACATGTCATAAAAGGTGACAGGGATAACAAAGCGGCTACCACAAGCTCTGAGGGGCTACACCACTTCTAAAAGTGTGGACTCGCCAATCCACTTGGCCAGCGTGGCGTTTTAATGGCTTACATCTCTCATGAACAAACCATTGTGTATGAGGTGACCATGGGTCACCACCACCAGTGGATACCGAAAGGGCTGGTTGCATTGAATTGCGTAGGTTAAACTATACTATACTGTGAGATATCGTTATTGACATTATGTATAGTGGTAGAAAAGCAGATGAATTGGTACAGCAAGCTTCATGGTTCACTATAATTGAGAAATAGTCAAAACTGTCAAGTGGCAGATGTTATCAACTAATAGTCAGAGGCGGAAATCTGTCATAGATGTAATTTATGACACAACTTATGTACGGAGTGGCTCATAATATGATTTAGGTAGACTTTAACTGCTAAATGTCATGTATATTATGACAAATTACATACACCCGAGTAAGAGATTTTTGTGCCATGTTAAATTTGGCTTTTTTAATCAAGAAGATGCCAGTTCCATTGAAGAATTCTGTTACTGCATAAAGAGGTCGCCAGGTGAAATATTCAATTGCCTTAATACGCAAAATGCTCAATACGCATATTGTTCAATTACGCTAAATTTTCAGCACCGACGTAAAACCTTCAATACGTAAAACGTTACCTACGCCTATTGAACATTTTGCGTGTTGAACATTCAATATTTGAATAGTAGGTATTGAATATTTTGCGTGGCCACAAAAAAATATATTTATCACTTAACATATCGTATAATTTTTACAATATTACCTAGGAGCGGTTTTGGAAAAAAGTTTGGGATGAATGGAGAATAGGAAGTATAACGGAACGAGGTGTTCTCCTTATCTTATTATTACACTTCCCAGTCTTCCTTAGATGAGGAGTAAAGAGAATAGTGAAATATACTCTTTTATTCCATTGTACTTTCCACTCGATATTACAAGACAGGATGGGATGAAAAATGAGCTCGGGCGTATCTCACTGCCAACACGTACGTAGTAGGTACATTTAATTACGGCAGTCTTCTTTGAGGGAGGGGTAACTCGGCTAGTCGGGCGTTCCCAGCGGCTGTAGGATTGCAACTCTCCTTATAAATGAATTGACTGAAGAAATCTGGTCATTTTTAATTTATGGACGAGGAAATGTTGCAGGTTAAGCAAATCCTTAATTTGTTTAAGGATCCTTAACACTACGGTGTCTCAGGGGGATCTGTACGTACACGGATGGGGCCCATAACCGCTGACAACGCCTTTAGGCTCTGTATCGCGTGCCGTTTTAAATTTTCAACGACTTTGCTTCAAACCCTAGCACCCGTACTTGTTTGTGCAAACAAATTAATTATTTAAACTCAGAGCGCGGAGCTCACAAATAAACGAAGCCTATGAGAATGTTTGCTTAATGAATATTTTCATTATAAACTGGTATGAAGTGTGCCAGAAAATTATAATCAGGATTAGGTGAGGTATGATCTCATTTTCCAGAACGGAATTTTGATAGTCACATTTTAAATAGTAATACAATTAGTGTACCTATTAACAAACATATTCTTAGTAGTCACATATTTTTATAGAGGTTATAGGCGTCTATTATCGATGACGTTGGGGGACTTGCAGGTGTCCACGGGCGGCGGTACCCACCACGTGAGCCGTTCGCCCGTATGCCTACTTTAATATAACAAAACTATATATTTGTAAGGTAGTGTATTAGAACACCGTGCTGTACCGTATAACATGAGTTCTATTGCACGGATTTTGATGCGGTTTTGATAGTCTTGTCAGGTATTTCTTCCTAAAGGCAAGACATCAGTGTATGCACCACGTAAGCGGAGCTGTGGCCCAAGAGGTAGTAGCTAATTATAAATCTCAAATCAGTAGTATTGATTGCTATAAACCAAGTTAATAATCGAATATAACTATACTATTGCTTTGGATTTATTATAATACGTAAAGTGGGCTTTTGGACTTCTATGGAAGTACCGCCACTGGGCTTGTGTTATATCCAATCAGCACTGGATCCATGTGATGGTGTGAATCATGACCTGAAACCCCTTGGCGGTTATTAAGGGAAGCCTGTACAGTTGGACCTTACAGACTTTACTTTGTACATAATTTTTAGCGTATTTTTTGCTGCAAAAAGTTTATTTGCATATAACCGTGCTTCATTAAAAATAAACAAACCGTTACCAGCCACAGCTCTGGTAGAAATGTACACTTAATAAAAGGAGAGAATGTGAACAAAGTGTTGGTGGATCACATGTTAGAAGTATTGAAAAATACTTTAAACTTATGGGTTGTCGATATTATAAAAAGTTTTACAAATTGTAACAGAAAATTTGATAAGTATAAATATGTGTATATATTTTAATTTAAATCTAGTTTCTATGTGTCTCCTCCCGCGAAGGACATGGCGGGTAGAACTGAATGTAATTTTAGCTAAGTGATCAAAGTACACATTGGAGAGATGCCCATGGAGGACGAGAAGGTAGTTGTTTTTTTAACTAGAATACATCTTGACGCTATACAAATTTTGTATACATTTAACAAAAAAGTGAAATAACAAGTGTTTATCATCAACAAAACCTTTTTTTGTGGAAACAATACAACAGTTAAATTCGATCAGTCTATGTATCTCCACTGCTGGATATAGGTCCCTAGGCATCTCACAAGCACGCCACTATACACGATCTGCTCTTAAAAACTATACTATAAAGAATGTTAAACGATGCCACTAGAGAAAGAGCAATTGATTATTCAACGTTAGTTTTAATGATGCA
This sequence comes from Sesia bembeciformis, assembly GCA_943735995.1. Taxonomy (NCBI): domain Eukaryota; kingdom Metazoa; phylum Arthropoda; class Insecta; order Lepidoptera; family Sesiidae; genus Sesia; species Sesia bembeciformis. The sequence goes on from OX031034.1 coordinate 6,108,894, forward strand.
GGATTTATCAGTTCAATACATATTGCGTATTTCGCCCGTAGGATTGGAAGTAGCCTTAGGAAAGGAACCTTGGGGAATAGAACAAATTCAATTCTGAATAGATTTTTCCTTTCACGGAGGAAAATTAAATAAAGTATTAATATTGCGAACTTGTTTCATAGAAAGGAACGGTATAATGCTTAAGAATCTTTTAAGTTGTAGATTTTGATTTTATCCGTACGTGATACAAAAAAAAATATTAAATAAATGTCAGAGGGCTTAATGAGCCCTATCTAACAATCTGGATGTATTTGTATAGTTTGTTAGTGATTTTTTCCTAAATTCGCATGTAATGGTCTCTGCAATAGATACATTTCATCGAATTCTAAGAATGTAGAGATATTGCGTCTCTGCGTTTTCAATTGCCTATAATGGGGAATGTTCTGAAGAGCTGTTTAATTTGATGCTAACTTCTAATTTTTATCATTGCACCGCTTGTCATCGTCGTGCGGTTCATCCTCACTTCCTTGACATGGAGTCACTGCTTACAGTGCAGTTCAAAACACACTATATGAACCCGAAAGTTGTGGAATGTACTGCCAGCTAAGGTTTTTCCGTTACGCTACGACATGGGGCTCTTCAAGAGAGTTGTGAACAGGATTGTGCAAGGTCGACAGCGCACCCGCGTGTTGCTCCTGGTGTTGCAGGTGCCGGTGCGGCGGTGACCACTGAGCATCATGTGGCCCGCCCACTTGTCAGCCATTTATTAAGCTACAAAAAATCTCCCATTTAGGGAGAATATCTTCGTATAATTATATTTGATGATCACCATATAACATTTAATTATATTTAATAGTCACGATCACTCATTTTGTTGTAAAATCTAAACATTGAGCAACACAAGCTTTCAGTAATTATAGAAATTAAATAGTACCCATTAGTCTAGTACCAAAATAATATTTTACTGCCTACAGCGGCTTCACCGCTTAATTTATTTCTGCCCTCAGGGTCGTGACCCTGCAACCTATCAATTTTAGCCGTACATTACCAGCTCGGCAGCAGTCTGGTTTTCACAAATTTTTAATTCGATTCGTTAGACAATGTAAAATGCCATGTCAGCCTATAACGTTCCACTGCAATGTACAGACCTGCCCTTATAATCATGGAAGGGTTTTGGGCCATAATCCCATGGGGGCCCAAAACGATAAGGTGGTTGGTTACCTGTGCCCCAGATTGTTATACCTCCAAGACGCGAGTTTTCTAATGATGATTTCCACCGTGCTAGTAGTAATTAAAAGATATCGTACATACGAGTAAGTAGAAACAGTGGTAATGGTAGTCTTTGGACACCTATTTTTGGCTTACATTCGTGAGGTCGTGAGTTCGCATCCCAGCCTGTACCGCTAAATTAGATAATATGGTAATGTGTAGATAACATTCAGTACAATTTATTGGAAAACAACTGTGGACACAAAAGGACTAGATTATTTTTCTTTCTAAAATGCTTTTTCCTAGAAAAGCCTTAGAGCCTTCATCAGCCTTTTCAAGGATGAAAGGTGATTTTATTTTAAACCGTCATTAATTAATTTAGATATTCTTTATCTTATTTTTAACATATTCTGTAGACGTTGAAAATTCATAGGTCTTTCTCAATATAATTGATGTTTAAAGAGTTAACATTTTAAAACGTCGTAACAAAATAGTCATTTTGTCGTTACTGATTAGATTAGGTAGACTACGTATAAAAAAACCTATATAAATATAAATTTTATAAAGGTTTCCTGGAAGAGATCCCGTTGGAGATAAGGCCACCTATTGTACTTTTCGTGTTACTTACCTAACTTGTCTTTCTGCAACATGTACCTATTGGTGTACAATAAAAGAGTTTATCTATCTATCTATCTACCTCAGGACGTGCCAAGATTTGTCGTTATAGACTAATGTTGGCATGTATCGTGGAAAATTCAAGTAGAATAAAATAATTTTAAAATCATACCGAAGTGAAAAGATTCAAGTACCTATTTACATGTCACTTACGAGAATCCTTAGTTTTTATACGAGAGTTTTTGTCTTAAATGCAAACGCACCTTTACTGTCGTGAACTTAAGATATTTCGTGATCACATCATGACAGCCAGTATAATTAGACGCGCTTACCAAGAAAAGCTCAGCGTTATCACAAATTATCTATATGCAAATATTGTGCAGTATATTATGCATATTATATTAGCTACTTATAGCTCCTTGAGTATTTACAAGAAAAGGCGTTACGGTATGTGCTAGTTAGATAGACAAATTTAAGTATTTGTGTACTTTATTTTATAAAAGTGGTCAATTTCAGGAGCCTTCAAGAATACACATTTGCACGTTGGGTTTGAATATTTTTAATAAAGTTTCAACAGTGATATTTTTGGAATTACTGGACAGATAATTCAAAGGAGATAAGACATAAATTAAACATAAGAATATTAAACAGTCAGTAAACTGAAGACAAAAAAGTGGAAGTACTAAAAGATAGATGAGGAGAGTAAACGGTGAATGAATTAAAGACAGAATTTCACGATTGAGCACGTTTTATCTTCAGAGGAAGTGAGTGATAAGTGTACTTTCGCAGGAGAACATCCAAGGTATATGCTAACATCAGTCATGAATGCGGCCCAGGGAGTCTATTCTGATTTTACCCTTCCGAAGTTTCGGGGTCGACCAAAGATCGAATAAACGAAGTGATATAACTGACTATTCGTCCTTCGGATCTCTATACATCAGGTATCTCTGATTATTCAAAGGGTGAGATATTGTTATAGTGAAATTTGACGTTTGATCCCCAAGTATCTCTTGTCAAAATCTATATTTTAATCGTTGTCTCGAGCGATCGGAGTAGTTTCAAATGTCAAATGAATTTCGTTCGGGCTAATATACCGTAGTGAACGTTTTCATGGTAGGAGTATGCCGAATGTTCTTTTTTTGTGTTTTCGGAGTAGACCCCCAAAATGCAACGCTACCTTTGGTGATTCATGAGTGGATTTGAACAAATAAATCGATGGTGGAAATAGTGGGGAGGCAGATTTTTTGTACGTTTTAGAAAATAAAGTGTTTCTAAAGGTATAGACTTCGATGAACCCTATCCAACGATATTATATTTGTACCTATGTATAGACGAGGAATTTAATTTTTTAGAAGTATAATACATTTCATAGCAATATATCCTGTTTCTTTTTATATGTCGTAGTCTGATTTTTAATGACATAACTTCTCTCGGTTATTCTAAAGTTGACTGGGAAAGCTTTCTTGTAAGAATAAGTCCACTTTTGTATTTATGGTAATATTATAATTCCTTGTTGTAACAATTCATTATGAACAACAACAATGTTTTATTTAATTATTTGAAAATACAACATCGTCGTAATTTCGTGACTACGGATCAGATTTGGCTCATTTTAAGAACATCCCATAGGTATTATTTTTGATGCATTTTACCCATAGGTAAAATTGACCGTGGTCACGATTCAGACCGCGTATAATTGACTAAATATGAAGTTGTCCCTTAATTTTCTCTCTCGCTGCTGCCACACATCCAAATAAATGTCCAGCCAATTAAAAATGGTAGAAATTAAACAGTGTGACTAATTAAAGCCCACATTGCCTCTTACATCAACGTGGCGATGTAGGTCAGCGCTATTTTCAGGCGGTTTTGTACTCGTAGCATGCGGGTTGTTTACGAACTACCAGTCAGTATTATGTACTACGGATGTTAGGGTGGAACAGTTCTTGTACTAATTTGTAGTTTTTGTTCCGCATTAATAGAATGCAAATTTTTTCAACAAGAGCGAACACTGCTGGTGATGATTAATCCGAGTATTTGTTCTTTTGCATTGTTATTTTTTACTAGCTACCCATCCCGAGTTTGTACGTATAGGATACGGTTTTACGTAACAGCTATCAACCTCATCATAAACCTATATGTAGTTTTGCGACTTATTAATTTTTACATACAAGTGTTTCAGAGACTATATAGTGATAATATAAATTGCATGTACAGTGCCTACTTAAGTTTTCAATGGTTAAAAACCTGTTTGTCGATATTATTTACGTTATATCACGTTATATCCTCAAGTAATAACTTATTAATATTATTTACATTGTTAATACTCAATTTTTCATATTGTTTAAAGAGAATGCCGAACACAGGCATTTAATTGGAAACAGTGTTTTCTCTCAAATACGCAGGCAATCTTCCTGTTCAACGAATGCTATTGACGCGAAAATTCTATTAGCTTTTAGTTTTAAAATTCACCGATATTGCTTCGGGTTGTAGGCACATTTATTCGTTGCCGAGCAAATAACACGCTCAACTCTATCAAATATGCATGGAGATTCCGGTTCCCGTCTTACGTACACTATAAACCAATTTTTTAAACTACTACGCCGGTCTACGCCCTAAGGAGGGTAAAACGTAAAAATAACGTGCGTATGTACCTACATGTAAATGTTATGCAGTTACGCTTGTAACGTCTCAAGATATAGACCACGATGAGAGCATGACGATCTTTTAAATGCATTAAAAATCGTTTAGTAACTTGACTACCCAATATTTTGAATTTTCTAATAAAGATGTGGGGAATAAGCGGTCGTTCTCCTTGATGGTATGCGGATATTGTTTCAAATAAATGACTGCGATACCCGTCAATACCAACCTATAATTATTATTGAGTTTAGAAACCAGCGTAAGGAAATAAGATTTCATCCACATGCATCGGTTCGGTATAAAATATTTACAGAATGTAGGTATTAATTAATGTTTTCAGATAGGTATAATAAAGCAAAATAGGGATTTTGTTACTTTTTAATTAAGTACATAATTTGCTCTAGAGAGAATATTGATATTTTATTTTGATGTTTTAAATATTAATCCTGAAGCAATCTTTTTGTTTGGTATTTTCCTAATGTCAGTGGGAAGCGTATTCCAGATAGTAGCTACTCCTTAACCACTTGAGCGGTGAAGGAATGATATGAAGCCGGTGCGACAAAGAACATTGTTTAAAGGAGAATTTTCAGCGGAGTGAAGACGATGATTGTGGACAGTGCCGTGAAGCTCAAAGGTGTGGAAGAGTCTTTACCCCTTAGGGGATATCAATCGTAACAATATTAAACCTTGTTGTGTCGAAATAAAATAGATCGATTTGATGACGACGATATTTGAACACCGATTAACCCAATTAGCCTGCAAAAGGTTTCGGATTCGATTTTCTGTCGGATAAACATTTTTTGGAAAACTATGTAAGAATTCAAGAATATAGCGACACGGGGATTCCTAGTGTGAACTGTGAACTGTCGAGTGTGGTGTTAGTTATTTGAAAAAGAAAGTACCTACGATATGACGTGCTGTTTTGATTTGTATTCCGTTACTTTGAAGGTTGGTTTGAAGCTTTGAAGGTTTTGTAGGGGGAGATGGTATGCTGCATTCCCACAGCCGCTGGGCGCATTTGACTGTCCTACTTTGTCGTTTCCTACTTTGTCGTATTTCCCCAATGTACGTACGTGTTTCGGTAGTGAGTGAGATATGCCAGAGCCCATTCCCACTCCATCCTGTCGCATTCCTACCCATTTTCCCAACCCTCTCTCCCAATCCATTCCTTAATCTGCAAAAGTAGGCATCGCATCCGGCGGCTTGCCAACGTTTGTCATTCTGGACTGATGTTGGCATGTATCGCGGATACCTATGGACTACTAATCTTTCGAATAGTGGTTAGCCAATACTTTACGAAGATTTCCATTATCTAAACAGTCCCTGTATTGTTATTATTATTTTTTCTCGTAAACACGCCAAGTTTTCTCTTGTATTCTATTCTGTATATAGAATTAGTAAGATATACTAATTGTAGGTACGTATCTCGACAATTTTCTTGTTTCGTTACCCTATTGTTTCCTTTCTTTGTTATTTCTCGGCCGTTCGTGTGGATATTGTGCTTAGAATATCTCGTCCGGATGAAAAAAGCTCTACAACCTAAACGGAGATGGATGGAGTCAAAAATTACCCAAAGATTTCGGCCAAGATTAAAATAAGTAAATGCTTTATTATAGAAAAGGTAAACGAAAATATATTAAAAAGAGTCTTCTATGTTAATATAGTTTAATAAATGTCAGTCTGGTACATTTCAAGTTTATAACTTACGTTCATTTTTATTATTCTTCTAATAAGAAGAAAAACTGACATTCTTTCACGACAGAGGTCGCTTTGAGCGACTATTCCTATATAAGTTATGGGTTTTTGGAATTAGATAAAAAGGAAAGTATTAATCTGAAAATTCACTTGGATTGTTTGAGAGTTGGAAATTTTCAACTATCCGTTTTGCTTAGTTTATCTACTGTGAGAATATCTACGTATATCTACTTCGAGAAGATATTGTTTGAAATACGTTTTGAGTGTGTTTGTGTAATGTTGGATTCATCACAAAATAATCCTAAGCTGAGGTCCAAAACATGCCGATATCACTATTGGAGAATCTAATTACAGTTCATTTTTTCTATCTTCATCAGGTGCGAAATGATCGAGACTGACAAAAGCCTAATTTCGCAAGAGACGCCTTCTAATAATGTTATAAAGCGTTGGGTAGGACAGTCTGACTCGTGAGAAGTGCTGGATTGGAGAATATGGCACAAGAGAGGACCTATAGAGAGACCGCAAATGATGTGGAAAGATTATATTAAAAACTAGCGACCCGCCCTTGCTTCGCTTCGGTTTATAAGTATTTATTTTTCATTTTTTTTTTTTCAAAATTTCAGAATTAAATATAGCTTATATTAGACACGGATAATGTAGCTTCCTATTTCTGAAAGAATTTTTGAAATCGGTTCAGTAGTTCCAGAGATGACCCCCAACATACCCACAAACAAACACAATTTTACCACATTATTATATTAGTATAGATGTGGCGGCCAGCAACAGGACTTTAATTGACCAAAATAGGAATAAATGAATAAAGTTAATAGAGGCCCACACTAGGCTGTTCTGTAAGTCCTATATAATTACATTATCCTTAGTCAGTGGCATTGTGTGGTATTACGATAGTCTTAGTCTAGTCTAGTCTATGGTCTTAATCTTTAATATTACGATAGTCTGTGGTCACACTGTGAGCTGTTATGTTACTTTATTATAAAAGAAATAAGAATATGTTTGTATGAAAAAAAAATATTTATGTATAAGAAATTAACAATTGATTGAGAAGTAAACGATATATAATTTCTTTAACTAATTTCGATAACCGAATGCCACCACAGGCAACTGGTCTAAGAAGGCAAAATAAGAAAAAGAGGAACGAACTTCACAGTTTATATGCTCAGACTATGTAATTTTATCTTACAGCCTTTGAAGATGAAAAGAGTTCTCGTTAAAAGTTCGCTAAAACTATAATACTTCATAACTACTTTGTAAGCGAGGAAAATTCTAGCGCAAATTAATTAATCTACGTTCTTAGATGAGTTTATTAAGACTATGTTGTTTAATCTACCTTCCGAGTCTAGGCTCTCGGACTACTAATAACCCCGTAACGTTCTTATTAAACTTTTTATGCGATTACGAATTAGGCTGTTAGGATTAAAAACCGAAAAATTCAGATTTTAATTACGCTGGAGTGATGTAATATTATATTTCAACTGAAGGTCTTAGGTCGCTACTATTTTATCTAGTTCCGAATAATCTCAATAATGTTAAAATATCCAATTTCATAAGCTTCTTCACGAATAACTCCTGTTGCAAAATTTATTTTTTTAAATAATTAAAAAAAATATGCGACATTACAAAGATACATGCATAGTATAATATAATTGTAACAGGCCGATGTCTGTACATTATAGATATTGAAAAAAAAACTAATATGGGGGGGTCTTTATTAGAGCAACAGAGGCCAAAAGAACAGTTTTTAGAAATTTTGTCTGTCTGTCTGTCTGTCTGTATGTTTGTACACGCATCACGCAAAAACCACTGCATAGAATTGAATGCAGTTTTCACCGATGTATTGCTAGAGGTCTAACTTAAAATATAGGCTTCATTTTACCGCAGGAAAATATCTTATTCCGATTGTTTTAAATTTAATAAACCGAAGCGAAGTGAGGGCGGGTCGCTAGTAATAGAATAAACATTATGCACAATCTTCCTCTTTCAATCGTTTGGGGTCACATAATCACCGTCGAGCTAGTGATACTTAGGTATCATCGTTACTTAGGTCTAAATTCAGTGGTAGGTGCGTATGGGTCGGAGTTAATAGGTACTCACAACTTCGAGAATAAATAAATAAATATAAAATCGCCCCAACGATATTACCTAGTACATGCTCAGTAAAATATCAGTAAATACTGAGCACTAAGGTAAGTAATTAACTAGAGTATAGGCAAGTCTCTAGTATTAAAGTGTTGATATGGTATAGAGAGACCTTTTTTCTCGATGATTTTCTTTCACCGTCGAGATGTACTTACTATGAGTTTATTATTTACTCAATTTGATAAACCAGCCAATTGTTGATCCTTTCACGACTTTTATGTTTATGAATCTGTAAAATTACTTTCGTACAATTAAATGGCATAATATGTTATTTGTTCGCAAGTTATAAAGGCATATGTAATTATCTGACACAGTCCATAATAATTATTAACTCTATAATGAAGAATGAATTATCAAAATAATTTTGAGTGAATTAATTATAAGATAGTCCAGCCTTATCAATATTGCATACGACTACAAATAAAACAATAACGTAATTTTAATCCGCTTGAACACTGTCAACAGCCGTTCTCGCACTCATTTGACACGCTAGAGTCGAGGGCGTTAGTTATTCATGTCCAGTTTCCCCAACCTACAGTTAATTATGATGGGGTGCCTCGTCGAGCACAACTTTCAAATTGGATTACTCGCACCATCGCTCTCGCAGCTAGTTGAACTATAGACCAATGACGGTAGAGATTGACTACCAGTAGAGGACCTTGGTTATGTTAAAATACAAGTTGTCTCCATAGAAACGCACGACTCACAGCTTATTTGTGTGCCTGTCGTCTTTGTACGTGCAAATTTTCAGAATCGAGGTATTTAAGCCACCCCGTTTAATGGGAACCCAGTCAGATTATATGCAGTTTTATGTAAGAATATGTATCTTTTAACTGTACCTTTAAACATAATACGTTATTTAGAATGAAATTACTCGTATAAAAGATTGTTATTAGCCAACTATAGCGAAGCTAAAGATGGACTGTATGCTCGTCTGCCGCCTTCGCACAGTAAAAAAAATTAGGTATAGTTCTTTCATCTCACGAAAGCAAGTTTACGCTTAGTAGTGGTAAATTGTTGTAGTGTGCGCCGCTGCGTCGCGTACCCAACTAGGCTTGTTGAAAAAGTATCGATATATCGATATTTTTAATTCGATATATCGATATTTTTGGCCGATATATTTTGATCCGATATATCGATATATCGATACAAAAGATCCAATATCGAAAATTGTGTCAAAAACGATATTTTTTTTATTTATATAATTAAAGTCGCTAGAATCCAAAACCGTAAAAGATAGGAACGAACGAAAAAAAAATGACTGTATTGTCTATGTTTTGTTTGCGTTGCGCGTGTGTGTGTGCGGCACTTTCATTCGCGTCGTGAGTTCTTTTGAAGGTACTTTGTGTCATTATATTCTCTTTGCTTTGTGTTATGTATTGTGTCGCGAATGATCACGGTACCTAAATAACCTCAATCTCGTGAATTGTTTACTTTTTTCTAATTCGGAATTCGTGTTTCATGACGTGAATCATGTCGTCGTCCAGCAGTAGTGCTGTGTGGAACTTTTTTAAAAAGACCAATAAAGATAATGTTACTTGCAATCTGTGTGGTAAAAGCTATAAAACTAGTGGCAATACAACAAATTTAGCAGCACATTTGCGAAACAAGCATTACCATGCATTCTCAAAGTTTAAAAATGCTGGTGGCAAGTCGATCTTGGAATCGGAACCTAAAACTAAAAAATCCGCATTGGAACAACAACGAAGATTGCCATTCAGAACTAGTTCTCCTATCGCGTCAAATAGTTTATCTTACATAACAATTGAAAATATAGCGGATTTGTCTGTAACCAGTCCCGAAAGTTATGATGTAAGTATAACTAGACTAGATAAGTGATAAGTTAGTCTCAGTAACGAGTGATGTGAAGTTGCCAAAAAGTATCGATATCGATAAATTCAAAATATCGTGTATATTTCATTTTCAGGCTGAATCATCTACTTCCGTTAAAAATAATCAATACAAACAAATAACAAAACAACCTACACTCATGGACATATTGGAAAGAAGTTCAAGCTATGAAGGTAATTTTTTAATTTATGCCGCTCTAGTCTGATATTTTTATGACTCGTATTCTCTACCTCTATTTTAAATTTGTTCTTATCTGTTATCACAGCAGGAGGTCAAAAAACAAATGGAATAAATGAAGCGTTAATTTACATGATTTGTAAGGACAACATGCCTTTTTCCTGCGTAGAAAAACTTGGATTGCAAAAATTCACGTACGTTATTTGTCCACGCTACAAGCTTCCCTCGCGAGCTAAGGTAATCAAACTAAAATATTTTATTTATGTTTTATTTTGTCTATTTTTACATTATCATTTTTGTTCATTATTCATTGTAGGTAACCAGCTTAGTCGAACAGCGATATACTACTACGAAAGCCATCTTAAAAAAGAAACTAAGTGAGACTGAAAATATAGCATTGACAAGTGATATATTAACACTCACCAACTCGACAAGGAGTTTCCTAGTTATGACAGCGCATTTTTTGAACGCCACAGAAGTCTCTGTTCCAGAGCTAGAGACGGTAACGTTGACAGCACAGAGAATGTATCAAGTAAGTAAACTGTATAAATAAAACAAATTTTTTGAAAATAATAATAGCATTAACGCGTATCTACAAAAAATTGCGTTTAATTTTTTGTGGTGAAATTAATAATTTCTTTTTTTTTCTACAGGCACACACAGCTGATTACATACGAGAATGTTTTGAAGATATTATCAAGGAATTTTTAATAGAAAAGACAAGTATCCATTCAATGACCACTGATGGTCATTGAAAAGACAAGGGAGACAACAAGAGAATCCCTTGTATGACGCATTTGATCAATTTAATAGTAGATACCGCATTGACGAAAGATAATGCTTCTGTTCTGGAACTTGCTAATCGAGTCAAATCTATTGTGACATATTTTAAACAATCTGTCAATGCAATGGACGAATTAAGAGCAGAGCAACAGAGTCTTCAAAAAAAAGAAGGGGAAGTGCTAACACTCATTCAGTCGGTCAGCACTCGATGGAATTCTTGTCTAGATATGCTAGAAAGATTCAATAAGCTGTCAGCTATAGTGGCTAAAATTTTATCTGGTAGGAGAAATGCGCCAGATATTCTAGCATCGTCGCAGCTGAATGTCATCCGAGAGCTGATAATACTGCTTACCCCATTTAAGCAAGCCACTGAAGACATTAGCGGTGATTATTATGTGAGTGCTAGTCTAGCAATACCAATTACTAATAACACGACTGGAACACGAAAAGCCCTCAACAGTATTAGGTATTGGCGTAAAAACTAGTTTGTTGGAAGGGGTTACTACACGACTAAGGCCCCTGGAGGAAAATTTATACCTGGCAAAAGCTACGATTTTAGATCCGCGTTTCAAACGTATGCACTTCAGTTCCGCACTGGCCGTTTCAAAAGCAATAGTTGAGCTATCAGATGAAATACGCGCAGAACACAGGCGACGAGGACAGCTATCGCCTAATCTGAATACTGCCACAATTTCTGAAACACAAAATTCTTTGACGTCAGAATCAGAGTCATTATGGTCTCGACACGATGACAATGCAGCTAATGTAGCCTCTCGAAGTAACAGAATGCCGGACGAGTTGAAGCAATTCCTAGATGCTCCAAATCTATCCCGTAAGGAAAACCCGATAAAGTTTTGGATAGACACGAGACATTTTACTCCAGTTCTTTCGAATCTGGCACTTAAATACTTGACACCTACGGCTTCCTCTGTACCTTCAGAGAGAGTGGCTTCTGCCGTAAATCTGGCGGTTCCTAACAATAGGAGCCGGCTGACAGCGGAACATGTAAAGAGCAGAGTTTTTCTACTTTCGCTACTGGACAAATACTGGTTTGCCTGATATAATAAATAGGTGTTAAAAATATTAGTTAGAAGATAGCTTTTTAGTTTTTGATATTTTTGTAATTTTGCCTAATAAAAAGGAATACTGATAAAAATACCTTCGTTTTTATTGCGATTTTTGTATATTAAAATAATGTACATTTTATTTAAAAATGACTATTGATATTATTGAGTTAGGCTGAACTAAATACATTCTTATTTTAAAACCGCAAATTTTTTTTTAAATTTGACCGATATATATTTTTTTTCACTTCCGACATCCCTATACCCAACTAAACGTTTTCAAGTTTACGCACACTAAAACAATATACATGTACGAGCACAACCACTACTACGCGTAATCCGCTTTCGTGAGATGAAAGAACTATATCAATTTATTCATCTTGATTACGCTATTGTCATAGGATATATATTTATGAAATAATTCCAAAATGACGGCAGTTATTTTAAAAAGAATTGAGTTTGATATATTTTTTTTAAATATATTTTTGATATATTGGGCTAATAGATATATGTTAGAACACCGACCAAGCTGTCGTCATATAAAATTAATACTGTATAACAATATGTATTGGTACTATATTGGTCTATGTTTACTATACTATATATATTTTACAAGCAACGTTACATAAATAGGCTTCCCGATTTCACCTGCATCCCGATTTCACTCGTATGCCACCTTCGAATGGGATGCCACTCTATGCCCAACTAGCAAAATTAGGTCTCGTAGAAGTCATCAATGCGTTTTCGTAAATGTTTAATGCATTATTAATTTGTAATGTAACAGTTTTGTGGACTTGTATAAGTCCCACAAAATTCAAGACATTCAGTCTTGAATTTGTCATGTAACAGCCATGTAATATGCTAATTAGTTTATCTTGAAAACGTCATAATTTGTGCAACAAATATTTTACAGTGCCAGGTTATTTAAGGTTATTTAAGAGGTAACAAGTCAGGTTTAGTGCAGTTAATTATTTTTTGTATTTGAGTTATAAAATAAAACAATTATTAACAGAAAATTAAGGGTGACATGTTGAGTAGCTCTCGAATTATTTAATTCACATGTGTTTTGAAAACTGAGCATTCATTCGTAGTACTTAAGTTTCAAATTTTACTTTTTAATGAACTCCTCATCTGCTTCACCCCGACTAGAAGTTGAAAACCATGTTTCTTTGATTATAACGTATGATGTGTCATCTAGTCTATTCGCATATCGATGATCACACTCAAATTATCTGTGCGAAGGTAAGTTTTATAATGTGAGTTTGTATTTAATTTGTAATGTCTCCCATTTTCTATGCATTTACTGTAATAATGATTATTAGCCAATTGATTTTAATAAAACTGTTACAAGACCTAAGAACTGGACACATGTTTTATGCAGCTTCTGTAGTGATAAGAAATTGTTTCCATGTCTTACGTTCTACGCTATTATAAAGAATATTAGGGTTCCTTAAAGGTTAGGAAAACTTTTAAAATTTTGCTAACGCTCTCAAGTAGTGGGTCTACAATTAATATTCCACTTCTTGCAAACAATCTAGTACTTACATGCTAATCTGTCGTAATTAAGAAAACAATATAGATTTTTGTATAATTTAGTGAGAAGGAAATTAAAATAAAATGCAATTCTTCAAACAGCTTAATTATTTTGGTTTTCAGGACAACATTTCAGTTCCAGACTGAATGTTAGTATGTCAGAAAATTCAAAGGAATGATTTGATTCTCCTAACTCAAGAAGCTGACAACATATTTACATCTTAACAGTCTCAAGAAAAAATATCTCCGGATTTTGTTGTGATTTATAGTCCACTTTCAAGTTCTTCTAATTGTGCTACAAATGGTCACAAATAAGCATCTAAATATGAAGGTCTTTGTCCTTCATATATTTACAAGACTTTTGCTCTTGTCTTATTACAGTATATTACAATGCGTTTACAAGCATATTAGCAAAAAACAAAGCTATTTTACGATTTGTAGCATTACAAGCTTTAAGTTACAAGACTATTTTGTAACAACTGTTACTGTCAATCAGTAAGTCAATTGTAATCTCACATATCAAAATGTATGTATGTTTTAAGTGTGTGTATGCATGTATGTATGTATGTATCTATGCATTTATGTATTGTATTCATCTTAAGTGAGTATATATGTATAAAATATTATTATTATTAAGTTATATTATGTTAATTTGATATTATGTAAAATTGCACCATGTACTCGTACTTATTTTTGATATTTTTACATATCTGTTTTCTCCTTACCACGCAAAGGTTGCCTGGAAGAGATCGCTTTGGCGATAAGGCCGCCTGTTGTACTTTTCGTATTGTTTTTTTGCAACACGTATTGGTGTTCAATAAAGAGTTTATCCTATCTATCTAAAAAGATTTTGTGAAATTTTCAAAAGGTCCGTATATTTCAGCCATGTGAATTATTGATGGTTTATTTAAAAGGGAAGGCTAATGTACTGCTCACGATATATTTTTCGTTAGTAGGTTGATGGATATCACTACCGTACCTAACAATGTGCGAGCAAATATTTATGACATCATCATAGAACTTTCGCAGTACACCTACTGCTATGGATATTCAAATGAGAACAGTGTATTTATGTGTTCGTAATGATAAGCATTTTGGCCTTCGGTTGAAGTTATGATACTGTTTACTCATCAATACTGGTCCACCTATACTTGTGTGTGCACTCCAATTCTCCGTGAGTATCTTGTACCACTTCAAACGATCGTACGCTGGCAGGTGCAATTACCGTTCATATGATGTGAAAGGAAAGCTGATTTTTATGCTAATGTGGATATACTGTGTTCTGTACATTATCGGGTTAAAATGTATAAAGGTAATTAAATTAATTATATTATTATGTACACACACTATAGGAGTAGCTCGCGTTCAATTCGAATATTTATATAGAGCAGTTATAACATAAATTACATACAGTTATGGGGGGGCGTTCAAGTATTACGTAACGCAATTTTTGAAGATTTTTGATCCTCCCTCCCCCCCATGTAACGCGCCGTAATGTTTTTCTGTACCCTCTGTACCGTAATGTTTTTTTCTGGGGAGGGGCCCTCCCTAAACGTTACGTAACAACCAAGTGACCATTTTTACCTAAAAGTCACAACTATGTTGCCCAAATTACCTGAAAGTCGCTAAAATACCCCGTAAAACTTAAACGAAAAGGGTTGCCAACTTGGGAGATTTTAATTCACTAGCTTTTTATTTAAATAAAAAAAAAAACAATGTTACGTAACGCGTTGTTCGAACCCCCCTCCCTCCCCTGTAACGCAACGTAACGTTTTACAAGACACCCCCCCCTCCCCCAAATTGCGTTACGTAATACTTGAACGCCCCCTGGCATCTGATTTTAAACGAGGGAAAATTATTCAAAAGTATGAAAAAGATTTTTTAGCAAATGAAAGATAAGAATAAATAAGTGATTTATGTCTTGCGTTGTTTACAGTTTTGACATTAAGATTTTTCTGGGGCGCTTTTACTCACCGATGATTGCTTGATTGCCCATCAATAAAGATGATTGCTACAATTTATTTTGAGATCAGTATTTTTAGAAAAGTCCAGCTAGAAAATATAGCCATGATTCTCGTCAATTTGTTACCTATACAAAGTTTTAGTACATACCGATGGAAAGGATTAGATGTCCAATATAGGATTATTGGCTTCAAAGAATACAAAATATTTTGTTGTAGTATTTTAGTATTTGTGGTACAATTGTTTCATGTTCCGAAATAAATAAATAAATAGAACTTTTCCACTTTTTTTCATGAAACAGATTTCTTGATTCAACTCTCTATTTTGGTGAAGATGATATATTAATTAAATTAATTGATAGGTAAATAATAATTCATAATTAAAGAAAATGGTATATATGTCATTGTCATGATTTATGCATAACTCATAAACTATAAATGAGTAGACACGACACACGTAGACAAGTAGACGACATACTTAAATCTAAAAGTACGCGATACCCCACACGATACAAAATCAAAGAGATTGAATTACTCTTCGATATAATGTTTGTTCTTAGCTTATCGGTCTTGCGGAGGTCAAGTCAACCTATACATCTTTTCCAAGTCGTTTGCCACCGATAAAATCTGGACTTGATCTCAGTATGATCTCGACATTAACTACGTCCTCTTCGGAACGACTATCACGTCTACCCCATAATTCATCAAAAAACTAATTTGGAGAAAATATCACTTCAATTCGAGGAGAATGAGGTTGGAAATTACACTCGAGCATAAGTTTTAGAGTTGTACAAGTATAACATGAAGCTCAGTGACAATTTGGAGAACAAAGTTAGCTAATTGCGGGTTTTAGGCTACGTCCGCAGAGACGGAGCGTCGCCTGAATGTGAAGTCGAGTCGCTGAAAATTTTACTTTGTAGTTGAAGTGTTGAGAGCGTTCAAAAGTGAATGTTCTTACCCTTTGTCTTTCCATTTAATAAGATGTATCTTAGACCCACCTTATCGTTTCCGTTGGTAGAATAATACCAGAAAGATCTGAGTAGCCAGAAAGATTTGCGACAAAGAGTTTTTATCTATGAAACACTGGCTGATTTTGATGTCAATTAAAACTATGACTATCTATAACATAAAAACAAAACATTCCAAATTTAAATTTCCCTCCATATTATTTTACGAGCTGAATCAAAATATCGTGTCTTATTAAAAAATGGGTATTCGACGGAACATTTCCGCGCTATGATTTTGTATGCTTTTAAACGTTCTTTAAAACCTGAAGATTCTTTTAAGTGACTTCAAATGGTGTTTACAAAGGCAACTGTGTATTGTTGTTACAATGAAGTTAAGCGTGGTCGACTAGCTGACGAAAAAAGAAGCGGTCGCCCTTTAACGGCTGTTACGGTAGAAAAAGAAAAGAAAATGGTGGCAGTGAAAAATTTCATTTGTGAAAACAGCGAATTACATACAAGGAGATTCAGGAGAGATTTCAGTTTACATCAGAGAGTATGTATGAAATATTACATGGACATCTACGAGTCAGAAGGATAGTATCGCGCTGGGCGCCGCACAACCTCATTGAATCTCAAAAACAAGTTTGTGTCGAATGGTGCCGTCATATGATAACAAAATTTGAAGCAGGATTGTCTCGACGTGTTTACGACATCGCCATATGTGACAAATTAATCTACTCTTTGGCTGTTTCAAAGTGAGCTAACCCCCCCTACCAAAGTGAAAAGAACAAGAAGCGCTGGAAAAATTTAATCGCAAGTTTTTTTAAAAAGTTTCATCAAGTAAACCATATTTGATATCTGTACCAATACGAAACCAAAGCAGCATGGTACGTGGCATGATACGTAGCATGGTACGTAATGCTGAATGGTATGTAGCCACGCGCTTGCCAAACGTTTTTACTGCAGTGAGTACTCCGTCCAAACACAGGTCTCCGCGGACTGCTGCTGCCCCACGACAACGCGCCCGCTCACTCAGAGCTTAAAACAAGGGACTTCTTGAACAGTACTTCGGTTAAAGTTTTAGGCCATCCTCCAGTTACAGTCCCGATTTGGAACCTTATGCCTTTATTTCTCAAAATTAAATCCCAATTAAAAGAGTAGCAGTTTTCGTCACCGGAAGAAGCGCTCTAACTACGTTCGAAGAGGCTGTGAAAGAGGTACCTGAGAATGAGTGGAAAAAATATTTTCAAAATTGGTTGAGACCCATAAAACTTTGTATAGATGCAAGTCGAGAGTACTATGAAAAAATGTAACAAAAGAAAATGGAAACCGTGTAACAATTTTTTCTTTTTCGCAAAACTTTCTCATTTTTCTACAGCAAGAATTAAATTCTACAAATATTTTTTAAGACGGGTAAAATCTTTTAGTTACTTCTACTCGTAGATAAGTAGCTCTATATAAGAGAAGTGATGGTGTGGGTATTTTTTTTATCGAAACAAGGCGACAGACGAGCCAACAGTCCACCTGATGGTAAAAGAATACTGTCGTCCTTGGACATCCGCGGTACATGCCAACATCAGTCCAGAATAACAAACGTTGGCACACCCCCAGATGCGCTGCGCTGCCTATCTTTATAATGTAGGAATGGATTTGGAGAAAGAGTTGGGAAAATAGGAAGGAAATGGGCTCTGGCATATCTCACTAACTACCGAAACACGTACGTACATTGGGGAATACGATAAAGTGGGAAATGTAGTACATTACAACATAGTCTTGTGTGATCTATTCTTAACTCTCATTCGTAAGGTCGCGAGTTCAAATTCACTGAATTTCTACTTAAGAACGGATTTTTTAAATTATTACAAGCTTGGTGGTGAAGAGAAACATCGTGATGAGATCCGCATGCTAGAGATTTAAAAATGTGTGCAGCATGTGAATACACTAACACAGCACTGGGCCCGTGTGTTTAATTGTGGCCCAAAATTACCTAGTAATTTATTAGGAGAGGCCTATGCCCTGCAGTCGCACGTTATATACTAATATCAAAGTAGTTTTGATGTTGAATGTGAATTTAATTACTATCTTTGAGTACAATTTTGCTACTCCCTTCATTTTCAATGTCCAACAGATATTTTCCTTTCATTGTAACAAGGCGGACTGAAGACATAATAATGTTTGTGAACAAATATTGCACCAGAATATTCTTAGCTGTAAAAACTCAAGTTTCTCTTATACCAACGATAACTTTAAAGAAAAAGCTGCTGCAAATGCGGACTTTTTTCTGTGATACTTCATCCGGTTCATAATAACGAACGTCCGAGTCAAATACTTTTTTTCTATTTCATTTCACCATAGTAATTTTAGTACTCCATCTCTCATAATTGCCGATTGGCTTTTTTGGTTTGGACGTTATGGCCTTTCGATCATACTCATGAATTTTACGGACAATATCAGTCTTAAATCTTATTATTTACAATAATTCGTATTTACAATATTGTTCCAATAAGAGTTTTCAATTCGTATTTGCAATTTATTAAACGAATACTCGAAATACAGATCGAATAGTGAGCAATCTCACCCAACGTGAGCGGTAGGTAAAAAAGAGGATTTCTATAAAATGAAAAAAATACCTTAACACTTAATGTCAGTTACAACGTTCCTAACTTTAAATATAACTAAAAATTACTTGCTTAATAATTGAACTGTAAATTACTTACAAATACTTTAGGACTTAATGTCAGTTACAACGATCCTAACTTTAAATATAACTAAAAATTACTTGCTTATTAATGGAACTGTAAATTACTTACAAATTTTACAAAAGCGTACCATTTGTACTCGCAAATATTGAGCCAAATTATTCATAATAGTATTTGTATTCGCGAATTGGATTTTTGCTATTAAGCCTAATACCTACCGTTAAGGAGGAAATACTTGCAATGATCAAAGAAATATAAGGACAAATTCTAAATAATGCTAATAGTGAAATGAATCTAATCATGTCCGAAATGTATTTAAATTGTAGACTGAAAAAAGGTTACCGCAGGACATTATACTGAGTTGAAGCAACTCATAAAAGCAAAGATTAGAATCATTAGTACCTTCCTTTCTCATCCACATAATTTCTGATCATCATACTCGTAGTTGCTAAATGTCCTCAAATGAAGACAAATTGAAACTCCCGAAAGCAGTCAAAATATATTTACCACTACAATTTATAGAATGATAGTTTATAGATTTAAAGTTATATAAGGAAATGATCGACAATTCTCGTAGCACATTCGTCACAATTCAAACTTCACGCTAAGGCAACATACTACTATGTTATCGGTTGGAGTTCTCGACGTTACATGTCGATAACACTAACTTTCCCGCATACGTACATTTTGTATGGCAACCGGGCAAAACGTGTATCGAGCGATTTTTATATACGAGTTTTGGAGTGGATACCTAATCATATGGAAATTGGGAATGCATTTCTTCCAAACGTAACCATCTATATCAAGTCAAAGCATATTTTATTATGTTTTATGAATAAACATGACGCAATTGATTTTTATTGGGAAATAATTAAACGTTGAGTAAGAGAGTACTGAACGGGCCGCAAATCGATGGCTGCAAATCTATGACAGCTTTAAAGGTGGGTTAAGTTCAGTGATGCCAACTTAGCGCTTTCGGCGCTAGATCTGACGCCTTTATGGCTCTGTTAGTGTCCAACAAGCTTCCTTGACGCCTAACGCCCATTCTAGCGCTTTTTTTTACTTAATAATGTTCTACTTGTATCCAACTGCAGGACAAAGGCCTCCATAAGGTTTCGGGCCATAAACTATCTACCTTTTATCTAAGTGTAATTGTTTAAATTAAATACAGACATTTTCATTCTCTGTCAATAAACTGCCAGCTGAGATATACTACGAGTATGTATATGTATAATTCGAGTATGAGTATGTATAAGACAATATCAATAAATTTGAAATCAAATTAAATAATTATTTGATTTTTTAATAATAAGCTTTTTTTTAGTTTAAACTATCTTCACTATAAAAAAGCAACTTCTAAATAAATGGATAAATGAAAACATCTGTATTTCTAATTAAAGGATTTGCGACTTAAAGTATGTTCGTATTAATACAAAAGCAATATTGATGTTTATGTATTTGTTCCGTCATTAAGACAAATTCAAAATCCAATTTCCGCCATGACCAGGTTCGCGTTTGGTAATTGCTATAAGAGTTTAATTAACATAACCTCGTGTTCAGCCCCGACTAGTCCACTCAAATCGAATTAAGTCGCCATTCGCCGCAAGTTGAAATTTGCAGTTGATTCGTAACGAAGTTAGGTGAAGTATTGGATGGCGGTGGAAATCTGAATCATTTTGTGATATAATTTTCCTATTTTTTTATTATTTTTATTTATTTGCTTCTTCGAGTTTCATATGTATCATTTGATGAGAAATGGTTGTTGTCACATATTTAAGATAATGAATGACCATAGACATAGACAACATCTGTTCGTGAAATTGTATGGGAACCAGGCGTGTCTTTTATATTGTACCTACTATTAAGTCAAGAGTAAATTTTAGTGATGGGAAGCCCCTCTCCGATGAAACGAAACATCTCCTTTGCCTCGGTTCACCAGTTTCGCCGATTTTTTACAATTGATTATATCACAATTAGGCAACTTCATGACCAATTGGTTCCATAGAATAATCGTTTTAAATAGAACAATTTAGAATATTTAGAGTAAATACATTTCATAACTATTAGTGATCTGATTTTGTTAAAGTAATATCCTAAAATCTCATCTATACTAATATATTAAAGAGGTAAAATTATGTGTTTGTAGGTATGTTGGGGGTAATCTCTGGAACTACTGAACCGATTTCAAAAATTCTTTCACAAATAGGAAGCTACATTATCCGTGTCTAATACAGGCTATATTTAATCTTGAAATTTTGAAGAAAATTAAAAAAAAAAAAAACTTATAAATCGAAGCGAAGCGAGGGCAGCTCGCTAGTGAAATATATACAGATACTTGTCAAAATACATACATAAACATTAGTAATAATTATGTAATAGAGTAATGAAAGATAATAAAACTGAGTTGGTATTTCCCAATATCAGTCCGAAGCAGTGGCAATCTGTATCCAGTATCTACTAGTACGGTAATAACAAATTTTCAAATAAAAACATAAATTAAGTATCTGAGGAACTCGAATAAATATGCTTCACGCGTCCAACACACATTTGATCGACTTACGCAATATATCATATTTCGGGAAATATCGGGGGTTACTGGCCTTAGGCTAGCCATCTAGATTGCCACGTCTGCTGCCCTCCCAAAGCTCTTACACGAGTGCCATTAAATGGCTAGTAATTCGCCTCTTAAGAATTCTCCTGTAAACGTTGGAGAATGGAATTCGACTGCGGGTTTCCAAAATTTTCTAGCCTTTCTAAGTGTACTAGAAATTTACTAGTTAATGCATAAGTCTTAACTAGCTTGTGATAATATTTCTCATTATACTTAAGCCATTAAGATTCTTTACCGTGCGACGTCGGGCTATAGGTGATAGCGGGCTATACGAATAAGGGATACGAATATAGGTGAAATTGGCTTCATAATATCAAAAAATGTGAAATTATCTGAGAAGAAAAGACCTTATTTTCCATTCTAGTTTTCCAGATATCTCTATACCTACTACTCAAATCTGAACCGTAACATATATTTTTGACGCTTTGTCTTAAAAAATAAGTACCTACTAAAGCATGTTTCAATTTGAACAGAATCTTAGGTTAGAAATCAAGGTCCAAAATTATGTATCGGCATCAAAATTAAAAGATCTTGTCCAAAGTCAATAAGTCGACACGGACGCTAAATCCCTATGCTTGGACAATATTTTTTTTTATGTACTAAGGCGGCAGACGAGCATACCTACAGTCCACCTGATGGTAAGTGGATACTGTCCCCCATAGACATCCGCGATACATGCCGACATTGGTCCAAAATGACAAACATTGGCACGCCCCCGGATGCGCTGCCTACCTTTGGAGATAAAGGAATGGATTTAGAGAAAGGGTTGGGAAAATGGGCTCTGGCACATCTCACTCACTACCGAAAAACGTACGTACATTAGGGAAATAAGATAAAGTTGGAAATGCAATACATTTCAAGGTAGTCTTCTGTGCGAGAAGGGTAACGTGGCCAGTAGAGCGCGCCCATAGGCTGTTGGATTGCAGCGTGCACTCTCCCTCTGACAATGTAATATTTATCATATATCTACTTTAGTTTCATATACATCATTTTCAGTTATAGATAGATAGATGGATAAATTTGTTATCGTACACTATTACATGCTGCAAAAAAAATTAAGTAAGTAAACACGAAAAGTGCTCGTACAATAGGTGGACGGCCTTATGCCTTATAGCCAAAACGATTTCTTCCGGGCAACCTTTACGTGGTAAGGAGAAAACAGATAACAATATCAAAAATAGGTATACAGTGCAATTTTACGTAATATCGAATCAACATAATATATTTTAATAATAATAATATTTTATACATAAACACTTACTTAAGATGAATATAATATATACATACATATAAGCATAAATACAAAAACGTATACAAACATACACACAAATATACATACATATATAAAATGAGAAATAGAACGAAAAAAAATAGAATTTACACAAAATAAGTACACAACAAAGTAATGGACTAAGTAGATAAACACGTACTGAAGAGAGATAGGGTATGCGGAAATTACTGAGCCAGATAATGCTCCTTAACTTTGCTTTTAAAACTATTTAAAACTTTAGTTATGTACGTAATAGATTTTTTCTGTTGTGTATATAGTTGCATTTTCAGTTATGTATGTAAATCAGCGATATATACATACGAGTATATAAAATTTCTAATTTGAAATGTGCAATTGAGGTAGTACGGACCCAAGAACCTATCACCATTTCAACGTTTTTTATTTGTACGAGTATTTTTTTTCTTATTATCTTCGTTGTGTTAATCTATGATGATTACATTTGTATTTCGCTATTCAATTTCCGTTCCTAGCGAAACTTCGTAACTTTGCAACTATATGCATACGGTACAATCACTAACATAATGAACATTGTTTGAAAGTTTATTGCACGGGAATAGTGAAAAATGAAAATGTACATTTCTTCTCCCTATAAAAATAGAATGCGAAATGAGAAAACCTAAATTATATCTACGATATTGTAGCTATGTAGCGTGTGTTGTAGCTATGTAGCGTGTGTTGTAGCTATGTAGCGTGTGTTGTAGCTATGTAGCGTGTGTTGTAGCTATGTAGCGTGTGTTGTAGCTATGTAGCGTGTGTTGTAGCTATGTAGCGTGTGTTGTAGCTATGTAGCGTGTGTTGTAGCTATGTTAAAATTAAGAATGTTATTTACTTAAATAATAATTAATCTGCCATACAAAACACAAAATAACATAGTATCTATAAAAATATATGTAAATTGTAAACTTAATAAGCCCCAGAACATGTCAGAACAGTCCTAAAACAGTTCGCGTTATCATTCTAATTCTAACAGAGGGGTTAAGTATTGACACAATAACATATAAGCAAGTCTTAAAATAGTATACAAAATATAATAATTGATATATATATCTAGAAAAGTGATTTATTTGTTAAATAATGAACTCGAATGACGCTAACTAATGGCACCTGTAGTTTATTGAAGTGGTTATTGTATGTATGTAAAATTACATTAGTTAAAAATATAGGGACGGTTTTTTATCTGAAATGCAATTTGGCAGTGCCGACTCTGCCTCCAGCTCTCCACGAGTTTGCGGGTACGCGC
Source organism: Sesia bembeciformis (assembly GCA_943735995.1). Classification (NCBI taxonomy): domain Eukaryota; kingdom Metazoa; phylum Arthropoda; class Insecta; order Lepidoptera; family Sesiidae; genus Sesia; species Sesia bembeciformis. Next base: position 6,133,346 of record OX031034.1, read on the forward strand.
TTCTCCTGTTTTTAAACAACCCGAGGTCGACCCCAATTGGGTTCACTGCTTGTGAACACAAACATTCACCAAAAAATTAAAAAGTTGAATTTTGAAATTGAATTGAATTTTAAAACAAATTTTGAAAATCCGTGGTAGTTACTTGATTTATTAAAAGCTTTTGCCTTTTCAAAATATTTTTTTATCGAAAAATCTTTCTGCGTACCTACGTCATAATAATATAATCTTGTAAATTTTCGCATTTTGTGCACATTTTATATTGTAAATAGGATCTTTTCCGAAAGTGATTGCCAAATATTGGTGAACGAAGGCAACCCTCGATGAATCATGGTAAACAAAAGTGTATAATTATTGTATGCGTTTAAGAACCGAATTACATTATAAAAATAATAATATACTCGTACATTCGATACGTAATGTCAATTATATTTTTGTTTCTGGAAAGAAAATCAAGATTTAATAATATTTCTTTTATTTTTTATGAGCAAAATAACTATAATATTTTGAAATAAGACTTACATTCTAAGATTTTATATATTATACTTGTCAATACGTAGTAGGTATATTCATACATATTAGGTTAGGTATATTTAACGCTTACTGACTAGATAGAACAATGACGCATATGGACGAGAAATGAAACAGCAAATTCGGACGGCGGCACACATTGGATTAAAGCCATAATTTGTTTTGTTTACATTGCTAGTCGTACCCAACTCAATTTACAACCACCTCGACTCTACGGGGCTATGAAAAAGTCTTAAGATAAATGATAGTTATAAGTTTAAAATTAGATTAATCACATCTAACGCTCGCCAGTGGAGTAAGTAGCGTCTATAAACTTCCCAACGTGTGTATAGAAGATACAGTAGTTGATCTTCATTTAAAATAATATGTATCAGTTCCATTTCGCGCACACACATAACCTTATACGACATAAGACTTATAAGACACTTATACGCAGAGTCTTAAGTTTCAGTTTTGAAGTGCAGCGGGCTATTGATAGGGGCACCAATGCACCCCAGTATTGGAGAGTCTTGAAGTGCAGTGCAATGCAGTGGATGCAGGGGGGTGTGACGTCCAGTGTGGAGTTTCTGGTCTACCATCGGGCGCGTCCCCAGGTGGTGGATAAGGGAACGTCGTGCAGGAGTGGGCGGTATCGGGGTAACCCGACGAGAATCAAAACTAGTAGTTCTCTGCGTGTACTTCTCAATAGTAGAGGACACAGTAGAGAAACAAGGAGAGGCTCGGCGAGCTCTAACTCTGCCGCTGGGCAGGCAAGGGGAGGACTTTTTCTCTTTTTCACCGCTGTACATCGTAATCCCGCCTGAAGACGGGACCGAGTGTCTTGTCTTAACCGTCCAGACCACGACGATGACAAAACTTCTATAAACAACCCCGGAGTGCACCAGTCGGTGGTGGCCAGCCTTGGTATACCACCCGGCTTCTCAGCGATTTTAGGTTTTAGACGATAAGAGTCCGGTCCCCCGTCTCTCCCCGGGTATCCATGTGGATTTCCCCACGTAAAGGTTCGGGGGGGGGGGGGGGGGGTGACGTAGGGTACGTAATAAAATACTTTTAAAATTTAGGATGACTTGAAATATTTCGTATATACCCAAAAAATTACTGTATTTTTAACTTTTGATATATTTTACAGCATTATTTTGTTATAAAAAGAATGCGGCAGACGACTTAACAATTCACTAAGTGAAGTGAATACTATCGCCTATAGATGTCCACGGTACATGCCACCATCAGTCCACAACGACAAACGTTGGCACGCTCCCACGATGTGCTGCCTAGCTTAAATCATCTAAAAGGTCACAATTGCTAGCAAGCATCTTACAATTGTTGTTTGAAATACAATTTGCGAACTTATTATCATGACAATTTTTAATTTAAATTACATTTTAGTATGTTGTGCTACTTTCACAGCTGATAAAATAAACGTAAAGACAGATTAATAAAAAATTAAAATTCCTTTAAAAATATGCGTAACAAAGCAAAATTCCATCTAAAAATTAGTGTTCATTTATTTCAGCGAAATGCACCCAACTTGGTCTTCGAGCTTGCGGAATTAAGGGGCCTAGTCGGAAAGTTACATTTCTGTAATCATTTTTTCGTACTGAATGGCCACACCTGCTACTGTTTTCTCTTCGTACCGTACTTCCCGGTTCAAACTTGCAAAGTCACGTTTCGTTTCATCCGACTACATTGTAACTAATTTTTTCCTGTCATTACATCTTTGTAAAGCCTAATTATGAGTTTATATTGTGATGTAACAAAGCGATGGTGTCCAGGTTGCGGACTTAATTTTCCGGAGGAAAATTTATTGCGGAACTGAATAGATATGCGTCATTTATGAGGTTAATTCTGAAGTTTTTAAAGTTTAGTTAGCATTTCAATGAAATAGATAATGATTTTATGACGACCATTAAGTACCGAAGAATAATATAATAATTAATATTCACCAATCATTACTATTATTATTAATAATGACAGACAATATATTTCTTTTTAGTATTATACATTACAGCTCGCTTGTTCAGCTTATTGGGGCGAAAATGTAAACTGAGCACGCATTTAAAACTATAATAGCGGGGGAGAGAACCCCGGGGCATAAAATAACTCGCGGTTTTACCTGGCTGCAACAATTTCAAATTTCTCTTTTACAAATAAGTATTGAACAGAGTTGTTATCCTAGATTAGAATTTAGAATAGGTCATTTAGTGATCAGATTTCTGAAGTACTCGTAATAACGGGTAGGTCATCTGAAAATCGATGGAATATGGCGTAGTATGGGAAGCCTCCCTGACGACTTAAATAAATTTGTCGGTAGTGGCTGTATAGGAAGGGCCGAAGATCGTGTGTGGAATGTCTTGGGAGAGGCATATATCCCACATTTCAGAGACTTAAGGTGATGATATCATACGGAATGGTAAAATAGTTTTTATGCCTTGTGCAACGGTACAAAAAATATATTAGTTTGAACGCAAATTATAGATTCCAGCGTTTGTGTGTGGGACACAAAATACCCGAAATTGAAATCGAATTGAAAATGTTACGTAACTGACAGGAAAAGAAGAAGGTTTTTTATATGCAAGACAAATTGGTGTTTTTAAAATACACTGAAAATAGCGGATCTGATTCGTAAGTTTAGAATAGAACATTATCTTAAACAAATTGCAGTTATTATAAACATAATCTCTATAGCTATAGCTTTAAAAGGCTTGTAAGTCCCTCATAAAATGATTCAAAATAACCCATTCAGCGCTAAATATCCAATTTTCAAGTGCGGTACAGCCACCGTCATAATTAACAAAGGTTGGGGACGCAGACGCATGCATAACTAAAGCTTGCGACCCGAAAGGTCCTCCATAAACTACGGACTTACGGATGAAGAACAATGATGTAGTTACTACTAGAATAGATGTGATGTTTTCAGAGGCGTAAGATCAGGTAGATTTTATTTTCATCCTGGGCACATCTTCAATATCTACACTTATGTATATTATGTACACTTACTGGAGTACTGCGTCTTAAAAGTGAGGTAGATAAAAATATCCAGCAAGGCTGACCCCACCACCTGAAGTGAGACTGAAGGAGAGAGAGGATATCGCTTAAAAATTGCTTAAAAAACCTATTATGGGTTTATCCTTAAGTATCAATTATCATCGAAAGTGTTTGTTCTGTCTGACAGTCAGATCTCCTCCTTCGGTTCAGTCCCTTCTCTTCCTCCGGATCATTCTTATCAAGTTACATTTATATTCTCTAACAATATATCATTGCGTGACCAATAAATGGCGACTAACATTAAGATTCCCCTACAGACCTTTTAAAAAAAAAGAGCCACTGAAAAGCCACTGATTTCGGAAAATTCACTACTTCTCGATAAAGGCCATCGATATGAATATTCCCTCATATCGTTGACTAAGGATGACAAGCAATGTCAAAATAACAATCAATAATGAAAGTTTATATTTATATGTCGTTGTATAGAGCTGGAGAGATTGCTTCGTCTAAACATTTTTTTTATGGAGAAGTTTACCTTTCCGACTGGTATCACTTTCAAATGGCAAGTGTTTATTTAAAGGGTTTTTAACTTATAAAGATTTTTAGTTCAGAAAACTAAAGAATTGATTAATATATATGTAGGTACCATATTACCTTTGATTTAACACATGCTTGTAGGTACTGTTTTAAAGCTACTCGAGGAGGGAAACACACCGTTGGGACATCCTCAAAACGGAAACACATATGTCCCCGGCGTAGTTCTGGCTAGCTGGATTAAAGGTTTTATTCTTAAAATCCATGCTTTGCACCGACTAGAACTTCTGGCCATGAGCGAGATTTATATTGATAAAATGTACTTATCTTATTTACCAATTATGAATGTTATAACTATAGTTTACGGCCGTATTCAATTACGTATCTCCATTTTAGTCTTACTAGAAGGGAGTAGGTTAGAAATCGTTTATATGCAATATATTTTAAGTACAATTAATTAATTAAATAGAATTATAATAAACTTTGAATGACAAGACTGTCAAAGTTAATTTACCGCAGCTTAAAACCAATTTGACATAACGTGCATGACTCACTCGTAACCGAAAGGGTGTAACCGAAAATTTACTGAAGCCCGAAACTATGGATTCTGTTCATGATTCAGAATTAATTGGCACATAATATTGTGTATTTTTTATTCGTAAGTATTAGCGAACGAATGAAAAATTCATAAAAAAATGTTTTTGTAAATGAAGATTCATAATAGTTTCATGTCAATGAACTGAGAATCATAGATGGAATCTATGGTCTCTTCGGGAAAGTTTCAGTTACACCCTACACATTATTGTAAAACGACCAATACATTGATTCCTGTTTCCTTATTCAGAGAGTCACAAACAAACAATCGATAATCCTAATATCTTCCTGCGATTATATACATATATCACAGAAAGTGATAAAAACATTCAATATATCAGCAATAAGAGCCTATTGTTTTTATTGTTCAGCTTGGCACATAATATCACTTCTAGGAAGATAAAAGGTCCCTAACATAAAGTTCGATACAGGACAAGGTCAGGATTTGTGACCCAATAAGACGGTTTGACTAACGACGAACTTGCGCTTTGTTTCTCACGTAACCGATACTAAGTTAAAGCCCCCGTATGCCTCACGTTCTCTTGTGAATAATGAATAGTAGTATAATAAATCATGAATATTTTCCACCGTTTTTAATAAGTTTTAGTATTGTACGAATATATTTAGTTTCCTTTATTTTAAAATGGCATATTTCTTCATCAATTTTATAGAAAGAATGAAAGGAAATTATTTTGTTATCAACAATAAATACACCATGAATAACATACTTGTAGAAGAAAAATAAAAGAGAACTACATCAATTATTGTTGTATCGATCCGGCACTAAATATGTATTTGTAGCAGCGTGAAATGCGATACTGATTTTTAGTTGACCGGTGACCACGGACTGTCCACACTCTTAGAAGAAACCGTGTCCTCTTTTACACTTAGCCTTGCCTAAACATGATACACTTGTGAATACAGATGATACAATTATTTTATTATTTATAAATAAGCTGGCAGACCTAAATGGATACTGTCGTCCATGAAAATACATGTTGACATCCAGTTATATATTTATCTATTTAAAAGGGTGTTTAAATGACATCCATTTACCTTATTTATTTCAGCTCGTAACCACCCAGTGGTGCAATCCAACAGAAACGTCGAATAAATTAAATAAGATAAACATTCGCGTTAAGACCCGTTTAAATAGATAAATATGTATGAAAAACGCGAAAATCTCAAATGTTATATGCAGTTATTGTGTGTTAATATACATATATCCGAATATTGATCCGCAAATATACTTCCTTTAGAGATTTAGAAAAAGGTATGTTAAAGTTGAGGAGATGATTCCCATAGGTAGATAACGAATAACTTTCCTCACCCCTTTACATATCCCATTAGATGAGATGGGACGGTATAAGACATAAGACGGAGAGTATAACCTGAAGAGGGATTTCGATTTGGAGTTCTATGAATACTCTGTCGATTGCTATTATTATGTGTTGTTTAGAGTAATAACAGGGAGCAGGTGTGGAGACCGACGGCACATTTGATGTGGGGTTGTCCGAGAAATCCGGGAAACCATCCCCGAATTTCACTCCTTGTCCAGTGCTCAAGAATTGTATCCACTCTCTCGGAATTTATGGCTGTAACATGATTTGATCATTCAAGCGATTCTTGATCAAGTAGAATCATTACAACAAAAGAGGAAATATTGTTGACTAGTTGTGCCCGCGGTTTCGTTCGCGTGCACTTTTGGACTTTAGTGTGCAACATTTTGTAACAAAAATCAATGACATCTTCATTGAACGCGCTCCACTTTATATTTATTAGTTAAATATAAAGTGGAGCGCGTTCAATGAAGATGTCATTGATTTTTGTTGAAAAATAAAACAAATTTTTGGTAGGATGTATGTAGGTACGTACTATGTAAGTAGGATCTACAAACTAGCTGTAGCTCTACATTATTATCTTCTGATGCACTTCGTAACTCCTCAAAATATGTATTGAAATTCTCAGCGACTAAAAACTATACGAGTATTTTTGCACAGTGCAAACTGTATTATTTAAATAAAACAACCGGTACCCGCGATTTCATGCCCGTTGACGTTCGAATATGTATGGTTAGCTTGATTGCTGTGGGAACTTCATAATTGATCTGCATAAAAAATTACTAAATATTAACCAGACACATAAGCTATAATTAAGCCAAATTTCACCAAAATCTACTCCGAATCAAAATCTACTTGCGTGATGTGCATTCAAACAGACAGACGTATAGATAGATAAAAATTGCAAAAAATGTTACATTGGGTTCCGTATCACTAGTATTTTACATCGGCCTTTTTAAGAAAATATTAAATGTAGAGACAAATTAATTGTACGTACTTGCATTCCATTTATTTTGATTCGTGGCACGTACTAAACTTCGGCCGGCAGAAAATGCTATTGCGACTTTGGCGTCGTTTTTTACAAGATGTACAATTACAAGATGGAATAGTTAGAAGGGCGAATTTTCAACAGCAGAGGTTTTCTTACCTTCTAATATTTTCCTTTATTTTTCGATAGGTAAAATGAAAGAAAGTGTGGCTGTCGCTTGCCGTGTGGTGTCGTCAGGCTTTAGTTTAGCACCATCCCATCTCTTCCAATGGGTGTTGTAAAAGGCGACTAAGGAATAACAACTACCATAAATTTTGAGCCACTACTAAAAGTGTGGACTCGCCAATCCGTTTGGCCAGCGTGGTGTTTTGAGATCGTATATCTGTCATGTCCAGCAGTTGATACTAAAAGAACTGGTTATATTAGGTCTTTACCTGTCAAATTGCCGTTTGTTCATAGCGGCGCGGCCACTTTGAGCGACCATTTTGCGTTTGTCTTGAAGTCTCAAATTCAAATTAATTTCAATTTAAAGCTAGGGCATTCTTATTCAAAATCAGTTATTCATTTGTTTTGCCATCAAACGACTTTTTGCTTAGATATCGTTGTGTTTGCGACCATGGAATAATTAAAAAATTACGTTATTTTCGAATACGAGTTCCGTCGTGGCAACAACGCAGCACAGGCGGCACATAATATCAACGATGTGTCCGGACTAAACAGCGCAAACGAATGCACGGTGCGTTTTGGAAATTTCGATCTCAAGAGCAAGCCCCGTGGATGACCGGAGACTAAAGTCGATAATGACGAATTGAAAGCAATAGTGGAAGCGGATTAATCTTGAACCACGTCTGAGTCCGCAGCCTTCGGCGTAAGTGACATAACAATATTGATTCAGTTGCGTCAAATCGGAAAAGTGAAGAACCTCGGAAAATGGATACTGTTAGAGCTTAATGAAAGTCAGCTATAGACACGCGTCGAAGCTTGCCTTACTGTTTATCTGTTTGCTTGCTGAAGCGGCACAAAAATGAAGGGATTCTGAATCGTATCGTCGCGTTTTTATACGGAAGTAAGCGGACTAGCAAGCGGTCCCACGTGATGGTGTCACCGCCGCCCATGGACACCTGCAACACCAGGTGTGTGGGTACGCTGCCGACCTGGCAAAATCCCATTCACAGTTTTTTTTTTAAAGAACCCCATATCGCAGCGTAATGGAAAGACCTCTTGAGGCAGTTCATTCCATAGTCTAGGGGTTTACGATATAAAACGGTTTTTGAACCGAACAATATGCTACTCCTCCGTGTCGAGGAAATGTGGATGGACCGCACTTCTGTGACGGAAGGTGTTTCAACTTCAACAATTCTACAGAGCATTCTCCATTGTACAGGCAGAAATTTTGGCAGAAAGTTTTTCGGAGGAAATTTTGGCTTTATTTTACAGATGACCCCTGAATTCGACTTTGCTGGAAATGTCGACACCAAGGCTCCCGATACCCTTCGAGACCTTAAGGGGTATGCTATAAAAGCGAGATGCTACGACAAAGAGGGCTTTTATAGCGGTGAAGAAGCACTAGAAGACTTGCGTCTTACTGGGGTTAAAATCCACTAGGTTTAAATTTACTTGTGAAGTACACTAGGTTCATTGGTGATGAGAAGTGGATAATATATGATAATCGTAAACGTTCGTCACAATGGTTGAACCCAGGAGACACCGCCAAACAATGTCCCAAACGTAAACTGAGTCAAAACAGCTCACGGTGAATGTGTGGTGGTCCTGTGCCGGTATTATCCGCTACAGCTTCTTGAAATCTGGCACTACAATTAATACAGATGTGTACTGTGAAGAAATGCAAACGATGAAGGATAAGCTCGCTACCAAACAACCGAGTCTGGTCAATCGCTCTTGTCTACTGCTTCTCTACGATAACGCTCTCCGACACACTGCATGATAGACAGTCTCTAAGTTGCAGGAGCTTCGGCTGGAAACTTTCCGTCACCCACCGTACTCGTCAGACCTTGACGCTACTAATTTCCATTTTTTTCGGAATTTAGATAAATTTTTATAGCGGAAAAAAATTCAAATTCGATGAAGCAGTGAAAAACGCCTTCAGAGTATTCATCGATTCCCATCTCCACGAGTTCTATAGCAGAGGCATCAATCAACTTCCATTAAAATGGCAAAATGGTTTAAAGTTGTGCATAACCTAAATAGCAACAAAACTAAAATTTAACCGAACCCGCCTTCTATTGTAAATGTCACTCCAGGCTTGTAAACACTGCAAGACTTTGGGCCCTCAATAAACTAAGTTGAAGCAACACTAACTACTTGTATGTACTCGTAGTTGCTATTGTGCTTGCTATGTTGATAGACGTATGTATGTTTGTTAGCTTATTTCTGAATGTACTTTAGTTCGACTTTCTTTTGTGTTCGGTATTCAATTGTGAAAACTTGAGTGATTTTTTTTATTTATATTGCACGTCATTAATAAATATATAGTATGACGAAAAATAATTTTGCTGTACATTACTTTAGTGTCTTCCCTAATAATAATAATAACTACACATTATTATTATTATTATTGGGGAAGACGTTAAATAATCGCTGTGATAGACTAATTGGGAAAAATAAGGTTACTAGCTCTTGTGATACAGGATTTCGTACATCAGGAACTAGGAACAACATATTACAATACTAAAAATTCACTAGTAAGAAAAAAAAATTGTATGTATGTTATAATATGTACATATTTACAAAGGAGGCCTTTCAAGGTAATTACATCTACTAATTTATGTCATCATAAATTATTCAACAATTTTCCTTAAAAACTAAAGATTATCATAAAGTTGAAACTTCATTAACATTTAAAAAGCCCGTAATTATTTTAGCGGCAGTTGCTCGCTCCAGATAATTAAGAGTTTATGAAGATTGCCGTCGAGTTCGCTATGAAATAATAAATATCTGCACTGTGTCACCATCGCTCACGCCCATTTGCCTCCACACCTGTTCATGTTTTGCTTTTCTCACGCGCTACTAGAATAACCACCCGAAAAAATTATTAGTTAAAATAGTAACGAGAATGGCATGGATTTTTCTAACTGTAAATATCAATACTTTTATTTATTTTATACCTAATACTTTATTTTTATTCTGAATCTTTGTTGCTTGTGGTAAATGTGATATGCTTTGATCTGTTCCATCACTGAACTAGTGAGAAAAAAGGTCCAATGGTTGAACTGATCATTTGAACATTTACCATAAACGACAAAGATTCAGAATATACTGTCGAGTAACCTACAATGTGTGATAACATTTTGTGATTTGCACAAAATGAGACAAGGCCTTAGGTTCTCTTTAAGTTTATACATTAATACTGTGTAGTAATGAAGTATGAGAAGTATATAAAAAATACATACTCAAATATTTGGCAGTTTACGAAAATGTTTTCTTATTTTTTGAATATATTGCCATTTAATTCAAATATATTGCTTTAAAGCTCAAATAAATTTAAAAAATATTGGGTACATCAATTAGTTAATTTTGAAGTATGTGCTCGTTAACAAAATTGCGTCAGAGTAATATCGCAACTACAATATCGCTCACTCAACTACAAACTTACCTACAAATCTGCTTGCACTCTTCGCCATAGTTTCATTCACGTGACAGCAGAAAGAAATCGAAACAAAACTCAGGAAGATTCCTTGATAAATTTTGTTGATCATCTCTCTGCACTTCAATTAATTATTAGGCAAACTTGGCCGAATACATTGCGACCGTTGTATCACTAATTTAAAAAAAATTAACACAGTCAAATTAGGGCATTTATAATTCGAATGTTTATTTTGTGTTGAAATGTGAAATGCGTTTAAGAAAGTCGCAGCGGCAGAACGGTTTATAGCCTTGTGTAAGGTCGAGAGCTCTCGACGCATGAGAACAGACTGAGCGCTAACTTCCAGTAGAGGCGGAGACAAATGGACCGCTGCGCAGTACGAGCGTACCAGTGTTATTTTGTTATACTTATTTAAACAGCCTGCACTCGGACTTTTGTTTGGGGTAGGTTAGTTCGCGGCAGTTTTGTTGTAAGCCACGAATGAAATATACGGAATTAAATGGAAAAGTTTCGGAGTATCGCAACTTTTATTTCGGTTTAAATTTTTTTGTCGAGGATATTTATATGTAATTTAAATAGTTTAAAACGTTCTTATAATTAGTTGTAAACGTTGCGAGTTGTAAACTTTTTGAAACGTCAGGGTTGTGATTTTGTAATCCAAATCGATTAATTAATCATGAAATATCTAGTTGTGGCTGTTTGCAGCAGAGAGATGCAGCTCGTCAATAGTTCATCATCATGGCTGCCGATATCACAAAGCATTATCACGAGTGGTTTTTCTACTGATTTAAGTTTTATGCCAGATTAGATATTAAATCGATCTTTTGTTATGTGAAACAAATGAATTAATAGTAATAAGAAACTATCTTAATAGCTTTTTCTGTGTTTGTCATAGCAAATATAGTATATACATACTCTTACGTATGTTGGTATGAATTACTGAGCTGAAACCCAAAATGGACAAAGATTCTCGACGCTTGTTAGGAATCCAATATTCGGTCAAAGCAAACTAATACTGATCGAAAGCAGTTGGAAGACTTGAAGTTAGATAACCTTTTGGTTTAGACACAGGCAAAGAGTAAAGTGGGTCTGCTTCATATAACGTCTTTTGCCATACTGGTACAAAATATATTCGTTGAAAAGGCTGTATTCTCATGGGTGCTATTAGGATCCTCCTTCAGTATATTCATTTTTATTATATAAAAGTCATTATTTCACTTTCACAATTTTATATATCATGATAAACTTATTTCTCCATAAAATCGACCCAGTAGATTCCAATTAGCGATAACAAATACACAGACATACATTCGTTGTTCTGTATATATATAGAAATAGTTATGTTCAGATATATTTAGAAGTTCACAGTTTAACGTTGAAAGTAAACATTAACCTGGCATCGCTTCATTTCAGCCTGACTTACTACACCTTTCTAAAAAGTGCCTAAAGCTAGTTACTCGTATGCTTCGTCCAGTTTGTCGCATCGACCCGGAATTGACTTATTCTAGTTCTACAAGGTTCGTGCTGTGATTGGCTTTTGGATAGTTTCTTTTATCTTCCAGAATATGCTATTTTTGACCATCTTTTCTTGTAATTTCAAAGTGTCTTTTTAATTACCGAGAAATGATGGTTCCAGAATTCCATAATGGTTACCAAGAAGAGCAGAAAATAGACATATTCAAAGATACATTTAAAATATTTCGTTTTTCAACGGAACTTTGATCCAGTATGCGAGGCTTTCGTATGTCAGACCTTGCTACCTTTAGGTATCTTTACCTTTAGCGTCGCTTTAGCGATGTAACTAGTTGTCTTATTCTGAATACCAACATGACATTTCCTTCCTATATTTCGGCCTGAAACTTTGTTCTATATAATGTCCCGGGAATCGTAGTATGGATTGCCCCCTCATCAAAAGTATAGATGACTTGAAGAAAGTTGTAGTAAGTTGACTGCGTACAGTGGTAGAACGTGTGTGTGTGGCGAATCTTGGTAGATGCCAGTTACCGATACAGGCCGATAATGCCTATTATTGAGCTGATAATACCTATCGCTATGATACATATCAAAAACTGAAAATGCAGGATTTTAGGATTCCCTCAAAACATATTATACAACTAGACCCCACCTACAACTACAAACCTTACAACTAGACCCCACCTACAACTACAAACCCTACAACTAGACCCCACCTACAACTACAAACCCTACAACTAGACCCCACCTACAACTACAAACCCTACAACTAGACCCCACCTACAACTACAAACCCTACAACTAGACCCCACCTACAACTACAAACCCTACAACTACAAACCCTACAACTAGACCCCACCTACAACTACAAACCCTACAACTAGACCCCACCTACAACTAGACCCCACCTACAACTACAAACCCTACAACTAGACCCTACCTACAACTACAGACCCTACAACTAGACCCCACCTACAACTACAAACCCTACAACTAGACCCTACCTACAACTACAAACCCTACAACTAGACTAGACTATCAACCAGACAATGGTGGGTAAATATATTTTTTGGAAAAATCGTCATTTTTCCAGAAGGGTATTTTATGTATTCTGTTTTACATTCATACGGTTCAGTTCCTTTGTCATTATTACCATTAAATTGTTACAGTAAATTACCATAAATACAGTGTAGTTAATACGAGTATATTAATCACAGGCAACGATCCGTGTAGGTACAACGTTCCATCAACTAATTATCTTATATGAATGGCCATAAAAATAAAGGATTTTTAGGATTATTTTTTAGGCAATATTATTAGAAACATAAAGACTAATTGGCAGAAAATTTGCAGATAATTTGAACCACTGAAAATTACGGCCTTCAGTAATAACAATATTTTTATTTAAAATACACTTAACAATATAAGTATAAAAAATACATACATAATTCATACAAATTTAATCGTTTGACAGCACACATTTCATCGATACAGTAAGAAGATATTTGTTCTTACTTTATAATTTCTATTCAAATCTCAGAAAATAGACTTTTTGAGTTCGTTGACCCACAATAGCGTTACCAACTCTGATCATTCATTATAAGCGGTGGATGTTTAAATAGCTACCCCGCCAGTGGTACGTGGCACTTACGAGGATTTACGTAAGCAGAAACTTTGGCTTTCAGAAAAAGCTGGTCGAACAAACAAATATTCGGCAGAGAGGCGGTAAGCGTTGCGAGTGCACAAGTGGGATAAATAATGAATAAGTACTCAAGTTTATCTCGTACCGTTTGTATACATATAGGAAAATATTTTATTTTCGTGTAGTGGGTGATATGGTATAATTTTCGTATTCTGTGTGAATAGGGTTGTTACTCATGTCTCATATCGGAACCAACATCGAATTCATCCTATGCTATTCTTGTACTTTTTATACATACTAAAATACTCAAAATTTGAACTCAAAGGAGAATCAAGATTTTTTTAAAGAAGAGGTAGGAGAAATCTTATTATTTATAACTCCTAGAAAAAATATAAAAAAAACATGAGCCGTCAATAAAGTGAGGTCCACTATCTTAAAAAGGTTAACCGTAACCGAACCGAACTTAGTTAACTTCTCCTCTGCTCCCCTCCCTTCCACCCTCCCCCTCCACAGCTCATCTCATTCTCTTCCAACTCATCTCTCCCCCCCCTTCTCTCTCGTCCTCCCTCCTCCCCTCTCCTCATATCTCCTCCCCTCCCCACCCTCCATTGATAATAATGGTATAAATGCATTGATAATAATGGACAATACTTGGATTATTTCAATAATTTTCATACTTTTGTACTTTTTCATATGTTTTTACATATTTGAATTTTTCCATATAAAACGACAATTGCATAGATTAGATCCCACTAGATTATTATATGTTTTTCAGATAAATTAAAAATAGATTAAACTCAATAATCCTTCGCATACGTATTATATATTACTAAAATCAAACGTCAAATTGTAGTGAACTGCGGATATGCAGAATAAGATTTTTCTAGATTATTGTATGGAATCAGACCATGCACCATCAGTCTATGACTCTCCTCCTCTTCCAATGCTAGACACTGCAAATGATCTTGCGCTCTTATCCACCCTCAACCTCAACCCTCACTTCTTCAATTTCTTTGTTCATCCACCTGACTTGGTAGCATCTTACACTATGCAACCCCGTTTGTGGTATTTGTGGCATTCCCTTGCTCATAATTAAATTTTATTGTTCAAAATCAGCTATATATTTCAAAATTGACAATAAATGCCTATAGAACAGTGAAAGTCGCAAAAAATTGGGCTAGTAATTGTCTTTGATAAAAAAAGACAACCATACGTTTCTTTTTTATATTGAGTTATTGTGTGCTATAGATCTTAAGGCAAAAAGATAATAAAATAACTGCGCAAACTTAATAACCAAGAGAAGGCAATAAAACTAATATTTTGTGGCGGATCTGGAAAAGAAACACATAAATTATACATAAAACATTTCTACAAACTAAATAAAATTATAAAATATAATAAATACCTACCGAATGAGAAGATGCAATGGAGACACGCATTCTACGAAACCCGCGCGACGACGTCCCCTGTGCGCGTGCGCGGGACCGGCGAGCTCGCGATGCACATGCGCAGCCGCGACGCCGAGAGTTCAACTTGAGACACGATACTGACACCGCGTCGCCCTATGCCACTACCTTGCATTCGCGTCAGTGAACCTTCTTCTACTTTCTCAACCCTTCTGTACCGTGTACCTTGTGTAATAACGAACAATAAAGGTGTACTGTGTAAACAAGACTTGGTCTGTCATTGCGTTGGTGCCCACTATTGGATTATGTTCCTGTGTCTTATCAAGTAACCTATACCTACTGGACTACCAAAATTTCTACAAGCAACGGCATACAATTGACCCTCAATGTATCGAGTTCTCACTTGAGTATTTCACTATCTATTATTCCTTCAGCCATTGTCAATGCGTTTCCGTACACTGTCATCGATAAACCTTCCTCAAGTTTCTTATCTTCACTTAGCTTTGTCGTTTATACTTAGACTGTAATATCCTAATATGCTTTATAACATTACTTATAAACAGTAACATTAACATTAATTACTTCATAATCACAAAGGAGTTTCGGACTATGATCCACCACACGGGCTTATTTCTGGTTGATATGACGGATATGATCCGAATGACGATATGAGGGAGGCACATTATGCAGTATTCGAAACCAGAATTTGAAAAAATGGTTTAGGATAATTGAAACTATATCTTCGAACCGCAAGTCATTTGGGATATTTTGGGCATTTGATTTCTTCATGTATCGCGAAAGTCCATGGGTTATCCCACAAACAAAAAAAGAGGATAGTTGCAGAGGACTGTTCCTTGATAGTTTGCTGGAGATTGTAAATTTACATTTGTAATTTAATTTAGGACTGAAATTGGAAATACACTCCTAAATGAAATTCTCGAGTGACGGCATATATCATAAAAGTACAGGTGTATCAGTATGGGATGGACTGTCAGCTCATCTGCCACATTCATTCTTTAGAAGAAAGAAAAAGATTAAAAGTTTTTCCCTGGAGGTGTTGTTGTTTGTTGAATCTTTGAGCAAAGTGACATGTAGTTTAAGGTTAACTGAATTTCACATATACGCGCGTCGCACATATTGTCGCACATATAACCTTATAATAACATATAGATTCCAGTTGATTTCAATTATTGAAGTGTCGAGACTAAATATATTGATATACTAACACTTTTGATATAGTGAAGATGAACTGAAAATTTGCTAATCAGAATACCAACTACCAGTAATTTGGATTGTTTCAATTTCGTCTAAAATCTAAATAATCTTCAGTCATATTCAAGCAGTTGATACAATAATTTACCGTCGGAGTAGGAGATCCAGAATTATATTGAAATCTATCGTGATTCGTGGACCTAGAAGTGCATAGGTTCACGATATTGTCGCTCGAACTTGTGTTATTTACTTGGAATATCAATTCGACGAAATGACCTGAATAGCTGACAACTCGGTGGTACACTTCTGACCAAATTCAGCACTGCAATTTGATTGAATATTACCAAATATAACGGGATTCTATGGGAGCTTTTGGTTATAAATGCAATATATTTATAGTTCAGAATAAACGTTTTCTATTTTATATTTCTCTCTGGCTTTAATGAATAGTATAGTTTATGTATCATCGGTATGTTTCATCATACAATGGGTGACTAGGTAAATTTTAAGATACTCACATTTCAGGAAGAGAACTCATTTAAGCTGGACTGTTTTTAAAACATCATTAATTTGAAATTCGAATTCCGAAAGCTATTTAGTCTAAACGAAATTATAAAAATGTTGTATTCACCATTTTATTGCGTTCCGCGCGCTTTTCTTTGCAACAATGGAATTCGAACGAGAACATTTTGGTGCCATTAGTGCTATTAAAGGTGGCCATTTAACGACAATTTCGTTAGACGCTAAAAAAAATCCCAGTGGTAATGCCCATGGTATCGCGAAGTGTGTTCACCAACTGTGTTCGATGTGTTAAATCAAAAGCGTCCTAAAACAGGTTTGAGAGGGCTTTTCTTGCACCACGACAATGCATCATCTCACAAAGCAAAACTTACCCATAAATTTTTGAAGACCACAGAGATCCAAGAATTGAGCCCTGATAGCCCTGATTTAGCTCCATGCGACTTCTTTCTCTTTCCAAAAGAGAAGCTTAGACTCCGTGGCATTCTTTTCGACAGCTCTGAGGCAGCTCGGAATGCTTTTATGGCAGCTATTGAGGACCTCGCTAAAGAAGAGTATCGCTAGTGCTTAATTCTCGGTATAGAGGAATAAATCGCTGTATAGAGACTAATGGAGAGTATTTTGAGAATTTGTAATAAAAAATTGTGTTGTAACCTAAATATTTTTCTTGTATCTCAAAATTTATCCAGTCACCCATGTATCTTATGTGCAGTTAAAGAAATGTGTTTTTGCTCATCAGCATTATTTATTTGAACGTTACCGCACATAAATTGTATAAAAGGCGGACTGAATGCCTAGTGGTATTCTCTGTCAGACAACCTGTGGTTAAACAGAAATGCGTAAGAGTGATGCAAAGCAAAGTGTAATTTGCTTATGTGTACTTTAACATATAATTGCATGTAATCAAATGAACTGATGATAATAGACTCGTAGTAAATGTAAATATACGAGTACATACAACTACAACATATACTGAATACTGATACGTTATTATATACACCTCTTCTCTATGGTATTCCATCGTTGAATATCTATTTTTTATAGGGAAGTAGGCGGACGAGCAAGCGGTCCCACGTGATGGTAAGTGTTACCACCGCCCATGGACACCTGCAACACCAGGAGGTATGCGGGTATGCCGCCGACCTTGCAAAAAAATATGTTGAAAATATATATATTCCAAAACTTGGACTACGCACAATCTTCTGATTTTCTAATCAAGTTATTACTAGAAGCTCCAGATCGACAAGCTAAAGGTCGTCGATCTGGATTATTCTAATTTTTGACCCTGGGTCATCAAGCCGCCTGCCATCCTACATTGCGTTTTCTCCCGCTGCAGATTTCGAAGTATTTCTTTCATAAATTGTCTTATCCACAAACGATGTGACTTGGCGATTGCCCCCTCAACTTATAAATTTATATAAACAAAGAAAATCATAAATTTAGTGTCAATTTTATAACTATTTAATTTAGAATACACGTATATAAATAAGTGAACACTCATACTGCAGTAGCTACGTTATTTAGAAATATTTTTAATTTAGCAAGTATCATTTGTAGGCAGTTTCCAGTTGGCGGATTAACAAATGTTTTTTTCTTCTGTTTGCTTATTTCTGCTTGCGTAAATCGTGTTGGCTGTAGTTTTTAATTTATAAACTCCAGTTCATTATGTTCTGCATAATGAACATAATCTAATGATACAGATGCTGAGACATTAGGAACAGTCTCGTGTGGACACATCTAAAGTTGTTCCTACGAAATATTTGTGTGTATATTTTAATTTTAATCGCGTAAATAACTATTAACTAATAATAGGGAAATATTAGATACTTTAAGGGCTCATTTACACAAAGAGTGTCTCGGAGGATTCGTACGAGAATGAAAATGAGCAATAGTCACATGACTAATTTAGGAATAATTAACTCTGTAAAAAAATCCTAAACTCTGAGTCTTCTCTCCTAAACTTCACAATTACTTAATACACGTATGTACACTACTTGCGTTATTACCTCGGTCACAACTCTCTTTCTCAAGGTTGTCGCGAAGAAATTGCTTAGCAACAAGACCGCATGTTTTTTTTGCTAATGTATCAATTATACAATAAAGAGTGTATTTATCTATCTTGGGTAGATATGTAAGTCGCATAGTAATTTACATATTAAACTTTCACGTATAATTTGCTTTGTCATTTATAAACGGTATCGGGTTATAGTTTTAGTTTCAGCAAATTCCACTGGGACGCAAAATACACAAATATGCTATTTCTTTAAAGCAGTTTAAACTGCAGTTTTAGGTTACTGATATTTTCAAGTGACTTCTGAATAATGAACTTCTGGATCGGTGCAGTGAACAGATTTGAATAAAACTTACTACATTTGTAGAAAACTTTTCCCTTGGGAATTCGTTGCAGGTTCTGTGGCGATATGTTCAGGGGACAAGTGGTCTGGGCAAAATGTGGGAAATTGGAATGATTGAAAATACATTTTATTCTTTTAAACATTTTTCTAATGTGACCACGAAGCTGTCTTGTGGTATGCTATTGTAAAATAAGTAGAGTATACGACGTCACTCAGGCACATGATCGTACTAAAAAGGTATGATTATTGTATTATAGGATTAGAAAATCCTATATCCTATTTCAGCTATTTTTTCTACTAGAATGCTTCTATCATTCCCACTTCTGTACAAAATTGTTCTACTTCGAAGAGAATTATAGTGTCCATTTATCAATGAACATCATCAGCTTAATGATCAATGCCATTGGTCAATATTTCCAGATTATGGCTATTTCAAATGAGGACACTTATTAAACATAGATTATTACAGTGATCTTTGAACAGATGACATATATAATATTGTGCCTTCACTCTCCAGGTATTCCAGGGTTCTCCAGGTCCATACCAAGTAAGTTTCTGCTGAGTTTTCTATTATTGGATTATTGTAAAGAAATTCTCATGGTCGAGAATAAAAAAACGCCCGCGACAGGCGCCCACCGGAAACGTACATTTCGTTATTTTCCGTACGTTTTAGGAAAAGAGTTTTTAGACAAAAGTTATAAAGTTTTACGAACGCCATTCAATGACATACGTTTAATATAGACGTCGACTTTTCTTTCGGATATCTGAAAATTTACACCGTAACAATCTTGGAACTATTGCACTGATTTGGCTTATGTTCACACTCAACTGAGATAGACCCAAACTGTTTTTAACTATGTAGTAAAACCACAGCTTCCGTTCATAATCATGAACAAAATCCATGGTTTTTGGCTTCGGGAATTGGCATACTGTATTTTACATTGAAACGAAGAGTTACACTTAATATGTATTTAGTATTAATAACATAATATTAGTATGTAAATAACATAGTGAGCAACGTGGTCAGACTCGCCTTTGAGAGAAAATTAACTGGTGTTAGTTCAGTAATTGCTGTTTGCTTTGGAAATGTGTTCACTGTGCTGGAACACCAGTTTGCCGGTCAATTTCAGAACTTTCTCTCGCAAATGGGCTTATTGAAGTAAAAAGTGCATTACTACGAACTTTTGACTTTTTTAGAAACCAACTCTGAGATTTACAAAATACGAGTAGTAGTGTGTTGAAGGGAGCAGAAGGAAAAAGTAGAAAAAAGTGTTTGGAAAAAGTGTAGAAATGATGGATGATAAATCTTACATGTGCAGTCAGCTCATGACCATGGTTGCTATAACCTTGCCGAAACGTAGAATAAAATAAGAAAGATTAAACATACGCATTTAAGACCCGTTTGATAATAATTACAAAAATTTAGTACTTATTCATGGTTTTCTGATGTATTCGTGGACTGACCACTGACTATAAGAAATGTTTAATATGAACTTTATTTTAAACATAGCATGGGATACTTCTTTAACAGGTCGACCAAATTTTTAGTAACAGAAAATAAATTACGTAAACAGATGACTGATGCAAGTGAGACTGATTATATGAAAAGTTTTAAATTTGAGGTACAAGAAAGGGAGAGCTAGTTGTAGAGTAAAATTAGGCATCCTAAAAGAAATCGTAAGTAAATTCTCAAGACGAACATAAAATACTGTTTTTTTTTATTTGATAATTGGCGGCACATCCACATTACGTATATTTAGTTGGGTTATTAAATGTGCTTTCATTTTTATATTGTCATATTCCATTTCTTTTAAAATTCAGAGAGAGATTTTGCATTGTAATATGCTGTAATAATTATGGGCTCTAAGTTTGAATACTGTAGAGAAAGTGTTGACACAGTGCACGCAG
Source organism: Sesia bembeciformis (assembly GCA_943735995.1). Lineage (NCBI taxonomy): Eukaryota > Metazoa > Arthropoda > Insecta > Lepidoptera > Sesiidae > Sesia > Sesia bembeciformis. Next base: position 6,154,433 of record OX031034.1, read on the forward strand.
ACCACGAACGGTGTTTTACGAATATAATTTTTTAAATGACTAAATTCTTGTGGCCCTAATGGCCTTTCAAGAGTCACCGGACATGAGGAATGTCAGCAATTTGCAGTATAGCGTCACACTTTACACTGTTCTCGTCAGTCGTCACTCGCACGTCAACAAGACGTGAACTTACTATCAATTCTTGTGATCATTTAATAACATAGTATAGACGACAATGGAAGTTATTCATCGCACCTTATGAAGCTATATCTTACACCGAAATACACTGAAAATCAAGAACCGTCACAATTACAAATACCTTAAAATGGGGCGTTAAACCATATCTACACCAACTTTCGTTTTAATTTTAACCCTTTCAAAGGAGGGGTCACAAATGCCCCTTTGACGTGTGTGTCGGAATATGTGTTTACACCCGCAGACTTTGTTGTAGTAACTCCCTCGTTTGTGGTGCGAGAAGAGTTGAGTTTCATTTAACTTGTATAGCGTTGAAACACTGACCAACTGTTTATTAAAATTTAGAATGCGAAATTGCATGTTATAGTTTTGATTTATGGCTCACACTTCAAGCCAAAAGTAAAATGAACTTTTAGACTTTAGGGACAGATTTATGAATATTTACGAAATTTACGAAATTCGTCGTTAGCTATGGAATAGCACCAGCCCATCTCTTCCCTTGGCTGTCGTGAAAGGCGATTAAGGGATAACTAAGCGGCTACCACAAGCCCTGAGGACTATATCACCTCTAAAAGAATGGACTCGCCAACCTGTTTGGCCAGCGTGAGGTCTTAAACCCATACTTCCCTCATGCACAAGACAATGTCCGTGTCCAGCAGTGGATACTAAGGGTTGGTTACGTGGTAGGGTGGAGAAGTAATTCAAAACTTTTTCATTCAAACGAAGTAAATATAATGAATATAATGTTCAGGAGAAGTTTTTTAAAGAAATAATGATTCTTTCTTTAAAAAAAACTAACCTAACATAAATTAGGTACTAACCTAATATATCTTTAGTAAAACGTTATTTAGTTTAAACCCATATCTATCTTTATTATTAGCCTATAAAGTTACAACGCAGGGCACAATTTCCTTCCCTTTAAGTCACGAGTGGGATTAAACTTCACTAAATGTTACGAGTATTACAGTAATTTTTTATCGGTATAAAATTATCAAATGCCTGGCTAGTAGACATAAATCGAACCTGAAATTATAACAGATTCAATCATTAATTTTATTCTTGACAAACTAAAGCACAGATAATACCTGTAACAAGTACAACGTTGTTGTCACACCTAAGTTCCTTCCCGCAAAGTTTCAAGCGACCTGTATCGTAAATGTGTCAGCGGAAAGCCGTGTTTCCCCAACTTTCACCGCTGGCACAACTGGGAATACACCAGGCATGCTAATGATAATACAATCGACGATAATACTGGAGCCAGGCTATGGCTTCGATCGATCTCTATCCTTTATGTGTACATCATTGTAAAACTACGCTAGTACTACTGTACTAGTGTAGTTTTACAATGATGTTACATTCTTTACAAGTTAACCATTCATTTTACTTTAATCCTTTTTCGAAATCATCCACTGTTAAATGACCTTTTTTCTCTTAAAAAGCATTGTTTGTAAATCAGTTCTTCTGAGACCTCTGTTATTTGAAACAAAATCAAATCTAGGTGTGTTCAATGAAATAATGCTAGGGCCTTGGGAATGGGATGCCATGGCGACGTTCGCAAGCAGCGTCGTCGCGGCTAAACTTGGTAACTTGAGGTGACTAAACTTGGTAACGGCTAAACTAATAGGTAGTCAAAATGGTCACCAGCCGAGGAGATTATTCCTCAGTATCGTTCGTTAACGTAACCTACATACATAAATGTGGAACAGATTGCGCTAGTTTTTTCCGAATGCCAGAAGAAGATGCAAAATGATAAGAAATTTATGAGTTACACTCATTTATAGACGATCGAACTTCGAACTCGAAAATAATAATAAAAAACGTACGCGGTCAGGGGCCCCCCCGTTAGGAACGAAGATCATCACACATTTTTTAAAACTCCGAATGTAATTCACGCATCCGTATACTTTCATTTTCAGGCATGTTATAACCATAATCTTAGTAAACTAAAAACTATGGATGTATTGCAAATATCGATGTATTTTTCAACGTATCATTCTAACATCGATGTCACTATGCGATATATTACATCGAACAACAACGATACGATTCAGCGAATCAGCGATGTAGTCGAATCGGATATTTTCGTTTCGGAACGAGCGAGGCATGAGAGAGAGAACTAGCGATCGGCCCGCTACCGAAATTTACCGAATACCGACAAACTGACACGATCGCGAGAATCGTGACCATACCGTGTCCGAGCGAGAGAAAGGTGAGAAAGAGAAAGGTATGGAGGGGGTAAAAATCTTATGTGACGTTACATTTTCTCTCGAATCACACCTACTGCAAGCCGCGTAAGGGAACTTCGTTCCAAAAACGATTATGATTTAGTTTACCTATTTAAAAGTCAGTAGGTAAAATTATCTATTACATTTTAAATATTTTTTTTAACAGAAATAAGGCCGCAGACAAGCATATAGTCCACCTGATGGTAAGTAGATACTGCCGTCCATAGACATCCGCGATACATGCCAACATAAGTCTAGAATGACAAACGTTGGCACGCCTCCTGATGCGCTGCTTGCCTTTGCAGATAAAGGAATGGATTGGGAAAATGGGGAGGGATAGAATGGGATGGGAATGGGCTCTGGCATATCTCACTCACTACCAAAACACGTACGTACATTGGAGAAATACGATAAAATAGGAAATACAGTACATTTTAAGGTAGCCTTCTGTGAGAGAGGGGTAATGTGGCCAGTCGAGTGCGCCCAGCGGCTGTGGGATCGTATGACGCACTCTCCCCGTTACAAATTTGTTTAAGTTTCCTAAGACTGTATTTGGTGTAGGTGTAGTAACGCACTAGTTCATGTTCATGTTGTTATAGTTCATGAAATTATTAAATACATCATATGTGAGTTGAAAACATTTGTGGATTGGTCTCATTAAGACTGTAGGCACAGCTTATGTATCTAACAGCTTGTTCACTCCGCCACCGCGTCCGCGATAAATGCCTAAGTAAAGCGTCGGGTAGCGCAAGGAAAAACAGGCGGATTGCAGTAGTTTCGCTGATTGCAACTTGTGACTAGTGCGTACACATGCACGTCTGTGCATTAGCACAGATGGACTAATGGACTAGCCCGATGCTAGTCCATTAGCATCGGGCCGTTTGCACGGAATGCACCAGCTATTCGGCAAGCCATGGTGTAGGTTTCCTTTTATAAAATTTCCATAATCACCAAAAGTTGTAGACCATATTTTAGAACATATAACATCTATTAACTTTACAAGACGCTTATTTTTACCGAGAAACGTAGTAGAACCCTGTCATAAATTATAATACATCATACGTAACGCTAGAGTATAAAATAAAGAGTTTTTAAAATGTCTCCTGACACTAACATTAATAAAGAAAATGCAGGATCAGGTGGCGTAGATATATAGTAAAATATTATAGTAAGAGATGTGTTATAAAGTTGTGACAGAATTTATGAGAAATTCTCTTTGCGGTCTATTTTGTATGGCAACTTTTATTTGTACCGTTATTTTGTAGCTTATGAGTATCAGAGATCTTTTCAACAATAGGAAATTTTTAACAGGCTAAACACCCGTGAAAATAGTGATTCTACATACCCTAGGAATTTTGTGACCAAATTGTTTCACTACAATTATTTTGTGGCTTACTTTTGTCGAATTTTGATAGAACCAGCTATCAAACAGATGTCTATCATTTAGATTCTTATAAGTATAGTTCATAAAGACATAAAGTAAACCTTCTTCAATAGACATCAGTACAATCTGTGTCAAAGTCCAGCTACCTCTTTTGAGTTAGGCCAGAAGATCGATTATCAAGCAGCCATAGCATTTTATAAATGTTTTTTTTATAGAAAGAAAGTGGCAGACGAGTAGATAGTCTACCTAGTGGTAATCTCCAATGGATATTCGCGATATATACCGCTGCCTATCTTTGGAGAAAAGGAATGGATTTGGAGAAATTAGTAGGAAAATGGGGAGAGATGGGATAATATGAAATGAGAATGGGCTCTGGCATATCTCACTACCAAAACACGAAAGTTCATTGGCGGAATATGATAAAATGGGAAATGTAGTTCTTTTTAGGGTAGTCAAGTGCGCCCAGCGGCTGTTGGATTGATACCCCCGCAAATAGAGGCCTCCCTTTCCAATATAGGGATAGACAAGATGAAAACAATTCGCAACGTCAATTGGTGTTGTAAAAATTAAAATATATTTACCTAAATGAAATCCAAAACGTAAATAATCACGTTTAAATTACAGGTGTGCAAAATTGTTTTTCATTTTGACGCTAACTTGTTTCGCATTAATTTACAAAGTAAACTTTTCGAGCAATCGGCTAAATTTTTATGGCATTTCAATGCGCTTACCTCTGATAAAGGCGAGTGTATAATTTACAACCGCAGCTAAAATAAAAGCCTTTTATTTTTTAAGGAAATTGCACGTCAGTGATTTTATTAAAACTATATTCGATTGCGGAATATTGAACGAATGATCTTGTTTCAAATGTTGCATAATTAATTGTAATCATTACTTTTTTTCTCTTATATTTCGAATAATAGCTGGTTTAACTTATTGGAATTTTATATTTATTTTGTTGCATAACATACGTACTTGTACTTGTATCAGCCTTTAACGTCCCGCAGGCCAGGCAGCAGGGCACATGCCTCCCCTAGTAAATCATTGTGGGGGGTCTCGTGCCATAATCTACCAAGTTTTTTTTTTATTTGGATGTGGGTTTACGGATTTATATACATAGCCAATAGTCATTCTTGGTAATTCGTTTCGAAATAAACCGAAAAGTACTGTTTGTCGCTTCATTCTCATTACCTTTACAAGCCAATTTAAAAAGAGTAAAAAATATTGTCAGATTAGTTATCATAAATATTAATAACTACAATAGAACGTAAATCATGATCAGCGCCAATAAGTCATTACAATATTATTTGACCTTCCATATTTCTGGGAATAGAAATCTAGGTTGACCTTACTTCCACAATTCTATAATAATCTTATTCGCTTCAAGTTTACACAAATTTCACTCCATAATTAAACTACCCGTGTTATTTTTGTGCGGCTTTTTTGATAAAATTAGACGACAATAAAGGTGTTTATTAAGTTGACAAGAACATTATTATATATATATATTAAAACAAAATGAAACAATAAGTTGAAATTGTTTGTAATTAGCAATCGTTACCGAATAATCAATCAATAAAATAAATAAATAAAATCCTTCTTCATTCCATGTGATTTATAAAAAAAAGTACTTAATATTTATTTTAATATTTTGCGGCTTACTACCTTTTTTCCAATAAACTGCATAGAAATAAAATTGCCCTACATTTATTGAGTTCCTGCCTTTATCTGTTAGCTTGCGACTGAGCATTCGTCAACAATGCTGAGCTGATTGCTTTGCGGCCGGTTTTTGTTACTTTGTAACCCACGAGCCTGTATAACACGAGCCCCGTTACATACTTTAGTAGTATTCCTCGGTAAGGCACAGTCTCCTCAGATGATAACTATGTACTCTCCTAAGTTTACTGTTGGTACAGGTGAGGTTACATTAATTTTACTACGCGTTCGATACAACGCTAAAACATTTAAAAAAAACATATTTTACGAACTAAACTCGCGGCCCTGTATCATGGCGCTTTTGATGTTTACACGCCTATCATCTTTCGCAAATATTGATAGCGACGACATCTAAACAAATTATTATTATACTTTATTGTTAGTAGTGACGTTGATGTTTCTACTTTATCCATAGAGTTTCGATACCTTTAAAACTAGTGCGAATTACATTTAAAAATATACATTTTAATCTATCTATATAAATAAAAATGAACCCCTATTTCCCTTGGTCACACCATAACTTGAGAACGACTTTACCGATTTCATTCATCTTTTCTTTTTTAATTTTCTAATACTCTGTAGAAGGTTCTTACGGAAAAAAAAATTAAGAAAATTGAGCAGAATATTTAAAAATTTCAGAAAACGACGACTATTTAAACTTCGCGCGTTTGACAGTACGCGTGTTTGACAGTTCGCGCGTTTGACAGTTCGCGCGCCGCAAATGTCGTTTAACAGCTGCATCGGTCGATCAAAAAATTCATTTATTCATTTCTTAGTGCACAGTCCGTTCGATCGGAACGTTTTTCCAGTTTTCAGTTTGTTCAGTGAGTTTTTTTAGAAGTGCTGTCGTCGTTTTGTCAATTTTTTATTTTTAGTTGAATTTTGGTTCTTCAAAATGGCACCAATTAGACGTACCAACTTAGGTCGCAGAACTCGCAATGCTGCAAGTCAAAGATATATACGAGCAAATCAAACTGAGGAGCAACGCGAAGCGCGAAATGAAGTTGAACGGAATCGATGGAATCGAAATCAACAACGTAGAAATATTGCGTTTAATCCCCATCGAGCTGCATTCAATTATAACGTGGCAATCGATTACAGTTCACAGCAAATCGTTGCTATTGGACCAATGAACGTTGTGTGTCCACATTGCAAGGCATTTATGTTTAAAAATGAAGCCCCTGGATTGTGTTGCGCCAGTGGCCAAGTCAAATTGACGCCATTGGTACCGCCACCAGAGCCACTACATTCATTGGTTTCCGGAAATGGGCCAGATTCAAAACATTTTTTGACTCATATCCAGCAATACAATAATTGCTTTCAAATGACGTCATTTGGCGCAACAAAAGTTATTCGAGATAATTTTATGCCTACTTTCAAGGTAAGTATAATGGGAAACAATAAACTTTTACCACCATGTGGCTGGTGCAAAATACGTTGGCAGCTTTCAATTGACATGGTGTAAAGTACGTTGGTAGCTCTGAATTGACAAAAGCTACCAGAAGTGAGTGTGTTTAAAGAAGTTGATGGGGGAATGGCAGTGCTGCCAACGTATTTTGCCAGCCACATGGCGGTACAAATACTTCGCTATACAATTACCTATATTACATCTATTTACCCTTGCAGATTCAGGGTCAAATATATCATCGAACAGGTTCCTTATTGCCAACGCCGGATAGTGACTACAAATTTTTGCAAATTTATTTTATGGGCGATTCAGCAAGACAAGTCGATCAGCGTTGTGCACACAACAATTCGGTGAAAAGACCAATTGTGGAACAACTCCAAACATTATTCCATCAACACAACGAATTGGTTGCATTATTCAAGACCGCATTAGACCGCATGCCATCTGATAATCACAAAATTGTCATCAGAGCCGATAAGATGCCTGCAGGACAATACGCAAGACGTTTTAATGCGCCAACAATTGATGAAGTCGCTATTGTCGTCGTGGGTAAAAATTTAGAAAACCGAGATATTGTTTTACATCGGCGGAACGATCAACTGCAGCGTGTGTACGAAACACATCGATCATATGATGCGTTACAATATCCTATCTTATTTTGGCAAGGTGAAGATGGGTATCATTTTTCAATCAAGATGATAAATCCAGTTACAGGTATATAATCAATGTACCTTTACTACCTTAATCACAACGTTACTTTATCTTATTAACACAAACATTTATTTACAGGCGCCGAAACTAACAAAAAAGTTAGTTCAATGAATACATGAAAGACACCCCACACATTTGGAAAATGGTCAAAGAGTGTATTTTACAGCGGAGAACGTATTACAACAAGCTGACAGGCCGCCATCGACAACATGACCAGCTTCTTTGAAATGTGCCAGAATGATGACTGGCCGTCAATGTTCGTGGCCCAACATCATTCCAATATCTGAGAACTGTTAATGGTGTATTGTGCGGCACATACAGAGAAGCCTGTTAACGTTTGGGATTGCTAGAGAATGACACTCATTGGGACCACAATCTCGAAGATGCTGTGATTTCGTCAAATGCTAAACAAATACGAACATTGTTTTCTATAATTTTGTCTACATGCTTCCCATCAACACCGATTGATTTATGGAACAAATATAAACATCATATGGCCGAAGATATATTGCATCAGATGCGTCTTAGAACATCGAATGCAGATTTGCAAATGAACGAAGAAATTCACAATGAAGCATTAATTTTAATTGAGGACATGTGCTTGATGCTTACCAACAAAGGATTAATACAATTAGGAATGACAACGCCCAATCGCCCAATGCACAACGTATTTAATCAAGAGTTGAGACGCGAAACCCAATACGATTCCGAGGCATTGAGAGAAACCGGTCAAAGAAACGTTCCCCTTTTAAATCAGCAACAAAAATATGCCTACGATACGCTCATGAAAGTAGTGAACGATGGAACTGGCGGATTTTTTTTCCTAGATGCTCCCGGTGGAACTGGAAAAACGTTTTTAATATCATTGATTTTGGCAACGATTCGATCGCAAAATGGAATTGCACTTGCACTTGCTTCATCGGGTATTGCAGCTACGTTGTTGGAAGGCGGTCGTACAGCTCATTCAGCACTCAAGTTGCCGTTGAACATGCAAACTAATGAAACTCCAACTTGCAACCTTTCGAGGAATTCTGCGATGGCCAAAGTGTTGCAGCAAAGCACATTGATCGTTTGGGATGAATGCACGATGGCACACAAAAAATCTTTGGAGGCATTAGACCGCACGATGCAAGATTTACGAAACAACCAAAATCGGTTTGGTGGTGCGATGATTCTACTGGCAGGTGATTTTCGACAAACATTGCCAGTGATTCCACGATCAACGCCAGCCGACGAACTTAATGCATGTTTGAAGTCGTCCATTTTATGGAAATACGTCAAAACGCTCAAATTAAATATGAACATGCGAGTCGAATTGAAGAACGACCGATCTGGAGAAGTTTTTTCCAAACAATTGCTCGACATTGGTAATGGCAAAATTCCTGTTGACACATCCTCTGGATACATTAAATTTCCTGACAATTTTTGTCACTTTACTGAATCAAAGACCGAACTCATCGCGATGGTGTTCCCAAACATTGCTCAAAATTACAAAAATCATGTTTGGTTGAGCGAACGTGTTATATTGGCTGCAAAAAACGTTGATGTCAAGGAAATGAATATTCAGATTCAAAATAAGATAGCTGGCGAATTGATGACATACAAATCGGTTGATTCCGTTACTAACCAAGATGATGTTGTCAACTATCCAACGGAATTTTTAAATTCGCTGGAATTGCCCAGATTACCACCTCATAATCTGCAATTAAAAGTCGAATCGGTAATCATTATGTTGCGGAACATAAACCAGCCACGTCTTTGTAATGGCACCCGGCTTGCGGTGAAGAAATTAATGAACAACGTCATCGAAGCCACAATTTTGAAAGGGAAGTACAAAGACGAAGACGTTTTGATTCCACGCATCCCTATGATTCCTGAACGACATGCCATTCGACTTTAAACGGTTACAATTTCCAGTGCGGCTTGCATTTGCAATGTCGATAAATAAATCGCAAGGGCAGTCGTTAAGTGTTTGTGGCATCAATCTTGAAAATCCGTGTTTTTCACATGGCCAATTGTATGTCGCCTATTCCCGTGTCGGAAAAACAATAAAAATTATTTATTTACGCGCCAGAAAACAAAACTAACAATGTTATGTATCAAAAAGCATTACAATGAACACTAATTGAATATTTTTTTTTAAATTATTTATTCCAGTTCGAATTGAATATTCATAGCTAAGACAGGACAACGTCTGTCGGGTCAGCTAGTATATTATATAATTTGAAATAATTACTATATAACTCATGGGAATAAACAATATACAATACAATATACAATAGAATATACAATACGGTATACAATACAATATACAATACAACATACAATACAGTATACAATACAATATACAATACAATATAATTTGACGTAGGTTTTTACTGATACACATTTCATAATATTAATAATTATTTTTGGGTTACTTATGACAAAATTGCTTTCTTACGTCAATGTATATTATAATGTATGGGATCTATAAGTGATTAATGTATAATTTGACAACATGCAATCGACAAGTTACTATAGATATAGGTACAATTATGCTTATTAGAGAGGGGCAGCAGTATAATTCTTACGTGCTTTTGTTGTCCGTGTAAAGGGATTATACAGTCAGTCACGTTACTATTTAGCAGTCCATTACAGGAATGGACGCATTAATAATAAAGTACCACTTCTATCACATATTTGTTTTCCTTTACACTCTCTCTAAAGATCTAGCACATACGATTTTGATTAACTACTATAAAAATTAAACTTGTTATTTAGAAAGGGTCCTGTGAATTAATTTCTTTGATAAGTGTTATATAAATCAGTTTAATCAATATTTAACTGACTTAATATTATTTTACCCGTATTAAAATTACTCTATAAATAAAATTGCGTTGACACTTTGTCACCATAGATTGCGTTGATTAATTATTAGAAAATATAATCTGCATACAATTTAATTATTGTACCGAACAAATGACTAATTGATCAGACGCATTGTATAAACAGTGACCGGATGTTATTTTATTAGACAGATTATTTGACAATTTAACTATCTCAAAATTATTATTTATAATTTTTGACTGACGTTGATACGTACCGCAGATGGCCATGATCGACAATATGCAATAGGTGAACTGTCCATTCATCTGTCACCTACTTTCGATAAAAAAGGTATTAAAATTAAGAATAAAATTAAAAATAGTATTTATACAAAGGTAAATTATTTTATTGAAAACTATCTGCTCTATACAAATTGAAACATTCAACCGCAAAATGGACAACAAAGTTGCATCCTCGAACCATTTACGACCAAACGACACCGCAGATAGTGGATACTCATGAATATTTTCATGATGTAAACTTAGTGTGTAAAATGAGAAGGTAAAGGTATAAGGATGTAAAATTTTAAAACTTAATTTTGTAAAATTGTTACAGGTTCGTCAATATTTTATTGTTACCTTCAAAAATTGGTTTGTGTTGTTAAATGGTTGCTGTTTTCAGACAATTTCCAAAGTTACATAATATTCACAATTAATTATTATTTAATTAGATCGGAATTAGTTATTAATTAATTTAGAATTAATCAGTAAATAATTGATTCAGAATTTGGCAATGTCAGTCACATTTATAGCAGGGTTGACAACCAATGGAGTGGAAGAGTTGTTGAGTAGAGAGTGGAGACCGTATACCGCAAAACGAAGCGTTGGACACCCTCTGGTCAGGTGGAACGATGAGTTAAGATAGTAGCCGTTAGTAACTAAGTTAACTAACTAAGAAGAGGAGAGCGGAAGACAGTGTAGTGGCGTGATTTGGAAGAGGCTTTGTCCAGCAGCGGAGCAGGCTGATATTTGGATCTCGTAATTCAAACATTGCTTGTGTTGCTAAAATGTCCACATAGAGGACACATGTTCAAGGAGGAGACGTGAATGTGTTCAAGGAGAAAGAGAAATATGCTTTTGAACTCGTCCGTCTGACAGAGTTATCCGTCTGACAAAAAGACAGTCATAAAACGTATTCGTACTGAAGTGTATAGGGAGTGAGTAACTTGGAACTTGCAAGCACAGGCATTTTGGTAGCGAACTATAAAAGAGGGAAGCAATTAAAATGGATCAGCAATTGTCGCAGAAATGGATCAGCAATGGTCGCAGTGATACAAGACGTTGTTGGCTCGCAGAGTCCCCAATCCTCAACAATAATTATTAACCTTCATCGTTACATTTCCAATATTAATAAATGGTAATCTGGGCAACACTATGGTATGTAATAATATAACTTAGCTATCTTAGCAAAAATGTAACATTTCTTGGACAACTCGCTCCTCAGAAATATTTTTAAGATTCTTCAGAGGAAATTCAGAGACATTTGCATAAAGAAAACAGCGGGAGGCGGGCAGGTCGTTACAAGTTTATTTGGGGTGTATATCATTATAATGTTTATGTTCACAACCCTTTTAATTTTAATGTTGCGTCGCGACGTACGCGTAGTATGTGTATTGTAAGTTTCTTACTGAAAAACTATGGCTTATATTGCAACGTAGGGGTTCTTCAAGATAGAATACCAGCCAGTCTTCGTGTCAGCAATTTAGTTAAACATAAACGCGAATAAAATAAATAAACGCCTAATAACATGTTTTTTATAAGTATAAAATATACATATATTTATAGGTATTTTATATCTATAAATGTAGGTTGCATAGAACTACAATAGTTGAGATTCAAGGGCCAACAAGCACTTCTCAAGCCGTGAGAATATCATCGTCATTGAACTAGTGAGACTGTTTTGTTTCAGTAGTTCAATTGCTAATACTAAATAGATTCAATTGAAGTAGGTACTGGGAAAGAAAAGGCACTAGTTCAATTATTGAACTAGTGAGAACATAGGATTTTACAGTGAAATATCCACAAATATAAGTAGTACCTACCGACACTGAATGCTTCAGAGAAGTGCAGTAGGCTCGTTCTTACGGATCAAATGATACATAGCAAAATGAGTCAAAGTGCAGGCGTGTATTGTGACGTTTGGAGCAAATTTGAATTTAGGTTTACATTAGTTGTTCTTAAGTCATATAGGCTATCATATAGGATCCTATATCTATGAAACACAGACATGATAATTTAATACAAGCATGTGATGTATTTTATCAATGATCAAAGTGGTGTCGAGTGCGAGTACAATGCGAGGCTTCCCGTGTTTGATTGGAATATCGAGACCACTAAAGTACTCATTACATTATACGCAGGAAAACGAGATTCCTTATAAATATTTTCATATTTATTAAATAAATTCGAAACCAGCCCTTTTTTATTCGTCCACTGTTGAATATTTGCCTCCCCAGGCACACTGTCTCGTGTATGAGGAATCTGTGGCCTTAAAACGCGACGTTGGCCAAGCGGGTTGGCGAGTCCACTCTTTTCGAGGTGGTGTAGTTCCTCAAAGCTTGTGGTATCGGCTTTGAAAGTTTGAGGTATATAAAGAGTTTGCAGGAAAATACATATCGAATTGAGCTAATGTAACTTAATGTATCTAAGCTATTGATCAGGAAGCAACCACGTGGGAAGCTTAGAATAAATCTCATACATTAAACTTCAAAATATTCTATACTCAAGCGAACTTTCTAGAATTTTCTTTCATAAATCCAACAGGAACGGCGATGACATAAAATATTCAGTCGCTAGAGATTCGTAAATGCCTAGGTCTAGAAAGAAATCCTCGGCCTCTATTTTACCTATATGGAACTGTATTATGTATAATGCATTGCCTACTGCACGTTGCTAGATTATTTATTTAGCACCCAAACACAGCAGCGTAATGTTTTATTCGGTGTCATGTCGACAGTGTGGATGCATTTTGTGACACCAAGTGTCACGTTGGCGTGAATTGCAAAATTGAAAAGAAAAGCAGTAGAGAATTCTGAAAGGCTTTTACTTAGTTTTGTAGAGGATTGGAGGAGACTAAGTTGATTTACAAGATGGCGCAGTGTGATTCAAGACTTAAAGGTGTTTAAAGGTTCTCCTCTAGTCAGTTAAAGTAGTAAGTTAAAAATGAACGGATTATGTCAGTTAAAATATTAACTGTAATAATTATATAATATGAAGATGTACAGTGGGCCAATGATGAAATTAAGCATTTCAAAGCTGAGTTTCAATTTGAAATTTCTAAAACAAGGGTAATTTTCGCTTGCAAATGTAACTTGTAATTTGTGTTTGGAACTTTATCACTGTCATCTGGCTCGCGAAACATTTTTAATTTCCTACTGTACACATATGAAGTAAATTATTTATTATTGAAAATGTATTAAGAATTGAATTGAATTTATGTATGTACTTATGTATCTTGTGTACCTGCGGTTTTCTGGTTATAAAGACATTGAAAGAAAAATATTAGTTTGGGATCTGGGTATATTGGTTTCTAGTGTTCTTGTATGTCTTTAGTGTCACGCTACCTAGAATTCTTATGTCGTCATAGTGTGGTGATTATTGTATAATATTTTAGTAAAATATGTAGTTTTAGTAATTTTAGTAAAATATTATTGTATAATACAAAGTGATGGCCGTGTGGTGTCGAATGCTTTTAAAATAACACCCCATATCTTCCCGTGGGTGTCGTAAAAGGCGACTGAGGGATAATTGTACTACCTCTAAAAGAGTCGACTCGCCAACCGCTTGGTCAGCGTGACGTTATCCCTCATGCATGAACAATGTGCATGAGAAGGTCAATGGCCAGCAATGGATAATAAAAGGGCTGGTGATGGTGACGGATATGTCGATATTATCCTGAGTGGTGTTGATAATTAAGAACTTATAAATTAGACTCAAATCGCGTACATGTCTGTGTAGGTACGAACGTATAAATGTTTGTTCTGGTGTACAAACAAATTTACACGTTGGGCATACAATGACCTGAGTGTTCCATTCAATAACGCGTTCAGGGTGCTAATAGGGCTGCCGAAGTTTTCAGTGCTTCTCGCATGTTCGCTGAAGCCCACAGTCTGGGGGATTCGAGGGCGTCATGCGTAAGCGATATGCCTTTATGCTGAGCTGTATCCGAGGCAATACCAACACGTGTTAAGCACGCTCGCGGCAACGTGGAACTTGCCGATGCTGGCCCAGTGGATCCAGATACACGTCGGCAATACTAACTCTAGATTGTAAGTTGTTTTTTTACTAATTCGTATGGAGTTTAATGAACATGTTCTGAATGATTATTATTAGCATATGGCCATGTACAAAGTAATGGGGTTCCATAAATAAACTTTGGGTATACGGAATTATAAACACTCTCCCTGGTTCACTAACTCCATGAAGCAAACACGTTCTTTGACACCGTTAAATATTTACTTTGTTAATTTAAACTGGAATTGCTCACCTGGCGCGCATTTCGCTTCATAATTTTAACTAATAAACTTATAAATAAGTGTCAGTCAAATAAGTATAATTTTATGAAACTGTTTAATTAGAAGGCTGCTTAAATACAGTTCTTTTAAGGAAAATCACGCCTTTTTTTAATAAAAGGCAAAATATAATTTTTTGTCTAATTTCACGGAAAAATGAAATGATATGCTACAAGTTTTAAGCCATAGAACGTCACAGCCTCTAGCAACGAGAAATATATATAATTTCATTCGATATGGGTATAGATACATCATATGTTCTTATTAAAGAAACCTGGTTGGTGCTTCTAGGTGAAGCAGA
Organism: Sesia bembeciformis; assembly: GCA_943735995.1. NCBI lineage: Eukaryota > Metazoa > Arthropoda > Insecta > Lepidoptera > Sesiidae > Sesia > Sesia bembeciformis. The sequence continues at coordinate 6,169,730 of OX031034.1, forward strand.
TCATTAAAAGTCAAATTTGAAACTTAAGTAGGTACAACGTAACAAGAATGTTCCATTTTCAAAACACGAATTAACGAATTCGAGAACTATAGAACGTAGAACACTATTAGATTATAACGTGCCTGCCACAGAGTGCTTGTATAACATATATAAGTATGTACTCGTATTCTAAAATCAATGATAATTTCATATCATTGTTGTTCTATAATATTTAGTCTGTGTTCCAAACTCCCTCTTTGACAATGTAATTTGTGCTGCATCTCGTTTTGTATTATTAAGATAGAAAAAGCGTCATAGTAATTAGATTGTTTATGACCGAATTCTGTTAATTTTGTTAAAACTTACGGTTGTTTGTAGGTACCTATAATATATAAACTAAACTAAACTGCCGAAACTGGTTGTCTTGACTTTGTTTCTATTTACGACAAATTTTAACATCCGAACAACATTAAGACTGACTGCGCCAGTAACCATATTAAAGGCCTTTGTTATCATTATGCTCTATGTTCAGCTCGTCATCACATCTGATCTCCCGCTCTGTTCATTCACTCACTGCCGGCGAACTTCTTTAAGTCGTGGGTTCATCTGGCCGGCGTCGAAGACTATGCTTCCCGGTACGTGGTCTCCATTAAATGACTCTTCTACTCTATTGATTCTTAATTCCACTGCAGATATGGCCTGCCCATCGACATTCCACCTTGCTTATTCTGTGGCTACAGTTTTTCAAATTTCTTCGTAAACAAACTCTGGGCATAGCTCTCTATTCTGACCACACTTCTCTTCATAGCGTCCTATACTTCAAATATCGATCGATATTTGAAATACCCAAATTCAAATACCTTCAAATATTCAAATACCCAATCGATCACATTTGATATACTTCAAAACATAATTCAAAGTAATATTGTAAAATAATGTTGTCATACATTTGAACGAAAAAATCGTTGAGAATAAGGATACATATCTACTCGTAATGCATGACCGTCAGATAGTTGAAGATTTCAGTGCCTCATTTTCTCTCTTCTGCCTTTAAGAGGGTTGAAAAGTATGTGGATGTAGACTACCACCTCCATGCACAATCGAACACATTAAATTGTAACTGATACGTTAAAACGATAGATGGTAGCAGGTGCTAAATCTGTACGACCTGCTGATTGCTGAAAAATATTTTGTACTTACTTGTAGCGCTCACTTCAGGCCCGAGGGATTCGAATGCCTTCTCGAAGCTGAATTTCAGCGGGCGGTCTGAATCTATGAAAGAGAACAAATATTTAGTATAGTTGTTATAATAACTAGCAACTGTACACTTTAGAGGAAATGGTTTTAGGCACATAATATGTCGTAATCGTGAGCATTCCTTGCACAGAATATGTACTTAAAGGGCCGAGTAGGGTCGGCCGGCTTTAGAAGGGCACCAGATCTAAAAGACATCTAAACACCACGTCTAAAAGAGTGGACTCGCCAACTCGCTTAGCCAGCGTGGTGTTTTAAGGCTATACATACATCCTTCAGACACAAAATAATGTGCATGAGGAAGTCAAAGTCCAATAGTGGATACTAAAGGAACTGTTTACGGTTTTTAAATAAATTTTGATATACCAAATTACTACCTACTAAAGGTACGCCTCGCGGTCTATATTTTGCATGAATACAGAGTCGATTTTAGTGGCGAATACAGAGTGATACCATTTATGACTGATGACAGAGTGATACACTTGTCTAAACAAGTAGTTGTCTATACAATACAATGCGTGTTGTTATGTTTGTGCTTAATTAAACTGTTTACTTGGAGTAAGTCTTCGTTGACGTACTCTGAGTAAACATAGTAATTAGGTTTGTCTATATCTACTTTCGTTAGTTATTTAGTGGTTTGTTATTTCATAAATACATTTACATTTGAATACATGTTGCAAAAATACAATTTATGTATCACCGAACACAAAAAGTAGGTACACACTACACAATAGGCTTTACTCACATCTTATTATTTACCACGCATCGTAACCGTTTGACATTCTGGACTGATGTTGGTATGTACAGCGGGTGTCTATGGGCGACAGTATTCACTTACCACCAGATGGACTGAAAGCTCGTTTACCGCCTTCTTTCCATAAAAAAAAACTAGATACGAAGCTCATTCCTCATACGAGTTATACTCTCGTCTCTAATATAGTAAAGGAAACTCCTTGTCACATTATATTTCTACCAGAGTATTCCACCCCCCCCCCCCCCCCCCAGGTACGAATTAGTGAATAATTATTTTTCCAAATACAAATCTTGAAAAGCATACATACGCGAACATGTCAACGTTCGTTATTATTGACTGATGTTGGCACTACTACGGATGTCCATTATCCATTATGCAAAATTTAACTATGATTCCGTATTTTGTGCATATAGAATCAACCACAGAACATTACGGAATTAAAATCGTTAAAAAAATTGTTTTCATGAAAACAGGGTAACGTGCGCCATCTCTCCTCAATTTTATAAACTATCAAGTACAGTTGAGAAAGTTAAGATTTTATTGTAGTTCAAAGAAGAGCCGAGAGATGGCTGTGATTAATGGTTGTTAACGCCATCTGTGGGGGTGTTTATTAATCAAGTAAGAACCTATCTTGCTATAAAACTGAAATAGCATTTTTGATTCATTGTCTCTCTTACCTAAATATATTCAGTTAAAAGTTGCGAAAAGTAGGTACAGGTTGTAAACAATCAATTCACGAAGCCTGAAACCACGGATTTTACTTATGATTTTGAATTGATAGACATTGAATTGATCTTTTGAGGAGGAGAGTGTACGCTGCAATCCAACAGCCGCTGGGCGCGCTCGACTAGCCACGTTACCCCTCTCTCACAGAAGACTACCTTGAAATGTACTGCATTTCCCACTTTATCGTATTTCCCCAATGTACGTACGTGTTTCGGTAGTGAGTGAGATGTGCCAGAGCCCATTCCCATCCCATCTCCAAAGGTAGGCAGCGCATACGGGGGCGTGCCAACATTTGTCATTTTGGACTAATGTTGGCATGTATCCCGGATACTGTCGCCCATAGATGGCGACAGTATCCACTTACCATCAGGTGGACTGTATGATCGTCTGCTGCCTCCGTACATAAAAAAAAAATTAAAATTTTATGGATCTTTTTTTTTTATATCAGCCCATTTCGTCCCGTGGTGTCGTAATAGGCGACTACGGGATAACGGGATACGGGATAGTCCTGAGAACCTGTAAAATAAAACCAGATTGGCCAGCGTGGCATTTTAAGGCCTTACATTCTTCAGGCACCAGACAACGTCCAGCAGTGGATATTAAAAAGGCTGGTTGCATTGAAAAAAAAAACGAAACATTTTATGTCCATCAAACGCAGAATTATGACAAGAATCTGTTAGTTTCAGGCTTGGGGATAGGTTCGGTAACAACTTGTATTTACCTATAGGTAAGTCATTTGCAGGTAAGCTTTTCACTTTCTAATTACACTATTGACTGAAGTGAAAATTACCTGCTGAGGCGATGTATATTTAAAGTGTACATATTCGATTCAAAATTCCCATTCATACCTTGTTACCGTTTCGCTGCGCATTTATCACAAGACGCTCCCAATTGGGAGGAAATTTTATTCCGGGAATAATGTGATTTACATAATCTTTTTACTAAAAATAACTGTCTTCCTGGAAGGACCAAAACGACATAAAAAGCGACTCGATCCCACTCCCCTGACGCGTCTTTGAGCTTATGCAAATAATCAGCCTAGGAAAGGGCAAGCCTTTACTTGGAGACGATTTTTGAGTAATAAAAAAAGCTCAATAGTTTTTGTTATGGGGAATGCTTCTGGCAACTATACTGAGTAACTTTAAGCGAGGTCTTATAAGACTGAGCGTTATATCGCAGCGTACGAAACTGTGGCTATACCTACTGAATATTAAAATTTCAAGTTGTCTTAGCTGAAATCATTAAATATGACCCGTTTATGAAAACCATCATTGGACCCTATGATGGATTATATAAACGGTTAGTGGTTTCATATGGGGGGGTTTCATAACAAGGATAATTGAAAATAAAATTTAAAATTGAAATGCATTTATTATTATACAATTTCTTATGACGTGTACGAGTCTTTACCCCATAGGCTTAATATTTTTGTCGGGACAAAATTAGTTGTCATTTTGTTGTGTCGATCAGAATTAAAATACAAATTGCTCATTACAACAAACACGATGTGTGTCATCTAAAGATTTCATGTAGGTATATTAATTCTGTCCTATATGACAAAATTATTAATATGGTTAAATTGGTTCCAAATTAGGAGGATGTTTGTAAAATTACACTGGTTGACCTTAACTGATAAATGTTAGGTATTTAAATTGTTATATAAATAAAATCACTGTATTAATTACATAACAATATATATTAGGTTTTCAATAACGATGTAATCTTGATTTAAAAAATTTCATAGTTAATTCTGTCCGTACTGAAAATTGTTTTTGCTTCGGCTTTTTTCATAGAGGCCTCCTAGACTCTATCGAGTATAGGTACTGCGCAATTTTATGAAGTGCGTAATGTCTTGGATTGTATATGGAGTGTATTGAAACTTGTTTGGGTGCAGGGCGAGATTCTAAAATATTGTATAAAGACATTGTTGTACAATTTTATTGTCTACAAAAAGTAGCAGACCAAAACTCACCTGCATTGGACCCGGGTGGTGACTGAAAGTGGTATGTGGCAGAGAATCCCTGGCCCGGAGTAGCCGAGTTAGCGGTGAATTGCAGCAACAGAGCTGGGCCTGTTGACAGTACCTCCACTCCTGAAAAAGAAAGTAAGTTGAATTGTTCTTGTTTTTACCGATAGTAGAGCCCGCGTACTCACACCTACGCGTACACAAAACCACGCACACATATATATACACACACACGCAAGCACACATAAACACACCCTTACGCAAACACACATATAGAGAGGTGTGAAAACCAGAGCTATCACTTGCGGTTAGTATCAGCTGAACCCCTCCTATTGCGCTTAATTAAGTTTTTTCTTTCGTTCCTAAGGCATTTAAGTTGTATTGTATTTCTTAATTATAGAGTGGCAATGAATGTTTCTTCTTTTCTTTCTTTTTGACTTTTGATGATGATATAGTTTGTTGTTGATAACCTTCGAAGTGTTGCAAATGTGTTGTTTTACATTAATGTAGTGTAATTTATGTAAAATTCCCACAATACTCTTCATTGCAACCTACAAGCAATTTGTACTTTTGATAATAACAATCTCTGAGTGATCATTTGCCAGTTTTATGTCTGAATTTCGGAAGTTATAGGAATTTTCGTGTGTGAGAATAATAACGATGGGGTTGTAATGATTTTTATAGTGTACCTAGATGTTGTTTTTATGTTACAATATCGTTATTAAATTTTATTTGGCTTACTGTGCCAACATATTAACATATGAACATATTAAGTTTTACATAAAGCTCTTACGTAAAATAATAATGGCAAAGTTGCAAATTGATGATAATTATGCACAAGCATTAATATTTGATGAATGATGAGACATAGTTAAAGTTACTTTAACAGCTAAGTTGATCAAAGTATGAGTAGGTAGAAAAATCACAACTTATTTTTCAATGTAATTTTTCAACAGCTTTTCCACAAGTAGTTACAGCGACTTTGTTACACTAGTTTATATAAGTTTATTTGCAGATGACAAATATCTAAATTCATATAAATGTCTTTGACTAATTAATCATAACTCAGTCAAATTAAAAGGCCTCCAGTTACGCTTGTCACAAAAAGCTGTCATGTCAGTATATGACATAAAATGTTGTTAGCCATAAAATAATAAGGCATATATCAATTTCAGGAACAGTCAACTATCATATTCTATCAAACAGAAAATAAGTGTCATTTGGATATTACATGGTAAGGCATTATTAATTCAAAATGAGGAGACTATTGGTCGCCGCAACGTCAGTAGTCCGTAGGTGTCAGTAGTGGACGTCGATCTGAACTGAATATGGAATCGATCGCTGCCCTACAAATGTAAGGTATCTATTCATAGGACGAATAGATTCATACATCGAAAGCTTTGTTCGGGAAGCAGGATTGTCAATTGTGTGTACAGTCCAACAAACTTATAAGTGCGTACGGAAAGATTTGAAACTAACCATTATTTTACTTTTTAATGAGTGATGAATTAGTTAATTTTTAACGATAACTTTTTTTTCAAAAGAGATAGTCTCAGTCCACACTTAACAAAAACGCTATAGTTTTTTTTTTTATAGAAAAAGGCGGCACTTGAGCATACAGTCCACCTGATGGTAAGTGGATACTGTCGTCCATAGAGATCCGCGATACATGCCAACATCATTCCCGAATGACAAACGTTGACACGCCTCCGAATGCGATGCGCTGCCTACCTTTGCAGATTAAGGAAAGGGTTGGGAAAATGGGGAGGGATAGGTTAGGATAGTATGGGATTGGAATGGGCTCTGGCATAACTCACTCACTACCGAAACACGTACGTACATTGGGGAAATACGATAAAGTAGGAAATGCAGTACATTTCAAGGTGGTCTTCTCTGACTACCTTGAACTTGTGACCTTATCAACAACAATATGTGGTCAATTTTGTTTCGGTATCGTGATACGTGATTGGTACAATATATCGATTTAAAGCATATTTCCCCGATTAGCCTTGACATAAATGTCGATTTCCGAGTATTCTATCGATTTACTTGAATAATTATTTAGCTACCTACATACGAAAGCCGTTTTCCTAAAAGCCTGTAATTATTGATGAAACAGTCTCCCGTTGAACCGATAATGCAAATCAATTTACGTACATAATGTATCGTATTTACACATCTATTACATAGTAAATTATGTATTTTACCAAAATGTCCGATGACTAGAAGTCTTGTTAGTTTCTTCTTTAAATTCTGTATGTCTTGGCTTTGTTTATTTCATTTTTTGTTTATATTTATTGTAAATTTGTGGAAACTTTTAGCTGCGTCTACGAATTATCATTTGAGGAGTTGGGGTCGTGTAGTGAATCATAGCCTAAAATTCTCTTGTGACTGCAAGGGTATGCTCGTGCCTTACTCTAGGGTGTCATAAGTAGTCATTGTAGTTAGTAGCCTGTATGCTGTGCAAAATGTCTCTATTTCTACTTCCCGTTTTTTATGGTGGTAGACGGATATGCGGCCCAATTGATGGTAAGTGGCTACCGCCGTCCACAAACACCTGCAACTCCAGGGTGTATGCGCTGCCAGCCTTGTAAAATCCTATTCACAGCTTTCTTGAACAACCCTATGTCGTAGCATAGCGGGAAAACGTCAGCACAAAGAGTTTGTCTTGGTTTGACAAACTATTTGTGTTGGCGATTTGAATATATTGTTCACCTTTTGGGTCTCTGAATCCACAACATATGACGATCATTTAGTATGATTGTACCTGTGAGCTCGTTACATAGCATTGCTATAGTAGGTGCGCTGGTGTCTCTCCCGTCGAAGATCTTGATGATGTCTGCGCGGCGAAGGCAGCTGCAAAGAGTATTTTAATTAATTGAAAACGTTAGTTAATTAAAATGGCGATAACTTTTGGCGAATTTAGGAGTAGGCAACTAATTTAGGACAACATACTTCATAAATGTTATACTTCATTCATATCATAAAATTAAAATTAATATTCATAAAATGTATAATAAATAACAGTTATATAAATAACATGTATGTATGTATAATAAATAACAGTATAACTTTTAGTTTTTCTATTGAAGTCGGATAGTCTGCTTGCAATCGGAAACTGTCGTTCATGGCATTTGCTATACATGTCAATATCATATAAAACTTACAAACATAGGCACGTCTGCAAATGTAACATTTAAGAGATTTAGGAATCACAATTTGGAAAAACGAATGGACACAAAAAGTAATAGCGATTGTAATAGAATGAGCTGAGATTGGATAATATGAAGTACCAAGGGAAACGGGCTCCAGCAACTCACTTCTTCACTTCTGTGTAAGTCAGATGCGCTCAGCCGCCTATGGGGTTTTCCCACCTTTCCTAGTCCGTCGTCGGTCGGAATTGTTTGCCCTATTCCTGCCATAAAAGTTTAAATTCTAACTATATCAGTATGCCGTTAGGATAGCAGCATTACAGGAATTATCAATTGATTTGTACCTTTCAGGCCAAGCAGTAACTTGTTACCTTGTAGGGATTAAACGAAGCAAAGGTAGAGACAATCAAGTACATCTAGTTTCCTATTCTTGTTCCATTTATGTAGTACGTGCCAAGAATTACTAGTATTAAAACTTGTTTACAGGGTACGACAAACAGCTTTGAAAATGACCTCACAACTCATGTGGAGAGAGGGGAATCTTACCCACGAGTTAGAGACGCTCGTATTCCAATATAGAACATACTCGTAGATTTTTACATGGTGCTGGTTCAGTTAGACATTCGGCTATGTATGCTCGTATTTGAAATTTTCATACCGTCGAAACAAGCCTTTATACTTTAGATCTGAGTGACTTGCATGCTATTAGATGGAAGTAACAGGATGTCGTGGAATTTGAAACTGAATTAGGCTCTGCGGTGCTCCTCCATGTACTTACTCCATACTGCCGGTGTACTACGGCTAATGTTGTTTGTGAACATCTGGGTGAGTAAGGGTATAGTTTGAGTGCACGCGACTCAGAAATATCAGGCGTACTTGAGATTTGGGCATTTTAAGTAGTACTATGTAGTGTGTTGTCGGCCAGCTTTAGAATGGTACCACCCCATCTCATTCCGTGGGTGTCGTAAAAGGCGGCTAAGGGATAACTAAGCCGTTATCACAAGCCCTGAGAAATTACAATACCTCTAAAAGAGTGGATTAGAAGACCTGCTTGGCCAGCGTAGCATTTTAAGACTGTACATCTTCATGTACATGATAATGTACATGAGGAGGTCCATGTCCAGCAGTGGATCATAAAAAGGCTGGTTACGGTAAATATCACTACGAGGCGGTGTCTTTAAGCTATTAATTTAACTTAGAATTCACGTTATATCGCATAAGCAGTAAGCACGACTCCACTATGTAACTATACATAGTTTCAGTTTACTATGGCAATGGCAGTCATTGGAGCGTCTGATTGTAGTTTATCAACACTTCCGCTACTTGCAGCCTTCTGATATAAATAATTCTGGAGGGCTGAAAACATTTTGCCTTGGTCCCAAACCCTTTGTATCTCGAACTGCAACATGTTAAATCATTTAATTTAACAACATTTCAGAGGTACGTTTTATTTCAATTTGGATATTAGTTGTTTTTACCTAAACACATTTCTTTTTTATATTTTGTTTAAGGTACCACTCTATGCGTTTGTCCATGAAGTATTCCAGTCGTTGTCGTTTAGTCTATTTCTTGTCTATTTTTTTTAGAATCTATAATAGACAAATTAATTATAAGATAAATTAAACAAAATTTAAAATATTTGTAGCAGTCTAGTTGTCCTAGTACAGTTTTTCGCGCGCAATGAAACTGTAACCCTAAAGTGTGTATGATAACGCTTCCATAGTCCATACATATGGAATAGACGAGCACTCTAGACAATTACTATCAGCTCATGCCACTGCAACAGTTTTGCAATGCATTCACACTGCATTTTAGAAAAACAGAATTATGTGGAAATGTTTTTTGAAGTAATGAGTAAACGTTGTTGTTATGCGTTTTTAAAGTAAAGCTTTTCATACGATTTGTGTTTAAAAATGTATTGCTGTTATACTGATGTTTGTGAACCCCTTAGAATTAGATAATTCGGATAGGTACCTCATTGTTAATGGAGATACAGACATAAAATCTATTGTATAGTGCACATCACATTACAATTACAACGATGACAAAGTCAAAATTTACTTTTAAAACAAAATAAAGAGGAATTATAGTTATTGATTGACAACACTCATACCTGGAATTGTAAGTTTTATCTGTGTAAATCAGTATATATAATTTATCAGTGACAGTCAAGTGCCTATAGGTACAGTACATTTCACAACTACTGGGCGTTGACCTCAGATATGAAATAGAATGTTAATTACGTTAATTTATTGAATAGATAACTTAGTGTTTATTTATTTTTTGAGCGCTTATTTGAGTGACTTATTGTTATTTGTAAATATTAGTTCAGCTTTTGATTGTTTTTGACCAAATGGTTTTGATGCCACACTTTTTTTTATTTTACATGAAACAACAGCATAAACACAGAATAATAATTATATTGTAAACAATCTCCAATCACATGTCGAGAAATAAAATATGTGCTTGTAATACTGCCTTTATAAATATGTGTGTGTATGTTTCGCGGAGTATTAATTATTTTTTTTAATCTCCTGTGGTACTTATTACGCTGGCAGCAGTATTTAGCTGAATAACACGGTTAATACGTTATGAGGTGATGACCAGTTTGGAATTCATTGTCAATAGCAAATTTTTCTTCATTTAGAGGTATTGTACAAACTTTTAAGAGAATCTAAGATAGAGTTAGTGGGTATAAATAGACGTCAAAGAATACATCATAAATTGTAGTAATCTAGTTTAAAAAGTAGGTTAAGAACTAATCACGCGGAGCTGCTGACGAACGACATTATGCCATTAAACTTACGACTGGCGTCGAGTTTCATAGCTCTAGTTAAGATAATTTAATTCCGAAGTTTATTTAATTCCATACTGTCCCAAGAAAGTTCCTTCATAGTGATGGCCCACTACGATAAGTAAATAAGAAATCTGCAGGAAGAAATCTCGGCAGGAGATAAGTGTGGCTTTTGTACATCTTTTCTTTTTCTTCCTTTTTATTGGTTTAATGTTATGTGTGTACAATAAATTGTTAAATAAATAAAGAATTAGAATAAGAGTGATAAGAATAATTCATGATAATAGTGATAAGAACTTTCACTGTCTCTATGTTTAACTTAGCCTCCATTGTGAGTAAATGTTACAAATTCCACTCTGGAACTCCATGTTTTTACTGTCATGCTATTTATTGCAAATAAAATAAATTCTTTTCAGCACAATGGAACAGTACCTTAGGCAATAAAACAACAGCTATATAATACAACATTAAACTAACGCTATCCATGAAACCAGCCAGTGTGTGTATTTACACTTTACGATTCGTAATAATTTTACGTTTGTGCACAATTTTAGCAACATAGTTTCATAATTTAGTTGTAAACCAAATATCTGGGATTACAAGCACAAAGTGTCGTTCAGTATAAAAGGGCAAATTACAAAGGTAGTGGAGTTTTTCGATTATATTTCATAAAAAATGGATTGTTTTGAGAAAATAAAAATTGACGTTAGTAGTGAAAACATAATTTTCAAGTAAATCGAATCTCGAATTGTCATACCATCAGCCTATGTTTTTCCACTGCTGGATTTAAGCTTTCTCAAAGACTCATCACCATACACAATCATCGGCTCTTCTCATCCAGCCACCACCGGTGAACTTTTTCAATTCGTCGGTCCACTTGGACGAAGGAGGTGTTCTACAGCGCAGTGTTAGACGCTCGTTAAATCTCTAAGATATTTCCCCTTAAACGTTACCGCATTTTATACAGTGCTGCCAAATAAAATAAACTAGAACTCAACGAATGGATAGATTAATTAAAAAGATCAACATATGTTATACTCACCGGTATTGGTTACTAATTTGGTCTCTAAGATTTTCTAGGTTAGATTGACATACAAAGCTGATTGCGATATGGAACTATAGATAATCGACCATACGCTCGTATTTATAATTTATTGGAATTAAAAAATGCCATTTTTCACACTAAACTCGGTTCATGTTAAGAATGCAGCTATCACCGTCCAATATAGTAAGCATCACCTTTCTGACCAATAGGCTTCTTTAGATTTCTTACATCTGTTTCACTACATCTGGTCAACAATGGTGATGTCCACCTGTCCTGAGCAATGACTCATTTCATTCTGAAGGCGAGCCGAATATAGAAAAATGCGAATATATGCGAAATTGATACTTGGTTCCCATTTCACCGCAAGCACAAACATCTGTCCAAAAGGGAACAGTGAAGCCGATATTTTCTTCAGTAAACTTGCCATATATATTACTAGTAAATTATATTCCGAAACGTTATTGCAATAAGTTAATTAAGCATGTGCATATAATTTATGGCGCGAATTCATTAACTGGCGGACTGATATGAATTATGGATATAATAGAATTTATTAGGTACCTACGTTTCTATCTGAGGTACACGTTAAGGAATAACTTTCTTATTGTTTATAAACTTATGTAATTAGGTATTATCTATTGACAATTTCCTTAGTCACTCTATATATCTTTTCATTTAAGACATTGTGATACATTTTTAACATTTGTATAATACATATTGTATAATACTTATTGTATAATACATATTGTATGTACATACGATTATACATATTATTATGTTTGTTGGTGCACTGAGTACCGTGAGGGTTTTTTGTATTCGTCGCAGAATAGACAACTTATTGTGTAGACAAGTCATAGAGTGGAGACCGCGTATCGATATCCGTACGAGTAACATGGGACGCCCTCGACCAGTTACCGTTGGTGGCTAAATGGGAAGAGAGGCATACTCAGTGTGGCCTCTTACTTTGGGAGAGGCTCACGTCCAGACGAGAGTACACGCTGATGATTTGGTTATAATGTTAGTTCTTTTATAATAAAACGATAAAACATGGTAACACCCTAGAAGTGGTTGTATCTTGTTGAAGTACATTAATTGATGTAGTTCCCTGGTGAAGTTCACAGCCTTTATTCACTTTATTTTTAACTTTATTCAGAACCTTTAAGTTTTCTTGTTTTTATATGTTTGTCCTCTCCTTTGTAACTATTGTCTTCTATAACTGTACCCTGAATAAACATGTTATATATCTATCTATATTTAAGGTTTGCGCCATACTCGTTGCACCATACCATCTCCTTCCGTATTGAGAGATAAAAAATAAAAAAAATGAAATTTTGCACAGTGAGAAAAATTAATAACGGAGCTCAGTTTCATCATTGTAAGACGAATTACTTTTAGTAATATTTTAAAACTATTGTCAACCTCTCCCAATAGAGGTATGCAATATGCACAAAACAGGAAATATATGAATATGAACACGAATATGAATAACCCATAGGAGTGGACACAAGTGGCACAAACTGATGATAATATAATAATAAAATATGAGTATAAATAAAGTCTTATACGAGTATAAATAAACCAATTCACAATTCTGTCTGCAGTATAATAACACTACGTATATACTCAAAAGAAGTGTAGTGCAGGATTTTTACGGTCTTTTTACGAGGACATCCCAGTGCGGACGGTTCGTCTATAATATTCAATATTTCAGACCTCGTACTCGATTACGACCGGCTACGGCATTTTTATTGGCTACACCGTGTTTTGATACTAACGGTGATTGTATAACTATCTAGTTTTATGGTATGAAAAGTGAGTAGAATTTTCTGGAAGTAAGCATTTGCCAGTCACCCTTTAGCAGTTACTCCTCACTCACAGAAAACTACCGTAAAATGTAAAATGCTTTCACACTATAGTGTGATAGGATATAGTACACTATATAGGATATATCCTATTCCCCCCAATGTATAGATACATTATGAAAACACTGGTCACCGCCTAATCTGGAAACACCCGAATCCACGTATGTATCTGTACGTATGTGCGTATGTATCTGTACATACGTATTTCGGCAGTGAGAGAGATATGCCAGAGCCCATTCCCATTCCATATTATCCTACTTTTCCCCATTTCCACAACTCTTTCTTCAAAGCCGACGTTTGTCATTCTGAACCGATGTTGGCATGTACCTAACGCGGATGACCATGGGCGACAGTATCCACATACCACCAGGTGAACTTTCCGTCCGTCTGTCACCTTCATTCTATAAAAAAATGTCTGCTGTTATGTGACTAAATTTTATAACCAATATTTTATAACGATTTCATACAAACCTTAGGTCTCCGTTTTGGAGGGATATTTTCTCGAAGAAAACTTTCACGCGTTCCTTTGATCTGGAAGAGAGATTGCAACAATTTTATTACACCTCGTGGCACGTCACATCTATACATTTATTAAAATCGTATAAAAGTCGCGTTTTTATATGAAATATTTTTTGAACAAAAATGTTGCAGTAGAAAATACGAATGATACAGAGCCCAATGCAACATTTTTTGGAGTTTTTGTCTGTCTGTCCATCTGTCTGTCCGTCCATTCGTCCGTGTGTCCGTTTGTCTGTCTGAACGCGCATCAAGCAAAAACCACTGGACGGATTTAAATTAAACTAATCCAGATCAATTATAAAATTCCCAAGGGAATCAAAGTAAGTGGTTACTCTAACATACTCTAACGACTAAGCATAAGAAGTGGCAAACACTGCTCTAATAATATACCTATATATTATCAAGAAGGTATACACATTCATTGGTATTGTATTGTGTCGACTGTATGTATTGTTATACTGCAGATATATGCATATGCTGCCGACAATAGATTGAAGTCTAGTCAGAATCACAAATGACGGCCTATGTAAATAGATGTTAATGTTATATGAATAGTGGCATAAATGTTATATGAACAACATTAAAGTCCAATTCATTATTCTAATAAGTCATGAATGTAATGATATTAACATTGGAGAAGGAAAATTTCCTCTTCATTAATTTTGGTGCTTAGAAAAAGTCAGCGTACGTTGTTTGAACACTGAAAAGTGGCGGTCTATTTAATGGTGGTCATACAACAAAATATTTCAAACCAAAGCCATAAAGCGATGGCACACGTTTTCAACTAGTCGGATAGGTCCGGAGTCCCAAGTGGCTTATGGTGTTATGTTCACAGTGGGCACTATCTGTCATTCACATTATGACGAATCTTGCAAGATTTTTTTGTGCCTCATCATTGATATGGTATTGTTTCTATCTAGTATGTCCCACTTTATTATAAATGCGAGTTTTAATGTATCGATGTTTGTTACTGAGCCGCGTCGAAACGGCTGAACCGATTTCATTAAAATTTGTCAAATAAGTAGAGTTTAATCCGGATTAACATACAGACCTTTACTTGTGTAGGTCACACGAACAAAGTCGTGGGCATCCGCAATTTATATCGCAACATTATTCGATTTTTAATCCAGTATTTACTTTCGCATTTTTTATTGTTTCGTCGTTTCGTTTGCCTGAATCACATAATGAATATTGAAATTGTTCAAAATCATTAAGTTTAACTTACGGGATAATACAACATAACAGAAATTAAATTAGGGAATTGAGAGGATTTAGAAAGTTTAAAATAAGATCATTTTCATCGTAAATGTATGAAAATGCAAACTTTTTCAACTCAAATAACAACACAAATAATTATCCTACAGCTTCATGTCATAGTAATAAATGCTTCGACTGACAAGTTCTACCGCTATACGAGTACAGCAATACCTTTGTTCGGCCGGCACTTTCAGATTTGGTCCAAACTGAATAGCCACGTTAGATATAGCCAGAATATAGTAACAACAATAACATCTATAGCAACGACAAAAATATCCACAGCAAAATCATTCTAATAATAAACGCAAAGATAAATGGTACCTTGCATGGAAGTGGTACGAGCATCTCACGTTGTTCGGATATATGGACGGGTATCGCGGGCTGTAGAGCCGCCCGTTTGTCGGCTTGTTGCCGGACCGGCTGAACTGGTAGTCGCACTCGGTGCCGGGCACTCGGACGCCTTCCGTCTCGAACCGGCCTGCAAATAGTAACACACCAGTTTATTCATCAAGTGCAAACACTGTACATCTAAAATAGGTCGTCGTATCTGGATAGCTCAGTGAGTTAATAGAGTTGTACTTATACAGTTATCTAGACAATGTTGCTTCTTGAAAACCATCTTTTTATAGAATAGATGGTAAGTGGTCAAGACCGCCCATAGACGCCTGCAACTCCAAGGGGCATGCAAGTGTTGCAGATCTTGCCAAATCCTGTTCACAGCTCTATTGAAGATCCCCATATATAACCCAGAAACCTCAACTGGCAGTTCATTCCACAACTTTTGGGTGCTACAACCATTTTATATTCTAAATCGGGTCTGAACGCGTATAATAAATGTATTTGTTTACGTTTTATATCCGTTTATTTCTATTCTATTTTCTATCTATCCTTATTATCTATCCTATCTATCTATCTTTATATCTATTTTGTTTTTTAAGAAATATAAACATAAGACGGATATAAACCGTCGTAGATGTGGAGTCCAGTGATTAACAAATTTAAACATTGCGATTTACCGTCGAATACGGCCGCGGACATTGTTCTTTCCGAATGTGAGGATCAAATGTGGGTAGTTGAAAAAAACCGCTGCCAGCTCCCATCCTGGACAACTCGCCTCTTCAGTCAACTCGTGGCCACGGCTGGTGTCGAAACGTCGAGTAGGAATAAAAGGTAAACAAATAGCTTTATTATACGCGTTCAGACCCGATTTAGATTAGAAAATGTGTACAAAACGCGAAAGTTTAAAAAATGCTAGAATCATGATAGAAGATTGCGGCTATGCAGGACTATAGCTCCACTGACACAGTATGTTTTGTCTCCTGTCCTGACTGGATAATAGCCATATAAATAAAAAACAGAAAACTAAAAATAACAATAATTGTTTTTTTTAGTTTCCAATATATTATAATAGTCCTTTGTTTTTTCTTTCAAATATCTTAGTACCCTTTAAATGCCGTATTCTTATACTGCTAATATATTGACCATAAACAAATTGCAAGATAAGTTAGAGTACATTTGTATGTTTAATGGATGCCGTTTGGTTCGGCTTTTACTTGAACTTAATTCAGCGGAATATGTAATTTCATATGCTAAAGAATATCATACAAAGTCTTCAACGTGATTTCCCTAACTAGTTGATACTTGTCTTCTATTTATATTTAGCTTTAGGGCCTTGTACGGCAATGACATAAAAAAACGTCTCCGTTTGTACATACAAATTAATATGTCGTTGGTTAAGACTCTTAAAATAACAACTTTTGTCTAAAAACATTTTTTTTCTAAAATGTATCCTTTTCGACTGGCGTTCCCATCGGTCTTATTCAAAAAAGAATAATCCTCCGCTAGAGACAAGGTGCATATCTCCCAAGTAAATTCGGGCGCCAACAATTACAAAAAAATTAAATAATATTACGGACGTTACCTCCTTACCTCATGTTACACCTAAGGTAGAGTAATATATACATTGCATTATAAGTTATATACAACCAGCCATAAAACCTCCTTTCTAGATTAATTAATTTGAATTTGTTTCTAGTTATTATATTTGTATAAATACAATACGAAAATCTGTTATATTTAAATAACTGGTTGTAGCTATTTCCTTTTAACCTTTTTAATAAAATAAATGTTTTCAAGATCGGTTTCGTTGACTTTAACATGTAGGTTAACTATACTAAACTATACGTCTTATCCAAATCAATTATAAAGTTCCCACGGGAATTAAACAAACAGGTTTATTCTAACGTCTGCGCGCACGAATTCGAGGCCACTGCTAGTTTTTACAAAAAAATACAAAAAAAAAAAAATTCATTACATCTGCAGTAATGACAGACTGCATCTGCTGATTATATAATAAAACAACCCCATCTCTTTCCGCGGGTGTCGTGTCGTGGCGACTAAGAGATAGCAAAGCCGCTACCACAAGCGCTGAGGAAATACACCACCTCTGATAGAGTGGACTCGCCAACAGTTTGGCCAGCGTGGCGTTTTAAGGTCGTATATCCTTCGTGCATAAGATAATGTGCGTGAGGGATGATTCCATTGCAAAACTATAATTGGTTGAAATATAGATAAAAAAACTCTTTATTGCACATCAAAATAAAATCAACACAGTAACAGACATTGTAAGATATGTAATGCACAAAGGGCGGTTTTATTGCTAATAGCGACCTCTACCAGACAACCTTTAGAGTAGAGAGATTTTATTTTTAAAATATACTTAAAATAATATCACTGTGGTGTAAACACTGCTATCACTCATAATCTTGTTTAGTAATAAAAATAAAAGTCAGCACATTCATTTTATTGAAATTAATTCTAGACTATTAATTTTTAATGCCCCACTGGCCGGCTGAAGAAATAAAAAAAGAAATTAATCTCATTTTAATGACTTGACATAAAGATGAAGATAAAATAGAATGTTGCTTTGTTTTGTTAGCGTTATTTGGGAATAAAAAAATAATGTAATTATATTTCGAAGGACGTCAAGTGTCGTGATGAAACACTTTGAAGGCACTTGTACGTTATTCAGACAAACAAAATTGTTGCCACCGAAGCTAAACGAGTAAAATAAAATAGTTATCGTTATAACTAAAGTTCGTTATCAAAAAGTATGAAGTAAATCTCGCTATATTGAAAACCTTTGTCGCAATCAGTGACGTGCATTGCTTGTGGCCATTTGCAGGTATATCTATCTATAAAAATGTTTTAATAGACTGGAAAATTTGTGGAGCTCAAACAATTTGATAAATAAACAATAATAATAAAAGTTAAGCGTAGGTAAGTATTTGTTAATATGGTAAGCTCCGCTTATTATCTATACGTAGGTTTAAGAAAATTGTAATAAAGCCGTGTAATAACATTAAAAAGTAATAATTTTTGAAAAAATACTAATGTAAAATAAATTACCAATACGAGTGAAATATTATGAAATTATTATCTCTCCGTTTTTCTATCTGTCTATCTGAACGTCACAGGACGGAATTTCATGAAACTTGGCAGAAGTCATCACTTATGTTCTGGGTCAAAATTTAAGATACTTTTTATCCATGTCAATTATATAGTTCTCACGGGAATTAAGCTAACCAAAAATACTTCGATGTCCACGCGCACGAATTCGCGGGCAATGCTAGTTTGCTTATATGAGACTAGCGACCCGCCCTCTCCTCGCTTCGGTTTATAAATTTTTTTTTTACAATTTTTTTTTCAGAATTTCAGAAACATTTCCACCATACATTATATTCGTGTAACTCTTACGGTTTTTGCAGCGCACGCCAAAGTAGCTCGCAGATGGCAGAGTTTTT
This sequence comes from Sesia bembeciformis, assembly GCA_943735995.1. Taxonomy (NCBI): domain Eukaryota; kingdom Metazoa; phylum Arthropoda; class Insecta; order Lepidoptera; family Sesiidae; genus Sesia; species Sesia bembeciformis. The sequence goes on from OX031034.1 coordinate 6,188,841, forward strand.
TCCGACTTACTTGACACTTATCGTTATATTTTGGCCAATTTACACAATATCTTTATAAATTATAGCCTATGTGTTATTCTGATGTATGAGCTATATTATTGTAAAGTTTTATTAAAATCCATTGAGTAGTTTTTGCGTGAAAGAGTAACAAACATCCATACATCCATTCTCACAAACTTTCGCGTTTATAATATTAATAGGATGTATGCCCTTGTGACTCACAATATGTGACTGTATTTGCTGACAATCATAAATATAATTTGTACCTATTACAAAAAAATGTACAGTTTGGTATAATCAAACTTGGTTATGGAAAGAAACGTAAACATAATGGAAGAGAGAGATTCGTATTGGAAACCCAATGGTGGACATAGATTTTATGAGAGTTACAGGCTTGCAGGGAAGTCTCATTATATATATGAAGAAGGAATATCCTGCAATTAAAAATCTAGTTTAATGGTTTTAGATTACTGTTTTTAAATCTCTCGTAAATAGTATATAGGTATTCCTTATTTAAGTAATCGTATACTTAATGCTATCCGCATTAAATATACGATTCTAGATTGAAGTTCGAATTCGTTGAGAAATTGAGTAGAAAAAGAAATATTTCCGAATCGCCTTATCCTAAAGTTTTCCAATAAAGAGGGGGATTAGACATGTCACTTGCTAACTTGCACAGTATACGGAGACATCAGTTTTGAATCTGTATACGAAAACATTTTAAATGAGACTCACACACATTGACAAAGGCACAATACTGGAGTTAATATTCATCCTTAAAATGACATATAACTTACTCAATTGAAATCCACCCATACATGGTTAGAAATCTTGTACTCTGAACGTTTTCGAATAATATCCCACAAATGTCGTCCCACAAAAATAGCTCAAAATATATTATGCCAATCAGTGGATTAAAACTATTATACCTATTTAACTGTAAAATAACTTGTATTTCATGATTCTTAATTACATTAAAAATAAATAATTGGTCACTAATTTACTAGCATGTCTTTGACCTTTGAACGCGCCCAATTCTGTTTACGTTGTTGTTACATAGGATAGTGTTATCCACATGCGAGTAGGTATGCAATGCAATCCAATCGTATCTTATCCAATGCAATCGTACCTTATCTAATGCAATCGTATCTTATCCAATATAATGGTATCGTATCCGATGCAAACGTATTTCGTATCTACTGAAGGACATGGTCTTCCTCATGCACATTGCCTTGTGCATGAGGGATTTAAGGCCTTATTAAAACACCACGCTGGCAAAATGGGTTGGTTGGCGAGTCCACTCTTTTAAAGGTGGTGTAGTTCCTCAGCGCTTATGATAGCGGCTTTGTTATTCCGTAGTTGCCTCTTACGGCACTCGCGGGAAAAGATGGGTCAGCCAACACCACACGGAGTATATTAATCACTAAATCACTAATTATTTCTTTTAATGTAATAAAGAAATATAAAATACGTGTAAATATTTTAGTTAGATATAATAGCTTTAGTCTAGTGATAATGAAAAAATACAATTTCCGGCGTCTACATGACTTTAGAAAGTCATGCCGATCTGTGTAACATAAGATATATTCAGGAATATATACAAAGATATTGTACTGGTTTCTCTATTGTCACTGTAGATACTATATGTATCTAGATAGTTTATTTGAAGGAAACCACCCATTTGTAAATATTGAGCTTGCTGAGTGAAAACCAACATATTAGAAACCAAACCCGATTGAAACAAATGTGTATTGAGATAGACGTTGAATTCAATGAACATAAATCCTTAAAACTCACAAGAGAAAAAAAGAAGAGAACAGATCATGAGCGTAGCCAAGGTGGGGTAAGTTGGGGCGCTTAAGAACAGAATAAGCTTAAGAATAAGTAACAGACTTTCTGCATTACACTACCTATTTTTAAAATAAAAAAATTGTTCGCTTCGCACCACCCTGGATAAAATCCTGACTTCGCCCTTGGAATAGATACAGTAGAGACAATTACAAAACCAATTGCACTCTTTCAAATATCTTTCAGTAAATTCTGTTGTTGCCTTGTCTATAGCAGATAAAAATCTACTTAAGATGAATCTAGATATTTAGGAGCAAGTCGGAGCCTTGTTTGTATTTATTGAAGTTTTAGGGAACATTTGTGTTATTGTTGGAGTAATAACTGTTTGTTTCTTGTTAAAAGTCATAATACGATGTCTCATCGTTGAGAACTTATGAGTTATCAGAAACCATTCTGTAAACATCCAATAAGAATACAAATTATAATGAATCTTGTTATCGTTAAAGATATTTACGTAGTTTTTCATAATCTATAGGGTAAAACGCTACTATACGCCCCAGTTGACAATACGCCCCACTGCGCCTACACACACACAAATACAGTTATCAAACAAGTAGCGACATGCACGGCGCCGCAACAGTCGCCTGTCAATTTATTTAGAAAAAACATCAAAATCTTTAACAAGTGCTTCGAACCAATTTGCGGTGAGTACCATACAAATTCATCTACATTGGACAGTGATTTTTTTATGCAGATTTTGCTTGCAAATATGTGTTTAGCTTTAAATTACCTATTATTTGACGTACTGCTTGCAGTGAATAACCTTCAACGGCGTCCATCACACGACTGGGGCGTTTTGTAATCATAAATTTACAAAACGCCCCGTTCGTTATAATACAATACGCCCCATCACCAAGACAATTTATAAAATCAAATTCTTCTTTTATTTTTATAGATGCCGCGTAATTATCAAAGAAAAACCCTGCGGGCTTCTTGGTCTGAACGGATTTAAATGAGGCTATGCAAAAAGTGCGCAGCAAGGAGATGGGAGTCAATGAAGCCGTTAGGGTTTACAATATCCCATCAAGAACGTAACAAAAAAAAGAAAAAAAGAAAGTAACACAGGAAAGTAAAAACGGAAAATCCAAAAAAAAGAAAGTGACTGTTCTCTCTTTGTCATCAGAAAGCAATGATGATGAACAAAATTATAAGAGCTCTTCGAACGAAGATATTTCTGATGAAGAAGAGAATAGGTGCGTTGAATGTACAGAAAATTATTATTGCACTTTTCTAAAGAGGATTGGATAAAATGTTCATCATGTTCATCTTAGATGCATGAGTTTTGTACCATGTATAATCCTCTTTGCAACGTTTGTGGTAAAAAAGCTAAACAGGAAGCTGTGAATAAGTCTAAGACAATAAAAAATAAGTATTATGCAACGTAAAGATACCTACCATATAAAAATGATTATGGTGATTAAGAATTTGATCTCAAAGTAATTTCTAAGACTAATTGTTAATTTTTTGTTACTTAGTTTAAGTTTAATTTGACAAATTTATTATATTTTTGTTATAATTACAGTGGGGCATTTTGTAATAGACGTGAGGCACATTATCAACACACAGCTTTACAAAACGCCCCACCTAAGGTTTAAAAAAAATATTTTTTTAGCTAGTATATAAGGAAATGTTACCAAACTCGTGCCATTTTGTAGCTTAAATACTACTTGTTACATTTTTGATTAAATATATGATTGTAATAAGTTTAGAGGTCATTTTATTGAGCATCACGTAAAAGTGGGGCGTATTGTAGCGTTTTACCCTAATAATACGGATGTCAATTTGATTTGTAATCATTGTCCAAAAAGTAATATTTTTTAACTTTCAAACTTGTACATACATTGATTATATATGAATAAAAAAATTAAAGTGTTAATGTCGTCCAATTGTGCGTAAGTACTATAGAAATTAATAAAACAACCCTAAATATTCGATTCCCATTCGTGAAATCGCAAGTTCGACTCCTGGCTTGTAGAACTGATCATAGCTTGGTGATGAAAGAAAACAATGTGAAGAAACCTACGGATCAGAAAATTGAAGAAGGAAATTGAGGTATATTTAAAATCAATGAGTCCGCATTGCACAGTGCGGCCAAATTGATTATGAAAATCTGGTTAAGTACATTTTGAGATGTGAATCAAATGAATGTAGTAAAGTACATTCATTTGATACATTCATACATTATTCATACTGTAGTGCAAACAGGATTAATTTTTCATCGAGACCAAAAATATTTTAAAAACGATATATCTAACAAGTAAAAAACAAGAGAGAAACTTCATGAATTTGCAAACGTGTAACGTAACCTCATTTAAGTACGAGTATATAAACATTTTCTACCACAAGGGACACCGGTGGAGTTTCTAGAAAATTCTCGTTCTTGAAATGAAATAGTTTTTCAATAACGCGGTGAATTTTGAGCGGAGCTGTGGGAGTTTTTCATTACATTTCCAATATGGCAGCCGTTGATGTTCTATACAAGAGAAAGTAAAACGTTGTAAATTTAAAAAAATATATATTCCTGTTATATATTAGTTTATAATCAGCTAATAGTTAAATATTTATCATTAAAGAATACTCGTAAATTTCAGATATGTAGGTAGACTGAAGGCAAGTGGTCAACCGCCGGCTTTTATATGAACTGCAATATTTTAAACAATAATGGGTAGGCTTTCCACGACATCTTATAAAATTAGGCATCTTGTAGAATTATTTTCGTGAAGTGATCATTGTATACAATTAACAAAAACTAATCAGTGAAGAAAAGACAGATGTCCAGAATATAAACTATTCTATGTATTATCGGTCCTATATATTACATGTAGGTATTCCTTTGATAGCGATTCGTTGCAGTTATTAGCCTAATAAACAATTTAACTGTAAATTTTGCATTTATAATTAGGATACAGTATAATAAATAATCAGTTCGAAACTTTATATAACACTAGCGACCCGCCCTCGCTCCGCTTCGGTTTATAAGTTTTTTTTCTTCAAAATATCAAAATAAGATATAGCCTATATTAGATACGGATAATGTAGCTTCCTATTTGTGAAAGAATTTTTGAAATCGGTTCAGTAGTTCCAGAGATTACCCTCAACATACCTACAAAGAAACACACAATTTTACCTCTTTATTATATTAGTACAGATATAGATTTCACTATGCACAATGTATTAATGTATGGCTTATACGAATTATTGCCTGTAACTATAGGTACATGTATATCTAATATAGAATGCAAAGACCAAGAGCTGGTACCATGGATATTTTTGTAAGAATTATTAAATAAGAAAATATTTCTCAATATTTAATTTCCAATTTGAAAAAAAAAAAGAGATCTACACAGATTTATATATGGCTTTGATTTTTATTCATTCTCTATAGTTGGTTGACAAGCGCTGATCTATTTTTGATCTACTGGTGCAATAGTCCAATATTTGTATTTGCGGATTTCGAATTGATCTCGTGTATAACCGAGCGCCTCGTCTCATTTCTGTTGCACCTAAGGCGCGGCGCCGCTTAGCGCTCCTGTACAATCTACAATAAAAATACCTATTGCACATATCGTTCTTTGACAGTTAAATTAGTTTTTTATTTTTACAAAGGGAGCTTTATCTATTTGAAGACCAGGCGTAATTATTATGATAATGCCATGTCACCTGAAGCTTGTAACAGATTAATCGTTTTGGTTTCTATGCCAGCATCTCCATTCAAAATGTTATGTAATTGTCATTTTTTTAGTACTCATAGAATAATTATTTGCTCATCGAATATTCGTTTGAAGAAGAACTGTCTTTTAATTATTGCAGCATCTCATTAGGCATCAGTAGGAAACTTTCAACTCACCCTATGAAATCGCTAGTGGATCTCGGGCCACAATACACCGCGTGAGCTCAGAGCGGAATTGTGGATACATACATGTATCCATGTATATGTATGTTTTTATTACTGTAATATACTTACCTTCTGTTATTTGATTACGTATAGCATCTTATACTTCAATAGCAACCTGCATGCCGAAATTTTATACATACAGGTTCAACCGTTTTTAGGCTCCTTATTTAGCAGTTGTTAAGAAGAAACAATCAGACCGACTATTATTTATATACGAAAGCCTACCATTTCTAGGAAAGTCAGTATTCCTTTATGATCGCTATAACAATTTTTCCACTTGAAATAGGTATGAAAAGGGTTTTAAAGTCAACCTACAATAAGGGGCAAATTCTCCAAGATGGCGGGTAATGAAACGCAAACACACCTGTGTTCTCTATAACATATTGACTTGTTTGCTTTGTGCTCCGGAACTGGGGAGATAGTATGAAGTATAAACGGTATAAATAGATTGTTCTCGAAAACTTGGATATCTTTGTAAAGCCATTGGTCGATTGAACGTTCGAACGATAGGCGTGTTTACACGTCCTAAACACGTTATTGAGATATTTATTCAATTTTTTGTCTTTTTATTTCAATTTAATTCAGTTCTTTATTTCACTCACATCATTTACATACAGATCTTAAAACATATTAGTTCAACATAAACCCTGTTAGGCCACTGTAATTTTAGGGCTAACAGTCATTCATTTTAGGTAGGTAAATTAATTAATTAAATGGCGACGATAAGATTCATTGATTTTAGCAATTAAGATTATCATTTCGATAATTAAGATAATTATGTATATAATTAAATATATAATTATTAAATAAATAATAACAATGAACTAAAAGCAATAGTCTGATAGGGTACATTCCAATATTTTTCGTTCATTTAATGTCTAAGAACATTTAATATCATTTAATATTTAGTAGGGGGGAGTACATGCTGCATTCCCGCAGCCGCTGGGCGCACTCGACTGGCCACGTTACTCCTCTCTCATAGAAGACTACCTTGAAATGTACTGCATTTCCTACTTTATATTATTTCCCCAATGTGCGTACGTGTTACGGTAGTGAGTGAGATATGGCAGAGTCCATTCCCATCCCATCCTAACCCTCCACATTTTCCCAATCCATTCGTTAATCTGCAAAGGTAGGCAGCGCAAACGTGAGCGTGCCAACGTTTGTCATTCTTTTTTTTTTTTTTATAGACTAGAGGGCGAACGAGCAAGCGGTCCCACGTGATGGTAAGTGTTACCGCCGCCCATGGACACCTGCAACACCAGGGGGTATGCGGGCGCGCCGCCGACCTTGCAAAATCCTATTCACAGCTCTCTTGAAGAACCCCATATCGTAGCTTAATGGAAAGACCTCTTGAGGCAGTTCGTTCCACAGCCTACGGGTTCGCGGTATAAAATAATTTTTGGAGCGAACAGTGCGCGACACCTCCGTATCGAGGAAATGCGGATGGACCGCACTTCTGTGACGGGAGGTGCGGTTGTAGAAACCCAAGGTGGGAATTATATTAAACAGTTCCTCAGAGCATTCCCCATTGTACAGGCGGTAGAACACACAGAGAGACACAACGTCTCTCCGAATGCTGAGGGGTTCTAAACCGACCGTGAGAGTGGGATCGTCGACAATACGAACAGCAGGTCGTTGGATGGAGTCAAATGGGTCCAGTTGGTATTTCGGTGCGCCGGCCCAGAGATGAGAGCAATACTCCATATGGGGCCTCACTTGAGCTTTGTAAAGCATAAGGAGTTGCCCAGGGGTGAAGTACCGCTTCGCTCTGTTCAGCACACCGAGCTTTTTGGAGGCCATTTTGGCCTTATTTTCCAGATTAGCATTCTGGACTGATATTAGCATGTATCGCGGGTGTCTATGGACGACAGTATCCACTTACTGTCAGGTGGATTGTATGCTCGTCTATCGCTTTTTTTCTATACAAAAAAATATTGTTTGTATATAAAATTGGAAAAAGCATTTTGCTAGATGCTAGATACTAGATAACTAAAACGTGTTTGCGAGAATGTTTTGAGGTTGAGATTATCTAGCCGTTTATTAATAACACAGTTATTTCGAACATTCTATTTATTGAGCTTTATTTGAAGGCCAAGTACACTTATGAGGCATAGAGAATAAGAGCCTATTTATTATACGAATAAGACAAACAGTTTAATTTTGCCAAAATTGCACTTTCTATACTGGTATTAAGAGTAAAATGTACAATTGGAAAACAGGTGTACCTACTTTGTTTCTTACTCCTTGTTACTTTGTTAGTACATGCACCTGACAGGGAATATCGGAAAGTAATATACCGAGGAAAATATGAAAAAAAAGTAGAGAGCATCGCGTGTGTTTTAAAATGAAACACCTGTGTGTGACTCGTAGTTAATTGGAGACTGAATCTATAGTACCTACAGCAATTTAGTCGAGTAGTTTTTTTCGATTCATTCTAGTAAGGGCGATGAATGTATAAAAAATAAGATTTATTTATTTACACTTTATTGTTTTAACAATAGGCGGACTTAATGCTATACAGTATTTTCTCCCAGTCAACATTGTGGCTATTTATTGTAGTAATGGTTTGGTAGGTGCTACAACCTACCTACTAGCTACATGGTATGGTAGGTAATAGGTTTGTTTCTACAGTATAATAGAAAACAATTATTGTTATAAATAAAATATAAACTGGTAATAAATACTTAAAATATATTGTATGTATGACGTATATGGCGATAACGTATACATATACGTCATCGCATGGTGCATAATTGCAATTCCAGTCATCTATGAAAATATTTTATTAATATTAACTAAATAATCATTTATCTAACAAATCGCACTGAGCCCGCGTGGTAGATTATACGAGTATGGTCGGAAACCTCCTCTTGACTACTAGCGAAGGTCTGCAGTGGGACACTGTAGTGCTGAACGCTTGAGCACTCGAGTGCTGGCGCGTTAAGCTATTGAACGTTAACCGTTTTAAACTCGAGTTTTTGAAAACAAGAGTTTAAGATCATCAAACATTAAAAATTTTGACTATAAGGCTCACTAGCAATTAACACTAGGGTCTTCATGCGCTCACTCAGCGCTCAAGCGTTCGACGCTTGTTTTTACAACACTATTATAGGCTAATATCGAATAGCATAAGAATTATGATTTCCATAATTTTAATAATTATAACTACTCAAATTAGTCATTACTTTAAGTAAAAAGTATCAAAATCGTTTTGGGAGAAAATTCTGCACGTTCCATTCGGAACAATTTCATATGTTTTATATTGTTCATGAATCCCCTACTTACGGCACCCTACGCCCTTCCGACAAGTCTACGACACGTACAAGACAAAGTCCTTAAATAAATCGTATTAGGGACCGTGCCCAAACTTCTAAGTACCCATACGTCCAACTCCGTGGAAATCGAGACGAACTTTTTATTGGACCGGATTTAACTTGCGTTTGTTTATTTTGAATGAGGAATGTAAATAACGAATTTATATTGTTGAAAACAACGCATAAACTTGGAATAATTTGTATTTGTTTTTATTTCATCAACAAATTAAAGACTTGGTTGACACTAATTTTAAAGCACATAATACACATTAGTCATAGCCATCCAAAAAGGCACACAACCTTTTGGATAGGCTTTTTTTGTCATATGGGCTCACCCACAGATTTTTGTGATTGTATTTAAAAGAATTAAAATTGTAAAATATACTGATTTTAAATAATGAATAATATTGACTGATATTTATATTGATTTTAATTTGTATACATACGTACATACATACTGGGAGATTCCGTGTGTTGTAAGTCCCGTGACCTGCGCAAAGATTAACACAGACCAAGCATTGACCAACCGAACGTCCGAGCGAATACAAACTTTTTTGCGTTCGTAAACGAGTTACTTGTTTTATTCAAACTATGAGTTTAAAGTTCATTTGCGTTGCTCTAACTGAATGAATAGGTTTGGTCTACAACTTTATTTTTGCGGTTGGCGCTACCTAGAGCTTATTGAATAAGTTAATAATGTTTGTGTGAAAGTTAGGCTGGCCGATACTTTACTTAGGCCCAAAGAAACGACTGTCTTCAAAGAAGTCTTTGTCCTATCAAGAATCGAACTCGAGATTCTTTGCACTTCAGACAGAAAAACTACTGACTGCATTTTATTTGTGACTTGTAGCCGCATATTTTCTTAACACACACTCCTACAGTTTTGTTATAGAATACTCAAAGCGATCAGGCTACGATGAGAAGAAGATTAATCATGCTTCATTGGGCTTAAATACTAAATCCGCTTGCAAAGCCATTGTTTTCGTGCTTAAAATAACAAAATTAATTACGTATTGTAAAATATCTTATGGATTGTAAAGAATTATCACGAGTTACTTATTGGAGAAATCATGACTATCAGATTCGGAAATAATAGGTATATCTATCTACATGTAATGGCAACCAGTAGACCGACTCAAAATTAAACTTGGTAGTTTGTGTATATATGCTCGTAATAATGTCAAGTTCGAATGGGCCAAATCCGTTCAGTTGGTCGAAAATTCTGACAATTCAAACATGCGAATCTGGCCATAAAGTAAAATGAAAATTTAAACATTTGGCCATAAATACCGTTACAATAAAGAAAGAAATATATATATTTGAATTCGGAATCTGTCATTCTCACGTGAAAAATAAATGTATTTTCTCCTTTTGGCGTAAATCTTTATTAAATATTGTACTAATATTAAAATGGAGTTGGGGTGATAACGAAAACTGTATTGCTGTAATTAATTGCATTTCACAAAGTAGGCATGGAGCCAAATGCAATTTTTAAAACACCATCCGCTTGGTATTAGTCCGATGTTTGTATACCGGGCTCTGAAAGGAAGGTATTTTGAAACGTCCTCTTTTAGCGACAAAAAAAGGTCTGGGCCGTCCACGCACATTTCGTACTAAAAGACGATTGAAGCTGTAAAGGAGAGAATCCGAAGAAATCCCGTCTAGAAGCAAAAGATTTTATCCAGAAAAATGAATATAGCACCCAGAATCATGTCACGTGTTTTAAAAGACAATTTAGGACTTGCTGTTTAAAAAAGACGTACTGGTCATTACGTTACTGATAATTTAAAGAGAAATAGGGTTGACAAATCAAAATAACTTCTTCGGCGGTACGATAAATTTTATTTACAGATGAGAAAATGTTCACCATTCAGGAACATTTTAACAAGCAGAACGGTCGAGTTTATGTTCATAACTCCAGAGAAGCTGCTCAATTGGTCAATAGGTGCAATGTCGCCATTATCCGGCTTCAGTGATGGTTTGGTAGGTTTGGTGGTTTGGACTGAACCAACCATATTTTTGTGAAAAGGGTATTAAAACGTTGGCTCAAGTGTATCAAGATACGATTCTTGAGAAGGTCGTAAAGTCTCTTAACAGCATCCTGTTCCATAACCAAGAATGGTCCTTTCAGCAAGAGTCAGCACCAGGCCATAAAGCTCGCTCAACACAAGCGTGAATGGAAATGAATATTCCCGACTTCATTAGAGCTGAAGACTGGCCGTCATCTAGTCTCTGATCTTAATCCGCTCGATTGTAATTTATGATCTGTTTTAGAGAGCATGGTATTCCTAAATGCCACAATAATGTTGAATCCCTAAAACATTCCATAAGGGTGACAGTTGCCAATTTTCCCATGGAAAGAAGGGTTGGAAATCGAAAACTGGCCAGAAAGTTAAATGCTTATCTATTTATTTCTAAATTAACACTAAACAATAAAATGATAATGTAAAAAAAGAATGTTTTCTTTGTTACAATATTTATGGCTAGACTAGGTATATGTTTTTTTTAAGCATACGAAAAATAGTTAAATTCAGACTGTAGTGTGACATCAAGATTTTTCAATCTGTAGTCATCTCTGTAAATTGAAAAATGTTCATTGGCTTTATAGAAGTATGTATTGTGGGAATTGCAGGCGAGAGACACGAGTATCTGAGCGGGCAGAATGGGCACTTCGTTTGCTTTTAATTCCATAAAAAGTTACAACAATAACTTTAATATTTTTTATTTCAATCGTGAAGAAACATTTTTGAGCAGTTAACATTTTTAACCTTTAACTGCTTTTCCAATGATTCTGATGTAAAAATGATAAGGATTTTGTATTGCAACCTCCGCCCTGCAATATTATCGAGGGAAAATTCTGAGCGAATATCTCATTTCGCCTCAACTACACCTTAACCAGGTTTGCTTAACACCCTTTGTTCTACTGGAATATGGTATCAGAGTCAGTGCGAATACGTGACGCAAATACTCGTGGAGTAGGGTGACGATGAATAACGTTGGTACGAGTATAACACAATTTAGTGGGTGAAAATATATTGAATGAGGACTGCCTGTGATCGGCTTCGTATTTTGCATTATCTACTTTTGTTACATTTGTGATTGTTTTAGTTGCGGAGGTATATGTATGTTACTTCATCTAGACTTCATGCTTCGCGCAGGCATTTACGTTATTTATTTGACATTGTAGTTTTAATTAAACGTTTTTGATGTGTGCACTGTATGTGGTTGACAATTTGTTACCATATTCATTACAATTCGTTCTTACACCTGTTGATAAAAATATTATAGACTTTCTCTAATAAAATTCAGAAAACTTTTATGGAAACTAGTAAGTACAAAAATGTAAATTAGTTTTTTTTTTTATACAAAGAAAGCGGCAGACGAGCATACAGTCCACTGTCGCCCATTGGACATCCGCGATATATACCAACATCAGTCCAGAATGATAGATGTTGATGCTCTGCCTACGTTTGGAGATTCGGGAATGGATTTGAAGAAAGGTTTGTTAAAATGGGGAGAGATAGGATAGGATGGACTTTAGTATATCTATCTCACTCACTAACGAAACACCTACGTACATTGGGGAGAATAGGATAAAGTGGGAAACGTAGTACATTTACGGTAGTCTTCTGTGAGAGAGGGGTAACTTGGCCAGTACAGTGTGTCCAGCAATGTCGGTTTGTTGCGTGCACGTTCCCTCTCCAAAATGTCCCCCTCTATTTGTTCTACTTTAAATTTAATTTATTTGTTCTTTTTGGCATTCCAATTTAATCCTGTACGGGTAGAGTTCTGTCTAGACAAAATAGTAGTGTCCCTAGTAAGAGTTTCGTCGGCGCACGTATTAGCTATTGAAGAGACGGCAGCCGTCTAGTGATTACGACTAATGAGTGTTTCATGACATCGTGCCCGTTGTTCCACTATTCAGCGGTTGTATTGAATACGTGGCTGTGTTACTTATGGAGTTTCACGGGTCTGATCGCTGGGGGCTTCATATTGCCTATATACGAGTATAAAGCTGGTTTAATTAAACTTCCGCATTGTTATATAAATGTTCGCCTATATTACACCTGTTAATTATATAATTTGAATAATAATAGTCATCTATATTATTAAAATAGACGGTACGTGTAGCCTACGGACTATCAATAGGTACTCATATAATTAATGGTCTACCCTTCTAGGAACATGTATTTTCGATACACATTTGTGTAATCGTGAGTTCAAACCGGACGTGTACCAGTAAGTTACATACGTGTCGCGAAATAACTTAAAACATGAAATACGTTAACTAATTTAAAATAAATAGAACAGTTCTAGTGGATAGTAAACTTTTTAGGGCATAATTCAAAAGTTACAAATATATAAAGTTTGTCATTCTATCGTAGCGCTCGTTACTCAGTACAGGGCATAGATCGGACGCCAAGGCGACGTGTTGCGGGCAGCGGTTGCGCGGCGCATGTTTGACGTAACTGCCCGTAAAATTTAGATATATTACAAAATTACAAAAAAAAAAAAACAATAATTTATGAAAAAAATCTATTGTAATAACTGGTAGAATCAATTCTACTCTCGATACTAAACAAACTATTTTAAATTTTGTGGTATTTCAGTCACAATTTGTATAAGGGCAGATTTTTCAATATTATCACTAGCTCGTCGATGAAGGAAAACATTGTTATGAAACTGGTGTGCTCAAAATTTAAAATGTATTAATTTCTAGACAATTATACTCAATTTCCATAAATCCACAGTGAGCCCGTGTGGTGGAATACGATCTGAAACCAAGTTATCTATCTATGAAGTTTAAATGTTCTAACTTAATTTCATTTAAACAATGTATGAAACTTCTATTCGAGTAATTTAATTATTATATTAGGTCGACGTTTGTATGACGCCGCTGTATTGTTTGCTGATTTTATTTATATATTTTTTTTCTTTTTATTTTTCTTACAGATTTGTATCTTTATATGCTCAAATACGAGTAGTGTTGTAGGTCTAACGTATGTATAGGTATGGTAGGTATGTGTGTGAGTGTGTTTCCCACAAATATGTAAATGTGGCGCATTTCGATTAAGAGGCTCGATTTAGATCAACCAGCGCTGGTTCAGTGTGCGCCCAGTATACGCAGATACACACTCCCATTGCCAGTAAATTAGTAAATTATAGTCGGATTATTTATTCGAGTCAGAGATATGTCAAGTAGAACTGTCAATAAAGTATCATCTCCGTACAAGTTTCACTCTATTTGACAGTTCTATAAGTCACATCGCTGACTCGAATAAATAATCCGACTTTAGGCATAAATGTTTTTTTTTTCATATATGTCAATGGTATAATCAGCACATTCTGCCAGTGTCAAGTATTTTTCGTAACATAAACAATAAAATTCAAAGTCTACAACATATCCTGTTAATGTCCAGTCCCGTTGAAGTAGTTTGAAGAAGTCGCTCAATAAAGTGATAGTCGGTTTACTGAGGACAGAAGAGGACTCCTTGGAAGCACACGAAAAACGCAGTCACACGCTTTTATTTAATTATCAAAAACAAAAACACCTTGAAGTTTAATAAACTATCATTATTAGACCACAAAATGTACAATACACAATTTTTATAATAATGAAACAAAAACTAAACGTCACTTCTCAAGTTCCCCTCAAAAGTCGATATAAAGGAAAAGTCGTTTATTGAATCACTGTTGACAATAAAGAACGTTCTTTATTTTATATTTCTTATATTTTTAAAGGAGCTCTGAGAACCGCAATAAAACATTATAGGTTGCTGCCTTGCTGTTGGATGATCGCTGTTATTAAACTACGGCTTGTATTTAAAACAAGCGGCAAACACTAAATGTAACAACAAATCATGATCAACAAAAAAAAAACTGTTTTTGTATAAATTAAATATTAAATTAGGTAGATACTAAGAATATCAACACAAAGTCGACGGAGTTCTATCTTTTTTTTTGTCATCAGAGAACTCAACCTTTATTCAACCTTCAATCGATCTGCTTCCCATTCAATATTTTCAGCTGCTCATTAAATTATTTCTCTACTGTTCATTTAATTATTCATTTTAAATTATCAATATCAACAAGTAACAGACTTCGAATTATAAATAGTAATTGTAACTCATAATCTCAAGCTGCAGTATCGCCACAGTTTTAATAGTTTTTATTTTCACTATGGTATCTCCCAATCTAGCATTCACATAATTACAAACTCCTTTCCAGTTCATTATCAACAAATTCAATAAGCGGTTAGGCAACGTCAACCGCAAATATAACGTTGTAGAACAAACCTATTCATTCAGTTAGAGCGACTAAAATAATGGACTTTAAAATCGTCCGAATAACTAGTTTACAAACGCAAAAACGTTTGTAATCGTGCGAACGCTCGGTTGGCCAATGCTTTACGCAAACCATATCCGGGAACCAATGCGTAGTCTATTAAATAAATATGACTTCCATATTTGTTTTGTTACATTCACGGATGTGAATGTAATGTAGAATTCAAATATTGTATTAGTGATTAGTGATTACGTATACATTACGGAAACATTGACCATCGGCTAATCAGGAAACACCCGAACGAGTCATCCACGTCTAGATTTACCGTAATTGCAAACTTTATTACGAGATACTTTATTGCATAGACGTGGATGACACGTTCGGGTGTTTCCGGATTAGTCGATGGCCAATGTTTTAGTAATGTATCTGTACCTACAAACACTTAGACGTAAGTATAAGATGTACGGAGTTCAAATATAGGGCGGCAGGTTAATCGTATTAGGCATTTGATATGTTTGATATGTCGTATGTGTGCATAGTAAGTAGAGAGCATTCGGTTGGATAATGTCGTTTGTACAAACAAATATGTTATAATTATATGAGTATATTAGCCAAGGGGAGCGATGATAGCTTAGGGATGTATATTTTAGAGTAGGGGCCCGTACCACTGAACAGGATTTAAAAACTTATTTTTAACCCTTACGGATTAAAAAAAAAATTAGCTCGGTTGTGGTGGAAGATATCGTGAGGAAATTGAAAAGAAAATCTGTTGTATGTGCCCACCAGTCCGCACTGGGCTCGCATGGTGAATTACGGCGCGAAACTAAAGTAATCTAATCGGGTATGCCAGTATGCGATGCCTTGCAGTGGAACGTATAGGCTGATATCGATATGAGTTTATTTTAAATCTAATTAGGTATGAGTAAATCTGTAAATTCTACTCACAACACAATATGGATACTTCGTAATTTTTGCTAATGCAAAATAAATTGTTTTAAGATTAAAATAAATTAAATGATCTTATTTTAAATAATATAATCCAGAGTTTAACTCTTGTTAATTTAGTTTAATTTACTTTATCAACACAAATGTCGTGTTATACAAAACAAAACTTTATATAACAAAATTATAAAGTTCATTATGAGTTACCCCCCAAGGGATAGCCCCTGTAAGTCTTATTTTGATTTTTGGCGAGAACTCGAGAACTGAAGTCGAGTTCTTGTTTGATTATCATAAAAATTGTGTACTGTATATGTTTTGTTTGTTTAATTGCGTGTCTCCTGTTTATGCTTTGAATCACTATGCTTAGCATCGATATGATGTGTTTGCTTCTATTTTTTGTAGTCAATCCGACTTTAGACTAACTCAATAATAATAATAATAATAATAATAATAATATGTATAATATAAATATACATATTATTATTGGAATGTGAAGCTTTTCTGATTCCGTTTACATTAATGTTGCTATTAAAACGGACAATGTCTCTTTCTTATTTTTATTTTTGTTGTTCTTGTGATTTCCTTTTCTTTTTCTCGGAGCACCCTTAGGGATCCACTGTGTTATTTTTAAAATTAATTTATTAGTGTATTTAGTTACGATGCTGCTATTAATGTTTTACATACCTTATAAAATTCTGGCTACATCCCCTGGACGAGGAAAGTTACTAATTATTAAATATAAATTTAATAAGTAGTGCCTTTTTTAAATGTGCATGTTTGTTGTGTGTGATATATAGATAGATCATTTGATAGATGCATGTGATATACATATAGATAGATAGACAAAACGGGATATTGTACGTCAAAAAGGAAATTAATATCTAAAAACATTAATATTTAACCAGTAACGAAACTTCAATTTTGTTTACTGTTTAATAATAAAATACAAGTATATTGGGATAAATAAATAATAATTAAAAATTGAACTAAAAATTCTATCATTATTCTATCATTCCAGTCTCGCTAAATTCTACCAGTATAAAACAAAACCATTAATTATCATACCGAAATAATCTTTATATTTCTCATAGCTGGCTCAAACAAAAAATAATTAGGAATATTTTTACATTATGAAAGCACTAGGCTTTTGGGCAGCAACTAAACATACAAGCCCGGAAATATCCACGGCCCTAAGTAAATAATGAACCTACTAAATATTAAAAGGGTTTAATTTAAGCGGTACGTGTGTTATCACGATCATGAGTATATAAATACTTCTGAGGGTACTCAGAAATTAGTGCTATTTTATGAGGACTGTCGTTACTGATGTGTATGGGTTATGGTGACCCATGAATATTTTTTTTGCGAAATTTGATACGTTTTTTTTCCATTTGGTCTCAATTACTCGATTATGAAATATTATTGCCTTAGGATAACAAGAACCCGCGCGGACTTGAAGTCAAACTTACAACTTGAAAATTTGTACTGAGGTACTATGGATTGACTTAAGAATTATTCATGTAGTTTTGGAAAATAAAACAACAATTCGTCCAAATCGTAGGTACATTTACGAGTATTACTGTTTTACAATTAAAAATCAATTATTGAGGAGATTTTTTTTTAAAAGCTTCTTTTTTACATTCAGGATAGATCTTTCTGTGCTCTTGTACTTAATGTAAGACAAAATATTTTCGTTCCTCTTCAACCGGGATGGAGCATGATAGCATGATAGCATGTTGGAGCTTAGTCGCCTTTTACGACACCCACGGGAGGAGATGAAGTGGTGCTAATTCTAAAGCCGGCTAACAATTATTAACACTCTTCAATTTATATTTATCTATATGTATAAACAGCTCTCAACGCGTATGTTTACCTTATTTATTTTACTCGACGTTTCGGTTGGGTTGCACCAACCATGATCACGTAATACCCTATCAGATGCCAGGTGTCTATAAGATAGACTGCAGCTGTGGTAGTTCGTACATAGGCCAAACAAAGCGCACCGTTGCAGAAAGCGCAAAGGGTCAAAGAATATATGGCAGCTGCGAAGAATCGTCAGACGAATAAATCGGCGATAACGGACTGGGATCAATCACTGTATAGAACTCCATCATCCAAAAATCTTCTCCCTTGATCGCCACTATTTCTCCAGGATTGTACGTGAAGCAATTGAAATCAAGAAATATAGAAATTTTAATCGAAAATATGGATAAAAATTACCAAAAACATGGAATCTAGGGGACATCGTGATTTTTCGTCTGATATTATAATACTTCTGATATTGTCAGTGTTATGTGCCGCAACTTTCCGGACTATGAAGAGCAAATGCGGGTAGTTGATGAAACTGCTCGCAATTATCTACGTAGACTACCCGCCTATTCAGTCATCTCGTGACATAGTTGGTGCAACTCAACCGAAACGTCGAGTAAAATAAATAAAGTAAACATTCGCGTTAAGTTGAAAAAGATAAATAAATGTGTGTGAAAAACGCGAAAATTTCAAATGTTTATAGATACTTTTTAATTAAAACGCTTAGTTAAGCGCGTTATTGTTATTTATCAATATCAATTGTTATTTATAAGTAAAGATGTGATGAGTTGTAGAAGCATCTTCCGACAATGGTACACATAATTACAAATTTTAATCCTTTAAGACATAAGTATCATAATGTGTCTTGTGACGCAAAACAAACTTTCCTGTTTGAGCTAAAACTTATGAAGCTAAAGCAAGCGAGCTGTTTGACAAACAAACATACAAGTAAAGTGCTTCACCAATCATTTATAATGTACGATGATTTGGTGTGAAACCTTGTTAATATTTATAGATCAATATATATTTTTCCGCGGCTTTGTTTGGCTAGAGCCCGATTTTGTCTAAAAATCGGCTAATACTACAATTCGCCCCCCAACAATTTCGTCCCAATGGGACAAAATATACAAATTTCAAATAAGTATTACTTTCGTTATTACTTATTGTCCCAAAAGCAAAATGTATGGACAGTAAACTCCAGTGAATAATTGAATATACGTACGTGTTTCTGTAGTGAGTGAGATACGTGAAAGCCCATTCTTATCTCATCCTATCGTATCTCTTCCAAGTTTCCAAACCATTCTCTAAATCCATTCCTAAATTTGCAGAGGTCGATAACGCATCCGGGAGTGTCGACAATGGTTGTCATTCTGGACCGAAGTTGGTGTATAACGTGGACACTTACCACCAGATGGACTGACTGCTCGTCTGACACTTTATTTCTATAAAAAAATGTATCACCTTTATGCAAATATTATCCATTTTTTCCATAACTGGAATGCATGTATTGTGGACAGTTTCTACAAATACAGCATGACACATTTTATATT
Organism: Sesia bembeciformis; assembly: GCA_943735995.1. Classification (NCBI taxonomy): domain Eukaryota; kingdom Metazoa; phylum Arthropoda; class Insecta; order Lepidoptera; family Sesiidae; genus Sesia; species Sesia bembeciformis. Next base: position 6,208,487 of record OX031034.1, read on the forward strand.
TGACCTCACCTGGGCCTTGGTACATAAATACTCGTCTCATATTTTCATAGCAGTTTGCGATCATCCTCCGTAAACACTGGTCAATATGTTATTGAAGTTTTCCATATTGTTGTGTGTGTTTTTAGTTATCACTAGAGTAAGTACGCAAACGTTTTTTAAATTATTATAATATTCATATTCGGAATCTTCGGAATTAAATTATTCATATTCAGAATCTTTGAAATCGAATTAAGGAAACCATAGATTACAATGAAATTCAAGTTGACGAAATTTTAGGAAATTTTAATTTTGAGGTAGCCTTAATATTAAAAAACAGGATATTTTTATAGATGGAAGAATTGAAAATTGAAAAAAATTGAAAAATCATACACAGAAAATTGGTGGATACTCATGCTTTAGATTTTTACCCGACTACGGGACGCAAGTAGAGACCCGATTTTTAATTTTTAAGAATGCGGGTTTCTTTACTATCACCATGTTGTCCTTTATTTCCGAACAAAGGAATTTTTTTAAAAATCCGTACAATATATGACTTAGTTGACTAAGTCATGCATTGCCGAGTTTTTATTATCACACAATAGTTTAAATATTTATGCTCAATAGTATTTTAGGTCAATAGTAAAATCAAAGCACAGCGAGTTATCGACCAATCTGATTAATCACTTTCCATTTACCTTTAATATTCATATTTGCTAATATAAATTATATTATTTATTTCTACAACCTTTTGATTTCTCAGTAATAACGTAATTAATAAAGGTTTCTTGGGACTGTTTCCAACTTTGTTTTATTTAATAGCGCGTTATTATTGCTCTCACCATTTATAATTTCCGTTTTAGAAAATATGATTCACTAAATTAAAATTATTCTGACTACCCTCAAGGTTTTTAATTTTAAATTATGAACACTCGAGAATAGAGTCTTCAAATGATTGATATTTGCTACAGTTCGTATTCCAATGTAATTATATTTATATTAGTTATATTAGTAAAATTCATAACTTCATTTAAATAAAAAAAAATATAATATGGTAGCTTCGTCGAAGTCAGTTGTAAGTTGTAGAAGTTATAGATTTCTGATTGATGGACGACCACCATAAGATTATAAGGGTTCGCTAGTATATATTATTTTCGAAACCCCCGCTTCGCTTTGGTTTATAAGTTTTTTTTTTCAAAATTTCAAAATCAAATATAGCCTATATTAGACACGGATAATGTAGCTTCCTATACGTGAAAGAAATTGTGAAACCTGTTCAGTAGTTCCAGAGATTACCCCCAACATATCTACAAACACACAATTGTACCTCTTTATCATATTAGTATAGATAGTATAGACAAAGGGAAACGCTATTTATGTGGATACAGTCAATAAAGCAATACTTTAAATTAGTTTAATGTACGAGCCAAATATAAATATTTTTTTAGGTACCTACTCATTATTTAACAAGTTTACTTTGCTTTATTAGGTATGAAATGGTCGATTTGTATGAGAGACTGAAAACTTTTTTATGTTATAAAAATATTTATTGTTAATCGAAATATAGACCCATATTATCTACACACTTTGGCCACCTCACGGGCAATTGATTGATGCCACTCCTGTAAAAGTCTCGTGAACTTGATACCCATCAATGAATTCTTCACAAACCCTAATCACAGCTACTTCAGAATCAAATTTTTTTCCTTACAAAAAGTTGTCGAAATTTCGAAAGAAATGGAAATTTGTCATATGGAAAGGTCCGATGAGTATAGTGGGTGAGATAGTGGTGAGTGAGATATATACTGGTGAGTCTCCAAGTGCAGCTCTTGTAGTTTTAAAAGTGTCGTATGAGAAATGTGAGGGCGGGCATTGTCATGACGAAGAAGTGGAGATGAGCGAGTGACCAAACTTGGTTGCTTTGTTGCCAGATTTTCCATCATCGTCTACAGCTCGTTACAGTACACATCTGCACTAATCATTTGACCGGCTCACAGGAAACTGTAGTGGACAATACCGGCACAGGACCACCAAACTGATACCAGTATCTTTTTCTTAGTTACCTTGTGTTTTGGAGATTGGTGGGCTGCAACTCCTGGATCCAGCCAGCCAAACGTTCGTAACGTTTGCGGTTATCGTACAGGATCCATTTATCATCAAAAGTCAAGATGCAAATCAAGTCAAGTTTTTGTGACAGTTCAATAAAACAGTGTTCACTTTAACGCGTTGTTGTCGCTGACGTACGTTCAGTTCATATGTTACCCACTTTTCGACCTTGTTTATTTTGCCTATTTGACGCAGATGAACCAACATAGTTTGATCCCTAGCATCATACCCTGCTGGTAATTTAGCTGTACTTTGAGATGGATTTGCTTCCCCTATAGCCTTTCATCGTTATTAACCTTGGTCGTAGGTCGTCCGTGGGGCTCATCCTTAAGATGGAAATTTCCAGAATGGAAGCGTTGAACCATCGACGCACGGTGCGATCGTTTGTGGTGATTGGCCCTTACACACTACTGATATTGTGAGCTGTCTGACTTGGATTGGTGCCGCAATGAAACTCATATTCAAAGATAGGACGAATTTTCCATATATCCATTTTATTTTCAAGACAATGACGAACAAAATTTGGATACAGAAAAACAAATGAAATACTGATTTTAAAATTACACTTGTAGTCAACGAATAAATCTGTTTATTCATATGAAAAAGGTAGTAGGTAGACCATTTATACAGTGATATTTATCAGGAGGCACAATAGTGAGCGCCAAGTCTCGCCACAATACCAAATATTGACTTACTACAAGGTTTCAACGTTATTGATATAACTTTTTTATTATATTTTATGAATCTTGCTACTTTTCACAGACCGAAGCTTTCGTCAAGCGAGATACCACTCCACCAACGCCTCCGAACATATTAGATACTTTTAAAGATAATATGGATCAGTTCAGAAAGTGCATTGACCAGAGCCTAGCGAAGGCTGTTGGAGACGTGAACGAGAAACAGCTGCAGCCTGTATTTTCCCTTGTTGGTGACCAGTTGAATAGGATAAATAAAGCGGTAAGATATAAAAATGTTAGTCTCTATAAGACAGGAGCCAACGAGCATGCTGCCCACATAATTATACATGCCTACTGCGCCCATGGACATCTGCAACAACAGTATGCGAATGTATTACCAACCCCATTGACCACTTTCTTGAGAAACCCCAAGTCGTAGCACCTCTTGGTACAGTTCGTTCTATAACCTACGCTTTGGAGGTATAAAGCGTTTTGTAGACCGAAAAGTGCGTGGCACTTTGTCGAGGAAATGAGATGTACCATACTTCGTTATTTGTTATTTGCTTTTGGTCTATCTCGTTACTGGTGACGAACCGGTCAAATAATCGGGTTTTCGAAACTCAGCAATTTAAGTGGTTATATCAATATAGTAATATATAGTCCATGCATTTCACGATGACGCGCCCTACTATTTTCTATGAGGGAGAGGCGCGGGGTGCAGGGAGTTCGAACATCAGTATCGAGTCGACCACGACTCAAACCACATGTTTAGTTTGCGTCACTGCGAATTCCAATCGGAAAAGTTGCTCCACTTTTTTTGCAATGAGCATAGATGTCCATAAATTTAATGGATTTGATACAGTATCTTTATTAGATTTGTAAGATATTATAAAATAGTTATTTATACTTAATTAAAAAAAATAACTAATATAATTCAAATATATAATATTTTATTTATGAAACATATGTACATTGTAAATCGGACTTAAATCTTATCTTTATTTTGTCACATTAATTTAAATTAATAACATGTGTTTCATTTAATCAAAATGTCTAATTAATGTAGTGGTTAAGTAAAAAAAATAAATAATGAAGTAGAGCATCTTTCCAGTCCGCGACACTAATTGGAATGCTCTCTCCTGATTGGCTGATTTAAGTTAGCTTGCGTGAACTATAATAACATCCCAAATTAGTGCGTATCGATAGAACTCCCACTAGTGCAGTGTTACGAAAACTTGCACTCTAAGCGCTTCAAACAAAAGTGGGGGGTGTCTTCGTGAAATGCATGGATTATACCAACGTGGTTAACATAACTCCTCCGTGAACTAGCTGTACGTCATCTGCACGTCTATAAACGAAGTAGCTGAGCCCATTTGTCATTTATTCTTTAATATGCTCTCCTTATGAATGTTTATTTTTTACTTTTCAGTTTGTTGATCTAACGGCAACGAAGAGTCCAAACACGGATGATGATTAAAATACTGTAACAAATTATTTATTTTTTACAAACAAACAAATACACTTCCGTTGTAAGAACTTTATTTGTGTCTATTTATTTGTGCCTTTTTTATTATTTTTATTGAAATTGTTATAATGAGACTAATGATCCACATGTCAAATGGTTTATCGTCGATAATATTTTTATGGAAATTAAAGTGGTATAAGTCAAATGAAGCTATGTTTTAAATGAATGTTAGACATCAGATTTCACAGGAAAGAGAAAAGAAAATTTAATCCATTAAGCATTTAATCATTAACACCAAAGTTCAAAGGTAAATTAACAGCCATTGGAAGTGCGGTCGTTATCAGAGGCGGTCAATCACTGGTCATTACATGTTGTTTTCTTCATATATGGCAATGGTGCAATTGAGACATTCTGCCAGTGTCAAGTTTTATTTGTAATAAACTAATAAACAAATTCAAAGTCTAAAACGTTTAATTCATTAGCCAGTCCCATCGGAGTAAGTCGGAAGTAGTTCAGTAAAGCGATGTTTACTGAGGACAGAAGAGGACTCCTTGGAAGTACACGAAAAACGCAGTCTCACGCTTTTATTTGATTATCACAAACACCACCCACGAAAAACAATTTAAAGTTTAATAAACAAACTATCACTATTAAACCACAACTATTAATCACTATTAAACACAATTTTTACAACAATTAAACAAAAGCTCAACTTCACTATTCGAGTTCTCGCCAGAAAGCATTACATTAAATGTTCATTACATGTACAAGAAACGCTGACTTAGATTCCATTATAACGGTAGGAGGCCGAAAACTTGAGAGTTTTTGCAAATGTAAATATTTTGGTACCTAGCTGAATGAAGACTGGAATAGTGGGATAGTGTAAACTCCCATTGACATAGCTAGGAACGCCTTCACCAACATGAGATAAATTCTTTGCAACCGAAATCTCAAGATCTCCTTGCGCATCCGTCTCCTCCAGCATTTCATCTGGCCCATTCCTCTCTAAACAGATGCGAGGCCTAGACAATAAACGTGAAGTTTAGTAAACGTATAGAAGTGTTCGTGGGTGTATGTGTATGGGTGTAAAGACATATGCTGGCCATCAGTTGGATGCAGAAGGTCACCAATGAGAGAGTCCTGCGGCAAGTAGATCGGAAACGCGAACTCTTGCAGACCGTCAAGTGCAGAAAAGTTGCGTATCTGGGTCACGTGTTAAGGCATGAACGATACGAACTTTTGCAACTAATTATGATGGGCAAGATTTCCGAAAAGAGGCGTGTTGGTCGCAGGAAAAGTCCGGCTGCGTAACATACAGGAGTGGACTGGCATCGCGAGTGCCGCCGAACTGTTTCGCCTCGCGAGAGACACGGCAAAATATTCGTAGCCGATTGTCAACCTGGACTAGTTGAAGAGGCACCACAAGAAGAAAACATGTTCCATCCATTTCATCTGCTAAGTGATCCACTCTTGACCGATTGGCGCAGTTCGTAGTGACCCTGTCTGGTGTCTGTTCTGCATTAAATTCCCGGTTGGACATACATTCGTTCAAAGACAAATGTTTGATCGGTTCTGCGTGTATATTTTAGTCTTTGTGTGTGTCTCTGGACCTACGACACAGCGAATCCTAGTGTAAGCCATTGAGTGTGGCGTCAGATAAAAAAAAATACTCTTTATAAGAATAATAGGGTTATAAGAAGTTATAAAAATAATAATAGTCTTTCTATCTTGACGATACTCTAAAATAATTCTCCAGTAAACTAGTTTCCTGTATCGAGGCAACAAAACTGTGAAACAGTAATAAAGAACTTTGTACACAAACTTAAAGCATACATAGATAACAAAGAGTCTTCGCAAACACTTGGAACGATTTTGGAGATCCCTGTTTATGTTATAGATGTTGTGTCCTAAGTAAATAGTGCCCTTGCGTTATTAGGGACTCGAAATAAGCGAAACTTGAGAGCCGTGCCATATCGCTGTACATTCAAGGACAATGTATTGTTAAACAAGGATTTGTAAGGACACGTACTCGGGGATCTATTTTCGCCTGAAAGCTGCACTGATTAAAGAATTATTCAGCGACCTTCATTTTAAAATAGGTAATAGTACATTTAAGAGCGATGATAGCCTAGGGGTTGATATTATCTGTTGTTATCTGTTGTTATAAAAATTGTTATCTGTTTTCTCCTTACCACACAAAGATTGCTTGGAAGAGATCGCTTTGGTGATAAGGCAGCCTGTTGTACTTTTCGTGTTACTTACTTAAAATATTGTCTTTATTTGTAACGTGTATTGGTGTACAATAAAGAGTCTATCTATATTCAACATACATTCGTGTGATCGGGAGTTCAAATGCTGGGACCATGCCTCTGAGTTTCTACTTAAGGTTGTCACTAGCTCGGCGATGAGGGAAAACGCTGAGAGGAAATCTACATACTCAAGAAAAAATCTAGACTAAGTTTATCCAATCCACCGAGACGCACTGGGCTCACGTGGTGGATTTTGACCCAAAACCCCAAGTGATTCTAGGGGAGGCCCGTGCCTTGCAGTGAGACGTTATCATCAACAGTTTACTTTAATGCAGGAAAACTTATAACGATTGAGCAATGAAATGATTTTGCATACTACAGTCCTGACGATCGCATGTAACATTACCATACCATCAGCCTGTGTGTCTCCACTGTTGGATCTCATCACACACGGTCTTCGGCTCTTCTCATCCAGCCAATAGAGGCGACTTTTTTCAAGTTTTCAGTCCACCTGACCGGATGTAGTATTAATTGTTCTTTAATACTGTTTTTATTAATAATATGAGCCTTTAACACGAAAAGTACAACAGGCGCCCGTATCGCCAAAGCGATCTTTTATTATTAATAATGTACTTTTCCGCTACTGAGTAAAGGTCTCTCTCACTTCCTACACACTCTTAGTTTTGTGATTTCAATGGCCATCGAAGAATAAATTCTTCTAATTCTTCTTTGGTTTTGTTGATCTGTTGTACTTCATAATATCCTTAATTTTTAAACACACCTCATTCCTTCATTTTTGATCAATAGATCAGTCAAATAAGGTCAGTTAGTAAAGTAACCTATTGTAACATAAGAAATTATCAATACTGACATTATCTGATAACCTAATAGGTCATGTAAACTCTTGTTTACAGTGGAGAGATAGCTTATCATATAATTACTAGAATTTGTTAAGGATGAATGTTAAAAAAATGTTATAAAAATAGTTTAAATTTTGATTTGAGCCACTTTGTAAGGCTGGACCGATAATATAATAATTGAGAAATTAATACTATTTTGTAAGCGGCATCGATGAGATAAGAATATCAACGCTACCGGATGTTAATTGCCTGATTACGTCACTCTTAGTTTATGAAGTTCACAATATCAGAAGGATGTAAATATTCTGCTAAACTTTGTACCGATTTGTTCCATCAAAACTTTTCAAATATCATCAGATACTTGTATCAGCGTATAATGCCCCATTGCGGGGCACAGGCCTCCCCTAGTAAATCACTAAAAGGGTTTCCAGCCAAGCGGGCCCGGTGCGGATTGCTGGATCACATACTCCACATTTCTCTTTATTTCTGGAGCATGCGGGTTTTCTCACAATGGTTTCTCTCACCGCCGAATTACTGTATTTAAAAAAAAAATCCTTACTTTAATAGAAACTCAGTTGCCGTGTATTCGAACTCCCGATCACACGAATGGGAGTCTAGTATAGATAGGTACCTCTAGGCTATCACCTCTCTATCAACCGATGGTATTGGTATTATTTTATAAAGGGTTAAATAAAAATACCTTCACTCTATTAACACTGAATATCTATCATTAAAACTAATATCAAACTTTTTGCATTACGTTAAACTTACGTTCATTGAACATATCTTCTACGACTTTTTTGAACTTGATATTTTCTCCAAAAAATGATAATATTTCTAAATGAAGTCTGACTTTGTTACCAAATTTTAAATTTAAACATGCTAATATGAAACACTCGTATATTCATTTTATAATGTAATCACTTTAGGTTATATGCATTATTTTCTGTTTTCGCACTTTAAAACCTATTCATAAATAATATAGTGTATACATCAATATGATAATTATTATAATCCCAATTATCCTAATTAGGTGATTATTGTAAATTATCTAATTAGTCTGATTATTGTAAACTTATCTGTCTTGATGAAAACCAATACTCAATGATGATGTGCAAACCAGTGCTCATTTCATTTATGGGTCTTTTGTAAATAAAATATTAAATATATGGCTAACAAAAATAACAAGGCTTAATATTACACACGCGAGTAAATTTTTCATCGTATTCATTCTCAATCTGCGTGCAAGTATTACTGCACAAGAATACAAATTAAGTATCAATGCAATATATACTCCACTCCTAATATTTTTTCCTTATTGCATTTAATTGAAAATGGTTTTGAATTATCAAATAAGTATGTATTATGTATGTAGAAATGTTCAGATACTTCAATTCAGATATTACTACACTTTATAGTATATTGTAAAATTTCAAAAGACCGATAGAAGAAGCAAGCAAAACCAGCGTGACACCAGTATAGCAAAATGCATAATTAGTGCATAATAATTAATAACTTAATGAGATAACGACTTGGAGTCCTCCAGTCTACGTACACAGACAGTACAGTAATCCAGCTTTATCCTAACTAGCAAATTGAAATTTATGGAATGCAATTATAAAACAAAATAATATATTACAAAAAAGTTATTTTATTTCTATATTCATCTTACTTCTCATAAAAAAAAATGTTAAATTGATTATTACAAATTATTGATATTTATTTAAACTTTAATGCACAAAAAAAACATTGTACAAAGGCGGACTTGATGCCTAATGGCATTCTCTGCCAGTCAACCTATGGTTAAACAGAAATATAATAGGTGCTGCGCCGCATCGTTAATCAATAAGAAATATAATTAAATCCAAACAATGCCTATAATACCTACGTAAATTAATATATATGTATATTTTCAATTGTTTTTCTGTCCAAGAAAATGAGTGAATCTAACGAAGAAATTCGATACATTTTAAAGTTTTATTACAAAAAAGGAAAAAATGCGACACAAGCCGCGAAAAAAAATTGTGGCGTTTATGGACCTAATGCAGTGTCAGTAAGAGTAGCACAAAGTTGGTTTAAGCGTTTTCAGTCAGGAAATCTGAATGTTAAAGATGCAGTTCGCTCCGGTCGCCCTGTTACCGATAAAGTTGATAGCATTTGTGAAAAAGTGCAGCAAAATCGTCATATAAGTAGTTACGACATTGCTGATGAACTGGGTATTGACCACAAAACAGTTTTGACTCATTTGAAAAAGTCTGGATTCACAAAAAAGCTCGATAGTTGGGTACCACACGAGCTCACTGAAAGAAACCTAACCTGTGTACTCGTTTGCGATTATCTATTAACACGCAATGAAACCGAACCATTTTTGAAAAGATTGATCAGTGGTGATGAGAAATGGATCACTTACGACAAGAATGTGCGGAAAAGATCATGGTCTAAGTGCGGCCAAGCTCCACAGACTGTGGCGAAACCCGGATTAACGCGCAATAAGGTGATGTTGTGTGTATGGTGGGATTGGAAGAGCATCGTTCATAATGAGCTTTTACCGCCGGGCAAAACCATCTATTCGGATCTCTACTGCCAACAGCTGATGAAGCAAGAAATTAAGAAAAAACGTCCAGAATTGATCAACAGAAAGGGTTCTTTCATCACGATAACCCCATACCACACACATGTTTGGCCACTCAGCAAAAATTGAGAGACCTTGGTTGGGAAGTGTTGATGCACCCACCATATAGCCCTGACCATGCGTCATCGGATTTCCACTTGTTTCGGTCTCTTCAGAATTCTTTAGGTAGTGTAAGGTCAACATCAAGAGTGGACTGTCAAAGCTAATTGTCGCAATTTTTTGACCTAAAATCCCAAAATTTCTACAGCAACGGGTTCATGTCACTACCTACAAGATGGCAACAAGTTATAGAACAAAACGGCACATTTATATTATAATTAAATGTAATTAAACTTTTAAAAAAAATGTCTTGAATTTGTATATAAAATACGAAGAAACTTTTTCCCCGACCTTATATGTTTACCCGTTAAATTTAAATATTTAAGGTATGAGTATAATTTGCTGTTCGTTGCAATGCCACATTTGAAACACAATTATAATACTAAATTGTCACGTGTAGAGCTATAATAACACGACTACGTCGCAAAATAACACGTGTCAAGCTATAATAACACGACTACGTCGCTAAATTAACACGTGTCAAGCTATAATAACACGACTACGTTGCTAAATTGTTGTGTGTAGAGCCATAATAACACGACGACGTCGCTAAATTGTCACGTGTCGAGCTATAATAACAAGACTTCGTCGCTGAATTGTCACGTGTAGCACTATAATATTATAACATGACTACATCGCTAAATTCCAATATGACTGCGACAAATTCTGCCCGTATATAATTTTTGTAGGACCAATTTTCACTGTTTCGCTAGTTGAGATAGAATACCCTGATACACATACACACAGCTCGCGTAAGCCTATAAAATATTGTCTTTTGTAATTATACAGTAGACCGACGAATTAGATACACAATATCGATGTTTCCGTGATATAATAAGAGAGATATGTATACACTATATAGATACATAAAGAGATAGATAGATACATAAAGCATTGGCCAATTGAGCGTTTGCACAATTACAGACTGCTTTTGCGTTCGTAAGCGAGTTATTGCAGTGATTTTAAAGTTCATATTCGTTGCTTGTATGAATGGGTTTGTTTTATAACGATATATTTGCGGCCGGTGCTACATAACCGTTTATTAAATATGTTGATAGCGAGCAGCAAAGGAATTGTGTATTATTGCGACGCTGGATTGTCTTATACAGCAGAATCTCATATGATCTTACAATGTGGCCGTTACGATTATATCTCGCTTCAATAGGTACAGACTGCTGTGTGACGTATTTTATGCATAAAATGTCGTTATTACGTTCTCGTCGTTATTGAAATCTTATTGGATGCTTGAACCTTGAATAGCACATTATCGAAATTAAAGATTTCATAATGTACTTATAATGTACTTATAGTAGAAAGCATGTTTGTCGTGTTTGTGTTGTTTACTTTTTATGTTACACAATACCTAGCAAAGTCATCTATTCGCGATAGTTACCAATAACGAAAAAATCATAAATTGGAATTGTATAATAATAACCCTTTTTTATAGAACAATCTACTTGATGGTTAGTGAATACTGTTGCTCATGGACATCCGCGCTACATGCCCACCACAGTCCTGGATGACAAACTTTGGTACGACTACGACCCCTAGGATGCGCCACCTTTAGAGATTTAGGAATAGATTTGGAGAAAGGATTGAAAAAATGAGGAAGGGGGTAGAATAGGATGAGAGAGGGATATCTCACTCACTACCGAAATACCTATGTATATTGAGGGAATAGGATAACTATTGACTATTGATCATGATCGGTTTCAGTTTAGATTGATTTTCATTTTTCCTTGCAAATGGTTTGATAACAAAGAACTCTATCACATTAAGGCGGTCATGTCGTGATCTCCTGATGTAAAAATTGCTACAATTGACAGCACAACACAGGTAGTGACTACGACACGACACCAAGCCTGAATATCCACTCAGACGCATCAGATCGTGTTCAGTACATCGTGATCGAATACTCCTCGACCTCATTGGGTGCGGCTTCTTGAATAGCCTTGCTAATAATTAGTGTGGAGATCCGCCAGTACGATAGAAATAGAACCCTAAGACTTTACTCTTCAGCGAGCAATATGACGAAAAATGAAGTTGAATTATTAATAAAAAGGTGTTGTTAGAAGCTGCCTTATTATGCTCTTTCTATTCCCGTTTCGTCTAACGATCATTGGAAACTAATTTAGATATTAATTGCGTTCCTTGGAAGTCGCAACCTTTGCTCTGTGATAAGACGTACAAACACACTTATGAGCTGATATAAGGCGATATTTTGCTCCCGGAGTTCAGTGCGTGATCCGCCGTGTTTTGTATTAGTCGTCAAATAACAACTATTTCAAAATGAACAAGCTCTTCATCGTTCTTTTGGCTGTCTGCCTCGTCAGCGTAAGTGTTTTACTTAAATACTTAATATGTTATCTATATTAATATTACGCATGAGATTAGCATGTTCGTAATAATTTTGCACGCAAGTAAAAATTACTAGTTTCGGAACGTTTTAAATGTTAATGATGTCTTGTTTGACTTTCCTAAGTCATTTTAGAGACATCCTAGACGACGATAGACGACCGAATCTGGGATCAATCGCTTGATTGACATAAATATACATCACTATCTTCCCTTATGCCCCAATAAGGTCAATGAGTTATCATAATTAACACAACGATTTAAATTTGCAAACTATAAAGTAGGTACCTAATTGATATCTGTGTTTCAAAATGACTTATAATTTCATTTACATCATTTATATAATTGTTTATCAATGAAAGGATTGAGATTACAAGTTACTAACTTACCTGTACTTATCGTTAAAAAGGAATGATTAACATATGCTAAATATTGATAAATTGAATCGGAACACTTGAAGTCATTCTCGTAAATCATATTTTGCAGACTCATGCCTTCGTCAAACGGGATGTGCCCGACGCTAAGAATGATAACTACCTGGAGTCTCTTCAGAAGCAGCTTAAAGACCTGACTGATGACATCAACGAGAAAGTCACAAAGGCTTTTAACCCGGAAGAGATAAAGAAGGGCTTCAATGAAGCTGTTGATGGATTAAACAAGGCGGTAAGTTATATTTTGCTTTCTTATACTTTGATGAACATTACGTACTTTTATTATATTTTTTATGAACACAAAGTTACGGTCTGATAAAGGTCAACGTATACGAACGTACACGTACACATGGGTGTACCTTGATTTAGTTAGTAATAAGGACTAAAATGGAATGATTTCGGATATATTTGCGTGTTGCTGACTTTGTGGGTTGCCAAGATCACGGACACACATATGGGTGACACATTTTCAGTTATAAAAAGGCTATAGTTTCTAAGGATACCGTGTGGATAAGTTTAACTATTTACACAATATTGACTTGACCGTCAATGGGGATGGTGCAATTTTTATATTGATTCGTTATTTATTATTTTTTTGAAAGAATTAGACATCTCGTAAGAGATTTTAATTTTTTTTGGAAAAAGGACTTGGAAATTATAGCGAAAAATGTGAAATATAGGCGATGACGTCACAGTTGCGGCGGTATGGATTGCTACTTTCGTCATAATGTATAAAAAAAAAGTAATGACACCACAGATCAAAATAAACTTCTCTGTCCGCTGTCATCGAGCTAAACAATCAAACAGAATATATTTTTTATTTTGACTTTCCACGTGGTCCTAATTGTTGGGACAGGTATGAACGTTCCAAAAATATAAAATTGGTTTCCTTTCGTGTCTAATTATTTTTACTTTAATTTTTATAAGTGAATTGTCTTTTCTGGTATTTTCCTTTTTTGTGCAAATAGTAAGTAAATTCTAATTTATGTCTGACTGCGTCTGAGATTGCTATCCGAACCCCTTAATAGCCCCCCCCCCCTCCCCCCATAATTCACATCAGTTATGTAAGCCCATCAAATAAATCTCTTTTCAGCCATTATCATGTAAATGTAACGTCATTAACCGTTAAATTTTTTGCATCAATTCGACTAAACTATAGTGGGGCTATAAGTTCATGGATTTATTATTGAACGAAATTGGTTGTATACATTATATAAATTGAGTATAAATTATACGTGTACTAGAGTAAAATCCATATAAAAAAAACTTTATTTAAAAGGACTTTTTTTATATATTTTATGCCGTGTGTATTTTAAAAGGAGTGCATCTATACCTATACTTACAACACTATAAAGTATAAAGCAAAAAACAAGAAGACAACAAAATACACACATTACTAGGTGGCAGTGACAGTTGACGCGACACAACTCAGTGTTACCAGCCGCCCAGCTAAATTTACCCCTTTTAAAAAAGAAATCTTACCTATCTAAAAAACATAAATATAATTATTTTTTGATAATAAATAAATCAAATAAATTAAGTAAAAATAAAAAATCGTGATTTTTATTAACTCGAGTGTAAAGGCTGTGTACCCACTATATGCTAAGATTTTCTTTAAATATTTACTTATGGATAATTTAATGAGTAATTTAATATTTAATATGGCAATGTGTAGGAACCGCAACAATAAATTAGAAAATTTGTCCGTATACTTGTCTGACTGTGTGTCAGTCAAATAAATAATATTGTGCAAATCTCAATAAAATTAGCATTATATATAATGCTTGGTATTATAAATAATTGTGGACACTAATTTGCGGATATACGAGTATTCTATTTTGGCCAGGTCCACCGGAGGCAATTCCTTAAAAAAAATAAGTCTACACGAAGCTGCGGGCACAGCTAGAAGTAAAAATAATTAAAAAAATCGCGTTCTGCACTCAATATACCAAAATTACGTTATTACTCGTAGATACTTAAAGAATCGGCCAAACGACTATTCGCACAAATACAGACTACCTTGCAGCTCAAATCAACTTATGCAGTAAGCGGTTTAAGGTACTGCCATCCGCAAATATAACGTTGTACTTAAACTATTCATTCAGATAAAAGCAACGAATATATACCTTAAAATCACCGTAATAAATCGTTAAGGAACGCAAACAAAGTTTGTAATCATGTGAAGCCTCAGTTGGACAATGCTTTATTACCTACTTGGTGGTTGAAAGCGAACAAACGAAACTTGTTCATTGTATCGAAATTAATTTTCAACCCCCAGGGGTAGTGTGTATAACGTTTAGGAGTTGAAAATGGACGTTTGTCTATGTATTTTACTCAGAGGTCGACATTTTTGGGCGTTGAATAAGAACTAAATGAAACTTGAGTGTTTTACAAAATAGTAAAATTCCACATATAAAAAGAAGTCTACATACCTAGTTTAGATCAAATAGGCAAACAGTGTTCTGACAACAGTTAATTACAACAATATTTTAGGTAAATGTCTAATGTCTGTGTTTTAAACAAATTTAAACTCATAATGGACCTAATTAATGTACTCATTTTATTGTTTGTCCGTCCATTAATCAATGATAACGTAGAATAGAAATGATTGTTATTGTTCCCAGTGGTATGACCGCCCCCGATAATGGAACAAAAATTAATGGATTCATCTTTTCACTTGACGGACTATATTTCTATGTCTTACATTCCAGAGGGAAGGGGGTGCACACTATAATCCTGCAGTCGCATCCAACTGGCCAAATTACCACTCTCTCACAGAAGATTCCCATGAAATGTACTACATTTCCCATCTTTATCCGATTCCCTTCAATGTACGTACGGGTTTCGGTATTAAATGACATATGCTAGCCTATTTGCCATTCTATCACATCCAATCCTATCGCCTCCTATTTTATCGAATGGAGAGTATAATGGATAAAAGGAATTTCTTATACCATTATACGTTTGACACGCCATCCCACCCATCGTAAGATTGGAAGGTGTAATGGAATGATGAAAACTCTTCCTTCCGTTATATTGGTTATTCTCCATTTTCCCAACTACTATTCTAAATACATTTCTAAAGATCTAAAGGTAGACAGCGATGTTGACATGTATCACGGATGATCATGGGTGACAGTATCCACTTACGGCCAAGTGGACTATCTAGAAAGAATGTGGTAGGTGCCACTTTCTTTCTGAAACGTCATAATAATTCAGAATTTATAAAATAAATAATTTCATCTTTGCAGATTGAGGATTTGAAGACGAAGACGGCGGCCGCACCTAAGAACTGAGTAATTTAGGAATAAGACCACCATCTACAGAAAAAATAAGGATTATCATTTAGTTTAATGATCATACTTCCGCCTTTCTAAGTATGGCAGACACCAAAGACAATAAATTGGTAATAACGTATATATTTATTAAAATATAAATAAATTAAAGAATTACTATGTGGCTTTTACTTTCTTAAACCTAGAGGCTTCTTTGAAGTTTAAAATAGGATTTAAAGAAAATTTTAAAAAATAAGTTAAAAAGTTTGGTTTGCGTTGTTTACATAAACAAGTTGTTTTTAAGCAGATTCAAAGATTTAAGCTAATCTTGTTTTTTCAATGTCTGAAGCGTATATTAAGCTGACATCTTTCATATTTACGCATCTGCTGGTGTAATTTTGAAGTAGGTACTTTTTGAAAAATAAATAGAATACGAATATGATTACTAATGGTTTTTTTTTTTGGCGAGAACTCTAGAAGTGAAGTGAACTCTAGAATTCTGTTTGATTATTGTAAAAATTGTGTACTAGACGTTTTGTGGTTTAATAGTGATAGTTTATTGAACTTCGAAGTGTTTCTCGTGTGTGGTGTAAAATGTATTAAAATTGTATTTAACTCGCGGTAGTCGGTGGCGAAGAAATTATTTTAAATTTTGATACAATAAAATATGATAAAGTTACAGTCCCAGATCAAGTTTACTTTTGTATTGAAAAATCTATCAATATTGAATTCATTGAATCTATTAATTGCAATTGGCTGCACGAATTTTTACTACTATTATCGATGTCAATCCAACTAACGAAACTAAAGAACCAAACTAAACGTTCAACAAACTAAAGAAACAGCTTTGTTCAGAGTTTCCTCCTCTAAGACAAGATCCAAAATAAATAGATAAATAGACGTAAACAACGGATGGCGTTGAATAGAGACTACGTACCGGGGAGCTCAAGCTCAGTGTGACTAGTGTGAGGGCCTCCGGCCAAGTGGATCAGCGACTTGAAGACGCTCGGTGATAAGAGCCAAACATGTGGTGGAGAGCGTTGGAAAAGACATATCTATATATCCAGCAATGAAAAGGAACAGGTTGATGGCATGGAGTATGTTGGATCAACAGGACCATGGATATATTATCTAACATTGATCGAACTCATAAAGTAGACCTTATGGATTTCAATGGCATCTTGCAATCACGCTTTTTCGTTTCTGAGTCCCCAAAGGTAGGCAGCACATACGAATGTGCTACCATTCGTCATTTTTGACATAAGTTCGTTCGTAAATGTTTGTTTGGGCGACAATATTTGCTTACCATCGAGCAAACTGTATACTCGTCTATAATCTCCTTCATATAAAAAAAATATATATCAAATTGAACTTTAAATTTTCACCATATCTAGAACAAAAAAATATCCATGCTCAGTATAAAGTTCCGAATACAAGTCGAATTCACTGATCGTATTTGTATTGCAAGTCAACTGTACAATACAAACTGAAATGTTTGTAAAACTCTGTGCTACTCCACTTAGCATATAAAGAGCTATATTATACTTCGCGCTATGTAAAGAAAGCTTTAAAATCTAGAAATACGTGGACAATGGTCGGTTTTAAAAATATCTTTTATACTAATAAAGATGGCGAAAAGTGTCGAATGGTTTTGTAATGTATTATTTATTGAAATGATGTTCATTGGTGTTCAATACTGTAAAAAAAAATTTAGAACTCATGAGAACTTCGATTATTTTTTGGATCTGTGCTTGCGGGCGTTCTACGAATATGATCCAATAATTAGTTAAATTTCGCACAAATACATATTTTAATAATAAAAACTGACTATGAAATTGACCACAATTTTGAAACATGAAAAACCGATCCTGTAATGAGACGAAACATCAGTTTCTTCGTTTATTCACGAACGTATAATCATTAATGAAAAATCTTAAAATACTATTTAAATTTTGAAATACATAAATACTTTATGACAACAGCAATAAAGTTCAGAATTGTCACATGTGTCACTTGTTATCGTTGAATGTGAATACAAAAGTTCATAGAACGTTATATGAATTGATATTCTATATTCAAAATAAACATGAATTAGTGTTGATTTATATAATAAATTACAATTGTGATTTGATCAACTAAGTGTGACAATGAAATGTAATAAGAATACTTAATCCACTCTTTGTGTTCGTGAGGGATATATAGATGAATTTGGAATTTATTACGTAATGACATCAGGTTCATAAAATCCTTTTAAAACATGACTATTAAAATTGATATATATATTTTTATATGAAGAAAATATTATCTTCAATTAAATGAATTGCCGAGCTTATGAATGAATAATTTTCCCTCTTTTAAAATGAGGTGGTACCATAATTGTTTATGTTTACTACTCTATATAAATATTCGTAATTGAACGCGACCTAGTCCTATATTGTCTCAAAGGTAACTAATTAGGATTCGTGTAATTGTAAAAAGGGACTAAGATTGAAAGCAGACGCTGATGCAGGATCCCTTTTTCATGTTCTCGAGTACTGTACGCAGGTACGAACTACGTAGTGTCAAGACTCTCTTTGAAAATATTGATATGAAAATATAATTAATAAAGATACCAAGAAATTTAATTAATTTAAATTTAATAAAGAAAATCCATATACTTTTTATTAGTCATAACCCTAAGGAATTGAATAAGAACTTATATCTGTTCTCTTGTAGTGTATATTCGAAGGATTTAAGTCAGTTCGCACCCTGTTCGTACAGGGTTACCTACCATACCATCAGCCTGTCTCTATATCTGCTCGCCACCACATACTATCTTCGGCTCTTTTTATCCAGTCACCACCGGTGAACTTCTTCAAGTTGACGGTCCATCAGGCCAGAGGGCGTCCTATAATGCTGTTCCCGATACTTGGCTTCCATTCCAAGCCCCGTGAACTCCATCCAGTCCTACGACTAATATGACCTAATCATTGCCACCTCAGCCTGCTGATTTTATAAGCTATTTTATAAGGGGTCCCCTCTATCTACTTTTAAATAGTTGCTTATAAATAGGTTCAGTGCCTTCATTAATCAGAAATCATATTTCTTTTCGATTAAAATCCTACACCAAGAATAACAATAAAGATTGACATGAGATTACACATTAACATTAACAAAAGTAATAAAAAAATCTTATTTCACCATTTTGTCAGTTGTACAGTTGGCTCGTTACAAGAAATAGTAGGCGACAATTTTGTATGTACATTGTACAGAGCAAATACTTGGCGATGTAATAGGAAGTTTTAAATTTACTACCATTATGTTATGGTAGTTAGAGCGAATAATTACAAAGTAGCATACATAATACGGAATATGGCCATATTTCTAGGTACGTATTTAACTAACGCTTACGATTGATTAAAGTCCCTACTTACTTGCAAGATTTACAAGCACAATTATAAGAGTTCGCTTGCTTCACTGTAGTGACGTAATCTCTGTTTCTATTGTCAACAAGAGCGATAAGATGAACGATAAACAAAAATAAAATGAATAAAAGTGGGTATTTACTTAGATCAATGGGGCGCAGTTTTCATCGTAAGTGTTAAAACTCGCAACCTCAACTTTCCTATCTACTAAAATATTCTCTTAGACGGCAACTGCAGGCTTTAATATGCATGGAGGCAGGTGCCCGATAAGCCGGAACTAGGAAGCCTGACCTGATCCTCTTTGAGCGTCTCGAGCTCTCCTCGCCGAGGCTTTTCGCAGATTTACACCAGATTGTAACCGCGTAAGAATTCGTACAAATAGAAAACAGTAGAGCAAGATAGAATAGAAAACGAAAAAAACGAAAAAAAATTAAGAATCAGGCTATGTTATTCTCGAACATCGATCAACTAAAATACATAGATGGATAATTTCTTGTGAAAAACTGTATACAACAAAACGTAAGTCTGATGCTAGAGGACATGTGTGATGCCAGTGATGTAAATAAAATGGTATTTTCACTATAAACGTGTAGTAATAATTGCGTTTTTAAGAGTCTTTGCTTTATGTATTTATTTAAAATCAATTACGCAAACACATTTAGAAAAACATTACATCATTCATAATATTATAGATAGATAGATAGATCCCTTATTGCACAACAAAACAAAACAAGAACTGAATGTAACTGAACAAAACTAAATAGCTAACTGGACAAACTAACTGAATGAAAGATTATAAAGCTCTATAGTGTTTAGTGAGTTGTGTCCTGAAGCTGGATAAAGATTGAGCACGTTTTATGTTAAGGGGATGAGAGTTGCACAAATATTATTTCGGTTAATATAGAAAAAAGGTTTGTTTTTCAATTATTTCGATATTTATTATATTATTCTGAGCAGGTATGCTGTGGAATTTTTATAGAAATCGATGAAAGCTAACTGTCACTGTAGATTAAAATTAGTACATATATGATAGACACATAGTAGATAACTAATATTGTAATACATACCTGTATGCTTACTTTAATATCAAAAGTCTTGTTGTATTATTTCTACGTATTTCAAATAAATAACGATTGTTGGACGGTGTGCGCAACATCTATGCAAGGCCGCGACGTGGCGCGCGGCGGCCGCGCCGCCTCACATTCCCGTAGAACGTAATCACTTGTTCCACACTAAACACACGGCATTTTCGGACAATCGACTAAACAAAATCTAACTGTTTCTTGCGCCACCATACCTATATCATTCACAACACTGGTCCTTTAGCTGGATCAGCCACAATCGTTAAAAATAATGTACGCATTGGTTTTTATAACTGTAATGTTTAAATAAATAAATAAGATTATAATCTTAAAAAAATAAATAATGAAAAATAACGATGGTAGCCTAAGCGGCGCGTAGAATAAAAGATACATTAGCAATTAACAATAAGTCATGAAAAAAGAAACCCATTCTAAAAACTATTATAATAAAATCAATTTTACTCTCGATGCTAAACAATATATTTTCAACTATTGCGATATATTAGTCACATTTTGTATATTTACTTAACTTTATCATAAACCGCTATTAATATTTATATAAACGAGATTTTTTAAACCTGTCCGGAGCCGCGCCATAAATAACGTCATATCACTGCGTTCTTCTATAGAGATACATTAGGTACTGTATATTCTGTGTCTATGCAGTTGTTGTTTTGTAACGTTACCTAGCTAAAGTTGTCCGTAGTGCAAAGCTTATTTCTTGTTACTAACAGCTTTATCTGACATCAAAAGTGTTGGTGCCGTCTTTGGAAACCACAAGACGATGTTCGGCTATGGATAGATAATATTAACAAATGAAATTAATTTGCTCGTATGTTTCGTTATTTTCTCATTTTTTCGTACAGGGCATTACACATAAAGATACCATACAATCCTGTTGCTAAGACTCTAAAATCATGATTAGAGTTTTGATCTTGCAATTCAAAAATAGAAATTCTGATCCTATCAGGTACATACGGCAAACTAGATAAGTTTGCGGGCTAATCTCTTGCCCACTGCGTACAACAACACAAACACACACATAGACAGATACGACGTTAACTGATTCACTGAATACGAGTATGTAACAAATTGTTACTGACGGCTGTCATAGCTTTCTTAACTCTAACGGTTCAGCGTCTTGTCTATGAACAAAGTGCATGCGAAGTTACCTTTTTTATGGTAAAAAGGCAGCAGACGAACATACAATCCACCTGGTGGTAAGTGGATGCTGTCGCCCTTGGAAATCCGCGATACATGTCAATATTAGTCCAGATGATAAACTTTGGCGCGCCCCCGAATGCGCTGCCTACCTTTGAAGAGAAATGAATTTGGAAAGGGGGTTGGGAAAATGGGGACAGAGATAGGATGGGATGGAAATGGGCTCTGTTATATCTCATTCACTACCGAAAGTTAACATTAGAAATGCAGTACATTTCACTGTAATTTTCTGTGGGAGAGGTGGATTCTATTTCGCCGTTTGTACACGATACATAACATTGGACTGGAAATAAAAGAAAAGAATATTGATAGACACTGAATTCACAAACTTTCACGACTTTTCAAAATGTAAAGATATATCAGATCAAATCTACGATATCTTCTATCATTGTCACCGCAGCCGAGTAATCTTCTGACAGAGACATATAACACGGGCGCAGGTGTGAAAACTCGTGAAACCTTTGTCTAACTCAACTTGGGGATTTTTGCTAATACACTTTTGCGCTTTGACACTAAACTAGTGTACCTTAAACCACCGTATTGCGGAGAGCGATTGAGTTTGGCGCAAGCATTAGTGAGTTTGTTAAATGTACTGCAGAGTTGGTTGTGGAAATGTTAAATTAATAGTTTCAAAGAAAGTAGATAACGAGACTGCAAAAATGTTGTTAAGGCCATCCGACAATTTTTTCATTATCTTCTTTATCTATAAATGAGTGTCACGACTTTATTGGAGTGAAATTTTTGTGCAACCTTGGCAATTCCAAAAAATATAGAATACATAATACGAGTATAAAGAATAACTAGTAATAAAATAAAGCTACTAGGTTTCAATAACTGAAAATTCTTTATTGCACTCTTGTTTTAACTAAGTAATTACATTAAACATAACATATATAGAAACAAACGGCGGTTTTATCGCTACAAGCGACCTCTTTCAGGCAACCAGCGGGTAGTTGACGGGCTCGGAGGAAGAGGTAGGCTATAAATCTCGCTATAAGTTATAGGATATAAGGTATATAGGCTATAAGGAATATGCTATAAGGAATAGGCTATAAGGAATACGCTGTAAGGTATATAGGCTATAAAGAATAGGTTATAAAGTATATAGGCTATAAGGTATAGACAATAAGGTAGGGGAAACTCGTGTGTACGAAAGTTAAAAATTTGTCTGTCTGTCTGTGTCTGTCTATCCATCCGTCCCCCACCGGGTCAGTTTGGTGGTTTATGACTCAAAACCACCCTCGTGATTGCAATGTGATTTACAGTGGGATGTTATAGGTTTGATTGACATTAATGTATGTTCTACATATAATGTATTTTATTAAAAGAAATAACATAGGTTTAATTATATAATACATAATAATTTGTAAAAATATACGAAATAAATATTATTTATTTTTTATATTTTCATACTCGTGTTTTATAGAATAGTTTGAAAAATGAGACTACCAAATGAATAATATGTTTTTGTTAGAGATAACAAAAATAAAGCAGAAAATTATATTTTCTGTAAGCGCTCACATTGCTGTACGAGTACCGGAAAGTCGTGATATACAATTTTGAAACCTTTAGTTAAAGAAACATATCATATAATTGCTACTAGAAACTTTGATGAAGTTTATAGAATACTAGCTGTTGCCCGCGACTTCGTTCGCGCGGTCTTCAATTTAATGCGATAATATAGAAACCTTCGCGGGCGTGCGCACCAAAGTTTCATCGCATACGGATGAATGGTATAGGAACGCATAGAGGACAAACAAACAAACATTATTTTTTATATATTAGAAAATAGAAGATGATGAAACGTACGAGGTGAAAATATGAAATTTATGTGGAAATTTAAGACGATCTTTAAAGCATTGGTATTGTAAGTACCAGGACTGCGAAACTTCATGTATATATGTATCAAGCCATTCGGATGCATTGAATCGATGCATGGCAGAAATTTTCATACAAATCGCAGTTTCTAGTGATTGTTATATTATCATATAGATGGATAGCTCCTCCGTAGAAGCACACAATACTCCCGCATCCATTGGATATGATCGATGTGATCTATTATAAAGTCTAGATTGTCTAGTTTGTAAATATAGAGAAATAGCTAGTTGTAATACGAGATGTGTATTACAACTATTTCAATAGCATTTTGTCGTGAAAAGAAAAGAAAATTATTTAAAAAACAAAAACTTATCTGCATTCAACTCCTATAAATTGGAATAAACTAAAATTAATAAAACAAGGAAGTTTGCATGTTTATTGCATACACTGATTATGTAGTTTGTTTATTTTGTTTTGAAAATTACTCTCAAATTTCAGTGTTAGACTTAAAGTAATTGGGACTAGATTTATTTATTATGTAATCAAGACGTATGTAACGACTCTTTAGTTGTCAAAATCGGTTACTCTGTTTGTGCTCTGTGAAGGAAAAAAGGAACGGACATATATACATAACGGTGAAAAACATATCCCTCTCTGCTTTACGCAGTCGGGTAAAAAGAAACAGAGACGCGAGTATTGGTTTGATCGGTTGCGAACGTTTTTTCTAAATGAACATTTGAAGTTTTTCAATGCGTCCGCTAGAAGCGCTGCTTGATTCCCTAAAGAGAAAAACATACTTGACGCAAACGCAACAGTTATATTTACAAACAACAGAAAAGCAAGGGCCACGAATGAAAAGAATTAAAAATAGATTTAAAAAAACTGACGTAGAACGCGTCTCTTTAAAATATTTCTTTACACTAAATAAAAAAAAATAATGTCAAAATATTGAAATCAGCCTTTAGCGTCCCATTGGCATAGAACTAATCACTATTCAATAATTTGTTACCCAATTTCAATAATTTGTTTTAAATGTACCTACTTCATTTAATATTACCCACGTTGGGTACAAAGTACGCTAACAAGCTTACGTGATACCGTACGTAATTTCCCCTTTCTTGTCTGGGTCTCGACTAAATGGGTCAAAGCGAACCGCCCACCGATGGAATCGAATCATGAAGGCAACTCATTAACGCGGGCGAATTGAAAGCGAATTGAAAAGTAAGAAAGTTGAAACCAAGTACTAGCAATAAAAGAACAGGGATAAGGGAGTCATGTAAAGCATATGAAGTAAACGTTTAACTGGTTTAAAAGTTAAATTATATAATTAGACGTTTAAATTTTGCTGGGGTTTGTGTCGACGACTATTAACTAATTGCTGAAAATATTATTACTGACGAGAGTTCACCCACGTGTAATCGTAATAATACAGTGGAGAATAATGAATTAAATACTTCTCTGCAATTAATGAATTAATTAAATACTTAAATAATTAATACTCGACGAATAGCATGAATCTGTTCCCCAGGTGTAAGTTTATTCGTTTACAACCGCAACTATCGCGTTTGTGTTGTTTTTTCTCTATATAGAATAAAGCAGCGCCTCTAGTGAACGTATTGAGAAACTTAAAAGTCCATACATTACAAAAATTTGAAGCGTCCGCGATAATAACGTTTACAAACGATCAAAACCTACTTTTGCACCTCTGCAAATAAACAAGCAAGAAATCTTATGTGTACGTATAAGAACCCATGTTCGTACGAATTTCCCTTGTGAATGAGATATGCCACAGCCCATTCCCATCACATTCTGTCCTATCATTACCCATTTTGCAAATTTTTTACCAAAATCATTCCTACAATTTCTAAGGCACCGTATCTTGGGGCGTGTCAACATTTGTCATTCTGAATGTATCGCAAATGTCCAAAAGTAACAGTATCTGGTGGTAAGCCACCAGGTGATCTGTATGCTCGCCTGCCATCATCTTTCTATAAAAAAAATCTTTATAGGTATTTGTAGGTCTATTTCTA
This sequence comes from Sesia bembeciformis, assembly GCA_943735995.1. Lineage (NCBI taxonomy): Eukaryota > Metazoa > Arthropoda > Insecta > Lepidoptera > Sesiidae > Sesia > Sesia bembeciformis. The sequence continues at coordinate 6,234,167 of OX031034.1, forward strand.
TTTTGCGTGTGTTGCAAAACCATTTATCATTCCATGGACCGTACGTCAAATAAATTTACCACGCATCGTGGGTTCGAATGCAATTTTTAATATGGCTTTTGAGATTAATTGATAATTTTATTGTACAGACAATTGGAAAATTTTACTTCAAAAAGGACACGGTATTAATAATACGATGTGTAGAGTATTTTGAATTCGACACCTATTTTGTTTACAATTATTACACTAAATAATAATTATAAGTTTCGAACTGAAAATTTGTTTAATTTTTATTTTATTTGGACTATTTATTATTTTATTTGGACATCATTGTAATTATTTTAATGGTCTCACATTAAAATACATTTAAATAGGACATGTTCCATCCTATGTGCTTACCATTTACAAATATAAATATAAATCTAAATGTAATTTTATAATTTTCATGCTATTAAGGTGGCTTCTTAATAATAATAAAAATACTCCTTATTGCATACAAACAGATATCAATTACATGTGCATACATCTTTAAATGCAGAATACAATAGGCGATCTTATCACTAAGGCGATCTTTTCTAGGCAACCTTGAGATAGAGAAAAATAAAAAGGATACTGATAGTGCAAAGCAATCGAAATTTACAGATTTAATTATGTTTAAAATATACCTACTGACTATATCAAAAACACATCTGCATTCAATATTAATTTGTGAATAAGAATCAAAGTTGACATGTATAGAAAAATAAGAGTACCTACACTTCTTACAATCCAGTTGTAGGTAGGTAAGTGTGACTCATATCGTTCTCACCCAAATATTATTTAATCAGAGGCTCAATGTGCTGAGAAACAGGAATAAAGTTTAGACGATTTATTTTCCTATTTTTATATTAATTTTAAATAAACTTTAGTTTTAATTTTCCTTGAATATGTTTTATATGCTGCAAGTAAGTGCTTACGACAAATTATTATTATTTCCGTTCCTTCCGCCGGTCTACCAGCCCTTCGGCTCGTGGTTGCACACACGTTTTGCTCCTGGCTGAGCGCCTTCTGCGCTCGCCCTAAGACCTAGACATGTCCGGTTACTCTTGAAAGGCCATTAGCACCACAAGAATTTAGCTATTCCGAATCAGCCCATGCTGTCATTTGTTAACTAGCTACATTCACTTCCAAGTTCCTTTTATTTAAAAAGATGTTAAGATGTTTACTTAAAAAAAATAATGAACTTAGTAAAGTTTCAAATTCCAATTTCGTTTCATGAACCTATTAACATCTTTAAGCAAGTATACTTTGTTTTGTAAAGCGGAATCAGCTTACCTTTGTTAATATTTGCTTACCATTACTTACTTTTAATGGTTCGAATGTAATGTTTGCCTATAAAAAGTGGTAGCTAATAGGAAATTCAGACAAGTCGTTGGGTTTAAACGACCTATTCACGGTAACAGTTTCAAGTTAATATTTCTCAGACGCGTGTTGCTTGTGCCATTTATCCGGGTATTACTCCCTCAAGTAAGGCTCGTAATTCTCATAAATATCGGTCTTCTCGGGAGCTTTAAACATTGAATTTGATGACAGGATTTATTATTCATAAAATCTCTATTCATAGCGGAGGAATCTTAATAAGGACTCAAACAATGGGAGGATTGCTAGTGCTTTCTCTTTGTTCTTTGTTTCCTGCAAAACAGCGAAAGAAATGTTACTTAACCATCATTGTTCAATAAGATTCTTAAGCGGATTATATTTAATTATATTTAATTTATTAAAATTTTGTTGTTTTTTATAGAATTGATGGCAGACAAGCGGGCGGGTCACATGATGGTGGGGTTCACGAGCGCCCATGGACACTTACAACACTTGCTTGCGCTTGCGCTGCCGACCTTGCAGAATCCTGTTCACAGCTCTCTGGAAGAGCCGTAGCGTAACGGAAATACTGAGATACTGAGCGATTCCAAACCACCGATCAGAGTGGAATCGTCTACAGTTCGGATAGTGCGTCGTTGGACGGAGTCAAGGGCGTCCAGATGCTACTTCGGTGCACAGGCCCAGAGTTTGTAGTGTTAAATACATTTAACAGGCATTAATTTTATTATAAGAGACAGATTTTTTTTAAATTAATCAATTAATTTGTTTTGGATTTAAACAAATATCTACACAAATATAACAAAGAAATCAAAATCTGAACTACCGCGAAAAGGAATGAAAAATAATAAATTGTCAAATATTTGTTTGAAATCTATAATTACATAATATTTGACTTGTTTCTACCTAAATTTCCTTTCTAAGTACATACACCGAAAGTTCGTATACGGTAAATTTATTTAGGTACCTACTGTTTTTATTTATCTACCTGTATTTGCTTTTACCTATATGTACCTACTGTTTATTAATTATAATAGTTTCTTTAATTTACGGCAACAAAATATAGCTCATAATTTTTCTTTGTATAATAATTTTATTTATTGAGAATTTCCAGGATAGGATGTTTTTAAGACTTTTATGTTTTTTTAGTATATGTTTTGAAAATAATTAATGTATTTAGTTTCTTGTAATTGAAGTTCAACCGTAAATACCTACGCTTAAAATTGCTTATAAAACTTGAAATTCTTTTAAATTTAAAAAGATTTTTTATATTATAAAGTGCTTTTAAGTTTAAATAGAGATTCTCTTTATAATTACTAATATTAATTAGTGACATGACATTTTTAAAGTCTGGTTTTTACATTTAAAGTTTAAAAAATATGGGAACAAATTATACGACGGGCGAATTATTATTTTTGATAGGTCAGTGTTATAAATCAGCTTAATAAATATTTAACCGATTTAATATTATTTCACCAGTATTAACATTATTTTATTATTAAAATTTGATATAAATATTAACAACATTTTTCAATTATTATAAACTATAGCTACATTAAAATGTTAATACTTAATTATTAACATAGTTTATAGGATTAATAATGATCATATCGAATGAAGTTCCTAAAATGAACAACCATAATAATATTATTTTAATGATAACTCCCACATTCATATTCACCATGATTTTAAATAGGATAATTCCAAGTATTGACGACTCCGTAATCGTCAAGAGACGTATGACGTCATCTGTCAATTTGCGAAGATGTATACCTAGACATATTTAATGGATTACCTTGGCTGTTTAGCTAAGAGGTTTACAACAAGAAACACTTTAGAGGTGGTGAGTGGTAACATCATAATCTTATATGCTAGGTAAAAAAAAAAAATATTATAGCCAAATATCTGGTTGTTAAGTGTTAGTCAAAATTTGTTTAGAACTTACTCTCTTTTTCTAAAGTTTGTAGTTGGTTTTTAGATATGTATAAATGAGAATGGTTTCACTGGCAGGCTTGCAGTGAAATTGAATTCTTTTCTTACGAATTTATAAAAGCATTAGTGATTTGATTTTATACCCCATAATCCTATATCCTGCATCTGTATCCGTATATCATATGCCCCGTAAGTGTCACTAGGACACACGTTTAATTTGAGAGCAAAAATTTTCAAAACCTGCACGTTTTGTTCGGAGCAGGATAAAAGAATAGGGAGCGTTCAAGTATTACGTAAGCACCAAAGGAGAGGGGGGGGGGGGTCTTTGCTTTGCTTATTTTTGATGACATGAGGGACGGGGGGGGATCTGAATGGCGATTACGTCAGCAATATTTATTTATTTACTTTCGTATTTTTTTTGGCAAAATTTAGTAGATTCTGATTAAATGAGAAACTCGAACAGATTTTGTAAAAATTATACCAATGCTTATCTTTAGACATCTGCAGTCCATAGACACTAGTACCGAATTATAAGAAAGGTGACAATAGATCAGCACTGCTCGAATTGATACCAATCTTTATTGACGGGCAGAACCCCCTACTCCTGAATAAAAAGTTGATCGCATACAATAGCTGTTTATTATAAAGTACTTAATATTATAAACACACACACGAACATGCACACACACGAACATGCACACCTAGAGACAATATCCATGCAGAATATGTTAATTTATATTTTTTCTATAATAAAAAATATATACATATTTTTATTTATTTTTTTACAATACTATATACGTTTTTGCACATTATCGTACAAAATGAGAGATCAGTGCCTGAAGCCCCTTAAGGTGTTCTCCACCAGCCAATCCTTAGGGTGTTCAGAGAGAATTGGGAGGTGATGTGGTAAAAGAAATATAAAATACACAAATATACTGTATTATTATGTATTGTACCTACCTACATACATACATACATATAATCCTACACATTCAATCAAGCATATATACATAAGAATATTATTTTATGTAAGTTAATGAATGTAATATTTTCAAGAGATAAGTTGCATGTTCAAAGTATGTTGTTAGACGTTATACCTCAGTCTGTGTAGGCAACCTGAATTATAATTATCAATTGGACACCAGTGTCCACACATCGATCAATACGAATAGTACTAAAACAATTGAAAATCGAGAAACGTGTTAAAGTGTTTGGTCATGCGTTGTCTACAAAGGACTATCGGTGAAACCAGACACGGGCATCACGTGAAAATAGCCATGCTGATTGACGAAGTTAATCTGAATGTTAGTCGGCTTTAGAGCCGGTTCATTAGAGCGCACGCAGTTAGTTAAGCGTATTTGTACCGTGACGGACATGCGAATAAAAACTATATATACATATTGTAAAATATTCATACAATTCGTCATGTGGTGTCGGTCGGCTCTAGAAAAGCTTCACCCCATTTCATTCCGTGGGTTTTGTAACGGCGACTAACGGGTAACTAAGCAACTACCACAAGCCCTGAAGAACTACACCACCTCGAAACTAGTGGACTCGCTAACCTGCTTGGCCAGTGCAGCGTGGCCTTTTAAGGCTATATATCCCTCATGGACAATACAATGTGCTTAAAGAGGCCCATGTCCATCAGTGGATCTTTAAAATGCTGGTGACTGTAACTCGTACTTTTCATATATTTTTCTCTGGTGTCAATGTACTAAGCTCAAGTAAGGACACAGAAGCGACCTCCTGATACCACTTCACTTGTCTGTTAAGAAAACTCATTTACGTAAGAAAACTTTACTATGGCTTGGAAACTAATATAGTTATTTTTTGTTGGAAGATCTTTATTTACCACACAAAGTTAACAGTGTCCCACGGACTATTAAAATAAATCAATTGGGTCTGTATGAAGATACTGCCTACTATTTGATGAAAAAAATGGATAATATTAGACGAAAACGCAATTTATATACAGTTCTTGATCCATAAAGGCATTTTATAATACGTGTATAAACCAACAAAATTCAGATTATTTAGTTAATCGCAAAGATTTAACATTAAATCAAAACTGCACGTTCACTCTATACGAGAAACATTCGCAATCAATCATCAATTGGCGCATGTTTTCAACCAATGGGAGAGACCGAAAGACATGTCAAATATGTATCTTACGGTGTGCCTTAAATTGTTCTAGTAAGAGCTGTCACGTATACCGTGACAATCACGCACACATAACTAAAATTTTGATTAATTTTTTTTTCGGTCTTGTTATTATAACTTTATGGTATAGACACATTAAAGAGTAACAGCCGTTCGATTATAACGCCGCGAGTTGAAGAACATCGCCGTCTCGCTGTCTCTGTTTAATTATTTAGAGGTCTCAATTGGTGGGATTATTAAATTCGCTTGTAAAGCTATTCGCCAAGTGTTGTTAACCTTATTAAGTGTTGTTACCGTGTTGTTAAAGAATGCCGGTTGGCCATCTTCATTCCGACTATGACGCTATGAGATATATATTTATTTAAACTCATTGCATAAGTAATTGGATTTAATACCATATGGCATTTTCTACATGACAACCACCAGATCAGACAGAAATATATGTATATATTTATATTTCAACAGGAATATACGTAAAGGTCTAAACTCTATTATCTACTCATACAATGTAAATCTGAAAGTGTGTTTGCATGTGTGCTTCTGTTTTACTCATCATATTATTATACATGTATGCATGTTTGTTGAACATACGAAGACGGCAGACCGGTATTAATTAATTAGTAAATAATATTGATTTTTTTTAATAATTAACAATTCTTTTATACACGAAAAGCAATTAGTTTCCTTCAAGAACACAAGTACCTCCAATTTAGAGTATAGCTACCTCAACAGAAGTTTTAATGGTTCAGTAAACATTTGACAAACTACCGCCAAATATTGAACGCGCTTCACATTTTCCCGCGTTTAGAACGAAAGAAAAGAGAGAACTAGGGCTCCATATAGTGATTTATTTATTGCTGCATTGAGACCGAAACTTGGAAACTTATTTGGCGATTTTCCCTTAACTGGTAGGCTTTACGGAAGCGCGGCAATAGATAGTATAGTAGTTGAGAAATGTGTCGTGGATTTTTAGTAATTGTACTTTTTGTGCTTGTACGTACTTTTAATAACAAATCATAGGGTTATCTTTTTATATCTTTATTGATATTAATATATTGTAATTAAAGTTTCCACCAAGTCTGAAACTATTGTTTCTGTTTATAATTCTAAGTTATGAACAGATATAATGCATTAACCACAAACAATGAATTCCGATTAATCACATTCTGAGGTCATTGACATGAAAAGTATGCAAATCTTTGTAAAAGAAACATTTCTTTTTGTGTTTCTATCAATTTTTTAAATACACATAGATAAACTTCTGAGCAAAATACAAACCTCCAAAAATTGATATTTTTACAAAGATTTGCATACTTTTCATGTCAATGAACTCGGAATGTGATTAATCAGAATTCATTGTTTCTGGTTTCGAGAATTTTTAATTAAAATTATTATATTTTGATGTAATTGTTTGATATAATTCCATATCGCATGTATTTCTTTTAGATTTAGGTAAATATTTATTGTTATATTAATGAGTATATTATTTTTTTTTATAGAAAGAAGATGGCAAACGAGCATACAGTCCACCTGGTGGTAAGTGGATACTGTCGCCCATAGTCATACATGCCAACATTAGTCCAAAATGTCAAACTTTAGCACGCTCCTGGATGCGCTGTGCCTACCTTTGTTGATGAAAAAATGGATTTGGAGAAAGGGTTGGGGACGTGGGAAGTGATACGATGGGAATGGGCTCTGGCATATCTCACTCACTACCGAAACACGTACGTACATTCGGGACTATGATAAAGTGGGAAATGCAGTACATTTCAAGGTACTTTTCTGTGAGAGAGGGGTAACGTGGCCAGTCGAGTGCGCCCAGCGGCTGTTGGATTGCAGCGTGCACTCTCCCCCTTACTTTATTTGTATATTTATTTATCATGTTATAGTTATGTATATATGTAACCTTACTATTATTACTCTTAATATTACTCTTCAACATATTTCAACATAGAAGCATTCTAGAAAAAATCGTCCTACCGATTAGATAACCAGTTGATCAGGTACGTATACTTACTATATTTTTGTTATTGTTGTTGAAATACAATTGTGCATGATCTTCATAACTATTCCAGTCCACTTAAGTATCTAGTCCATCCTGACTCTGTTAGGGGCGGAACGGACTCCGCTTGACTCGCATGCAAGCTTGCATATTATCTTAGCTACCAACAAAGAGATGACAGGAGCGAAATGAGCGAGTAAAATTGGTTTGAAAGAGTCCACTTTGATGTCTTTATAACGAAATTATGTTTTAATGAAAAGTCAAACCTATGATAACTAGTTTCCGCTCCGATGATCTCAATTATTTCCCGACTATTTCCTGCTCGCAGTGAATGGTCGGCTTAATCAAAAATCCGAATCATTTTGCTAAGCATCTCATTTTGCATACACTTTACAGTGCATGTAAAATGAGTGCAACAAGATTGCGCAGCAAATGTGTCATTGGTTGTATTGTCCAACAGTTAACAAAAGGTCAAATAGTCAGGAAATAAGAAATTTAGCACAATTTTTCTGTCAGCATATTTCTTTTCCATCTTTTTGAAGTGAATTCAATTCAGTGAAAGAGCCAGTTTTGTGTATGAACACGAAATTCAAAACGCGGTTGGAGATTTATCAACTCCCGTTTTAAGCGGCTACATTGCATGCTATTCATTCATTACAGACTATATAATATGTGTTGCTTTATAGGGGTGCATTTTCACCGACAGAACTTACTTTTTGGTTTGGATTATGACTTTATTGGAAACTTTATAGTAAATTGACTGTTACGAGGACCTTCGATTTATAGCTACGTGCTTTCGTATTATTTACCATTTAGTCTTAGTTATACAGCTGATAAAATCATTAAAAATGTGATTTTTACATGAAAACAATATATCAAGTTTTTAAACTGTGCTTTACGCTGCGGGCCTATAGAAATAAATGTTTAGTAGTAAGAGCGAAGATCGAATGTATTAATTATATTTTGATAGTATAACATTGTACTGTACAAAACAAAAAAGTATATTTAAGTTCCTCTAGAGAGAAGAGGGGGGGGGGAGGGCTCATAGTAGTATAAGTTTGAAGTCTGATTACAAAATAATAAATAGCGTGAGTAAAAATAACTTGCTACTTTTATCAAGACAATACACTGACTCCTGGCGCAACGTATGATTAATTAATCAAATCAAAATATTACTTACGTTTATCAATAAATCTATAGGTGCCGACGAATCCAGTCGCATTGGTTTGCCTTGCTCCAGTATGGAACTCGAGCACCAAAGCAGGGCCAGGGGAGAAGAGTGCTGAAGGTGCATCAGCTCTGCCACCGCACAGCTCTCTGGCCCATGCGGAGCGCTCGCTGACGGCTCCGGGAGGACCAGGGCCTTGCACCTCCCAGTAGACTTTGAGGTAGTCCCCGCGAGTGCAGCTGTAACAAGTGAAAAATTCTTGAAATAACCCGTAATTTAGATCAAATAGTCAATTGGATGGCAAATAGACTGTAAAAAATATCGTATGTGGTCTAGTTTATTATTTTTCAAAACTGTCAGTGATTGAGTCGATCTGAGGAACCTCTTCGTGGTCGAATTAACACCATACTTGACCGCAAATTGACCGCGGCTGAGATTTTTCGCGGTTGAGTTGCCTAAGTAGGTCCTCGTCAACAAATAGTGACATTTATCTACAATTTGAGCGCGATGCGCCTGCCGGTGGGCGATAATACAAAAGAGAACAATAAAAGGTCAAAGGTCATGCTGCTTGGTTGGTCGAGTTGTCACCTAAATCCGGGGAACTAGGAATATCAGTCTTATGATGTCACCATTACAATGGACTTAATAATAGAACAGAACACTTGCGTTGCACACTTGCGTTGAACACTTGTTAATAATCCATCAGAATGTTGTTGTGGTAAAGGGGAAGAAGTTAATGATCTGTCAGGATATTGCTAATGATTGCTAATAATACAACAACAGCATTCTGACTTGCTAATCATCTATCAGAATATTGATGTGGTTAAGGGGAATAAGCTACTTTTCCTTGTGGTATAAGATTGTTATCTTTTTGTAGAATTTTTTAAGAGTGCCATTAAGATGAATGTTGACTACATTTCTCAAAATTTACAATTGGTGTTGTAAAAAATGAGCGCCAATGAATATGATTCATCGATTTGAACTAGAGCTTTTAACGGCAAGGGTTTAAGACCATCGAAAGTAAAAAATTTGGGCTACAGTGTTTAAGCGTGTTTAATGGCTCATTTACACAAGGAGAGTTTGTCGAACGTTTCGGGCGAGAATTGTCGCCTACATACAATTATCCTACGAGTATTACATATAATTATGGCCTACAACTGTTCACATGATGATAAAATCTTGATTATAACAGGGATAGCTGTGATCAGATGATGATAACAGTTGTTTATACTAGCTTCTGATCGATGTTCGATAAACTCGTATTCGAGTAACTCTCCGTGTTTTAAATAAGCCATAACGCTTGAGTCTTAAAAGTCCATATCATAGAAAGAGCGCTGACAGTTCTGCATATAATTCATTTTATGTAAATACCGCTTGAACCGCTTCTTTCTTAAGTCAACTCATTAATAAAATAACTGAAATAAATAGAAAAAAATATTTTTAATGAACTCGAATTGTAAAATGATTTTTACTATATGTCAAAGATTTATGTTAAGATTTGTGTCAGCTCTATTGCTCTTCCTATAATGATATTTATTTCTTCCCAAAGGTTGGCTCGTAAAGAATGCATCCAGGCATGAAGCTTGCCTTTTACACGATTAAATGGAATATATTTTTTTTAATAAATAAATAAATAAAAAAAATAACCGGAGCACAGCCGTCATTGAGCGCTCGAATGTCGAGCGCTCAGCGCTCACTTTTAGAGCACTATTTACAATACTGGAAGTAGAAAGCAAACATTGTATATATGTTTATTGTATCTTCATTTTTAATATAATAACGCACATAGGTTGCGTTGTTCAAGACTAATGAAAATTTTCAATGCATATACAAATTTGTAAATTACAATGACATCTCTGTAAATTCACTTAAGGTATAGATTTTTACATTGTCACAAACTCCAAAGATTATTTTAAAGTGAACAAGCACTGGTGCCACTAGATATATTTTATTGAAAGCTTGGCGCTGAGAGATGTTATAGTGTCTCAATTTTATGAAATAATGTCCTCAATCGCTGTTTTATGGCACTTAATATTTTAAAGGAGCGCTTTGCTTTGAGACCAATATTTTTCTAAGCTGTTAGCGAAATAAAATTGTAAGGGAGAACAAGACAAATGTGCTTATTATAAGATTTTTGCTAATGCTCGAAGGCCAACTAAAGCATTATTTTCTTTACAATTCTATGAATAGGTAATCTTCAAAATCGGTTTCTCAGAATTTTATTGGAATTAAAAATACCTACAATGTATCACTGAAATAACGCGAAAGCGGAAAATGGGTTGCTCGGTATCGAGAGCAGAATAGATTCTACCAGTTTTAAGGTTAAGTTTTTTTTTTCATAACTTATTGTTAATTTCTAGCAGATTTTTATTCTACTCGCAGTTACACAACCAATATGGCACTCTACTGTGACCCGTGCTGCGTCTCATCATTAATTACCCTGTAGGTACTGAGTAATGAGAGCTACGAATGTTTTAGATAAAATAAAACCTTTTTATTAAATAATTTTACTTCTGGCTAGATGGGTTTTATATCTATTAAATTAGTTAACAGTTTTGCGTTATTTCGGTGACATTTGTATATGTAAGTTACATTTAATATTATCAATCAGATTAAAATGCTTAGTGAATGAGGTATTTTAAGTGAAAAAAAATCATGAGATGCTAAAATTTCTTTAGTTCCAAACATTTCTATAATCTCGGCAGGCCACCGTACGCATTGGCTGTGACAGGCCATTTTTTAAGAGCATCCCACCTAACGCAACTCAATCGGACAGGTGACAAGTTTCTCCCTTTTGAGAGAATTTTTGTTTGTGTTCTCATCCTATTTTTTATGGAAAGAACTTAAAACTAGTTATAATACTCAAGCGGGTAGGAAATCTTGGAAATGGGGAAAATTTTATGCTCGACTGGATTGAGAACTTTAACTATCCTGTCTAGATGATTTACTCGTATAACTATTCCTGTTCCGCCAAAGTTAGACGTTATTAATTGTCCAAAAATAATAACGTACGATCTTTGTTATGGCAATAAACTGGTTTCAAGTTTTCTAGGAAACTCCTCCTTGGAGAGATGCGAGATACGTAAGTATAGCCAAACAAGCTATTGCAATTGCAGTTGCATAAACACTATAGTGTTTACCACTATACTATACTATAGGGTATACCCTACCACCACCTATGAAACTTCACTGTTGGATATAGGCCTCGTCCAAGGCTCGCCACCAGACACATTCTTTTGCTCTTCTCATCCAGCCACCACCGGCGAACTTATTCAAGTAGTCGATCCTCCTGGCTGGAGAACGTCCCACACCCCGAATAATTCTCATTATACTATACCATGTTTATAATCGAAATTATTATGCTATTATCTTGCCCATCATAATTAGTTGCAAAAGTTTGTATATTTCATGCCTTAGCACGTGACCCAGATACACAACTCGACTCGACAGCACTCTGCGGTCTGCAAGAGTTCGCGTTTCCGATCTACTCGTCGCAGGACTTTCTCATTGGTGACCTTCTGCGTCGAAATGATGGCCAGTATAAGTTTTTTTAGGATAGCTTTTCTCAACTAAAACTAGGATAGCAAATAAATATGATTGTGGCGTCGTCTTGAATGACATATCAAAAGTTATCAATAACAGTCGATAAAATATGTCTTTTTTACCTTTTCTTTATGGACGAAGGCGGCAAACGAGCAGACAGTCCACCTGATAGTAAGTGGATACTGTAGCCCATAGACATCCATGATACATGCCAACATTAGTCCAAAATGACAAACGTTGGCTCGCCCCCGGATGCGCTGCCTACCTTTGGAGATATAGGAATGGATTTTGGAGAAAGGGTTGGGGAAATGGGGAGGGATAGGATGGGAATGGGCTCTGGCACATCTCACTCACTACCGAAACACGTACGTACATTAGGAAAATAAGATAAAATGGGAAATGCAGTACATTTCAAGGTAGTCTTCAGTGAAAGAGGGGTAACGTGGCCAGTCGAGTGCGCCCAGCGACTGTTGGATTGCAGCGTGCACTCTCCTCCTCATAGCATTTTAATAGTCATTCGTGCGAGTCTATTCATCCTTCGCCACTAATTTGTTGTCAAAGGAAACATATTGATAAGCTGTCGCACGAGCTATCACTCATTGTCCCTGGTTCTACGCACTACATTTGTATTCCTCTACTTATGTTTGACAATCCGATACACATAGTGCATTGGAATCCAGCGTCAACACTAATCGTACCAAATAACATGTTGAGCCTTCGATTACAAATAGCAGACATCAAACGTCCCTGTTTGTAGTGGACGACGCAATGCGAATTGCAAATCACGCAGCACAGCTACATTGTTGTTAGCCAGTAAAGGTTTTCAGCGGGAAACGGTTTTTTGTGTTGTTTTGTTTTATGAGACAAAGCCAAAAATAAGTGTTGGTGCAAACGCAGTGGCTTCGAAAACTACTTTTAGTACAAACTAAACTACACACAAACTAATGTATGCAAAGAAATGGAACATGTTAATTGTGGAACAGTTCGAAGTAATTATTTTGATGAATTGATAAACTACGATATGGGGTTCTTCAAGAGAGCTGTGAATAAGATTTTGCAAAGTCGGCGGCGCGCCCGCATACCCCCTGGTGTTGCAGGTGTCCATGGGCGGCAGTAACACTTACCATCACGTGGGACCGCTTGCTCGTCCGCCCACTAGACTATAAAAAAAAATTGATAAAAGATAAATATCTGTCTCCAATTCTCCAAAATTGTCATTTTAATTCTGCTCATAAATATTGTAGTTAACTTATTTGCCTCCGCCTCCGCAGTCTAGCCGCAACCGCGGTTCATGTAATTAGACCGAAATATCGGCTATAATAAATCGTGAGTACCCCACCCCGTTTACACAACAATTATTATTTCATTTTAAATTCAAAGTTTCCGGTGATTATAAAAGTTGATAGATAGTATATACATTGTTAGAACTACCTGCAGATGGACGAGCCCGAACTAGTAAGTAGAAACTAGGAAATTGCCAGAACTTATCTGGGAATATTAACATAGCTGTTTCCGAACTCCGATGGACGATCGTTTGCGCTTCATGCATATTAATGTTCAATGCAGCACTATGTACTATCAACACGCTAATGTACCCAATACTATTCGATTGAAGCCCTTATTACGAACGTATTAAGGTCACCATACATCCGGCTAGTGCTGTACTTACTAGAGTCTGGTAAGTAATAAATGAAACATAGCACAAGAAAAAACAGCAAATTTAAAAAAAAAACGTAGCCAAATTTAAAGAATCTTATTTATTAGGTATTCTTAGTTAGCGATGCACAGAATGACTCTTAGCAGATCATTTCACGAAAAAAACAAGAATCACTTTAGTTTCCAAATGATAACCATCATTTGGAAACTAAAGTGTTTCTTGTTTTTTTGTTATTCACGAGAAACTAAATTTATTTACTTTTATTGGGTAACTGTAATAAGAATTTTAATATCTTCTGTTTGCCTATTGATTTATTTGTCCTCGTTATTATTAACTTGTAGCCTATACCAATAATATACCAAAAGTATTGAAGTTTGCCGGTAGTTAAGTATTGTACCTGTGATCTTTTATTTATAAACTGGCAGTGTAGACGTTAGAGAAGGTGTGGTTAGCTTGATTCCCTTGGGAACTTTATAAATAGTCTACATAAAAGTACCCTAAGTTAACCCCGATGTATAAGTTATGCAAAATTCCTTTAAAATCCGTGCAGTGGTATTTGCGTGATCCGGGTTCAGGCAGACAGACAGACGGACAAAGAGACAGACACAAATTTCAAAAAATGTTGTATTGGGCTCTGTATCATTCGCACTTTACAGAACAAAAACTTTTTTCTAAAATTAAAATTCAATGGTACAGACATGGGCTGGGTACGATTTTATTATAATAATATGTATTAGATACAGATTTATTTAACATACATCACTTATTTACGACCAATGTTTGTACCAATGTTTGTTCCTAAAGTCTGCCACTAATGTTATTTCAATTGGACAGCATTATCGGGCATTGTTTAGAAAGGAAACGTATGTCTAGCGATACGGTAAAAGTTATTTGGCTATTAAACTCTTCGTCCCAAACATACGATGCAAGTGGGAAATCTCATAGTCGAAAGTAGAAAACAATCCGACGTTATAAGTAAATCCAACTTAAATAAGGTGCGACGAACGGAACGAAATTATGGGAGCTACAGTTTACTGAGCGAATTCTTATTAAGGAGTATTCGTGCTAAGTTATTAATAGATTGACGCTCTGAATAGCTTATGTTAAGTACAATATGATTGTTGTATCAAATGTATGTCTAATTTTAGTTTAACTAACAATATTTATAATAATATACTACTATTATATATGTAATCGTTGTAAAACAGTACGCTAATACATTTTATTTTATGTATTTTTTCTTATGGACGAAGGCGGCAGACGAGCGGATACTCTGTCGCCCCTATGGGCGACAGAGTATCCGCTCGTCTAGCGATACTCCGATGTCTAGCGATGTCTATACATCCGCGATACATGCCAACATTAGTCCAAAATGACAAACGTTGGCATGCCCCCGGCTGCGCCTGCGCTGCCTACCTTTGGAGATATAGGAATGGATTTTGTTGAGGGTAGGTTTAATATAAAATATATAGTGTGGGTTGAGGGTATCTAAATGAATAATGAAGAGGGGATCTAGGAGAAAGGGTTGGGAAAATGGGGAGAGACAGGATGGGAATGGGCTCTGGCACATCTCACTCACTACCAAAACACGTACGTACATTAAGGAAATAAGATAAAGTGGGAAATGCAGTACATTTCAAGGTAGTCTTCTGTGAGAGGGGGGTAACGTGGCCAGTCGGGCGCGTCCAGCAGCTGTTGGATTGCAGCGTGCACTCTCCCCCTTAAAAATTATTAGATACAGTGTTATTAGATACATTATTAGATGTTAAAAATAGCATAAATTAAAATTAAAAAATAGCTAGAGCCAAGTGATAATAACGTAGTCCAATTTATCCCTAAATATCTGTTCTCAGCGGGAAATTAATTTCAAATGCAGACGAAATTCTATTACTTTATCCATCGGGATTTCTTTCTTGACGCAATATTAATTTCTGATGCAGCGCTTCATTGTTTTTAATTTGAAATTCTCTCAGGGTTTATTTGGGGACCCCATTGAAATGCAGAAAATTCCGAGTGTTTAAAATAAAATTGTATTACGGCGGCTGATGGCTCAATCTATCTTACTTAGAGGGTTTAGGATACCGGTAGAGCTATTCAGTTTTTACCGGAAGGTTTAAATTTTGAATCATTTAATGTATGAAGTATTTTTTGGAGTTTATCTGTTGTTAGAATTTTACTATGTTTATGCTGGGATTTCTGTATTGCTTTTTTGAAACATATAAATCTTTTTCAACGTAAAAATAGCTGTAATGAATGAAATATGTAACAAATATGAATGCTGGGTGGACTCGACTGGCCACGTTACCTCTCTCTCAAGACTACCTTGAAATGTACTGCATTTCCCACTTTATCGTATTTCTCCAATGTACGTACGTGTTTCGGTAGTGGGTGAGATATGCCAAAGCCCATTCCTATCCCATCCTATCCCTCTCCATTTTCCCAATCCATTCCTTAATCTGCAAAGGTAAGCAGCCCATCCGGGGGCGTGTCAACGTTTGTCATTCTGAACTAATGTTGGCATGTATCGCGGATGTCTATGGACTACAGTATCTACTTACCGTCGGGTGGACTGTATGCTCGTCTGCCGCCTTCTATCTATATAAAAAAAAATACTTTTGTGCTAAAATTTCTAATTCAATGCAATACAATCAGTTCTTTCACATTATTATGTAATTCAGTATCTACCGCTGGACATTGGCCCCCATATGCACATGGTATTATGTATATGCCATATGCCTTTAAATGCAACGTTGCTGGCCAAGCGGGTTGGCGAGTCTTCTCTTTCAGAGGTGGTGTAATTCCTTAGCGTTTGCAGTAGCGGCTATGTTATTTCTTAGTGGCCACGACACGATACGACACGACACGACACCCGCGGGATCTGATGAGGGATAAAGAGTGCTAAAATTTATTAATACTGAATTATATCATTTATTTATTTAAGCTTTACTGCATATAATTGTCGTACAGAAGACGGACTTAAAGCCTAGTGGTATTCTTTGCCAATCAACCTTTGGTTAAAAGGTGGTATGATTGTGAGATGATTCGATACGATGTAATTATATGCATGCTTATATAAATAGATAATAATAATAATATGTAATAATACTTTACATAATGCATATATAGAAAATAATATACACATGCATATACACGCATCTATTTCTATTCACCTTTTTAAGCTCGCAATATGTAATACAATCTATTAAGTATTAAAATTTGTTTAAAAAGCCGTCATAATTATTAGCACAAGTGGTCAAAACGACGACTCACTAATCAAACCATTTCACATCCCCTAGCTCTTTCTTATAAAATCTAGGTCTACTTAAAAAGGGAAAATACAAAAATAACTAAACCATTGTGATTGATCAGCAATCGGACCAGTGTCTGTGGTCCGCAGGGATAAGCCTCATCAATCACGCCGCGGCCATCTATTGGGACATTTCTTGGGCTGACAGCTGAATTTTTTCATCTATACGTGTTGGAGATTAAACGACGCTCGTTTAAAATTGCTTTTGTTTTATTGAGCAGGATTTTATATTGATTCATTTAATACTAGCGATCGGCTGTGGTTTTGGCATGTTGTAGTGTAGATTAAGTATTAAGGGTAGATAATGTAGGATTAATGCGGAATAAACTAATTCTATGTGTGAGGGATCTACATTTGAAATAAAACAATGAAATTAACATGTATTGTTTAATGTATTGTTAAAATGTTGATTCTCTAATAGAGGTACTATAAAAATAAAATGTTATGTTGTTATTGTTATGACATGTATTGAGCTGAGCATCTGATTTGTTCTAGATATTCCTTATACGCGACTCACTCAAACTTGACAGATTTTGTGTTAGATACAAGGTGAAATGTACGTTAACCGTACACTATGTATTTTAGAGAAAATTTCAAAGAACACTAAATATATTTTTCATAATTTATTCAATAATTATTTATTTATTCAATAATTTCAAGAGATATGTAACTTTTATCAATTTGTATTATTATTATTATTATTATTATTATTATAAAGGTCGTTAATAATAATTTTTAATAACGCAATTTCGTTTCACTTATATTACTAGTTTTGATTTAGTAGATAGTAATAATTAATAACAATTGACATAAAATAAATTTTTGTACTTTGTATTTAGCAAATACTTTGTTTGAAGAAATTAACATAAATAAATTAAAAAACATTAAATTATACAAAAATTAAATGTGTACGTTTCGTGTCCACCTACTCAGTAGCGGAACGTAAGATTTTAGTATTCGGGAACTAAAGGTTATTCATACTAATATTTTTCACACGGTCTTTTCCTAGAAAGAACATGCTGTTTTTTGTGAATTATGCGGCTCTTTGCATGAATACGAATACTAAGGTACTCGTACATTATTCATTATTCATACCTTCACCACAATTGTCCAGCTAAAATTTTCCTCCGAATATAATAAGCATTTCTACGACCACGAGGTACTATTACGTGTAATTTCTGTAAAATAACTGCTTCTCGCGCCACCGCTTGAAGGCATTTACACACCGATCGTTTTGAGCTAAGTTATTGCAACGAGCGAACGTGTGGCCACGACTGTTTTACGACTGTTAGTTTTATCTGGCTCAGTTAAAACATTTAGGATTTCAATATATAATAACTGGACATAGAATTTATAAATTCAGATAAAGATACATAAAATTTTTGAAAAACGCTAAAATATTAAGTTAACAAAATATGTACCTACCTAAGTAGGCTTTATATTCATTATCTAAACATTATTTTATCCCCAAATTTTTTTTCTTTAAGGAAGTATATAGTTAGTTGTTAGAGCAAATTAGGTTAAATATCAATAAATAGAGAATAGAGAATAGAGACTTACAAAATCCATAAAATATTAATAAATACAAGAGCAAATTTGAGGTCAATTCCACATTCTTACAACTTTATAATAAAAACATGAATTAAAACAACGTTATTAAACAAAATATATATCACTACACCAATCACACCAACTACAATGGTGGGGTTACACCAACCGTGGTCACGAGCCCACGAGCCGAGCTGACAGTCATATGTGACTATGGTTGTAAACGTCAAGTGAAATAAAATAAAAAACGTAAATATTCAAGGTAGATTAAAGACTAATTTAATATATAACTCTCAGTAGACGAATTGGTGGGCAATAAAGCCTACTCGAATAATAAATAGAAACGGGTGAATAAATAATAGTGAGTGAATATTTACTCGTATATTTGTATGTATGTAGTTTATGTAAATATTAGTATGTATTTATGAATATGTATTATAATAGTCATAAATGTAGATATTATATTATGTTTATATTTTAATATTTACTTACAGTAGTTCCTTTTTCTGTTATGTTTGTGACATTTATTTACTCCCCAAGCACTTCATGTCCTGCAAAGCCCAAAGGTTGACTGGAAGATAATGCATAGTCCGCCTTTTGTAAGAATTCACAAAAAAAGAGTAAATAAATAAATAAATCATTGGTTCAAATGAAATGACGCGATAAAATTCTAGTTCCACACATACATAATGTATGACGCGAGTGCATAGGCTAACCAACTGTAACGGCAAACCGTAAATCAACCCGAATTCCGCCTCGTTTGCATTGACATCGTTCCGGGGCAGGTGAATATTAATGCATCTGCGGACGTGTGCTCGCTATAATCAGGATTTCTAGCGAGATTCGTAGAGAGTTAAATAGGTTTATTGTACCCTGATTATAAATAAACGTTACACACTCACACACACCCTGATATGCACGCACATACACGAACACACATGCACACGAACTAATATACATTCGGTTACGCACCCTCGCACACGCACACACGCACATCACACACCTCTGTACTATTTTCTACATTTAAAATTTGTTTGTTTATTAAAATAGCCTCTTATTAAAGCAGTATACCGAACATGTTATTTTAGAGTGGGGTGTCCTGTGACCCCCCCCCCCCCACCAAATGCATAAAATTGTACGATTAAAGCAAATTATTTTTATTTTTTATTTTTTTTAATTCATAATATAGTAGCACTACAAATGAAATACGTGTTAATTTTTAGTTATATATAATATTCAGTGTCATTAAAATATTTCACATTATTTTTGTAAAACAAATATTTAAAGCTATTTCTCGTCTTTAATTACAAAAAAAATGTCTATAAAAAAAGTAAAATAATAAAAAGTGTAATTGTATTTCCACGAATATACAAAATTGTTTATAGTGAATATACAATTCAGTTCAGGAAATAAAAATTCGCACTATTATTAAAAATAATATATTCGCACTCTATATAAATATGATTGTATTCGGTATTTCGGCATGTCGGTACGAAAATAATAACACATCGTTCAATAAGTCCCGGGACTAGCGTAGAGATGGCGCTAATAATGCCATGTATATACCAAGGTTCAGAAGTACCAACCTTTAGATGAGATGTGTCAGAATTTGATGTAATTCGAAACATAACCAAGAAAGCTATAGTGGTTAAAGTGACGCTACCCACACATGAAGAAGAAGAAAGTCATCTTTCATCAAGACAACGCACCGTGCCACAAGTCAATCAAAACGATGACCAAATTCAACGAATTGGGCTTCCAACTGCTTCCCCATCCTCCGTACTCGCCGGATCTGGCCCCCAGCGACTACTGGCTCTTTGCGGATCTCAAAAAGATGCTCCAGGGAAAAAGATTTGGCTCGAATGAGGAGGTGATCGCTGCTACTGAGGCTCATTTTGAGTCAAAAGACAAATCTTTCTACAAACATGGCATTGAAAAGTTAGAGAAGCGTTGGAATGATTTTATTACACTTGAAGGAGATTATGTTGATGAATAATAAAGAATTTTGCGGATAAAATGTTGTTTTCATAGTTAGTCCCGGGACTTATTGAACGATGTGTTAGACTTGTTTGGTGAAGCAAATGTTTTACCAGTTATATTTTATAATACGTAACACTCCTTCTAGATGCAGAAGAACTCATTCTGAGAAGAACTCAGAAGAACGAACACGAGAGAAATAAAATCACATACCCTGACTTAAAAATAACACTTTAAAAGTTTATTTAAATTTGTATTTACATATATTAAATTCTTTAATCAGAATACATAATTCACCCGTAGCAGAAAAAGCTGCATATTTAAGTAAATATACTGTGACTTTGAATCTAATGTCATGTGGTTTTTGTTGGCAGATACGTTAGCGGTCCCGTTAGATTTAGTATCGTGTCGGCTTAATATCCCTTGCGAATTGTGGATTGGAATACTACATATTTGATCTCTCCAAATATGAAATGTATCTAGATAATATCAACTACGATTACACAACCGTAATTGGAAGTATTTTCTGTAGTTACGATTTGTTTATTCAACTGTAGTTGGAGTATTTATGAATATAGCAATAGTAAGATTCTCTCCGCTGTTTAATTAAAATCTTATACGCTGATAAGCTACTTTACACGTAGGAGGTATATTCCACTCACAAAAAATTGTCAAACGTAAGCTAAGTCATAGCGAAATCTAAACAAACGTATTTTCTTGTTTACAACGACACCGTTTATTGATTCGATCGTTACAACTTTATGCTTTCGTATGACGATCGAAAACGTAGAAATTAGTTCATGTGTCAAACTAAATAAAGTTGAATATTATAAAATGTAATCCGTAACTGAAAAATAAATTATACATGTTAGTAGAATTGACCTACTGATGGATTGACCAATGGCCGTTTCTATTATTTCTATCTATAATATTCATCTATTCTTTTGATTCTTTGCTACATATTTTCCAAAAAACAAAAACTGCGTTGTATTCACTCGGGGAAACATTATCCGCCATGAGTTCATTAACATTAAAAAAATACTTTTGTTCCTCGAGCTTGTGAATCCTAGACTCTAAATATAGTGATCTAGACTTATTTTATTTAAATTTAGGCAACAAAAATGTGTTGTACAAAATTAATTAAAGCAACGATTTAGTTTAAGTGTGTTTCTGACTAATAATTTGTGAACACTATTCTGTCCTTGGGCTATGTTTATTTTATAATATCATATTATGTAATTTATTGTGACTGCTTGAGTTCCATACGTATATCTTCTACTTAATAAAAATCTAACACTGACTGACTGACAGACAACACACAGCCTAAACCGGTGTGTTTAGAAGCATGAAATTTTGCACAGGAGTTCCTTATATAACGTAGGTGAACACTAAGAAAGTGTTTTTGAAAATTAATCCTCTAAGAGTGTAAAATAAGGGTGTAAAAGTTTATGAGATGTTGCTGATGAGAAATCCCATTGAGTACACGGCTAGTAATAGAATAAAACAAAAAACCTTGCAAAGAAATATCTACTCATTGATCGATTTTTACGAATCTTATATTACTCTCGATGCACATTATCCGCGCTAAGTATTAACAGTATTTACTATGTTATTATATATGATACATTTATCATATAAATAAAAATCAACAGTTACAAAATAGACATATTTTTATTTCCCTTCGTGTTATTTTAATTAATTCAAACTCCCCAGTGATTTCAAAGCGAACGCAATATCCACTCGATATTCTTCGTTATTTTGCAATCTGTACAAGAGGAAATAACACAGAGAATTCTCCCTGTTGTCCTGTCCGTCTTTCTTCAGAGATGTAGAACTTTCTCGCAAATAAACTTTTGTTCAATCCAAGCTGTTTTTGTTTCCTGAATACAGATATACTGGATTATTGGACTTAGTAACATTGGACGGAGCTTCAATTTATTCCAGAATTACAAAACGAAGTCGGAACAAAATGAAGCCGAACGCAATTTTACCATAAAATATTCACACATGTAATAAAACAGGAAATGGGTTGAATTTGTTCATTGCATCGATTTGACAATACATATTAAATATTATGCACTCTAGGGCAGGCACGTTTAATAGTTTAATCTATCTCTCCCATCCTATCCTATTCCTCCCCATTTTCCAACCCTTCCTCCAAGTCCATTCCTTAATCTGCAAACGTAGGCAGCGCATCCGGAGGCGTGCCAACATTTGTGATTGTGGACTGACGTTGGCATGTATCGCGCTTGTCTAAGGACGCTTTAAAGGAAAACTTTAACGCGATCCATCTTCTTAAAATTTTAAAGTTTTTGTGCGACTTAAGCGAACCAAAAGCTGTTAGTTTTAATGAAATCTATTTTCGAATTTTTTGCCTTTTATTTCTAGAAAAGGTTCAAAAGCAAGATGGATGCGACAGGGCGCACTTCAGTATAATAAAAACGGAATTCCTTCATTAACGCAGAGGGAATCTTTAGTAGGCGGATGGGAGAACGCTTCGCCTTTCTCTTACGATTCTAAAGTTAAATCATTCTTTTCAAAATCACTAACTTCTATTGTAGACTGTCAACGAAAACATTTGTAAAATGGGTAATTAATAGTCTTTAATTAAATAGAAACTATTCAGACTTAAAAAAAAGACAAAATTGATTATGATTACCCCACTAAAAACTAAAAATTAGAAACTATAGACGATGCATGTGCATCTTATAATCTGACAAAGGAATTTAATTGTACTCAGTTTACCCAGGCCTCTAGTATTAACTAAATGATGTAGTATTAAGTTAAATAACTTCTAATTACAATCTGATAGTAGGAGTAATAGTGCTTTATTGTAACATTACAATAAAGGCATGGAAGTGTAATTGTAACAGTCGGTTGAATGTTTTTTTTTTTAAATTTGTCGATACTTAGTTCCACTGGCCAAGTTATCCCAAGTTACACTTAATAAAGACTGCCGTGAAATGTATCAATTATTTAGGAATTAAGTTGAGGAAACCCATTTTCCTTCCTATAGCATTTCACCTAATCAAATTTTATCCCATTCTATTCAATAGGGAGGATTAGATATCCATTTCATTCTATTCTTTCAAATATTCATTCCCAAATCAATAAAAGTCCGAAATACGTCCACCCGCGTGTCAACATTTATCATGTTTTTGCTGATGTTGGCATGTGTCGCAGATGTACAGTCAGCAACAGGTCAACGTATACGCATCGGTACCTTAATAGACTAGTGATTACGACGAGAATTTAATGATTTTGGGTACATTAGCTGACTGTACATTGGGTATTCGCTTAACACTAGGCGGACTGTCTGCTTACAGACTAATTTTTCTTGTCTAAAAAAACATACGAGACAAAATCAATATGAATTTGATTCTATAGAGATTCACGTTCCAAATTCCAAACATTCCAAGTTTGGCACAAACTAACGAAGGACTTTGTTTATATAAAACTATTAATCTGTACAAAGCTAGTCGGTACCAGAGTTCTGTTTCTCAAGTGAATCCAGTCTAAAGCAACTGATATTAAGTTTGGAAAGTTTGTCGCTCACAAGTATTTATTAGGTCATTTATCAATTCTGTTTTTGGACGAACCGGATTAATTAT
Organism: Sesia bembeciformis; assembly: GCA_943735995.1. Lineage (NCBI taxonomy): Eukaryota > Metazoa > Arthropoda > Insecta > Lepidoptera > Sesiidae > Sesia > Sesia bembeciformis. The sequence continues at coordinate 6,258,407 of OX031034.1, forward strand.
TTGCACCACCATACAACATTGAAGTTTGAAGTGAAGTATGAGTACAGGTGTAACAGATCAATTCCTGAAGCCGGAGACATGAATTCTGCTCATGATTGACGTGTAAATTATACCTATTTTGTGTAAAACCATCAATTTTCTAGACTGGATTTTCGCGTATTTCACATATATTTATCTATTTAGACGGGTCTCAACTTTCCGGAGTATGAAGATCAAATGCGGCTAGTAGATGAAACTGCTCGCGATTCTCGACGTGGACAACCTGCCTCTTCAGTCAGCTCATGACCATGGTTGGTGAAATACAACCGAAACGTCGAGTAAAGTAAATAAGGTAAACATACGTGTTGAGACCCATTTAAATATTTAGATAAATATTTGCTAATTGAACCGCTAGTATTCGATACCTATATAGATAAGGTGTAGATATTTTTCTTATTTAACATGTATAACCATAACTTGAAAGATCGCATTTTATATGAAATAATAACCTAATTATATTGTTTGAAAAATATTTTTTTTATAAAAAAAAGGCTGCAGAAGAGCATACAGTCTACCTGATGGTAAGTGGATACTGTCGTAGACATCCGTGATACATGCCAACATCAGTCCAGAATGACAAACGTTAGCACGCCCCTGGATGCACTGCCTATTAAGTTAGTTTCAGTGGTTAGGTTTCAAATGGTTTATTAAGTTATCTACACACTTTTTAAGTATTCAACTGGACTTTTTGGCCGGAACTCGAGAAGTGAAGTTGAGTTTATGTTTGATTATTTAAAAAAACGTGTATTAGGCATTTTGTATTTTTTTTTTTAATTTATTTATTTACACTTCATTGCGCAATATCGTACAAAAGACGATCTTTATACCTTAAAGCATTCTCTACAAGCCAATATTTGGGTTGATCGGAGAAGTTCAATTAGGAGGTGCATGAAAGACACAATTTAGATTTTGTGGTAAATAAAATAAAATAAACACAAAATAAATATAATACATTATTACACATACATACATGCAAACTTACACCCACACATATATACATATGAATAAATATAACACATGCAAGGTATTCATAATCAATGAATACATTATATATATAAAATCTACATAAGTTATATTAAGAGAGACTTCGGAAAATTGGTAGGTATAGGACAGTATGGGATGGAAATGCGCTCTAGAATATCTCACTCACTACCGCAACGTGTACGTACTTTGGAGGAATTGGATAAAGTGGGAAATGCAGTACATTTTACTGCAGCCTTCCGTGAGAGATAGGCTATAGGATTGTAGCGTGCACCCTTGCCCTCTAAAATTTATACTGTATTTTTATTTAAACTATTGTATAACTATCACTGTATCTTTTTGGACTACAATAAAGTATACTAGCGCACTTTAATTATTCAAAGATCTTTATAGCTTTATACAGTACTGGCGACCCTAAAACTGGCCATTATCTCGCGCAACGCATCAGCCTTGCCATCCAGCGAGTTAATGCCACCAGCATGCTGGATACTTAACTATGCGACGGAATTTTCTCAACATATATATAATTCGGTAGGTGCCTTGATTATTTTGTTTTGGTGAAATAAATATTTTAAATGCATACAAAATATAGTGTACTTATTTACAAAGTTCCTAAGTACAATATTAAAAGGGTAAGTATAAAATTGATAGAATAAAAGCCAAATAAAATAAAAACCCGAAATAGACATTTGATTGCTTTGTGCTTGGAAAATAATAATTTCCACTCACAACTAAATCCTTTGAAGCCTGATAGAACGCTCCGAGATTTACTCTTTATCCTTTGTTACTGGCTGCGGATTTGGTTTGATTTAGTAACCTGAGACAGTTTTCCGATGAGACTCTTTTAGACTTTTACCGATATTTAAACTTAACATTGAGCTACGGTTAAATATAGTCAAATTAATTTTTCAGGACCGATCACCGATGGGGTAAACGAGTCTTCGAATGGAGGCTACATACTGAGAAGCGCAGTGTGGGACGCCCTCCGGCCAGGTGGACCGACGACCGACGAAGACCCGAAGATCGTGTGTGCTGGCGAGCCTTGGCCTATATCTTGGCCTATGGTCTTGTTGGTACATATTGATAGACATATCAACACATACCAGCAGACTATACAAATAAACAAAGTCCGGGATCTACTAAAATTAACTATATTATACAATGAGTTCTATGTATTCTACTAGACAAGCAGTTCTAATGAAATACTTTGTCACAGCGCTCGATGTGCTGACTGAGGTGCGGGGAGCGGGAGGGGAGAATTTAATGCAGTGATTAACCGAAAAGCTCACGCAGTCTGTTCATTAAGTAAATATGAAAAAGAAAATCAGCTCTTTTTAGAAGCCACAGAACCCAAAACAGTAGTTTTTAGAATTTTTGTCTGTATGTTTGTCTGTTTATCTGTATGACTGTTTGGCTGTATGCTGTATGTTTGTCTGTTTATCTGTATGACTGTTTGGCTGTATGCTGTATGTTTGTTTGTTTGAGTGTCACGTAAAAACTACCTACTAAAGGGATTTTGGTCAGATTTTCACTAAAGTATGGCTAATTGTCCAGAAGGAAAATTGGTGTATGTGTCATTTTCACATGACACAACGAAGTTGAGGTATAGAGGAAAATAAAAAAAATGACTTATTATTATAAAATTAATCAAGAACTAGTGGTTTTCGTAAGGTCCGTCATGTCGGTTCTTTTGTACATGTTCAATAATCTTTTATAGATGCTTAGTTTACGCGAGCGAAGCCGCGCGTTTAAGATAGTTTCAAATTGGCTGTGTGGTGTTGGCCAGCTTTAGAATAGCACCACCACATCTATTCTAGTGGGTGTAGTAAAAGATGGTTAAGGGATAAAGCCGCTACCACAAGCCCTGAGGAAGTACACTACATCTAAAGGAGTGGACTCGCTAACCCGCTTAACTAGCATGGCGTTTTAAATCCCTCATGCACAACGCGATGTGGATGATAAATGTGCAGGTTACGGTTACTGTTTATGGTATGATTTCAAAATATAAATCAAATTGTTTCGCCCTTTAAGGTTTACAAAATTCAGTGGATGTAGAACGTACTTAAAATAACCAAACCAAACCGCCCAGTATCTCAGTACCTGGAACTTGGCTCGCCTGAATATGATGATTAATCACAAAACATTGCTCTACCCACTTTTCACATTCTAATTGGTCGGTCGGTGAGGGTTCGTACAAATTACTTTTTCATCAGATACAAAAGATCCATTATCCACTCAAATTAGTTTCCCAAGGAAGTCATTAATATTAATCAATGTTTGAAAGGTTCGCCCTATGGATAAAGTATCAAACCAGACACGGGTTTATACGAAGTTCTTTAACGGTTTACGCAACAAACAACAATAATTCTTTATCAGGATTTCATGCATCTTTTGATCGTACTACTTTTTATCATGACGAGATATATTACTTGTATCTACAGCGAAATATATTCTTAATGGCTCAAATACATATATTTGGATCATTTGAAAAAGAGAAGAGATTCGTCAAAGCACGTAAGTCACCGACATAACTCGAAGAATCGGCATGTTGAAGTGGCAGTGTGCAGGTCATATTTGCCGCGGGACCGATAACCGATTGGGACGAGTCTTTGAATGGAGGCCGCGAACCGGGAAGCCCATCGGGGGATGTCCTCCGGCCAAGTGGACCAATGACTTGAAGAAGTTTGTCGGTAGTAGCTGGACGAGAAGAGCGGAAGACTGTATCTAGTTGCAAGGCTGGGGAGAACAGTAAAGAGATATGAGCTGATAGAATAGAATGGAAGTTCCTTTATATTTACTTTCAAGTCATATTGTTATGATAGGTACTCGTAATAAGAAAAAAGGACTTTTATAATTATCTGGCTATTGACCCCTTAATTATAAACAAGATGCTGGACTAAATTTTTATTTCCTTATTAATTAATAACAAGTGAAAGAACAAGACATTTTTTTAAAAATAAGCCGCAATAAATATATACGCATTAAAAGATCCAATTTCATTTCCTCTCCAATCGCAGAATCCAATTGCAGATTCTAAAAATTACCAATTTGACCAGCAGATTTAATGCCTTCCGGAAATGTATTGAATGAAGGGCATTGTCCGATGGCCCGTCTAAATTGACTATTTTATTTTACCTTTTGTAAGGTAGCACGCGCAGAGACGAGGCCAAGCGACTTTTTTTATTTTGAAAAAGAAAGACAAAAAATTAAACTATAAATATACTGCAAATGTATTATTTTAAACAATAGTTTATTTTAGAGGTATAAACAGGACAGGATGGGAATGGGCTTGGCATATCTCACTCACTAGCGAAACTAGCGTACCCAAAATTACTATATAAACTGTACAAGGTTTTCTTTCTCATTCCTTGGCGGTAAGTCTACCCAGGACAGGAACGATCTACCCGTTAGATAGGGATTTGGGTGTGTATTTGTGTTTATACGTGTCTCTGGACCCACGACATAGAGAATCCTAGCGTGGACGATTGAGTGGGGCGTTATTATTATTATTACAATTATATTATGGTATTTAATTAATATGTGTCACTATTCACTTTAGATTTACTTAATCGTAACTGTTATTGCGTCATGTTTGCATAACGCAAAAGATGACTGGGAAATATAGCTTCTAAGTATTAGACTTAAGTATTAGGCTTCTTGTCACTTTGTGTAATAAAGAATAAATAAATGAAAACATTTCTATAAAAAAAGTAAATAGCTGAACTCAGCCGCCTCGCCGTCGCATCGCTTCCACATTGACACGCGTCCCTAAACTCTTATAATGAACCGTTCCAAATGGATTTCCAGTAGTAAATCAGCGGCAAGGAATTCGTTCTACATAAATCACGTGTTGCCCGACCAGGTATTAATAACGGTGACTGAACTAATCTCGTCTAGACATGTTAACGAAATTTCCCGGGATACGTGTGAATTTTGCAGCGAAGTCATCGATTCGGATATCTTACGTAAATATTTATGAGAGAAATTCATAGTACAGTCATCTTCGTTCGTCTGTCTGGCCACATCAGTCTCCGCCACATCTGTCTATTTAAGAACTGTTTGAAGTCTTTTTTACCCACGACGAAACGGAGATGGCATATGCATTGGGGATAACAGAATGTAAGTGTTTGTGAACCCCTTTGTTATCACTTTATTTTGAAGCGATTTTTGGGAAACGTTTAATTGTACCTCACCAATGTTGTGGTTGTAACTCACCAGGAGCGCTGCTGTACCAAGTTAAAAGTTGTACTGCTTTTTTATAACTTCTAAACGTATTTACTTATTAGAATGCGTCCTTTTGAAGTGATTGGTGAAAAAAGCGTACGTGGATGATACTGAAAGTTCTTAGCATCTCAAAAATGAAAACAAATATAAAGATGGAACTTGTTTTATTTACTTTCGAAATATTGTCCGCGATAATCGATACACTTTTTCATGCATTGAAACCATTCACCTCTGATACTGGAGCTGATTAGGGAACTCCTTGAATTTAACTGTAAAACTATCGTGTTTGGACTAATTTTGTGGCGATGTTTATTTCGATGAATAGTTCTAATACATAGGGGAAAACGATTCTGTTTCCTACAGCTGACGCTGTCGCTGTCGCTGACGCTGACGCTGTTGCTGAAGCTGTCGCTGACGCTGACGTAGCTGTCTGGACGAGATTTCTCACTCTCATCGAGAACCGTATTTCGGAGCCGAGTAAAAGTTCTTAAAGCTCGTGTCTTTTTCTTTCCCAAAACGCTCGACAGTTAAAAAACAGTTAAATACTTATATAATATAACTTTAAAAAATAAAAAAGACATAATTAAAAATTTTGAAAGCTCAAGACGGTTGAAAACCGTTAATTAAAATAAAATCTTTTATTAAAAAAAACTTAGGGAAAAATAAATCCGTAAACCAGTCTGCTAGACAATCTGCAGTAGTGAAATGCAACGTGCCACACGTCGTCGTGCGTAATGAACGTTCGTTCTATTATATTCGTTCATTCATTATAATCGTGCGTATTAAACTAATGAATGTTCATCCATTTATTTCGATCATTCATAATGTTTTCTAATCAATGGTTTTTAATTTAGAAAGGAATTAAACCTAGATTTTATTTTATTAGTGACAATTTGTCGTGTAGTTGTTGCCAAAAAAATAATATTTACTGCACCCATTTAAGACTAGGTTACAAAAGCTGATTTTGGACAGAAATACCTGCAGTAGACTGATAGTGTAACGATACAATTTCATCCCGTTTGTATGAAATATCTATATAGAGCACATCGTGATTTTGCCGCATTTATGGCTGTCTCGATTACTACGTGGCTTAATGATGCAAAAAGTATCCAGGTGCAAAATAGTTTTTAAATTCTAACGTAAATCATAGTATTCAAAGAAGAGTAAAAAATGCAAGTGAAAAAAACTCGCGTTGAGAAATTTCAATTTCATTTATACAAGATTTTCCCCGAAAACTTTCATGACGAATTTCAGCCGGTGCCAAAGTTGGTCGAATTTAGGAAATTAACAGTTGAAATCGACGAATTTGTGACCAGACGGAGGATGTAAAGGAAGCTGGATTGCGCGTTGGAATTCTAGCTTGTAAATTGTAGGTAGCATGTACCGCAATATGTAGAAAAACAGTAGTGTAATTCCATGTTTTGTACAAATACGAAGTTATCTAAAATCACGCACTCTGTTAAAAAGTTACAAGCGGCTATAAATGATAATCTGTGCTCCATTTTTACTTTGGCATATGGTGAGTTGTGGCCCATTAGACTTTACTGTTAATAAATATATCGTTATAGAAACATACATTGTATATCTATACAAATCTTATTTAATCTTCTTATTAATCTAATCTTATCTGCTAGATGGTAGAGGCCTACCGCCTCTTCTACGGCCTGCCATCATACACGGTATCCGCTACCGGCAAAGATTTTCAAGTCGTGCTGGCTTGAGCGCACTACACTCCCCGGCCCATGGTTTATGTTCAATAACTCATATACCCCGGCGGTCCTGTAGTTGTATTATGGCCCACGATACTGCATTCTCGTTTGAGAGAGGTAATTTTTAAAGTATACGCGATAACATCTCGCCATACGGCTAAATTTCTATTGTGCTTTCATTTGTAGTGTTGTACTGTGCTAGAAGATGAGCTACTGTTTATTTGTAGACTGTAACTGAATGCTGCGATTCCAGCTCGTATTGAATTTACGACACCGTTCTACAAACATGTTTTTGTTGTGCGAAATTTAGTGAAGGTTTACAGTCACTGAATTTACGTCGCTAACGTTACAACGTGTAATTACGTTTTACGCGTTTGAGAGAGATTTATTGGTTGTGTTGATTTTTGTTAATAAAATATGTCAATTCATAATTGGAAATACAAATGCATAATTAAGTTAACCAATATATTGCGGCGAGGGTACATGCTTGGGTGTACTACCTTACACAAGCTGCATCCTATAGTCGCCGGACGCTCTAGACCGTGAATGTGTGAATGTACAGTTGAGACGGAGTAGGTGAGACGCGATGAAAAATGAGGTCCATCAGCTCATTTTTCATCCTGTTCTATTCCATCGAGGGGTGAGTGTAAGTCATTACTCCCTATGATTTCCCTATCCTAATCGAGTAAAGAATATAACGGGGTAAAGGTGACTTCTTATCCCATTACACCCTTTGTAAAAACTATTCCGTCCGTTATACTCTCTATTCTCCATCCTTTCTAATTCTATTTCCAAATCCACCCCTAAATCTCCAATGGTAAACGACGCATTCGGGAGCGTGCTAAAGTTTGTTATTATTGATTGATGTTGACAGGTGTCGCGGATGTCCGTGGGTGAGGGTAAGGACTTACTTTCCGGTGGACTTCCTTATATACAAAAAAGTATACTCGTATATTTCTTATGACAAACGCATTAAGGTACATTAACTTCTTGCTGACTGTACATATATCCAAATATGTAAATGTCTACAAATCACCAGTTTTGACAAGTATCCTCACGTCTGCCACAATCTGAGTCTAATTTCGTTCGTCTGTTTAGAATATAAAACCATTAATGAATTCCAACACACGTTCACAAATTGCAAAATTCAAATTTCGTTTTTCCCCAAAATTCATATGAGAAATACAATGTGAAACTAGCTTTGAAATTCAAATGTGAACGGTCTGAGATGCAAGTAATAACCGGACAAAGGAGTGTGGGGCTAAAACTCGGCCGTAGGTAGGTCGTTATGATAGTTCCGTAACAGGCGGAGCTAGCTATACGTTATAACAATAAAATTATAAGCTAACACACAAAGCCACGAGGTGCAGCTCACGCACACAGGTGCAAACTTTTACAGGCGGTACGAGGAACAGTGGCAGTAGTCATTTACATGCGTTGTGTTAATGTTGTGAGGGCGCATGGAGAGAGACGGTGCACGCTGCAATCCCACGGGCGTTGAACGCACTCTCTCTCAGAAGATTACCGTAAAATATACTGCATTTCCCACTATATCCTATTCTGCCAATGTACTGACGTGTTTCGTATTTCGGTTGGCCAATTCTTTAGGTAAACATTTTCAAATACCACATATTGCACGTTGTTTTATCTCTATTATGTCGGAATCCTATAAATCTAATCCAAAACATACATTGGTGACGAAATTGTCATAACACATAAACATTTGATAGCAGCGAATGAATAAAAAAAGTAAACAAAAAAAATATTATCGCTCTAGAGCCGCTGGTTTTCATGAAACGTTTGATCCTTTTTACCTTTTTGGTATGAGGAATTTCAGTTACGGAATTTTCTTTTTATTTTTAGACTAAGCTCTACCTGCGCGCCGATAAAAAATTTATGAATTTCGAAAATACATGGAGAGAACGATAGGAATATACTAAGTTGAACTAGTTACTAAAAAGGTGGTAACAAAAAAATCTAAATATAGCAATAGAAGTTAAACTATCAACCAAACCTGTCGGTGGTATGCCTATTGTGCTCGAATTCAATGTTTGGGTCAAACACGTCGAGGAACAAAAAGATACTAAAACATAAATAATAAAATGTGCTACAAATGCTAATTAGTTTGTTATCTGTGTAATATCTGGTGGTACCTAACCTAAGCAAAGCTTGTGTCTTGATGCCATCACATGAGAGGTGACAAAATAGTTTGTTTGTCCAACTGTTAGATAGAACTTTAGTTCAAATTGTGAATTCAACAAAATTGTGAATATGCACCTAATATAAATATTTTATAGAAAGAAGCTATTATTTTCGTTTATAGACAGATCATTCGTTTATTTGGGATTATTAATAGCTAATTCATTTAAAAATTAAAACCAGAATTATGTGTCCTGTAGTGGGTACAGATATTACTTAGTCTGTCACTTAGGCTGATATCTAAGTTTCCTTTTTGGATGTTTGCTTTTAAGACAAAAGGTTTTTTAAGAATATTGAGAGTTTGAGTTCATCTCTGTATGTGACTTTACATAAATGTCGCAGAGAATCCTAATGTAAACCATTGAGTATGAGATTATTTGTCGTAAATAAATAATAAAAATGAAAAGAGCTAAAACTCATAGATCGTGTAAGTGTATTCAAATTTTTAGTCACTTTAATCCATTTTCACTAATTCCGAATATTAGTGAAAGTGGAGTTTATGCGGTAGATTCCCCAAAAATGTATGCGAGACATTTTAAAATAAAATGCGACGACACAAAAGGACATTACGATGTAAATATTGTTGTTTTTTGCCAACTTGGTCATTGTGCTGGCCTTTTGTTTGAGAGAAATAGCAGTTGTTAGATTGCCAACGATCTGCCCAAAGTAGGTTAAGTGTTTGTTATGCTGAAGACGCATTATGAAAATATTGTTTTGATATTAACATATTCTGTACATCTTATAATTTCAGTTGAAGAGAAAACTTTGAATATTGTTGAAGCAAAAGTATTAAGTTCTCAAGACGCGAGTGTTAATGGACTAGATGAATTATCTAAGTCATAATGGCGTTTGGACATAAGAATAAAGGTATCTAGGGAAAAACTTATCTATGCAGTTTCTTTTCTTGTTTACAGCAGCAGTGGTTGATTTTCTAATTCAATTCTGTTTGTTTGCATTGCTCAGTAATTTTGTCATTATATTTATTTTAATTCATTCTTTTTGTGAATATAAAAAGAATAAATAATACAAAGGCTATATATTAAAGGCTCGTGAGCATAATAAGTGAATTATCCAAAAAATCACTATTGTTCTACTAGTTCTATATTATTGACTCCAAGTTGTTGTTGAAAAATAAAAGGACAAAATGTGTTAAGTAAATTTCATTATAAAAAGCCAATCATAGTTAGCTAGCCAGAAAATTAGAATGAGAAAAAATCGTCGTTATTTTGGCCAAAGCAGCTAATGATCGGTTATTATTATAATTGTGTCCTTAAATTATCAAATTTTAATGGCGTTATCTGATTTTTAATAAACCTTCACTATACATACATTTTTACATATATAGAATAGTAATACATATACAAGATGTTTTTTTTAACTGGGACAGTATGGGGAAATCTGAAACCATAAGAGATACAAGGAATTTGTCTTAGGAACCATTAGGTCTTTTTTTGTGAAAACAATTTTGGCATAGTCAATTTTTTGATCAAGCGTGAGTTCTCCATAAAAACTAATAAAATTGAGTTCGTCTCAGTTTCTTATAAGGATCATTTCATTGTATTGGAAAAAAAAATCGGAACAGCAGAAGTTGGTCAAATTTAATAAAATATTTTGTTACCTTAACAGAACTGAATTTTGAAGTGAATAAGCTGAGCCCGACTGTTGACAGATTTTTTTTTTTTGTTATATTTTGAGTTCATTGCCGCCAGTGACAGCAAATAATAATCTGAGAACGGTTTTTAATCATTTGTTATGCGACCAATTCTTTTATAGTACATTAATGCATGTGTTACAACGTAAAAGAAAAAATATCTTATTATAATAGTGTGACATTCTTTATTAATGCTTACGTAAACAACTTGTATCTTATAATCACCACGATCTGGGGTGAATGGTTTGCCGATATCTAAAAAACCTATATTCAGTTTACATATATATATATATATATATTATATATATATATATATATATATATATATATATATATATATATATATATATATATATATATATATATATATATATATATATATATATATATATATATATATATATTAGGTGTACAAATAAGTTTCCGCGGTTTTTTATAAAAAATTAGGAATTTATTGTGAAGGAACAGTACATTACGTTTTATTCAAAGTATTTTCCATCATTTGCCACTACTTTTCCCCATCTTTCTGTTTACCCCGTCGAAAAAACTCTTCATCTTTTGACGCTATCCACAAATCTACCCAATTTTTGGTGTCTTCATATGATGTGAAGCGCTGCTCAGACAGACCATGTGTCATCGACCGGAACAGGTGATAATCGGAAGGGGCTAAGTCTGGTGAATACGGCGGGTGGGGTAAAACTTCCCAGTTGAGTGTTTCCAAGTATGTTTTTACCGGCGCCGCAACATGTGGACGAGCATTATCGTGTAAAAGAATAATTTTGTCGTGTCTGGAGTAGTAATGGGCGCGTTTTTCCTTAAGTGCCCGACTCAATCTCATCAATTGTGTTCGGTAGAGAGCTCCAGTAATGGTTTCGCTTGGTTTCAGCAATTCATAATACACGACACCAAGCTGATCCCACCAAATACACAGCATGAGTTTTTTTCCATGAATATTCGGCTTAGCTGTCGATGTTGATGGTTCGCCGGGCTTAACCCATGACTTTCTCTTCTTTGGATTATCGTAGTGAATCCATTTTTCGTCACCAGTGACTATACGATGCAAAAAACTCTTTTTTTTATTCCTGGCAAGCAGCATTTCACTCATGCATAATCGGCGTTCAACGTCTCTCGACTTTAGTTCATATGGAACCCAATTTCCTTGTTTTTGAATCATTCCTAACGATTTTAAACGATGTGAAATTGCTTGTTGAGTCACTTGTAATGTAAGTGCCAGTTCTTTTTGCGTTTGGGACGAATCTTCCTCCAATAGTACTTCTAATTCCATGTCTTCGTACACTTTCGGCCTTCCACTGCGTTCTTTGTCCTTCACGTCAAACTCACCGTTCTTAAACTTTTGAAACCATTCCTGACAACTTCTCTCACTTAAAGCAGCTTCACCATATGCTTCTAGAAGCAATCGATGCGCCTCAGCTGCAGATTTTTTCAAATTAAAGAAGTAAATCAAAAGTTCCCGCAAATGATGCTTATTCGGCACAAAACTTGACATTTTTGCACGAAAAAAATTACGTGATGCTGATACGGAATCACTTGTACTTTAAGGTTATGGTGTTGCCAGATGACGAAACTTGGGATATTACGTTTTACATCTGATAATTTCTCCATAACCTTCTGGTGGGGCCATCTTTAGACAAACCGCGGAAACTTATTTGTACACCTAATATATATATATATATATATATATATATATGAAAAGCTTACCTTTGTAGGGAGAGGAAACAGGACACGCTATAGCAATTTTGTATGTATAATGAAATGCTGGTGAACATTTTATAATTAATGTGGATGTGTTAATAATTATGGATAAATTTTATTATAAAGAAAGATTAATTACTTTCATTATTAAATTGCTGGCAATTTTATTTTGTCAAATTGTTAGCAATTCTAGTAATATTTTGTCATTTTCCTTTATTCCAAATTCACAAATTCTCCGAGAGACGGTTCCGAAGTGTGAATTGGGGGAGCTATAAAGCAGCGATCGAGACTTGGTACATTGCGTTCATGCCTTATCCATTTGGTTCGGTTCCAAGATCCATTCGTCAAATTACCGCTCCGACTAACAATTCAGAAGGTATATGTCCCGGGAATTCGTTTCGCAAGTGTAGACATACGTGGGTCGTAATGAATTATATTCCTAACTTTGTGTGATATGGAAAAGAAATTATATGTGTAGATAAAATCGAAGATAAAGACTGAAACTTCGTACCCATAGACGGAATCACATAAAGGTGACATTGAATTAAAATTAAGGTAAAAATATCATAGTTAAAAGATAAATTAGACAAAAAAAATGTTTTCTCACCGACTAGCGATCTCGCGGTATCCTCCCAAAGCAACGCCCTAAGCCGAGGTCAGTTGCTTCCGCCGGTCTAGCGGCGGGGGAGCCCTTAGGCTCGTTGCTGCACACTCTTTGCTCCTGGCTGAGCGCCTTCTGTGCTCGCCCTAATATACATGTCCGGTGACTCTTGAAAAGCCACTAGGGCCACAAGAAATACAATGTACATCACAAGTACAAATACGTAATATTTTGTTGTTCCATTTAAAACATTCGTAGCCCTCATTACTCAGTATGACCATTATTAATTACTCAGTAAGTATACAGGGTAATGGCCGGGCGCAGTATCGCGTAGAATGCAACTGCACGTAGAATAAAATATATATTAGAAATGAACAGTAAGTTATGAAAATTCTACTCTCAATACTGAACAACCTATTTTCAGCTTTTCCATTATTTCAGTGACCCATCGTATAAGGTAGTTAACAAAGTACATTTAATTATTATATCCGTACATATCTACTTATTTATTCGCAAACATTTCTGATTACTGATTTAGCAATTGCTTTTCTATCTACGGAGACATTTTTGCATAAATCTCGTGTAATATGTTACAGCTTACACACAATCCAGGTAATATATCTACTCGTATTACAACTTGGTCATCTGTGAATTCGAATGAAAAAAATATATATTTAAAGCTTATCTATTGAATACCAAATACAAAAATTTTCGATAATATAATTGATTTGTTTACTCCCTTTTAATCGTGCAAGAAAAATCTGGAGCACTCCATTGTTTACGACTACACAGATCTGCTGTAGTCGTAAACATTCCAATCATCTGCACCCATTGATGCTACGCGGCATACCCTCACATCGCGGACATTTCTCAGCTACCTCAGAGCTGCGTTCCAATTCCAACATGCTACCATGGTAGAACAGTAAGCTAAGTTCGTAGAAACGCTCAAGATGATATTCCCGCACACCTACGCAGAATTTAACCTTAGAACACTGAGATTTAGAATTGCTAATTAGAAGTGGCTTCATGTCGCCGCTCTTCCTTAACGTTCACTATTTTGTTGGTTGGATGATAATGCGTAGTAGATAATACTATAGTTTTTTTTTATGGGCAAAGGCGTTCCCCTTAGACTTTTATGTGTGTACAGAGACACAGTGTGAGGGCACGATGTATGCAGAACATGCCTCACTGTAAGCAATTTGTATCAGTACGTTATTGAGTCTACTATGCTTGCCAGTCATGTCATAGGTACACAGCCTTTATTGGTAGTGTATTCAGTAAATGTATGAATTTTCGCATATTAAATGTTGTTTGTCTTAATAACTAATTCATACATGTACACACTTCATACATAACACAACACATGCAATATACTATTTGTGACGTTACCTGAACAAACAGTCGATAGGTTAAGGTTAAGATTGACTTTGGTTAAGATTTTCTAACATTCCCTTTTCAAGATTCTGTTTAACTAAAAAAAATGCTTTAACAAACATCTGATTTTTTAAGAGAAAGTATTTTCTTTAAAAATTTCACCAGTGTCAGTAATATCTGGGAATCAAGAACCGACAATAAGGTCCCTTTTCTCAAATAATTGTAAATATGTCGATTTTACTTTTTGCATTATGTTATATATCAAAATTAAAATATTTAACAATTATTTTCCAATAGAACGTTGCTCGTAATGCGCGTAATTTCCAAATTGAACATTTGAGTACCTGTCATGTTAGTGTACCGTTTATATCTCCATTGTGATGCTGAGTACCAACTTCAAGCAAGCTCAGACAATTTCCCGGTACTAATAAACTTCATTACGTAACTCGCGAGGAAAGTGAAGACGTCTTCCTGCAGGTAATTTGTCAGCCTCAGCAAACTTCTTTATTTCATTAGAAGAATTAACTTCCTAAAATAACTACGCAATTAATGTAATGGAAAAATTGATCGTCGTATCTTTCCAAATACGGGCGTAACGGTATCCAATGTAGTAGTAAATTTAGTGGGTATTTAAGTATTTTTATGTTGGTGGTGTAACTGTCTTCATCGTTTTACTTATATATTTTTAACAATCAAACTCTTTACCTCTGAAAAGTATTTTTTGAAATTTGAATTTGAATTACCTCTGAAAGAAAACAAAGTCATCAAAACTTGATATTTATTTTTTGTAGGTAATCCCATAATTGAATCAATTAGTCAGAAATAAGTCTGTGTAGCCAAAATATTCACACAGTCGCTGGGCGCACTTGACGTTACCCCTCTCTTATAGAAGACTACCTTGAAATGTATACTGCATTTCCTACTTTATCGTATTTCCCCTTATTACTTCCTTTATTACTTTATCGTTTCGGTAGTGAGATATGCTAGAACCCATTCCCATCCCATCTTACCCCTCCACATTTCCCAACTCTTTCTCCCAATCCATTCCTTAATCTGCAAATGTAGGCATCCGAGGGCGTGCCAATGTATGTCATTCTGGACTGATGTGGGCATGTATCGCGGATGTTTGTGGACGACAGTGTCCACTTACCATCAGATGGACTGTATGCTCGTCTGCCGCCTTTTTTCTATAAAATACATTGGAAAAAATACTGAGATAACTTAGAAATCATAAGTGATGGAGAGGATAAAAATAAGACTGGCGTTATTTTTCTGTAACGCCATTAGTCACGTAAGAGGGACGGAGATTATAAAAATTCCCTGCCTCAATAATTCTCAAACTGATATTTGCCCAACTTTCCGATCAATTTGATTTTTTATAGATATCGGTTTGTTTTCATTTCTAGTTGTCTAATACGCTATAATACAGATATTACAGTACTCGGATAGTACAGTAATGTTTGTGTTCTAGCTTTGAATAACGAGATATCACTTATATCGAGATATCACAAGCTATCGAGCGCTGGTCTATGAAACATCTTAGATACTCACTGGGCACTTCTGTTTCCGAAAGCGACTGTTGAGTGAGATTAGTCTGTGTGAATACAGCATGGCAGATGAGGACTTGCACCATGTTCTATGGTCCTGTCCTCTATACGAGGAGGATCGACAGGGAATGCTAAAGGGGATTACACAGCTGGAGGAGAGACCGGTATATTACAGCGACCTCATCTCCTCAGCAGCGAACTTCCGCGGGCTGAGAGAGTTTACACACCGCTGGCAAAGGATAAGAAGCCCAAAAGAGCTGCTCGGCGCTGAAGTCACGTAATGTGGAGTAGAACAGTCCCAGGAAGGGGAGAGCCGCTAAGAGAAATGAGGAAAGAAATTACTTGCAGGTAGGCAGAGCAGATACGCGCCGGAACATAGTCTTTAGCAGGCGAATATGGCGCCTCTCTTTCGACGATTCGGTTCATATAACCAAAATGTTGGTAGGACCATGGGCGGAGGTGGGTTACCATATCACTTATACTGAAATTATTTTTTCTGAAGTTATCGAGTAATCGATTATTGAGAAAATATTTTTTTATTGTAAATATGTATAAAGTGATAAGTACAACTAGCCAGAGCTTCTTCTTCTAAATTTTATATATCTCGATTTCAACATATTCTTGCAATGCACGGATAAAATTGCAGAAAAAGTCAAATATAGAATTGAAACTAAGAATCTGGTATTTAAACTATAATAGCCAGTACTAGAAACACTTCCAGAAACAAAAAACTTAAGACCAAATTGTATAGTATCTAGAACGCTTGAGACTGCAAATGTTTCCTACGTTTTACAGAGAGCCATTCTATTGTTTTTCGATTCCAGCTGTCGATGTAAAGTATACAAAGAAATTTGAGTGGTACTATAGCCAATTTAATATGCACAAAGACTGCTTTTTTGTGCTACATGTATGTGTTCCATTGGATAAATTGAGGTCGGTGTTTTTCTCTTGGAGTTATACTTTGGGGTTGATATTACGGTTTTTACTTACGAAGTTCGAAAAATAGCAAATTGTCCGACTGACGCGGACGGTGAGTTAAAATGAACAGTGAACGCGTAATGGGACTTGTAATTTCACATCCCCATATTGCTTTAACTCGTGGTTTGACAGTATAATCGGGCTTCACAAGTAAATCCAACACAATAAGGATCCAATACGTGAATAAAGTAAATATTAGGAGAAAACAAATGAGCTACAGAAAATACTGAATGAGCAAATCGATGTTTGCAAATTTTGAGGTGGGTTAGGTTTAGGTTTACCGGTGACAATAACGACATAGGAGTCTCCGTCGATTTGACGATGACGTTCTTAGTAATTTGAAATAATTTACTTCAATTATTCAAAGAATAATTTGTTTTGATGATCATGATTTGTTGATTATTCAGTATTTTTGCTTCTTGTTTAATTACAAGCACTTACTTAAATTATGTATTATTTTTATACTACTTGTATACCACTATAGCTTGATGGTTATAGTACTATAACGGGCTAACTGAAACTGATCTCGTGTGTTCCATTAAGAAGTTATACCTTCTTGAATTATGACTGTCACATGTGTATAGCGTTTGCCGTCGGAAATTGAGTTTGCGGTTCTAAATCCTTTGGGAGTGGGAACTTCAGTTAGTACTATGAACTTAAATGATTTGAACCACAGATACGTGAACCTATCTATGATACTATCAAATAATGTATTTGTATTTTAGATCAAAGCAAAAGGGGAAGATACGGTACGTTCTTACATTGCGTCAAATGAAAATAGCCTCGAATGCACAACTATTTATATGCACACAAACTCGACAGCTATATTAGAGTCACGTTGTACTACACCGAAAGACAGACATAGGGCGATGATTTTGGACAGTAGCAAAAACGAGACAAGCACTACTTAATCTCGCAGTTTTTTCATCTCGCTCACTCATTAATGGCTGATTATAACTAATATTTTGAAAAAACTTCTATAAATTATTACTTTTTGTTGTACTTACGCGTGAAAAGTGATTCCTTCCGTCTTGTTTTTGCTCTTTGAGTGATTTGTGCACTGAATAAATGTACAGGAAGGCATTTTTAAACGTATTTTCCACTACGAAATTGTGTTCATCGTGTGAGCAAGTCGCTGTTCTATCGGTGACTAAATGAAGCAGGTCCATTGGACTCGGTTTTATAGGACCACGTGCGAAGTGAGTAACGTATCTTCCTCCTTTTGATTTGATCTAAGATTTGTAAAATACCATTTGATTAAACAAGCAAGGAGCTGTAAATGTACCAGTTAGTTGATCCTTTTAATATGAAATAAATAAAACAAATCAGTTACAGCTAAATATAAATATTAAACTATCTGTAAATATTTACAGGTATAAACCGTCTTGTTAGAAACTTGGATGGGTTTTAAAAGTTCATAGTATGCGTCCTGGTATCCTTTACAGAGGATTCCTCTCAGTTATTGCCAAAGACTTGAACTCAATTCGATTACACAAAAACAGAAAACAATATCGTGTTTAACACAAAACTATTTCATCTTTAAGGTAAAAAAGAACGTGGGACCCTAGCATATAACGTTTTATTTCCAGTATTGATTACAAGGGGTCCAATATTAAAATTTGCGGAGGTGAAATATTGACGGTCGGACGGTTCAATAACGGCGCGGGCTGCAGCCAAATAAATTGAATCAGAATATTCGTAAGAACTGTTAGAAAACCGCAAAAGGCACACCCCTATAAATTGGGGGAAATATGAGAAGGCCCAACGATAAAGTCGTGGATACATTATGGCCTATTGAAATCAATGAGGAGGTCTTTATTGAAAGTTCACTAAATTGAGGTCCCTTTTTCGGGCCCCGGTTGCTTCCAGTGATAGATCTGAGTCGTGATAAGCTTTAGGAATTTTTCTTCAGTAAATAAGATCAAATGAAAAAATCTTTATCATTTTCTTAGACTATATTTATTAAAATTACGATCCACGGAATCTATTACGATGTATTATAATTAATCTTATGACTATTTTTTTTCTTCAGATCTACAATAAATAAACGTGTACAATTGTTTTTGTGCCAGAAAACTTGTACATACATAGGCTACCTCGTAGGTTTTTTTATAAACATGTACTATGAGCTGAGAGCGGCCGTCCAACTTCTGTGACTTACACGCTTTAATAAAAGTGTGTTTTATACAATACTTATTACCATAAGGATCATATGCTTAGCCGCACTGTGATTTAGGGATATCACGAATTAGAATCGAGTACAGGAATAACTACTACTATCAATGGTAGTAGTAAAATAAGGGTAGAAGGGCACTAGTTCTAGTAGTCATAACGCAGTACGCAGTACGCATTGATTGAAGACTTTCGTTTTCCCAAATGCTGCCCAGCCAAATTCAATGCGTCTATCGACCTGCTTGCTGAACTTGGACTTGCCTAGGTGGATTGCCTAGCCTACCATACTTAATACAAAATATGAATTAACATCATTACTATTAGGTCAATAGTCTCATTCATAGCATTCTCTTTCTAGCTTTCCGCGGATTAATAATGTTACCAAAAATTAGCTCCTAATTCAACCGTCAAAAAGAGCCTGTCCAAAGTAAAAATTCCACGATCGCGGCCATCAAAATGCCCGGCCAAAAAATCCTAAAAGTTTTGACGTTTTCCCAGGTACGAAAATCCTCAACTTTATTTCACTTTTTTAAAATATGACATGAATTTGTGCAAAAACTAGAATTTGTTTAAAGGAAATGTTTCTCGAAATATTATTATAAAATATTCGTATCTACGGGTAATATTAAAATAATATTATTTTTACCCTACAGGTAACATGATATTACATATTTTCCTCTTACCTATTGAAATTCCATACATTATCCCAGTGGAAATATAACATGACTTACAGAGGTAATTGAGAAAATAAATTACACGCGAGACACGAAAACTAATATATCCAGGGAGACGTAGGAATGCTATGTATCTCGTGTGATATTGGGAAATATTAAGGACTCGAGCCTACATATAGTAATAATGGCGGCATATATACTCGCATCGTGCCATTTCAACATGAACAGTAATAACGGACAAGATTAAGTTTAAATCAGAATGCGGTTCTTGACTGTTCCTGAAATTGATAGTGTTATAAAGCTTACTCGATAATTATGAATAAAAAAAAACGTTAAAAAAAGTCTCTAAATTAATTAAGGCTTGTATTAAACGAGCAGCGACTATACTGAATACTGAATGAGCAATAATATAACTTATTAAAATAATTAAATAATAATCATAAATTATTAATAAATATTGAAATTATTAACATAAATAATTGAAGGGAACTAAGAATGTCGTTATCAAATCGACGGAGTCCTATTTCTTTGTAGTCACCAGGGAACCTAATCCATCTTTAAATTCGCTGTCATCGATTTGTTGCTCGTTCGCTCTTTTGATACTCACGTAGTAATTTGTACTTGAGCTATTGGTATTTGTCACTCATGCAGACTCATGACCAGCCGAGAGCGGCAATAGAACAATAGAAGAGTGAAGGTCATAGAAAAGTCATAGGAACAATAGTACTGAAGAATCACGTCATTCTCGTATATTGTGATTCTAAGAGAAATCATGCTGAAGCAACAGTGGGCTGGCCACATCCTTCGCAGCACTTACAATCTATGGATTAGACCAGACCTCGAATGGAGACCACATACCGGAAAACCTAGCGTGGGAGATTCTCCGTTGAGATGAATGCTCGACCGATATTTTACATTCGAATCAAAGGATTTAAGATTATCAAACGTTATCACAAGATTATCTCGAGTATCGATTCTCGAGTCTTAAAGGTATATTTGCACTGATTCAGCGCTCGAATGTTGAGCGCTCAGAAAACATTTTACAATACCGCAACGAATTAAAGTAGGTAATTCACCGTTAGTCGCTGGATGAGAATAGTACAAGGCCATGTTGCTGAACTTGGAAGATGCCTATGTCCATCAGTGCAGAGACACAGGCTGATGGTAATGTATGGATGGCAGTCGATTCCCTAATCCTTGAACTGAATCCATATTCCGTAAAGTTTATTATTGCTTACATCCATACAACGACCATAGCTGTATATGAAGAAAAAAAAGTGGAAAGTAGTGTGCCAACAGTTACGAAACAAAGCTTGATGATATAGTGCGATAAGATATACGCGAGTAAAATTGAGAGTGTTCTCTGGTTAATAACGATTTAGCATTCGTTTACAAAACAGAAGCTATAACTCATTTCTAAAGCAAGTTTAGTCCCGGTGGATCGCGAAGATTTATTATTACCAATTTTCCTACAACCAAACGTGTTCGGGTTTTATTCAAGACATTTGACTCTCCCAAACTTTATACATGGTGCATGTGCGATCACAAGAAATATTTGTTGCGCCACTATCCTTTATTATTAATTTTTCCGTATTATAATACCTACGGATAATGTATAATGTTAAATGTATGTCGTATGTTAATGTATAACGGTATAATGTTTGATACATACGACTATGACATGCACGTTACATACATCAATAGAGGTTAGTATATTATGTTGTCATTTTTTGTTAAATACTGCCAAATTAAGAATAAAGAATAGTGACTGAAGAATTATATAGTATAGTGAAAAGTATACTATCAACAAATAAAGGGTAGTGACCGACCGACTGGCGCAGTTGGTAGTGACCCCGCTTGCTGTGCAAAAAGGTCCCGGGTTCGATTCCCGGTCAGACAACATTTGTTTAAGAAAAAACAAAATAAATAACAAATATATGTTCAGGACTAGGACTGGGTGTGTGTTTGTCTTTGTATGTGTCTCTGGACCCACGACACAGGGAATCCAAGTGTGGCTCATTGAGTATGACGTAATAAAAAATATTGTGACTGTACTTATGTGTATACGAGTATGTGGTACCGCGTGTTACATGTAATTGAAGTAAGTAAAGCACGGGTCTTGTTCATGGGTTACATTCGCAAGTATTTAACGGTCTATGTTAATTTTGCGAATTTAATCGATGCAAGTAACACACAAAATGTTACTTGCGAGTTGGTATCGGTGAGAATGTGAATGGGAATTACATTCGTAATCGGTGAGATGTTGGTAGAAAGTAGAAACAATACACCATTGATAATGCACTCACTAAATCGATCGATTAATCTAAATGCATTACTTTTTTCTATCAACGTTGTTTTTAAATTTCATCCAATGTTTCCTATGCTTTTTAATTAAACTAAGATTAAAAACTAAAACCTTTGCACAGTGCTCAATATTGCTTACCTCATGCAAGGAATATCGAACGCTTACACTTTGCAAATTGATGAGCGATACCTAACCTCAGCTTATATATGAAAGGATGCGCATTAAAATCTCAGTTAGTATTATTTTCCTTCTAACAGAAAGAACGTGGTGGACGAGTAGGCACTCCACTAGATTGTGAACGTATACAAATATCACTAGTTTGGCTATGTTAAAGAAATCATTGTTAGGAATCCCATTTGTTTTAGAATTGAAATAGGAAAAAAGCTGCAGACAAGACAGTCTATCTGATGGTAAATGGATTGTTCGATGCAACCGAATATACAATATCGTCGTAAGTCAAAATTAGCAACTCTACATGAGAGCGAAAAAACTGCATAATTTTACATAGATATGTACCATTATAAACTAACTGACTTACGTGCTGTTTCCAGAGGTAAGGATTGTTTGATGGATACCGTGCTGTTACTTTATTCCATTTTTATGAGTTTCTATTGAACGTTTCTTGTTTCTTATTGGCCGAAACTACTCTTTCTTTCGATCTCTTTCGATTCTCTAGCGAATGGCATCAAAATCTCATAACTGCCAAAAATTACTTACGTGGTGTTAGAACTTAAGCGACGATATGTGATTCACGCGACGACGCGTAGCCTGCGAGCGTGCGTCTCGTTAGTGCACGAACTCCAGATCAACATGCCGGGTGTACTCATTAATGTTAACAAATAACATAACAATAAACAATGAACATAAAATCAGTTCTTACATTTCAACATTTTAAGTGTTAGTAAAAAATATTATCTACATGGTGGTTAGTGTTGCCAGGTGTCCCGATCTGCGCGGGACGTCCCGATTTTCAGGGGTCTGGTGACACGTCCCCGATTCACCCTGATCGGGACGCCGAATGTCCCGATCTTTCACTAACCTCCTTAATCTGTATTTTGATCGAGACAGAAAAAACGAATATATCTGTAAGCTGTTACTCCATAAAAATATTTTTGCTTTCACATTTTCTCACCAAACTAAATAGTCATCATAAAAGTTTTAAACTTCGCGCGTATTGTGTTGGCGAGATAAAAATGATTATGATTCGATGTAATTAGTCAAAACGGTTACGTTTGAATTTTGTTATATTTTAAAGAAGTTTATCTAGTTTGTTTTAGTTTTATTTGTCTTGTTTGTTGTACTAACCAATGATAGCATATCATTATAAAAAAAATTGACCGGCTGATAAAAATAAATGATGAATCACAAAAACCAGATTTTTTTGTAGCTGTCCCGATTTGAAAACCAAATTCCCGATTATTTTAACCTTCTGTCCCGATATTTGACACACTGGACCTGGCAACACTAATGGTGGTACTGGTATCTGCGAATCTGCGATACGTGTCAATAGGTAGTAGTCAAAAATGAGAGAGTGCTGAATTGTATTTCGGTACGGATTTCTCAGTAATCACTAGTTTGGCGATATTAAAGGAAACATAGTCAAGAATACCGCTTGCTTGAAAATTAACAAAACGTATATTGGGGTCAAGGGATTGCCCAATCACCAATCAGTATTTAACCCCCGTGGTGATCTGGACCGAAATTTTCGAGTCATTTCAGGAACGAAATTTTTCTGAGCATTACAAATGTTGTGTCTCCTTATGTAGTATTGTACACCAAAGAATGCTGTGAAAGTGACACATAATTTAAATAAATAGACATACAAAAGGTAGGCTTTAGTTTCAGAACAGAATTTGCTTAGCGCAAAAAACAGATGTTGTCACGATATTTCTTTTTTACTGCTCACAGAAATTATTCGGCGAAAGATAACAGCAGCAGCATGAATAATTAATATTAATGGGTAATATTTAATAACTATTAGCCAACAAGGCGGTTAATAATGCTGGCCTACCGTTGCTCAGGGCCGCTCGTAAATATATGGCTGTATTAAATGGCGGGGAAGTTCCGAAGTTACTTTTACCTATATATTTTAGCACAAAGGTATTTAGAGGGTACCTACCTACACAGAGTAAAACCGTAACCTTAACCAGCCCTTTTAACGACCACTGCTGGACATGAGCTTCCTCATGGACATTGTCTTGTACATGAGGGATGTATGGTCACGCTGGTCTAGCGGGTCGGCGAGTCCAGTCTTTTAAAGGTGGTGTAGTTCCTCAGGGCTTGTGGTAGCGGCTGTGTTATAATTTTGTCGCTATATTATTCTAAAGCCGGCCGACACCACACGGCACGCCGACACCACACGGCACGCCGACACCACACGGCACGCCGACACCACACGGCTCGCCGACACCACACGGCACGCCGACACCACACGGCACGCCGACACCATACTGTATGAGTATGTTATTGTATTTATTATCTGTACCTATTTCTCTTTTGCCTTCCTATTATTTGTATTTCTCTTTTGCAAAATTCATTACTCTGACAAATTGATTTATATTTAGAAATGTCAAATCCGTAAGCAGAATAATTATTTAGATTGTAAATGATTGTGCCCTTATAATAGCCTTTTAGGGAAGGGCATTTAATGGGAAGAAGCCTGGAAAATGCTCACTGGTGTACTGGAATGTACTGGAAATGCTCACTGGAAAATGCTCACCTTCAACGTCGCAGGCAGTTGACAACAGCAATTTAAGTTTTTTAACATTTTTATCTTCTGTAAATCCGTAAAATTAAGCCAAGACAGGCAGCCAAGAAAAGCCAAGACAGATAGATAGACAGATAGATAGTCATAAATACAGTTAATCTTGTCCCATCACGCTTAGGTTATTTATACATTGAAATCAAGTAAAAAATATAAGAGATAAGTAAGTAAATCAAGTTTTTTTTTATATCAGAAGGAGACGGACGGGCAAGCGGCCCAATTTTTTTTTTCTGAAATCAAGTAAAAGCAAGTAAAAGCAGTATATATTTTATTCTATACGCATTTGCATTCTACGTGCGACGCGCGTTGCTCGCCCCACGCCTGCCTAGGTGCCCGGTTATAACTCTATACTGAGTAATGAGCGCTACAAACGTTTTAGATAGAACAACAAAACTTTGCATGTTTGTAACTTTGATTTATTCCCTAAAACAATTTTATTTTTTGCTAGAATGATTTTGTATATTTTAAATTAGTTGACGTGTTTCAGATGTTTAGTTATTTCAGTGACACATTGTATAGTTTAAAATAATTTTTAAAAAGTCGCAATAATTATAATACTATAAACCGTATAAAAATTAATATTCTGTACTACTGTGTAATTGTAATTATATGTAGAATGTTTACTAATTTACTACAGCTGATGAGAATCTTTATTGTGAGGGGCAATTGGCTCTCACGATACAGGTTGTCCTAGTGTGTGGGCCAAGACTTTATTTAAAATGTGTTAAATGCTTATTAACAAAATAAACGATTCATTATTATTTATTATTACCTTTGAACAAATCTGTAAAATCACGACTTGCAGTTAGTTCATTACACCTTGGAGTAGTGGACTTATTGTTACAATTATAATTACCACCCTATTGTAATTATTCTCGTTGAACTATTATCGTAAATATTGAAACATTCATGGACTAGAACCTATTTGAATTATAGCTAGCATTACGCTCATGCATATTTCATTGACTAAGGCTATTGTGGAGGAATACAGGGTACCTCTGTAATGTACATAGGGGATTCGAGTTCAAAAAGCATTAGTGTGGGGCTTCATCAAGTAAGAATAAACATTCATAGGCATATCGTACATTGTTTTAGGCGAGGCTTATTCGGTCTCATTTCGTTTACTTCCCTTTGAGTGTCATAGCTCCCTCACATTAAAAAGCGGACTCAAAATGAATTGGAAAACAAAACACCCATACACACAGATATGTGATTTCATATATACATATATTTCGTGCACATGCCACGAACAGTTTGTGTTTTTTAGTAGAAATAACATTCGTTTGGTAATTAATACTCGTAGATGGTTATACCCCAAAACCAGATAAAGACTTCCGGATAAAAATGAAAATCAATTTACAAATCGGAGAGTAATTCTGTGAAAAAAAATAAACGTAAAATATTTGGTAACTTATCAAAGAGTTTGGAAGAATATTGTAAAAGTGTTTTCGTATTTTCTTTTAAAAAAATAATTCTGAAACTTCTCTTCAATCTATAATTTCGCACAGTTATACAGATTTATTTTATTTACGAGAGTGCACAAATTGGCTTATTAGTTACAAGATCTTGAAAAGGCCCCCAAGTTTGAGTGACAAATGAATTAAATTAGCGAGAAAACAACGAGATCGGGGAAACCTCCAGGTTTTGCAATTTCCCGTTTATCCTCCCAAAGAGTTTTCTATAAAATTATAGATGACAACGTAGTCACGGATCCGTGTCACGGTTAGATACTGAATTAACGATAAAATTTGATTTAACTAATGAAACGTTCCCAAGCTTCGCTTTATCGAGACGAATTTGAATTGACGAATTTTGTCCTGTAAATTTTTCGTAACACCAAAAGTCAAATTAATTTGATTTGCGGTAAGTATTAATACTTTTAAACCGACAATAGTTGAATTATTAAAACTTTAACTGTAATTAGTTACATTAATTATTTATATACCTTGTCTGGCCACAACTGCCGTTCCGATAAGGAAAAAAATATTAATATAAATTACATTTGAAATTGAAATCTGTCCATTCTCATATGAAAAATAAATGTCTTTTTTTCATTATGGCGCCAATTATTATTAAATATTGTACTAATATTAAAATGGAGTGGGGTGATAACGAAAACCGTAATGCCGTATTACACAAAGTAGGCATGGAGCCAAATGTAATTTTTAAAACTCTCCATCCTTTTGGTATTTATTAGCCGAATGTTTGTGTACCGGGCTATTGGTAAGTATGAACATTGAAACGTCCTTTGTTTGTGACAGAAAAAGTATGGTCGTCCACGCACTATTCATACTAAACAGAAGATTAACTCTGTGAATGACAAAATCCGAAGAAATCCCACCCGGAAGCAAAATATTTTATGGATAAAATGCTCATAACTCTAAAGAAGCTGCTCAGTTGGTCAATAGGGCGCAACGTGGTCATTATCCGCCTTCATTATGGTTTGGTAGGGTGTTAGCTGTCAAAGAGTGACTGAACCATTTTTTTTTGTGAAAAAGATATTAAACGTCTGGCTCTAGTGTATTAAAATACGATTTTTGAGATCGTAAAGCCTCTTAACAATACCCTGTTCCATAACCAAAAATGGTCCTTTCAGCAAGAATTAGCACCGGGTCATAAGGCTCGTTCAACACAGGCGTGGCTAGTAGGAATATTTCCGACTTCATTAGAGCTGAAGACTGGCCGTCATCTAGTTCCGATCTTAATCCGTTCGAATATGATTTATGATCTGTTTTAGAGAGAAACGCCATGAATAATATTGAATCCCTAAAACAATCCATAAGGGTAGCAGTTGCCATATTTCCCATGGAGAGGGTGTTTCAATCGAAAACTGGCCACAACATTTGAAACATTGTATAAAAGGTGACCATTTAGAATAAATGTTATAATTTTTAAAATGCTCACGTATTTATTTCAAACATATCACTAAAATTTTAATAAAAAATAATATAAAGAAAAATATCAATATTTACTTTGTAACAATATTTATGGCTAGACTAGGTATAGTCATAATTTTTCTTGAAGTCAATGTAAAAATAATCTTAGTGTGAAAGGGCAAGATTATCTGTATTTTGAACTAAGTATTTAAGATAATAAAACGGTTATAGCCTTCGAATATCTACTTTATCTAAGGTATCTATGGTCCCACATGGTGGATTATGGCCCAAAACCATGTAGTGATTACGAGTATATAGGGAAAGCCTGTGTTCTGCAGTGGGTTGTAATAAAATTATAATTTAAAAAAAATATGTCAATGTTTTCTTTGTAACAATATTTATGACTAAACTAGGTAGATAATTAATTGTAACTTTTTTAATAAAATTTGACATTTGTACCTTCATAGAATTTTTAGTCTTAGCTGTATTGGTAAAAGTTTAATAATCTTAAAAAACAACAGGTATGTGTTAGCAGTTAGAGCATGTTTTTATCGAAATTTGAACTTATATTCGCTTTTTTGTAAGAACATCTAGTTTTATATTTGTCAGTTTTATAATAATAAATGGTTGCAATTTATGTTTATTTTCACTTCCGTGGTATTCGCTAATTTCCTTTATTACCACTTTGATGTGATATAACGTGGCATCACGTTTAATTAAAGGGAAATGTTCTGAATTAACGCATGTCAAGTAAATTGGAGATGTTTTAATGATAGATTAATTTCACTGACAGATGTCATTAAATGAACCTGTGATGTTTCCTGTCGTCCTGTCATACACTGACATTGTTTCTCACATACATTTAGATGAAACGTTAACATTAACCCGATTTCCATGTCCGCGGCGACATTTGAAAATATATATTTTTCAATTGCTATACTTTTAGTTGTCGCCTTATTTATTGCTTTAAGCGGCACATAAAAGATTCACTGTTATTTTTTTTACATATTTATTTATCTATTTACCAAAAAACGTAGATACTAGGGATGTTTCGAATAGCAAAAAAAGCACTATTCGCGAATACAAATGTGAATAATTTGCCATAAAAAAAATCTTGTGGCTTTTACCCACTTTGGATTTTTACTACTCTATTAGTAGTATTCGAGTATTCGTTTAGAAAATGGCGAATACGAATACGAATATTTGAAAAGTGACGAGTATTCGCCAAAACGAATACAAATGAATATTCGGAACATCCCTAGTAGATACTACAACTACACTAACATATTTTACACACTAATGTTATGAAGCCCATGGACTCCTGAATTAGGCTAGGTGATCTAATACTGGAATACTGGATCTAATACTGGAAGGTAGTGATCAAAGTATGAAAGGTATACTGTCTAAATTGTTAGGTCCTATATAAACTATTAGTCCCGATTATACTAACCCAGATTAATTTCTTGTTTTCCGGTATGTAGGTTTACATATAACATTTTTTTCACCGCCTAGTGGTGACATTTTAAGTCTAATGTTGTGCAACTAAAAAGTTCTATTCTGCGCGGAGATGAAAAACCATTGAGCAAAGAAGGAGGTGAAATGAAAAATGAAAGGTGTCGTGTAACCGGACGATTTTCCAACGGTTTCCCATTACACGTGTAAGGGAGAACATTTGTGGAAACCACCGGAACGTTATTTATTCCCCGGATATTAGTAGTCGGACACCCTGCGATTTACATAAAAAGAACGTTATTATTATGTCTGGAGGAAAGTCTGCAAGAGTGGAGACCAAATTGTTTACTTTAGTTTGACATGTGTACATTACTTATTGAAACTACAGTTTTTCTTTATTCTGTAACTGAATGTGAATAAAACATATGCTCAGTAAAACAAGACGTCATTGCTTCTTTGTGTTAACAATAATTTCAAATTTACGAAGCGCAGATTTTTTTTTACTAAATAGAAGGTGGCAAATGAGTATACAATTCACCTGGTGGTAACTGGGTACTGCCGCGAATAGACATCAGCAATACATGCCAACATTAGTCCAAAATTACAAACTTTGGCATGCCCCCGGATGCGCTGCCTACCTTTGTTGATGAAGGAATGGATTTAGAGAAAGGATTGGGGACATGGGAAGGGATAGGATGAGAATGAGCTATCGCATATCTCACTCACTACCGAAACACGTACGTACCTACGTACGTACATTGGGGAATATGATAAAGTGGGAAATGCAGTACATTTCAGTACTGCAGTACCACTGGACCTAGCAGAAAGGCCCAGCAGTAGGACGTTACAGGCTGATATCACTAAGTATCACTGCATAATCTTTCACATAATCTTTCACTGAACTGAATATTGGGTAAAACGCGAGTTCACAAAAAATAGATTTGGTTTGAAACAATTTCAAAATTCTGCAATAGAAAACGTAAGTGACCATTTTTCTGCAAAGATATCTACTTATTATAAGAAAAGTCTGTAGATCGTACACGACGCGCTAATGTTATCCTGAAAACAAACTAGTGGGATCTCCTTCTTAGTAGAACTCTGGAAAACAGAAAACATGTTTTTAATAGAAATCGTTGTCCGCACCACCGGAGTCCAAATATTTCGTTTATATTATAACTTCGCTAATATTAATATGATTTGCGAACAAAGAGTCCTACGACGACGCAGGTACAATAAGTTTCAAACAGAAATCAGTCAACCCGCACAAATGTCTCCCATGTGAACCGGCCATATTACTCAGTCGTAGTAGATGCACAGTAAAATATACAGCAAACAGTAACACAGCTACCAGTCACCAGTAGCCATCAGTCGAAGGGCATGCACGGGCTGTCAGATTATCACTATAGTAATTAATAAAATTTATTATTATATAATTACATTTCAACGCACACCCATCACCAACACATACTACTCTACATTCACATATGACAAGGTCGGAGCATTAGGACTTAGAAAAAATAAGATGATTAAAAAATATATAAAATTTAAGTTCTTTGTGGACTTGTCTATATGTTTCCCGCCCAGGAATCGAACCGAGGGCATTGTGCGTTTGAAGGCCACGTGATAACAGCTACACTACGGAAACTACATGAATACCTTTGAATCTATCAATGGCATATTGTCAAATATTTTCACTTCACAAATATATATTAATTGTTTGGATTAAGTATTTTAATGAAAAAAAAATAGGTATCTACCTACTTATTTTACTTATGTTACTGAAATTGGTTTTATACAAATTTTAAAAATAAGCTATCGAATGTTTCACTATTTTTATAAAATTGTTTTTTTAAATAGTAGATTTAATCGTAAACGTTCGTCACAATGGTTAAACTTAGGAGACACAGTCAAATATTGTCCTAAACGTAAACTGAGTTAAAAGAAGCTCATGGTAACTGTATGGTAGTCCTGTGCCGGTATTACCCACTACAGCTTCTTGAGATCTGGCACAACAATTAATGCAGATGTGTACTGTGAAGAACTGCAAACGATGATGGACGAGCTCGCTATCAAATAACCGAGTCTGGTCATTCGCTCTAGTCCACTGCTTCTCAATGATAACGCTCGCCCACACACTGCACGACAGGCAGTCTGACAGTTACAGGAGCTGTGACTGGAAATACTCCGTCACCCGCCATACTCGCCAAGCCTTGACCTTGGAATATGGAAAACTTTTTACAGGGAAAAAATTAATCTCCGATGAGGCAGTGAAAAACGCTTTCAGAGAATTCATCAATTCCCGTCCCCAGGAGTTCTATAGCACAGGCATCAATCAACTACCATTAAAATGGCAAAAGTGCATTGATAATAATGCACAATACTTCGATTAATTAAATATATAATTTCCAAAAAAACAACTACGTGAGAGTATAACTTCTCATGCGGACAAGATACCCTTATCTATGTACAGTTTTGTGAGTCTGCTTGATTGTGGATGAGAAAACCACATTATCAACATACCTTTCTCCTACCCATTTCCTCCTGTATGCCTTAAGTCTCACGGCAGCAGGAATCCTGTACTTACATAAAAATATATAAGTGTATATCTTATTCGTTAGGTGGGCTTTGTAGGGCTCTAAATTTAGGGACGTAGGGACTCTTTGGCTTCATAACCACCACACGCTAACTGTGCGACCAACGTGCGAATATACATAAACCAACAAGTCCTCCCCCGTAAAATGCTTGTGTGACATAGATTGCAATCTATTTCAACTGATTCCCATAAAGGCCCCAACTCAAATATTCTCTCTACTACCTATCTATTTTTTATAATTAATTTCAAAAAATTATTTTTGCGTTATTACATGATTTTATTTGCAAAAAAACTTGGACAATCTTCATGAATGGAATCCATGGTATCAGACTTCGGGAAAATTTCGATTACACCATGTATAAGTAGCTATACTGATCGGAAGGCTTTAGCATTCTAAAGCCTGCCCATCAGTATAGGTATAGGTATCAGTATAGCACCATCTCATCTCTTCTCGTTTCGTGGGTGTCGTAAACGGCGACTAAGAGGTAACAAAGCTGCTACTAAAGAGTAAAAAGTGGACTACCCCCCTGCTGCATTAAGAGGCTCATATCCAGCAGACGATAAAAGGGTTGGTTACGATTTTGTAGGGGGGGAGTGCATGCTACATTCCCACAGCGGCTGGGCGCACTCGACTGGCCACGTTACCCCTCTCTCACAGAAGACTACCTTGAAATGTACTGCATTTCCTATTTTATCGTATTTCTCCATTATACGTACGTGTTTCGGTAGTGAGTAAGATATGCCAGAGCCCAATCCCATCCCATCCTATCCTATCCCTCCCCATTTTACCAAAACCTTTCTCCCAGTCTATTCCTTAATCGGCAAAGGTAGGCAGCGCATCTGGGGGCGTTCCAACGTTTGTCATTCTGGACTGATGTTGGCATGTACTGTGGATGTCCATGGACGACAGTATCCACTTACCATCAGGTGGACTGTACGCTCGTCTGCCGCTTTTTTGTATAAAATAAAAATGTATAAGCTAAAAATTGTGTGTCATTTATATAAATTAATAATGTCGGTTGTATAATTTAATGTCAGTACTCGAAGGTTTTATTGCCATTATTATAGTAACTTTGTAACATTATCTTTGTGGTATCCAGAAACTCTCTAAAACGTTTGTCAGGCGTATATATAGTTTTGTACTAAGATATACTACTCTTTCTCTCTACCGTGCTAAACGTACGCAGTTGCGTGCGAACTGAAATTCTAAACAGGGCCATAAATCTCGTGCGCACGCCCGTTAACAGGTTGGCTTGTAATGAGATACTAAGGTTTGCTATACTTTTTTACTTGCTCTGGTATACGTCAGAGGTATTGTGTTTCACAATTTATTGCGTTAGACTAATATTGTTGAGTCTATTTTCATTAAGTGTATACCTATCTAACAATTTATTGATCTATAAACAGAAAATACTATTCCGTTTTATTTCGCAACTAGCTTCTACTCGCGGCTTCGCGTCGCTTCTTTCTTATATTCATAGCCTCCTGGAGTATGTTGTTCCATGTTGTTCCTTCTCGTCACTGCTTTTAGAAATACTAAATTCCGAGTAAATACGCATACTTTCCCAGCTCTATCGGGTATCTTCCAAAAGTTGCTCATAACTTCTGGAAGATACCCGATAGGGCTCGTTACTGATTTTAAAAAGACTTGAAATTGTCGAGGTTGTTCTTTCCACAACCCTTAGTTACGTGATATAAATAAATTTGTATACGGCATCGTACCAGATGGCTTCTTATCAAAAAAGTGGGAATACATCGCACTTTGATGACGGAAGGCACGGTTATTATAATCCGAGTTGAGTGTTGTAACGAATAGTTCTGCACAGTAATTGCGTTGTATATATCTGGCAATGTCTGGCAATAAAATAAGCAATGTCTCTTCAGATGCTAATGGGTTGTAAGAGTATCACATCGTACCATTAGCCTCTGTCTCTCCACTGCTGGATATCGGCTTTTCCCAGGCCTCACCACCACATACGGTCTCCGGCTCTTCTCATCCAGCCACCACCGACGAAATTATTTTCAGCGTACCTGGTCCACCTGTACATAGGGCGTCCCACACTGCGCTTTCTGGTAGAGTGGTCGAATACCCAAATTACGCGTCCATAGTTGGTGTCAAATGGGTTCTAAAATATTTTGTTATACCGATACAGAGGTGCGAGCAGCACTTCATATCTTTTATCAGCCTCTTCTGATAAGATAATGGACCAGGTACCAAGGATGGCGACTACATTTAGTATTCTTGGTTTATTCTTGTATTTTTGCCAGTATTTTTCTCGTAAATAACGTCAACATGAGGGGATTTTCTAGGGAGAAAGTCATCCGAAAACAATGAATCCTGGCTAGTGTCCACAATCTGTATAGAAAAAAATCCAATAATTTATTTGTTCTAATGCGTATATATATTTTTATGCAAGCAGAATGGTTCTTTCGTTGTTCATTCTCCTTCGTACGTATAAATTAAAGTGGTTAACGGCAACGAAGCGTTTAACCACAGATTATTGGGCTTTTCCTGTTTCTCCTAACTCACCTCCTAACCAGTCTGCACATAACACATATCATATAGTTAAGAAAAGGGATAAAAAGCAGAAATTTGGAGCAGAAAAATACAGAGGTCATACTCGAGCAAAAACGTTGGCATAAACAACTTGTTTTTGTTAGTGACACAGGTGTTGCAGGTGCCCATAGGTCATGACCACTTACCATCATCACAATCTGTAAAACATACACAATCTTATAAAATTAAAGTGACATTCTGATTTACATTACTAGTCCATACGACAGAAACTGGAGCATGGACAATAATGGTATCTAACATGGTATGGGCATGGTATCTAAAAGCGATATTGCAAGATAGTCCATGTATAAAAATGTGATTAAATGTATTTTATATTTTTTCTATTTTAGTATGAAATATGATATACATATTTCATACTAAATTAAATTAAATTAAAATTACCACATACTGACACATTTTTAACCAAAGTATATTCTTAAATACTCTTAAATAGTCTAGTACAAACACAAGCACAAAATCGTCGCTCGTGTAAAATTTCAATTTTGTCGCTTGGATTGGTTATACATAACTGTATCCAAATGAAAAGACTAATGAATGACAAATACACTCAGCAATCTTGTATTTCATAACATTTTTCTCTTTATAGTTTCTATACTCTTTATAGTATTCGCGAATTAAAGTTCTGTCTACATACAATTTCATGTTTATTTTATAAATTAAATACCTAGATATTTAAAGATACACAAAGGCGTAGTTGCATTTTAAATCTTCATTAAAGAACATGAAGACGTATATTAATAGTTTGTAGAAGATTATCTGTAAAACTCTTTAATTCGTTACTCAAACAGATTGTTTGTCTTATTGATTTGTTATAAACAAATTTGATTATCTTGCAAAATTTTGCTTCGCATTTAAACTTTAAAATCAATGTTTACGCAAACTTCTTAATTACTTAAAATCGCTTTCAGTGATTCCGAGACTAAGATGTGCTATGGCAGGGCAGTAAATTGCTTTCTGGGATCAGTGGTTAAAGTAAACGTATTTTTGGAGTTTCCTACACATGTTATTCCTTTTGATGGTTAAAAATACACTACTATAACTCTAAAAATAAGATTTTATTTTCATAAGCCCTTCCCTACTTCGATGAAATGTTTTTGTAACTATAATTATTTGTTTGTAATGTTTTGGTACCTATGTACATTTCTTTTTATTTGTAGAAGGATGGCGGCAGACGAGCATACAGTCTACCTTGTGGTAAGTGGATACTGTTACCCATGGACACCCGCGGTACATGCCAAAATCTGTCCAGAATGCCAAACATTGGCATGTCCTTGGATGCGCTGCCTATCTTTAGAGATACTGTAAAATGTTCTGATATTTCCCACTATATCTAATTGTACCAATACGTGTTTCAGTAGTTAGTGAAATGTGCCGGAGACCCTTCCCATGTCATTATATCCAATCCCTCTCCATATTGTCCTAACCCTTTCTCCAAATCCATTCTCAAATCTCCTCATGTAGCAGAGCATCCGGAGCGTGCTAGCGTTTGTCATTATGGACTGATGTTGTAATGTATCGCCGATGTACACGGACTATATTATCCTCGTATTATCAGGTGGACTTTTTTATAGAATTGATAGCAGACGTGCGGGTGGGCCACATGATGGTAAGAGGTTACCACCGTCCATAGACACTTGCAACACTTGGGGGCTTGCGGGTGCGCTTTCGACCTTGCAGAATCCTGTTCACAGCTCTCTTGAAGAGCCCCATATCGTAACAGCGTAACGGAAATACCTCAGCTGGCATTCCACATCACAACTTTCGGGTTCGCGGTGTGAAGTGTCTCTTTGACCGCACTGTACGCAAAGACTCTGTCAAGGAAGTGCGGATGAACTATGATGACTATCAATCTGCCCATCTAACAGCTTATTTATATTAAAAATAACTTATATCAAACTTCATAAATTAAAACTCTATTTAAAACTTAAACTTCCGCTTAAAACTGGAATGTGTTTTCAGTTTTTTATTTTTACTGGTTCATGCGTGTAAGCGAATTACGCTTTAAGGTTTCTTTTTGATGGTGATAGTAGATAAACTTGTTAGCACATTCACGTGTATGTGATGAAACGTGTAACGTACTTCACCCCACGGAGCATCGTAAATAATAAAGGTAAAACCAGTTTTCACTTGACGCTACTCAATTCAGTTCAAAGACATGAACTAAAGCGGAAACTTAATTGAGGTTTTAAAATAATTAGAGGGTTACCATAAGCGAGCTGTTGCAGTTTATTCCATTACGTCCTATTAAGATGATTACGAACTGTAAAAACCATGATTTCTTGTAATGTATGAAATCTATTATAATTATTTTCATTATGGATCAAATTATAGTTCATTCACTCAATTAATTAAATTTGCTATTTTTTTGTTTTACTGAAAATCGCAATCGACGAAAATTTATTATAACCATTACAATTTTTTAGATTGTATTTTTAAGTGTTTACGAGTACTATTTCAATTTTACTATATATACTATGTATTTAGTTCTAATTCTTGTGAGTTAGAAAATATTAAAACTAATCAAAGTCAACGTACATTCAAATGTAAGTTGACTTTAAACCAGGATGATTTCAAATTCATCGTTATGTGTTAAGGTCACCTTATTTGTTGTAGCTAAAAGTACTGTCAGGATAATAATCCGTGTCACCCGGTCGGTACTTATTAGATGGCCAAAAAACAACACCGAATACTGGGCGACAACATCCGATCTGGCTTGCCCGGTAAGCATAAATATAAGCATAAGTCTCATGATGTGATTAATTGTAAGTCGTGGGACATAAATGACACCAAAAAGAGTAAGCTCGCCAAATGTAAATATTCAGCGTGACGTCTTAAGACCTTTAAACTCCCCTGTGACTAGAAGGAAGCCATGTGCCTTGCAGATATTGATTAATTGTAATCCCATGAATTCTCTTTTAAATAACTTGATACCGACATTACATTTCGCAGTCATTGTTCAAGAGAAGGTGACACGTCGAACATTGCAACGATCCTCTATATTATCATGGAATCGTGTCTTCTTCTATAAATTGGACCAAGTGAGACATATTCGACCTGGGATGACTTTTAGTGACGTAAGTCCCTCACGCGTCTCGTACACTTCATCATGGAAAAATCGAACCGCAAAAAGGTTTTCAGTCTAACCCTTCATTTTCCTATAAAGTGCGGGAGAAATTCCTAAAATGATCTTGTTATTGGAAATATAGAGTTTTGTAATCTAGAGAGTAGAGAAATCTGTAGACGTATACACAAAATCAGTATGAAATATTAAATACAGATAATTTGAATATATAAAATTACAATTTAGAGACAAAAATTAAAGGAATAATGAGAAAAATAGAATTAAACAAATTTTAAATCAATTAACGAAAACTACATCTGAAACTTGTAAAATAGACAACAACTTTGCTACAAATATATAATAAAATAAAATAAAAGCAGCGCAAAGAAATACAAGATACATCTGAAAATCTAAAACAAAACATTTAGAAAATTAATCCATATAACCTATTAAGATTAGTTGGATTGTTTTCAACCCTATTCACTCTCGTGCAATCGCGCCTAATACCTTCTATTACGTTAGTTACAAACCGTTTTATTTCGCCTTATTCCATTTGGAGGACCTATTATGAGACCTATCTAGCTTAACTAGGTCTCTGATAAACATTTATTCACCTTTCCTTTTATCTGGATGTCATAACTTTCAGGAGGGCAAGGGAGGTCTGGCTCAATTAGTTGTACATACAGACCTATCAAATGAGTCCGCTCATCACTGTAGAACTTCTTACGTTACCAAAAATTTATTGGTGTTGACATTCCTCCACCGAAGCTAAAAGCCAAACTATAACAGATCGACTGGAAGTAATGGCCTTTACTTTGTTCCTTTTATCTGTGCACGTACCCTAATTGTGTTTCATTATTGTTCTACTTTTATGTGTATTTAGGATTGGATCACGTTGATTTTATAGGGGAAGTCTTTGTTTCTGAAAATGAGACTCGGAAAGGGAATGTTTACAAAGGTATAATTTACCTTCTTTCTTTGACGGCAAGGCCTAATTCTTTGATATTAAACATAATCACTTCAACGTCTTTGATTACTCGCTATTTATTTAGGTATTTTGAATGCCTAATAAAATTTAAGATAGTTACAGCACTGTATTTAAGAGTCACTATTACTGTTCATATCTAATTAGGCACTAAGATATATTATATACATAGGTATTATAATTCTATTGTATTATAGGAATACCTTGTGATTATTGCTACAATATTATGTTTGATTATACGATCCACCGCCAGGCAAAGGTTGACTGGGAGAGAATAAATACTACTACCACTATGATCGCCTTTTGTGCAATGTTTTTTTATGCATTAAATAAAAAATATATAGGATATAAAATAAAATCGTTAAAATTGAAGAAATAAATACATTGTCGTTCTTATTAATATAAAATATTTCAGTATCAACAATAGTTTCTCGGACCTCATTCCCGACGCAATCTGTATAATGTATATATTAAGATACATTAGCAGAACAATTGGTCTTAATATTTTATCGTTGTGTAACTGGTACGCTGGAAATATTTTTATCTCCATCATTAGTTGTGATTAACGATGCTGGCAAGCGAAGCATCTTTACCGTATTAATGGTAGAACCATTGTTGTCGAAATCAAGATTTTTCTGTTTGTCATACTTCGGTAAGTGCAGCCTCATTTTATAAAATTATGATCTTTCGCTGAAAAAATAATTTTAATTTGGTAATTATATCTTGATTGTTGTTAACTACATTAAATCGATACTATAAATTAAAACGTCTTCCTTTATTTCCCAGGTGGGGACGAAAAAAATTAAAAAAGTTTAAATTTTCACTAAAATTTTCCAAGGAAAGCGAGCGATCTAAAAAGTTTTAATGCGACAACGGATAAGATACAAACGTGCAGTCTCATAAAGTATAGGTTTGGAGCAAGAAAGGAACATATTAAAGCTAAATAAGCGGCACGCGGGCATAAGAAAAATGGTGCTCCAGAGACTCGCTTCCCTCGGCGTTTTGACTTGAGATTTTTTATTATTTCTGCTAGCGTGCCTGCGATAGACCATGGAAAATTTATCACAGTGTATTTTGCTGGAAAAATGTCTGGATAAAACAGCGACTAAAACATCTTTGCTCTGTACAATAAGTAAAGAGAAGTTGTAACCTTCAATTAAGTTAATGAACCGCGCATAGAATAAAAGTGAAGAGAACAAAGATTAAATTCGTACATGGGGATTACTAAAATGAAGTAATCGGGGTCTCTTGTTGGTGAGGCAGGAAAAACTGCACCCGCGAGAACGAATGCTCGGAACGTCTACATATTTAAACCTTTTTGTTTGTTCACACTGCAAACTGACTTCAAAATTATTTTAAAAGTCCAGTGTGTGTTTATGTGGAACGTGATTTCCACGAACGCGATGTTTTATAAAAACATGTAATCGATTTTTTTTTGTCACGTTTTCACTGAATTGAAAACCTCAATTCTCTATAAGCATTTCGCACGCTGTATTATTCCGTGTATTTTTCTAATATCACCAGCGCCCTTTCTAGTAGGCACTTGTTCACGTTCCCTTTGTTTCAGTGGATCGCCCCTGAATTCCGTGGGGAGTTAAACGTTTTTCGGTGCGTAGTGGAGGACAGGTTAGTTTTATTCAGTATCCTTGTACGAGCGCCATCAATATTAATAAGTCCGGAAAATTGTAAATGGCAAATAGTGGTATATATGTTCTTACGCTGTTGAGAATAAAGAAGATTTAAGTTTTGAGGCAGAGAAATCAAAAGGTATATAATAGAATGAATGTCATTCATTTTAAATTGTTTATTTGTAAAACAAATTACGAAATAAAAACTGAACATTGGAATTGAATTACAATTTTCGTTTAAAAGAAAATATGAATACCATTATTATTTAAAAGTAATATTTACAGTCTACTGAAATTAAGGAGACCTTAAAAGAAAAATTGACGAGGAAGTGCCAAATATATTTTTTTGAGAAAAAAATGTCTTGTCAAGTAAAAATACTTTATAAAAACTGAAGACGGGTTGCTATCTTCCGGTCATGGGGAAAGGAAAAATAGAATTTCGTATTCAAGATCACGGAGAGACGTCAGGAATTGTCGTTCGATTCGTTCCAGGACTGCGACCTCGCATAATTGGAGGCTTGTAATCCATCTCCTACGTCAATACATAAGCTATACATAAGCCTTCCGATATTACAGTAGGAATAATTCTCATAAATAATGTTTGTCTTCAGAGCGTACTCATATTTCTGATATACATATACATCTGATATACATAGCATACACATTTACTGTCATATGCGGCGGCACGAGTTGAATTGAATCCGGGTTATTCAAGAGACCTTTATTTTAATGTAAAGCGCCTCGAACGTGCTAGAAAGGGAATGAACGAGTGATTAATTAGTATACACAGACGTAGTGTGATGAACAATAAGTACACCGAATCGAAACAAGCGCACAATAGAGCAGTGTGATGAAATGTAAATCGAGTCCAACCCTTTTGTTAACGATAATGAGTAGGGAAACGGCATCGTCCCGAAACAGTGTGGTGTAGCCAGTTTACGAAGACCTCTCTATTTTCTCTTGTAGTGTAAACTGTTAAAATAGGAAGGTGGATTTTTAACAACAGCCGTGGATCTTGTTTATTAGTTAGAAAATGATTTTATTTCTGGGAATATTACAGTGGTTACTGGCGCGATTAAACTTATAACGAGCGAATAAAAAGTAATACGTGTACGTAAATAATAATAATTAAAAAATAACAAGAATAAATATTCGTGCATAGTTTTGTTTTTATCTCAATTTATTCAACTCCCATTAAACATAAATATACATATATATATATATATATATATACACATAGAAGTATATAATTCTTTTGCCTCATTCTTTAATTTTTTATACTCATAATTGTATCTCACTTTATCCTATTCGGCCAATGTACGTATATATATATATATATATATATATATATATATACGTATATATATATATATATAGACCATATATATATGGATTGTAACTACCTGATTTATTTACAGGATTTATTTTATCTCTGCTAATGCGTGTGCAATTTGACGGAGAAATAATTGTAAATAATATATGTAGTTGAGTTACTTTCAGTGTCGTCTTCTAAGGAAGGTTAGCAATAATTATAGCTATTTGTATCTACTTTTTAAACTGCACGGAATATAACTGATACACTTAGAAGTAATGCTCAGAGCCTTCCGCATAATTATAATAAAAAAACACCACAATTTCTCATAATTTCTATAATAAATTTATATTATTTAATTCATTTAATAGTGACTTTCTCTTGCATTGACATATAAGTATAACTGAATAAAAAATGAATTTAGAAGGATTTTTATCCATGGATCCACAGTTGATCCATGATCCATCCATTTATCCATGGATCCATGGAACCTGATTGTGGGTCCATGTGAACGGAGGCTTAATTTAATTCGGTTGGGTTGCACCAATCATGGTCACGAGCTGACTGGTTGATGCAACTCAACCGAAACGTCGAGCAAAGTAAATAAGGTAAACATACGCGTTGAGGCCCTTTTAAATTGATAAGATAACTATACACTGTCCTGGTTCTTTTGTAAAACCGTTGTATATTTAATGCAAAACTGCAAGCTGGCGAACAGGGATTATGAACAAACGTTTTCCTTTCACGATGTTTAGGCCAACGTAAACTGATTTGTTACGACATCCACTATGAAGCGCGCTCTTTGAAATGCAAAGTTTAACGCAGTGTAATTTTGTACAGTTTATTTCTGAACTGAATTTATAGTGGGTTATTTATTTTTATCGTATATTAGTAATTACATGTTTGTATTTCACGGAATCCATGGTTTCGATCTTCAAGTATGTAATTTTTGTTACACGCTACTATAGATAGATCAGGGTAATGCCCCCGTCAAGACTCGTCGTACTATCGAACACCGCACCAGAGTTTCCAGAGTTTTGATACAGCGATTAGTCTTCATCTCAAATTCAGGGTGATCACTGTCTTTTGGACAAATCGCTCATATACTAGACGCTTATACTAATATACTATGGTTTACGTTTTCAACGGTATATCGTAAAAGCCAGCTAGAAGCCAGTCACTGCAAGAAAATGCACAAATTACCTCGAGAAATTACGACTGGTTATAAGTAAGATATATGTATCGTGTTTACGCGATTTAATCAGTTTGCATTAAAATACGGACATGGATGATGGAGATTTAACGTCTGTATGAAATATGGAGCACATAAAATATACTTCTTAGACTACATTTTGGTTTATCGGTCTATCGTATACCGTGGCTAACATTATCGGATTTAGAAGTATATAATTCTATTGCCTCATTCTTTAATTTTTTATACTCATAATTGTATCTCACTTTATCCTATTCGGCCAATGTACGTACGCATTTCGGTAGTGAGTGTGATATGCCAGAGCCCATCCTATGCCTTATAATTTTTCTAACCCTTTCTCCAAATCCATTCTTCCAATTGTAGGCTTCGCATTCAGAGGTGTGCCAACGTTCGTCATAATGGACTGATGTTGGCGTGTATCGGGATGTCCACGGGCGACAGTATCCACTTACCACCAGGTGGACTGACTGCATCGTTTGCTGCCCTCTTTGTATAAAAAAAATCTTTAGTCATATTTTAAACACTCGTTGATTAAGATATATAACATTTATAATTATTCCGACTAACCGATCATTGCGTATAATGTGGGACACCTTTCGGCTAAGTAGACCTATGCCTTGAAGAAGTTAAAGAAAAGAACAGAAGATCGTATGTGATAGCGAACTTTAGAAGAAACTTATATCCAGGAGTGGAGAGGTACAGCCTGATGGTATCATATGGTAACCGTATAGACAAACAATGTACACGTATGCGAAAAAGTGTGATCACTAGTGAATATTTAATAAAATATACTGTTTAATTTGTTTGAACAAGAATAGACTATGATGAAAGAAGAAAGATATTGGCCGTGTGATGATGGCCAGGTTTAGAATAGCACCTCCCGTCTCTTCTCGTAGTTGTCGTAAAAGCGACTAAGGGATAACAAAGCCACTACTTCAAGCCCTAAGGAAATACACCACCTGTAAAAGATTGGACTCGCCAACCCGTTTGTCCAGGGTGGTATTTTAAGGCATCCCTCGAGAATGAGACCATAAGGGGGCTCCTTCCCAGTGGTGGACAATAAAAGGGCTGGTTAGAGTTACGGATACGACAAATATTTATTTTATATACAACCTTTACATCAAAACACGAAAAACTTCTTAATGATATCGTTTGCTAGAGAAGTTAGATAAATGAAATCCCTTGTTATAATGCTAGTTTCAATATTAAAACTACGAATAATCCTAGATCGTTCCAGAAACTTCTACCACATGCCAGATGTTCCTAATGATATCATACGGTAAATTGACTCCAGCTCAATGCACACGAGTGCAATTTCCACAAATGTGTTCAAGTTAATCTGCTACCGACGTAGGTCCACTTAAAACGTTAGAAACAATATGAATTGGCATTTTCTCTTCTATTTTAAATAT
The DNA here is from genome assembly GCA_943735995.1 of Sesia bembeciformis. Lineage (NCBI taxonomy): Eukaryota > Metazoa > Arthropoda > Insecta > Lepidoptera > Sesiidae > Sesia > Sesia bembeciformis. The sequence continues at coordinate 6,302,448 of OX031034.1, forward strand.
GAGGTTTCCGTAAATTAAGGGACATTCTTTTAAGGGGTTATTTAGGATTGATTGATGAACATATTTTTCGGAAAGTATTTTACTAAAATTTCGAACATCGATACAAAAGTATCTACGAGAGTCATCACTTATATGACGAGTCAAAAATTCTTTCTCATAAATACATTAATTAAATTATTGTTTAAAAGAAAATTCTCTAATGTGGAGATATGTAGAAAGTAGAAAATATGAATCAAAATACAACAAAATAAATGTACCTATTCGTTTCTTTAAAATACAGACATTTATTTTGGAAATTAGTGGTTTTTTAGACAAAGTAAACGGGACCTGTTTAGCTAAAGCAAACGAGTATTAAACCGGTAAAGTCGCAGACATAAGCTAGTGATACGGCATTTATGTTAAGTTGAATGCACTCAAGTGTAGTATGCACAAATGTGTCGAAGTTAATCTGCTTACTGACCTAGGTCTAAATCGCTGGAGACAGTGAACCCTGTTGTTTAAACTAAAGTGTAGTTCGGGACGGGGATTTACGATAAGTAGCTATTTAATCCCTGTCGCTTTTTACGAAATAGGTGACAGACGAGTAGACGGTCTAATATAAAGCGGCTTACTGTTGGCTAGATAACGTTCAGAAACGACGATTTCGAATCTGATTGGGGGTCAAATTAGTATAGGTATTTTAACCGTACCAATTAGCTACTGATCGTATTGCAAAGCGCTTCTTGCTCTAGGGTATCATTCACATTGGTAAGTTCCTCTGTTTGAACGCAAGCTCTTAATCATTGTTTTAAGTACGGATTTTGATATTATTTATCGTTAGTGCGACGTTGAAAGATAATAATATTAACACCCTTTCTGTGTGCAAAAAAAGTATCTAATTGATTAGATATACCTAGTCTAGTCATCAACATTGTTACAAAGAAAACATTGATATTTTTATTTTCACATAATCATTTTATTAGAAGAATTTGTGTTATTTTAGAAATAAATATTTAAGCATTTTAAAAATATAACCTTTATTCGAAATGATCACCATTTGCTTTTATACAATCTTTTAAACATTGTGGTCAGTTTTCCATTGAAACACGCACCCTTTCCATGGAAAAATTGGCAACTGCTACCCTTACGGAATGTTTTAGAGATCCAATATTATCATGGCGTTTAGAGAATGCCATGCTCTCTAAAACAGACCACAAAATCATAATCGACTGGATTAAGATCAGGACTAGATGATTGCTAGTCCTCAGCTTTAATGAAGTAGGGAATATTCCTTTCCAGTCACGTCTGTGTTGAGCGAGCGTTATGACCTGGTGCTGAGTCTTGCTGAAAGGACCATTCTTGTTATAGAACAGGGTATTATTAAGAGGCTTTACGGCCTTCTCCAGAATTGTATCTTGATACACTTGAGCCGACGTTTTAATATCTCTTTCACAAAAATATTGTTCAGTCTCAATATCTTGATAGCTAACACCCCACCAAATCACCACTGAAACCGGATAGTGGCCACGTTGCACCCTATTGACTAATTGAGCAACTTCTCTAGAGTTATGAGCATAAACTCGATCATTCTGCTTGTTAAAATGTTCCTCAATGGTGAATATTTTCTCGTCCTTAAATAAGATTTGCCTGTGAGCTGCCTTCGCGTATCGCCGAAGAAGTTTTGATTTATCAACCCAATTTTTCTTTAAATAATCAGTTACGAAATAACCAGTAGGTACGTCTTTTGCAAGCAGCGTGTTCTAAATCATCTTTTAAAATGCGTGACATGGTACTGGGTGCTATATTCATCTCTCTGGACAAGATCTTTTGCTTCCACACAAGATTTCTTTGGATTCAATGTAAATACTTACCAATAGCAAATGGAGAGTTTTAAAAATTGCATTTGTCTCCATGCCTACTTTGTGTAATGCAATTACAGCAGTACTTGATAAGAATGCTTAGCACAATATTTAATAATGATTGGCGCCAAAATGAGGAAAAAATTATTTTTCACGATTCTTTATTGTAGCGGTATTTATGTTTGGACTAAGTAGGTATACAACGTGTTCCATAAATATCGCAAAAGCTGGACGCGTCACTTATGTTGCACCCAGTCATTATCATCTACGAGTAATGTGCGCTACGAACGTTTTAAACAAAACAACAAAACTTTAGATTTAGTCCCTAAAATAATTTTATTCTTCGCTAGAACGGATTTATATATTTTGAATTAGTTGATATATTTTTTTTATAAAAAAAGGCGAGAGACGAGCTTACAGTCCACCTGATGGTAAGTGGATACTGTCGTCCATAGACATCCGCGATACATGCCATGTTGGCAGTCCAGAATGACAAACGTTGGCACGCCCCCGGATGCGCTGCCTACCTTTGCAGATTAACGAATGGATTGGGAAAATGGAAAATAGGAAGGTATAGGATGTGATGAGAATGGACTGTGGCATAGCTCACTCACTATCGAAACACGTACGTACATTGGGGAAAAATGATAAAGTAGGAAATGCAGTACATTTGAAGGTGAGACAATACATTCTGTGAGAGACATGTTTTAGGTTATGCGTTATTTAATCACACTTTGTATAATTTATTATTATTATTCATCAATGTGCAAATTAATTATCATTGATGTGAATGTCGATGTTTGTACCTACAGCAAAATGAATGAATTGTTCTAATAAAAAACGTACATGGACTTTACAAGACAATGAGAGGTATACAATAAGATCATTACAGTGTTATTACACATTTCTTATTAAAGTTATTAAGGTTATAGTGTACGTTATACAATAAGATTCTTTCAAAATGGCATCAATTCCAAAGTTTGAAATTAATATAAGTAGATTGTTCTACACCAAGACATTATTCACGAAAGTATTGGTAAAGAGGGACCTCTATTCGCGTTGAAATAAGTTCTTTATTACCGGGAATGTAATATGGAAATGTAATATTTCGGTTGTCTTGAGAACATGTCTTGTGTAACATGTATTCCATACTTACTAGGTATTTGGGTAGAATAGAGAAAGAATGGAGGAAATGCTACGGATTATAAATATGATCAGCCCACTTTTTACATTTTTCACATAATATTTATTTATTAAACGGGTCCAAAACGCGTATGTTTACGCGTTTACCTTTTTTATTTCATATTTTATTTTTCTCTGCGGTTGATTACACCTATGTATACGTTGACGTAATTAATTAATATGATCAAAATTAATCAAAACAGTATTTTGTTTTAGATAAAACTCCAAGAAGGACATTAAACAAAATCACTTGAATTATTTCTTAGGTTGTCTCAAACAAAAAATAAACAAACTTCTAATTCACATTTGAATACATTCGAATGTTGATTCGCCGAGAGACGTTAGAATAGCACCAAGATAGACCAAATAGATGGGCTCTTCCAGCGAATATCATAAAAGGCGACTGAAGGAGTTATCCTTTGTCAAAAACCGCTACCACTAAGGAACTACACCACCTCTGAAGGAGTAGACTCACCGACCTGTTTAACCAGCGTGACATTTTAAGGCCACAGGGCAATGTGCTTGCGGAAGCCCATGTCTAGTAGTAGATATTGAAAGCGCTGTTACGGTACGGTACATTTGAATACATATCGGATAGCTAACAAAATATCCGAGATAAACCCCGCACAAAAAGAAACGTCGTGTATATGCGGGACGCTAATCGTCGGCAGTTACATAATTGCATTAATTAGAAGCGTTTTACATTTTTAATTCATTTTGTAAAATTTAATATTTAACATTATTCAAACCAATAATAATAATTAACCAAACATTAGTTTATTGTATTGCGCCTGTTGCATTTATAACAAGATTGAATTTGCTATTGCCAATAAATAGTACGAGCACATGAAGTATGCAGTGGTGTTTACACAATATTATTAATGCATGCTATTATTTTAATGTAAGTTATGTATGTATTATAGCTGTTAATTTAAAGTTAGTGGTGGATGTTAATTAGTTTAAATTAATTGGAGTTTTAACCTTCAATATTTTAGCTGATTGCAGTGGATTCAGAACGCCGTTCTGTTAAATAAAATAAAATAATAAACACATATTTGCGAAGTATATGAATTATATCAATTAAATGTCACAGTGTTTTTGCGAACACCTTTAATACTACTTTAATAGTTAATAGTTACTTTAATAATTCTGCAAGGTTTTGCGAAAAGATTAGATTTTTTTTACAATAAGTCTAACCTGCATAATTATAAATTCAAAAACGCATATTAATTTTCCGCCTATAAATTAACTAAAAACGTGAATAATTTACACGTTCAGACGCGATTTAAAATATAAAATGTGTACAAAATGCGAAAGTTTAAAAAGCTTGTAAAAGGGTTACAGAAGCTTCTCAATGGAAAAATACAATCTAAATTCCACTGTTTAAACCAAAACGATGTTGAAGCCAATAAAGTTAGTAAATGATACCGTATACGTGGTGCAGTGTAATGCTGCCTAATCACCGTGAGAATGTTCGCTCTCTTGTGACTATAAACTTTGAGTACCATTAATAATGCACGAGTAGTGTGTGTGAATATGCCACAGGACTAAATTCCCTGGACATAAAAACGTAAATATTAACGTTAATTTGTATAAATAAATATTTTTTTACTAAAAAAGGCGGCATACGAGCATACAGTCCACCTCATGGTAAGTGGATACTGTCGTCCTGAGACATCCGCGATACATGCCAACATCAAGCAATGACAAACGTTGGCACGTCCCCGAATGCGCTGCCTACCTTTGCAGATTAAGGAATGGATTGGGAGAAAGGGTTAGGAAAAAAGGGAGGGATAAGATAGGATGGGAATGGGCTCGTGCATATCTCACTCACTTTCAAAATACGTAAGTATATTGGGGAAATACGATAATCATTAGCCGCTACCATCTTTTACTTTTCTTGGCTTTCTTTTCACATACAATCTTCCATTCTTCTCATTTAATTCGTATGAGGGTATCACATTCATTCGTATTTCATTAAGCGCATTGAGCGATCGATGCTTAATCGGGATTAAAAACGTAAAAACTACTCGACCGACTTTTGAGAAAAATATCCCACAAACATATAAGCTTTACAATAAGATTAAGGTTTAAAGGTATACCCTTAAATATATGTATATAGGTCAATCTCGCGCAACTCATCATATAAACATACAAACAGATCTTACGATTAATTACCGGCCACATATATTAAACCTACGCTAACGTGGGCGGACACTAGTGTTGTTATTATTCCTGATATTTTTCAATGTGTTAAATCTTTATTCACTTACGTATTTTAAGAAATTCCTTTGCACAGATGACGTCACGTGACATGTATAACAAAATTGAGAAAGGAAGAACGATTTATTTACCTATTTAAAATGTTGGTATTGTTAAAGGAGGGGAGGGGTTAGATAAATTATGTCCTTAAGTATATAAAGTTATTAAAATAAAACGATTTTTAGGAATCCACCTCTTTTGCACAAATGAAGTCTACAGCTTCTTCAGCATCGACATAGACAGTATCATCAACATCAAGGCTTAGCATAGTTAACTATAATAACTGTGTAGACAGACACATAGATGAGAGGACACGTATTACCGAAAGTTCCGTCAAATTCAGTTTAGTAGGTTGGTAAATTACCATAAAAGAAATAAAAAGAAAACCATTCGTTAATTGGTATTAACACTTATTGCTGGTAGCCAGTATTATACGTATACGGTTCCATAACTTACAACCTGTCAAGCGGCGCTAACCTTTGAAATAACAACCTACCAATTACCATAGAGAATATTCTCCAAGACAAACATAGGGTTCAATAGCATTCACCCTTCATTGCAAAGCGAGTGGAAAATCATGTTAACCAACCAAGAAGGAACCGCTGACCTGGAAACCAGTTTCGGACTAAAGATTAATTAGTTACAGCAAACGTCGCAGCTAATCTCGAAATCTGCGTCGGACCGAAATAAATAATTTGAGGTGGAAAATGCAGTTATATTTAATCGCATTAATTTTGTTACTCATAATTACTTAGCTGCAAGTGGCAAGATATTTCTTGCGCATTGCTCAGTTGTGGGAAAACTAGCATATGGGAGAGAGCTGTAGGATATAGACCATTGGAGTAAGACATTTGAACTAATGGAGGAAAAGAATAGCAACGGAACTGCTAAACAAAAAGTGAGTGTTTTTTTTTTATATCATCGTCTTAATTCAAACTATTACCTAGGTTATTTGAGAATTCGTTTCCCAGATATTGAGGCTTAATTTCAAAAACATACAATAAAAGTGAAATATTAAAACTTAAAAAGCATGTTCCTATTTAAACAGAATCTTGATAAATGAAATTATTAGTTTGAAAATTTCAACCAAAGTTCATAAGTTGATACCGACTAGAGTTCCTTCGCTAATGACGTCACAACGTCTTTATTCAAACAATATTCAAATATAATCAATATATATTCACATAGTTAAGGAATTGTAAAGTATGGATAGAAGGTACCTATGTATATGTTATTAAGATTATTTAAAACGAAAATAAAAAACTGTCTATTCAACAAATTAATCAATATTCTGCAATATTATTTCATTCTACAAAAATATTTCTAATGATTGCAGATTTAAGTCACAATTAGAAACACGTTTTTATTCTTTGAGCCATTTTTCTTCAAATTCTCATTTCCGCAATTTACGGGAAAGAAATGACAATTACAGACAATACTTTTGCTTCCTTTCGTTTGATTAAAATATCAGAAGTTGAAATATTAATACTCAATTGTATTTTAATTTAAGATTCTACAACAATAGGCAAGCGATTTTTTATCGAAGTTTAAATGTTAGCCATATTATATATACATATAATAAAATCGTCATTAAGACTCTTAAAAGAATATACATTTAATATTCTTTTAAGTATTTGCAGTGTTAAGTGTGAATGATACAGAGCTCAAAACCACTATTTGTTTGTCTTTCTCTCTCTGTCCCGCTGACTGTATGAACGCGCATTGAGTAAAAACCACTAGATGGATTTCAATGAAACTTAGCATAATTATAGCTTGTGTTAACATTTAGGGTACTTTTTATCCAGATCAATTATAACGTTCCCACGGGAATCAAGCTAACCACACACACCGCGCACGAAGTCGCGGGCACCAGCTAGTAAAAAATAAATTCACTAAAAATTATGAATATTTTTTGTTTTTAGACCAAAACCAAAGACAGACGTCGCAGCAAAGCCGAAGGTGCTCCTGCTGCGGACGAAATAAAGAAATTTAAGGAGAATTTACATCAGTCTGTCTCAACTGGAGAGTGAGTAAAGGATAAGATAAAACCAGTCCCAAGCCCGTTGTCTCACGAAATGTTATAGTAGGAAACGGTGGAGCAGTTTAGTTTATTTATTTCTTTAATGCAAAATTTTCGTATATAAATAGTAATAGGCTTTTGTTTATTACTCCTTTTGGACTAAACATAGCTTTTATGAATGCAGTTGTGTTAGCTACTTCTGTTTCAACAATTTCAAATTTGGTTTCGTAACAAGGGCGTTTTATTTTTGAGGAAGGCTCATAACGGTTTCATGTCCAATTCCTTCGCTATTCAAACAGTTACTCTCTGCAATTAGGGACTGACAGTAGGGAAGCATGTAATAAAAAGTGGTTTAATAAATTGCTTCGGGATTGTATGTACTATATATAAATTGTCAGAGTTAAGGATTTACAATCTCTGTTCAATTTTTCTCTTCTGTTCCATTGTGTATTACATATTAATTATATTAATCTATGCAAGAGATATTATTAAGTAATTAAGAATATATATGTATAAATGTACGTGTGTATAGGTGATCTTTTATTCAAATGAATAATATATGGCTGAGATTTAAAACACAAGATTACTCCAGACCTTTTAATCACAATGAAACAAAAAGAATGAGTAATAAAGTACGAGCCGCAGGGCAGCCTTAAGTACTTACAATCAAACAAATTGCTATAGTACCTACATACCTACTGACAGTATTTGTATGTAAAGAAGGGCACGGTCCTTCTGAACGTTCCTATAAAGCCTCAACATAAAGGATATTCTTAATTTCCGCTTTGCCCGCGCTAAGGCTTTACGAGAACGCCATTTCATAAAATGCTTTTATTACAAACTGATTGAAAAGGTGGCAGACCGAAAATTTAGTACATGAAAAATAAAAAGATTATAGAAAAAAACATCTTCTTTTTCTGTTCATTTGAAATAATAACCAGAATCAGCCATTTTTTCATCCACTGCTGTACATGGGCCTTCACATGCACACAGTCTTGTATACATGAGGAATGTGTGGCCTTAAAACGTCACCCTGGGAAAGAGGGTTGGCGTGTCCACTCTTCTAGAGGTCGTGTAGTTTCCCAGCGCTTGTGGTAGCAGTTGGTCGCCTTTAACGACACCGACAGGAAGAGATGGGGTGGTACTATTTTAAAATCGGGACATCGTAGGACTTAATTTTGTAGGAGGAGAGTGCATGCTGCATTTCCACGGCCACTGGGCGCACTCAACTGGCCACGTTACCCCTCTCTCACAGAAGGCTACCTTGAAATACGTACGTATTTCGGTAGTGAGTGAGATATTCCAGAGTCCATTCCTATCTCATCCTATCCGTCGCCATTTTCCCAATCCTTTCTCGTTTGTCCTAACGTTTGTCAGTCTGGACTGATGTTGGTATGTATCGCGGATGTCTATGGACGACAGTATCCACTTATTTTCAGGTGAACTGTATGCTCGTCTGCCGCCCTTTTTCTATAATAAAAAATAAACAATAAAGAAAACATCACACCGCCAGGTGTGATGTTTTCTTTATTGTTGAATAAATACACACGTTGAATAAATCCTTAAAAATGGGCTCTATTACAATAAAATTTAAACAATCTTAAGTTAGAAAGGGCATAACTTTACACTGTTCTTTATGAATAAAGAATACTTTTATTTTTTTTAAGAAAATTTACCTATTATATGTAAAAATTTCAGATATTTACTCATCAGCTATCATGGAATACTAATTAGGGTTCTAATTTTTTAACAGTTCAATTTTAAGTGACAGCGAAATCAATCCACAACCTGCAAATGAACCAAGGTCAACATCTTCATCTAAAGCGAGAGAAGCCCTTTTCATACCTACTAATGTTTTAGCCGAAATAGACGAATCTAAGTTATTTGAACTTAAAGAGGTACGTATGCAACATTTATGATATTAATATCACCAACATTTTTAGTTTACTAAGATGATAGGCGTGTAATTACTAAGATGTAAGTTACTAAGGTTAAAGTTGTTTGAAAATTTTAGCACGGTCACGTGACTGTGTGAAAATTACGGCTAGCGATTAAACCATTTTAAACCTACAGAATGCCCAAGCCTCGTATACATTTAAAAGAAATATATAACAGACGAAGAAAATAAATCCTATAGAAAGTTGCATGTTACCGTGACGCTAAATAATGAAAATAGGACTTTATTTACAATTTTTTAAGTGAAATTTTTATCATCATTAAGCGCAGTTTTCAAAATGAGCGACAGATGTCTAGCGTCACATGTTCCTTCCTCGATTTCCTTTAACGCATTAACACATGAAAGAATTGAGCTGAAATTTTGAATTTTGAAATCTTGAGGACCCGCAAACGGGCATAATACTAAGGTTCCTGTGGCAAAAGCTAGTAATTAAATATATCTATAAACAATCATTTCTATAAACAATACGATATTACACGAGATTGTCGTGTGTGTGTTTCTCAATTAAATATCAATTAATATGTAGTGTTCTCGATTAAATGTGTTTGTGTAGTGAAACAAAAATAATCAAAGCAAGTCAAGTCGTGTATTCAAGTGGATACAAGTCGTTTGTGTATTTCAGGCATTCTTACTATTTGACTTGGATGGGGATGGATGCATTGACCAAATCGACCTGCGTGGAACGCTGGTCAGCCTTGGCGAAAACATAGATGAACAAGCTGTAAAAAGTATGCTTGCAGAGGTTATTTTTATTTTTTATTATTCACGTTATTTTTCACAGCCCTTTTAACGTCTTACTGGCCAGGCACAGACCTCCCCTAGTGATTTACTAGGGCGTTTCGGGCCACCACGGCTTTCCACCACGGGGGACCAGTGCGGATTGGTGGATGCATAGCTAGTGATATATTTTTTTACATATACCTTTTTAATATATAAGGTCTAACAAAAATAATGTAATATATTCTAGTATTCCATTCAGTGGGTTATATTGTTATTTAAAAAAAAAATATTAATTTGACAGTCCAAAGCCTGTAAAGTTTGATGGAAAATTAGAAACAAAATTAAACTATCAAATAATAAAAAGTTCAATTTACTAAATATGCGTAAGTACGTATGAATTACGAAAGCAATTCAAAAATCCAAGCGAACGGGTATGGATATTGTCATACACACAAATCAATCGCTAATTATTTAGTTTAAAATTAAATGAAAACATTTTAAATACACTTACATTTTTAGTTAGATATAATAGTTTTATTGTATAGTTTTATTGTATTGACATATTAAAATATTTTGCACTATGTTCCTAGAACTTTATATATATATATATTGAAATTACTGTTCAGTTTAATACTTTTGATTTTAGGATCGTCAAAATATTAATCTCGATTTTTTTGGTAATCTTTCTGGTATACGAAATAAAGAAGCGATTAAACAAAAAGGAAAATTTCCCGTTAAGCGAGGTTTTATCATCCTAAGCCGCCAAGGGAATTTCGCTGTATCAAGTTTTGTTCATGATACTTGATAAGTTTAACATTTCCTCAAGGATTTTTCTAAATACCAACTTTGTTTGAGTCGATATAGATATTTGGAAATGGGACTAGAATATGAACCAAAAATGATAAAAAAAACAATTAGGTATGTAATATGAAATACGCTGGGTTTTGGGCTCGACTGAAAAGACCTACACTGCGCGGCGCAGTATCAACTGATTCAATGTGCTGCTTTCCATACCATTAAAATTGTTGTGCAGTTAAAAAAAATAAACAAAAATACCCTAAGATACGATCTATGTTCGCGTCGAGAAGACAGTATTCCGTGAAATAAATTAATAAATAATCAGAACACACATCGCCAGTGCCGGAAAAGTGTCAGTGTATGTTTCTGGGAATCTGTATACTCATCAGCTGAGATCAAGTAAACTCAAAAATTTAAAACTTTCAATTAATTACATTAACATGTAACCGAGCATGTACGGACAAACTCCAAATGAGAACAAAGTTGTTACTTTAACATATTAGGTGGTATTGACATAGAAATAAAGACGAAAATGAAGTGAGCTTCAAAAGTAAAACTCTACAATTAAGTACAATTAAAATTAAATTTACCTAACAATCGTCGGGAGTAATTCGCTGGAAACAAAACAAGGGGGGCCTATTCATCACTCGCGGAAGTCTTAAAACAGATACAAACTTCGCTTTTCTTTTAAGTCGTTCTAAGTATTGTTAGTAAGTTTAGAGTTATTTAAGAGAACCTGTCGAAAGAGGCTTCTAAGCCGGTGTCAACGCGGTGACGAGGGCAACGGAATGGACAAAGCACTTATTTAGACGGCGATCAATACAAACCTTTACGTATAGAATTACTTTAGTGTATATATAAATTTAATAAGCGTTTGGATATTTAATGTGGTTTCTTTTATTAATACTATTCATTTATTTATTTTCAATGGAAATTCAATACTTTGTGATATACAAGTACACATGAAAATAATAATATGTAACATACATAGGTGTCACAAAAGTTATACTAAATTTCCACATCTAGTGCTTTGTATTAGACGGGGCCTAATGCTTACAAAAATCTATACATATAATAAAATTACAGAGCCGTGTCTGTACATTCAATATTTTTTGAAGAATGTTTTCGCAGTGTAAAATTTGAACGATACAGGGCCCAAAACAACTATTTTCGTAATTTTTGTCTGTCCGTCGGTCTGTCTCTCTGAACTCTTATTACGCGAAAACTAGACAGCTTTCAATGAAACTAGGAATAGTTAAAGCTTGTGTGCCGGGTTAACATATAGGGTACTTTTTATCCATATCCATTATAGAATCCTCACGGGAATCACAAGTTCATGCGAACGAACGAGCTGCCACCGCTGGTAAAAAATAAAAAACATTATTGGAACGAAGTTCCTTTACGCGGCTTGCGGTAGGTGTGATTCGAGAGAAAATGTAACGTCACGTAAGATTTTTAGCCTTTCTCTTTCTAGCCATTCTCTCGCTCGGACACGGTATGGTCGCGATTCTCGCGATCGTGTCAGTTCGTCCGTATTCGGTAAACTTCGATATACACATACAGATTTTATTTCGAATTACATTCGGAGTTTAAAAAGATGCGTGAGGATCTTCGTTCCTAACGGGGGTCCCCTGACCGCACACGTTTATTTTTTAATCAGTGGACTGAGTTCTTTCAATAAAGAAACACCTTGCTAGGGCTCGTCTTATCGTGTGCAGGATAGTCTCTTTATTAGCTCAAATATAAAACACATGCAAGACTGTAAATTAAGGGTTTATCAGTCATATTTATTAGTGCAATGTGATTTTATTTTAAGAGCAGCGATACCGTAGTATTTATTCTTGTCTTTCATTCATGCGATCGTAATTCAAACTCCAGTCCGTACAACTGAGTTTCTGTTTAAATACGTATTTTTAAAATTATTATTATATCAGTGATGAAAGAAAACCCACTTAGCCCGAAAAATATTGGACATTTGTATCCACCAATCCGCACTGGGTCTACGTGGCGGATTATGATCCGAAATCCCATAGTGATTAATCGATTTATTTTACGATGATGTGCTATCCCATTAATATTATAAATGCCAAAGTTTGATTGTTGGTTATTCAATCACGTCGAAACGACTGAACCAATTTCGTGGAAACTTGTTAGATTGTAATTTGGATTAACACAGGCTTCTATTCATGTAGACCAAGCAAACAAAGTCGCGGGCAAATGCTAGTTACTTAATAAGCGACAAAACAGGAGTATATGGTAATCCGGATAGATACTATTTATATCCAATGAATGTTGAAGTGAGAACGGAATTGATCCCAAATATTCTACATAAAGATAGATAAATATTGAAAATGTACAAACCGTAAAAGTAACCGTTTTGAATATATTTAAACTTATTTAAATGTTTAAAACGTGCTGTTAAAGTAAATATTGGACCCGACAATCACAAATTTAACAGAACATGCCCGTATATTGATTAACGTGTCCAATTGGGATTCAACCTTTTTAAATAAAATGTTCATATTGTGTAGCGTTTAATTGTTCAAGGGAAAGAATTAATTCAGTCTATTTCAAATGAATAAAAATGCAAAAAATAACAATTATATGAAAATAATGACTTTTCTAGTTATTTACTTGAAGAGACTTGATCTCTGCAGTGGGACGTTAAAAGTCCTGACATTATCATCACCATCCTAAATGACTTTTCTTTAAATATGTTTTCTCTTCTTCTCCATATGGCACTTATTTAAATAATCTCTTTGTGGGTAAAGGTAAGTAAGTAAATATAGCTTGTATAGTTTTAATAAATTGCACAATTTATTAAAACTACTATAATCATAATTCCTATAATTGTTGTGAATTGTAATGATAGTGTAATTATAAGAATGAAAGTGAAAAGTGAAATATTTTGTTTTTCGCCACGAAATTATACTAAATAATCTGTCAATTAAAATTTTAAATGATGATTAAGTATTTTCAACGAATGAACTCGACGCTAAAAAGTGGTCAGCAAATGATCTGCTCTAATGAAAAAAAATGAGAAGCAAAGGTGAAAAGGAGAGAAGTAAAAATATTCACGAATTTACTACTGATTAGCCCGTTTGGTAGCGGTCCAAAAGGTTCCAGGTTCGATTTCCGTTCGGGCACACGTTTGTGATCGTCCGTCTGTGTTTCTAGACACAATGAGTTCCAGTGTGGGCCATTGAGTGTGGCGTTAGTTATTTATTAACAATGAAAGGTCTTTTTCTCTAAGTGGAATAATATCGGCTAATGATAGATCAATTGGTATGCATTGGTTTTGAATCTTGATAAACGGTTGTAGTCGTATGCAGATCTGTACATACATAAGTATATAAATGTTGTATTTAATGGGCCGGAAAAAGTAGGGATCATTAACAACTAGTGTTGGTAATGCTAGCTGTCCAACGATTGCCGGTGATTTCGCCCACGCAATATAATCAGCCCTTTAAGTACCCACTACTGGAAATGGGCCTTCTCATGCATATTGTCTTGTGCATGAGGAATGTATGGCCTGGAAACCCCATGCTAGCCAAGCGTGTTAGCCAGTTCATTCTTTTAAATGTGGTGTAGTTCCTCAGCGCTTTTGGTAGCCGATTAGTTACCGCTCAGTCGCCTTTTACTACACCCACGACAAGATATGGAGTCACGGAACGCTAGCGTAGGTTTAAATGATAAGCTCTGCTTATTAGCTTATATGAGATGCATGTCTGTGTTAATAAATATAATTTTTAACAGGCTCCAAACCCGCTTGACCTTGATGGCTTCGTCAATCTCCTTGGTTACAAGACCTTGGAACTTGACTCCGAGGAGACCCTTCTAGCCGCATTGTCCCGTTGGGATCGAGATAACTCCGGATTCATTTCTGAGGAAAGGTATTATGAATATTGTTTATAATGCTTCTAAAAGTTTTGATAATGGCAAATATCTTGCCAGTAAGGTGTCTTTATCTTTTTGACAGGCAGACCTTTCTCTTGTTAGAAAGGCATTTGTAATACCAAAAAATATTTAAGTACACCGAATATCATAGAAACGAGACAGAGACAGAGAATCTTTAATGAAGTCTCTAGAAAAACTGGTATTGATAACTGTTGTTAATTTATTGTAAGAAAAGCACAAAAGACTACCGTAAAAAATGTACTGCATTTCCCACTTTATCCTATTCTCCCAATGTACGTCCGTGCTTCTGTAGTACAGTTATGCCAGAGCTCATTCCTATCCCATCCTATTCCTGCCCATTTCCCCGTAATGTTCTCCAAATCCATACCTAAATCTTCAAAGGCAGCGCATCCGGGGCGTGCAAACATTTGTCATTCTGGATTGATGTTGGCATGTATCGTGGATGTCTATGAGGATATCCACTAACCACCAGGTGGACTCTGTGCTCGTCTGTCACCTTCTTTCTATGCTGAAAAAGAGAATCATATTTTATTTATTAATACAGGTAGTTTTGATTAGTAGTTGTCAGCATTAACAAAATATTTAAAAAAAATGTAAAAGAAAACAGTAAGTAGTTTTAAAGTGAAGCAGACTTTAAGATTTTGCTATTAACCTTCAACGAAGCATTAACTAATTTTCACCTTACCTAAATGTATTACGGCCTCCAACAACGAAATAGGGTAACTTGTCTAATCTCAACGGTATTGAACCGAAACACCTACGAACTTCGTCTGGTTATTAATTAAATATTTATTGCGTAGTTCCTAACAACAATCAGTTTTCTACCAACAATTGCTCAATTGGGTATTTGATTTTTTTTTTTTTGTTATAAATGGAAAGATCATATATAAGTTTTATAACAAAACTATTTTTTTTTTTTTTTTTTGCAATAATTCATATTATATCAAAATAAAAATTAATTTTTGAATCCAGTACTGAAGACCCGCCGACCGCTCCCGAACAACCCCGAGCGCGCGTGACGTCATAATGTTAGTTTTCACTCATTGCAGTTTACAGAGATATTAAGTACAGTGTTTTGATCTATTTGATTCTGTTGTCATTGTTAAATACTCAAATATATATTGAAAATGTCGAACCTCAAAAGTTATCGTTCTTGTTTTGTACCATTATGTAAGAATACTACAAAAACAACTCCTGACAAAATGTTTTTAAATGTTCCGCAAGATGAAAAACGTCGAAACAAATGGTTTCAAGCAGTGCACCGAGATAATCCCAAAACAAAATCGAATTTTTTTTGTTGTGAAGATCATTTCGATGTAAGTATTTCATAACACCATTGTTATTAATTATTATTTATCTAAGTCTACAAATCAAATAAATAAATTTTTTAACTGGACTCTAAATCATAACCTTTAAAATCATTGCATTAAAAAATTTCCTATTGATAATTTAAAGTGCTTAAATAATAAATTCATGTATCTTTATCTAATGATTGGGATTCAATTTGATATTTTTATAATTTTATAACGTTCTAGCTTATGTATTAGACTAGATTAAAAAATTTTAAGTTTTTTTTTCTAGCTAAAAGATGATATGGAAAATTATATTTATTACACAACAATGGGAGGTAAAGCAAAGATTAAAATTGATGTGGTACCACACAAGTTTGACTATCAACCTAATCGTAAACGACAAGGCACCACAATGATTATTAGACCAGCTGCAGAAAAAAGACGGACTTCTGTTGGCTACTTCTGTTGGTGTCGGATCTTCACTTCTGCGATGGGTCCACATAAGTAATGCTAATGCATGTTTGCAACCACCTGTACACACAATATAGAAGATTATTATTGTTTATAACATCAATCAACTTGAGTTTAATAGAAGTATAAATTACCTGCTGAAGCTGCGCAGTCATGCCATTGAACATCCTGAATTTTTCTTGACTTTTCATTAATAGTTAAAGTAACTGAATAAGCTTTACTCCGAACTCGATATTCTGGACATACCCGTCCTTTTACAATACAAATACCATTCTTACGACTAAGTTGAACATAACCTATAGCTTTGTCGCCGTAACTCTCACGTGATGCTCTACAATTAATGCAATAAATAATTATATTTAATACAATGGAGAATAAATACTTAAATATTTTCATTTATAATATTATTTTTTAACAGACTTACCTTGATGCCTTGGCACCTCGAACTTCAGCAGAATTGAACCGAACGTCATTTTTTTAAAAATTGGTTATCATAAATATATCAACATCAGGAATATTATCAGACTTTGCCTTTATAAATCCTTTATCACACATAGCTTTAACATTATGACGTCACAACTATGGTGACCAATCGTGGCGCGTTCATAGTCACGTGATTTTTTTTTAAATTTGATCAATTTTTAATTGTTTATAATTAATTGAAAACAATTTTTTTTAAGTTTTTCTCATTAAATATTAATATTATTCATAATAAAGTTTTAAAATACATAAAAAAATCAATATTTTTTTTTTTCAAATTCCCAATTCTAATAAATTCATATGAATACGTATTAAGTATTTAATAAATTTATTCACAATTCCATAAAAACGAAACTGACAATAACAACATATTCTTGACTCTGTACAGTTTAAAATATTTGAATAAATCTTAGTCATCAGTCAATTTTGATATTTTTCGTAAGTTTTAACAAAAAAAAATGTTTAGGCATTTGTCGATCTTCATGAGCCCTTAACCGAGACTATTTTAAATGTATACACTGTCGTAATTTTGTAACTACATACATTGACCCGATTTGTCTTATCTACGCACGATTTGTTTTGTCTACGCACGATTTGTCTTATCTACGCACTTAATTCAGATATAGAGCCACCTTTTTTTGTCCAAATTAATTTCAATCCGTTAAGAAAAGCGTCCAAAACTTCAAAACTGAAACTTCAAACTGTTAAGAAATTTCAAAATTGAATGGTATTTAAAATATTGGTCACCCTAATTCACAATGTTTATGAGAAGATGGAAAGCTATTTAAATTATTCCAACGCTTTTATTGTCTCTAGCATTTATAGGTAAAGCGACCCACGAGTGCTTTCTTTACTGTGTCTGCATAGAGATTTGTTCGAAAACCTAAGACAACATTATTTATTATTCTTATCAGGCAGCGCTTCCATCACTATTAAAGAATCTTATGGACCGAACCTTCCGTAATCCTTAAAATGTCGTTAAAATTTTTAACAGTAAACGGGCCTATTTTTCGATGCTTTTTTTGTTCTCGTAGGGCGTTTTTAACATGTCCCACAATTTGTTTAACAATTTCTCATTTAGCATAAATGTCGCATAAATGTTTCGTAGCTCCCCAGGACCGCTTTAAATCATCGCCAGGCAGGTTACCCGACAAATACATCATGCGAATACCAGAAAATGTAATTTAATCTTGATCCGCTTTGTTTATGGATCCCCTGAGATATGTGGGATTCAACGGGTACGGCCTTTTCGCGACTATTAAAATATCATATTTTTTATAAGGGATTTTGGCGTGATTTATTAAAAAAAATGCCTGGTCATTGTGGTACTTATTGGTTAATAGATATTAAACGACCATTATCAACGATAACGTCCCAAATAAGTCCTGGATGCCACTAGCACAAGACAGAGGCAAATGGTGTAAAAGAGAGGAGATAAACCTGCACTAGACTAATAAAAAAAAAGCTAAGGATATTAATGATGAGACCACCGTTCTTTAATTTGAGACTTATTACAATCGCTTATATGTTACGCAGACTTGCGACACAAATTATATGATCCTTACGACAACTATGTTCTATCTGATCTGACTACTACAACTTCTATCTGACTACGGCGAAGTGAAATATGTATGATAATGTATGTACGAGTATAGGCACTTCAGTTACTGTACCGATTTCAACAAATGAAGCGTAAATTTATTCGTCTTGATTACATGATGGAGTTCATATTAAAATCAACTTTCTAACATTTTCGCAAGATGTTAAAGTTGTTAAAACATCAAAATATATTTCTGAAAGTACACATTGTTAGTTATGTAATAAAAATGTTAATAAAGAAAATTGTTTAAACTTTAAGCGAATTGCCAAACAAAACAGGAAACGTGAAGTTATAAATTATAGAGTTATTTTTCACTGCTATCCTAACAATTTACTCTCTAAAGTTTATTAAAATTCCCAATGTAATCCGCATTTTACGACACTGAATAGGCCTTCTCGTAATTCTCCGAGAAAATTTCAAGTGGAGACGAATATGGAAACAACCTTGTTCACGGTCGTAAAATAAAATGTTTTATAAGCCACAAACCATTGTAACCCGTCCTGTTACAATGGTTTGTGGCTTATAAAACATTCAAATTTATCGTTACCCGTTGCAATATATATAAATAACTTCAATAAGGAAAAAACACTACAACCTTTTAAATCAAGCTTGATTAGAACGACAGCTGTCAAAGTGCCTCGAATAATGCTCAATAAAAATAATTACCCTATAAAAACCTAAAAATCACAGACAATTTTAGCAATAGGTACATGCGCGTATTATTTTATTTGTAAAGCCTGCCCAGAAAAATAAAAAACTTGCTGTGGGGGCGCCATATATGCTTTTTTGTTATTTAGCTAGTTAGTGTTGTCAGTAGAAGATATTAGTTCTATTAGTTTTACGCATCATGGCGAGGTTTTTTATTTTCTTGGTCAGGCTATAGTACAAAACACTCAGTCGATAAATAAACACATCACCTCCATTTGATCATTATTGTCACATTACTATTACTAGTAACATTACTAGGCACTTTGACAGCTTTCATTCTAATCAAGCTAGATTTAAAAGATTGTAGATAATCAATTGGTAGATAATAATACTGGTGTTAAATAGATGGCCGAGGAGCAGATGGTTATCTGTCACCTTCTTTTCATAAAAATGTCATAGTTTAATACTTTGAACATTACTGAGTATTGAATATTTTAATATTGTGAAGTTTCAAAGATGTTTCGTAATGTTTAATATAATTTATAACTTTTAATAGCAACAGTGTGTGAAAGAATACTAAGCAATAACTATTTAATTCATAATTTTACAATATTTAAAAAAATATTTTAATGCACTCTGGATAAATGTCATACATACTTTCTGCATACACGTGTACATTATTGAATATAGTATTAAAGTTTAACCCATTCATTGTAAATTTCGTCCATGTGATCGGCTAAATATAAAAAAATATTTTAAATTTTTCAACACAATTGTAACAAAATTGATTAAACTCCGTTAACATTATGTATTAATATTTACATAATCACTGACAATTACGCCGTCAACAAGTTACCACGAACGATTTTACACGTAAACATGTTTACTTCATCTCTAATATAACTTTGCGCTTTAAATAATGATAAAAGTTCTCCGTGTAATGTGTTAAGAGTATTCGTAATGGTAATTTTGATCAAACTTTACAACATTGATCATATAAATTCTATAAGACGTAATAAAAAGTTATCCTTAACGTTACAAACATTTTTACATAAAACCTTTATAATGACATTACTAATATTTTATTTATTATCATACAATTGATAAAAGATGTGGGTGAAAGTGACCGAAAAACAAATCAATATCTACCGACATACTTGAGATATATCTAAAATTAAATGTTTTATTTCATAGATATTTTAATATTCAGGCAGATAACGTCAAAAACGTTAGCGAACCATGACATAGACAACCTTTATATCGGAATCCTTTATTTGTTAAATTTTTTTTATATTTTTTTTTTGTAAAATAACCACATCGCTTTAGCAGTTACAATTGCTTATAACGATAATGATAGATCATAACAAATACATTGTCACAAATTTTATGTTTGTTGGTGATTTGGGACGATATCCATACATTTTTTCCCACGTTATATAATTATTAAATTTCTAGTACCTATACCTGCTTCCATTTCAACTAAGTAGACCCTATCACTTTCATTAACAGTGATTGTTAACAGAAATTGTATTCATCTATAAAATTTAATGTAGGACAGTATATTTATAATTTAATTTGTGTAACTGTTGATGTTTCTATAATAAAATAAAGATAAATTGACATACGCATTGAACAATAAATGTAGATAAGAAAATACTAATAAATTATTTGACTTCAGTAATTCACTACTTTTTAGTTTCTACTTAGGAAAGTTATGACCTTTACTGAAGGTGCTACATTAGCTTACTTTACAATTGGTTATGTCTCCACAGCTGTATAAGGGCCTCTCCCAAGGCTTGCCACCACATACGATCTTCGGCTCTTCTCATCCTGACCATGATTTTCTCCAATTCGTCGGTCCATCTGGCCGGTGGGCTTCCCGGCTATATTGCATATCTTCAATTAAATGTTATGTATTTTCTGTAGGATCCGACATGACTTAATGGCATGGGGAGACCGTTTCACCGTAAAAGAGGCCGACTACGCGCTTGATGAAGCTCCAACAGTTCAGAAAGGAGGTGTCACCATGATCGACTACGTACGGTTTTGCAGCCAATTGTCTGGCTTAAAAAAGAAAAACAAAAGCGAAGGATAAATTAGCATTACACAATGTTCAACGGACATGTTTGTTCGAATTAACTATTGGTTTTAAGAGCAAAATGTATTCGAATCTGCTTATTGCTGCGAACATATTAAATTCGCTGTTAGCACATTGTTAAATAATTATTCTATAAATGAGTGTGTTTTAATTAAAATTCATATTTACGAGTTCTAGATTTATTGTTAATGAAATTCGTATATTTAAAACCAATTACAACAATACAATGTGAAAGCTGGAATCATTATGACGTTTGTATATAAATAGTTACTATTATATTACTTTAATACTACTACTGCTTCTACTATCAGCCTGAGTCTCTCCACTGCTGGATATAGGCTTTCCGTTCTTCTCATCCCGCCACTACCGGCGACTTTCTTTAAGTCATCGGTCCACGTGACGGCCTCACACACTACGTTTTTCAATATGCAGTGTCCACTCGAGAACTCGCCAACTCCATCGGTTGACAGTCCGGCGACAGTTGTGACCCGCCCATTGTCACTTCAGCTTACTGGTCCTTTGATTACACCTACAACACTAGGGGGCATGCACCCCGCCAGCCTTGCAAAATCCTATTCACAGCTTTCTTGAAGAAACCCATATCGTATAACTATATCGATGACTTCAATTATTCTATGAATTTCTTTGTTTTGGATCCATCGAAGAAACTCCGAGAATAGGTCTTTCCGTTCGTCTCTAAAATATTGCTAAGTTCATTAAAAAGATATCACTTCTAGCGAAAGATGGTAAGGATTTTTATAAAAGTAAAGTTGAGGCTTTTAGGAAGGAAACATTTTCAAAAGGACTCCAGCAATATTGAAAAGTTTCAACAGGTAATAACTGAGTGTCGGCAATTATTAAAATTTAGCCGGCTTTAATATCCGCGTTTTAAAAATTTACTTCAGAACTTTGATCATTCATGAGATTTATTTCGGAAATAATGTTAAACAACCTGAGTGCTCATTTCGTATTTTCAAACTGTTGCATCACTTTCACTGTACTTTTTGGTGTACAATAGAGCGTACACCGATGTACTCGTACTTATATAAAACGTGGTCAGTGGTTATTTTGTTTTTAATTCTTACTAGAAAATTTTGTCACAAATCCAAAATTAAAATGGTGTTACAATATAATACAATCATTACACGCAGTATTTTACCTATGTAACATATGTACACGTGTACTCGTATGTAACGTACAATTTAGTATTATTTTATTTTTATTTTAATGGATTCTTCAATCTTAAAAGCAAATCATTTTATACATACATATACCAATGGTTTTGGTAAATTGAATGAGAAGTCATCGGAATCGATAAACATTACCTCTGCTATTACCAATCATTCAAAAAGTACGTGACATTCTCGCAAATGCTTTTAATGCTATAGCGTACTCACTCGAGGTGCTCCTTGTAAATGTCGAAGTCTGTGAAGACGAGCTCGACGATCTCGTGGGGTGCGGCGAGGAAGGTGTACAGGAAGCAGTCGAGACGCGCGGGGTAAGGGCGCGGGTAGTCGGGACTACTGAACGTGCCACGCTCCTTGCCGTACGTCGACGTGAAGCGGATGCACGTACAACCTGCCACAATTTTTCTATTAAAACTATTTCATCGACATCATGGAAATGGAGAAATTTTAACGTTGTCCCAACCAATATCTATTGTCTAACCAAACATTATTGCGATTACGAACTTTTAGCTTATAGTTTTTTTATGAATAAAGGCAGCAGACGACCATACAGTCCACCTGATGGTAAGTGTATACTGTGGTTCATAAACGTCTCACTCACTACTGAAACACGTACGTAGATTGGGGAAATAAGATAAAATGGGAAATGCAGTACATTTCTAGGTTATGTGCGAGAGTGGTAACGCGGCCAGTCGAGCGCGCCCAACGGATGCAGGAATGCAGCGTGCACTCTCCCCCTCCCAAAACTTCAATAATAACTTCAACGTGCTCTAACAGAATGAACAGGTTAGTTAAACAACTTTGTATTTTCAGTTGGCACACCCAGCCGTCTATAGAATATATTGATAATAAGCTGCAAAGGAGTTTGTATTTGTTCGTACGCTTAATTGGCCAATTCTATAGTGAAACTGGACACAACTAATAAATAAGTTGGTACTGAAACCAGTTTATCTAAATATTACAGCGACATCAAAGACAAGTGTTACATTGTTTGAGAAAAGGAACCTTATTGTCTGTAGTAGTTTCTCAGATCTTGAAATCTTAGTGAAGTCTTAATCAGGGGTTGCGGAACGTCTCTATTTAAACAGAATTTTGAAACAATGAAATTTGTAGTTAGAAATTCTTAACCAATGTCAATAAATCCCTTACGATAGTAAAGTCCCTTTACTGCGATAACGTCACAAATACTTACACCACAGGGGGCAATTCTATTATCATGTACTACTTAATTTTACGTTTCAATTGTGTTTCAGGTTTAGTAGGTAGATGTTTGACTTTGATTACAAACCGTATTCTACTAATCATTATTAAACCCTACAACACTAGACCGTTCCCCCAACCATTATTACCGTTCAGTTCTAAAATGTGTGAAAACCGCTCTTTGACAATCCAAATCATCCAAATATCTCCCTTTTGTAGTTTAAAATAGATACACCTTTTATTAATAACTTATTTTTATTTATGTAATCTATGGTTATATAAATAATTGATTGTCCTTTGTTATTATTGATTGTGGCACGTTTAAAACTCTTTTTGTGCCAATATCACTTTTTTGCTATCTAAATATGACCAATAATGTTATCATAGTGTCATTTTGTATAGTTTTTCGATTAAAAGAAAACTTAACTATTGCAATTAGTGGAATACTAAAAATGACACTTAGCACAGTTTTCGCTAAGGTTCAGCTTAAATTGAAGTTAAGTTAAGCTTAAGCTAAAAGTGACCGTTTTATAAAAGTAGAATCTGCCCCCTATATCTAGTGGTAAATGGCTATAAGTACAGAAGCAAAGTGCTGACAACGCACAAACACGTCTTCCCCGACGCAGTAATTCTTAGCTCGGTAAACGATCTACAGCGCTGAGGCAAACAAGTCGTTATTCTTCTACTCGCAGCTAGTGTCTATAACAGGCTCCGTTCAGCTGATCATGGTATTTGTATTGACTTATACTTTTTAAAGGGCTCATTGGATTAGAGTTTTATGACGTCATATAATCGAAAGCTTGATTTTTGTGATAAAATTTGTAAATAATAAAATTAGAGTACAAACTATGATGTAATTTTTTATCTTTTTTGTCACACGGTGTTGCTGACACCCAACTAGCTCGAAAGAAGTTGTGTGAAGTCATTTATCCCTTAGTATCACTCGCTATCTCGAGTATACATATGTACACTCGTGGGGGGCCTAGTAAGATACTAAATTTTTAAGAACCAATAACTTTTTTTTTGTTATGTTTCAAAAATTGACCGATAATAAATATAGGAAAATAATTTGATTAAGATTTACAGAATTAAAATATTTCTAGCATCCAAACAAAAATCTCCTATTTAAAATCTCCCGTATTCATGCCCTAATTCGATAACGAAAAGGAGATTTTGTTGAATTTAGTTGATTTAGTTGATCAAGTTGAAAACTTATTTTAGTATACTAATTTCTCTTTGGTATTCACACTAAATTGTCATACAGAAATAAAATTATAAATATGTATAACAACTTAGAATAAGACCAGTGCAGAAATAATCTCGTATCACTTTTTTTAGTTTCTATCAGCTTTATGGTGGTAAGTGTCGTCCATATTGTCGTCCATGGACATGGCAATACATGGCGATATCAGTCTAAAATGACAAACGTATGCCTCCACATGCGCTGCCTACCTTTTGAGATTTAAGAACGAATTACGATAAATGGTTGAAAAAATGGGGAGGTATAGAATAGAAAGGGATGAGACTGAGCTCTCTCTGGCATATCTCACTAACTACCGAAACACGTGTATACATTGGGGGAATAGCATAGAGTGGAAAATGCAGTACATTTTACGGTAGTCTTCTGAGTGCGCCCAGCGGCCGTGGGTTTGGAGCGTGCGCCTTTCCCGTAATAGCCAGCGGGTATTACTAGCATAATATCCACTGAAGGTTGTAACACAAACGAAATTATATTTGAATATTTGTTTGTAATTTGTTTGGTAAATATCAAATAAAACAAATATGCTTAAAGTTTTATATTTTACGTTGCATAAATTTCGGTTGCAACTCTCCCATCGGGCATGCCCTAAATTTTGTACTGTGACGCAAAGGAGCGTTAACTGGGGCATAATTGTATTTCCAGTTGTATTTCCAATATAATTTAGCAATTACTTGGATCAGTGGGTTTATTTACTGTCATACTCATTTGTTAAATTAATGATAAACACTTTGTTTTTTTTTTAATTTGATATATAAATTGGAAAGTAAAACATTTTATTACTCGTAAGGTGGGAGTTCAAATCCCGACCAGTATCACTAGCTGACTTTTTTAGTTTTCGGTACGTATGGCGCAAAACAAAATAAGCACTTGAAATGATAAAAAAACAGACATTTCCTAATATAAACTATCGTAAAATATCAATAGTTTTAAATACAGCTACTTATTGTAAAAACCCTACTTTTTAAACAAAAAGTAACTTAACATCCACAAATATAAAGAGATTGTATGTTGAAAGCGTAGTATAACAAATGGGAGAGAGTACCTATAATTACAAAGAGTATGTTTCATTTTTTTATTTTACTGCTGAACACGAGGTGGTATTCCTAGGCTGGTTAAATTCAGAAAATAAACTGTTTATGCGGTACATAGTACACCCTTTTGTTTATTAGTTAATTATTATTTTTGGAACCACTTTAAACATATATAAAAGTACACATACATGAAAGTGTGTCTAAAGGTAATGAAAGTAAGGCAATAAAAAAGTGACGGTATTAAATATCTAACGGTATTAAAGGCGATTATCATTCAAAAGTGTGAAAGTGTCCCTTCTAGTAATAAACCTTTATTACGTTAACATTTAAAAAATGGCTCCCGTGTGTTTGAGGCTGTGACTGCAGGTAGGACGGCTGCGATTAATCACACGAACAGAGTAGACTGTTGACTTGTGCAAATAGGCAACAGCATATGACCGTGACGTCTTATTGTTAGATGGGCTACTCTACCATCCTTAGAAAAGTGCATCTCTACCACAAGTGCATTTTGATTACATTCATGAGAAATGTAACAAAAATGGTAAAATTTTCATTAAAATTAAGCTGGAATCTTGGAGTTTTGGTTAAAGCAAAAACAATGAACATTGTTTTTGCTTTTTGTTTGTTTTTAATTTTCGAATGTAGCGTTACTTACGCTATCGTTAAAAATGTAACTAATGACCTTTCTTCTTGATTGGGCAGTATTTGCTTCTTATGCCAAACAAAACATAAACTGCCATATTTAATGTGCTATTCATGTACACTTACTTATGTATGCCTTGAGTCGATCTGTGGTCTAAGTTTCAATTAACTAGCTATAACGTTATCTTAATTAACTATCTTTGCGATTTAATCAGTCGAGGCCCACCTACGAATTAATTTACAAATTGAGTGATCCCCGTTTAATCTGCTATCAATATCTGGTTCTTAGGAACTAGTCCGTGGGCACGACTTCACTCGCCCATTTTTCACATTTGTGAAATATCCGCATTGACCGATATAATTTTGGTTCATACACAACTTTCGGAACGATTTTATTATCCTACTCCCAAACCATAACCAACCCTCTTTCGTCCATTGATGGATATAGGCCACGTCATTCCCGTAGTCTTGTGCATGAGGGATTTATAGCCTTAAAACACCACGCTGATCAAACGGGTTGGCGAGTCCACTCTTTTAGAGGTGGTGAAGTTCCTCAGCGCTTGTAGTAACAGCTTTGTTATCCCTTAGTCGCCTTTTACAACACCTACGAGAAGAACTTATCACCGATTCGCGATCCCGCTGTACCCTTCCAAAGCAACACCCTAAACCGAGGTCCGTTCCTTCCTCCGATCAACTGGCGGGGGACCCTTAGGCTCGTTGCTGCACACACTTTTTGCTCATCGTTGAGTGCCTTTTGCGCTTGCCCTAAACCATACATGTCCAGTGACTTGAAAATAAGGCCCAAAAGAATTTAACCATTCCGAAAAAAAAGAATCCACTAGAAGAGGTAGAGTGGTGCTAATGTCCGCCGACATCACACGGCCATCTTAATCCTGACTAATATTGAAATATGAACATTGTTTGTAAACTGCGTAATAAATCAACTAGTCACTACCAAATTTAGTTTATGTACACATGGGAGCCCCACGAACTACAGTCTGTGGGACTGTCTGTGTGTCCAGTGATGTGGTTGGACTTGAATATTTTTGTCGATAATGACTTATTTCTATCTTATCTATTCTATCTATCTTCAACAACTTGGATTTCTATCTCGAGAATGTTTCTCCACTCGATTACACGGCGTTGGGACCGATGAGAAATTACTGTACTTCACAAAACGTAGTACAGTTTTGGTTAATGTTGCTGTAATTATTGGTGCGAAACGCAGAATAACTTGAATTTATATTTCTAATGTATGCCCCATTTTCAATATCAGACAGTCCACTTGATGGTGGTTACTATCTCCTATTACATACTAAACTTTAGTTACCGGCTTATAGGCGGTAGGTACTTTACGTTTTCCTGTGTTTTAGAAAATTCTATTGCTTAAGAATCCAAGGACTGTGGACTATCAGATGTGAGTACCGTGTTACCTATCATCACCCGAATTTCTGTCTCATTGCTAACATACAATTATGTGGAAGCGTCAGCCCGATAAGATTAAATATAGACTGGGTCCGATACTATCATGGCAAATACTAATGAAACGGAAAGAGTGGTTAGTAGTGTCAGTTATACTCCAACTACTTGTATCTATACATCGTAACAGAGCATTAAATTTTTAATAGAACAGACTGTCTAAAACAATATTTTCTAGAAGTTTTTTCTCTCTGTCTGTTTGAACTTTACCTATTTATGTCGTATAGGCCTTATGAAGGCGTTTAATTTTGAATCGAATATATCATTATATTCAAGTGTAGTGAGGGTACAGCCAAAGTACCAAAAAAGTTAGCAACGGCCCAATGAGCAGAATGTAATCAAAAGTCCACGCGAATGAAGTTTTATATAAAAATTTAAAAATTTAGTAATTGGCACCGCTAGCTTTTAAATAAAAATTAAAAACTGAATAATGTAAATGATAATTATATTCTGAAGCCGAAAAAAACCGCTTGTTCTAATATTAGATATTAATAAGTGTTAATTTCTCACTAATAGTTAGATGGAAGCGTTATTCCAAGCACGTCTGTATAACAGGTATGCTAAAGTATTAATTGTCCAAGTATTTACAAATAACTAATTTACTTTGCGATTATACTTTCATATAATTAATTACTTATGATATTTATAATTTGTCATTTACGATTAATTGTTGTAAACAGAACAAATTTTGGCAAAAAACACAAAGTAAGATTCAATTAAATAAAATGTTATGTTCATACAAACGCGTATACTATTTTTTTTAAATTTATAACCATTCCATTAATAGAATCTAAATTCCGTTGTCGTATTGAAACCTTCGGATGCACTTCAGACCGGTTAAAGTTGCTCCGATGATAACCACTTAGCTGCGGGAATTCATCCTAAAATTAAATTTGTGCTCCAACGCTCGTTACTGCGCCAGTTATAAAGCTTGTTTTAATTGTATTATAGCTAATTTAAATATAATTAAAACTAGCACTGACCGCGACTTCGTACGCATATACGTTATGGTATGTGTGGATAGCTTGA
Organism: Sesia bembeciformis; assembly: GCA_943735995.1. Taxonomy (NCBI): domain Eukaryota; kingdom Metazoa; phylum Arthropoda; class Insecta; order Lepidoptera; family Sesiidae; genus Sesia; species Sesia bembeciformis. The sequence goes on from OX031034.1 coordinate 6,331,561, forward strand.
TTCCAGTGGGTCTGGATTAAAAGTACCCTAAAAATTAACTCGGCACATATAAGTTAGGATTATGAGAAGTTTAAATAAAGGCCGTAACAGACAGACGGTCAAAGACGCAAAAATTTAAAAAATGTTGTTTCGATCTATGTATCACTCATACATTAGTTACACTTCATCGACTTTCATCAAAAAAAATTTCATACAATTCTTATATGTACAGATGACGAAATTAGAATAAAATTATAAATGAAAGTTATAACATGGATTGGTAAACTGTGATAAAATAGGTTAAATATCTATTTCTCTATGGTCCAAAGTTTATGTTTTTGAGTTTATGATAATATGTGTCATAATTGTTATTTTAACAATTATTTATTCGGTTATCATAACAGGTTACCTATGTAATTGCATCTTATAGTGTATATTCGGTTTTCGAACGCATTATTTATTACAGTTATTCATTTTTATGTGTGGCCATGGTACAATTATCACATTCGGCCAGTGTCAGGCACTATGATATAAGCATATAATTCTATGATCAGGTGAACTTACCTAAGTGCTGTCTGATCCGAATTATATTAACACCTCGTCCGAAATTATCTAGTCCCATCCTAACCCTTATCTAGTTTCTTGCAAGGTGCAGATATAAACTACATAAAGACCCTACAAAAAGTTACGAATGATTACTTAAAAGAATGACAGTCAAAATTGACGGGTCATCGATGACAGCTGACTGTGTTCCGTTTTTACATTTTATTTTTGACTTCGAAAAACGTGTTAGCGACTACATGCGCGAGATGCGCTAAACTAGATGCGACTACATTGTTGTATTTATCTAGACGAGTTGTTAACAGAATTTGGTTCAATACTTCACTTAGGTGAGTTCGCCTGATCTTACAATAAAATTCTTCTATAGTACTTTTTACTTGAAAATTTACAAAATTTTACAGAATAAAACAAATATGTTACAACACCTCGGTGTACAAGATTCTTAAAAAAAAATTTTATTCACCTCATTATAATCTTGGAATAGATCAGAAATTTATAGATCACAACTTGGAATCAGTCTAAAACAAAAAAAGGTCAATGGCTCCCCGAGTACATGCAAAATACCCTATCGAAAACTATCCTACATCGTAAAGTATCCGTGTACTATATTTGCTGATAAGCAAATTTGTTTAAGCACACTAAATTACCACTCGATAGGGGATTTCCTCACCCTAAGGTCAGAAGGGTTCTCTTAGTAACCATTACGTTTAACATCAAAGGCAAGCCATTTTGAGATCTATTTCGAAAATAATAACATCCATAGTTGATATCAAGTTGTGATTGTCATTGTAATATTGATAGTTAATTGTTTCCAAAGGCTTTAGAAGGTCTGCAAGATGTTAAGGGGTCGCAATGTTCTTAATGTTTTCTTCAATTCGGTTTATTATTTATTAGCCTTTGTCTATGACATGGGCCGACTGTTTTTAATGTCTACATCGGCTTTAAGTTATTCGTAGTTTCGACCGCATAAAATTTCCTTTTAGGAAAAAGGTTTCGTAATACCTCTTTCATTCCTTACTTGTGGCATGAAAGGAACTTCCGCACAAAATTCCAACCTTTTACGCCTCGGTTTAGGAAATATTGATGAACAATGAAATTTAATGAGTTTTATATAATAATTTTAACAATTTATCACCATAGCGCCATATACCATTGTAGAAAATCCTCCATAATGCTACGAATAAAGTTTTTAAATCATTTCTCATCATATCAATCATCAATGCTAGTCAAAAATTAAGTAACATAACGTTTCTAAACCGTATAAATTATTACCAACCATATCATACCATCAGCAGAGAAGAGCTCTTCTAGCTATATCTGCTGATTCTTGATAGACCGATATATGTATAGGTGGACCTATAGGACCGCCACCCCACACACGGTCTTCTACTCTTCTCTTTCAGCCACCACCGGCGAAGTCGGCGGGTCAGAGAATGTCCTACGCTACTTTTCTCGGTACGTGATCGCCATTAATGGACTAGTTTCCCCATCGGTTAATTACCGATTGGGCGACATATCTACTGGCATTTCAGCTTCGGTTCACTAAAATAGACATAAAAGATGTTTTTATATTCGCACAGATGACGTATTAATAATCTGACTAATGAAAGAACATCCACAGAGAAAGGAATCTATTATATCTATATTCATTTCCTTCTTCATTCATCGGGAAACTATACGAAATAATGCCGTCGAAAATGCTTCACCAATTCCTGACGCTGGCCTTTCTTGTTTGTTTCCCTGAGAGTCCTTGATTCCAGATTAATTGCTTTATCAAATCTATCTTGAATTAACACTTGAGTCTGTTTGTTTGGGGATTGCTCTATATTGTGTTCGAATGAATACCTACCTATTTCGTTATTTTGGGAATAAATAGCTCATTTGATTTGTCTGTGTAGTGGGCGTAAGCTTTGAGTAGGATTTGTTTCCAAATATTCGGAAATATCTACTGCTTCTGTATTATATTTCATATGATTATGCTTTTATAACATATCTATAGGCTTAGAAATAAATCCCACTTTGGTAAACGGCTCACCACATAAAATGACTATATCTATATTCTCGGTCTTGGTGTGTTCTTATCTATATCTATATCCCTTTTCTTGGTTGCCTTTATGTTTATTTTCGCATATTTTATTTATAGAATAGATGGCAGTTAAGCGGGCGGGCGACATGATGGTAAGTGATCACCGCCGCCCATTGACACCCGCAACACCAGGGGGCTTACGGGTGCGATGTCGACCTTGCAGAATTCTGTTCACAGCTCACATTACTAACTCTTTAGTGTGAGTTACACCATACGTACCATGCCATCAACCTGTTTTTCTATTGCTGAATATAAACCTCTCGCAAGACTCGTTATCACACATAATCTTTGAGTTTCTAATCCAATCACTACCGGCGATCTTCTTCAAGTTGTCAATCCAACTCGTTGAAGTGTCTCGTATACTACGGTTCCCGATATGTAGATTCAATTAATAGTTCTTCTTTTTACTTTCTTTAAAATTATCTGCTGTTATGTGTCTACATTATATGGGCGTGTTTTTATTTTATATTGTAACTTTTGTAACATTTAATATCTATTAGAATCATGTCACGAGTAAAGAATCTCTCGTTTCAGACTTTAGGAATTGATTGGTTACAACTTTGACGTACAAGTACATCACTGGGTACTGTTAGCAATCTCCAATCGGTCCGTGTGATGGATTATGATGACCCGAAATCCTTTCGTAATTGCAAGGGGCAACCTGTACATACTCAATCGTCAAAATCAAACAACTGAACTGCATACTACTGGCAGTTCCACAGTCGCTTAATGGCTTTGAACTATAAGCCTTACGAATACATACTGTAGTTAATTGAAACCATTTCTCGAACGTTCGGGACTTCCTTTTGATCTTCTCTGTAACTTAGAGCCCGTCTTATGAGAGGAACTATTGCAAGTCACGACCGAAACTTTCGCGTGCTACCACATTATTGGTTTTGATAACAAGACCACACGAGTTCATGACTGGTTTTTGATCATAATTGTTGAATAAGTAATTTTCATCGTGTAGGTATTAATTAGTTAAAATTTACGTAATTTAAGGTAATTTACTTAAAAACATTATGTGCCATTCATATTAAATGAAGTAGGTGTTGGTTCTATTGTGGTAATATTATTCTATTTAGTATAATTTCGGAATGACATAAGATAAAAGGCCAATAATAGGCCAATGACATAAGACAATGGCCAAGAAAAATAAAAGGTACAATGATCAATCAGCGGCCCACCCTCTAAGTTCCAAACTTCAAGTGGACTTTTGCAACATCAGAGGGATGCATAGTAACATCGATGCCGTCCACTACCACCTTGAGACGGCAAAGCCGGCCTTACTTTTCTTGACGGAGACACAGATATCCTGCCCGGCCGATACATCGTATCTTCATTACCCCGGCTACAAACTGGAGCACTGTTTTGTGCGACGTGCTGGGGTATGCATGTACGTCCGGGAGGATATTTGTTGTCGCCGCCTCAGCCATTTTGAAGACGGGGACCTGTCGATTCTCTGGGCGCGTATTGACTACGGTGGTTCCACTAAAGTCTACGCTTGCCTCTACAGGTCCCACAGCGGTGATACGGAGACGACTCACTTTTTTGAGCGCCTACAAGAGACGACTGATAGCGTGCTCGAGCAGTTCCCTTGCGCGGAAGTGGTGGTCCTCGGTGATTTTAACGCTCATCACGAAGAGTGGTTGGGATCCCGAACTACCGACCGCGCAGGGAGAGCAGCCTACAACTTTGCCCTGGCCTATGGTTTCTCGCAATTGGTGTCCTCACCCACGAGGATACCTGATATCGAGAGCCACACTCCCTCCTTACTAGACCTCCTGCTGACTACGCGGCCGGATGACTACAATGTTGTTGTTGATGCTCCGTTAGGATCATCCGACCATTGTATCGTTCGAACTGCTGTGCCAGCCAAGCAATCCGTGCCGACCCATTCACAGGGAACGCGCAACGTCTGGCACTACAAGTCTGCAGATTGGGATGGGTTGCGCGAATTTTACGCTTCTTATCCCTGGGGGGCAGCTCTGTTTCTCATCGGGAGATCTGGATACCTGTGCAGACTCCGTTGCCGACGTGGTGTTGCAGGGCATGGAATGTTATATTCCCTGTTCCGTGATACCCGTCGGTGGACGGAGCCAACCTTGGTTTAATCAGTCCTGCAGAGAGGCCCGTCGTAATAAACGGGCTGCATACAGGGCCTGGGTCAAAGCGCAGGTGTTCGAAGATCCGAATACCACCGACTTGAGGAAAAAATTTAACGCTGCCTCGAGGTGCAGTAAGAAGATCATTCTCAGAGCAAGGAATGAGCACATCCGCAGAATTGGCGATCGACTAGTTAGCTGTCCTTCTGGAAGCCGAGCTTTCTGGTCGCTCGCCAAGGCTGCTGAAGGTAACTTCTGTCAATCGTCACTCCCACTTCTGCGGAAACTCGATGGGTCACTGGCCCATGGGGCGAAGGAGAAAGCCGATCTCCTGGGCTATCTCTTTGCCTCAAACTCGACTCTGGAAGATGGAGATGCGTCACCACCGTCTAACTCGAGGTGCACAAGCTCCATGCCGGAAATCTGTTTCACCCAGCGTGAAGTTCGGCGAGCTCTAGCATCCCTTGATATCCGAAAGTCGAGTGGGCCTGATGGTATTCCTGCAGTGGAATTTGCAGTGGAATCCTCAAATTTTGCGCTCCCGAGTTGTCCCCGGTGCTTACGCGACTCTTTAGGCTATCATATTCCACAAAAAACTTCCCGTCAGCATGGAAGGTAGCTCATGTTCACCCTTTACCTAAAAAGGGTGACCGCACAGACCCGGCCAACTACAGGCCAATAGCGATCACCTCCCTCCTCTCTAAGGTGATGGAGCATGTCATAAACACACAGCTCCTTGGGTACCTAGAGGATCACCAGCTGATTAGCGACCGTCAATATGGATTTCGACATAATCGCTCAGCTGGTGATCTTTTAGCGTATTTAACACACCGCTGGGCTCACGCCATTGAGAGTAGAGGAGAGGCTTTGGCTGTAGGCCTAGACATTGCGAAAGTTTTTGACCGGGTATGGCACAAATCGCTGCTTTCCAAGCTACCATCTTTCGGGATACCCGCGGGATTATGCGAATGGGTTGCCAGTTTCCTGACTGGACGGAGCATCAGAGTCGTTATCGAGGGTAGCCGCTCCGACACCGTGTCTATTAACGCTGGCGTCCCTCAAGGCTCTGTGCTGTCCCCAACTCTGTTCCTTCTGCATATCAACGACCTGTTGCAAATTGGTGACATACGTTGCTATGCAGATGACAGTACTGGAGACGCCTTGTACAGGGGCCGCGCCAACATCCCTCGGGTCGAAGTGGAAGAGAGTCGCGCCAGGCTTGTGTCTGAAATCGAAGACTCTTTAGATCTAGTCTCGATTTGGGGTTCTCTGAACCTAGTGGATTTCAACCCCAGTAAGACGCAAGTCTGTGCATTCACCGCTAAAAAAAATCCCTTTGTCGTAGCACCTCGCTTTCAGAGCATGCCTCTTAAGATCTCGGAGAGTATCGGGTTTAAGAGGTATGCTCTGAAAGCGAGGTGCTACGACAAAATGGGTTTTTTTCAAACTCCTGAAGTAATGCAGGTGTTCAAACAACTTTATGCCAGATGCTAGTTGTAAGAAAAATTTCGGTAATTGCCGTACATTAAAAGAAAGTAAAAATGTGTTAGAACCGATTTGGCTTATCTACGAACTAATCGAACGATCTAACTAAATTTGTAGTAAACTGTAGACGCAAATTAATTCTACCTATGTCAAATTTCGTTTCAATTAGATACTTTTTCCAAACTCGAAAATCGTGATCTCTCCAATGTATTTTTTTTTTTGGAATCTCCGTAATTGTACTAATCTATAAAAGGTGTCTTTGAACTGATCAATTGAGCTAGTGGGAATGTGGGCTAAATTAGGGAAGTCACTCTTTACTAATTTCGGCTAAACATAGTCTAAGATTTATTTTAAATTACTCTTTAAATGTAAATTTTAAATGGTTTTATCGATAAAAATATAGAAGGGTATTTGTCTGATATGACAATACATAATTCTTTTTTACCTTCATGAAAATAGTAGATGAACAGAGGCGGGGAAAATAGATATAAAGGGAAGATATCATCAATGTCGGCAGTTCCTCCTTGACGTTTTCAAGTATAGTTTAATAGATAGTATAGATTAGTTCAAGATAGTTTAAGTGGTTAAATAAGAATGTCCAGTATAGTTTCGTATTTTATTGTTACAACTGACTTTCCAAGTAGATTACGTTTCAGTTGGTGGTTAGTGGTGATCGGCTAGAGGGGTTGGAGTTGAGGCCGATTTTTAAACCGTATGTTCGTTTTAGAACATTACCGGAAACTTACTCGTAGCATATGTTGTATTATTAACGTAGATGTTAGGGTTTACCACATTATTAAGTGCTTATAGGCTCCAAATCAAACTTAGTAATTGATTGAAGTCCTAATCTCTAGGATATACTCGTACATATAACTTTTGTTTACATATTATACAGGATTTAAAGCCTCTCGTTCAGGAGAACACATGACGCTTTTAACTAAGTAACACTAATCTGACTGCACACCCACTTTAGGGTAGGATTATAGTGGGCCGTAAACTGTTATTTCACTTTGTAAACACAAATTTACTTAACTCTGTCGAACTGCCGGACGGTTAGATCTACCCATCTTAGATTTACCGGAACGATTTGAATATATTATGCTGAGTTAGTGAAAATCACTGCAATGCTTTATAGGAGCAACCCTTTATAGGGGGTTTTAGTTGAATGAAATTTGAATTATGGGCAGCTTTGATGGAATTACACGTAGACAGTCAGATCTATTTAGTTCTAAACAGTGTTAATAGGTTAGTTGATTGTAGTTTAAATTGATATATTGTATGGATTATTGGGTGATAGCGGTGATAATTCGACGGTGAATAAAAACATCATGATCGCGCATATTCGAAAATTGAAAAAAAAATCTGAAGCATGTGCAGCCACAGGTCTGCAATGGGTCCGCGCTGTAGATTAGTAATGTCCAAGGGAAGTACCTGTACTCTGTAGTAGGAAGTTGAGGCATACCAGTGACATCGAAGTCTTATTGGAAAACTAGAGAAGAAAATAAACCCATAGGTATTAAAAATATTTTTTTAATTGATCAAGAAATGAGATAGATGCGAGCTTCCAAAATCTGAGATGAGCAGCTATAGCCGTCTCTGTTTTTTACGTGTGGTAGCAATGGCATTAAGTGAAGTCATCAACGTAGTAGCGCGATCCTTTATAGCACTTTTTTCGTACACTTTCTCTTGTACACGAGGGATCTGTAACCTTCAAACGCCACGCTGGCTAAGCTGTCTGACGAGTCAGAACTTGTGGTAGTGGCTTTGTTATCTCTTAATCGCCTTTTGCAACACCCATGAGAAGAAATGTAGTGGTGCTATTCTAAAGCTGACTGACACCAAACGGCCTCAATTATGTGTATACATTTGTATACATTTCGCTCTGACTCCGCAAAGTAGATTATTATCCGAAATTCCTGATTGCAAGATCTATGCCATGCAATGGGACGTTGTGAGCTGATATCGATTTACACAGATTTTTATTAAGTTATGGGGCCGTAACGGGAAAGTATAGCAACGTGTTAGGAACGGAGCGTCTAAAAATATCGATGCATAGATTTTTCAGAGGCGCGGTGTGGTGACACTTTCGTGTGTCACGCACGTCACGCGCCATCACACGCTCACACTAGTCCGAGACAATGTTTTTTTTTTAATTCAATATTGAATGCGTTGTCCCTGATACGTTTCAGTTTCTAAGTGTGATGTATAAAATACCTCTAAAGAAAAATAATGATCATTGCATTGCAGACTTAGCCTCTGAGAATCAGAACAAAAATATCCCAGGAGTAATTAATATGAAGTGTCGCCAGGTTTTCTATTTGAACACATGCAGTTCCGATTACCTAATTGCCAGCATATACACATGATAGTGATTCTGCAACAATATTTGAGTGTTTGACTGAAGTTAGCACGTACGGTACTAAAACATGAACCCTGACAGTAGGCGTCATTCCCAAGTACAAAGTCACTCAATAACTGATTATGCTCTAAGTTTCATTGATGAATAGGATCTGAAACGAAGAAATTCGTAAAAAAACAAGTATCACCGACACAGCTTAAATAATTATAATCAGTAAGTGGCAGTGAGGTGAACACATATGTTGCAGGATTGAAATCAAGACAACGTACCGGTAAACGTTGCGTCAAACGCTTTCCAGTCAGATGGAGAAAGTTGCTGGTAATGGCTGGATGAGAAAAGCGAAAGATCGAGTGTAATGGCGGGCCTTGGGAGAGCACTATATCCAGCACTGGAAAGTACTTAAGTACTAAGAATATTGAAAAGTGTAGCAGTGGACGGACACAGGCTGATGGTATGGTATGAAGGCATAGATTCAAACATTACATATCATCAAATGACATAAGAACACTACGATTAAACAACTTTAACCAGTCAAGCAATGACCTTTGACCTTTTATTGTTTGTCTATTGTTTGTGGGATGCAGAAATCCCAACGTCGCCGTACTAATAAAACTTCATTGTCCGGAAATGTATCATAAAATTTGTACTACACTTCTTCATATTGATGTCTTACAAGTATTAAACTAAAATCCTTCATTCAGCACGTAAATAATTAATGTTACAAAGCCCTCCATATTGTTTTAACGACACAAAGGGCGTAGCACCACATAAATAAGTAATAGTAGTGAACTATTACTTATTTACTACTTATTTGGCACTACTTCGAAATGATCCTTAGTCGGAATGCAGCCTGTCACTTTTTAATTCACCGGGTAACACTTCAAGGTCCACATTTTTTTTAAATTTACTTTACAAACAAACAATACCTTACAACTTACAATTACAACAATTTGATCACGTTAACTCGCGGGCGCTGCAACGAGCGCGGACAGGAAATATCAACCTAAGAAATTGTTATTCATATCATAATATCAAAGTATTATTTCGTTACAGCTTGTGCGATTATGATATAAAAGTGTAGTAATGAGTAATATTGTCTATTTCTTATTTATTTAACATAATATAATAATTTGCACGCCCACGAGGCAGAGACGGACTCAATTAATAAATATATGATATCTTTTGTAACCCCTACTTTATCAAATAAAGAATCTGAATCTGAATAAACTTTATTACACATTATAGTACAATAGGCGAGCTTAATGCCTTAGGGCATTTTAAACCAGTTAAGCTTTGAGTTTAACAGAGATTATACATTGGGAGGGGCGATGAGAAGTATTTTAAATATATAATTTAAGCGACAACAGTATAATTTCCTTAAATATACTCAACGAATACATAACATATATGTACAATCATTTGCATATAAATTGTATATTACATACACCTAGAAAAACCTAAAATGTATGTAACCGTGTCCGCCACCGCGCCCGCGAGTTAATGTGAACAAATGCTTACGAATTGCATGTATGAATGCGATGTAATGTAAGGGAAAAATCAGAGTGGTGTAACAGTGGTTCTACCATTCTGATTCTTCCTGATTCTGACTCTGATTCTAAGAAACAGAGTGCTGTTTCTTACATTGCAGTCAATTCCGTCAACGTGAAAGCGTGAGTGAGCGTTTGAATGAAACGTCCCTACTGTTTTTTGGCCGTGTTGTGGGCGCGGGCGTATTATTGTCAAATTTGCGTCCAAAAGGGGTTATTGTCTGTGGGTTACAAACAGCTGAAGTTTAGTCATAAACGACGCCCGTAGTCGAGATTGGAAACTTTACAACAAATTCTTAAATGAATTCTTGACTATAAATAAAATTATGTTTGTAAACCGCAAAATTGTTTACTTCTATTAATTTATTAAACTATAGGTATTAACTTTAATTATACTTAATGGTTCTGTTCTACCAACCGATCAAGTCGCCCTTGGTCATTTTCTCGTATATTAGAAAATAAATTGTACTATTTACGTGTTTTACCTATAATATTTCGTCTTAGAGACGATGATCTTGTCTCAGATATTTCATAGAAAGAAGACGGCAGACAAGCAGATGGATCACGAAATAGTCGCCCATGGATTTCCGCGATGATAACATCAGTCAAAAATTACGAACGCTGATACGTTTTCGAATTTTGACCTGACTTTTAAAGACTTAAGAGAGGATTTTAAAAACAAAATTGGGAGTCACTGGGAAATAGTGAGTATAGCGGATTGAGGAGTTTTTCTCCATTTGTTCGGTATATGACAGATTCTGTATTCAACATGATAGGCAGTAAAGAGTCAGTACCTACAGAATATAATAAAGAGAGTATGTCTCCTCGATGTAACGAATTGGGATTATAATGAAATTACATTACTCATCGCATTATACGATTATCGTACTTCCAAGTCGATGGGATTGTAGGATAGAGAGTTAGAGTAGGGAATATTTTTATATCATTCATCATTAGACTCATATCATTTTCCTTGTCCCATTTTACTTCCTACTCGATGAGAAGTGACATCGGCTCGGGCAAAGCTCACTCGTATACGAGTAAAACTCCCGAAATATTGCTACTCGTACGTTACGTTAGTACATTTCGTTAGCAGTCTTCTGTATAAAAGAAGTAACTCGGTCAATCAAGCACGCCCAGGTGTCTGTGGGATACATCATTAATTATAAACTACTAGGTAGGATCATCACCCTGTCTTCGCTCAGGTGACATAATGATTTCCTAGGGTACACTAACATAGTCGCACTTAGCCTTGTACAAATGGTTTAGCTAATTATATATTTTTAGTCAACAATATTCTAACACGCATACAATTAACAAAAATCTGTTCCGCACTCCAAAAGTCCTGTATTATCCCCGTCACTATTATTCCAGGATTGTATATACAGTATATACATGAAGCGATTGAAATTAAGAAATATAAAAATTTCAGTCTTCAACAAGGAATCCAGTTATTAACAAATTTAAATCTTGCGTTATATCATGGAACACACATTGTTAGTGTAGTGTATCGCAAACATTCGTAATGTGAAGATCAAATGTGACTAGTTGATAAAACTACTAGGATTACCTGCCTCTTCGGTCAACTCGTGACTACGGCCGGTGTAACCCATGGCGAAACATCGGTTAGAAATAAATGGTGAACAAAATCCCTTAATTGTTCGCGCTTAGCGATTTGTTAGTAAAAGTTTACCTCTTACGTATATTAAAAAAAAATAGTAACTTTATAATACGTGCTATATTATTGAATGATTGTATTATTGTTATAATATTTACTATTTAAAATTAAAATAATAACTTAGTATACTTAATTGTTTTAGACCGTTATAAACCAAAAATAACACTTCATTTAACAGTTTAAACGGTTTTATGAAATTTAATTCAAGTAAACTTCGTTAATTCTTGTTGGCAATAACTTGTGCTTATCAGTAGCACGAACAAACTTAAATTATGTTTAAATGAAGCTCGCCTCGTGGCGGTGGAGACGAAATGGTTAATATTACGAAATGAAAGTTTCTACATCTCACGAGTTACAATAATTATAACTATATAATTCCATAAAGAGGTTAAATCGATAAATGATAGCCTGGGGCAGGTATTTATTTTCTTAAAGTCGTGAGTTTGAGCCCCGGTCTGTATCACTGAGTTTTTACTTACCATTCACCGATACTAACTGACCCCATTGAATAGAAACTACCAGTTGGGGCTTTTCTATATTCTTCTTAATGATTTCTCCAAATAATGTCTCCTAAAACCTTCAAAATATTCTCTTAGATAAATTTGCATACGTGCTATCAATCGTTCATCATATTTGACCGATATTGGCCTATAAAAATCATCGATGTATTTTTGCCATCTGACGGAGTTTTTGCTTATCAGTCACCTTCTATTCATGAGAAGAAGAAAACAAATAGGTATAAAACCATAAACGTAGCATCTAAAACCAAGCATATCTTGAAATTATCCTGAACATACAGGCAAACAGATATCATGAATGATAGCACATACAAGCAGTAAATTAGCTGTATTATTACAAAAGAAGCATAGAAATAAGACCTTTGGCATACGAGTATATCAAACCGCCCGACACCAAGTTTCCGCTGGTTTTCGAAATAAAACCATTTTTCTGTGTAGAATATAAATAGATCTTTTTTTTTAGAAATTGTAACGCCAGCATCTACCTCAATGTAACATTAATTGAATTGTTCCCCAAGCTAGAATCCTGCCGGAGGAGGGCGCTAGCGGAGCGCGTCTAATAACAAATACTTTCGCGTACGCGCCTGCTCATGTAAAATGCAAACCCTATGTCCTTTTATATTTAGGGCCCAGGGAAAGAACTTCTATGAAAACTAGTGGCTCTAAATCAGTGCAGCCACTTCTCTAGACGTCATGGAGTTTTCTAAAATCTCCTTTTTTCTCTATCCTTTAATAAACTGGAAAATCTTTCACTACTTTTTTAAGGTGTAGTACCCTTCCTTATATTATTTTCATCAAAGCCGCCACCAAGCTTCCACCTCTATAAAACAGTATTAATAAGAGGGAGGACGGGGTAAAGATGTGGTCTCACTGTTACTTTGTTGTTTTAGCTACAAATGTTTGTTTCTGATTAATAGAAATCCGGAAAATCCACAAGAATGAAGAATGTTTCAGTTTACATCAGCCTTACATTTAAACGTTTGTACCAAATTGTAATGTTGTTAAATTAACTGATTAGCACTTGCTGATAATAGGTAGTCGGAAAAGTTCGGCCTTATTGAACGTATGACTTTAGCGTGCTATATTTCTGGCAACACGTATCACTGGTGGGAAAGTGATATACCGTTAAACAGCTGACTTTTTATAATGACGGGAAACTGAAATTACAAGTTAAAAGTTCTGTCTTTTCATATTTTTTAACGATTTTAAAATGGAAGTTAGTAAGGAAATAATTAGATATGTTTTACAATATTTTTTTACAAGGGTATGAATGCTTCAAGTGCTCGAAAAGATATTTGTGGTGTTTACGCAGAAGATGTTTTATCTAAAATTACTGCAACAAAATGGTTCAGTCGATTCAGGTCTGGTAATTTGGATGTGAATGATGTACCTCACTGTGGTCGTCCTATTAAGGTAAGTTTTGATGTTATCATCGAAAAAAAATAAGCAGATCGACGTAATATAAGCAGTCATCAAATTGCGGAAGAGCTTAGCATTCACTATAATTTTGGATCACCTGCAAAAACTGGATTTTGTAAATAAACTAGATGTTTGGATGCCGCAAGATTTTTAATGACTGAAACTTGGTGAATAGAATTTCATGTGCGAGATGTTGCTAAAACGAAATTAAATCGATCCATTTCTGAAGAAAGTGGTAATAGGCGATGAGAAGTGGATCCTACGATAACAATGTTCGAAAACGATCTTTGTCTAAACGAGGGTGCCATCACAAATAACCTCAATGCCAGGCCTCTCTCCGAATAAAGTCATGTTTTGTGTAAGGTTGGACTGGAAAGGCATTGTGTATTACAAGCTTTTTCCACATGCCTAAACGATTAATTCTGATGTCTGCGGTCAGCAATTAGTAAAATTGAAACAAGCACTTGAATAAAAATGCCCATAATTAATGAATAGAAAAGGTGTAGTTTTCTATCACAACAGTGCTCGATCACATATAACTTTGACGACTAAACAAACATTGATGAACCTTGGCTGGGAAGTTTTAATGCATCCTCCATACAGTCCAGACATAGCACCTTCGGATTATCATTTATTCCGCTCTTTACAAAATTCTCTAAATGGAGTGAAATTACACTCAAGAGAAGCCTGTATAAACCATTTAAATCGGTTTTTCGCTCAGAATCCCCAAAAAAATTATAGCGATGGGATAATGGCTCTGTCAGATAAATGGCGAAAGATAATCGAATTAAATAGATAATATACAATAAATTCAATAAATATTTATTGTAGTACAAAAAAGTCTTATTTTCACTATAAACTAAATTATTTTCACTATAAACATACCGCGAACTCATCGATAAATTTCATAAGTTTCTGCTTATAAATATATTGTATACATACAACCACCCCAGACTTCTTTTTGCCATCCAAAGTTTACATTGGGTGGCAAGAAGAATTTACGGGCAATTTACATATCGCTAAATAGCTTTAGCGATAAAACTGCCGATTGTACTTGTAACTACTTGTATTTCTGTGTTTCCTCTGTATGTTATGGTGTACAATATATCTATCTGTCTATTTACAGAGGACCACGGTTTTTAATCTGCAGCACGTCATTAATAGACACTACTGTATAGTAGTAGTGTCTATACAATGTTGCCAAAACAGAATGGGCGCGGCATAAAAGCATTAGCTCACACTCCATTTATCTTTAAGACAATTCTTGCCCTCCGCTGTCATTGACACCATACTTTAAATAATCCTTGCCTTAGTACATTTTCAGGACCATTAGAAGACTAGACCCCTGTCATGGTTGGATGCCGTAGACGGCCACATTTAATATTCAATTAACGGCCGGTTGGTCATTTATCAGTCAACGAAGATAGAGAAGAATACGACTAGAATAACTGAATCTATTTATATTATGATTTGAGAAGACTGCTATTTTTAATAATTTTATACGTGAATGCAAAGTTTATTTTTATTCACAGTCACCCTTGACTTATGAAGTTAGCCCCAAACTATGCAAAGAAACTCTTATTAAAACCTTTGGTATTTATTATGATAGGAATACCTGGTGGTTTTTATGTTATTTTTGTTTATTCTAAGTTTACATGTTTGAATGATTTTGGGACCCTCCTGTAAAATTTGTTAAAAAGTGCTGACTAGGTTTTAATATATTACACTAGGCGGCGGGTGCCTTAGTGTAGATCTTTGTGTGAGCACTTTCAAGCGATCCCATCCTTATGATCTTGTGCGATTACACCGTTTGATCGACGCCTGAGAGATGGCAAGTAGGTTATTAACAAAATGGCTGATATTCGTAATTTCAGATACAGACCATAACAACAACACAGAAATTCATCTGAGTCACTGCTCTTACTTCTAAGTCAATTTATGTTGCTCGATAAATTTTAAGAAAAGGCACAAACTAATCAGTAATAATGAACGCAGGCCAAATAAAGTCGAAAATGTTTTAGGGTACGAAATATTTCAGTTTTTGTCAAGCTAAATTAAACAAATAGTCTATATGACTTTCTGGTATCATCGTCTCTCTGTAAAATGTGTCAGTGCCTTCAAGGTAAAGTATGTAATGGACACGGCTTGCATAATTTATTTAGTTCTGGAGAGCTAAAGAAAATATTTTACATTCATTTGTTTACTATACCCATGGCGATGATGTTGAATCGTTGTTTGAAACAATGGGTTTATATCCTAAACTTCAGTGCACTTTTACTCTTATGTTTATGTTACACCAAGACAGTTAATAGCACCATCAAATAATCTAATACTATTTTGTTTTTCTCATTTACAAACTTTGATACCATATTTCACCCCTTTCGGGACTGAATTTAGAGAAATCTCTTTTTAGTGAGTCTTTACGTCATAAAATGAAAGTTGTTAAAATTTCATGTTTCAAGCTCCAGTGGTTTCAGCTAGGCGCTGATGAATCAGTCAGTCAGTTAGTCAGGACGTTTCTCTATATATGTGCATAGATAGATGGTAAGTTAGATAAATAGATAGGCATATTTACCATATCATATCATAATATTGTGTAGATATTGCTGAGATAAAAGATAAAAGTACGACAAAATACTTTCTGGCGCAATTATTATTGCAGTAGATATAAAGGTACCGGTAAAAGGGACATGAAACGGCAAAAGAATGAAAGGAAGGGATTATATCTCAACTAGGCAAGCAGCAGTTTCACCCACATTCATATTTAATTTAACCGAGCCGAGGCACTTTCACTTATTACCTGTAGAGGTTATTCAAGCATTGTTTCAAGAAGAACCTTATACTTTGATCTTATTATTTTTCTAGAAGTGGCGAGTGGGCGGCTCACATGCTGGTATATTCACAAGTTGTCCATGGAAATCTCAGGTGGAATTTCATTCCACAACTTTCGGGTTCGCGGTATAAAATGTATTGAAGACCTTCAGTGTACAGCAGCCTTTTTTTAATAAAAATGCGAATTCGTTGAAATTAGCATCTATTTTATTTATCTTATTTATGGAAAGAAGGTGGCAGACGAGCAGACAGTCCACGTGGTGGTAAGTGGATACTGTCGCCCATGGACATCCGCGATATATGCCAATATCAGTCCAGAATGACAAAGTTTGGCACGCCCCCGGATGCGCCGCTTACTGTTGGAGATTTAAAGGAATAAATTTGGAGGAAGGGTTGGAAAAATTAGGAGGGATAAGATAGGATGAGAATGGGCTCTAGCATATCTCACTCATTACCGAAATACATGTGGGAAATTCAGTACATTTCACGGTAGTCTTCTCTACCCCCTCGGTACGCGGCCAGTCGGCAATGACCAGCGGCTGTGGGATTCACCGTGCACCGTTTTGATTAATTTCTAGTTTTTGTTCAACTATTCCAGCACATACATTGTTCGTCTTATTAAAAAATAACTTAGGGATTTAAAAGAACTAAAATAATCGTAAATGAATTCAAAAGAAATTCATTTTAAAAGTTCGTATTCACGGAAAGCCTTAATAATAAAAAAGGTTTAGAGGTTCAAGGTTTAAGAAGGTCGAGGACAAAGACCTAGTATAAACCAGAATTTGCTAATGGAAGTTTGTTTAAAATAGAAATGATTTGTTCTATAGAACTCGAAATTTCAATATAAATCATGTTGAGAACAATAACCGCAGTAACACCAAGGAGTTAATAATTAACAACAACCCGTACCTCTGAAACCGCAATAAAGATATTTCCTTGCCGATATCCAAAATGATGGTTTGCCGGAGAATAATAAATGAGAGAAGGCCGTTTTACCAACTCACAATATTATGTACGAAGGTCAAAACAGTAAGGCAACTACAACCACTAAATGCGGCTCACGCACTCAAAGATATTTTTCAGAATTTGGAACGAAAGGTCACTTGTAAAGTAACGAAATTTAAGTTTTGACATCTCTTAAACTTAATTGCTAGTAAACATTGTATAGAACAATAAGTGAGAATTTTCTGTGCCACAAAAATAGTCTGATTTAGAATATGATCAGGTGATGTTTATTTACGTAATTAAATTGAGAACAATTTATCAGTATGTAAGTTACGAGTAATTTGAATTTCATTGTTTATATCACTTCAAGGTCATTGTCAAGAAAAAGGGCCAAAAATAAAATTTCGTGATTCTATAAATGCTATAAGACTTGTTGCCCTTTGTGTCACTGACACCCCACGTTTAAGTTCGATGCAGTAATTTATTAAAAAGTACTGAATTAATAGACGCTGAGATAGGAAAAAGGTACGCCACAAGCCGGTTATCTTCAAACCGGCTGGTGACATGGAATTTCATTTAAGTACTTACAAATTTTGAAATATTATGATAGGAACCAAGAATTGTGAACTTCAGAGACATAATAACTTTGATACAACTTATGTGAACGTTTTATTTTTATTTATATAATGTATTCATTAATTTATGTATAATCCATATGTATTATACTTATTCTTACGTATACATGTGTAATACATGTCTTACGTGTACGTATTTAGGAATGTGTATAAGCTTGTATGTATGTACATATATGTAATGTACAGTAGATGTAATAATATAATATATTTATTTTACCACACTATCTAAATCTAGGTTGACTGGTAGAGAATGCCTTAAGGTATTAAGCTCGCCTTTTGTACGATATTGTACAATGAAGGGTATAAATAAATAATAATATGTAATATGACACCAAGTTGGGCAGACCAGTCGACCTTTGAACTTTTATTGCTCTCCTTTATTTGTTTTTACGCTGACCATATTATTGAGATCACTCACTGTATCTTACATTTATTGTGACCAAGTATTGTGCCCGGGGGATAAAGATTACCGCGAAAGCCCGCGGACTTACCAACAAAACTGAGTTCATTTATAACTTCGCCCGGACCCAATTATTACGTTGCACCATATTTGTTTGTGCTTCTCAAATTTGGTTGGAAGTGTTCATGGATTTGTTTTATTACAAGGTTGCTTTATTTTCAAGATATTTTATCAAATTAATAAAATATTCATTGTGATAATTTTATTTGATCCACAAAATCGGACAAGTATTTGTATACAGTAAAAGACTAGATATAATTTGATAGTTCTTTGGTTGAGAAATACATGTTTCCTGTCACACATGTAAAGTGCGACATTATAGCCTTTCTATCAACAATGAAATTGTTCCACTGCAGGGCAAAGGCATCCCCCATTTCCTCGACTTTATTTAACATGAATAGGTACCGTATTAAAATCGCTGACAGGGGACATTCGAAGTTCAGTTTACATTACGACGCATCGGGTCACTTGGGACGTAACCTAACACGTCGCGTCGCACATCGTGACTTTCGCGTGGGTCGTTTATCATTGAAACACCCGACCTTGTTCAATGATTTTGTACTGAATGATAACTTTCATTCATGCAAAAATTCAGTTTTAGACGCACAATGTTATTACACTGTCTATCTAAAAATTGTCACGTCTGCTTGAGGTCAACTTACACCCAAAAACGTCTTAAAGGGTTACTGATAAAGACTAGAACGGCTAGATTGCGTATATGTATATAACATTGGCGTGCTGTGGACTCTACAAGTACTCCGAAAAATCTTCGGAATATGAGAAAGTTCAGTGTACTTAATGACTTTGAAGTGTTTAAAGTCGATCGTGCTATAGCTTCAAGAAATGATTATAAGTAAGATATATTTTAATCATATTAATACTTTTTTTTTTAAACTTTCTAACGGTCGTTCTTCAAATACTTAAATTATATCCTTGAAAAAATATATAAAACCGTTATAGGGGAAAAAGTATTTTAGTGATTAAATCAAAAGTCACAAACATGTACTTTAAGTATTGTTGTTCTATCTAAAACGTTCTTAGAGCTTATTACTCAGCACAGGGTAATGACCGGGCGAAGGCGGCGCAGCGCTGGCGATGATGCCGCGCCGCATTGCTTACGTAAGTGTGCTAGGAATGATCAAAAAAAGCTGGTAGAATCAATTCTACTCTTGATAGTGAAAAACCTATTTTCAGCTCATGCGTTATTTCAGTAACACGTTGTATATAACCCTGTTATGATCTAACACTGTCCCTTTTCCTTCTATTCACTCAGAGCTGTTTACTCAATATTCTCAATTTAGACTTTTTGCCCTCCTGCCATACTATAGCGTCCCTAGTAATTGCTTGTCACGATACAACTTTTAACAATGTCTCCTGGACTCCGTATATTTATAAGAATACGACTTCTAAACAAAGTTGGGCAGTAGTAGTTTTTGTAATCACAATGTTTCGGAATCTTTAGAAAACCGTATTATTAATATGTTAACTTTGTTAACAAAAACGCAATAGCCTAATAATATGTACTGTTTATCAGTCAGTTAATATCTTTATTCTGCTCTTATACGTGAAGTTATTTTTTTCTTCACATTATCTATGGTACATTCATCGAAACACTTCTAATGATGCTAGTCATTATTGTTAAAAACATCCAATTTTGTAAAACAGTAACGTTCCGCATCTGATGACAATGCATTTGAAAAGTTAGAACAACTTTTATCCCACTAATGATTAGAAATGCGACAGTTTACATATAAGGATGTTTGTTACTCAATTACGCCGAAGCGCCTAAACTGATTTCGTTGAAACTTCGCAAATAGAAAGATCGTAATCCGGGCTAACACATAGAATATACGAACTAAGTCGTCGGCAAAATCTAGTTCAAAATAACTTCAAATTCAATTCTCATTAGAGCAGCTAACAATCAATTCTGTACAAAATCGCATTGCATTATGAATATGATAATAATTTCAGTTTAATTGGTGGCGCATTAAGTGAAGTGCCTCGTACTTTTAGGTTAATGTCATGGCACAGCTTGCAGTACGATCGCCGACACAGAATATTACACCATCTGCCAAAACCGTCAAGCGATTTCCGTTCTTAATAGGCCAAAGTACAATCCTATTTGGCTTGAAGTTTCCAGTGCATAGGTCATTAACAGAGTTGCCATCTGTATATGGAAGTTAGCTCGTTATTAACACGAGGTTCAGACGATTCCCGCAAAATGAACCCGGTTTACCTTTGATATACGACTTTAGTTATAATAAGACAAGCTATAGAATACACGCTCACAACCGTACGACATGAAAAAGTTACCTGTAACGGCTGTGAAGATCGTGTCTAGTGGCTAGCCTTATGAGGAGTTATGAAGGAGTTAGTGTGGTCTGTGGCAACCTTTCCGAATGTGAAGATCAAGTGTGTGTATTTGATAAAACTACTAGCAATCTGGACGAGCTGCCTCTTCAGTCAATTCATGACCAAGGCTGGTGTAACCCATGCAGAAATGTCTAGTAGAAAGAAAAGGTAAACAAAAGCCACTAGTTGTATGCTTTTAGATCTGATATACAATATAAAATATCAACTTTGTCTTGTCTTCTTTCACCATGGCTATTAGACCTCTCTAGAGTTAAGTATGTTTTTAATCAAGACCTGCAAACTATCAAAAACCTTTAAATCTATACAAATTGTTGTTGTAACAAGAGGCCTAATTTCGTTTTCAGATCTTATCGCTCGGGTCTTGTGTGTCCTTTTTCAACGAAGGACTCCACGTCAGGGCCCTACGTTGACACTTTGACTCGATGGGATCTAGAATACTCTTTTACTTATATTATAAAGGCTCGTTGTGTTACATATGTGTTTAAGCGTCTGTGCATTGGGTAAAGTGTAAATTCCCTTCATATAATATGAATTCTTAATCTCTTGATAGTACTGAGAAAATGTCTAGGATTTGGACATACTTCATGCCTTTGTATCTTTATTAATATATATTTTGTTCATTAAAATCCGTTTATATTCATAAAGAAAGGACGAAGTCAAAATTGGCTCACTGATATACCTTTAAAAATAGTTTTTTTTTTTATTGGGTCTATGCTGTATAACGTCAAATATTTTACAAAAAATCGAAGATTAATTTATATAATGACTTTACATAAAACTGTAACGTACAACAAACTTTATTCATTACGGAGCATATTGCTGACACTTAGAAAACAAAAACGAATTGTTAAATGTGATTAATGATAGCTTAATCATACACTTCTATGAATCTTCGATTCACAAGTGTAAAATGTGGTCAGTACAAATCTTTGTCTCAATAATTTAACTAATTAACTCAAATAAAAAAAGAACTGGTTAGACAATCTGTATTTATAATTTAGTATACAGGATTTTAACAGAAAAATAAATATTATGCAACCATTCTAGTCGCGCGCCAAACTAAAAGTGGCAGTCTGTCACACACCGCACACGACTCCACATCACCACACTTCATAGTAATTAACCGGAATGAAGTTAGCACCCGACGCTAGCGGCATCTGCTTCTGCAGGTCGTTTTTCTACGATTACCTTAATTTTGCCTTTTTGGCGGGAACTCTAGAAGTGAAATTGAGTTTTTGTTTGATTATTGTAAAAATTGTATATTGCTTTGTGGTTTAATCTACTTACTTCGACATAACTGTTACTTTGGTGTACAATAAATGATTTTTGAAGGTTTTTGATTTATGAATTTTTTATCAATAAACAATAATATATATATATAATAGTGCTTCAGGGAATTGACACTATAAAATAAACAATATTGAGTTTCTCTGTAACAAAAGAACCGTTTATTGTTTCTTTCACATATAATTATTCACCATAATGGTGGGTTTAGCACAGTATTATATAGTAAAAATCCTACCTGTAACAAAAGAAACGACATTAAAGTCTATTCTTCAAATGTCAATCTCTTTCGTTTCAGACAACAGACAAATTCACAATATTGAACTATTCAAATCAACAACGCCATCGTCATCTACCCATACATTACAAGACCATCATAGATTATAAATCATAGATTACCCTACATCGATATACAAGATCGATAATCTTGTATATCGATGGCGTCCGGAATGAGCGACAAATTAAAATCGAATAAATAGATTTTCTTTACATATATATATGTGTGTATGGAAATTCGACATTGTTCTTTATGTAGGTACTCATATTATGGTTTTATTTATTTATTTAAAAAACTTTATCGCACTTAATCGAACAAAAGGCGAGCTTCATGCCTGGAGGCATTCTCTATCACCCAAACTTTGAATTGAACATGAACAAAGCGACACGTTGGGAGGTGCATGAAATATACAAATATAACTTAAAGGATGATTAGTAAATATTTTACACAAATACAACATATATTACCTAGCTGTAGGTAAATAATACGATATTACAACTCACATTTACAATAAATTTTATACAACTTTTTGTTACATCGGTACTATGTAAATATTGGAACACTTACCTGTACATTTACAGCTATATTTTTATGTAAACTGTAATATAAAACGCCCACTTTTACGGCCTCATTTTATAACAACTTCCCAAGATGGATGTATTAATTAAATATTTACGAGTAACTTTTTATTGAAATGAATTATAACATAAGAAAATATGAGATGTTATAGAAATTAAGACGTCAGATTTTTTTTTTTGTTAAACCAAAAAATGTATTTGCCCTGAAGCGCAAAATACGTTAAAATTAAATATTATACCTCGGTCTAAAAAAATCCTGTCTGTCTGTCAATTAAATCTGACGTTTTTATTAAACGATACAAGGAATTTATTTCTCTTTTTTCTTCAAACCTCAGAAAATCCTTGAGACAATAAAGAAAAGTACAATAAAAATCTAATACATTTTGAAAGAAGAAAATCGTTCAATCCTTTTCATGTTAAATAACAAAGAGAAATGTTGAAGCATTCGCGGCTCTGTACACTAATAACAAATTTCTAATTTTCAAGATCTCAATGAATGCGGTAGAGTGATCATTGCATTCAAAACCCAACCTATGCTATAAAGTCTTAACTATATTTCCTATAAATGTTTCAATTATTTATCAGTAGCTCTATGGTAAAAGGAAACATTGTAAGAAAATCGGCGTCGCTTAGCTTAAAAAACTAGTGTTGGGTCTATGCGGTGGATGATTGCCAGAAACAAATACAAACTCCTTTGCAGCTCATTATCAACTTATTCAATTGTTAGATAGCACCGGCCGCAAATATAACGTTGTACAACAAACCTATTCATTCAGTTAAAGCAACGAAAATGAACTGTAAGTAGGTATAGCCACCGTGGTAATTCGTTTAAGAATACAAAATAAGTTTGTAATTGTACGAACTCACAATTGTCCAATACTTTAGTTATATTGTAAAAATGAATGCGGCGCGTACGAGTGCTTGAGCGCTAAGTCAGCGCTAATGAACTTTAAGAACCTTAACTTTAACCGTTTCAGACTTGAGCTATTAACACCAAGTGTTAAAGACCATCGAACGTTGAAAATGGAGACTATAACCCTTACGAGCATTTAACACACGAATCATAAAGGGTCATTACGCTCAGCGTCGAACGCCCTGCGCTTACAATGGAAGTAACATAAAATGGAAGAAGCGCTTTTTTAGGCTGAAATCAATGTGATAATCAAATCCAAATCTTTTCTCATCAGTGCAACATATGTAGTTACATAAAAAAAAATACAATAATTTTCAGTGAATAAAGGAAGGAATATAGGTATATTCATGCGCCACATTATCTTTCCGAACTAACCGCACCAAGCAGCAATAGTTGTTCTATTGTGGGGGGCAATAATCACTTACGACGAAAATATCGACTACAATGTTTAAGATCTTAAAAAACACGATTTATCGGTGACAATTTTTATTTTCTTTTTTTGTCAGTTTATGAAAACACGTAAAACAATTGTGCTCCTGACCTCTCTAAGTTTAGGTACCTCAATGAAAAGTACGTTTACAATTACTTTACATTACAGGCTCTTTAACATCAGAGAAGTTGCCTATCTCGCTACCATTGATTTCATAAAAACATGTCTATACAAACCAAAAGTTAATTAGTATGTAAAAGTGAAGAGGAAAATACAGTTAATTAAATTATGCCCTGCTTTTGAAGTTCAACTCGTTACTTATTTTCTCAGTACAGTTTTGGGAATAAGCCTACAATAGTTTCTTGGAAATAGATTAATTTTCCACTCCAGAAACCAGTTTGAGTAGTTCTTTTAGTAACTTGCTGTGTTGGTTCAACCGAATACAATAGACTTCAAACGAATGTGGTTCTTAACAGTTGTCATGTATATTTTGAAAACGGCAAAAAAAATAGTGCAATCAAGCGAATTGACTACCTAGTAGCAAGCTAAAGGTTAATTGATTGTCTGTTATTAAAATGGGTTTGGTTTAATTACACCGATCATGAATTAAAATGAAGCTAATACCGCAGTGCTTGAAGACCAATATCTTCAACCAAAGTATCCTGCCGATAATGACATATGATGCTGGAAGTTAACTGTGCGGTTGGTCCATAAGTTAAAAGTCGCTCAGAAAACTATGAAATGAACAATGCTCGGAGGGGGCGATCATTTTATACCGCGAACCCGTAGGCTGTGGAATAAACTGCCTCAAGCGGTCTTTCAATTAAACTACGATATGGGGTTCTTCAGGAAAACTGTGAATAGGACTTTGCAAGGTCGACGGCGCACCCGCATTCCCCCTTGTGTTGCATGTGTCATGGGCGGCGGTAACACTTACCATCACGTTGGACCGCTAGATTGTCCGCCTACTTCAATATAAAAAAAAAATACTTCATCAAAGCACGAACCAACAACGCAGAAAAGACACGCTAGCTGAAGGGGCAGTAGACCGGTCACATATGTCGCAGAACTGACAACCGTTGGAGCAAACGAGTGTTCGAGTGGAGACCACATACTGGTGGTAAGGCAGCATGAAACGCTCAAGGCTAGATTTACTTAGAACCGTCTACTTGCAGGTAGCAGCAAGATGAGAAAGACAAATGATCGAACATTATGGCCCATCCTAAGAGAGGCCTACGTCCAGCATTGGGCAGATATAGGCCGATAAAGGAAAATAAACAAGAGTTTTGGGATTTATTTGCGGAAGTCAATTATAAGCCAGAGCAACTTGTATTTACTCGTAATGTATGTAGATACATATTTACATGTATATGGACACAATGCCGTAAAAAAATGTGTCAAATTAAGGGAAAAAGTAGTTTTGTGATCTGTAGAAACACTAAACATGCGATGCGTGTAATCGGGACAGATT
This sequence comes from Sesia bembeciformis, assembly GCA_943735995.1. Taxonomy (NCBI): domain Eukaryota; kingdom Metazoa; phylum Arthropoda; class Insecta; order Lepidoptera; family Sesiidae; genus Sesia; species Sesia bembeciformis. The sequence continues at coordinate 6,357,496 of OX031034.1, forward strand.
CGCAACGGATGCAAACCATTCGAACCGACTCCTAGCAATTCCGTTTTAGTAGAACTTTTTCGCAGCTATCTTTTTCTACGTGGCATTTAAGCCTGTTGACACAGTGTACAATATTGCTTGATTGACTTTAAGCATGTCTTAAAGTCAATCAAGCAATAGGTTCCAAGCTTAAGAACTTTATTTCCCAAAGAATACAACAATATTCATTTAACTGTGAAATAAAATGTGCGCGTATTTTTCGTATCCGTCGCCATCACTAGCTGTTTTATTTATTCACTCCTGGACATGGACCTCCTCATGCACTTTAATGTCTTAAGTCTAAGACATCCATGACCCGCATGTCCCTAGGTCCATGACCCGCAGTAGACGATAAAAGGTATTGTTATGATTACGGTTATACTTTTGAGAAAGTCAAATATTATTTTACTTTCACATTGGCTATTATTTCATCACTTCATTTCCGCAATATCTATGTTTATTAGCACCTAACCATTAGTCATAAATGAATGTGTAACATTTCTCTAATACAGTTCTCTCTTTGTTTACCGCCCACAGTTATCCGGTCCCGAATCGGCCCTTCATGCATTATTCAGCGTCGGCCGCTCATCATACGTTTATATATCGTTGACTGTATGTAATATATTATGTTATTCGGCCTTATAACTTTTATGTAATATTTTCATATATTGTTCCACTTTCATTACGTGTGCCTTTGAACACAAACATATTTGTGAATAAGAGAGGAAAAAAAAATAAGCGATACGTCGATAACTACAGATACTATCTATAGAAAGTAGAGTGCCTTCAATTCAAGAGCGCGCCTCAATCTTTCTTGTAGTTTCGAAGTAACTACTAAATAATCAGTGCTTGTGGTAAAATGTCCTCTTACGAATAATAAAATCATAACAGAACCGTGTCTGTAAATTTAATATTTGAAAACAAAATCATTGCAGCGCACATACGCTCATTATGGTTATTTATGATACAGAGCCAAAAACAACAATTTATGTCTGGCTGTCTGGACGCTCATCACGCAAAAACCACTGCACGGATTTTAATCAAATGGATTTTAATTGGCATAGTTCTAATTTATTTGCCAGGTTAACATTTAGTCCAGATCCATTACAGAGTTCTCACGGGAATCAAGCTAACCGCACATATTGTAAAGTCCAAGGGAATAAAGTGCGGGCATTAACTAGTTTCAATAAGTAACTCTCCTGCCAGCATTAAAGTATTCTCCCATGTTTAAAGCTCTATTATAAAGACTAACAAAGTCTCTTTTTACGCTTACGGACACTTACCATGTAAATGCAGTTAAAGCGCGTTTGTAAATTGAAAAAACTTTAACTACAGCAAGTAAAGAAAGTATTTCCAAAATGATCCAGATAGTAAAGGTTATTGAGCTTTATGAGTACCTAAAGATAAAATTCGTCGTTAGACTGGAGACGAAACGACCAGTTCCACACAAAACGAAAATGATTTAATATCCTCCTCCGAATTACAAATGATTTCAATTAAGAGAACATCCATTGGGATGTTTGCTCAGTTTTAGCGTGGGGGAGAGAGCGTCAGTTTCCCAATCAGATAAGATTTTTTGCTAACTGTCGGATGTCCGAATGACATACTTTTTGTGATGACAGAATAGAGGATTGAATATACTTTGTAAGAAATGATTTTGGTTTGACACAAAATGACGTGCATTATAGGCGCAACGTCATTCGGGATTGGAATTTTTTCACTGATTTTCATAAACTTTTTCCAACCGATATTTGATTATCTCCATAAATCCTCCATTCAACTCCAATAAAAGTATCTCCAGTAATTTACAAAGGTATTTAGTTTTCTAAAAGGTAAAGGTATTTCTTAAGACGTTGTGGACAAACTGATCGGATATCAGATTCCTAATATCACTGAATAGCAATTTTAAAAATAAGAGAATTGGTCATTGACAAATCTTTCTATATATTGATTTTTTGGTAGTGAAACCAAAACAAAACATTTAAAGGACGAAAATATGTGCAGGTTTAGACATTTCGTTTTGAAAAAAATCGACCAGCGGTTTAAATAGCTATCCAGCCATTGAGGTAAAACTTAGAGTATTTTAATAAATTTACTTACTTAATAAGTTTAATTATTGAGTTAAACTAATTTTGGGAAGAATAGAAATATAATTTACTACTCCAGCCGCGCGCGTCGTTAGTGTCGCATATTTAAATCAGAGTTGTACTTATTTACTCATACAGAGCTTATTGTATTTGCTACCAGTTAGGGTCCCCCTTAAATGCCTTCAATTCTATCACATACAAAAATACGAGAGAATATTCCCTCCTAAACGTTTTTATTCTAACACAGAGAAAACATTTGTACTCGTAATTTGACCTCAAACATACGCTTAGGAGCAACACTCGCATTTCCTCCGTTCTTTGTTCGTACGATACGCATTAACCTGTACAAAAGCTGAAATGGCACACCGACTACGAGACGGCACTCGAATGAGTGTTTTTCTTTACTAAAAATGCACACGACCTACTTTAGACGTTTGTATAAGCTATCATATCAAAGATGTCTCAGGTATGTTTGAGAAATAGTAGGAAAGATCATCAACCAGTGTTTAAATGTATAACTAGCGGTGCCTGCTACCGCGTGCGCGTAGACGATAGAGTACCTATATGTATGGGTTTATTCCTCGGGGTACCACTGTCTAGATTGTTAATAATTGATCTAGATAAAAAGTACCGTAAAGTTTAACCCGGTACATAAATGATTATGAAAAGTTTCATTGAAATCAAAAAATATTAAATGTACAGACACGGATTTGTTAAAATTAACGCGTATCAGTATGAAATATATGTTTTCTCCTACTTGCTCGGAAATGGCTTCATTATTTAAAAAAAAAAATACGTCAATCGGCTCTTTTCTGTACGCACGCCAGCAATTTCCAACACGACAATAATAGAGATTGCTGGACAGTAGCGAGGTTATTTTTAGTGCACACTAACATAAATTAGGTTTTTTTAGGTACACGATATTTATTAATATAAAGGCTGAATGTTCATTTCTTTTCAAAAGTTTAAAAAAAGAACAAAGACCGCACGCAATCGAATTGGCAGGAATGAAACTTCTGTTTCTTGAATTAATTTGTTTATTGTTTCCTCGCAAATTAGAGAAAAGTACTATACAAGTCGCGGCCGAAATAGCAATTAACGGCCTCGTTTATTTAAAAAGGACCCGGCTTCGCCTCGTCCTTCCAATATTACTCGGCCGTCAATTGCTTTATTTCGGGCCTAGACAGTAATGTACTATTCTTGTTGACTGGCGAAAGACATCAGTAGTGTTAGAGGAGTGTCCATATGAATGTATTTTAGCTATAAGAACCGTTATATAAACGGGATGCTATACACCTTGTAACAGAACCGAAATTTCTATTCAATAAAAGCTTCAAATGGATAAAAGCTTGAGCTATGGATTAAATGTGGTCGCAAAATGATCATCATACACCGGTTGTATTTATTACCTTCTGGTTACACATTCCGGCCGAAAGTAATACACATCGACTATGATTGGCTACCTTCGGTTTTATAGAGCGTCGTCTCTGTCGTAACTATAGCTAGCCGATAGTCTCTTTCTAAAGGCCGATGTGTATTACTTTCGGCCGGGAAGTGTAACCTATTTATTCGCCAGTGAACGAGAGTAGAGGAGGATTGCAAGGGGAGGGTACAAGCTGCAATCTTATATCTTATTTTCTTATGCTGGGCGTACCCCACTGGCCTACAGAAGACTACAGTAAAATGTAATACGTAGTGTTTCGGTATAAATGAGATATGCCAGAGCCCATTTCTCATCCTGTCCTATCTCAACATATACCCTCCTGTTCCATCGAATGGAGAGTATGGAATATCTGGAAGGAACGAACTCTTTATACCATTATACTTTTTCTCCTCATCCCGCCCCATCCCTTCCAAGGGGGAATGGGAAAAACAAATATTTGTTTATGTTCAGAGTAGTTTGGGTACAAGAAACCCTTTAATAAATAAGAGTTTTATTATTTACTTATAAAAAAAATCGCGATTGGCAGCAGATTTTGTAAATCTGAAATATTACAGATGACGTAGATGGCGATAAGCCACTTACAGTAAATATGGACTTTTTAGCCTATCCATTACACACATATAGTATTTAGATAGGATCATAAAAGTACACGTAATGCAAGATAAATACCATGTGCTTATTGGGAGAATATATCTACACGAATTACATTAAGGAATTCACGTGATTTGGCAATAAAAACCCGCAAACTACCCCTCGATAATCCGAAGATGACTGACAAAGTGTGCAGCAAAAGCGTTTCCAAATACTCTAACCCAAAACGCTATAATCATCACCCTCTCGCTTTTAAACATATGAATATGTACTTTAACTCCAGTGAATTAAGGTAAACTTTTCTTTGAACGCAAGTTTACATTACTAATAGAGGTTGATCTTCTTGTGTTTGTTTACACTGCCATCGCAAAAGCAAACACGCACCAGTGACGCGCACTTGAATTATCGAGTTATCGATTAAGTGTGTTTATTTTGCTGTTTCGAATGTATAGGTACCGGGAACAAACAAACATTACACGAATCGTACGCCATAATATTATAGGCGAGATATGTAATAATTATACAGGTCGAGACAGTTAGTGCCTGTAAAAGTTGCATTGGAATGTGAGATGCGTCTCAGTTCAGGAAAATAAATCAGGATATCCTTGATTTAATCAGATTTTAATTCGGACTCGCTTACAATTGCTCGTCACTCGCACTATCGTTACAAGCGCACTATCGCACTTCCCCCTGCTATCATGTGAGAGTTTCGGGCAATATCCCATCACTTCCAGTCAATATCCATCTCGGGATAATTTTAAGAGGTTGAAAGATCACCTGCTTCAAATAGTATTTTATTTGCATGGCCTTGCATTGTTTAGTTATTGTATATCTGTATCTGATCATTTATATCTATGTATTAATTATGTGAATATATATAATATTAAATTTTATTTAATTATATAAGTATACATTTGTATGTGTATATGTAAATGTACGAGGGGAGGTCCAAAATTTTCCGGCCTAATAATGAAAAACGACACTCAAGTTCATGAAACTATTTTTATTTTGCAATATAGTCGTTTAATTAGCATTTCTATACCAGTATTAAAATAGCGAGAGGTTTTCTCTTCAAAATGAGCGAAAACCGCAGCGGTCACTTCATCATCAGTGGAAAATCTTCTACCCCTTAAGATCGCCTTGAGTTTTGAGAATAAATAGTTATCACTGGGAGCCAAGTCAGGACTATAGGGTGGATGTCGAATTTCCATGAAGCCATTCTTTGAAACAGCAGCTCGGTGGTAGAAACTCGGTGGTATATCATGAATGGGATTCGACTCCATGACCTCACAAATGTAAGTCGTGAATAAATATCCCTTTGCAACACGAGGAGGTGGAATAGGATGATATAGGATTCATATAATCTCATGAGCAATGGGATTTTTTCCTCGACCAATGGTAATACGACGTCTGAATGTGTGAGATTAGCCATTGCATATTAATGCTACTTGTTGATACTACTTATACATCGCAATATTTTTTCTAAATCTTAATATCTAATTCTACTTTATTTTTTTTTATGTACGAAGGCGGCAGACGAGCATACAGTCCACCTGATGGTAAGTGGATACTGTCGCCCATAGACATCCGCGATACATGCCAACATTAGTCCAAAATGATAAATGTTGGCACGCCCCCGGATGCGCTGCCTACCTTTGGAGATATAGGAATGGATTTGGAGAAAGGGTTGGGAAAATGGGCAGGGATAGGATAGGATGGGAATGGGCTCTGGCACATCTCACTCACTACCGAAACACGTACGTACATTGGGGAAATACGAACTAACCCTGAACTTGGTATGTACTGTGGACGACAGTACCACCACCACTCACTACCAGGTTGACTGTATACTCGTCTGCCGCCTTCTTTCTATAAAAAAAATCTCCAAATGTGTACAGCGCATCGACAATCATGCCAACGTTTTTGACTCATTTTGACCTGTATCTCAGATGTCCATGGATGAAAGCATCCGCTTTTCAACCTAAAAGATGGTTGGTTATTATTATTATCACTTCCAGCATAACCTTCTTTCCATATCACTCTTGCTAAAACCTCCCCCATCGATTCGACGCATATACCAAGAGAAGTCCAATAAAATCGAACAAGTTAAGGAAACTAACTTTAGATTGTGTTGTGCCAACTTTGCACTTGCAAATATACTAGGTAGTATACAAGGTCTTATTTGTTTTGGAACTAGTATTTGCAGCCAACAATCGAACAAATACCAGTAGGTTTAACTTTTTTATCACTTTCTAACTGTTAACATATTGTTCCTGATCTAAATAACTGATATTCTTCTTCTTTAGTTTTCTTCCAGTAGTTTGTATGGTGTGAGCCTTAAACTTCATCCACTTATTCCTATATTGGCTGTTTGGATCCAGTTGCTATGCTTCCACTCCATTTGCGGCCTCTTTATAGGTATTTTCTCAACCGGTATCTCTAATCTAGCACACGTATTCACCACGGGTCTGACTTGCAGGCTACATGTCCCATCCATTCCCGCTCACTGTCTGGAATGGATGGAATGGAATGGAATTTAATCTGGCTTTTTGGAAATACAAAAATCTAAGCGATAAAAACACTGGTACAAGTAATACTCATACATCCGAACCCATACATTAATTAAAACGTATTAAAAGTTTTTGTTTTAGGATATTTTATTAGTTTCCCTATATCGAAAAGAATAAACAATTCTATAGTGATAGCTTAGAGGTACTCGCATCTATTGTAGACTCTCTTTAGTGAAGTGGTGAGCTTAAATCCTTGACTCAAACCACTGAATTTCATTAAGTTTTTTTTTTAAATATTACTAAAAACTGAAAAATCCGTACTTAAGTAGAAACTCAGTGATACTTACCTGGGTTCGAATTCGAATCGACCACGACCCCCCTAAGCAGTCTCCGCCTTTTAATAAAAAAATCTATGATTATTTAAGTCTCGATTATTTAAACCATCGATATGTAAATAGACTAGATGACGCATCATACGTTCTTATCAAAGAAACCTGGTTGGCAACTTCAAGGGTCGATAAAGTACATGAGGAGGGGTTCATAAAAAGTCAAATTTAAAACAGAATTGCTACGTAATAAGAATGTTCTATTTTCAAAACACATATGAATGAAAGAATTCGAGGGCTACTGAACATAGAACACTTGAACGTGCCTGCCCTACAGTGGTTGTATAACATATCTAGTAAATATGTATTCTCAAATCGATGATTCAAATGAACAGAATAAAATTCTAAATGAGCTACAATTAATGATGGTCAAAATAATCTATATTTGAAAAATTAAAAACATAATAATTTTAAATCACTAAGAATTTTATCAATACTGACGGAATGCTGCTTCACGGGACTCCTTTGTCTTTCTAAACACCAGAAAATCTAAACTTAACCCAAACCACCTTTAACTTTACTACCATCGATCCTCATACAGTACTTTCTCCTTTAATTACTTTTCTGCCGTTCATTTAATTATTTCTCATTACTTTGTTAGTTTTTATTACTAGAGTTCCTCGTGCCGTCACTTATTAAAATTGGAACTCCTAGACGAGGAATAATTGCGAGTCATTATTGTAGGTTTTGTTTTATAAATACGAAAGTTTTTCTTGGATAAGTAATGTTTGTCTTAACACTGTAATAATAGAATTATTATTATTATTATTGCCTATTACATTATCCTTATAAACGGAACAGAAGCAAAATATAATAAAGGGGCGAAAATATATTCGTAATAGCATCGCTCAAGTGTAACAAAGTGGACATAAAAAAGCACTTAAATCGTCGCCAAAATGGCTGGAGTTATAGCTTTTTAATCTCACGAAAATATCAGAATATTTGGTTAAAATTTTTGGAAGTAATTAGCGGAAACTCGAAGAGAAAACATGGAGGACGTTATGCAAACATGTAAGCCACTGGGTGTTTTGTTTGAATTGAAATAGTTGGTTTAGGTGTAATTGAAAATCTCGCATTCAATTGTATGACATGCCTACATAGGTATTTATAAATACGTATATCATTACTACTACGAAACTCCTGAATCTTAACTCATACAGACTATTAAAGTATCTTTATATTTTGTCCTTGCTGTAGTACTTACTATAAGTAGTTGTTAAAATAAAATAAAACCAATTCATTCACAAATAACTCACACAAAAATAACTTCAAGTGGGTTCTTGGTTTAAAATAACTCACATAATAACTCATTATATAAGTTATTTTAAAACAGGAAAAAGAAATTCCATAGCACAGATTATATCCATAGTATGTGTAATGTACTCACTCGGATTAACAGCATATCCCTCATCGACCACGTGCATCGCCAGGTGAAGAAGCACCAGCAAAGACGCTGATAGCTGTAACAACAGAAACTGTTCTTATTTCTGGGTTTATTATTTCTAACATTTGACTTTACAAACGGGAAATATGAAATAACACAACAATCTTACAAAAAAAAATTTAAAAGTGTACAATGTACCTGTCTACACGGGACTTAAATTATTTTGATATTTTCATTTAAACAAAAGGAATAAGCCCGCCACTGGCTGACCATATTATTAGTGAAGTATTATTAGTGACCATACTAAAGTAATATTTATGTAAGTTTAGTGCGTGATCCTTAAACTTGGAATCCTTTCATAATTTATACCTATTTTGAAAAACATTAGAAAAGGATCGTATGGGCCCGGCAGTAAGGATCAGAGGGTAACTTTTTTTGTAGGGATTTAAGGATCAAAAGAGGAGTGAGAGGTCCTAAGCTCAAATACGTCGTAGCATATAAAAAAATAAGAACGCCAACTTTGCGAACCATTGAGGATATTTAAATAGCGTTGTTTTTTCAGAGAACGTGGCCGTGCATTCTTTAAAGGTACACTTTATTTTCGTGACACCTTCCATATTTGTCCCTGTACAAAACATCCAACACAGAGCACGCCCTGTGCAACTACTAAATTGCATTAAAATTCCTCTTTGTAGTGCGCGACAGAGAAAAATGATAAATGAAATTTGTACACGAAACCTCGCCAAGAACCCTTTAGTAATATGCATACGAGTAAGTGTATCATCATAATTTTTATTCGTGCCTTATTTTAATTTTGTTTATGTACATGTGTTGACGAATGTGATAAGCCAGAGCCCATTCCCGCCTCATGCTATTCCATCCCTCCCCATTCTCCCAACCCGTTCTCCAAATCCGTTCCTAAATCTCTAAAAGTAGGCAACGTGTCCAGGGGACGTGATAACGTTTAAATTTGGGCGACAGTATCCACTTACCAAAAGGTAGACTCTCTGCTAGCCTTCTTTAAATAAAAAACACTATTTTAGAGCAGTTTTTAATAAGCACTAAGTAAACATTGCCGATGTTCAGATTACATAGTCGTGAGAACGTGATGAGAGATGAGCGTGCCGTCCACACACTTCAACGAAGCACTCAAGTTTAGCGACAATGTGAAGCCGACATAATAAATGTTTTAGATGAAAATGTCTACCAACAATTTAACTTCATAACTACATCCCTTATTGCATTAATTAAGTTGTCAGCAAATTGTTTTAGGGATGTGAAAGACTATAGAGAAATTAAATAAGTCTGAACTTAATTATAAAATTTTCACTAAAGGCCAAAAATATAACAAAGGGGTAGGTTAAAAATAAAACTTTACAGGTAACTTAATTCTCCGAAATTAACCACCTCGTTGTAGTTAAGACAGTGAAACTTATTAAAGACAGATGTTAACAAAAGTGAAGCTAATTGTGAATTCTAATAAAAGGTAATTAAATCTACGGGTAGATTCAAATTAACACTGCTTTAGTAACAAATAGATAGGTACCCATTAGATATTAAAGTCGGTAACATTATACATTTACCCATTGTCGCTAGTTCATTGATGTGCTTATGGGTATAGATTGATCTGCACCTGCCTCTAAATTCAACTGTAGTACCTTCTTAGGTCTGTGGGTCTAACGTTATTTTGTTATAAAAAATAATATATTAATTTCATCACTTTTCACCCAACTGCGGAACACGAGGGGAATATGTTTTAATAAGCGTGTGTTGATGTGTAACAAAGCGTTAAACCACAATTTCTTTGAGCTTTTCGTGTTATTTCTAACATTCAAAGGAGCGAGCCTTCGCATAGCCAATTAAATATTATATATGCTGTTCTCGAGTCCAATTATCTACTACGATGCAGCTATCTGTTAGTCATCTGTTAGTGAGTAGCTGCATGAAATGATTTAAGAAAAAAATATTTAATTTCAACGGTTAAATAATAAACTGATTTTAAAATTAATATTCGTGTATACGGACCTTTACGGCGTCATTTCGTCACATCAAAACGACATTCAAATGGTGTTACTATTATTTACAAACTCGATCTTTTTTCTATACTGTACGGCTTCATAATACCGCAGCGCGACGGCGTATACTTCAAATTTATTGTCGAATAACGAAAATCTTAATTCATTGCATAGAATAGTTTTTGCATAAAGTTTAAATATTTTAATGACCTTTTTCAACGTAACATTTAAGGGTAAGATATTGGCGTTGTTATTAGACTGGATACTGAGTTACACAACAGTGAAAACCTCTTTAAAAACCCATCCAGTAGTTTTTAAGTTATTCAAAAGACATTTATTTATTTTCCTCTCTAATTCAACATCCATGCGTCATATGAAGATGACACATATACCAGTTTTCCTTCTGCATATTTAGCTATAGCTATACATCTGGTATTTGGCTTGGAATTACAAATTAAAATTAATTTCAATTTAAAGCTAAACATTATTTTTCAAAATTTATCATTCATTTTATTTTCCGTCAAACGAGTTTTTGCTTAGATATCGTTGGGTTTGCGACCATTAAAAACATAAAAATAGCAGACATTAATCAACTTCCATTAAAATGGCAAAAGTGCATTGATAATAATATATAATACTGTGATTAATTAAATATTAAAAAAAAAATGAATTTTCGGATATAAAAGGGCAATTTCATAGGTAACTTATATTTAGAATTGGGAAACAAGCGTTTTTTTGAATAATGAAATTATTGGACTGATGTTAATAAAATATTTTTTCTAAATAAATATGCTTAGAGAAATTGTTACGAAATTGAAGCAATATTTTTCGAAATTATGTCGGTATATTGAACTGCCTTGACCAGGCAGACAAGTTGCGTTTAATAGTTCTTTTAATATTCAAAAAGGTCTAAATTTTTTTTTTCATTTCAACAACATATTCTGTTAAAGTTTTCGCAACTCACGAATGTGCTACAACTTTGCTTATAGTGAGTATCAACATACCTACCTAAAAACAAACTTTAAATGCTGCATTTAAATACTTATCGTGTATTTTACGACAAGCAAGTTTGACGCTCTATAGTGACATTCACAGACTATAGCCAATATTTCGTCGTAGCCGTAGAACAACGACGGTTCTGCAATTTAGTAACTTTACAGTATGGCACTTTGAAGTTTTCGTATGGAGTTTTAAGACATATTTTGGAAACGGCTGATCCGATCAGCTTTAAATTTGGATATGTTGTTGTGTTTATGAACTTTTATAATATGACCTTCAAAATAAATGCCTAAAATGTTTGGATTTCATAGAATGTCACATGCGTCACTGTTCTATGAACACCAATGTGTCGTATGTCATCATACGACGTTATTTTGCGGATTATCCGGTAACTTTATATGACGTAAGGTAGTTTCCGTCGATGTTTTAGGAAATCTCTGTCAAAAGTTCCTGACGGATCTCAAATTCATGGTTAATAAAATAAAAATATACATGTTATCATTAATCATTTATTATTTATTTTTAAATGAAATATTGTCTTAAATGTTAAGTGCAAAAATAAATTTCTAAACTCTAAGCAATACAGTAATACTAATGTAATATTATTAACAATCTTAAACGTTTGGTATGTATTTATATTTAAGAAACATTAAGATAAACTCTGAATTATAACGAAAATGTATGGCATTAAAATTGAGATCAATCAGTTTGCTTTTAATCACAAGTTTTGTACAAAAGTAATCATCTTAAGTTAACCTACTTAAAATTAAACAATAATAATTAACAATACTATCAGTCTCAAACGTTACTCATAAATTAATGAAGTTTTATTCTGAATCATCATTAGTTTCATTTGCGGTAGTATGGTCATGCGGCAGAGCTTTGAAGTATTCATGATACTTGGCAGGTATTATTCCAGTCTCGCACAGATACATTAGATCTTTAAATTTGTCATTAGAAATGGCAATCGGCTCAGCATATGCATTTTTGAGAATAAATGCACGGTTTCTTGTCTCTTTTCGAGTAATCAGTGTCATGGATTCGTCGTCTAAATTGTACTTGTATTGTATTTTATTCGGCTGGCTTTCTTGGATTATTACTTCTTTAATTTTATTCCATGCAATTTTTTCGTTATTCGTATTTTTCGTCCAGTTTTTATTTTTTAGTAACTCTTTAAAGTTATAAACCAGTTCCCTAGTAACATCTATCACTTCGTACGGATTTTCATTTTTTGCCCATCTTATTAAAATCTTCCACTCTTCTGGAGTATAAATAAGTTTGTGTTCACCAGCTCTTTCAATCACTGAGTGGACAGAGTCCCCCTCATTTTGGGTATGGCCCTTTTCCAAAAATCGGTGAATAATGGTGACCCCAAACTCCCTTGCTGCATGTGTGTACAATGCAAATATAATCCGATTTTTATTTTGGCCACCGCAGTTGTCTGACCAAAATCTGAAATCCTTAACACCTTTGCCGGAAAAATATTTAATGAAATTGTAAAGGCAACTGCCGACCTCATTAGCACCACGCTTGGCAACACTCTCATCCCACACGTAACAGTAGCCCTCTTTGGTAAACATGTTATAAATTGTAAAATTATAACAAGACAGTTTGCGTTTGTAGTAAAGTATGCTCATTTGACCATGTGGACAGGATAAAACCTTTTGAAAATCGAATGTCGCACATAAGATGTCGCCATTGGACTGGGTTGCTTCTGTCTTGTCATTGTTCTTTATTTGTCTAGCAATATTCTTGTTTATTTGATGTTTATTGTAATCAGTTTTTATTTCTTGAGGTGGATTTTCAGTATGTTTGAATATATGGCATTGGTCACAAGTGTCCTTTTTTGGGATGTGAAAAGACAGATTAAATTTACTGTTTACAATATGTCGGTATTGTCGAAGAGTTGTAGCTTTTTTGGTATATTTTTCCAAATCAGGCCACTCCTTATACATGTTGAACATTCGAGCAATACTCAGACTACCATCTAAGTACAGTCTTTTTGAAGCTTTTCGACAGTAGTGCGACTCAACTGGCACAAAGGAGTTGACATGAGCGCACACAGATAGGACCATTTCGTCATCGATTACTTTTCTGTGATTGTCATGGCGCCCTCTCATATCTTGTTCCACAGCTGTACTTCCGTCGTACTTCATCCATGCGGTTCTTGTTAAACGTTCACTGATGCCTAGGGTATTTAAAAACATGGTTTTGCAGACATTTATTTTATTGTAACTTACATTGACAGTGCTTTTCTGTGGTAAAAAATATTTGTAAGTGTATTCTCTTTGGTGTTTTAATTCACGGCGGAATGTCCTAGCTTTGTTTTGTTTTGTAGTATATGTAGCTACGTACAGCCATTGCTGCTCTCTAACGCCTAATTCCCAAAATTTACTAAAAATTTCAATTCGCTCCTCTTCTGATATTTTCGTGGCACATTTAAATCTGCAGCGACATGGTGGAGCCATTGTTTTAGCTTGAATAGTACGCCCTCTCTTCGAACAATACGTTTTGCCCTGGTTTTTCAGTTTCTTCCTCTTGATATCACTCCAGTTTTCATAGTTTCTAGATCGTTTTTTCCCCCTATTCTTCAGCAAGGCTGGAGACGGATGATTAGAATCCGTACCATTAGTATCTACTGATGGACAATCAAATTCATCGGGTTCGTGTTGGCAGCAAAATGGATCACCACAATATGTTGCATGTCTATTGACTGGGGATGGCACTGGTGTATCTCGTACATCTGATTGCTGCTCCGGCTCTACAATATTAATTTGAGTGACTGGTGAAGATTGATTGAGCAAATTACTGAAAATGGGAGTTAACGGCATAGGAGAGTTCTGATCAAGTTGAGAATTTAATGATTGCGGGCAAAAATTTATGTCTGCGGGTGTCATTGGATCTGTAGGAATGTAAGCATCTTCAATATTAACATTATGTGCATGTGTGGCAGGTGCTGCAGATGATTCATCTAAGTGATCTTTAACTGTGGTTGATACTTCCTGGTAATCATCATCTGAAAATACTTCAGTCCATAAGCCTTGCATTACTTCAGACGATAGGATTGCATCCGCTCCTGGTGGTAGTGGCGAGGAACGCTGTTCTTCCGCTGTAAAATAAAAGAAAGGACCACGAATTAATTATTTTTCAAAAACATAAATAACTTAGATAAAAATAAACAGTAAACATCTGGTTGAAATTTAAAAATATAATCGAACAACGGCGTATGCGAAAATATGTCCAAAGAATAACATCGGTTGTTCAAAACCGACTGGCACCTATCCGTAAAAAGACGACGGTTTGTACCATACGTCCAACATGAGTTCGTAGAACAGTGTCGGATTTAATTTTCGTCACCGAAAAAAAAACTTAATTTTGTTATATTACAGACACGACAATAAACAAATAGTAGTTCAAAATTAGTAATGTCGTAAAATCAAGACACACAAAACTAATTATTCCAGACTACCACGTACAACGACGGATTTGACAGACCGTCGTTGTACAGCGAAAGTGTAATCAAAAACGAATTACACCTTAAAACAAAATGTAAAATTCGTAATAAAATATTAATAGAAGCAACAATAACTTACCTGCCGTACTGACAAATTGTTCTTCCGTTTCGTTTGTAGACAAGTTATCAATTTGTGGTTCATTTGCATTTTTTGTATTTTCATTAGCGGTTTTTATCAAGGCATGGATGGATCTGCATGGACCTTTTTGATGCCATAATTAATTAAAGTTTAATGTAGAAACAATTATCATTCATAACTTTTTAAAATAACAGTTAAACAAAAATAATCTAGCGTAATTAAGTGCGACGCGTGACCTAGCCTAGAACATGGACAGTACTAATCATCCGCCACGCCGGAGCGGGGCGCGGGGGACAGGGGTCAGCGCTGTACACTGGCGAAATTATTGATACGCCATTGTACTGTGTTTAGAAATCAAATCCGTCAGTATTCCAACTCTGTATCTGGAAAGTTTTAAATAATATTTGTCAAAAAGTGTTTTTGGTTGATAAAGTACGACATATAAAGCCAGTTTACGCAAAAAAAAAAAAATTGAAAATTATCAAAACCGTCGTTGTTCTACTACTATGACGATTTGTAATTAGAAACTATTTTGAAAGTGTTCTCTTTATGGTCGGTGCTTAAATAACTTTATGTATAACATGGAGCTGGTGTGGTATGTTAAAGTAATCGCTTAAAAGCCACTCACTCACTGATTAGCGCCGATTGACAACCATTATCTAAAATTCCTTGTTGTTTTCCAACAATAGGAATTTCAAACTGTGTCCAAATTGACGAGGAATTTTGAGTAATATAAAATAAAAAGTATATTTTTCATGACCATTGCAATTAGAATAGTGGGTGTAACATTTAAAGCCATGTTGTTTCTATTTTCCACTGATGTAATTAAAACACACAGCACGAAATGTTTCATTTTAGTTTTTTATTACATCAGCTTTTACTGGAATCCCTCACTGTATTAATAATAACATTAGAGTTTGTCTAGACATGGCAACATTTTTAATGTAGGTATAATGTTTGATATTTAAATATTATCGCAAAAAAATTGGTAAAAATAAGAGTGGTTTAGTTTTTAGCTTCTTTGTAAATAAATATAAAGCCTTTCTGACGTATATTGGCTAACGTTTAGGATGCTGATGAATAGATTTTAGAAAGGTAGGTTATTTTATATAAAAATAAATTAAATTATTGTTATTATAAGTAGATTACTATTCCTTTTTATTGTAATTGTTTTTTATTGAAAAAAGGCGGCAGACAAGCATACTGTCCACCTGATGGTAAGTGGATAGACATTCGCGATCAAGCCAACAGCAGTCCAGAATGACAAAAGCTGGCAAGCCCCCGGATGCGCTCGCTGCCCACCTTTGCAGATTAAAGAACGGATTGGGAGAAAGGGTTGTGAAAATGGGGACGGGAATGGGCTCTGACGTATCTCACTCACTACTGAAACACGTATGTACATTGGTAAAGTGGGGAATGTAGTATATTTCTGTGAGAGAGGGGTAACGTCGCCAGTCGAGTGCGCCCAGCGGCTATGGGAAAATAGCGTGCACTCTCCTCCTACTAAGTATTTATATGCAGTTAAATTAATCTCACTGTTTAATTTTTCTGAGCTGGCCAAAGAGAGGAGAACGGAATCAGAGTGCATCGTAGAGCCATCTACGTAGAATAAATCATAGAGCGCCTACGAAGTCTATGCCATAGCAGCCATTTATCGAACTATTACCCGTTCATCAACACATATATTATTGCCTGCACTACTCTGGTTTAATTAGAATTTACACCAAACCGAGTTTAGTTATTCTCTCTCAAGGTTTAATCAGAACCAAGATTAAGGACGGCAAACAGATATGTGTATTACGGCAACAGCTTTCATGTTACTGTAATCAACTGCAAATGGATGTGTTGCCCGCACATTGTCGTTGTAATGACCGCATACTAATAGGTCAAAGGACGGTAAGATAATATCAAGCCCCATATCATCCAGAAGACGCCTTCATATGTGACTGTATTTTGATGAATTCCGAAACACAGTGGAAATTCTGATTTGAGTTACCTAAACAGTGTCGCAAGCAAGTAAAGTTCCAAACGCAACGCATAAGTGGTGACTTGTGGAAATTGTCCTTAGACCCCATGAAGGAGAGACATATTTTAAGTACATATGGAAAAAACCTGCTCGCAATAACCTTGCGGTGCGTTTGGGGTCTACTTTCAAGACCTATTCAAATATGAACCTTTGTGTCCTATTCAATCTTATGGCTACAACGATATTTATTTATTTCATTCGAAAAACTGTTTCATATGACATTTTCTTACATTTAATTACCGATAAGGATTTAATTGATATTAAACAATTAAGGGGTGCATCGGTAAGGATCGCATTTATAAACTAGTTCTCATAGCCAAATTCAACCGGTAGACCTTCTGATCATGGCCAAATTGTTTGCGTACGTCAGCGTCATGATTTAATGAAGTTATGAGTTTCCCGAGACTCTTACATTGATGAAGGCACATATAATATACCGATATTGAATTATTAAAAAGGTTGATCTATCAAATGGAAAGAAATATTTGTAAATTTCCTTGGTAATTTGGTAACAGAAACTCATATTTTATCCAAAACGATATTATCTCCTGACAGAACTTTTTAGGCCCTTTTTATGTCTTATGATAAGGTTGGAGCTACGAAATAGATGTTGCGAAAATGACAGCTAAGTGACGTGTGGTGGCAATGTCCACTCACGCTCCTTATAGTTTTTATCGATCACGCGAAAGGGTGGGCTTCGTCCGGTTAGCGTAGGATTAGTGTAGATATACTCGTAACTTAGGTGTATAAATAACACATACTGACTATGTTAAATACTAATTGTTCTATATATTTTCATCTAAATGTTTTTATTTTTGTTTTGTTTTTAGATTACATGATTATTGATATAAATATTCTGAAAGGTTCGGAAAATGAATGCAAGTCTTTTCACTTCACACTTTATTTAACGTAAAGAAAAATGAGTACGAGAACAAAGGATGGCTGGCTTATATAGGCTGGCTTGTCATCCCTCACTCCGGCTAGGCTAGACGACACGTGGTAGGCAGGTGGGACGATGACATGGCTTATCGGCTGGCTGCTGTTGTCAGGTCAAAAGGATGTCGGTGGTGTTACAATATTTTTAAGAAGATTACATGGTTTCTTATATTGTAAGTTGTAACAGATTGTAATATTTAAAGGTAAAAAATATTAAAGTAGCGGTTAGCACTGATTTCGCCCAAGATAGTAGCATAATAAAACTAGCCTTTGAATAATACAATATTATGTATGTTTGTTACTCAATCACGTCGAAACGGTTGAACCGATTTCATTGAATCTTGGCTAGTAGGTAGGTTGTAATCCGGATTAACACATAGGCTTACTATTCAGGTAGACCACGGGAAAGACGCCGCGGGCAAAAGCTATTATTACATAAACGCTTCGTTGTAATACGAGTTTAATAAAGCTATTATTACATAAACGCTTCGTTGTAATACGAGTTTAATAAAGCTATTATTACATAAGCGCTTCGTTGTAATACGAGTTTAATAAAGCTATTATTACATAAACGCTTCGTTGTAATACGAGTTTAATAAAGCTATTATTACATAAACGCTTCGTTGTAATACGAGTTTAATAAAGAAAACAAACAAATATGACCTATGACTTTCAATTGTTTCCTTGTATATTAGTGGCCCTGTTGGACCAAGCCACGCTTGACTAGTTATATCTATAATATTATTTCATATGTAGATAAAGTTCCGTACAAATGTTTTACCATTAACAGCATTGTTCAAGTTATGTAAGTATTTACCTACTTACATATGGCTTAAGAATTTACAAGGCTTCAAAACCCTGTAAATTACCAACTTTGTATCCTTCGTGCACAGAACAGAATAATGTAAGGTTACTTCAAAGATACGTTGACGAGACTTACTTAACGCTGGAATTTTAGAGGCAGCCTTGGAGAAGCAACTCAGTGGAGACTGTGACTCAATTCAAGCCTACGTCTTCTTTTGAACATACTCTACTCGAGGCGGCCGCTTGAGCCGGCTGCATTACTCGAGGCAGCCGTTTGACCCGAGGCGGCTCTAGTAATTTTAAGGTACGTAAAAATTTGAACACTTTTGTGAAATGTAATGTGATTTGTGTGAAACGGTACATTTAGAATAAATTCTAAGCATGTTTTTTATAATGAAGTAGGCGGACGAGCAAGCGGTCCCACGTGATGGTACGTGTTACCGCCGCCCATGGACACCTGTAACTCGGGGAGTATGCGGGTGCACCGCCGACCTTGCAAAATCCTATTCACGAAACTCTTGAAGAACCCCACATCATATTAGCGGGGTATTATAAGTTGCTGCGAATGACACATTACCAGTTTTGCAATGTATGTGCAATGAAGTGTTAAATTCTCTAATTTATGTAATTTAATATTCGTACAATTGATATGTTGCAACGTTACAAATAATGCTCGGCCCGAGTAGCGACCGGCGCCTGTTGAATGTCGGTCGCCACAAAGTTACATTACATGTAAATATTCAATTGACCAAAACGTTTCTATATAATATAATATCTGAAATATCCTTCCCAATCCTGATTCTAATCCTAATTCTGAAATAATATTTATTATCTGAAGTAGCCATAATTACACAGTGTATTATACACTTTTATTCTCTCTTCGTATTTATATTTCTATAATATGTACGTATATATATATTTCTTTCATTTATTTTATTACTTTTAATTGGACTGTACAATTATACATGTATCCTTAATTTAATATGCTAGATATGACCATTTAGTTACTAATTTATTAAATAATATACTTTTGTCCGTGGCCGAGGGAGTCACCGATGGCTCCACTGAAAATCAGCGTGGTGACTGACACTCAGTCACACAGCATATGCTGAGTTGGATACCATTTGATACCATCACAACACACACATGCATGAAATAGCAACCTGTCGTTTTTTTCTTTTTTCTTTTTGCTATTTCTTGTTTTTTTTTTTGGTCAATGTGATATTTATATTGTATGTGTGTCAGCATATGTCGGAATAAAGTGTTGTCTATTGTCTAATCTTCACGTGATATATATGCGCGATATAAATACATATAAATAAATGCATAATGAGCCCCAAAAAAATGCGGGTCGACAAAATTCAACAAGATCAACTGCGCACCGACATTCCCTCTTAGTGATGCAGGTGTAAACGAGGGTGGTAACCACTTGCCACCCATCTGCCACTTCTTCTATAAAAAAATGTCAATTTCAGCCCTAAGGCTTGGTGTTCGATGTTCAGTTGAATATACAGTCTGAACCAGACAAATCTCGATACTTTATTACGAATAAATACCCTAGCTTGTGCCTTTGGAAAGACAATACCTGAAATGTGATACATAGGTTTAATAAATACTCATTCAAGCGTAGCTAACATAACCACAAAGTGAACAAGCCCGCAACCTAATTACATTTTCATAATGCGTAGATACGTTCTACAACCCTATTCCCAAGAGCGCCAAGTATCTAACTCGTAACAGACACTAACTTTCTTGATAGGCACATTGTTTACCGCTTACAAATGATTAAACATAGTTACGTTGAAACGTGTTTCAAACAGAAGTAAATGTATACGAATTGCGTAACTATATACAAAATAGTAATGTGTAAGGTGTAGAAAAACTGGGCAGTAAACTTATATGGAACAAATATGGAAGTATTTATTTTAATGATATTTTTTTATATCTTCTGGTTTTATTAAACCTTAATTTTATGAAATAATAACAATTTTCCATACAATGTTTAAACATCAGTTAAACATTGGAAACATGATCAAGACCGTCTTGAACCTGTTTCCATTTACGACTAGTTTTGTCTTATAAATTTTTAAACTTTCGCGTTATGTACACATTTTATATTGTAACGTCGAGGTAAAAGGTAAACAAAACCTTTAGTTTTGTGTTGCGCGGACAACATTGATCGACGTTGTTGACCGACACTGATATTTTCGCTGTTTACGATTTTTCCATCTGCGTCACACTAAAGGAAAATTATCTACCACTACAAAAAAGATCGCTGGGTGCAGTCGTGAAATGTTTTACTAGTTCGAATGAAAATTGTTAGATGAAACAATGTAAAATTGTTTCGGTAAAAAAAAAAATCAAATGTAAATGTAAAAAAATGTAAAAATTGTAACAATGTAAAAAACAATCGGTATTCTAAACTGGCGTGACACGACTCAAGACTGTCAAGACCGAGTCAGCACATTGTAAAATCTTCAGTTATGTCGCAGATGTTTTGGTAGTAAGTGGAAACACAATATTATATCTACAAATCTGAGCACAGTTTCTCACATTTGTAGATACCTAAATTGACCATCTTATTGGTTATCTATTATATATAACCTCTTTGTTGTATTTTTACAAATATTGACAGTTTACTTAGTTTAGTTTGCATGCACTGTAGTTAAACGAAGGTTTGAATGTTGTTTCCATTATAAAAGAGATATGAAAATGATCTTAGTGTTCGTGGCCATACACATGTATTTACCAATGTTATAGATATCATTTCAAAGAATTTAATCCCTAAAATGGATATGAACTAGGCATATTTATCAAAGGTATATTTTTTTAAATATGCACATATCTACATTTTCCCTTCCATCATCTCTAAGCACCAGACAGTGATAAATAAAACACGTTGAACGTTGAAAATATTTTTATCTTAGCTTCAGGTCAGAGTTCTAAACAAACTTTTAAAATGTGTGGGAGGCGCACGCTTAAAATTCATCGTAGCAGCTGGATAAAATTTTAGTTTTATTCCAAACTATACCTAGGTATAAGTTCCAAACTATATGAATGCTCTTACATCGAAACTTTTTATTTTTTATGGATTTATTTTTCAGCCATTAGAGTTGTAACACTTAAATATGAGATTTGGTAGAAGTAGTTATAAAAAGTCTTCTCTCATGGGAATCCAGTAGAAGTCTTCTTCTATCCACTCTCTCCGTGGGTGACATAAAAGACGACTAAGGGATAACAGTGCGGCAACGAGGAAATACCCCACTACTAAATATTTAAAAATATTTAAAATTTTAAAAAATATATAAATACATTCTTTATCTATTTATATACAATAAATGTGACATTCACATGTGAGATGGGCATTAAATCGAAATCCTTCAGTGTTTAAAAAGTACGAGTACAATAAGCAAAGGCACGGATGACGGTCGCTTTTCCGCCACTCTAAAATATTTAAAATCAGGTAGCGAATGTAACATAATTATCTACGGTATACCATCCATGATATCCATTGCATAAAAAATAAAAAAAAAACAGAAGTAAAATATTTTTATGCTGTCAAGAGGCTTTACATGTTTCACCACTGCCGGCTTTGTGATATACATCCTACAGCTTTTGAAGGTGTATAAAATGACGGTCACGGATCAAAGGAAGTGTAAATGTTTAGTACATTTCCGCATACATGAGCGTCATTCGAAGTATTTTCTATAAATTTTGTACTTACATATAGAAAGATTTAAAATAATATCACAAGAAGGTTTCATGTCAAATTTAACCAATCTTAATTTTTAGCCTTTACTGAGAATCATTTCGATTCAGTTAACACTTTTCAAATGCTCCAACTATAACTATCCTTGAAAATGGTAAAAACCATAATAGTTGGAATAGTTTGTTTATTCTCTATTGCTGTGAAATATAACCTTTTTTATTTCATAATTCATAGAAAAGTATTTCAGACCTATTGTATTATTTCAGACTATCTCGATTCTATCAAACACGCATGTGAATCGGTAGCCCAGATGATATTTTAAGACATTTTGATGATATACGGTTGAGATCGTTGATTTTCAATACATACTTACTTTTTGTGCGGTAGTACGGTTCGCACGTTTCACAAATTCAATTGATGAAGTTAAGGTGAGACCGTTAAATTTGCGCAACGAATTTGAAATTTAGAACACTAACGGAATATTTTTTAGGTATATTGGTATAATATAAGTATATTGGTAAATATAAGTATATTGGCCAGGTAAATTAGGCGATACTCGAATAAGTATTATTACAAAATCTTATACTCCTATTTAGGATCAGAAACGGTAACTAATTGAAAACAGAAATCATTACGATTTTTACTATTACTTACAATTTTATAATTATTACATAATTACTGTGCTGTGCTATAAATAGAAAAAAAATATTAACATACCACATAGCTACACGCCAACATCAGTGCAGAATGACAAACGTTGGCATACCCCTGGATGGCTACCAATGGAGGTTTAGGAATAGATTAAGAGAAAGGGTTGGAGATAGGATAGGGTGGGTATGGGCTCTGACATATCTCATTCGCTACCGAAACAAGTAAGTACATGGGGGAATAGGATATAGTAGGAAATGCAGTACAATATACGGTAGTTTTCTGTGAGATGACGTGGCCAGTCAAGTGGGATTACAGCGTGCACTTCCAAGATCAAAAATACCCTAACAAATCATATCGAAATATCTGTTTCAATCAAGATTTCCGAGATTCTTAACAATATTCAGTAAAATGAAATTGTAGTAAGAATATATTTTTAAATATCTCGACACCGACATTCAAGGGTCTGTTTACAACGGAGGCGACGGAGCGGAAGCCGAACGAAGCGATGAATGAAAAAGGATCATGGGTGTCGTCATCCGCACATACAGCCCCAGACCTGAATATTAGGTGAAAAGTATAATGTGAATATTTTTGGTACAACAAAGTTCAAGGTTGGTTTATTTCTAAAGCCAAGATTTTACACAAAAGGTTTACAGTGATTCCGGAACATGTTAAAGTAATATTCTTTTGAAAAATCCGTATTAAGTAGAAACTCAGTAGTACGTGCCGAGAATTTGAACTCACGACCTCACGAATGAGAGTAGAGTCGAAATGTCCCTAAATTATCAATGTTCTATAAAATAATATTTATGAACAGTTCCTGACATAAAAAAAAGCTTTAGATGTATTCCTTCACCGCCGAGCTAGCGATAACTGAAAAATCCCTAATGTCAGTGGTACGTTTGAACTTACGACCTTAGGAATAAGAATGTTAGGGCGTTGACACATTGGCGTAGGCACAGCATAGGCGTTTATTGAATGATGGTGCGCTGGCATCGCGTAAAAACTCAACGAAAATCAACGAAAGAAGATTAAAAAACTAATACAAAATAAAAATAAAAAGATCGTTTTTACGTAAATTCAACTTGGCGTCAACGTTTTCCAATGTCCATCTATGCTACACTTACGCGAATATGCCTGCGCTCAGAAGTATAACAATAGAATCTTCAGCAGCCTTTTTATTATCCACTGTTAGACATGGACCTTCTCATGCACATTGTTTTGTACATGAGGGATGTGTTGCCTTAAAACCTCGCGCTGACCAAGTGGTTAGGCGAGTCCACTCTTTTATAGGTGGTGTACTTACTCAGGGCTTGTTTTAGCCCTTTTATTATCCTTTAGTCGCCATTCACGACACCCACGGGAAGAGATGGTGTGGCGCTAATCTAAAGCCGGCAGTGCTATTCGAGTAACAATTCTATCCAACGGTTAGTTCCTTGCACAAATCTTTTTAAATGCCACGCGTGGTCACTATATAACGGGTAACAGATGGGCATACCGTGATTAAAGCGGCCATCTTATGTACTGCGTGGTAGTTTGATTTAGTAGCATTAACGATTATGATAATGAATAACATAAGCTCTGGATAATCCAGGTCAGTTAATGGCCGTCTATGTGAAGAGATCGTGCTCGAAACCGAAACCTGTCGACTTATTGGTGTTGCATTTCTGTTCTTATTCTTCATTGGTTAATTGAAACCTTAGTTGTTTACTATTTTTGTATTTACATGTTTCTTCTAATACGTGTAGTGTAAAGAAATCTGTTACAATTGGCGCCTATCAAGTTTTTTTTTAAATGTAGTACAAATTTTGTATAGTAGTTATTATTTATGGAAATTGAGTGTTAATAAATTGAACACTACACACAGTGCAGAGATATAATAGAAATAGAATGAAATCGCTTTTCACTAGCCGGAATGTCTAAAACATGACAAGTGGATATCCAACAGTCCTTTTGTTCTAAACTAATGTTTCATAGAACAATAGAAAATCGCCTGCAGGCAACGTAATAACACTGAATAAAATATATACTACAATGTACATATTATATTCAGTAAAAAAGTGACACGTTTTAAATACTTTATTAGAAATCATTCATTTATTCATTTTATTCATTCATTTTATTTAACACAAAAAGTAATTGTAAGTATTTTTTTACGAATGAAGTAATTTGAAATAAAAAAAGAATTCATTTTATTAAAAAAGAAACTGTTTCGCCTCTAAAAGCCTTCAACATGAAATGTAGTTAGTTAAATCAATATTCAGAACAAATAAAAATCAGAATATTTTTTGTACCTTTTGCATATTATACCTACAAACATTTTTAATATAGGTTATTATAAACGTTGCAATATGGACGGACCACATACGCCTCCTACCACCTCCTAGCGCCCTTTTTTTCTTATTTTTAAGGAACTTTTATGCCTTGGCACATGTCAGTTCCATCGTACCCTCAACTTACATTCTTAACATTAATATAAGTACCAATATGTCAGCCCTAGTGAGGGCTCACGAATAATATGCGCGTTCCTAACTTGTAGCGACTTGTACCTATAATTTTGTATCCATGTTATAAAAGTGTAATTATTAAGAATTATCTAGAGCATCCAACTCACTATTTGTTGTCTAGTTTAATAATTCCTACTAAAATTTCATCACGCCACAAGGTATAATTTTAATCTGTTTTATCTATTTTATTCTTTTTTATTTTCGGTAAGGTGGGACCGGTCAGATGAACTGAGGACTTGAAGGAAGTCGCCAGTAGAGGCTGGATGAGAAGAGCAGAAGACCGTGGAAAAGCAGAAGACCGTGTGTTGTGGCGAGTCCTGGTAGAAACCTATATTCAGCGATGGAGAGAGACTCAGGCTGATATTAATAATATAGTATAATATGGTATGCTAAGGTATTTTTTATTTATTTACTCTTTAAGCATTTTCTCCCGTCAACCTTGGGGCTATAATAGGCTATATTTAGTGAAGATGCGAGTTAAATAATATTATAGTTAAATAAATATAAATATATTAAATAAAATGAATAATTTTCATGTATAATTTTTTTTTTGACAGATTTATACTAGACCTTATTATATGTGAACTTGTTTAGTATAATTATTTTAAAAAAATGCCAACAACACTGTCGAGAATCTTTTCATCTTCCATCGATTTTATTTTTAAATTGTATTTCGCCACCTTCCTGATTGTGAGAATTGCTGAAAAATTGCATTTAATCGAGCCGACTGAAGCATTTAATTAAACTATGTTGCAACTAAGCCTGATTAAAAGGAGCCATGGAATAAACACAGTGTAATATGAACAGTAAGTTATCTTAGACACAAAATTCTTGAAATTGTTATCTACAATGTCCCAATAACTGATAATTAAATTACGTTAGTAATAGACGATATCAGCGTGTAGCGTCCCACTGCACAGTATGGGTTTCATGTCATAATCCACCAGTGCAAATTGGTAGATAGTAAAATATTTTTTGTTAAACAAAGAATATTCTTATAACTACTGGGTATTATGTTAACACGCTCAACGTAAGTGAATAAATTTGTAAGATTTTTTTTTTATGATAAGTAGGTAAATGAATACATAATTCTCTGCAGGGCGATCCCTCTCTATAACAACAGTCATAAATGTCTCACCTAAAATATATAGTGTGTTGGAGCCAAAGGTTACGACGTCATCTAGTAGCATGAAGATGTAAAAATATGGCCCCGACGATTGCTTGAGTTAAGTTCTGAATTTTTTGTACACGACGAGCCATCTGTTAGTATAAACTTATGTGTCTGGCGTTCCTATCCAGAATTTGGTTGTTATATGAAGTGGCCTTACCGTTTTATCGTGCAAGCAGCCAGTGTCTTGCGATTAATCCTGAGACTTATGCTGGGACAAAGTTAAATAGAGGATTTAAATACAGTGGAGTACTTTATTAAACTTTCTAGACGGTTCGCGTGATGTCCTGCGGGTGTCTTTAACGACGAGAGTTCCTTTTGCTATTTAATTGCCGCGAAAACGACATGAAACTCTACTGGTGGTTTAGTAATGCTCAAACACTTAGTTAAATATTCTTAAAGTGTGGAAAACCTCGTGATTCTGAGTGACTGTTACCAGCAGAATATGAATAGATTGTGAAAGGGAGGAATTAAGATAATACCTATAATACTTTTTTAATGAAATAGTGGTTTAATTCATTATCTCAAGAGAATCGGATATGTGAATGGTGAATGGATAGTAATGAGAATGGTTCTTTAATGTGTAGCCCTAAAGATCGCCAGCTCTAGTTAGAAGATCTACAGCACGTGACGCCACGCGCTTTCGCCCAGGCAATGTTAATAAGTAACGTGCGCCGACGGACGGTCACCCGCGCAGTTAGGTTGTACTGGCGGGGCACACCCCCGGGCGGCCTGTAACCATAACTTTACGCAGTTTTAGTTAACTCGTTAGCTTAGTTTATGTATAGTGTCAACTAATTTACGAATCTGCGTGTTCGATTAGGACTCGAAATTCTATTGTAAGTGCATTGTGATTGTACCAAAGGGACGCTATAGGCTCATGTCGAAACATACTTCAAGCACGGCAATAAATACTTTTAAATTTTTGTAAACTTTTTTGTAAGTACTTTGATTACTAACTACATACAGTGCCTAAAACTTTACCTGAAACATTAATTTGTAGAGTATTGAGAAAACTCACCCTTTTCTTTCATCATAAGTTTTATTAATATAAACACATTTTAAAGTGGGGGTTTTTCGGCACATACAATCGCAGCGTACAACCGCAATCTTTTAATACCTCAATAATATAATTTATTTGAACTCTTTACCTGTATTTAAACCTGAGTATATGTAATACCTGAGTATACTATGAACTTCCACGATAAATATTACAATTTTACGTAATATAATATAACACCTACCAAAACACAGAATCATATAGTAAGTATCGAACTTCCTACCCAAGTCTGAGGCCCAATTAGCGAAGAATCTTAGTTGTCTCCCAAAGGAGGACCTTCCGTCGCGATATATCTAGCGAATGATGACGAATAATGCTCGGAACGCACTGGGAGGAGCACGATCTTGGACTAATTGAGATGAAACGGCTGATGTTGTAGCTAAATTAGATTGATGGTGTACACGTACAGGCATAAAAGTTTTTATGCTTTTTCTCTTATATAATTCAATGGTTTCTTGTAGCTTTTTTCAGATATTTGATTTACAAAATATGATAATGTACACCGTCCATTCTTATCAATTACTTTAGTATTAGCTACAGTTATAGATACGCTTCTTAAATTAACATAATAATTCAATTCAGATTCTTAATTCTATTAATACCTGTAGGTACTTGTACTGTAAATGTACAGAGTTGTAGTAATGTCATTTTTATACAATATATAAGTGTCATAAAATATATAATAGTATATAAAAGAATTATTAATCTTGAGATATAAGGGTTAGAACAAGATTTAATCAGATTTTAAACTTTTGTTATCGTGGTTGAACATAATAATTGTTGTGGGTTACTCGCGATTTTTTTTATTTTTATTATAGCCCATATTTTGGTCCAATTACATGAACCGTGGTCGCGCCGAGACTGCGGACGCGGGAGAAGGTGTTGTGTTGTTGCTGTTGACAGACAAATGTGTGTACCATCCGTCGTGTTCGTTTTTGATTCACCCCCCCCCCCCACACTGAACTTATTTTTGTTGATTAAGAGCCTTGCACACTATATTAACGATATCACCACACACATCTACATGGGTTTGAAAACGCATCTACTTTTCTGGGTTTGCAGAGTTCAATCACTGAATAGCTTCCAGTTTCTTCTTTCTTTCGGCTTCTTTCTGAATATTCCGGTTTCAAAACACATTAGAACATCATTAGACTAACGTGCCTGCCCTAGAGTGCTTTTATAACTTATCTAGCATGTATTTTTAAATCGATGACGTAGACGCACAGCTCAAGATAATACTACTAATGCTTCCCATTTACTCACAAAATCGTGGACGCTGTGCTAAAATAGACTTCACCCAAAAACGAGAACTCGTTCATGTTAGCCTAAAATAAATTATTTCTTAATGTTATAAGTTAAAGAAAACCCCTATAAATTCCAATTAGATGCTCCTTCTAATTTTAAGAATACAGGAGCTATGTACCAAAGTTAACTTCAAACATTTTGATAATCTTGATAATATTCTTTCCAAAAGAATAAAATTGTCTTAGGGACGAATACGTCAGCTTATTAAAAAGTTTTTGCTCGAGCATTATTTTAAGGTGACACACTATACGACGGAGAAAATTGGATCACCAACTTGGAATAACAATGACGTCCTCGCCGATTAAAAATTCTGGAAAGTTTTTGCTTTGTAAAGTATATCCAGACAAATATTTCCATGTTTTTGTTACTCATATCGTGTTGGATATAATTGTTTGCTCACCTAGCAAAAGGTATTGTTTTGCAAAATGCATTTCGTTAAAATTATAGACTTAGGTATTCTGTTTTCTATGAACAAAAACACATTTCTTATTTCGCAGTAACTTAGAATTTATTTTTACTAAAATATAGAAGGAAAAATCACCACGACATTGCGAGTCGAAAATATAGTAAGATAAAGTAACAAAAGTATATATGTAATCTACGAAAATATTGCAATATGGAAAGAACAATTGGGACGAATGCGGAAAATGGAGTCTGTAATAAGATCGCGGCGGTCCCTCAAAATGGGCGAGCATCAGTTGAAAGGTCGGTTGTTTATCTAAACAATTGGAGATGGCACTATCTGAGTACATTGGCAAAGTAAAGATGAAACAAACGGTAAGGGATCTTCTACTAAATAATAATGTCGCAATAGACAATACAACATCGATATAAATGGTGATTAATTGTCATTAAAAGCGATATCTACTCGTACAATACAGAAGCCTGAGTTGGCGGCAACAGAGATTCTTACTCATATAAGATTAGTCAATAATAGAATACATCAAAAGCAATAGTACTATAGTTTGATGTAGCAACATGTGATCTGTAGTATCGAAAGTCCTCTATGCAGAGCCTGTATGGAGGCCGAGGAGACACCAGCCCATGTGCTGCTAAGATGCGAGGGATGCCTTTTAGGTAACAAAAGAACTCCTGCATTTCCAGGATGGATGGCATAGTCGTAATCACTGTACATCTATACTAGGAAGACTGGTCACGCACAATGGTTGCTGAGCTCAACTAAATGCGGAAACCTTCCGGAATGAAGGTGAAGATGATGCGATTTTTAGAATCACAGTACAACATCTGAACATCACTGGACGTCCGTGTAAACTTAGTGTTAACCTGCGTGAGGTACAGAACCAACTACAATCATAATCAGATGTATCCACTTTAGTATCCACTGCTGCTGGACATGGGTCTCCTCATGCATATTGTCCTGTGCACGAGGGATGTAAAGACTTAAACGCCACGCTATCCAAGCGGGTTGACGCACTCTTTTAGAGGTGGTGTTCGTCAGGGCTTGTGGTAGCCGCTTTGTTATTCGTTAGTCGCCTTTTACTACAGCCACGGTAAGAGATGGGGTCGAAAGCGTGAGTTAGAGAATATATTGTTGGTATAAAAACACTATACTGTTTATATCCTATACTGTAGTGTTGCGGTGAAAATATGGGTGCTATTTGTTAAACTCAACAGACCGGAGGCTCCCATTCAACTATCTACCCGTAGAATGGCTTTAAGGACCAGAATATGCTTATATGTGAGTTTTATGCAGTCCATCCACTTCAGTATGGAAAAAAGCAATCAGTATAAATTTGGGCGAACTCAGTTGGATTAAAGATAATAAACTTGGTAAAGACGTAGCAAATGGAAATGTTTTTGGAAATTTGAGTGAATATGAAATGAAATTTAAAATATGAAAATTTAAAATGGTTGGCTGGCATCGTATCGGTCTTGTACATTGGTGTAGTTTTTTTTGCAAAATAAACTCGTGTTTTTGACAAGTAAACATACAATTTTTTATTTTGGTTATTGGAGAACTGGACTGATTCTCTCGGAATCCCTGGAGTGCCTGTTTTCGCCGGTTCTCGGTAAAATTCTCATCTCCATTGATTTTGAGGTTAGGTTTGACCATTTCAAAAGTCGTTTCTAGCCGTGTTTCTTAATCATCTCTGTGTTTGCTCATATCTTTGACCGGCTAATTTAGTGGACTGAGTAGCTGAATTTAGTATTGATTTTGGGTAAAAGAATAGCACGGATTCGCGATGTCGGGGTCGAACGACTCGTCAGACGTGGATCAAGTGCCGACCGTGCCCATGTGCGACGTTTGCCATGTTGTAATTGACCTGCAGAAACCAACAAAACATGCAACCTGCGAGAGCTGCAGTTGTCTTGTTCATTTTGATTGTGATGATATTTCTGCGACCGACCAGAGAAGCCTCGCTCTAAAATCGAATCGGAAGTTGAAATATTATTGTCGCGATTGCTCTCAAGGCCTACGTGGAGTTCCAAAAGTTCTCAAGAAGATAGCCGCCATTGAAGTCACGGTGAATAAACTTGATAAATTCGCCGACTCCTTAACGCTTTTTCGCACCGAGGTCAAAAATGATATTGTTAAAATTAACTCGAGGATCGATGATTTGGAAAAACGTCAAACTGTGGCAGGAAACAACGACTTGACCATTTCCGGGATAGCTGAAGAGATTGCGGCGAGACAGTCGAAAGAAAAAAACCTTTTTTTCTACGAAGTGGCGGAGTCTCAGAGCAAAGACATTGATGTACGCATAAAACATGATGAGCAGCTTTTGTACTCGATATTTGATACCCTTGAAGAACCGGAGGTGAATTTTCTCAAAGCCATCAGGATTCCATCTAAATTAACTCCTCGCCCTCTAAAAGTTATTTTCGAAAACAAGGAGACTGTCATTAAACTCTTGAGGAAGAGGTCAGCCTTCAGGGACAAAGTCAAGTTCCAGGCCGATTTCA
Source organism: Sesia bembeciformis (assembly GCA_943735995.1). Classification (NCBI taxonomy): domain Eukaryota; kingdom Metazoa; phylum Arthropoda; class Insecta; order Lepidoptera; family Sesiidae; genus Sesia; species Sesia bembeciformis. The sequence goes on from OX031034.1 coordinate 6,389,614, forward strand.
CCAAATCCCAGATCGAACACTACAAAAACATCAAGCGAGAGTTACAAAAACCGGAAAACCAAGGCAAAAAGCAGATCAAGTTCTCCTTCAGCGTTCCTAAACTTGTGGACACTGCTCCTAAACCCTCTGCCGGTAAGGAAGCGGGTGACCACAACAACACTCTCCAGACAAAAATCGCTGTGAAATTTTTCGCCTCTACTACCAAAACGTCAGAGGTCTTAAAACGAAGCTAAACTCTCTCCTGGACATTGAAGTTCAACCCCTCCAACCTGATGTCGTGCTGTTTACCGAGACTTTTCTGGATCCTGGGATTCAAGACCAAGAACTAAACCTGTATAACTATCACATCTTCAGGAGGGACAGGGATAAGATACAAACACAAAAAGCAACCGGGGGAGGAGTACTGATAGCAGTTCATAAGCGTCATAAAAGTATCCTTTTGTCACAACAATTCTGTTCAACTGAACATATTTTTATTCGGGTTTTTGCCTATGATAAAAAGATAAACATAGGCTGTGTTTATCTGCCCCCTCACTCTCCATCAGAGAACTTTATAGAACACTGTAACACTATCGATACATTAGATATTGATTCGAATGATCTAACCTTTGTTTTCGGTGATTACAATTTGCCAAAAATATCGTGGCATAACGATACTATAGGAATTTCTGCCTTACCTTTAGATGATTGTTTGAAAGATATTTCTGATAATGCGCAAATTATTTCAAATACATGTAGTTTATATAACTTATATCAGCTAAATAATATAAAAAATGATAACCAACAAATACTTGATTTGTGTCTTTCTTCTGATTTGTATGCTTCAGTTACAAAACATAACGATCCTCTAGTAAAATGTGATAAACATCACCCAGCTCTAATGGTGTCAACTAATTTGACGTTTGAAACACAGCCAGTGAATTTTATATTTCCGAAACCAACATTCGATTTTAAACACGCCGATTTGGAAAAGATTTATAGCGACTTGTGTAATACCAATTGGTCAATTTTATATACACTCTCTACAGATGCAGCTATTGAACATTTTTATTCTATTATTTACAACTTATTCGAGAAGCATATACCGAAAATTACCTATGAAATAAATAATTTAAAATCATGCTTTTTTGATAAAAAATTGACACAATTACACCGTCTAAAGAAACAAGCGCATTTCAGGTTCAAAACAACAGGGTTGATAGCTGATAGAATTGAATTCTCAAGATTACGTGCTGAATGTAAAAAACAATTGCGTAAAAATAATAACAAAAAGATCGATAATCTTGAGAAGTCAATTTATGCAGATATTAAATCTTTCTGGAGATATGTTGATAGTAAAAAATCAAGTTATGGTCTTCCGAATATAATGTCTTTGAATGACAGAACAGCTTCAAACTACTTGGATATTGTCAACTTACTGGCCGATCATTTCGAGTCATGCTATGTCACTCCTACCGTCGATATAACACCGGATGCTTACGATATTTTAGCGCGTGATGTTACTTTTGTGGTAACTGAAGATTCTGTAATGAATAAGCTCTCAAAATTAAGCGACAAATTCAACCCGGGTCCTGACGGGATTCCGGACTTCATCCTCAAAAACTGTGCTCAAATTTTAGCTGTTCCTTTATCAATTATTTTTAATCAATCTTTGTTAACTGGTACGTTCCCAAACAAATGGAAAACAAGTTTTGTTACACCGATTTTTAAAACAGGCGATCAAACAAATGTTAAAAATTATCGGCCAATAAGTATACTTTGCGGAATAAGTAAGACGTTTGAAAGTTTTATTCTCGATTATTTGCATCCACAAATTGAAACTATTATAATATCACAACAACATGGATTTTTTAGTGGCCGCTCGACATGCAGTAATCTGTCACTTTTTACCGATAGCATTATTAACTCGTTAGATAGAGGTAAACAAATAGATTCTATATACACCGACTTTTCCAAAGCCTTCGATAGAGTTGATATTAACCTGTTACTGTATAAATTGTCAAATATCAATCTTAGTGGTATACCAATAAAATGTTTTGCTGATTACCTCCTGGGAAGATCACAAGTTGTTAAATATAGAGAATATAAATCGCGTATTATTAACGTTCCATCAGGAGTCCCGCAAGGTTCTCACCTAGGGCCTGTTTTGTTCAATATTTTTATTAATGATATCAGCTCAGTTTTTATTAAATCGTCGTTTCTTTTGTATGCTGATAATTGTAAATTTTGGAGAATAATTGAAAACGAAAATGATAATCAACTATTACAAAATGACTTATCTGCGTTACTGGATTGGTGTACGACAAATAAACTGTTACTTAATATTGAGAAATGTAAATTAATGCGATTTAATAGAGGTCACAATGAACTTGTTTATGATTATCAGTTAATGAACTTACCAATTGATAAAATTTCGTTAATCAAAGATTTGGGTTAATCTTAATCTTAGACGAAAAAATGTCTTTTACAAACCATATTGATTATATTATAAATGAAGCTATGAAAATGTTAGGTTTTGTCAAACGTCAAACGTCGCAATTTAAGTCCGAGAAAACAATTGTTATGTTGTACAACTCTTTAGTTAAATCGAAATTGATGTATTGCACGCCGATTTGGTCTCCAGAAACGCAAGCTCTAATATGTCGAATTGAAACTGTACAACACAAATTTTTCTCTTATATTGCCTTTAAATTCAAACTTCCAAGTCCTTTTTTTAGTCATGTTTATAATGAAATTGCTATATTCACAGAATTACCATCTCTTCGCTCTGTTCGAGAATTCAACGACTTGCTATATGTATACAAAATTATATCTCGATAAATTAAATGTGTTGAATTACATTCGAAATTTATACCTTATGTTAACGAGCGAGATATGAGATTTGTATATCTATTTCGAGAATTTTTCTGTAGATCTAAATATTTATATGATTCTATGATACCAAGACTGACTAGATTAGCAAATCGTTATTTATCGATTGAAATGTTGGATCTTAATATCGGTGCAATCAAGTCCGCTTTGAGTTGTTTACTTGAATTTAAATAAGGTATCCTTTTGTATTATAATTTCCTACTTTAAGTCTACTACTATGTCAACCAATTTTCATTTATATTTTATATAAATTTTTGGGCTTTTCAGCCTGTTGTATTTCCTTTTCAAATAAATAAATATTTTCTAAGTATTCTAAATTAATCGTTTAGAAAACCACGACTTTACTACATCAAAGGTTACTGTTAATAACAAAGGTCAGCACTACAATTGCCAATACATTTTCGCCTCTATGCAAAATTTATTTCATCGAAACTTTTATATGACTAGTAGAATTATCACATTGGACAGTTCAATATATACATGGTGGTTGTCTGGTAAAGTTAGTTAGTGTAAATCAAAGTGTCGCTCAAAACGAAGTTTAGCATAACTAAACTAACATATCTAAATTGTAAACACGCCATCCTGATATATCACGCTTGTTACATCCTTGGCGAAGTGTCATGAGAACTTGCCAAATATGTTTAGTTCTAAGCACACTATAAACAATTTGTATCGAAAACTCCTACAAATCATCCCGACAGCGGAGGAACTAAGTTGAGCAATAAAAGGGGCGCAATATGGCGCATACGAAAGGCCAGATGACATGTGAACGTTTTAGGTGACCTTAGTCAGCGACTTTGTTGTTACCACTTGTAATTGCAAATGACATATTGGCCTACAAGTTTAGTAATAGAAGGTAAACTCTTGGAGTTGATGATAATTACAGGGAAATTAAATACTAATGTTAATGAAAGGAGTGCTGTTTTCATAAAATGGTAACAATAATTTAAGCCTATACTACATTCCTATAGCTGCTGGGATCAATTTACCATCATGATGAGGGATCTCTCATGGAATACTATTGTAAAATGTTACTGAGATGTTACTGTGTTTCGGGAGTGAGTGAGATGAGAGTCGCTGAAGCTCTGACATTATATTATTAATATTACAATATTAATAGTCGTTAACATTCATTTACAATGGGAGAAAGAAAATATCTCATACCCAATCCCTGGGAAATGTAATGAAGAAGTAAAACTTCTCACTCTATTTTATTTATTTTATATTTTGTTGTAATGCAATTACACGTGATTAAATAAAAGAGCAAGCTTATCTCCTGTGGAGAACAGACCCGTTGCTGGTCAATCTATATATACAAAAGAGGATGTTGGTATGTTGGTATCAAACTTCGACACCGTTTGACCGATCACCATGAAAGTAGGCCCATATATGTATCTTTTCATGGAGAAGGTTTTTATGCTATCGACTTTGTTGTAACTCGCCACTAAATGGCGCTGCAGCACATTAACTTTTATACCGTTCAACCGATCGCCATTAAAATAATATATATAATTGACGCAAAGTTTATGGAATGTATGAGTAGGACTGGTTCAATTGTGTGAACTATGATGTAAAAGTCCTTAATATATTGAATCCCTGCCTCCCACACGATAAGAAAGAAAACCTCCACTAATCTTGTGATCCGCATAGGTCAGATAAGAGCCTTTTCGAGCTCTGAGTATGTGAGTACCCAAGGCGCACAAATAAATACTGGGTTGGCGTCGACCTCTCGAGAAGAAAGCATGCGTTGAGCACTTCCACGAAATGTGTACGTGGAAAACGCTTCCACAATGATGTCTGTTACACTCGAATTCGCGTGAATCGGTCACACGGAGGCGCAGCGCAGAGCGAGTCAGTATGTAACGGCTTGTGACTAAAAGCCACCACTCATTTGTCAGCGTTTGGCTACGACTCACGACTAAATTCCAACCAATGTCGTATGCATAATATTAGTGAATGTAGTTATATAATGTCATGCTCTCATTTTATGAAGCAAGGTTTCAACACCCGTGAAAGATACTAGTGGGAACAGAACAGGCGTGCGTAGTGTATGTAAATTATAAATACGACATGTAATATACATCTAAAAATACATCTAATAAAATACATAGATAGATAAATAAAATAAAATAATACACACCTACCTAATATATACACATATAAACAAATGCATATAATATGTTAATACAACAAATATTTTTAGCAATTATAACATAAGACAAACAGTAATGTTTTATTAAACGTGTAATAAAAGGGGAGATGAAGAACATTTTTCTTATTATTTTTCTAAATCTATTTGTATATCTCCAAAAAAGGCGCTGCATTCGAGGATGTGCCAAAGTTCGTCAGTCTTGACTCATGTTAACATGTAACGCAAATGTCCATGGCCGACACTATCAACTTACCACCAGCTGAACTGTTAGTCAAATTCATTCTATGAAAAAGTAATATCTTCTTCTATATCCCACATTTAATTGCGTTAGGCTAGTGTCATAATTGTAATTATAAGCTAAACATCAAGTAAATAACGTAAAATAGCGGAACATAGGTAGTTGTGACTTATACAACTGACCAATAAGGTGCCATCCGTCATTGTTGATACTAGATCTACTTCCTTGCTCACTTCGTCCGACCCCACCGTCGTACTCGTATATGTCATGAAGTGTTTGATTTTATAAATTATGTATCTAAGATTATATTTGACTCTGTCTGATAAAGGGGACATAATTTTCTGTATAGATTCAAAGCCTTTAATTGAAATCTTAAAAAAGCAATCACATTTTTTTTATTGTTTCATCTTAAAGATGAAACATTACAGCATGGTTCTATTTCTTTTTATGGAAAGAAGCCGGAGACCAGCAGATATTCCACCTGGTGATAAGTGGATACTACCCTGCGACATTCGCGATACATGCCAACATCAGTTAATGAAAAACGCTTGCACGCCCCCGGATGCGCGTCTACTTTTGGAGATTTGGGAATAGATTTGGAAAAAGGGCTGTTAAAACTCATTAACTCATGAGAAGACTGAATAGATAAACACGTACGTACATTTTACGGTAGTCTTCTGTGAGAGAGAGAGGTAACTTGGCCTGTCGAGTGCGCTCAGCGGCGCACTCCCAAGTTCGTATCGACAATACGGTCCCTTTTTGCTCAGATAATGTTCACATGTACCTATTGAAGATATGGTCTTGCTCAATTGAGCATGCTTACTGTATAGTTCATATAGCATCCCTATAATCTATGGACGTTCCACATCGTAACCTCTCCTCAAAACTTTTTATTACTTACCGTATTTTGCGACTTTCTAAACTCACAATTCATTCTGTATTTGACCAAACTAACACGTATTTTTCATCAAACTTCTGTAAATTTCTTTTCTCACGCTCAAAAACTGGATCTTCAACAACGCTGATTATTTTTCTAATTCTATTAAAAATGATCGATTTTTGCAATACTTACGTGTTACCATAGCTTTTATTTAATTTTACTTATTTAAAAAACTTTACTGCACATTATGATACAAAGCTTACTTACCAGGTAAAATTTGGGTTTAACAGAAAGATACAATGGGAGGTGCGATGAAAGGTATACATATATAACTTATAACCTAGGTATAAACTTGTTTGAGTGCACCTTGCAAGCGTTTCGCAAAGCGGCGGTGGATATTCATTACTGACTGCGTATGCATTGAAGTAGTTTTTATTGTACTCTGTTAGCATAAGTAAAAGTTGTATTGGGAACACTTAAATAACTTATACATAACTTATTACATAAAAATAAATAACGTATCTACAAATAAATATACCTGATGAATATAAATCACATCATATCATACAGTATCATAAATATACACACACAGACGCACACATTTTTATTTATTTTTAAATAGGCGACAGAGCAAGCGGTCCCACGTGATGGTAAGTGTTACCACCGCCCATGGACACCTACAACACCAGGAGGTATGCGGGTATGCCGCCGACCTTGCAAAATCCTATTCGCAGCTTTCTTAAAGAATTTCATATCGTAGCGTAATGGAAAGACCTCTTTAGGCTGTTTGTTCCAAAGCTTACGGGTTTACATATATATATATATTATCAAATATATATTATGATAATATCTTCAGTTCAGTGCAAATTTTTAAAAAGTCCTTTAAAATATCCTATTTATACAAACAATATTTATGCTGGATAGGACGCATGAAAATAAAACATTTGTTTGTGAAACGTATGAAAACCAGCGAAATCTCCGTCCAACATCTCCATCTTTTTTACCCCAACGTGTAGACAGCCTTCACCAGCGTTAAAACTCAATATTTGTGACATAATTGAATACAGCATGGAAGTAGAACGCACAATATGTTCAGTTTATATACGTGGGCAGTTTATCACAGCTTGCAAGCCGGTGGCCAAACAACGTTACGTTATAAACATAGCGAGGGGTAATGGCTTCTGACGGCACCTAAAGGATTTATGGAAACCATGAAGGAGCAGCTAAAACGCTTTTTAACGTTTAACGTTTTAAAACACAGGTTTAACCTGCCTTTTTAAAAGTAATATATCTACGAGCGTTGAATGGAATATTAGACAATGAGAAAAATAATCGTTTTAAGTGTAAAAGAAATACAGAAGATCCCCAGTTATCCGTAGTGATGCTGTGGATCTCTCAGGTAACAGGAAAATAGGAATCGAAAAAATACGTTTACATGTAAACAGATAATTATTGTTTTGTTAAAATTTATTATCAAATAAGTAGGAATATAAAAGTCAACAATAAAGTATATTTATATATTAATTGGGAATTAAATAAATTTGAAATTTAACCAAACAAGAATGTTATTGAAACAAACAACAGTAATAACAAAATGAACATATATGTATGTGTGTATTCATATGTATGTATGTATATATTTGATGGAGTTTGGTTATTCGAATATTTTGATAACTGAACTTCGATTAATCGAGCTTCTACTATAGTTACGTTCTTGTTGTAAGAGATTTGATTATAATAAAGTTAAGTGTGATTTTTGTTCATGAATTTTAAATTTATAATGCATATTCTAAATATTTTTTTCTATAGTGATCCTAAAATATATTACATATAAAAATATGATTTAAGAGCAATATCTAATCCAATAACGTTGTGTAGGATAGTTCGTAAGCAAATATCTACAACAATGGGTTGAATAAATTGTATTATTTTGGTTCAGTCCATTTGATTTGTAAATACAAAATACTTATTTAAAGGGACGAAACGACTGCATTATTAATATTTCTATTGGGTATTATTTTCTTAGTCTATAATAGTTCGTGACCTTTATGTATAAAGAATATTTTTATTCATTTTCTATTTACTTATTTACTCTTTGTATAATATTACAAAAGGCAGATTTAATGCCTTGCAGCATTATTTTCCACTCAACCTTTGGACTTTGCTCGAAATGAAGTAATAGAGAGAGCAAACAAATGTAAGAAATATGAAAGATAGAAAAGAGACTCGTGTAGGTACCTACATTTTAATAAGAAAACATAAGTATAATCTACTATACCTACATACATAGCTAACAATACACATTGGTGCACACTAATAATAAATTACATACAAATATATTTCAAAAGATATATAAAAATACATAATAAGTATTTATGATACATAATACATATACATTTATGAGTTATATTATATATATATATATATATATCAAAGAGGATGTTGGTATATTGGAGATTAATAGACTTCGACACCGTTTGACTGATCACCATGAAAGTTGGCACATATATTTATCGTTTTATGGAGAAGGTTTTTATGCTATCGACTTTGTTGTAACTCGCCACTAGATGGCGCTGCAGCACATCAACTTCTACGGCAGAACAACGTCTGCCGGGTTTTGCTAGTATATTATATAAATAAAATAGCCCTACAAAAAGTGATTACACAATTTCTAAGGAGTCATCGACAAAACTAATACAGTGAAAGTGAATATATAATGAATAGACAACTTCGAAAAACGCGATCTTGTACATGAGTATGTTAGTTCCTGATGAGTAAAGATTATGACGGAAAACCTTTATCCCATTATACGCCCATGAGATTATTTTTTTATGTAAGAGATATAAACGTGAAAACCACATGGTGGTAAGTTGTGAACGCAAGCATCCTCAAGGACGTGCGGGTGCGCGCCGACCTTGCATAATCCATATTGAATATAAATTTTCAAACCATTCAAAGAAACAGTCAGCAACAGCTTAACGTATAACCTTAATAGCCTAACCTTAAAACGCTAGTAATAAGGACTAAAATCGAATGGTTTTGGGTCCATTACTGTGCTGCTGACTGTACATACCGCACGAGAATGAACCAATTAATTGGTAATGAGACCATTATTCGCTTCTGCAAGTCACAAAGACTGCGCTGACCGCGTCCAGATAATGGAAGATATCAGGGCCACTGAAGTCCCCATGATCCCATGAAGTGGGGTGATCACTTGATGATGCCATGGAAATCCCACCAAAAATACCCAAAGAAAATTCGAAAGACTGAATCATTTAAGACCTTAAACGAATTAAAATATTTGACTGGCAATGGGTCACCAGAGAGATAAATTAAGATAAAATATTATGGAATTATTATAATAATTAAAAAGTCCGTCAATATTTTTAATACTTACTGATTTATTAATGGATTAAATAAATGACTAAAACGAATTACAACAGTTCTGTTGTCATAGGACAACAGAAACCAAAGTCTAAATGAAAACCCATCACAGTTTCTAGTGTGGGTAATGGTCGGCACATGTGTTAGCTCACTAAATCTTCGTTAGGGGAGGGACGACAGATGGCGTCCGGTGGCCGTCGCCCAATACAGTAATATATGTGGACACATTACTTCTAATGAATAGAAGAACGTGTGACTGAAGTACAATAAATCTATTAGGTGGGTGTATCACTTGGAGTGATTTGCGGTATCCTTTCACTACGTCGTGAGAGATGAGAGAGAATATTTATTATATACTGCAATATATTTCAATGAGGAGAAAATAAACTTCCAATTTTGGGGTATAAGGATTATCGCACACTGTAGACTTTTTCGTCAGTCATTAATTTTATCGGTCTGGTAATACGTTTATATAAGTGCAGCCACTTCATGATTTTCCGATTAAAATATTAACGAATCGTGGCAGACGAGCAGACAGTTCACTTCTAAAGAGGATACTGTCACCCATGAACATCCACGATACATGCCAAAATCAATCCAAAATGGCATACATTGGTACACGCCCCGCTTACACTGCATACCTACCTTTACCTTATCAAGCTATGCGAGCTTTGTCCTTTTTTGTTACAGTCTATTGGGATATTGGGATAAGCCCTATTGGGATAAGACGCAAGTTCTTCGGTTCATTTAGTTTGACAAACAAAATAAATGAATCCATGAGTGCGTACTAATTTTGTCACTATAAATTTAATGATAAACTTTTAATTCTCTTAAAATAGATTCACCTTAGCTGCTTTTAATAAACTTTTCCTATTTATAAAAAGTATTCTGCTTTTGAAACTCAAATCTAAGGAAAGATGTCCTGTCTCCAACTTTATACAGATTAATCGCTGTATTAGTTACAAGATAAATATTCTGTTACGATTCACGTAAATTTTTACAAATAACAGGATTTGCTCCCTCTTAATTTACTTGTAAAAGGGTTGAGACTTAATTTTGAGAAAGCGTTTAGTCCTTTAGGACCGTTGTAATTAATATATCTCTACTTTCCGTTTATTTATTTCAAAATAATGCTGGTAATATAAGTAATTAATATCGTAAAATTATAACTTTTTATTAGTTTTATTGGAAATAAAATTTCAAATGTATTTAATCAACATAAGTAGATCTAATTTAGAATATTATTCGACAATTGAAATTTATTTTAATAACTGATAAATTGAGGCTGGCGATAATTTCCTATGAATTTGAATTTAACTTTAAATCTGAATGAAATAAGTAAACAATGTTGTCGAATGAATGAAGTCGAAAACAAATACCATTAGCTTGGTCCATTTGGTTACAGATTGACGTGTTACTAAACATTATGTAGGTACTACAGTCATAATTCCGACGAACATGAGTCGCAGTTCTCACCGCATAGAGGTAAGAATATTGTCTTGAAACATTTAAAGTGTCGTTTTAGCCCGAAACAATGTACGACTATTTTCGAGTTTGAGAATGTTTCTTAGTTTCACTTGTGAAAGTTGTTCGTGTCTCAGTTTTAACGAGCCAACTTTCTGAATAATACGCTCCGGCCGCAGAGTTCAACTAAAGAGTATAATATAGTAAATATATATTAGCTATTAAGATATATAGGTATACTCGTCTTATACTCGAATACTTATATACGTTATATACTCGAATTATACTCGTCTCATTTTGCTTGTAATGTAATGATAAAAATATGAGGTATTAGGTGTATGATATATAGGAAAGTGAAATAATAACCCTTATTGAGAAAGAAATGTGTTGAATCACAAAATCTGTTTTTACAATATTTTTGCAGCATTTTTCACTCTTGGATTTTTTTACAATTATTCCACTTGAGAAATTATTTATTATTTTAATTTACAAAAGTAATACATTCATGGGAACTTACGAATGTAATAATAATCATCGTGAATACACGGTTCATTTCACTCGCGGAATTTTTCTATTAAAAGTTAGTATGGAGCAGAACAGACACATGGCCGACATCGTTTAGGATCTACTTTTTGACGTAATGATTGAGGTAGGGGAAACTTTGTTCGTGCGACGTACTCGCATATGGTACGTCTTTTAGAATGTGTGCGTGTGTTGCAATTCGAGAAATTTGTCTGAAAATAACTGAACAGGTGAACTTTCGACTTGAAAAAGTCGAGTGGCAGAATTATGCTTCGAGTATAAATTTTCAATGATAAAGTCGCGGTAGTAGGTGGATCGGAAAAGGGGAGGGCGGAGTGAGGTGGCAGATCTTGGGAGAAGTTTGTTTCTAGCAATGGAGAGACACAGTCTGATGGCATGACGATGTATTTATTGATATCTCAACAATATGTTAGTATGCTTTGCACAGTAATTCATTAATTTACGCTTTTTTTATATAGGGAACTGTCAGCGCCGCCCATGGACACCAGGGGGTATGCGGGTGTGCCGCCGACCTTGCAAAATCCTATTCATAGCTTTCTTGAAGAACCCCATATTATAGCTTAATGGAAAGACCTCTTGAGGCAGTTTGTTCCATAGCCTACGGGTTCGCGGTATAAAATAATTTTGGACCGACCGGCATAAAACCGGATTTTGGACACCTCCGTATCGAGGAAATGCGGATGGACCGCAATTCTGTGGCGGGACGTGCGGTTGTAGAAACCCGAGGTGGGAATTATATTGAATAATTCTTCAGAGCAATCCCTATTATACCGGCGATAGAACACACAGAGAGACGCAACGTCTCTCCGAACGCTGAGGGGTTCTAAATCGTGTGACTTGTGACTCCGGGTGACTTGCGTCTTACTGGGGTTGAAATCCACTAGGGTTAGAGAACGTTAAATCGAGATTTGATCTAAAGCGTCTTTGATTTTAGACACAAGCCTGGCGCGACTCTCTTCCACTTCGACCCGAGGGATGTTGGCGCGGCCCCTGTACAGGGCATCCCCAGTGTTGTCATTTGCATAGCCACGTATGTCACCAATTTGCAACAGATAGTTGACATGCAGAAGGAACAGAGTTGGGCATAGTAGCCCAACTCTGCCAGCCCAACAGCAGGCATAGGGAGACTTGCGAGACGTCAGCATTAATAGACATGGTGTCGGAGCAGCTAACATCGATAACAATTCTGATGCTCCGTCCAGTCCGGAAACTGGCAATCCATTCCCATAATCCTTCGCGTATCCCAAAATATGGTAGCTTGGAAAGCAGCGATTTGTGCCATACCCGGTGAAAACTTTCGCAATGTCTAGGTCCATAGCTAGCCTCGTTTCTACTCTCAATGGTGTCAGCCCAGAGATGTGTTAAATACGCTAAAAGATCACCAACCGAGCGATTATGGCGAAATCCATATTGACGGTCGCTAATCAGCTGGTGATCTTCTAGGTACCTAACTCACACTAGTACACTGGTACGACTGACAGTACCAGTGCCAAGCCTTCAGCAGCCTTGGCGAGTGACTAGAAAGCTCGGCTTCCAGAGCGATAGCTTGCTAGTCGATCGCCAATTCTGCGGATGTGCTCATTCCTTGCTCTGACAGTGATCCTCTTACTGCACCTCGAGGCAGCGTTAAATTTCTTCCTCAAGTCGGTGGTATTCGGATCTTCAGATACCTGTGCTTTCCTCCAGGCCCTGTATGCAGCCCGTTCACTATAGCGGGCCTCTCTGCAGGATCGATTATACCAAGCTCTGTCCGCCTACGGGTATCACGGAACAAGGAATATAACATTCCATGCCCTGCAATACCACGTCGGCAACGGAGTCTACCCAGGCATCCGGATCTCCCGACGAGAAACAGAGCTGCCCCAGGGATAAGAAGCACGCAAGAATTCACGCAACCCATCCCAATCTGCAGACTTGTAGTGCCAGATGTTGCGCGTTCCCTGTGAATGGGTCCAGCACGGATACGTCGTACGGTTTGGTACGTCTTACCAAACTGTAAAATTAACAACTGGACATTAATTTTACTGCTAAAGAAAGTAACCTATTTTAACACTTGTATAAGCACCCTACATATTTGCATTTTATTCATGACAAACCACTAACTTGCAAGACAATGTTAATTTCCTTGTAAAGAAATTAACTTAACTTCCAGTCTTTCTTAACAAATTCTGCATAATAAATTTCAAGTATGATATTTCTGGTAGGAATAAAAAGGAATGTCTATAATAAAATTAGGGTATTCTCTCGGTTAGGATTTTAATGAGAAAACTTAAGAACTATGTATTTAACATAAAAAAAACACCTCCTTTATTAATATACATATAGTTACAATACAGTTAATTCAGTTTAATCGAACTCTCATAGGAAACTAAACAATTATTGGATAAAATTCAATTATTAGATACACTTCAACAAATAAATTATGAAATTTCATTTATTTATCTTATTGACACAAACTTATATACATTAATTACAGATAATACACTTATTTTTTTGTAAATCGCAATGGTAACTAATAGTATCTCAGAGAGAATTCAAAACATAGCATATTCTCCATAAACGGAAAGGATTCACAATTTAGTACCAACAACCAGCAACAAACATCATAATCCTCTTCGTAATACAATGTCAAGGTTCTGTCAAGCACATAATGACAAATCACGCGCACTGAAATAAGAGATTTTGTTGTCGTGTCAAACTTGACACTGTACAGTCAACAACATTAATATGTGTTCATCCTAGCATACCCATAAATATGTAAACAGTGTTTAGTGCAAAACTACGTATACATTCTAGGAATGCATTCTATTATAAGAATGTATATGCACCGCTGTAATGTATGTTATGCATAAGAATGTATGCATGACAATTATAGTTCTTATGAATTACACACATCTTAAATTTTTCACATTTAACCAAGCAGTCGACTGGAAGACAATGCATTAAGGCAAAAAGTCCGCCTCTGTACGATATAATGCATAAAGAGTAAATAAATAAATTCCTGTCTAATGTCGAATGACATTTTTGGGGCCTCTTTGGACACATTTAAAAAAAAGATACGTGTTTTGTTGCGAATTGGGTCCGAATAAGGTCTTAGCTTTAAAATGTTTGCTCCATTTACTGTAGTAAATACACTTTAATGCATGCGGAGTCCACTTACTACGTTGAATGTAACACCTGCATGAGGACCAAATAATAAAATAAATAAATAAAAATATGTATTGTCATGTAAAACATTCTCATTTTCCAAAAAAAATATTTTTTGATGTGCCTATTGATGCAGAACATACTTAGTGGGTTTTTTTTTTATCTACGATGGCGGCAGACGAGCTTACAGTCCACCTGGTGGTAAGTGGATACTGTCGCCCATAGACATCCGCGATACATGCCAACATTAGTCCAAAATGACAAGTGTTTGCACGCCCCCGGATGCGCTGCCTACCTTTGAAGATATAGAAATGGATTTGGAGAAGAGGTTGGGGAAATGGGGAGGCTTAAGATGAGAATGGGTTCTGGCACATCTTGGTCACTATCGAAACACGTGCGTACATTAGGGAAATAAAATATAGTGGGAAATGCAGTGCATTTCAAGGTAGTTTTCTGTGAGAGAGGCGAAACGTGGCCAATAGAGCGCGCCCAGCGGCTGTTGGATTGCAGCGTGCACTCTCCTCCTGCCAAAACGTGCATATTACTGCGTAGTTTCTTGCAAGTAAATTATTTATTCTGATTGGATTTAATGATGGCCCAAAAGCAGTAATCTAGCTTTATACTTACCATTCATTCAAATTATTCAGTCTATCGAACTATTTACATTCTTTTTCCTTTTATTCCTTCTTCCAAATCCACTTCTAAATCTCCAGTGGTAGGGCATCCGCGGATATAACTTTTGTCAATCTGGACTGACCTTGGCATGTGTTGCAGAAGTCCACTAGCGACAGTATTCACTTACCACGAGATTGACTATCTGCCCGTCCGCCACCTTATTTCTATAATAAGAGAAGTATTGTTAATTTTTTTCTTCTATTGCCTTGCATCTTATTTTATTCCGTGTAATGCTCAACAACTGTTGGAAAGCAAAAAGAAAAACGTATACTTCTCCTCGTAAATCTGTATGTCATTGTTTTTATTATTTCGCTCAGACAGTACGCGTGTAATAGAAACAAAGCAGTGAGGCTTCATTTTATTTTGCACGAGCATGATTTATTAAATAAAGGTGCGTACATGTCAGCGTGAGACGTGAAGTTTCTGAATAGTAAAGGGGAACCAGCTTTGATGTAGATTTCTATGACTGTGTTTTACTGTTGTTATTGTAGATTTGAGTAGAAGTAAACTGGATTTTTTAGAATGTTTATTTAAGCGAATGGTTCAGTTTAGATACTTATAATTTATTAAAATGTTTGTTTTTATCTAAAACTAGCTGTACCCTGCCACGCGTTGCTGTGGCTGCCCAACAGATGGCTCTTACCCTGTTTTTACCTGTTTTTGGGTAAAAAGCATGTTTTACCCTGTGATAGGTATGTAAATTAAAACACGTATTCGATGCAACGTTGTGTCAAAATTTAAAAGCAATCTGTGAAGAACTTTCGGAGATTTAAGATTTTGAACAAACGAACGTTTACATTTTTATTTAAATAGATAATTCATGAATGCTCTTAACATTAATGTGCAACATTGTGTGTTAATGATTCATATTAGTTTCTTACAAATAGGCAAATCAAATGAATAGGTATATTCAGAAACTAACGTTGGGTGTTCAGAATGTAAGCGAGACAAATATTGTGTGTTTATTAAAATATTGTTTCTTTATTAGATCATTATTTAGTAATATTCACTAGATACTAGTATCACATGTTGGTCGCGTGGTGTCCGCCGACTTTAATAGCACCACCCATCTCTTTCGTACCGTACGTAAAGTAAAAGTAAAAGGTGACCATGGGATAACAAAGCCGCTACCACAAGCCCCGAGGAACTACACTGCCTAAAAAATAGTGGACTCGAAAACCCGCTTGGCGAGCTTGGCGTTTTAGAGTTATCCATCCCTCATGCACAAGACAACGTGCATGAAAAGGCCCATGTCCAGTAGTGTATAATAAAAGGGCTGGTGATGATAATGATGATGACTTGAGCTTTCCTTATGTTTTTCGCCTTATACGACCGACACCCACAGGAGGAGATGAGGTAGAGGTGTTCCAAAGTCGGCCAGCACCTCACGGCACAGTAACAACAACAACAGTGTCACATGCTATTTACAAATGTTAAATAGCCAACGAAGGAACAGCATAACTGTACACTCACACACAAAAGTGTAAATAAGTAAACGAGGCGATGCATTAAGTCGTTAACCGGCGGAAAAACTGCGCGGCCTCCGGTCGTCGCCACTCACGCGACAACGAGCAGCAACCCTGCCGACAATAGGGTTGTCGCTAGTGTCTCGGGCAAGACACTTTGTCATACCGCCCTTTGTTACCGTACTAATGCCCCTTAATGCGCCCGATGTACCTAAGAGCTCGGAAATGGTGGGCGTCGTTTGTGATTTTTTTTCCTTTAAAACGACGTGAAAGCGAGGACAGTCTTACGGGCAGTTAAAGTTTTAATGTAGTTATAGAGAAGTGTAAAATGGCTTTACGGGACATATATAGAGATAATGGTTTTGACGCTTCCCACGCTTGGATGGACATATTGCTATTAAGCAAGTAATAAAAGAGAACGGAAGATATTCGATTTTCCGATTAGACAAGAGAAAAAAAAATAGTTTAATAGTTTAAACCATAAATTACTTACAATATGTTAGTATAAACACATGCGTACCTCGGTTGATCACTAAATTAAACAATAATTCAAAAAGCTCATTAATCAATCACATTAAGTACACTGTAGTACGAGTAATAATACATCAAAAACATCCATGACAGTATCAAAGTCTAACACAAAAATTAGAACTCTTCGCTCGACAGAATACATTCCATGTAGGGTGAATGAAAAACTGAAAGAAATAAAAAGTAGTTCTCGTTTGCACTGTATTCGGTATGCAAAATAAATATAAAAAATAAATTGATAGCCCTTGCTTTGGGGAATCGCACTACACTCACACACGCCGCTACATACGTTCGCATACGCACGCACACACGCTTATACTCAACCGTATGATACGAAAAATCCTACCCTCTCTCGTACCTCGACCGCAAAAAAAAGACTGATGGGACGCGCCCGCGCATATACACAAGAAAATTAAATAATGATAGAAATTCCGTGATTAATACAAACATTCCCAAGTGGGTGAGCTGTGAAGTGTTCTCTCTATCCAGAAAAGGACAATAGTGCAGTGTATGTGTCGGGAGAAATAAGGTTCTAACAAGGTTAGTGTTCCCATCCTAATCGACACATTTTACACACTAGTACTACTAAAATAATAAGATAGGGAGGACGAGGGTGCACGCTACAATCCCACAGCCCCTGGACGCACTTCGCTGGTCACGTTACTCCTCTCTAACAGAATACTAACTGTCTGCCGCCTCTTTTCCATAAAGAAAAAACAAAATTTATAGTCATGTTAAAAAAATAAAATCGAAAAACAATACAAAAAATAGTAAAAAACAATGTCATACTCATTACGATTACTTCTCAATATTATAAAAAAAACTAAGTAAAGGAACGGTCTGCAGTAAAAGGAAATTTAAATTTGCCATCCCTCAGCGCAAAAGTTAGTTGAGAGTGAGACTAAAGTAAGACCCGTTAACGAGACAACTCGGGTAAGTAAATTGGCGTAAGAACTGTGAACAAATAGGTAGCTGTTCGAGGTTATGTACCTGTGAAGAAAGTTGGGTGCTAGAGATGAAACCTTTATTAACCCGAGTAGCATATAGAGGATAACTTGATATTTCAAACGGGTTAAAATTGAGGATGTTTATCATATCTTCAAGACCGGTTAGTAAAATTTAATAAAATATATGAATTAATAAATTTTACTAAACTAATTACACTAGAATTAGTTACAATAGAGGCCGACAATAGAATTTTCTCGTGAGTGTCGTAAAAGGCTTCTAATGGATAATAAAGGGCTACTGCAAGTCCTGGGGAACTACACCACTCCTAAAAGAGTGGACTCGTTAACCCGCTTGGGTAGCGTGGCGTTTTAAGGCCATACATCTCTCAAGCTCATGATAATGTGCATGAAAAAGCCCGTGTCCAGGAGTGGACGATAAACTGTTTGGTGACGGTAATCATAACCTTCGATTTCACCATTATTATACTGGAGAACATTTTTTAATTTTATTTACATGAGGCGTAACTTGCAATCCCACAATCACTGAGCGCTGCCGACTGGCCGAGTTACACCTTGCTCACAGTAACCATGCCGTAAAATGTTATATGTATAGACTGAAGTTGACATCCATGCCAACGAAGCCATTCGACCGCGCCCAGCGACTGTTAGATTGCAGCGTGGACCCTCCCCCTACATAATAAGAAACCTACAATAATTTCTCAATATTTAGGTCTCGTTGATTAGTTAAAATTTCGACTGTGACTTAAGTGACTTCTTTTTTTGTTAGTTCCAGCAGCTGTATCCATACATACTGGGTGTGCATAGTTCATCAGCTTAATAATAGACAATTAACTATATTGACATTGGTGGACAAAATTACAATATTATAAGCGGTTGACCACAATAACCTCAAAAGCCAAAGGATATAATCTATATAAATAAAAATTAAATGCTGTTCGCTGGTAAGCGCATCACTTGAGAACGGCTGGACCGATTTGGCTAATTTTTTTTTCAAGGATAATTTCTATTTTTCTATATCTATTTACATTATCAAGGAACACATCGCAGCTGTAAGAAACCGCCAAACTAGTAAATCAGCGATAGCTGAACACATTGTCAACGCTGGAATTAAATACTGGATATAACTCTGCACTCCTAAAATCATCTCCACTGAACGTCACTATTAACCCGGGATTATTTTTTTTATATATACTTGTGGGCGGACGAGCAAGCGGTTCCACGTGATGGTAAGTATTACCGCCGCCCATGGACACCATGAAGCGATTAAAATTAAGAAATATAAAAATTTCAATCGCGAAGATGGATATAAACTGTCATCGACGTGGAATCCAGTGATTAAATGATTAAGGTAAACGTGAAAGAATCCCTTTAAAATTTACCATCGTATCTGAACTATGCAGTCTCCGCGAGCAGGAGGAGTACAAAAGTTAAATTTTATATTGTTTTACAACTAATTACTTGTACTTTGTATTTCTCTGTGTGTTTTTGGTGTACAATAAAGTATATCATCTATATTTTTATCAATCTCTACAATATAGTAAGTACACTCCAAAACAACTTTTACTGTTAATGATTGCATTTAACTAAATGGGCTTAAGGTATAGCGAGGGCTACTTGAACGTATTCGATTGCTCATTTGGCGAAATGCCACTGAGGCGACGACACGTGGACCATTAGGGGTATTTGAGGGAACATTCATTATTTGCTTTGGTTTTATATTTACCCAATCGTCTAAGTGGTCTTGTTTTAATAGAGGTTAATTTTAAGAAACGAGACTATCTTCTTTGACAGACTATACCTGATTAATAAATATTATTATTGGACGTACGATTTAATGCTTAAGTTATACAAAAATAAGACAGGGGTTGACAAAGTATATTCAGTAGAATAACAAAACGCTACAAAAAAATATATTATTTTAAAAATCTATTGATAACCTTGACATGTTTAAATTTACTATTAAATCACACACCTGATAAAATGGTAATAGCAATGGTGAGTCAATGGTATATTGATGTCATTAATGAATCATAAATAAAAGACGTGTATGACTTTGTTGATTTTAGATATACTTTATGGATGTTTAATAACGTGGCTTTAAAACAAACGTTTCGCAATGCATGTAAAGCATTTATTATTTGATATATACAACATTGTTCAAAAAATGTGCACATATGGAGCACCTTAGCCTACGTATTTCGATGCTAGTTGTATTATATGTATATGCATGTACTAGTATCAGTCTGCTACGTCCCACTGCAGGGCGCAGGCCTCCACTAGTAAACCACAGGGGGTTTCGGACCGTAATCCACCACGCCGGCTCAACGCCGATTGGTGGACCACATATTCCATATTTTTGTATATATTTCTGGAGCATGCTGGTTTTCTTACCATGTTTTTCCCTCACCGCCGTACAAGTATCGATTTTATAAAATCCGTACTTAAGTGGAAACTTCGTGATACGGGTCGGGGTATTGAATTCATGATCACACGAATGTGAGTCGAGTAAAGATACCCCTAGGCTATCACCGCTCTATGTATGTACGTATGCATATAAGTATGTAAGTATTTTTTTTATTAATTTTATTGTTATTTATTCAATTTATAAACATTGTGGAACAAATAATTTACATCTAACATGGGAATACGTACCATTTCAATAAAAACCACTAAAACTGTACAAAACTCATGTTCGGAAGTTAGACACTTCAAAAAGTGTCTTTTGAAGTTGTAAAATGTTCCACAGAAGTAAGCTGGTTGTGTATTCTCAAGGCACGAGCACGTCTCTCCTAGCCTGAATAAATAAACGTGTAAGAATTTCATAGCCCGGGAGCCTTTTGACTCGGCTATGTAAACTTGTATTCAGTGTATGAAATTAAATAAATGCTACACGGCTTTTGTATGACGTCACAATCCGCGCCAATATAGAAGTGCGTACATTTGTTTTTAAGATACCTACTCAGTAACGTACTGGGTTTTTCCCTTTTTTTCCAATGCCATCATCAATCAATTCAATGTTTTCTGTGCATCAAATATATAACAATATTGTAAAAAGACAAAATTACAATGTTGCAATTTTGCAGCATGTCTTACAGTATTCAGAAAAATACTTGGATTTTCCGTTTTCTACTATATTTTTCAGTTAACATCACAGAAGTGCGGTTTGCCTCAATTATTAATTCCTTTATTCGTATCTTTTACTGTATTATTCTATGGTACTGAGCTAAGTAGGCACTATATTTTCCTTTTTGTTACTACATTTGGACATGTTTGTTATTGTTATATAATGAGTACCATAATCTAAGTACTTAATTTTCCGTTTTAATACTGTATTTTTCGGTACAATTATACTGTACCTTTGATCAAAATATTTATTTTCTCTGTACCCAAAGGTTTTTAACGATAAGACCGGCTTACGTTCATTTTGTATCTACTATGTCTTATTGTTTTTTTTTTTTTAATTTTTTTGGTGTGCAGTAAAGACTTTTATCTATCTATTCAACTCTCAGATCCTGTAAAACTATTTATATCAATGGTTTTTTTACATAAATTACACAGATATAAGTGAAAATATGATTTCATAATATCAAAAATATGTAAATACATTTTATAGGCAATCATTGACATTTTTAATAAGATTTTAAACTTTTGTTATCGCGTGGTTGAACATAATAATTGTTATGTTATGATAATTGTTAATTGTTAAATATCGGCTAAAATAAATAAATAATAAATCACAATATAACTAAAATTAAATTATGAAATTTTAAATGTTCACATGAAAAGTTTTAACTACCTATTATATTTCCGTGAGTGGACTCTATTGTTTATTATTATATTAGTAGTACTCCTATTTTGTGTTACTTTATTGTAGCCTACTACTTAAGTCACTTTACTACCCGTTATTGTTCATTGCTATCGCCGCCTATGGCTTCTGTAAACCTTATTAAATGTAACTAGTTTTTAATTATTAAAACAGGAATGCAAAAAAATAATTTTAATTCATTAATTTAATATATTAATCATTATTTCATTATTTATTAAGCCGAGTAGAGTCGGCCGGCTTTAGAAAGGCACCATCCCATCCTGCCCGTGGGTGTCGTAAAAGAAGACTAAGAGATAAGAAAGCGGCTACCACAAGTCCCGAGGAACTACACCACCCCCAAAAGGGCGGACCAAGCGCCAATCCGCTTGGCTTTTTAAGACCATACATGTCCTTTTAATATTCAGTGCTGGACATGGGTCTCCTCATGTACAAGACAGAGGCCCATTACCAGCAGTGGATACTAAAAAAACTAATTACAGTATTAACACTCACAGTTAATAATATATTCCTAATCAAAAATGTAACTAATACCTGTGTTATTTCTAAATCTACGCATAATTAAACAGAGCACAAAACGTAAACAAATTTTCTGTATAAAAATACAGGAATTTTGTTTACAAAACAATTTCGGGTAGGAAATACGAGTAATATTGTCGATTTGCCCCATATTAGCGCTCATTAGATTTGCAAGTACTGAAGGAAATGTGATATTTTATTTCCTTTTTAATTTAGCATGTTTAATATTACATACTTGGGTGAGATACTTGGAAATAATAAATAAACGTGGTTTGAATTATTTTGTCCAATCAAGCGCGACTTGATGCAGTAGGGTTACTAACACAAAAGAGAGCAAATACAGGTCAGAGTTGATCTTGATACTAGTACAGTTATTGTAATTAACGTACCATGCTATTTTATGGCGGGAACTTAAGTAGTGAAGTTAAGTATTTGTTTGATGATGAGTTTTGTGGTTCAATAATGATAGTTTATTAAATTTTAAAGTGTTTTTCGTGCGTGGTGTTTGTAATAATGAAATAAAATCGTGGGATTGCGTTTTTCTTGTACTTCCAAGGAGTCCTCTTCTGTCCTCAGTAAACCTACTATCATTTTACTGAGCGACTCCTGACTTACTGCTATGGGACTGGACATTGTAAGGATACGTTTTAGACTTTGAAATTGTTTATTACAAAGAAAACTTGACACTGGCAGAATGAACTAATTGAACTATTGTCATATATGAAGAAAAAAACTTATCATGCGATGTGACTGTTGTTCTTTATTTTTTATTGTATTTATTTTACAAGATTTATTTTACACCAACAGCATTTACACAAAAAAATACAAATGATAAAAACTTCTTCCTTCTTTCTTATATTCTTATATTTTCGTATGCTTGGCCCAAGCGGTGCTTGACTGATCAATATCTACCGCTATCGGTTTTCTAAGCAAATATTAAATTGGTGCTACTTGACGGATATTGCATAAAGTTTCCGTTTATAAATCAAACAGCCGATTCCTTTACAGCTATTGATGACTTGAGCGAAATACCTACTGTTTGTCCTATTTCTCGTATGAAATTAAAACCCGCATAACACATTATACCACTCATAGTCTTGCTCTATTGTGTGTTTTATAACGTAACCATAAAATTGAAAAGAATCAACTAATAAAATTGCGACTTTGCGCTTCAGTAACTGTATACTGCGAGCTGCATTGTAACAGACATTGTCACGTTTCTTCTCAAAGAAGATGTTGCTTCTTTGCTCAAACACAATGTTGCTTGTTCGTATGTTCCGTGAAAGTACAAAGAAATAATATACCTATTATTCGTTATTCAAAAAAAAATAATGTCTAAGTATTGTGTCTGTTTACTGGTACACTTCAAGTAATAAACATCGGCCTTTAGAAAGAGACTTCGGTTTTTAGACGACGCTCTACAAGTGCATTACAAGTTAAGTGCGGTCTTATAAAAATGAAATATATCTAAATTCAGTACATCGATTATGCACATTACACTAGAATTTAATTTAGTATAGTGAAAATTATTTCCACTGAGACATTATGTAGCACACACCATGATTTCAAATAATCACGCTGAAAGGTAAATTCCACATTAACTGGCACACTGGCAAGGGCAAAAATAAAGTGGGATAGCCTTCAAAGGCGCTTTTTAAGCCAAGCCCAAGTCGATTGCCTTTCCGGTCAATTCGTTGCCAAACAAATTAAACACAGTGACTCAACGATGTCGAAATAGGTTAGATAATAACCACTATTTATACTCGTACTACCACTATTTAACAATGTAATCAAGTGATTTGTTAGAACGAAATTTGGGTCATTAATTTGTGGGGTGGCTCATTCTCTTTAAAAAGTAATTAGAAAGAAAAGGAATTATATTATTATGTTAAGGTAAGGTTTAGGTAAATATAGGTATTGACCTATCAAAGTATACATCTTTTAATCTTCATTTGTTCTCTATTGTATTACTGTTCAATTAAATCAGTGTTTAGTCCGACTATTTCGTATGCGGGTTCTTACCTTCCTCGTTTCCCTGAGCACTTCCAAGATGAGTAAAATATGATCCTTTCGCCGGGGGAATAATTTTCATTCGTTGTATAAAAACATAAAATGTTTTTTCCATTGAAATAAATATTCACCTTGGAATGGACCGATTAATTTGTTTCTCTTAATTTTTCAACGGACTAATAATAAATAATAAATACTCTTTATTGCATACAATTGGTTATTACATGTGCACAAATAATAAATGACAGAATGCAATAGGCGACCTTATCGCTAAGGCGATCTCTTCCAGGCAAATAATATACATAAATAATAACACTTCGATATTACTAAATAATATACACTTCAATTTATTGAAACGGGAATCTCAAAAAATTACTTCCATCTACTATTATCAAATTCACATTGAATAAATCACTAGACTAATGGAATCGTAATATCACTACTGGAAACATTCCTGATCATACGCGTGCTGTTATGATTGAACAGAGTAATTCTTCACATACGGCCGCAGGTCTTACAAATGCTATATGTCATTTAATACTTCAAAACCTATATCAAGTTGTGAAGACACATAAGCTGATGGTACGATATGGTAACATACTAATGGCTCTTTCATTGTAGAAGCACTAGCTACTACTTCAACTACCTAAAAGTAGAAGTAACAAACTAATTCTAGATTAGGTCAACGATCTAGTTTAGTTTATAAAACAACTGGGTTAAAACATTTTGCTAGCCTTTGAAACTTCTCGCTTTACGCATTGCAGCTAACAAAGCCGTATAAAAATCAGCCGCGCGCGACCTCTCCCGCTATGTGCCAACATTAATGACTCCACCTTCCTACCACACGGGACTGCAGGCTTGTTAACAGAGATTTAAAACTATTATGCGAAATGTCAGTGTAACTAAATGATGTCACAGTTTATGAACTCAGTGAACAGACTACGTTATTTATTTTACAACACTCTCGTGAATGGGTGTTTCTCCAGATTAATGCATAACTATATGACCTGAGCGGTTTTTATATAGCTTTTAATAGCGATATAAATTATATAATAATATAGTTTATTTTTAATTATTAAAATATTGATTATGTCTTTATTGAGCTTGTGGTAATCAAAAGTCAGGGATGAAGAATTATCCGAATAAGTAGCAAATTATTCAAACTCTTTTAGCTTGCAAGCATTCACGTTTCACATGACATAGAACTTCTTATACTGGCACCATTTTCCTCAATCTCGTGCATCACTTTGCTGCCACGCGAAAAATATTGTCCATAAATCTTGTGGGATATCTTCTAATATTTAGACAGCCCGTTCTGATCTACACGCAGTCTCATTATTCAACTTTCACTAAGTAATCGGAACAGGTTTCAACGACTTTATTCTTTTTAACACGCTTTTATTAACATGGCCTGAAAACTTTGTAAAAACATCTTACAAAACAATCTTCACCCACTTCCACATGCCTTCATGTGTATTTGAAATATTTCAGAGTTACGTAAGTCTGATGACAATAAAATATCATGGTGTTGCATTTTGACATTTTATTGGATTTTTAAAAGCAATTATTTATATAACTCTTAATTATTTTTGGACATCGGAATCGCTCTATGGAGATGCTCGCTCGCTTCGTTGCTTTTACAGCAGTGATCCACATTGACATTATCTAAAAATTATAAAACAACGATTCATGTACTGCCTATAACCATAGGCAATACATAAATTCTGATAGGCGAAGACTAGATTTCATATATCGTTAAATTTAATCCGAACTACAGTCTATTGTTTCGGGACTTACAAGTCATTTGTTTAAGATACTGCTAAAAGGCAAACACAAGAACAAATAAGCGTAATCCCCGAGCGATGTAATAGGAACACAGTACGGTGGATCGCACTTTCACACAAATGAATACCACAAGATTCCTAAAATAAGGATGATATTTCAATGGTAGGAACTAGATGTGCTGTAGACCGTACCTGAGCGTCGTTAAATCTCCGGTTTACAGCGCGATAATGTCTCCTCGCAGCTAATGTTGGCTATGATGTCCCGGGTTTAAACTTGAGACAGACGTGTGGGGAATTATGAGCGCCATTTTAGACTCCTAAGTAGACGAAAATAGTGGGTTATCTGAAATTAGAAATGTCTTGACCCAGTTAGCTGTCGAGTGAATGGTAGTGTCGTGGGGAATGAAGGATCAGACCACTTTCAAATTTATCCACGAGACTATTGCACGAGTAGTGCAGAAGGGAAAATAAATTCCCTACGACACTACCTGTAGTTCGGCTTAGTTGTGTCGTGGGTTATAAGGAAATAATTTCCCTTTTTAATTTCGTACCCTACTAACTTTTCAATAAATATTCCTGTACTATACAAACGGGAGACAGCTTGAAATCGGATTGAGGAGATCTAAATGCGAGCCGGTTTAGCTTGCTGCTACGAAACGAGATTAACTAGTTTGTGAATTAGCGCTCGAGCCGGGAATCAACTAAAGAAGCCATCGACTGACACAAAACAAACGGACGGCCTTAGTGAAAATAACGGAAACAATCAAATCGAATACATATACATATTTATTTTACAGAATATGAATACAAAGGAAGATGTTACACAAAAAAATGGCATTTATTTAAACGAACAACAAATTTATAGCAATTTGGTAAGCTGTAAAATATACAATTGGTAGCAAAAATAATAGGCAGCAAATCGTTATCAACTTACAATATTTTATTATCAGCAGAATTTTACCATTTTAGGCAGCCATTAATCAGGGACGACAGCCAAAAAATTAAATCCCGTAAGAATTTATAATGTGCCATCAAATTAAGAGGCCAATTTGTGAATGTAAAAAAAGCATTATTAAAATCAAGAAATATAATTTACATAATCCAGAACAAAAAATATCATTTAGCAAGATTAGAAAATAAAGAAAATAGATAAATACAATTAGAAAAATCGTTTAATACACGCTGTTCAATTTTAAATTCAGAACACAAAATAAAATACATCTACTTGGTTTTAAGCTGGTAAAGTTAATCCCTTCTATTTCAAAAAAGACATCCATACATTTCGTACTGATCGACCGCTACGACGGGGAATCAAGTAAGGCACCCATAGATTTTCTTACTCATTTAACTTCGCTCTGGCTCTGATGGCTCGAGATAAGTGGACCTTCGGAATACAACTTTAGTAGCAGTTAGTGGCAATTCCGCGCAATACTTGGGGCAAATTGTTAAACTTTCGACTCGATTAGCTACTTATATCGACTGTGTTATGATTAGTTTTTCTAGTAACGTTTATGATTTAAAAGCAGAATGATGAATCTATTTTCTCGACCGCGTAGCCTAGTCGGCAGTGCCCCTGCCTACTGTGTAAAAGTCTCGTGTTCGATTTCCGATCAAACGTTAATTTTTTTAAAACATATTTTTGACGGATCTGGGTGTTTGTTTGTGTTTGTGTGTCTCTAGCTAGACCCACAGGGAATCCAAGTGCTGGCATTGGAGTGTGGCGGTATTATTTCTTTATTTAAGCACGGCAACGTGCCTAAATAATAATAATGCAAGCAACGCGTAAGCAATAATAATGTGAATGTATTAAATAATGGACATCTTCTTTATAGTATACAATTTATGCATTTATTTTTCTATTATCTCTCTTACTCAAAATCGGAGCTTTTTTAAATATTTTTGTACACCCTATATTCCCGGAACCTCGCTATTATTATATGAATAGCGAAAGTCATGATGTTTATGAACACGGACGTAAATAAAATGTCAAAAATTCCTGTGCAATATGAAATATTAGAAGCGCGCGGAGATGGATTGTCACAAAATTTCATATGACAGACGTTCTCTTTACTCCGAACATGTTTGAAGCAGTACCGCTCCGCAGTAGAAATATTATGCACCTCGTTCGTGCCTTCACACGTTATAACTAACGTAGTTACGTATATCCTCGCAGAAGGTACTAAATGCGAATATTTGGCAATGTGAAAATGTGGTAGTTATTCAAAAATATTAATATTTAAAAAGCATATGGGACAAGAATAGAAGCTAAACAAACGTAGACCGATTGATTAGCTTGATAACAGATACTGGTAAAGAAGCGGGCATCCGGAATGTCCGACAAGCCTACTAATTCCCGCGATGCCCGTTGGTCGCGGCGACACATGGGCCACCTAAGAAACAGCTGTCTAGTCGTACACCTGCGCGACGACGTATGAACACTTTAATATTAATATCCAATATAGTCTTTTAAAAATAATAATAATGATTATTGTTACAGTTCCAGTAGCTTGTACAGTACAGTCAGATGTCGTCGAACACATGAAATTTTAATAGAAAATCTTCAATAACATCACTAGCTACCTCCAAAATTAGCTAACATTGAATTAATCCAAATAAAACACTTAAACAATCAAAAACAAACAAATTCAAATATGTAGAAAAAGTTAAAATCTAATTACTTCTAGACCTTAGTCTAAAAGTGTATAAAAACATCTAACCGTTAAAGTGATGTTTTAATAAACTTCAAAAATAAAAATAGTGAATTAAACTTTAAATGTTAACTTAAAACTTTAACCAAAAACCACACAAAAATATTGTACTTAGGAGAAGCAAACTTAATCAGAAATACGAAGGGCGATGCAGCAATAAAATCAATAAGTATGTAAATTGTCGCAAATAATTACAAAATATTATATAATACATATTAAATAATTAACTAATCAACTATTATTAAGATTAAATAATTAACTAATCAACTATTATTAAGATTAAATAATTAACTAATCAACTATTATTAAGATTAAATAATTAACTATAGACAAATTCCAAGTTTCATATCGAAAATTATTCCAATAGGTATATGCAGTTCATCAACATTCCACAGTTCAGCCAGATAACACGTAGACATTTTATTTTTATTTCAACATTATTTTTAACGCTTGTCTCGATATTGTATAAAAGTGGTTTTCGTTGTTTATTTATTACCGTTTTTAACGTAAACTGTAAAGTTAATAACGGTACGTGTATACTATTCAATTTAGATCTGACTTAGTTTGCAAAATATGTATTGCTAAAAACTATGGCACTATGGCTGACAAAATCATTTACGGGTCATCAATATTGTGAATATTTTTTCTTTACTTTATTCAATTAGTACAAACATAAGCATATATAATATTATACAAACATAAAAATAGATATATTTCTTTAATTAAACACTACCGCACAAAATCTGTACAGAGGGATGAGTTAAGGCCTAGTGTCATTCTCTGTCAGTCGAACTTTGGTTAAAGAGAAATACTTGAGGGCGGGTGGTGCAAAGTTTGTAAAGGTGGAAGTTCTTGCTTAACTGAACACAAAATAGTACTTACTACACAAAATTAATAATAATTACATATGTAAGACACATATATGTATATACATATAGTACAATATACATAACTACATATAAATACACATATACTACTGTCAAATAAGTACCGGGTATTGTTCATTGGAAAAGCCGACGCAGTGAGAATTTACTTTTTTTACTAAGTTGGTAACACGTATGTATTTGTCACGTAATGTTTTGGCGCAATCTGTCACCCTATTCGTATACAGCTGTTAAGTTAGTTGACTTCAAGTGTGCTCTGCGAATTAATATGATGCATAAAAATATCGAACAAAGAGATTGATTGCCCTAAATTTTGTTTCGTCAATGAATTTCTTGTGTTGATTGGTTGAAATTGTTAGAGAAAGCCCACGGTGAAGTCTGCTTTGTCAAGAACACTAGCATACGAATGGTACAATGCTTTCAAAGAAAGCAGAGATGTGGTTAAAGTCGACCGGAATACCGGTCGACGTTCAACGTCTTCGACTGACGAAAGCATTAACAAAATGAAATGGAGAATCATCATTTAAGCTTAAGAGAGATAGCCCAGAACCTGGACATGTCTCATGAATCTGTTCGCGCCATTTTAGTTAATGTTTTGAGCATGAAACGTGTCATGGTACGTGTCATGGTGCGGCTCGTTCCGAACGAGTTGAATTTTTTTCAAAAAGAACACCGCGACGTTTTGACCGAAAACTCAACGACATATATAATATACTAACCTAGTTTAATATTAATTATTATTATATAAAATTATCTACTAACACTATCTATGGAAAATTCTGAAATAAATTATAAAAGTAGACCAAGTTTACCTTACAATACAGCCCCCTGGTGTTGCAGGTGTCCATGGGCGGCGGTGACCACTTAACATCATGTGGGACGCCCGCTCGTCTGCCATCTATTCTATAAAAAAAATTACCCACGCTTACCTACTCATAAATCTCCAGTTGGTACAGTCGACAATTTCTCAATGTTCTAACCAATTTAACTTTTTCAGTGTTTCTGAACGTCTGCCAGGCTGAGTTATGAAGGCCGCGAGGAATTTAGATAATTTCGCATTATAACTTTCGAGTCGATTTCTTGGACAATTCTTAAGTACTTAGATAGACACAATAATCTGTTTATGCCCTTTCATACGTAACATAAAAAGTTGTTAGTTGTTTCTTATTAAGGTGTTTTTTTTTAATAAGAAGACACATAAGATATAGAATGATAATCTACGATAAGGTATGCCTATAAGAAATATCGTTTGAGATTTATCTTATATAAAGTACTCTTTTATAGTTTAAGAGAAAGACAGATGCAACATGAACTATTTTACTTAGACAAGTGGCAGCTATTCCGGTAGATTGAAAAACTAAAGTCTTCAAGCTACGTTCTATCCTGCTGAGGCTTAAAGAATAACATGTCATTAACTGAAAGTAACGTTCCAATTAACAAAACTAAAGTTAACCAACTAATGCCGAATTCATTACCGAATTGCCGCAGAATATTAAAGAAAAATACAATTAAAAATACTAAAAGAATTTTAAAAACATATATGATCCAAAAATTAGAATAACTTAACTAATTACGTTAACAAAGTCCACTGTAAAATTAATAGTGATTTCTTACTTTTATAATTCAACTGAATTTAATAACTAACATCAATTAAGTATAAATATAAGTAATTATTGATTTATTTATTAGCGTTTAATGACGTAATAATTATGATTTTTGTAGCATTCTATAACTGTCGCAAATGAACAGCGATGACGCGTTCCCGTGCGGCACACAATACAATAGCACGCTCACAACCCATGACTGTGTTCCTGTCACATACCTACTAACTGCATAATATTTTATTGAATTATACCGTCCTATGCAAACTGTTTGCGACGGATTATGGAATTACGACAAACAGTGAAGTTTTGTAATGCTACACAACAAAATTTGCATGAACTTATTATTAAATCATTAAAAAAAAATCAACAAACGCGTTTATCTGCAAAAAATAATAATACATAGGAAAAGAAGGCAAGAGATAGCAGTAAAACGTATGCGTTACATCGCTATTTATTTATTGTATTGTACATAAAAACGCAGTGAATGATAAAATTACAATAGACAACATTCCTTAAACACGCAAATAGCTAGAAAGCAATTTCGGCGACGTACATAAGAAAAACAGAAAAATCAATTAAACCCAACATGCGAGAGATTCGCTTTGATCATACGATGAAGTGAACAAAGCGGAACGCGACCCAAAAATAAACTGATAGGAGCCTCAATACAAATAAAGTACAGCAGCAAGAGTCATCTCCCAAGTAAAAGTAATGGATTTCTAATTTCAATAAACAAAGCAATAAGTACAACAATTTTGACAAAGGTTGTCATAGCCAGTCCTTCATACTACGCGTCATCGCATCTTCATACTAGTCGTTCATACTAATATATATAAGAATTGGTGTATTTTATTCAATGTGCCAATAGGACTTTCTTGTCCCATTTTTTTGATGGATAATTATAAAAAATGTGTTGTGGTTTAATAGCGATAGTTTGTTAAGCTTCAAAGTGCGCAATATTTATTTGATATAAGTATGGAGTCAATGGGGAATCTAGCAATTATGGATTCATTTTTTAATATAGATGTAAAGGTTATTTTATTAAACGCAAGAATCAACACGACATTTGAGTGAGAATTCTAATCATAGCACATTCACCATCAGCCAGGAGTCAAAACCAAATGTCACGTTACCAAGATCTTATACTGTCTCTTATATACAGGATCAAAACAATGGAAACT
Source organism: Sesia bembeciformis (assembly GCA_943735995.1). Lineage (NCBI taxonomy): Eukaryota > Metazoa > Arthropoda > Insecta > Lepidoptera > Sesiidae > Sesia > Sesia bembeciformis. The sequence continues at coordinate 6,422,443 of OX031034.1, forward strand.
TACTCTAGTATTTTGGGGCAATTTATGTCCTATAAACGTCATTCAGAAGTCTTTTATCAAGCACAAAGCTAACCATTACAAGTTAAATACGGAAAATCCACTCTATGTTTCCGCTCGCTTGATTTTTATTGGCAAAGTAGTTTGTACATACACATTTGACATTTTATGAACGGAATAGGAATCCAGATTCAGATTTCTCTATAACATTGTTATTAGTAACATTGGCCAATAGAAGATTAACATGATTACAAACTTTTTTGCGTTCACGAACGTGGTATTTATTATAGCGACATTGAGGTTCATATATGTCCGTTTAGCTGAAAAAATAGGTCAACGTCCTATTTGCGGTTGGCGCCACATAACCGCCTAACGAATATGTTTATAATGAGCTGCAAAAGTTTGTAGTTTCAAAATACAGTCAATGTATAATTTAAGAAATATCTGTACCCTTTTAACACTGAATTTATTTAATGAAAACTAACAACTTTTTTTCTAAGTTTTTAAAAATCAGCACTTTTTACGTCTATTAGTGGTTGTGCTCGTACATGTACATCGATTTAGTGTGCGCCACGACAACTCAATTGAGCGTTCTCAAGCTTACGCACACTAAAACAATTTACATATACGAGCCCAACCGCTACTAAGCGTAACTCGTCTTCGCGAGATGAAAAAACTAGAATTAAATATCATTAATATACTCAGTAAAGCAAAAAAATGAGCCACTTTGTCAAACTGTTGAGATACTGAAACTGTAAGCGGGCCCTGTATTAGATAAAGGCAAAGAATACAAAGAGTAACAAAGCCAGAGATTTCATTTAAAAAAAATCATTTACGTGGTAAATTAAAATTAAGTTCAGAAAAAACTCGTAGAACAAACGTTATTAGTTTTAATGATAAAAAAATAGTACATAGAACACAGTTATTTTTGATTTATCTGTATATGAACACGGTATATGGCTATTACACTGAGAGCGGTGATAACCTAGGGGTATTTATACTCGGGGTGGCGCGGCCAGGAAACCTGTGTGCCCGGTCTGTTGCTAGTCCATTTGTCCCTCTGGATACGTCCGCAGGGAAAGATGGCTCAATGACAGATCCGGGACGGTGCACCCTGGGCAACTGTCAGCGACTTTTCCTTTCTTGGGAGATCTTGGTGGCTTTTGGCTAATATCCTGGCAAAAGGTGGCGAGGCGGGGGCCCAGACTGGTTAGTAGTTTCCAGTCTGGTCTCTTCCCTCCAAGAAGGTGACGTTTCTCTGTGTGCCTCAACTGTTAGGAGCGCATGGAGACACAGGAAGGGTCTCCGCGTGTTTCGCTGAATGGGCGGCGGGCAAGGCGGGGAAACGGGTGTCGTCTCTGCGTGTCCCTCTGTATGGGCGGAGGGCACGGTGAAGAAGAGGGTGGTTACTCCTGGGATGACGTATACATCCCAGTGAGACTAGGGTTACCCAGGTACAGGGGCACTGCCTGGGTGGACAGTGTTTTTCTTTCCCCACGTACCGGCAAACATCAGTCCGGGGCCCGCGCTGGCGGGCCGCCACCGCTGGGGTCGCGGAAGACTGCGAAAGAATACCCGTGACCTCGGCACTTGGTGGAGAGGTGGAAGTCGTAGGTTTACTCTAAGGTACGCTAAGGTTAAGTATAGGCGGGGCATACCCCTCCGCCAAGTCTCATGCACGATAGGGGGTGGGGGGGGGGTATACCATCCCGTCAAGGTACGCCTTAGCCAAGCATCGGTAGGGAGAGTATCCAATGAGGATTTCCCCACGTTAAAAAAAGAAAAACAAGGGGTATCTATACTAGACTCACGTGTGATCGTGTGACCGTGAGTTCAAATCCTCGGCCCATACCATTGAGTTTCTACTTAGTACGGATTTTTAAAATTGTCACTAGCACGACGATGAGGAAAAAAAATGTAGGAAATCCGCATGCTCCAGAAATAAAAAAAATGTGAAGTATGTGATCCACCAATCCGCACTGGGGCCTAGTGATAGATTACAGCCCGGAACCCCCAAGTAATTTTACTAAGGGGAGGCCTGTCCCCTGCAGTAGGACGTTTATAGGCTTGATACAATACAATACAAAATATAAACACTGTTACAATTAATCTAATCGTCTTATACAGACAATGTATTCAGTGGGTAATTTGTATATTTGGTGGACTGACTAAGGTCAGTCTTAGTGCAAGTTAATCATACTAATTTAAGTATGACTTAACCTGTCAAGCTATATGACCTATGTTTTCTTTTATTTTAGTGAACCCTTTTCTATTATTGGGCCAAGTCACGCTTGGCTGTTAAAATTGTGGAGCATCTATATAATAAATGATAATAGATATTATGATATAGGTATTTAGTATAGTATAGTTAAAGAATCATTCTTCTGATTCAATGGGTTTAAGGCTGCACTTTCCCCAACGAAGTTGTTTTATGTAATGTTCATTCGTTAAATATCACTTAAATTACAATACATAATTATTACAAGGCATATTACAATACATAAAATTAAAATAATTAAATCAATAATAATTATTTATAAACGAAAAATTAAATTAAATCATTTAACAGAAAAATAATCCGTCACTATACATACTCGTAACTTACATATAGGCCTTACCAGTACACTAAATAAGTTCCGTTACACAGAAAGTTTTTCCTCTTTCTTTTTATTTGTTTCCTTATTTTCTATATACGAGTATTTTGGTTTATTATTATATTTATCTGCGTCTATAATTGAAATTATTCTTATTGTAATGGTCCATATGATTATATAATTAATTATTGATTACTTCATGATGTCTTTTAATTGATGACAATTATGTTATTAAGTTTTCGATTATGAATCTGAATTCCTATTCTATGTGGTTCACTCTGTTAAATACCTAAAATAACTCCAAGAAATTATGGTAATTGTATGGATGATGTACATTATACGGGCATATATATGCTACCTTTTACACCACCGTCTATTTATTCAGATTTAAATTACCTTCAGATCGCTTCTTAACATCCAAATATTGCCCGTAAAAGTATTTTTAGCGAAAATACCGCTACCACAAGCCTTAGGGAACTGCACAACCTTTAAAGAGTGGACTCGCCAATCCACATGAACAGTGTGACGTTTTACGCCCATCCATTTCCCATCTACCAATGTACATGAGGATACAATACAATATACAATATACGTACTTTAATATAAACTTATCTGTCTACGCATTATCTAAGTACTCCAAGTATGTAATAATATGTCTGGACAGATATCTAACAAACATATTTTGCATACATATTTGTAAAGCTTTATTACAGAAATCACACTCTCCTTTTTTTTATGGACGAATGTGGCAGACGAGCATACAGTCTACCTGATGGTAAATAGTTACCGTCGTCCATAGACATCCGCGGCACATCCCAACATTAGTCCAAAATGACAAACGTTGGCACGACCCCGGATGCACTGCGTACTTTTGGAGATATAGGAATGGATTCGGAGGAAGGGTTGGGATAATAGGATGGGAATGGGCTCTGGCACATCTCACTCACTACCGAAACACGTATGTACGTACATTAGGGAAATAAGGTAAAGTGGGAAATGCAGTACATTTCAAGGTAGTCTTCTGTGAGAGACTGGTAACGTCGAGGGGCGCGCCCAGCGGCTGTTGAATTGCAGCGTTCAGGTATTGTTAATCCCTCTATTGTTTCAAGTAAAACAATACAGTCCGAAATAAAATCCTCTTGGCTTACTCAGTTCAAGGTTAGCGCGTTTGAAGTTATTAAATTAACTAAACTAAAAGCAGTATGTCCAGCGGCCAGGCAGAAAAATAAACATTTTTTGAACATCGCCATAAACTTCGAGCACTGGAGAATTGCCAGTTGCGGCTAACTAGTTTAATGCATCCATGATGAGTTTCTGAAGCCGGGAACTTGAGAATGAAAAATAGCTTGGATAACTTGAAAAAATAATATCAGAGATAAATACCAGTTGCTAGCTAGTACTCAGTTTCACTCGAAAACTATAATGTTTTATAATGGTGAAAACAGTACAGAAGACCTTTAATTTAAAATTTAACCCAAAAACTTTAAGACGTACTTTAAACTTTAAATGTTAGCGATAATCGATTAAACTCGTAGGACACTAAAAATTTGATTACGAATAAATAATTAGAAAAATAAAGTAATGGGGTAAAAATTAGTCTTGAGTGTTGATATATTGTGAGTTCAACTAACTCAATTGAATTACAAAAATAGTTATTAATTAATGGAACAGCTACGATTAATTCTTCGATTTTAGTTTTTAATCGACCCATTAGTCGATCCAAACTTTAATGGAATAACGTCGAACTGCCTACAATATAAATCTATAAATTATTGTTCAAAGGAAATCTTGCGTACGGCTCAACATATCTCAAGCCGATAGACAATGCCTTAAGCCGGGTCCAAATTGAGCAATTCATACGCATCATTGGCCTTCGAGTGCGGATATGCTTTGACGCCTATCTTGAGCTAAATGTGCTCAATTGCTCATTTGCTTGGGCCTTTGCAAAGCGTATGTTCTACGAAAACTACGCAGTACTACGCAAAGTGCTACGGGATTTTAACAGCTACGCTTTGCTACGGGCTCTACATAACGCTCATGGCACTACTTAAATAAGTTTTTTTAAGCATTTGTGGTGCTTGTTATCGTACATAGTTATAGTGTATCTATCTCACCATATGAATGATAAAGATGCTGTTATATAAAGCATATGCTTTATCTCTTCGTATATCATAGAATTCATCAAATGCAAATTCTTATTTAAGTTATTTATGAATATTTATTACAGTATTTTTTAAGTTTAAGTTTTGATTTATTTTATTTTATTATACACACAAAACAATAATAAATAAGAGAAATTGCACAAAAGGTAAGCTTATGAGACTGATTACTGAACATTAGAGACCACACTCTGTATTTCTTTTATTATAATTCTACGAGAGAATTGGAGAAGCATCTCAGAATGTAAATAATGATGTTTCTGCAATATATTACCATTTATTAATATAACACACTACCATTCCATTCCAAATTTTCAATTTATAGGTGAGTATCTTTCGAGAAAAACTAATCCTTCTAGAATTTTCTTCGAGATCAACATTCATAAATGGGTACACAACTGAGACTGGCTTTAGTTTACTTTTAAAAGTTCTTTGAGAGCTGCACTAAACGACAAAGAGTACTAAACTTGTTCTATTGTTTATTTTAACTTCTATAGTTGTTCTTCTCCCGTTCCAGTTTGGGGAATTCCCAGAACTTCGGACACAATCTTACCGACAATATAGTTTGACTTTTGTCTCTACCACCTACTATGCTTTTGTGCTATATACACAGTGTAGAGAAGAAAAATAGTGAATCTTACAAATGTCCTAAATATACATTCGTGTCACAGTTGCACACAGTGATACAAAGGCGATCGCCATCTCTGTGGTAATAATGTTCCCGTATGCAAAGCTTTATCACTTAAGAACCTTCTTCTTACTGTTATCATGTAGAATACTTCAAGAGGTGAAAGTACATTCTGTACTCTCATAATTTACTTCTGAATATATAGAATTCAACATTACAGTCATTTACAGAAAAAAGGCAAAAATCAGGTTTTTTTTGTAGAAAAGTGGGCGGAAGAGCAAGCGGCCCCACGTGATGATAAATTTAACCGCCGCCCATGGACACCTGCAACACCAGGGGGTATGCGGGTGCGCCGCCGACCTTGCAAAATCCTATTCACAGCTTCCTTGAAGAACCCCATATAGTAGCTTAATGGAAAGACCTCTTAAGACAGTTTGTTCCACAGCCTACGGGTTCGCCTAAGTTTCAACGCCTACAGCTTATGTTTCAATAAATTTAAATTGCATAGGGCTAAAGAAATGTTTTGAAAATTTATAATATATTCCACTTTTTAAGATGTGTCTATACGCGTATAAAATACAGAAATTCTATTTTATTACTTTGTTTTACGTTAACTGTGCATCACTTTTGTCTTAGACAACATCGAACTAAAGTTTAAGCGAATCATTGTAACTTATTATATCAATCCTTACTAACAAAACTCTCTGACACAAGCGACAAACATAATAAGCAAAGGATCGCAAACTTTTTTAAACAAAGCGAAATAAAATAATGTCGTGGAGCGGCGCTTGTCAGCACAACATCCCGGGGCCCTAGTTATAAAACTGAACCGAGACAAGGAACACAGATGCGACGTGGTTGGAATCAGTGCGAAGTATAAGCGGACGCGATTGACGACTGTCTTTTCTGTAGAAAAACGTTCTTCTTTGTGGAAATCGTACAAAATACTCCGTATATATAGGTATAACCATAATATAACCGTTATATACCGTATATACCTACTACTCAGTCAAATAAGTTTCGGGATTTTTTTTAATAAAACAAAAAATATTGCTTCAATCGTCTAAATTCCTTTTGTCGCCTTCGAAATAGACTCCATTTGACGCAATACACTTTCGCCAGCGAATAATCCATTCGTCGAAACAATTCTTATAGGCACTTTCCGGTGTGGCCTTTAGCTCTTTTAGCGATTTTGGTTTTATTACGTCAACAGACTCAAAACGTCTGCCACGAAGTAGTAATTTCTAGTCTGGGGAATAAGAAAAAATCACACGGGGCCATATCTGGCGAATATGGTGCTTGGTTGCTGACATTCGTTGATTTTTTGGCTAAAATTCCTGTATGATGATTGAGATGTGAGACGGCGCATCGTCGTGGTCCAGAATTCAAAAATTGCTGTACCACAAATCTGGCCTTTTCCGACGAATATTCTCTCGTAATCGCCTCATGACGACTATATAATAATTTTAATTGACTGTTTGACCCTCCTTAAGGAATTCTGGGTGGACAACACTATGATAATCAAAGAAAAGGAAAGAAAAAAGTGTTTTTTTCGGTTACGGTTCACTATCGGAGCGACATTCCGAAGCTTGTTGATTGGTTTGCATGTCAAATTCATAAACCCACATTTCATCACCCGTTATGGAGCGTTTCATGAATGTGGAATCCGCATTGGTTCGTTCCAGCATGTCTGCAGCAACATGTTGGCGGGTATCTTTTTGAAGAAAATTCAATTCCTTCGGAACAAGCCGTACCACGACGTGTTTCATACTTAAAACATCACCCTAAATGGTGCGAACGGATTCGTGGCACATGTCAACTTCCTGAGCTATCTCTCTTAAGCTAGCACAACGAGTTACCATCACCATGTCCTTCACCTTGCTGGTATTTTTTCCAGTCGAAGGGTTGAAGGTCGACCGCAACGAAGCAAGTCTTCAACCACTTATCGGCCTTCTTTGATGCTTTGTACCACTCATACGCTCTTGTTTTTGATAAAGTCGACTCACCGTAGACCTTCTTTCATTTTCAAGAAATATTGTTGGAACACCAAATTTGAGACAAATTCTTTGTTCGATATTATAATCCATTGTAAAATTTGAAAAGTACACTCGAGGTCGTCTAGCAAATATGAAAATTTACAAAGAACTATTTGATAGATCGTGCCAAAAATTTACATGAAAATTAGTGCCAATACAATAATGCCAACCTAACAGCAATATAGTTTTAGGCGGGCATTTAAGGCGGGCATTCTTTTTTCAAAATTCCCGATACTTATTTGACCGTATGCACACCGTAACCTCTTTACGTCCACTGTAGGACATGGGTCTCCTCATGCATATTGTCTAGAATACGAAAGATGAATTTAAAAAAATAGATTTTCATTAAAAACAGGTCGAAAAATATTTTTGATGCCTGGATTCTATAATACAGTTAACTTGCCATTGAATTCAAGTATCAAAACTATTTTCTGGCTATTTTTAGTGATTACGTATTATTATTATTATTTTCATTTTCTTACGCGATTTTCTTGTCTCTACTTTATTTTGTCAGACTATACGTCTCACAAAATTCTCAAAATAAAAAAATATGTATATCCGCTACAACTTCGTACTTGAGTCACATTCATCGTAGTTTTAACAACGGTCGGCGATACTCCAAAGTTCCAAACTCTTCTCTTTTCTGTGCGGCGCTTTTTCGAATAGAACCACGTTAAATAAAAATAGTTAGTAACAAATACCCGGCTGTGTGACCGGAAAAACTGCTATCAAAGTATAAAAAGTGGGGAAACGGGCAGACACAAAAGAGAAAATAGAACTTTGTGCTGTAATAATATAAGAGTATAATATAATGATCTAGCTGCAACCAATAAAAATTCCGATCCGTTATCAAGCATATAAATGTTTAAAGGAGACTTTATAAGCTCCTATATTCATAACCTCATATATATACCTCCTATATATACCTCTCGAAAAACAAATAACAGTTAATGCTGAGTGATGCATGGCAATTTGTCTGCCCAGTGTCCTGAATAAAGATGATCGAGAAGCCGCATCCTCTAATAAAGCCTAATACAAACAATACAACAACAATTAAACAAGCGGATAGATTAATCGTTACTACGGCATTAGATTCTTCTTTCCAATGGTGTTGTTGTAGCTGAGGATATTGACGTGTTGGTTATATTTACCGCTTTAACACCAAATGAAAAGGAAGGTTTAGCAGACTGCAGATAGCCGTAAACGTTCAGCTGCGATACTATTATAGGCCTATTCCGCTGTTCGCCCTCACACACGTTCATCCACTCATCTCATGCAGCCACCACCAAGCATTTTTTTTAAATTATCGGTCCACCTAGCAGGAGGACGTCTCATTCCACGAGAAATGAAAAAAAAAATTAAAATCCATTTATATTACAAATATGCCCCTCATTTAAATTAAAATCACACTTTTTAACATCACACTGCAGGGTACAGGCCTCCCCTAGTAAATCCTAAAGGACTTCAGGCCATAATCTACCACGCAGGTCCAGTGCATGTGTATCCATGCTCAAGATTCTTTTTAATTCTGGAACACGCGGGCTAGTAATATTTTTAAGCCGTAAGAGTCAAAGAAATGCAATTTATTATTTTATTGCTTTAATTTTATTTTTAAAGAATAAAGGATTTTTTGTACGTACCTCCATTGCATTACTGTTGTATCCCATGGCGATACCACATCGCCTCAATTATTTTGGAGTACCTGAAAACAAAAATATTATTATTAAAATAAACTGAAATTTGTGGATTACCTACTATTATTATACGTACGATTAATAAGATAAATTACAGTAGTAAATTGCTGCAATTAATGTTTAATGAGTTTGCAATCAAAAAGCATGTATTTTAATGGCAATATTACAAAGGTTATTATGAATAATTGATGTATTGATGCTTTTTATTGGTATTCATTAAAACTATAATAAACAAGCGCGGCCTACAACTGCTACTTCTTTATATTTCGATATTTTCTCTAATAGTTTGAATTTTAAGCATCACATTTCAGATTCTCTTAAAAATAAAAGTTTGTATTAAATTATAATTGTCATGCTGAACTCGGTCTTGTTCCACGACTTCTACTACCACTAGATTCATTAGTTATTATACCTATATATGTATATATATTTGTATGTATGTGTATCGTACAAAAGGCAATATTGTACAAAAGGCGATCTTAACTGCCCTACAACTTTTGGGTTGATCAGAGAAGTTCAAGCATGCAAGACACAATTTAGATGGTGTGATAACATAAATATAATACATTATTACATGTACATACATCCACACTTACACACATACATATATACATAATAATTTATAGAATACATACAAGGTATACATAAATACATTATATTAATAAAAAACATGTTGCTGACAAAAGTAAAATAAAAAGAAAAGAAAAGATAAAGCAAAAGGAGCAGACTCATATGTATGATGTATGGTATCATACATACATATGTTACACATACATACATACATACATGATACATATGTAGGATGTATGGTATCATACATACATATGTTACACATACATACATACATACATGATACATATGTATGATGTATGGTATCATACATACATATGTTACACATACATACATACATACATGATACATATGTATGATGTATGGTATCATACATACATATGTTACACATACATACATACATACATGATACATATGTATGTATGTATCATGTATCATACATCATACGTATATTCGTATACGTATATATATGGTATATACATGAAGGAGCTAAAGTATATGTGTATTTGTTTATTTATATCATAGGTATGTAATATATTATAATTTACATCTATTATCTATTATATTACCGTTAATATTTCGAAAGACATAAGATAAAAACATTAAACGTCATCACAGTTAAAAATCTTTCATACCTTTTTATCGTCTATTGCTGGATATTGATATCATGTGTATTTATTTAGACCACCTCTGAAAGAATGAACTTGTTAACCCGTTTTAAGGCCATATATCCCTCGTGTACAAGACAGTGTGCATGACGAGGCCCATATCCTGCAGTGGATACTGAAAGGACTGATTGCATTGCATTACACATAACATGAAATAAATCAAAAGGAAGAAAAGGAAAAGATGTACAAAGAGCAAGCTTATCTCCTGCGGAGATTTCTTCCAGCCGACATTGTTTTGTTTCGTGCATGAGTGATGTATAACCCTAACACGCCACGAAGTCCACTCTTTTAGAGGCTGAGTAATTCCTCAGTGTTTGTGGTAGAGGCTTTGTTATTCCTTAGTCGCCTTTTACGACACCCGCGGGAAGAAATGGGGTGGAATTATTCTAAAGCTGGTCGACACCACATTGCACCGTATCATGTGCAATGTGTCATCATAGGCTGACATTGATTACATTCATGTACACTATATGACCTTTGACCTTAAATTGTCCCCTTTTATATTAATGGCCAAGTCACGATAAATTGGTCAATACGGGTACTTTTACAATAGTCATAAGTATATTGACACAGGAAATTGCGTACGCATAAAAGCAGCTATTATCACTTTTCGCCTTTGTTAAACACAAAAAACAGTATTCAATAAGGAGCATATTAATTTTATTACAATAAAACGTTCGTGTTGATTGCGTGCCTCAGCCGACAAACCGCAAATTGCGATCGGCACGGCATCGACGCTAATGATTGAGGAAATTAGGATAATTACTTCATATCGGACGGTATTTCGGACGGACGGTATTACATATAATGAACACATTCATCTGTTGTAATTTATTGGCGTTCTCTTGCATTATGTGGATCATTATCGGTAATAATTCGTTAACACATCTTTAGTGTTATAAAGCTTAATTGCTTTTTCCACCTACAATCTAGTGTCTCGTTGATGTAAAAAAAACCTATAAGCACCTATAAGCTTGGCCGTTTTATGTTGCAAACTCACAACCGCTGGACTGCGCCCAACGCCTGCGTTACCCCATAGGATAACGTAAAATGTACATGAACGAGTGAGTACGCCAAAGCCTACCCAGCCTATTCCCTCTCATACCCTCCTGTTTCACTGAATAAAGATTATAATCAGATGGGTCAAACTAATCTCCTTATCCAATTATATTCTTAACTTCCCACCTCATGCCATTCCTCCTCAAGGAGGATTGGGAGGTGTAATAGGATGAGGAAACCTTGCCAATTATTTTTCAAATCTATTACTAAATCTCTATAGATAAGCTGCGCATCAGGGAACATGCTAGTGTTTGATTTTTGGACTGAAGTTGACAAGTCAACCGTTTGGCTCGTGAGCCTTACACTTTGGTTTTTACACTAAAAAAACTTTAAAACTTCGGATCGATAGAGCTGTAACCTTTTTAACTTAGGAACATATTTTGACATAATTAGTAAACAAAAATCAATGATTGATGTGAATAAAAAATCTATTGTTCCGATAGGATAAATTAAAAAGACACGTGTATTGAAGATCAGTATGGAATTTCCCAGCATGCAACGGAAATGCACCTTATATAAATTCACCGTATTTTCTGTAGCAGCTACAACCTCACGATAAACATATATTCACATCTACATCTATGGTTTTAATCAATCTGACATTTCGAGAAAAAGGCAACATGTGTGATTATCTCACGAGAGAAAGGCAAGGAAAAACTGTCAATAATATAAAAAGTCCGTGGGCACTTCCAAACTTACATACTATATTACGTTGCCCGTATGCGCATTTATAAATTCTTAGCATACAGCGTGGGAACATTAAGAGAACCCGGCTTGCAAGAACTTCAGGTTTCTTGATATTCCTGTATGGAGTCGAAACGTGAACCATGAGAGCTAGAGGCACAGATAATAAATGCATTTAAGATGGATACTGGAGATGAATACTATGGTTACCGAGGATTTTAAAAGGCACTAATGTATGTATTCTCTCCTAGCTAAAAGTCACAGTTCGATTATCACTATACGCAAGAGAGGGATTTTGGCATATTTAGACCGCTTTATCAGACTTTCAAAACATTTAATCAGTCTATAGCAATCTGGCATTGTTAAAAACACAGAAGACAGACAGGCCAACTGAAGGCTCATCCAATACACAGTGCGTTGGCAACCTAGCGAAGTCACTGAGGAAAATACCCTAATTTCCTTCTTTTCCAAATTATTAAATCCATTAGTAACCAAGATCTTCAGATACGAAGGGCTGACCGAAGAGAGTGATACTGCGCTTGCTTGTCCTGAGCCACGATTCTGATAATGCCTGAAAATCCTGTGTAATCTACGTTTGTCTGTAAAGCATTTAATTATACAAAGATTCATTACTGTATTCACTTCTACGGTGATGAAAATCTGATAAATTACTGGCGCGAATGATGTTGACAGACGTGTTGGCCGCACCATGTACGAGATCAATAAAGCTTTCATGTGGATAAAGCGGAATTCGAGACCGCTCTTCTGACATAATCAGAGGTCGTTTTATAAAATATTCCGAGGATTTTTATTCAATTGAATTCTGAAGCATGGCGTGCGTGAATTAGTAAAATCATATTGTATTGAAATCTTAAAAGGAAATTTAAGTTGACATCAATTTGTGGGTGGCGCTTCGTTTAAAATGATTTAATTGATTCTAGTAAAAATATTATAAACCATTAAACCAAACTTAACGAGCAATCCATGTAGTCCGTATATTCAAAATTCAATAATTGCGTTATTATTACACATAATACTTCACACCAATCAAAATGTAATACCAATTATCATAACCTTAATTAAATGCAGCGTTTTAAGCGCAACTTCAATAAGCCGGGAGAAAAATAAATAAATAAAATTGCACTGATTCCGAAAGCGATCTCTTCACGGGCCATTGGAGGAGTAATAAACGTTGGAACAATGTAATCGCGGTAAAACGTTTTATATGTAAATAGAAATCAATTCTCGCTACTACGCCGAACGAGAACACAAAAACAACAATGAGTTTGGTGCCATTAAGGGCGCGTATTCGCCGGGGTCGAACCACGGTGATCTGACGCGTGTGACAGACTTGTTGGCAGGACATTTTCTCAAACACCTTGTAATAATAAAGTAGTATTTGAGGTTAATATTATTCGTAGTCTTGTTGACAAGAATGCAAAAACCGCAATAAGTTTGATGCCATTAAGGGCACGAGTTCCCGGAGTCTAATATCAAGGAACTGGAGCGTGTAACGTGCAAACGTTGACAGACTTTACATTAGCATACTAGTACGAGTATCTTGCCGAAGATGTAATCGTTAAGTAACTGATAAATACTTGCAAATATACCACGATGTGGGAACAGAAATAGTACTAAAATATGATTTATAGGATTCACTGATATAGTCAGTATGCAACAGCGCGTGAGTGCGGTTTCAAGGATTTTTATTGGGATGTAAAAAAAAACGTTAGGTTACGTATGTATTTATCGATAATTTGAATTTACATTTCCTATTGTAAATTCATGTACAATTATATATAAAAAAATTTAATTAAAATAAATCAAACAACAAAACTAAAGTTAACGGTAGGGTAAAACCGGGTAATGCCGGTCAGGAGATAATGCCGGTCATTACAATTTAACTCGTTTTACTGCTTTCCCGCGCACGCACCCATAAAAAGCGGGTGGCGTGACTACACCCCGCGCCGCGGCACCGACCGCCGCCGCGCGCCGCTCAGTTCCCAGCACAGGTTTAGAATGAACGCACGTCAATAGTTTTCGCGCCAAATTGATGTAAATTTTCGTCGTCAGGTGAGCATTTGTTTTATTACATTTCTTACATTATTAGTTATAATTTTAGTAGTCTAATTATCAAGCATTTCAAGTAATCTTAGATTTTGAACTTGTCTCAACAGGTTTTTAACCTAAAAATGTTTTTACGGAAATGTTTCTAGGCAGGGCAATGCCGGTCAAGCTGACCCGTATTACCCACAAGTAAAATTAGTACATAGTCAGTTCTTTTTGCTTATTTTAATTTTTGTTTATTATTTCAGAATATCCAAAACACGAAGCAAACCATGTTCAAAGGCATCATGGAGCCAAGATCAGTTATACAAAGCTTTTAAACTAGTGGATGAAGAGAAACCGATTAGAGAAGCAGCTCGATCTACTGGCGTGCCATTTTCAACACTTCAAGAAAGATTGAAGAAGAAGAACTGTGATAGCCCACAGCTGGGAAGAAATCCAGTCTTCACAAGGGAACAAGAAGATGAAATGGCTTCCCAGGTTAAGTTCCTAGCGAAAATATTTTATGGCTGCACTTCGCTTCAGATTAGAAAAATGGCATATGAATATACTGTAAAAAATAACATTAAGCATAATTTTAATGAAACTCTTGAATTAGCTGGCAAGGATTGGCTCAAAGGATTCATAAAAAGGAATCGTTTGTCCATCAGGAAAGCTGAAGGTACGAGCCTGAATAGAGCCACTGCCTTTAACGAGAATGAAGTTGCTCTATTTTTCAAATTCCTTATAGAGCTAATGGAAAAATATAAGTTTCTGCCAAGGAACATATATAATGTAGACGAGACTGGAATCTCTTCAGTTCAAGACCCTGGAAAAGTTGTGACCGAGAAAGGACAGAAACGTGTGGGCTCTATAACTAGCGGAGAAAGAAGAAAGACCGTCACAGTCGTGTGTGCTGTGAATGCTACTGGAGTGTACGTCCCTCCAATGCTAATTTATCCACGTCAGAGACATTCAACTGCATTAGAAGCAGATGGGCCGCGTGGAGCTGTTTACCGATGCTCACAAAATGGGTGGATCAATGAGAATCTATTCGTAGATTGGCTGAAACATTTTGCAGATTTCACCAAACCTTCAGAAAATGAACACATATTGCTTGTTCTCGACAATTATTGCAGCCACAACATCTCTTTGAGAGCATATGAATTTTGCAAAAGCAACAACATAGTGATGTTATCATTACCACCACATGGCTCGCATAGAATACAGCCTCTGGGTGTTACCTTCTACGGTCCACTTAAAGTGGCTAACAAACAAGAATGTAACCTGTTCATTAAGACTCAATTGGCAAAGAAGATCACACAAAATGATCTCGCCTCGCTGTTCAAAAAAGCGTTTCAAAAAGTAGCAACCATCCCAAAGGCTGAAGCAGGTTTTGCTGCTACAGGAATATACCCTCTAAACCCGGAAGTGTTTACAGACGAAGATTTTGTGGCTGCTTAAATTTTAAACAACGACGAATTTGTAGTTTCGGGAGAAGAAATACGAGACCGAGATAATAAAACCCCGGATGCCCAAATAATATCATTTACTGAACCGAGTGATCCATCAACGCATCACCAAACAAAGTCATCAGAATCGCCATCACTTCTTGTTGATGAAATCGAACCAACCCCAACAAATAATGCAAGAACGACTTCCAAAGTACTGCAATCGACTAACAATTTTTATAGCAACCCCGTTCCTTCAACTTCAGGAGTTCATAAAACTACCGCTAAGGATCTTCTGCCGATGCCAAATAAGCCAAGAGACAAGAAGAAATGTGTATCTCGCAAACAGCATGCAACAGTCTTGACGGGTACTCCTAACAAAGACGCTCTGATCGAGAAAGAAAATAGAAAAATGACAAGAGAGAAGAAAAAAGTAACTTTTAAAATCAAATCTGAAAAAAAGAACAAGGAAAAGAAAAGTAAAATCGATTAATGTAAAAAAGACTAAGAAGAGAGTACTTCAAGATAAAGACAAAGAGTGACGGTAGTACGTCGGACTCAGAAATAGAAATGACAGACCAGCGTAAAGATGAAGATACTGATGCTGATGAAGACTTGGATAATAAATGTATAATCTGTGACGATTATGGACAAAATAACGAACTTTGGTATAGGTGTGTGCTATGTGGTCTCTGGGCTCACGCTGATTGTTCCGGATATGACTCTCCTGAGGGCTATATCTGCGACTTATGCCTGAACAAAGCTTGACCGGTATTACCAACCTAGTGACTGGTATTTCCTGCCATGGTGTTTAATACCGGTCAAAGCCGTATTTTTTTAAAATATTGATTATGCCAAAATTTTATTATTTATTGATCTCAACGATTGTGGTTATGTTAGAAGAATACTGAAAGTCTAATTAGTAAAAAGTTTAATAAACAAATATTGATTAATAGCTGATTTGTGACTATTTCTCCTTAAGTGACCGGTAATACCCATTCTTACCCTACTCCCCTGCTGTCGAGTAGGTACCTTACCTACCACCACTTATCTCCCTATTCATTTTACCCCTATCGCTTTAGTGATAAGGTCGCCGGTGCGCCGGCGCCAGGTGTGCTTGTGATTACTTCTATTTAATGTGTCTTTTGTATGTTTTGACGTTAAATCAAGTATATTTAAGTCATTGTCAATAATCATCGACATAAGACATTGACATTTAATCATTGACATTGACACGAGTAAACAGCAACTTTTAGGAAAAATACTTAACAAAAAATAGTAATTTTGATGTGAATATTATGAAATACGTTTATTCATTTGATATCCAATTTCGTTTCCACGAGTGAGCAATATTTACCTGTAAGGAAAAAATATTCAAAAAATCTTTCTAATTCCATCCAGCAGTCGTAATTGACATAATTGAAAGTTAAAAACCCCCACGCCTCCTCTCGCCTTTTTAAATATTTACCTTGGCACCCAATTAGTGTGCTGTTAGTTGAATTTTCTTGAACCTCCTACGTATCACACCTCTACAAGCCGCAGTCACACGATGCGATTTTACTCGCGACGATTGAGTGACGGCAAGTTTTCTCTCCACGTGAAGTCTCCACTCTCCACCTTTCTGTCACATATTGCGAAAGTGCCGAAGTAATGTAGCGAAGTTACTTTTACAAATGTAGACGGGCGTTGTAAAAGGCTTCTAGGAGTATAACCAATATGACTATAGTTAATTTGTAATAATAAATGAATGACATTTTGGAATTTAAATTTACACAGCGTTTTTCGGTTATGTAACATGAGCTCATTGATTTATTACTAACATCTTGTAAATCATGTTATGCAAATAAATACATTTGAATTTACCAACTTGTGTCTAGTCCTATAACTCGGACGAACGCTTACCGTATTTTCACATTGTTAACTTAACAGTTGCGATTTAAAAGCGATAGTCAATATGCTATTTACCGCCGTTGTAGGTACGTTGCTAGTCCTCCTACGATTCTAAATCAGTAGTCATAACAACCAGAGGGTATATTATATACTTATAAAAAAAAAGTTTCAAGCAAGTCAACCGGTGAATATATAAGAAAACCTTAAAGTTCTAAACTGCCTTGTTTTATTTCTTATTAAAATTGAAAGAATTAAGCTACTTCATTTAATTTGATTCAAAGATCAAATACTATCCAATCCCATCTCTAACTATCGAGTGAAGAGCATAATAGGACACATGAAATTCCTTATCAGTATTCAATTACCATCGATGAAACTTCTTACACCTTCTTGCTAAAAATATTCAGTGTTGATGTGGGATGGCTCTCTACAAATATCCAGTGTTGCAGGATAGCTCTTTACTAATATTCAGTGTTGATGTAAGATAGCTCTCCACAAATATACAGTGTTGATGTAGGATGATTCTTCACAAACATACAGTGTTGATGCAGAATGAGCCTCTACAAATATTCCGTGTTGATACAGGATGGTTCTCTACAAATTTCCAGTGTTGATGCAGGTTGGCTCTCTACAAATATCCAGTGTTGATGCAGGTTAGCTCTCTACAAATATCCAGTATTGATGCAGGTTGACTCTACAAATATCCAGTGTTGATGCAGGTTAGCTCTCTACAAAAATTACGACAAGACAGTTTATGACGTAAAACAACGAGAGCTCATAATAGGTCCCCAGAGCAGCGACTAAATAAGTAGTATCCAGTAGTAAATGAAGTCATCTAACACCTTCAACTAGTCAAAGCTAGTCACTGAAACTACTTATAATTTCGCCCATAAATATTAAAGTAACAGCAAATCGTCACTTGTAACTGAGGCATTAAACAGGGCCGAATTTGCGAAGTTAACAGTAAAGCTAATTTCATTTATTTTCACTTTACCTGCAAATTAAGGCTTAAAATATTCTAATTTATTATTTGCGCAAGTCCGTGCCTTTTTTGAGCCGGAAGGTTGGCCTTCACACCTTTTTGGAGCGTTTAATGAATTGTTGATTATATTTTAATGTTTAATAAACGTTGAGGATTATAAATCTTCATTCGTACGGGCGTTGCACGCTGGGCTTTTTATACAGGGAAGGAGCATTAGAGTTTTTAGTGCTCAGCGCTCTAGCAGAATATTAGTAACATTATTGATTTTACTCCTCAGGAACGCGTGCCTTTTTGAGTTCGTGCAATGAACCTATAGACCATAGTGAGTCAATTTTACGAGTCTCAAAAACATACCTATAAAATTTTAGAATTTTGTCAGGTATTTCAGTCAGGTGTGGTATTTCAGGTCAGAATGCAATAAACATTTTATTTATGTATCAGGCGGCCGGTTCGGCATGTATTTAAAACCCGCCCTCGTATTAAAATGTATTTAAAATGTATTAGCGACCCGCCCCCGCTTCGCTTCGGTTTTTTTACAATTTTTTTTTTCAAAATTTCAGAAACATTTCCACCATACATTATATTCGTGTAACTATTACGGTTTTTGCAGCGCACGCCAAAATAGCTTGCAGATGGCAGAGGTTTTCCGAATTACTTGACACTTATCGTTATATTTTGGCCAATTTACACAATATCTTTATAAATTATAGCCTATGTGTTATTCTGATGTATGAGCTATATTATTGTAAAGTTTTATTAAAATCCATTGAGTAGTTTTTGCGTGAAAGAGTAACAAACATACATACATACATTCTCACAAACTTTCGCGTTTATAATATTAATAGGATAGCACCACGCCATCTCTCCGAGGGTGTCATAAACGGCAACTAAGGGATAACAAAGTTGCCCTGGGGAACTACACCACCTCTAAAAGAGTGAATTCGCTAACCCACGTAGCCAGCGTGGCGTTTTAATGACATACAACCCTTATGCATAAGACAATGTGCATGAGGAGGCCCATAATTAGCAGTGGACGCCAAAAGGACTGGTCACAAATATTTCTCGTTCTAATAGCTTAGTTGACTAGCTTATCTTAGCTGATCCCAGTTTCGTAGTTCCGTTCGCGGTGGAAAGGGTGCCTTAAATTGTAGCTTTTTGTCCCCACTTTACGACAACATCACATGCTAGGGGTAAGTTAAAAGCCAAACTACTCAAGGTGCGTGCTCAATGAAAAATAGGCGGTAACACAGTGGGAGGGGTCGTAATGACCGACGTTTACCGATATGAAGAAATGAAAAAGGAAAAACTGAACGGGGAACTCCTATCGATGATATAAAAAAATCGCCAGTAATAGCCGAGGGAGATGAACGGAAAATCACATTTGAAGGAGCCAGCATTCAGCAGTAGAGAGGAATGCTGTGAATACAGTGTTGGTCTACATCCTTCCTTTGATACTTTTAGACTATGCATAAGCGATTGATATTGCATTTTGAGTTCATAATCTGAATTTAGAGCTCAAACAAAGAATGCTTTAGCTTGAATAAAGCTGTATGTGAACGTGATGATACTGCATTTTCGTTAAAGTTGTCAGCAAAAAAAAACACCGATCGATAGAATTGTACGCAGATAACCAAAAGAAAATAATGATACTATGCTCTGAAAGCATTCCGAATTTTGATTCCCATTACAGATATTTACGTCGTTGGTTTAGGTGTCGACCTGTTGAAATCATGGATCCATATTCGGAATAGATTAAGAACATCTGAACCATGCCAGAACCGAGAGGAACCATGCTTAAATATCGTGAAGGTCAAACCTTTGATTGTCATCTTCTGTATTTGCGGCTCTGTTTGGTCAATAATCGCTTGACTGATGATATGTCTATTTACTCCTATTTATTTATTTAAACTTTATTGCGCAGACGAAATAGACAAAAGGCAGACTTAATGCCTTATGGCATTCTCTACCAGTCAACCTTTGGGCAAACAGTGAATTAAGAGGGATGCTTTATAAAGTTGGTATTATACTCGAATGTATAAGAAAATATAGTATAAACGTGACACGTATGTAAACATAAACATATATGTAAATATATTTATTAATTGGCTATATTTTAATTTCTAGTATTATTAACCTTCAATGGTGTTGTATAACATTCCACCTAAGTCCTAATGAATTTGACTTCACATGTAGTTGCGTGCGTGGTTTCATTATAATACGTGAAAATACGTATTGTTTCATACGAAAATATAATACGTGTTGTTTCATTTCAATATACGTGAAAATTCACTCGGCACTCCGCACCCATTTTCGTATAAACACGCACTTCGGCACGTGTTAAGCGTCTTATAACGCAATACACAATAGACTTAAACAAGAAGTAAGTGATCTCAGTGATCTTCTCAAAAAACTGTACGCTCATAATAATCGAGATAGAAATCGTCTTTCGTAAACAGATCGTGTCACCAGATAAGTAATTTTTAAACTTTATTTTGTACAAGCGACCCGCCCTCGCTTCGCTTCGGTTTATAAGTGTATTTTTTTTTCTGATATTTTTTATCAAAATTTCAAAATAAAATATAGACACGGATAATGTAGCTACCTATTTGAATGTTAAAGAAATGTTAAAGAATTTTTGAAATCGGTTCAGTAGTTCCAGAGATTACCCCCAACATACAAACACACAATTTCACCTCTTTATTATATTAGTATAGATAATAGTAACCTATAATAGCTATAATATCCCACAGGCTTACCCTAACAATAACAAGATACAGTCCACTAGAATAATTATCCAAAATTCAGGCTCAATGTGAACCAATGAATAGGTTTTTTTTTTATATTGTAAATTTCGATGTTCACCGCCAAGCTAATATTATATGGAAATAGTCAAAAACACAATTCTCACAATTTCCTTCATTTTAATACCATATTGGGTGGGTATAACATCGCGTGACGCCACAGAGTAAATAAAATTATTCCATCGCAGACTAAACCTTTGATATTATCAATTGAGGTTCTGAAATAAAGAAGCAATCATACACTGAACTCATTTATAAGTGGACGCCCAGGAAAGTTTTACCGCTCATTTCATCTCTTTTACTGGTTAAATAGAACCGTATCCACTTTGATTACAAACATTGAGTAAGTTATCTGCATAAAACTCATTTTATAACTTTAGAACGATAGTGAATAATGAAAAGGTTTTTCACGAAGCAAATTTAAATGCCGTCTTATGTTTAGATAATGATATGGATAAGTGTGTAATCTACATACTAGTAATAAGTTTCTTATTATTATGAAGTTTTTTATCACATAGATACGAAATGAAGAACTTCGCAATAGAACGAAAATCATCGCCATACTTCAAAGAATCATTAAACTGAAGTAGCAATGAGCAGGTCACATTTTCTATAGAAAGATGGTAACAGACAAGCAGCCAGTTCATCTGATAGTAAGTGGATACTGTCGCACATGGACATTCTAGTATCGGTCTAGAATGACGGATGTTGGCAGACCCTGGATGCGGTGCCTACCTTTAAAGATAAGTGTATAATGAAATAAAAACTTACTTTTATATCATTATATCTAGTTTTGAATTGCTCAACATATTTTGTCGCAGAACTGACAGTCGATGGGGTAGGTGACTTCTCATGTGGAGATTGCGTACCGGGAAGCTTAGCGTGGGACGTTCATCAGACAGATGGACTAGCTAGACAAAAAGAAAGTCACGGGTAATAAATATCTGGATGAGAGAAGCGAAAGACAGTGTGGTGGCAGGCCTCGACAGAAGCCTATATCTACCGGTAGAGAGACACAGGTTGATGGAGTGATAGATTACCTAATTGTTCTCTATTTATTTCAGTGTAGTAAAAATAAAATCAACTTTATATCTATAACTATTCAAAATTAACTTATTGCAGTGTAACTTAATATATAAAATATCTATAACTATATTAATAAATACTAAAAATTAAAATAATAAGTTGAGTTCATTATTATACATACGAGCTGCTCAATATATATCTATATATTGAATACTGTTCTCTTAAGAGAAATGTGTAGCAGTCAATGGATTGTAATACCAGGATTTGAAAACTATATATCTGTCTCAATCGTACATCCTCTTACTCACCTGTTTACACCGCGTAGCTCTGATTGGTGTATATATTGAGTACGATTACGAGGTTACTCACTAATTGTCAAGTTAAGATTTTATATAGTCAGATACATTAATATACAGAATATAGAAGGTCCGTTCCTTCCGCCTGTTTACCGGCGGGAGAGCCCTTAGGTTCGTTGCAATACACATTTTATTCCTGGCTGAGCGCCTTCTGTGCTCGCCCTAAATTAAACACGACCATTGACTCTTGAAAGGCTACAAGAATTTTGCCATTCCGAAAAAAAAAAACGGAGTATAGATATAGCATTAAGATACTAAAAGTTTTTTCTTATATTTCATCTACAAATAATGATGTATTCCTATGCTATTACTATTGTATTTTAAATTAATGATATGGAGACCAAAAACTCACTCAAATCTTATAAGTAAAGGATAATAGCCTATCTCCCGAGCCAATCCCAACAATTTAAAGTAAACAGCCTTAACAACCGACTTTATAGGTTTTCCCGCCTTAAAGTAATTTCAATTAGCATATAAAATGTTCGCCAGTAGCTGCCATGTACTAAGTTACGGCTTTTTGGCAATAGTCGGTGCGATGGACCGAGGGGCGACCTCGTAACAAACAATATAAATCGAAGTTTTTGTGGGATTTAGCGGGCAATTTTATGATATCGGTCGACAATAACTAGCAATCAATAATTCTGTAATAAAAATAAAGTACGTGTTGTTAGACGCTTCGGCTCCCAAGAGTTCGGGTATAACTTCAATTTGGAACTTTATTTCTTTTCTATAAAAGTTTAAGCTTTAGGATTTTAGCTTTTTTCTAAGGAGCGCGGCAAAACTATTATATTATCTATGAACGTTTCTTTGCCCGTCTTTTACGTCCTTGGACCAAACCGTCAGAGAGTTATAGATATAAAAAATATATATTCATCTAGGTCCACCGAATATAAAAATAACGTAACTTCTAAAACTGATATTAACTAATGGATTTAAAAATTGACTATTGGCGATTTAACCGATGAGCTAGAAGAATTCTTAAACACCTCACTATTTAAAAGAAGTAACCCTCCAACCGAGTACAACGAACGATGTCAAGAAATTCGCCATTAGCATCGATTCAAATCAAAACAGTATGTCTATTGTCTATGGCTGTTAGTACCACGATGAGACGAGCAGTGGAAGACCTCTTATGTAGGTATGCACGAGTACCTACCTAGGCTGATAATATGATAATGACAATTATATAAGCGATCTTATTGCGTTTAACATGGAAAAAAAAAATTCTGAGTGTTTATATGAGGCCCGGCCTCTTACCTAACGGGCCGAACCGAGAACTCGGCCTTAAACAATTTATCAAAGTTTCACTATGGCGCGATCAGGCGGCGCGTGCACTTCTTGCGACGTCAGTTCCGGTGGACGTCCCGTGGACAAGAAGGGGGCTTGATTATTTCGCGATAACCGGAGCGCGTGCGTACTGTGCCAATTCCGCCGGGCAAGAAGTACTTAATTATCGCGTAACCCGGAGGCGACCGTTTAAGATTTAATCGCGATAACCGGAGCGCGTGCGTTCGTCGCCAGATCAGCGGGGCAAGAGAGCGAGTAAAGGCAGTGTTGCCTACGCGCAAACCTAACCTTTTCCTTTATTTTTATAATACATTTAGGACGCCGGAGAGACAAGCGGACTATTCCGAACACTGAGGAACCATATTCTTTGGGTCCAGTAAGTCTGCAAATATGTTGCAAGTGGAATATTATTTCTAATTTTGCCAAAGTTAACGAAGTTGTCTAAGTTAAGGCGAAGTGGCTCTAGTTTCGCGAAACTAAAACATTTCATACACTCGCAGCGTACGTGCTAAACTGACCAAATTAAAAGTTGTTTCGATGCCTGAAATTTAATTTGGCCCTCGTGTAAGTTTTCTGTGCCTTGCAAAGGGACTTTATAGACTGACGTCATTGGATCGATCTATGAATTTCTGTAACGCTACACATTCCGATTGAATATCGTTCATTTACTAAATTCAGTTTGAAAAATATAAAGTCCTTATAATAAAATGTAAATTTTTACTATATAAGGCATATCAAATGTTACATAAATATGTTCAATTTCGGTCGATTTAACGCAAACAAAATTTACTTTTGTAATGAATATTATGCTAACGTTTGCACTTTCTATCTAAATTTATTCTAAATAATTGTGTTGATTTATATTTATAACAAGTCAATATATAGGTAAGAACGAAGAATTGTAATTTTTTTTCTTCTATTTTTAACGAACTGTTTTCCAATAAAAAGACAAAATAAAAAATTTAAATTCCCCGGCTATTAAGAACTTCTAAGAAGAAATAAACTTTAAAAGGAGTGAAATAAACATCTAAACCAGTCTTGTCGACAATCTGTAATAAACTAATGCAACTTGCCACCATCGTTATGCGTCCTAAATGATCATTTTCTTACACAATCATTCATTCATTATTCATTACAAACATTCCCCATTCCGCCGTGGGTAACAAAAATGGCTCTATTTAGAGTAAGTTCGAATAATTTTGCTAGGTTTGGACTTTCCGAATTTCCCCAAGTAAATGCGTACCCAACCTCATGCTCAAACCACAGGAACGCTCTGTCTTCGTATTACAATCACTCACGTTTGCGTACTCAAACGTCCTTAATTGAAGTGACCAGAGATTCGAATATCAAGTCGCATCGTAATCGCAATATCTATGGTTCTTAGCCATAGATATACATTGATCAGAATCTAGAAAGATAACTATAAGAGCTTTAGTATAGCTTTGGTCTGTCTTCGTACGTTTGAATGAAAGCGTTTGCAAAGTAGAATATTTGTTTGTGAGTAAAATGACTTGTTAGTCAGAATAAATTGGTTGTCGGATAAGTTCGCATCCTTTTTGTAGTGAAATTAATAAATGAGACCTTTTTGTATTACATAAATATTTATTGAACGGAATATTGTCCATTTAATTCGACTATCTTTCGCCATTTTTCTGGCAAAGCCATTATCCTATAGCTATAAATTTTTTGGGGTTTCTGAGCGAAAAACTTATTTAATTGGTTTGTACAGGCTTCTCTTGAATGTACATAATTTTACTCCATTTAGAGAATTTTGTAAAGAGCGGAAAAATGATAATCCGAAGGTGGACTGTATGGAGGATACATTAAAACTTCTCAACCAAGGTTCATCAATTTTCGTTACGTCATCAAAGATGTATGCGGTCGAGTATTGTCGTGGTGCAAAACTTCACCTTTTCTATGCATTAATCTGGGCGTTTTTCTTCAAGTGCTTATTTCAAGGAATTGCTGACAGTAGACATCAGAATTAATCGTTTGTTCATGTGGCAAAAGCTCGTAATGGAAAAATACACAATGCCTTTCCAGTCCCACCATACACATAACATGACTTTGTTCGGAGTGGAGCCTGGCTGTGTGACCATTGGTGATGGCTCACCTCGCTTAAACCAAGAACGTTTTCGAACATTGTTATCGTAGGTTGTCCACTTCTAATCGCTTGTTACCAATCTCCTCAGAAATGGATCGATTTCATTTCGTTTTAGCAACATCTCGTATATGGAAATTCTATTCACCAAGTTTTTGTTATTTAAATCATGCGGCACCCAAACATCTAGCTTTTTTTACAAAAGTCAGTTTATGCAGGTGATCTAAAATTGTTGAAAGTGCTGAATGCTAAGCTCTTCCGCAATTTGATGATGGCTCATGTGTTGATCTGCTTTATTTTTTTCAATGATAACATCAACATTTACCTTAATAGGAATGATAATGATCACAGCGAGGAACATCATTCATATCAAAATTATCAGACCCGAATCTACTGAACCATATTTTTGCAGTAGTTTTAGATAAAGCATCTTCTCCGTAATCACTACAAATCTCTTTTCGAGCATTAGAAGCATTCATACTCTTGTCGAGAAAAAAAAGTAATTTTCTCCTTATTAACTTCCAATATAGAACTGTTAAAAAATATAAAAAGATAAAACTTTTAAGTTGTAATTTCAATTTGCTGCCATTACAAGCAGCTGTCAAACGGTATATTACTTTGCCGCCAATGATCAGTGTTGCCAGAAATATAGCACGTTAAATTCATACGTTCAAAGAGGCCGCGAACTTTTCCGACTAGCTATTATACTGGATTGCAATACAACCGAATGTATTTGCAGACGGTTTTTCATTTTATAATTTCATATTAATTTGTGTTATTATAACCTTTGTGTGCCGCCACGTCTAGCTCACTGTTAGGAACTCATTTTGCGTGGGATTATAATGAGTCGTAGTGTGTGTTCAGATGACTAGTCGGTTCATACTAGCTTACTATACAACAAAATATACTATTCCTACTGTACTCACAGTCTACAGTTTACTGTACCCAAGTGAGAGGCCGAACGTAAGCAGTTAGAGAGCGTTTCGATTGTTTAGTTGAGTCAGCGCGCGTAACGCCTGCTGACTCCCCACCTACGACAGAGACAACTATCGATTACGCTCAACGTGACCCATTACGCCTATCGTAATGAACAACTATCTATTTAATGTGATTCATAATTATAATGAAAAAATCATATCTGGCGTAACACTAGCAGATTGTATGTCGCTGACTGAGCTAGTCAGATGTGCCCGCAGCTTAATGTACCCATATACACTAAATTACCTTACACTCGCACAAACATGCATTCATTTGCATATCATCTAAATCCACTAGTTGAGATTGTATGAAAGGCCTATTTACTCAACAGTCGGGTTGTTCACATCTTTCCTCATTAATGTGCCCATGTAGAATACATCTACATATCTACTTTAAACATTATCATACAAACTGATTATACACTCTATGCCAATACAGAATCCAAATGTACTCAGTTT
The DNA here is from genome assembly GCA_943735995.1 of Sesia bembeciformis. Lineage (NCBI taxonomy): Eukaryota > Metazoa > Arthropoda > Insecta > Lepidoptera > Sesiidae > Sesia > Sesia bembeciformis. The sequence goes on from OX031034.1 coordinate 6,449,908, forward strand.
CAATATTTTTCACACACAACCCTGGAGCTATTAAGGTCACTTTGGCTCGACTGGAGATAGGCCACTCGCATTATATTACACACTTATCTTATAGTTATAGTTGTCATAACATTAAACGGGTTTAAACGAAATTAACTCCAATGCAAATAGCAGAAGGTGCAGAATCGAAGGAATGTTTTTATCCACGTGTTATTTCGGTCAGGCTACGAGGAGGGCGCAAAAGTTCGTTGAAGTGTGTAACATAGCCCCTACTATGTTTTAATAAAAATAGAACGAGGTATAAATGGAATCATAATACCGAGAACAAAAGTCTGTGGGTAATAAAAGGTACTTGATTTCTTTTTCGATTTTTACGGTAAGTATCTCAACCAATTTGTTGTGATTTATTTTCCACCTCTTTTATTCGTGACAGACCTACTAATATGCCTTAAGTCTTTGTTAAATGATTAGAAAACTGACCAATATGATACGACGTACTTATTCCAGACGAGTATGAAGTAGCTTCCTACCTAAGAAAGCCGTAAAAGTTAATCCTGATCTTACCAATGCTTAGATAATATATTATGCTATATACAACAATACTGGAATTCCACATTTACCATATTCCATATTTATCTACATAAGTATATAAATTTACATATATACCATATTTATTGGAATTCGACGTAGTTGTTTTAAAATGTAACAGAGTTGCTAAAATACAAAAAAGATATACCTTAAATGCTCTATGCAAAAGTCCCCAGGTTTCAAGATTTTTGAAATGTATTGATTATTTAAACCTCTGAAATTTAAAAAAAAATCAAGAATTAATCATGAAAGCTATCTCTTCTACAGGAGTTTTTAATGGTCAACTGACTACTGACTACGGCAGCCCATGGTCATCTGCAACAGAAGGAAGACGCGGATACGCTCCAAACCTGCAAGAAGGATATTGTTTGGTTTGTAGGCCAGATCTTATAAAGAAGGAGCGGAGCATTGATTTATGGATTGATTGAGAAAATTGATTGATTTTCTGCGTATATGTTAAGTTCAAAAACGCCAGGAATCTCGTTGAGATGCTTGATCATCAACGATTATTAACTGTTAAACCTTCGCCACGTGCCCACTATTCCACTGGAACCTTTTGTAGTCTATGTCCTTTTCGTTGTCCCTAAGAAGTTTGTTTTTTTGTAGTCATGTACCATGCGAACCAGTTCTAATTTTATTTTCATCCGTACTTAAGTAAAAACTCAAGTGTTACGGGCCAACTGCATTTGCACTCACGACCCCACGAATGAGAGTCGAGAAAAGATACCCCTCGGCTAACACCGCTCTGCAGAATCCGATTAATAATTAATCAATACCATTAAAATGTCTAAAGATATCCTCAAATCTAAGATCACAATCTACAACTTTTGATTAATATTTTACTAAAACAGATTCTTGGTAAAATACTAACTAAGATACTAAGCATCTGTATTGTTATTTAGTTGTTATCCTATCTAAAATCTCTAGTAAGTCGTCATAAAATGTTACATAATAAAAATTTACTCGTACTTCAACATGTAGTACCGCAAAATTCTAGGCCCGCGGAGTGGATATAATTACGACCTTCCGATTGTGGCAAGATTCCCATTTCGCCGTCACACTTCCACTGAATGGACAGGCTGTGTCCGGGGCATTTCTGGTGAATTACTCGGAAATTTATGAATCATAAAACTGAGTGTAATAGGCCTAAATACTTTCGGCGAATCGCGGATGAACTATGATGAAGGAATTTGTACGTCGACGAAGTTCTGATTAGAAAATGATCCGTGCTGTTCGACAATTTCCCTAGAATTTGCATGATGGTTTCTGTCTTATATATTATATTTTAAATTGGGTCTGGACGCGTATAATAAATCCCATCCTAGACTATCCGTGTCAACTCGTGACCGAGGTTGGTGTAACCCGCGCCGAAACGACGAGTAGGAATAAAAGGTAAACGAATACCTTTATTATACTCGTTCAGACCCAAATTAAGATTTAGAATATAAAATGTTTTATATGTCAAATTTAATTTCAAATTACCAATCAATAACACACATTGGAACTATTACCAAAACTATTTTTTAACATTGAAACTTTTAGTCACGTATAAAGAGCAACGCGACACCACTGGTCAAATACCGACGTGTCTCCGGCCACCTCGACGACACGTAGCTCTTTGGTGTGTCGCGCGGCACTTGTCGCCATACTCGGTAATTGGCTCGTACAAAATACGGTAATTGGCTCGTCATGCGTCGAGTATTATTGTCGCCTATCGCTGTGGCGACCTTCAGAATTATACCTATAGATATCCCTTAAAAACCCAACTTGGTCCAATTTGTTACTTATTGTTGTATAAAAAATACATAGATACCATGAAGGAGGAAAAAACTACTGAAGTACGTGATCCGTAATCGAAATTTCATCAACAATGTGATTTGACACACCAAATAGTGAAATTGGTTCCACGAATTGAATCACATGTGAAAAGTAGAAAATATTGCACCTGAATATTTTATTTGCGTAAACATTCAAAAATAAAAATATTTATTTACATCCGATTTCATTAACTCTGTGAAATATATGAAATGAAATGTGTGATAAATATGATTTATCGATTTTACACTTTTTACGCATTTTATCCAAAATTATTATCTTAGTAGATACAATCCGATTTTACTCCAATAAAAATTTGGATTTCGGCATTCATTTAAAAGAAATATATTGTAAGGTTTTAAAAATGGTGCCTCTAGTTCAAGTAGTTATAGTTTGAACTGAATGGCCTAAAAGTATCTATTTCGGAATGACCTTAGACAAGACAAAAGTCATGTTCAATAAATATAGTATTTCAAGAATGGTAGACGTCAAAGGCGAAGTTGTTCTCGATTATCTACGTCTATCGTGGGAGAACCATACACCTAGACCAGCTTCATATCAGCAAAGAAGCAGACAGTATTTAGGAAAATACATTCATTTTTCTCATCGCCAATTCTAAAATGCTTGAAGTCGAAAATCCATATTTATATAGTATAAAACTAGCAAGTGTTCTCTTACTAAGAGGCCACTGGTAGGCATTGGTTTTGAGACTCGTTAAACAATGGAAGGTGTGCAACGTAACCTAATGAAAATTATTTTTTAACAACTGCTATATGTCAGAAACAATAATAATATTAGCTATCGCCCGTGGTTATAAACACGTTCACATAGTTTATCAAAGAAAGCTAGGGTTTAATTGGTGGGCTTGTTTGCATTATGCACGCCATTGTCTTATAGTTGGCATCAGCACGTAGCAGCAGCAGTTAGTACGTTAGCTTATGTTCATTAACGATAGCTAGCTTGTTAAAAGGAAAATTTCTCTTGTCTGCTTATATGAGATGCACGTCACTGTTTTAACCGGAAATCCTCAACTCTTATAGATATAAATTTTGGTCCTATAATAGATATTATACCTTAGTTACTGTCACTGCAACTATAAGCAATGCCCGTAATTTTCTCACTTGCAATGTCTTCTCTTCCAATTTTGTTCAGCAAAGAGATACGCAGCGTAGATGATATCTTATAACACTTTGGTTTATAAAATTACCTCTGTCTATCCTTACCAGCTGTTAATGTAAACATTAAATAAACTACTTCATTAACATACATTCACTTTCCAATGAGATTATGATGATGATGAAGCCTAATTAATTGGCAAAATAATACAGATGAAAACGAGACTTCATTAATTATTTCATTGTAATTCTGTTGACATAATTTACTGTGTCAAAGGTTAAGGGCTTTTCTCACCGCCTTCTGATAAAGTAATTGTTAACAATCTGATAGATATTTTTGTCAATTAAGCCAATTATGTCTAGATGATACTGACTTTCTGATAAGGTATAACTAACTTTCCGATACCTTCTGATAAAGTATCAGGAGGTGGTGCGAAAGGCCCTAATTGTCGTTGTTCCTTAATGTTACAAAGTGAAATTAACACTTTTAGGCCATACCATTCTCACGTATAGCTCACAGACATGGTCTTTGATTTTTGTTCGGAAGTTCTAACCCGAAGTGTGCCAGTGATCCATCGATCGTAATGGGAGTGAAACTTAGACCGCATTAGAAATACTCCTCTATTATGCTCCAAAACACAAATAATATACGTTCTTCAAAAAGGCGTACAGCTGAAGTCATATCTGCTAGATACCGAAAAACCTATTGCCAATCACGACCAACGAGTGGATCCCACAAAATGCCGAAAGCATCGGGGCAAGCCTTAAAACGACGGTGGGACCAGCTTGACGTTTATTCTAAATCCTGGCTGTAGAAAGTACAGAACCAAGAGGAGTGAAGAAAATTTGGGAGACCCATTAGAAATAAAAATTACTTTATAGTATTCTTTATCTATGATTGTCCAGATCCGTACAGAATAATATAAAATACACCATTTAAGGCAAAAACGTAGCATAAAACGGTTGACGTTTAAAATGTCAACGAGCAAGGTTATTTATCTAATCTTTGAACAAAGGCAGCTTTATTATGAAAAGGCGGGAGAAAGAATGCGGGGCAAAAACCTAATAAATGCGATAAAGCCACAAAACGCTAAGTCCAGTTTACAGGGGGCTACTTTTATGAAACAGGATAAAATCGTGATTGTAGAAAATTATAAAATACTTAATACTGGTGATGTATGTAACTTTGCGCTGTGTGGCTATAGAATAATACCACTCCATCTCTTCCCGTGGGTGTGGTAAAAGGCGACTTAGCGAAAACAAAGCGGCTACCACAGGCTCCAAGGAACTATACCACCTTTAAGAGAGTGGACTCGCCAACCCGCTTGTCCAGCGTGGCGTTTTAAGACCACACATCCCTCGTGCACAAGAAAATGTGCACGAGCAGGCTCATGTGCCGCAGTGGATAGTGAAAGGGCTGGTTGCATGTAACTTTATAAACAAGTTCACAGTCAAGGATAACAATATGGTCGCGCTAGATTATTGTCACTATACGACTCTGAAAGCGAGTAGCGAGTAGTAGTAGCATTAGCGATAATTATGGTGATGGAAACGCACCAAACGATGCCTGTCTGTTTGTGAACTCTCAAAAGTGAACCTGAAACAAAACAGTTAAGACCGACGTACTGTCTGCATTGTACTTTACCTCATAGTGTTACTTTTGAGACAGTGCTTTGGCCAAATTTTTAATTTAAAAACATGTTGAAATTACTTTACTTCTTACTTTAATTACGTTACATAATTATGGTTTATTTTGACACTGGCCTAAAATTCATTTTATTTATATTTTCTCCTGTTACAAAAATAGCAATTTTAATTCTTGAACATGTAAATAAATTTTGGCAGATATGTCTGCAGATATGAAAAAAATGCATACTTATGGCTATGCATTTTTTTGGAAACATTTTAGGTGTTAAATACTTTACGTTAATTATAGCCTCATTTTTTACATATCGTAATTATCATTGGTCAGATTAATTTAATAAAAAAATTCTTAATGATTATTAAGTGAAACGTTGTCAGCTGCAATAATTTATTTAACAAATTATTACTCTGCCAATGATAAAACAGCAAAACGTTGTTTGACCTTTGAAACATTTGTGTACAGAAACGTTTGCAGGACATTTACTATACAAAATAATATTTGTGATACAACAATTTTGAGAATAGTAGTTTGCGAAATGAAACTTTGTGAAACGTGTTCAGCAACGATTTGCGAGTAACTTTTGAGGAAACATTAGTGAATCATACAGGATGTGTCGGAACCTTTCAAAAAATCCTTATTCTATAAAGTTAGATTCTGATCATGATTCTGAGTTAATTGACCATAGGAAACCTGCAGAAACAGCCTGCATAAATATATCCATTCAAAAGAAACAGACCAAGCCATAATTATCAATTGACTATAGTGAAACCTCATAAAACAATGAAGTCAAAAGTCAGTATTTGTGTGGTTTTTATCTATACAAAATAGCACAATTGATAACATTATCCACTTAACAAATATAGGAAATTAATCAATGTTTTGTAAAAAAAAAGTGTATAAATTATTCACTCGATACATTATTTCCTTCGAAAAAGCGAAGGCAACTAGAGACGCCGACTTAAGTAGCAAATAAATTAAGTAAATTATTTGCATTCAGCTTCTTACTCAGTTTATTGTTTAAACGTGCTTGGAACTTTAATTCTTTCGAACAATACAAACTATATATGTATTACAAACTTTATTTTATCTTATATCAGAAATATAGTGCAATAACTTATCAAATATCATTATTCTTTTTCCAAAAAAAAAAACAAATACTTATTCTTTCAAACATTCTCCATTTGTGGCAAATTTCCTCGGCAAGGCGGCAAAACGTTTATACAGCGGTGTGAACAATGAGCGAAGAGCGATCAGCTATTAGAGCCACAGAATATTCATTTGTGACTTTATGACTTATTTATTTTTTGTTGTCTTTATGTTTACCGATGTCCCTTCACTGGATATAAGCCTCGCCGACACACAATCATCCACACTTCACATTTGGCTACTACCGGCAAACTTCTTCAAGTCTTCATATATAGTTTCTCACAATCTAGTCCTCATATATAGTCCACATGACCAAAGGACTTGTCTTGTCAGTTGTCGGTTCAACGCCAAATATGTCGTCAGGCAAGGCAAGGTAGGGAACGCATCCGGGAACATTTGTCAACCTGTTGTCATTCTGGACTGATGTTGGCCTGTATCGCGGATGTCCATGGGCGACAGTATCCACTTACCACCAAGTAGATTGTCTGCTAGTATATCATCTTCTATCTATATTTAAAATAACTAATATTATAAATCACTTGAAATATTCAAAGTACTTGTTTCATTATAAGGGCGTCGCCAAGGGGGGCAGGGGAAGGCAGTTGCCCCCCTCTAGAGATTCGAAAATTGTAATTGTACCTACAATTCATATTTCCCTATCCTCTCTCTCATCTTGCCCCCCCCCCCCCCCCCTGGGCCATTGGCTGGCGATGGCTGGCGACGCCCTTGTTTCATTACATGTAAATTATCCAATAAACTTTCTCATTTATCGTTGTAGCCTTTGACTAATCGTAGATCAGGATAATACTTACAAGTGTGGAAAAATATTTACAAGAAGTTTAAACCACGACACGATTTATTTCTTTCAATAGCAAGTAAATGTCACCTAGGATTTGTTAGTCAGTAATTAGATGAATTTTGGGTTCTAAAGGTGTCGTGCGTGACAATAAATACTTAAAAGTGTGCGGACCTCACGCGATCTAATAACCAATCAAAGCTGCGTTTATCCTAGACAGCAGCTGATGGTGTTCGTACAACTACCATAAGCGTCCCTAATAGTGGAGTAAAGTAGGCACGGAAATACGCATTATTTCGAAATAATTCCCCTGTCCATGAATTAACTTGAAACCTTTAGCTTGCAGTTATAAATAAAAAAAAAAAGTTTACTGTTTATAAATGTACAATCATTGTTTTTTAATAATTCAAACAAAACATAATTTTTTTATAGGAAAATAATAAAAAACCCGTAATAACTGCGTGAATTTCAAAGATACTGTATTCTTCAAATTTACATGTTATATATACCTATATTGGTTTTGCAGGTCGATGGAAACGAATATGATATCAAAAAAAATAATTTCAAAATGGGTAATCCAACATGGCTGGCTATTAGGAAAGAAATCGTTTAAAATTTACGAAAGAATGCAAATTTTTATTAAAAAGTTTCATTGTAAGTTTTCTACAGTAATTTAAATATAATTACAATGAATTAGAGATCCAAAATACTTTTTTCTATTCTATTTTATGACCTTAAACATACTCAATTACTTTTACCCTCGGTGTAAGCGATTTAGTCGCTTATGAATTGTAGTAAATACATTAATGTTCGTTTAACGAACGCTAAATGTTCGTTCTCTACAATTATGCGAAACACCGCTACTAAATGTGTTTCCCCGCACTCTATTTGCCTAGCGTGCGCAAGTCGATCGCGATTTAGCATCGATCGTAAAAACGCGCGATTATGATGCCGCGATTGATCGAGAATCGTCAAAACGTGATGTGGTGTCGATGCATTCGCGAAATCCCCAATCGCCAAAGACAAAATATCAAGTGTGCAATTCCTGCAAGTGGCCTGCAATTCTGGTCTTAAACCGACCATGCTTGTCCAGAGACATGATTGACTAAATCACCGCGCTTACGATACCGCTACCGCATCTGCTTTGCACCACAGGATAATTCTGAGGGACGAAAGCATCGAGTGGTAAGTTCGCGTGAGCTAAACTTTTACCGCGACTCCTTTTAACACTTCCGTCGCTATTTACATTTTATTGCTCCGCCCAGAGCTCGACGTTTTTATATATTTTATTTATTCCGCTCTATATTGTGTCGACGTTTGTCTTTAAATGATCTGGATTTTAAAGATTTCACTGAGAAAAATGAGATGTAGAGTTACAGTCACCGTAGCAAGAGAACAGTAAACCTACCGAACGCAGTTGGCCGAATTTTCCTAACAAAATATATACTTAGTTTGAATTATTTGTAGACATAGAGGTAGGTATATATATGATATTATAAACAGACTGCTAAGATACTAAAGGGAGTACATAATTGTCAGAATGGTATATCGGACATACTCTATAATAATATAATAACTGTACACGAATAAAAAGTACTATTTATCTTTAACTATTTAATAAAGATATCATATTATCTTTTTGGGAATATTATTATAGAGATACCAAATGTGGTCTGTCGAATTCACACTAATATTACAAAACCGAAAGTATGTTCATCTATCTACCTGTTTGTTATATCTTCACAACTGAACTAATCTCAATGAAATTTGACAAAGGGACAGCCTGAAATGCTGGGAAGGATGTGGTCCCGAAAAAACAAAATCCACTTCAGGGAAGGTAGTGGTGAATATACTAATAGTCTTTATCCACAGCTTCGAGCGCTTAAAATTCGATTACAGTTAAAAATCATCTAATTAAATATATTGTCTAATAAAATCGACGAAATTTCTAAAACTACTGAACCGATTACATTAATAAATACACTATTATCTTTTAGAATAAACATTAACAAGGAAGTTACGTTTAAATTTGTTGAGTAGTTTTGTTCTTAAATACAAGTACCTACGTAATTCAGGAACATTAAATTAAATACGGAGTAATAACATTAAAATATCAAAAGAAAACAAAGAAGGGACAAATTAATTATATTGTAGAAAGAAGTAAGCAGAAGTATCCTTAATCTCCGTTCAAAAACTCCCCAAACTATACGGACAGCAACACGATAATGTACCCAAAATCATTCAATTTTAACCCCTATAAATATGCCAAAGGTTGACGTCTTGTCGACTGTATCAACACTACTCTCAAATCGTTTCTTTGAAGTAAGCACTATCTAATATTTTATGTCGCAATATATTTTGAAACCTACGACCTTTATGTCACTTTTGCTGTAGATATAATATGACCCGGGGTCACGTGTGCCGTCCGTGCGTGTCGGTTCACGTCCGTCCCGGTTTCTGGTTACTAAGTCAATTTGTAATACTACCTACCTACGTACAAAAAGTGCTTAGTATTACAAATTATTCCAGTAATAAATATTTGTAGTTAGACCATAGATGAAACAATTTTTTTATTGAAAGAAGGTAGGCACAATTGAACGAGCGGACAGTCCACGTAGTGGTAGGTAAGTGAATACTGTTGCTCGTCGACATCCGAGATACATGAGCCAATATGTTATGAGTCCAGAATGACAAACATTGGCTCGCCCCCGGATGTACTGAATACCACTGGAGATTTAAGAGTGGATTTGGAGAAAGGGTTGCGAACATGGGGAGGGATAGGATGGCTAGGAATGGGCTCTGACATATCCTACTCACTACCGAATCAATACAAATAGGATAAAGTGGGATAGGATAAAGTGAGTGTGTAGTCTTATGTGAGAGACGGATAACGTGGACAGTCGAATACGCCTAGCGGCTGTGGGTTTCAGCGTACACTCCGTCTGATGGTAACTGTACAGAGAGCTTCAAATACCCCTAATATTTTATACATTTATTACACACTTCATTACACATCATCTTACAAAAGGCTAGCATAATGCCTTAAGGCACTGTGTACCGGTCAATCTGTGGGTGGATCAGAAGATTCAATGGGAGGTGCGATAAAAAAATTAATGAGATCGGTAATAACGACAAATATTGTAAATTAATATACAACAATGTCACCGAAATAACACAAAATCCAAAACACGACAACCAATTTGAAACATATAAAAGCGGTCAAGCGTAAAATAAAATTATTCATTGTGACAAAACAGCTGATGGGAAATAGATACTTTAAAAATATTTACCAAACAAACTGGCAATAAATGAATTAATAAAGAAGAAATATTTTATGATTGTGTATTAAAGAACGTAAAACTTTTATTTGTCTCCGAAGCGGTCGGTCCTCCAAAATCGTGATCATTAATAAGAAAAATTTCGCTAAACCTCCCATCATCCATTACTGTTCTACGGGCTTTTGTTTCGTCCCGTATCTGGGGGAGTTTCTAAAGTGCCGCCGATTTTCGTCTTTTGCAAACATTTCTTTGCAACATAGATGATAGGAGTTTTTCCTAAAATGTTTGACCCATCGACCGACTTTCGAATAACGAAAATATGTATATTCAATACATATTTTTATCCTTAAAAATGCATATAAATATATTTATATATAGTGCACATTGGCTGCGCGGAGTCGTCTGGCTTTAGAATAGCATCACGGCTGTTCCCGTGGGTATCGTAAAGGGCTACTAAGGGTTAACAAAACGGCTACCAGAAGCCCTGAGGAACTACATCACCTCTAAAAAATTGCACTCGCCAACTCTCTTGGTCAACGTGGTGTGTTAAGGCATGAGGAGGTCCATGTAGATACTAAAAGAGCTGGTTACGGTTACTGTGCATATACAATAAAAACTTCACTGGTGCATTATTTAATAACGCATACAAATTTTTCAATTAGTCTTATTATGAGTACAAGCCCACGAGTGAAAGGGGGTATGGTAATGCGATCTTAAAGATGTACGTATTACGAATATACACAGAAAAATGAGTTTGCAAACGCGCGAACAACATTATGCAGTGCATAATGGTCGTTTCCACCTTTAACTGCAAAAAGCTGCAATGCATTTTGGCTTTTCATACGAATATAACAAACACACACATAATGGAATAGGCACGTGCATTCATAATCTCTAGACAACTCTCCATTATTGTACCTGCGACCTAGAAAACTAAGCTCCAGTCGCTATGCAGTCTAATGACTAATGCAGTCGTATGACTATCGCTCGTTTCACTAAAGCACAACCAACAGAAAATTTACGTGGCTATTGCAATCTAACCCGTATTTCTATCATATTACAGTATTTGTAGATTGATGTGTCCACTACACAGCAACAATTTTTATAATTTTGTAACAAGTCACGCTACCCTATAAAAACTGCAATCGTCTTTGAAACGTTGATAGAGCTATTTTTTGTTGAAGCTGTTTCCAATAGGCGACAAATACTGTCGTCGACAATGTATATAAATACGTCTAGTTTTACTTACGCAGCATCGAGATACAAATTCATATTATTTACTATAACCCTCACCTCATAGTCCGAGATACTCTCGCCTAATTATTATTTGGAATTTATTTCTTGGTTAATTGGTATATAGTAGGTGTATAATAATATATTTATTACATAGGTATTTGTTTCTAGTAATTGTGATATGTGCACAATCTGCATATTTTCTTGTGTTCGCCATACATCTGCCCCCGCCCAAAGGTTTCCTTTACGGGACTACTTAAGAATTACCTCAAGTGAATGTTAATAATTATATTCCTAGTTATAATCGGGGTTACTCGAGTGAGTTTAAATCCGGATAAATAAGTCATTGTGTTAGATAAATGTTAGTTGTAATGTTAATTGTAAGTTAATATGCTGGTATACCCCTGGTGCGACACCAGGGTTATACCAGGTGTCCATGGGTAGCCACTTACCATTATGTGGGCCGCTTCGCTTGCCCATCTGCCTCCATTAATATAAAAAAATACTGTATCTGAAATATATTTGCAAATAACGCTGCGATAAATAATTATAATTATTGAACTTTGATAACTAGTTATAACATCAATGTCGGGGAGTAAGATTGAGTTAAAGAGATATCGAGGTTACGATCTAGAAGAATATGGGTGTCTATCCATATTTAGGATATTATAACTTCCATCACTTCGTCATGAGACTAAGGCATCATTTGTATATTAAAATAAAATAGAAATTTACAAAACGCATCTCTATATTAATATACTTAGGATTTCGGACGTCTGTGTTAATTCGCGCTAATTTAAAAAAATATTTATTTTCTTTTTATTTATTTATTTAACCTTTAGTGCACAAAAAAACATTGTACAAAAGGCGAACTTAATGCCTTTGCATTCTGCATGCATTCTGAAAATGCATTCTGTCACCTTTGGTTTAATTTAAATATTTGTTCAAACATCAAACACTGTTTTCTCTCTAACACAAAGAACTTATAAATGGTATCAAACGGATTTGGAAATCGAATTCCAAGTGAACGAAGTGGCGGGTAAAGAAGTATAAGTATAGCGAAGTATATAAGTAGTTGTCCACCACACCACTAATCGTTTGTTTGACCAGCTGTCCTAAATTTTTTTGATAAAGGACGTTCATTCTTTCTTTGAATGTAGGACAGTAAGTATTCTTGGTTCATGGCCAAATTTTTATGAAAAGTCATTCCCTTCCTTCTGTACAGGTCGTCCGCCCTTAAAATTTTCTCCGCGTTGCCTTTTTGTGGATATTATTTTTTACTACATATCATTCCTATTTTTTATTATTTAAATTGAGTTCCATGGAGGACTATTGTAAAAAAAACATTCAATGAATATTTCTCCGTTAAGTATATCGGTCCTTTTAAAGTCATTTTGATTAAATGGTTTAGAATCGAAAATTGTAACTTAGCATATATATATTTTAGAATTAGTAATATATATTTTGGCTTTGCAAAGATAATATGATTTGTTGCTTTGCATCAAATAAGGATCTCCGACGTCTGAAATAAATTGTAATGAATATAAACAAATTTATACAAGTTTAAATAAAAAATACTTGCTTCTAAACTAAACACTTTGAATTTCGTTTGTGAAAAGTAACAACTTATTTATAGATTTTTTAAAATTTACAATACCATTTTTCATGAACTGTGGACGTTCACTCCCACCGGTTTATATAGATGAAGGCGTCTAATTGAGCATCGATTAGCATCTGCTTATAAATAGAGTGTACGACATTACCATTCGTAGTGGCGTATAGTGAGTAGTACAGAGCAACAAAGTCAGAGATTTCATTTGAAAACAATAACTTTTTTAAGAAAATACTTACTATGTTTAAAAAAAAACGTTAAAACATATTTTTTTCTGATAGAGATTTGTTGTTAAGAGCGTGTAGCTATATTTCCTATTTAACCGTGTATAACTCTATTTAAGAGATGAAAAGGATTACTGCCAGCTGCAATCGCTAAAACATTAAGTAGGTAATCATAAGTTAAAATAGCCGCCATTCTATCCGTACTAAAGAAACAGTGTCAACAGTAAGCAGCAGATATCTATTCAGAATAAAATTAAAATAAAAATTAAAACCATTTGGCAGAGCACTGGGAGCAAGAGCGTGCGGGAAACAAAACGCCGCGGGTCAAGTTGCATCCTAGAACCTTAGTATGAGTGCAATACGGGCTAATGATTTTTAACTTGTGCTGTCGACTATATAGGGCGTTAAAACAATGGACTACTCAGGACTAATTGAGAAGAAAACGTTAACTAAGTACATGTGTAGTGTAGGCAACTTAAGTAAAAGGGGAAGCATGGGTACTTACCTAGAGATAACGTTTTTATATTTAAAAAAAATAGAAATATACTGTATCCCACATAATATTCCCAGTGTCGTAGCCAAAAATTCGGACAAAAATGATCACAAATGTTAATTTTAATTTCAATTAATTAGACATAAATTGAAATTTAAATTATTTCATAAAAGGAAGAATACACATTACTAATCCATTAAACATTGTAATTATTATTACCTATTATTAAACATGTTCAACTTTACCGAAAATCCAGTCCGAGGTTTATTCGAGTCCGACGTCTATTGCCTTGCATAGCAAACAAAGGCAGTATTGAATAGTATAATCAGTAATCTGTATAAATAATGCAATTTTAATTCATACACACTGTCATGTAGATACATGTGTAACAAATGTTACTCGTATAATTGTGGTAAGTACTGGACGACACTTATCTCGTTTAGAAATTACGAAAATTAAACTAGAATTATACCAAAATGTACGTTGGTATATGCAATGGAATAATAGTTTGAACTACTTAGTACCACTTAAAAACTAATCACCATTTTAGACATTTAAAAAACCGACACAGCTAATGATTCTTGTATACTTAGGTATCAGTTTTTGCGTTTTAATTTGATGACATTTCCTTAAATCCCATAGTGTATTATATCTACTCTCCAATGTCGAGTTCAAAGTGAGAATTTGCGCTGGATCCTTGGCACTTCAATTTAAATTAGAGTCAACATGATTTACAGCCTGCGCATTGGAGTGTGTCGGGAAATCCATTTTATATAGCCAATACCATCTCTAACTCACCTGTATAGATAATTACCTGTATAGAGTTAGAATTGCAGATAAATTTATTCCTAGTTAAACGGGTAAATTCATTGATGTGCTTATTTATGGAATTCTCGTTTACCGTTTACTATAAGTACCTTGTGTAAGAGGACGGATGGACATGCGCCCCGTTTGGTGATGAGTGATTACCGTCCATTGACACCTGCAACATCGGAAAGGGTGCAGATGCTCTGACGTCCTTATATTCATTCATATTCACAATAATTGAAAAAGCAGTTACTTAGCTAAGATAGGCAAAAAGGTTGTAACATTTTTTTTTGTAATGATTAAGGCGGCAGACGAGGAGACTATAGCAACACGATAATGTACCCAAAATCATTCAATTTTAACCCTTATAAATATGCCAAAGGTTGACTGACGTCTTGTCGACTGTATCAATACTACTCTCAAATCGTTTCTTTGAAGTAAGCACTATCTAATATTTTATGTCGCAATATATTTTGAAATCTACGACCTTTATGTCACTTTTGCTGTAGATATAATATGACCCGAGGTCACGTGTACCGTCCGTGCGTGTCGGTTCACGTCCGTCCCAGTTTCTGGTTACTAAGTCAATTTGTAATACTACCTACCTACGTACAAAAATGCTTAGTATTACAAATTATTTCAGTAATAAGTATTTGTAGTTAGACAAATAAAACTGTTTTTTATTGAACAAAGGTAGGCGCAATTGAACGAGCTGACAGTCCACCTGATGGTAAGTGGATACTGTCGCCCATAGACATCCGCAAAACATGCCAACATTAATCCAGTGACAAACGTTGGCACGCCCCGGATGCGCTGCCTACCTTTGGAGATATAAGAATGGATTTGGAGAAAGGGTTGGGAAAATGGGGGAGATAGGATGGGAATGGCCTCTGGCACATCTCACTCACTACCGAAACACGTAGGTACATTAGGGAAATAAGATAAAGTGGGAAATGGGAAAAATAAGAAAAGTGGGATATTTCAAGGTAGTCTTCTCTCGCGACACTCGCAACCCTACTGACGTTGCAGGTGTCCATCGACGGTTGTGACTACTTACTATCGTGTGGACCGTACAACCGTCTGACACCTTTATAATAAAATAAACTTACCATCACTTAAGTATTTTAACAATTCATTATATCTGTGTAGAAAGTGTGTAGAAACAGTATATGGAATTATAGTATAAGACCTTTGTAATCATATGAAGCAATAAATGACGGGGTGGATATGACTATGATTACATCTGATCCTCAAATTCCCCTTCATAAAGTCACTGGTGAAAGTATTGCAATTAACAAAAATTAACAATACGTTAGCTAATATGTTAGTTAAAAACTCAACACAAAACTGTCCGTTACGTGTTGTCAATATTCGTTATCAGTTTTTTCCAACGAAGGTCATTTATCTTGTCCAGAATACCGTTTTCAACAGAGCACGGCCTCATTACTCAGTGACAGTGAACTGCCGCGTGGTGTCACGACCGGATTGTGTATGAACGGGAATTGTCTATGAAAATTCATTATGAAGATTAACTACAGCTCAATGGTGTTATCGCCCCGCGCGTGACACTTATTGCTACTTAAATATGGGTGTTGAATCATGAGTCACCTCGTGAGGATCTATTAATCTCATTGAAAATTACTCGTAGATATTCGATTTGAGCCTATAACGACCCACTATAGTCCACAGGGCCTCCCTTTATAAGTCACAGTGGATTATAATCCACAACGCGAACTCAGTGTTATTACTCATTGATAACTATGATTCATTGTAGCTGTCTATGTGTGGTCCTAACTTGACCAGTCAACCTTGCCTTCGGCCACCGCCCGCCACCATTAATACAAAAGGGAACAGTTGAAGGTCAAAAGTCATATAGCTTAATAGATTAAACTACTAATTGTGTGGCCACACAAAAATAAATTAACATAAAACTATGTGCGCATATACATTTTGATTGTCTGTCAGACAAATCAGTGTCGATTTTTTTATAACCTTCCGCAATCGCACTAATAATTTTATTTGTAATAAAGAACTGTGAATGTTAATCACAGTATTTGTCAAACGTCAAAAATAACTATCAATAGAAGTACAATTTTTCTCACTCCATATAACACATAACTCTTGAGGATGAGGGGTTGCCTCAATCCTAGACCAATTTGTAATGTAACTAGACTAAATTATGTGTCGTCTAAACGGGATTATTAAACGTCATTCGCACGTTGTGTTGCTCATACATTATTGCATGAAACAATAAGTTATTATTGTATCATGCAATTATTATTACAGGGTCGCATTCAACTTAAACAAACATTTAAAACATTAACTCCTTACCTCAAAAAACAAATACATATAAAACAATATTGAACGCTAATCTAACAGGTTTTCAACCAATCGAATTCGTTTAAAGCTTCTAAAACATTGTTCTAAAAGATGTTCATCATTTGTTGTAAGAGAATTAACGAATTAAAAAAAGAAAATAATTTTACAACTTACATATAATTTGAATTAATATCTTTTTTCCGTAACGTTCACGTGAAATGTGAACACATTCACATGAATGTGTCACAGTTTCTGTCAAAGCAATTTCAATTCTAAATAATAAAACTACAATTTCAACTACAATTAGTGTCGATGGGAGTTTTTAATTTAATTTGCGGTTTCCATTCATCCTTCGAATATTCTATCCATTGTTGGTAGGTAGTTGGGCGTCTAGAGGAAACCACTTTTAAAGAGATTTGTTCTGGAGCTGAGTTATTTGGTGTTAGCCGTGTGGTGTCGGCCGGCACCACACAAAGTCGCTACCACAAGCTCTGAGGAACTTGATCACCTCTAAAAGAATAGACTCGCCAACCCGTTTGGCCAGTTTTAAGGTTTAAACCGTTTGGTGTTTTAAGGCACGTACATGCACATGCACAAGACAATGTCGCATGAGGAGGCTCATGTCCCGCAGGGGACGATAAAGGGACGGTACGGTATATCTAAAATTACGTTTTATAATCTCTGTAATCAATTAACTGAATACCACCTACAATTCAGTTTACATATCAAAAAATAACGCACAACAAAATACGAAAATCCTTAAAAATATGAAAATAACAAAAGTATTTATTCGAATGAATTATCGGGTATCGATCAGCGCCTCGCGAACCGTCTCAATTAGATTTGCCATCGGTCGGGGCACGTTCCTCTAATCCTGTTTGTGAGAGCCTTACAACAATAACATATCAATTTCTTGGGAACTCCGCTGTGCACAAATGACGTGATTTTGATTCGAAAAAAGATTCAAATATTCAATAAACTTACTAAATTACTGTTGAAATGTTACATTTTTTATTTTTATTTATTTCATTTTCTCCGTGTATGTACAAGAAATTAATATATAAAATAAATGAATTATTTTTCGAACAGCATTTATTGTATTTTATATTTGAAAATGTTAGACAGCTGATTTCAAAATTATCTATATTTAAATCTAACAATATTGTTTATATTTAAAGCTGTGAACATTGTTAAAATAGAAATAAGTAAAGAGTTAAATTAATAAGAGTTAAATCTACATCTGAATTCAACGATTGACTCACTGTCGTTCATAGCACTTAGAAACGTTTAATAACCTATTAACTTAATATTTTTTGATATAGTCATCATATTATTGAATAAGTTTCAAGGCGGAAAAATATGAAGTAATGACAAAAAAGGTTGAATATGTTTGATGAAAAACTGTATGTACATTTCTTTCTTTGACTTTCTATTAACTGTCGAGAAATCATTTTTTCTATTGATGATTTTTTTTTTCTATCAATTTACATCATTTTTTCTAATTTCATTATTCTATCTTCATTCTCATATGGAAGACATAAAACACAGGTATCTATTTCAGTGAGTTCGTTGGATATTTTCAGCCACTATTAATTAAAATGAAAGCAATGTAGGGTTTGGATATCTTAAAATTGCTCAGGAAATTTTTGTAAAATTTGTAACATTTTTCTAAAAAAAGTTTCGTAAATATTTTAATCTGATACGCTAATTGATAATGATTTATTGAAAAGAATACAGGTTTGTACTTTGGAGATGCCATACAGGTGTTTCCCAATAAAATATTTAAAGGAACAATTTTTTTTCTACTTTATTTGGGGGCCTTGATGCATATACCTCATGTCATCTAAAATCTAATCTAATCTAATCTTGCGTAATCTAAACTACACAGGCTCACACTAAAAAGGAGAATACCTTACAGAAAAATTAGGTACTATTAAATATTCACAAACCGTAGGCTGTGAAACGAAATGCCTCAAGAGGTCTTTCTATTAAGCTACGATATCTACTTCAAGAAAGCTGTGAATAGGATTTTGCAAGGTCGGCGGCGCGCCCGCATACCCCACGTGTTGCAGGTGTCCATGGGCGGCGGTAACACTTATCATCACGTGGGACTGCTTGCTCGGTCGCCCACTTGTCTATAAAAAAAACATTGTACAGTAATTGGGCAGCTTTTGAGTTAAATTCACCTACACCCATTCTATTTAGGTTGAGAGTCCTCATTAACGCCTCTCTTTCCCTAGTTAAGTTTCCTAGTTTCTAGTTGAGTAAGAATTTATCACACTTTTAAAAATAATAATAAACATTTAAAGAACAATTGATATTGGATTAATTAATAAAACTCAGAATTCAACTTTGCAGCCAGCCCTACCAAAGTAGGTATATATATATTTGGCGGACTAAAAGAGCCCTGTAGGGATTATTTACTCATTAATCAATAGCTTTAGAAAGATTTTTTAGTGAAAACTATTTAGTCTTCACAATAAAAGGAAAACACATGCATCACAGGTTCTTTTATTTTATACAATCGAATTGTCTTTATATATATATAATAATATTTTCCGACAAAAATTCATATTCTGATAATGATATAAGCCCAGGAAAATAATGTCCTTTGGTTTATGGAAAATCATGATAATTAAATCTAATTTAGATATAATATCATTAGCATTTCCTGCACACTAATGTTACTTACAAATAAATGTAAGTGGTAACAACGTGAGGACTTGCAAATCTCCAGGCTAAAGTACTCACTGCAGCAAACACTTTGCCCATTAGCCTCTTGCAGAAACTTTAGTGTCACTAAAGTAGCGTAGGCGACGTGAATGGAGAGTTGTTATGCAATAAGTAGCCAAGTTAACGCGATATATTAAATGCTTGTAAGAAAAACTGCTGACTAGTACAAAAAAGCATCACTATGAAAATGTAGTACGACAATCGACTTTTATTATATGCTTTGACCAGTAATTCAAAGAAAACTCCGTATCTACTCGTAGTAGGGATACTTCTAGTAGGGGGAGAGTGCATGGTGCATTCCCACAGCCGCTGGGCGCACTCGACTGGCCACGTTACCCCTCTCTCACAGAAGACTACTATATCCCCAATGTACGTATGGGTTTGTGTAGTGAGTGAGATATTCCATTCATATCCCATGCCTTCTATTTTCCCAGATCTTTCTCCAAATTAATCTTAAATCTCTAAAGGTAGGCAGTGAGTGCATCCGGGCGCGTACCAATATTTGTCATTCTGGACTGATGTTAGCATGTACCGCGAATGTCTATGAGTAACGGTATCCACTTACCACCACTGTATGCTCTTGAACTGTATGCTCATCTGCCGCCTTCTGTCCATAAAAACACACTGCGGGGTTATGGACCTCTGGGGGGTTACGAGTAGCATAAGCGACGGCACTCCACATTCCATCAGATATTATACCGGTAATCTGCATCCCTTGTATCTTGTCTGTTCGATACAAAATACATACAGGCACTATACAGGGCGAGTCCAACCTATTCTGTAAGCCCGAAACTATAAATTCCGTAACAATTCAAAT
This sequence comes from Sesia bembeciformis, assembly GCA_943735995.1. Lineage (NCBI taxonomy): Eukaryota > Metazoa > Arthropoda > Insecta > Lepidoptera > Sesiidae > Sesia > Sesia bembeciformis. Next base: position 6,470,508 of record OX031034.1, read on the forward strand.
TATATTCACATGAAAAATTTTTCCAATTTTGTTTGAAAATAATTAGAAAGCAAGTTAGGAGTCACTCAGTAAAGTGATAGTAGGTTTACTGAGGACACAGTTGGACTCTTTGGAAGCACATGAAAAAATGCAGTCTAACGTTTTAATTTCATTACCACAAACGCTAGGCACTTTGAAGTTGATTAAATATCACTATTAATTGTGACTATTTATGATAGTAAATGAATGACGTTTTGGTATAATGGACTTCTTAATTTTTAAGATTGTACCCTCCAAATTTTTCATTCAAATTTACTAAATACAAAGTCCAAAAAATATATGTTTTCTTTTAATTATACAACATTATATGACAGTTAACATACATATATACACAATAAATGTACATTTTAAATATAAAATATAAATGTTGTTGTATATAATATGATGAATGAGAAAAAACGAGGATCGTGTGTGGTGGTGAGCCTTGGGAGAGGCCTATATTCAGCAGATATAGGCTGATGGCATGGTGTGGTATGTTTCTTAAAAAAAATCAAACCAAACCTTTTAGAGCATTAATTCTACCGGTGATTATAACAAGGCGTTAAACACGTTGGCAACTAATGAAATTTGTTCAACTACAATTAGAGATGATTGGAGTTTTTAACTTAATTTGCGGTTTCCATTCATACCTCGAATATTTAATAATATCTCCAATAATGTCTATCCATCGGTGGTACATAATAGCAATGGACGTCTAGAAGTAATAATTTTTAAAGAGATCTGTTCTGGATGCTGTGCTATTTTGTGTTGGCCGTGTGGTGTGGGCCGGTACCACACAAAGCCACTACCACAAGCTCTGAGGAACTACACTACTTCTAAAAGAATGGACTCACCAATCCGCTTGGCTAGCGTAGCATTTTTGGGCCATACATGGCCATACAGAAGAAAATGTGCATGAGGAGACCCTTATGGAGCAGAGGACGAAAAAAGGGCAGGCAACGGTTTTACGGTTTCTTGTGTGGTTGTTACTCGTATACAACAATCTCGCGTCGGCACATACTCGTAGTGTCAAATGGTTAAATTGACAAGTTAACTTGACAGCTGATTGTATGACAATGCGACGCCGTGTGAACACTCTCAAGCGACCTCATAGAACTCCTTTCGAGCTATTTGTCAACACCACCTCTTCTATAAAAAGAAACCTACAATATAACGGAACTTCCGCACAAACCCGTTCACACATCGGCAACAGAAAAGACTTCAACGTCAAGCCTCCTCGACCTTCTGATAATCTTCCTCTTAAATTTTCTAACAATTCTTCTACTTTCTATTCATGTTCCTTGGCTGTCAAAGCGGCTCCCTTACGGAATGTATTACCTTTAACTGTAAAACGCGCACAATCTCTCTCATGTTTCAAAATTCGTGAAAGAACACTATCTCCCAGATTGACAGTTCTCCTACGACCAATTTCTTTTCTTTATCATTTCTAATCCCTTAGTTCTTTCTATATACATGTATGTATGTATGTGTATAGAGACATAATTTTTTTATTGCACCATCTACATCTACAGACCTTACCACCCAAAGGTTGCCTGTAAAAATCTATTTAGCGATAAGGCCGACGATTGTACTGCTAATTACTTGTATTTTTGTGTTTTTCTTTTGTATGTTTTAGTATACAATAAAGTATCTATGTATCTGTCTAACCTCAAAGTACTATCACATAGCTTCATTGAATTTTTCAAAAACCCCTCGATGTCGTGATCAGCAAAAAGCGGGAATAAAAAAAAATTGTTTCACTAAGTTCGTGTAATTCATAGTCTTAAATGTATTAGCTTTACGTTGAACAAAATTCATTCAAATGTAAAGGGAAATTCAAAAAGCAGTAACGAATTTTTCACTCATTTACTCTTACTTCGTACATTTGCAAAGTGCTCCGCTGGGAAACATTTCTACATACATTTTTCCCGTTACATTAATTAGAGCATCGAGTAATATCGGATATTGGAACTGAATAAAAGAAAACGTATGAAATATAACTTTAGGAAATATATAAAACATATATGAATATATATTATTTTATTTACAAAATAGCTTACAGCTTGTAATTCACCAGACAAGATGGTGCCCGCGACTTCGTGCGCATCGACTTTTAAGTATGTATGCTTAGTTCATTGTTCTCCTACCATATACCGTACATTCCCGTTGGAAACTATGTAATCGATCCTAAAAGTTGACTCATAACTACGCTAAGTTTCCTTAAAATTCTTCAAATAGTTTTATGTGATGTGCGTTCAAATAGATAGAATGATAAAGATTTGGACTCTTTATCATTTGCACTTTACACTACAACGACTTATATCAAAAATATTTCATTTCGAGACACGATTTTGTTACGATTTTGTTTGTTACGGTTGTTACGATACAGATAGTGTCGCAGATAACGCACATTTGCCGTTTTGATTGTACTGAATTTCTGAATTCGAGTCTTGGACATGAGGGATGTATGGCCTTAATGCACAACGCTGACCAAACAGGTTGGCAAGTCCACTCTTTTAGAAACAACTGAGTAAACGTTGCAAGACAAGGAGATCAAATTTGTCAATTTAAGGAAAATTCAAGTTTAAATCGCGTGAAACCACACGGTTGCACATGCAAATGCTATTTTGATTAATATAAAATATATTGCTTAATATATTTTGCTTTGTTTATTTGCGCGTCCGTTTTTAGTTTTTTTTTTCTATTTATGTAAGAATTGGTCCGATTTTTCTCTCCTAAAATTCTAATACTTATATCCAATTAGACGCGACTTCGCTTTCGTAGATTTGTTTTTAATTGTGATTCCATACAAAATTTGACAACCTGTGTTTTAGCTCCCTTAGCATCCGTGACACACTTTTGAAAAGCGGTCATAAAACGTGTTTAATTATATATATTGTTGAATATCTGTAAGTTTCAAGAAGGCCATCAAATATGTCTTTCATTCAAAATATGATATCCCGCTTCATCGCTTTAGGAGTTCGTTGGGAGTATTGGACAACAGTATCCAATACTCGTCTGTATGCTCGTCTGCCGCCTTCTTAAGCTAAAAAAATCTAATATCTAAGTTTCATGTTTCTAGCTGCAATGGTTTCGGTTCGAAGTTCATGAGTCAATCACCCAAGACTTTTTTTTATATGTACAGAAGATAAGTCTACGAAACCATAGAAGTGAAACATTCCATATTCCATGTATAAGGTTATATTCTATTTCTTCTCAGTTATTCTATCATAGAACAAATTTTCATCGAATAAAACTAATTTACATGTTATAAGTAATTATTTATCATAGTTCACAAAGCTTTAGTAATTTCACACAAACAAATTCGTATGTTGATCATCTTCTCTAATTCCGGGTAAATAGGTCTTTTGTGAACCAAATTAATTTTGTGGTGTAATTCAATCAAATCCGACTGTTCTACGATTTAGATCGTTTTCAAAAGTTCCCAACACGTTAACACTTGAAATTGAATTGAATTCGCAATAATGGTGAAATTTAATTTAACTTCAACACTCAGAAATGTGTTCACATTATTCGTATGACTCAATTAATAACAAAGCAATACCAGGCTACACACATCCGTGTGAGCTCAGGTTCGTTGACAGTGTGAGAACATAACCGCTGGGAACAGAGTACACTCTCTTCAATGACGAAAACAGATCGCCCAATATCGGGCAACGATTACTCGGCTTGCTAGGGCGATTACAACGGACAGTTAATTTTCAGTAACTCAGTTAAAATAACAGAGATAAGTATGAAACTAATATCTTATAAAATAAATGTCATATGGGCAGACGGCTCACCGGAATTAGCTGCGTATAGGGTACGGAAACCGGTGTCAGCGCATCCCCCTCTTGTCGGGGGATGCGGGTACGCTGCCGACCTTGCAAGATCCCATTCACAGCTCTTTTGAAGAGCTCCATGTATTTATTAAAAAAACCTCAGCACTTCCTTCAGCAAATTTCGGGATCGCGGTATGAAGTGTCTTGAAGATTGCACTGAACACAGCAGTTCCTTCCCAGGAAAGTGTAGAAGAAAAGCGTTCCAGTAACGCGAGGTGCAATGATTCACTATTTTAAAGGAGCTCGATAAATTTAGTGATCTGCAATATCTATTCGCCAACAGTGACATGGGCGAGTAAACGGAAGTATGCTTAAAAGGCAATTTAGAATCCATTAATAACCTTTCCCGCCCGCCGACAACAGATCGACTTGCGGCAATTTCTTTGCCTTTTCTTTGCAAAAAATGCACTACAATTAACTCCTCGACGTTGGGAATATTGAGCCTTTTTAAGGTAGATGGGTTGATCACTTCAATATAATTCGTTATATGTTAAGACAAAATCATCGGCGATACAGTTTATAATCCTATAAAAACATACCGATTATACACGTGTTCTCGAGTACCACTACAACCGCGATAGCGTCGCACCAATTTGGAATGTCGGAATTGACTGTATCGCGGATTTTTTATGGACGACAACATCCACTTACCATCAGGTGGACTGTATGCTCACAACAATCTGAACCAATTTTATTGGTCTCTTGTCCAATGTATTTTATTATTTTTTCCTTATTCCTTCAGGCTACGTTTAATCTACGTTAAACCTCCTCTAACATAAGTGTTGTGAGAAGCTCTTTAAACGTATACTTATACTGATAAAGTATGTTTGCATCATTACACCTGATATAGATACACCAGCTGATACAGTTAGTTATGCTCGTAAGATTATTAGTCCCCATTCTTAGATTTTATTTAGTACTAGCGACCCGCCCTAACTTCGCTTCGGTTTATTAAATTTAAAACAATCGGAACAAGATATTTTCCTGCGGAAAAATGTAGCCTATATTTTAAGTTAGACCTCTAGCAATACATCGGTGAAAACTGCATTCAATTCCATGCAGTAGTTTTTGCGTGATGCGTGTACAAACATAAGACAGACAGACAAAATTTCTAAAAACTGTTGCTTTGGCTTCTGTTGCTCTAATAAAGACCCCCATATTAGTTTTTTTTTTCAATATTTGTAATGTACAGACATCGGCCTGTTATAATTTTATTATATGTATAGACAACGACAGTTTGTTACTATTTCGCAACTATATTTGTTATCATGAAGTAGCCTTGGAACACTAGGAACTAGGTATATATGTAGAGTACGTCCAAACCTTGCCCGAAGCCTGAAATGATTTTTATTTCTGAGATTTGTTCATGATTCTGAGATCGTTGAAGTGATTTTTATTAAATGTTTTACCAAAAAATTAACTTTTTTCAGTTTTACATACAAATTTGCCAAATACAAAACTGTAATCTATTTTCGTAAAGAAAATATGTAACATTACAAGTCACTATATGTTAAAAAAGGTTTGTGGTGTCAACCAGCTTTAGAATACCACCAGCTCTTCTCTTCCCGTGGGTGTCTTTAAAAGGAACTAAGGGATATCAAAGCCGCTACTACAAGCTCCGAGGAACTACACCTCTAAAAGAGTAGACTTGCGAACCCATTTGGACAGTGTGTCGTTTTAAACCCACATATACCTCGTGCACGAAACAATGTTTATGAGAGGAGTGGGGCCCATGTCCCGCAGTGGATGAAAAGGGGCTGGTTACAGTTACGATTATATCTCAATTAACTCTGAATCATTCGCAAAATCCATAATTTCACCCTGAGGAATAGATTGGACACATCTTATATTCGAGTAACTAAATTCATACATTTTAATGAACTAATATAATTCTAAAGTGAGCGCCACGAGCAGAAAGAATTTTGGTATGTTAAGGTTAAAAAATATGAGGAGTATGGTCAAGTGGTCGGCGATCGACTATTTCATATAAATCTCTTTACTTGGCTGACCTCATGTCAATAACCGATTTTTTCCTGCTCGTGGCGCGCGCTTTAGCCATTATAATTAATGATATTGCTGCTTTAGTTTCAAGTAGTCATGGTCAAACTTTGAACAGAAGTCAATAATATTGAGTTATGGAATATTGAATTAGAATCTCGTATTAATTGGTCGAACTACTCGAAACTAATCAAACGCTCTGCTTTTGGAAATTCCATAAAGTTGAATTTCAAATTCAATGAGGAATATTTAATAAAGTTGAATTTCTAGCCTTTATAATCTTTAGAAATCTCAAAGGGTTATATTGAAATAAGGGATAACGATCTGAGATCAATTAATCAAGGAATCGATTATTTTGCTGAGTTATTATTTGGGTTTTTAAGATCGATCTCACGCATTAACGCTTCTAAAACCGCAAATATCAAACCGTTTTTTTCTTAATTTACACATCTTTTAGGTATTCCTTACAGTTAAATTGAAAATTGTAACCAGGTCTGATATTTATTAAATAAACTGTTTTAATTAAAAATTTTATATTTAAATTTTTTCACTATCCAATATACTTATTAGTTTTCAATACATATTAATAATAAAAAAATTCTTTGGCCTTCGATTTGGATCGATTCCAAGATCGATATTTTTCAAAAAGAATCTGCATCACTAAATGTAATATTTATAAATTACAATATTTATTATTAGTATTTCAATATTTCCTTAAAGATAGTTTTGTGAGAGTTCAATGTCATATGAAGCAATATAATGGTACATACATACTCGTACGTCAATGCGTATAATGCTAGTTTCAGGTCGAATTATTACGAAATTAATTGGCTTTAAACAACAAGATTAAAACACTCTACACAACAATATTTACACTTAATCGAGTTCAATTAGACATAAAAATTATGAACCTCGGAACCCAGTTATACTGAATGGATTTGTATTTTTTTTTGTTGTATTACTAAGGTCAATTACTTCAAAAGTTTACCCTTGAAAATTACCGCTAATGTTTTTTTTTTACTCAGGTTGTTCAATTAGTTTTGTAGTGTGTTTATATACTCCTTTACACAGTACCGTCCTTATCAAATAATAAATTTCCCCATAAACTGAAATCACTCATTAACCATCTCATTTTTAAATGGGAATTAAATCGAGTTCTTCCTCAAACGCCCTATTTGCACATTTTCACAAAAAGAAACACACCGAAGTCACAGAGCGCGAAATCGGGACTGTAGAGAGGATGTTTTAAAACTTTGATTCCGGTCGCCGTTAAATAGTGCGTGGTAGCTATTGAAATACTATTTATAGGCAACAGCTCTTTGGCTGGCGCGTTGTCGTGGTCCAGGAACCAGGAACTGAGTCTCGAGTTTTGCCGTATATTTTGTAACTCTTTAAACAACTGAGGCAGACAAGGTCCAGTACACCGTGAGCTTGTGACTGTCTTCTGCCCAGAAAGCATAATAAAAAGGTATTGCTGGGCCTTGTTTATTAAAAAAATACAGTTATCATTCTTTTACCGACGGACTTTGATTTTCGAATTGGCGTCAGTGTATCCTTATCCTTAAAGACCCCCCCCCCCCCATCTTGCTCTGTGCCTTAGCTGACACAACGTGGTAGTATATCCAGGTTTCGTCACCAGTTACAATCGAAATCATGTTCTAGATTTTCCATTGTTACACTTTTTTAATATACATTTACACCATTCGACATGACGTTGCTGTCGCTGCCCACTTAGCGCATGGGGCACCCAGACGCTGCAAAGGTTTTTTTACATGTAATTTCACCCAACACAAACTTTATGCTGTGTATACAGTAAGTGCGTGTCAGCTAACCAACTTGTAATTGGCAGGCAACAGACGCCGTTGCACCGCCTTCACAAACTTTTCACCGTCTTAATGGACCTCAAGTTCGAACTCTCAACGTTAGTACGAAAAGTTTGTTACTGGGCACATGGTAATGTATAAGAACCCGTATGTTGAAAATTTTATAAAATTCCTTACATGTAGGTAAGATGTTTTACATATTTACATATTTTATTGAGTAGTTTTAGATGTTTTTTTTTTAATAATCTAAATTTGAATATTCATTTTTAGCGTGTCTTCGTATGTTCAACCTCTACACTTGTTTCTGGAGTCTTCCATAAGATGATAGTCATTTCCATAATTTCTGAACAATATCAATTAAAATGGTATTCGAAATATTCAGTGATTTGTTATTCACAGTCTAATGCGGCCCTGGTTCCGAACAAATACCTAATCAAGAACAATCGACTTGCAGGAGAAATCGTTACAATGCATGTGCAAGTGCAAATGCAAATGGCATTCTTGTACAGTTACATAGTTCTGTAAATTACATATTTGAATAATATTGCTGGCTTTTTTAAATATTTAAGAAAGCAATTTCAGAAATGCATACATAACAATGATATTAGAAATACATATTGGTATGTTGAATTTATAATGCAATGAGATAATTATATTTATAATATATAGAATTAAATAAAAAATACCTTAACCTTAACCTTCTTTCGTGAAAACTGACAACTTTTATCATAACTTTTTAAATCTCAGTACTTTTTATCACACAAACCACTCAGAGGGGGAGAGTGCGTGGTGCATTCCCATAGCCGCTAGCCACACTCGACTGGCCACGTTACGCCTCTCTCACAGAAGACTGTGAGCGAGGGGGAGAGTGCACGCTGCAATCCAACAGCCGCTGGGCGCGCTCGACTGTCCACGTTACCCCTCTCTTACAGAATACTACCTTGAAATGTACTGCATTTCCCATTTTATCGTATTTCCCTAATGTACGTACGTGTTTCGGTAGTGAGTGAGATGTGCCAGAGCCCATTCTAATCCCATCCTATCCCTCCCCATTTTCTCAACCCTTTCTCTAAATCCATTCCTATATCTCCAAATGTAGGCAGCGCATCCGGGGGCATGCCAACGTTTCTCATTTTGGACTAATGTTGGCATTTATCCCGGATGTCTAAGGGCGACAGTATCCACTTACCATCAGGTGGACTGTATGCTCGTCTGCCGCCTTCGTACATAAAAAAAAGACTACATTGAAATGTACTGCATTTCCTATTTTATCGTATTTCCCCCATTTCTACGTACGTGTTTCGGTAGTGAGTGAGATATGCCATAGCCCATTCCTATCCCATCCCTCCCTATTTTCCCCCCACCCTTTCTCCCAATCCATTCCTTAATCTTCTAAAGTAAGCCGCGCATCCGGGGGCGTGCCAACATTTGTCATTCTGGACTGATGTTGGCATTTATCGCGGATTTCTATGGACGACAGTATCCATTTACCATCATGTGGACTGTATGCTCTTTTGCCGCCATTTTTATATAAAAAAAAGGTAAGTACGTGTTTCCCAACCGGTCCTCCTAATCCATTTCCCTAAATCTCCAAAGGTAGGCAACGCATCCGAGGGCTTGCCAACGTTTATCAGTCTGAACTGATGTTGGCATGTATCGCGGATTTTCATGGGCGACAGTATCCACTTACACAGTATCCACCATGGACACCATGGACTGTCAGCTAGTCTGCCGCCTTCTTTACATTCTTTAAAAAGTAAAAACAATCTCACTTGCACCGTATTGGTACTCTCGCACCGATTTACATAGATATAAGTATACCTGTCATTCGTAGGTAGCGTAGTTAATTTATTTAGTGAAGTCAAAGATTTCATTAAATAATGCTTAAAACTACGTACAGACGTCACACTCGTACATATCAAACATGAAAGTTGAAACATGAACACGGCAAAATTAAGAATAATGGTTCAACAATTATTTCTTGCGAAAGTACCTGTCGTTGGAGATCCATTTTGATTTTAGTACTGTAAAGCTACAGCGTACAATTGATAACATGATTGTTAACTACAATAAAAATGTTAGTAAAGTAATTTTTTGTATATGACATTAGTCACAAAGACTGCATACTCCTTTCTCGGTGTATTGCAGCCGCATTACGTTGCTGCGTCTCACTTGATTTGTGTGAATGTGTGTCACAGCGCATGCACTTACAGTGAATGAACACTGCATATTGTGCCACGTGAATGTCATCTCGTTTCGAAAAGTCGCATTCATGTTTGCACGGCTTAGCTGTGACCTAACTTAGCGGTGGTATTGGCGGTTAAATAGATTTTTATAAAACACGTGGCAAATATGAAGTTTTTTTTTATTTATGTTTTCTTGATCAAAAGCTGAGTCAAAAGTATTCAAAAGATCTAACCTAGCTTATCAATGATTTTTCACCTTTAATTGTATCAATGGTCCTATTGGGCCAATCGGCGCTAGAACAAGCTGTATCTTGCTACAAGGCCGCAATCTTTATAATAATATGTATAACTAGCTGGTGCCCGCGGCCTCGCTCGCGTGGACTTAATCGCATTGACAAAATTAAAAAAAAAACGGTAGTGCAGCATATTTATTGAATTTAAATCATGCCGTTTTCGACCAAAGGAATTCACACGCAATATGACAACCAGGATTTTAGCCCGTGATACAATTTGAAAAATCGATATAATACGTATTGAATTATTTGCATTGAAGAATATTTATACTAAAATTTCAAATTAATAGGAGCATTAAATATTTGTTATCATATAAACTTTGACTTTGACCTTTGGGGATTGATATCTATTTATATACGTTAAGTAGTGTGCAATCGGCATTACCACGTTGAATATGCTTATGCGTTGAGCGAGATAATTGAAACAAAAATCGTTAACAAAAAGACTTTCCCTTCGCATTTTTATACGTTTACTCTTCGATGATAAATAAAATACAACCCAACTTATTTTACAAACTATTATTTTATCGCGATCTCTGAAATAATCACTTGAATTGGTTTCGTTCAATATTACTTCAAATATCTATAAGTACCAAAGAAAGGATTCATTCTTAAAAGATATTCTAATAGCGTTTTTGGAAGGATAACGCCCGCATCTACACCCTTCAATGATTTTTGTGATAAGCATATCACGTAGCCGGGAATAGTGTTCGTGGTTAAATAAGTAAAATCTAGGACCAATAGATTGAAACCCAAACTTGATTTGGAATTAACTACTTCAAATAACGGCAACGTCATGTAACTATGTAACGTTAGTTTGATTCCACCTACAGTTCGAGCACTGCTCGAACTGTAGGTGGATTCTCAAAGCAACGTTTCATCGTTGTTGGCATCGGCGAGTAACATCAATGATGTAGCATCAACGGATGTAACATCAACATCAACGGATGTAACATCAATGAGATCGTCGTTGAGCGCAACGTTGTTTCGCGGATGTTAGTTTTAGAATATAAATTTAAAACAAAAATATCAAATGCCTATTAGTTCCGTCTCGCGCCGCCAACATCTTTGAGCACCTAGTGTCGACAATGGACCTTAGTGAATACCACACGACCGACTCATCCAATGTTGAACTCAAGGTTGTAAGGATGTGTGCGCTTAGAGAATCGCAGTCCTGGTAAGAAACTCCATCGGAATGAAGTATGTAGCTAATAGCGATCGGAATAATAATTACAGGATTTACGATAAGCACATTGATCACTTTATGAGATTTTTGGGACCTATCTTAATATGGACATACCCAAAAATCCCGGAATTACTAATGGGTAATGAAAACCCCTGGGATTTCCATACCTTTCAATACAGAGTTTGCTGTTCATTTATGTCATACTATACTACAATAAAATTGGAGTGTACTTATTACATATTTAATTGAGAAATGTGTTTTATAAATTCAAAATCCCGAAGACATATCCGTATACATATATTCGTTGAGTTCGTTGCTACCTATTCTGATCACTAGTAATGACTATGCATACATAATATGAGTTAATTACGTTACAATATACGTAGGTAGTTTCGGCAGGAATGTGCGGCAATTGATGTTTTTCTTTTTTTTTTATAGAGAAGTGGGCGGACGAGCAAGCGGTCCCACGTGATGATACGTGCTCGCCAATGGACACCTGCAACACCAGCGCCAGTGACCGCCGACCTTCGCCGACCTTGCAAAATCCCATTCACAGCTTTCTTGAAGAACCCCATATCGTAGTTTAATGGAAAGACCTCTAGAGGCAGTTCGTTCCACAGCCTACGGGTTCGCGGTATAAAATATTTTTTGGACCGAACAGTACGCGACTCCTCCGTATCGAGGAAATGCGGATCGGCCGCTCTTCTGTGACGGGTTGTAGATACCCAAGATGGGAATTATATTGAACAATTCAACAATTGATGTATTCCGAGTGTATTCGCAGCCCGAAAAAAAATCAAATTAACATTATCATTTGTCAACTTATTGTGGCTCTTAGCCATGTTTAACATCTAGTGATTGTTAAATGAGCTCATGCATTCCAACAAACCGTTGGAGGGACACAGTGTTGACACAGTGCGTGCAGAAAGCGCACGATGTTTTACATTGACAGCAATTTGCAGTATAGCGTCGCTGTGCATACTGTACTCGCCAGTCGTCTCCCGCATTTCAACGAGATGTGCACTTTTATTTAATCTTTGTTATCATTTAATAAAATAGTATGGATGACAATAGAAGTTATTTATCGCACCTTCTGAAGTTACGTCATATACCTAAAACATATAACCTCCATAGTATGTGGGGAAAAAGTGTACTCCATTTCCGGTCTAAACCTACCTACCAAAATTTTCACCTACTTTAGTTCGAGATAAATCGACCTCAAAGCCTCGATTACACATTCGTTGATTTCACCACAGAGATTAAGTTTCACACAGCTATTAGTCGTTGTTACCATGTAGACATTCGAGTGGAACGAAATCGTGGAACCGACTCGTGATTGGTTCAATTCAAAGTTCCAGAAATAGAACGCGCGATGGGGGTTGAGGAAAAATGTTATTAGGATTTTCGAAGTGGCGTTCTAATTTCTGAAACTACATTTTCAACGTCCCTGGTTACCAAAACTCTGTAGGATAGAAATGTTCTGAAGCTTCCTTAGGTGTAGGACACACGGTGACGCAAATTGGAAAGAGCTCGGGGTAGGACTTTTCGCTAGGCTGTGTGTAGTATTAACGCCTAAAAAGGTGATTAAATACGTTCAAGTATGATATAAGTATGGTTTAAGAAATCTATTTAAGAAACACAAAATATTCACTTATATGACAAAAAATGAAAAAAATACAACAGTATGCATAGTTCAAGCGCACGATTAATGAATGTACAAAAATCACTGGATCAAATATCATTATTACAAATAAACTCTTTAACTGCCTTTTGGAAAGACTTTATGGATGTAATAATATCTTTTATGTCGTCTGGAAGGCTATTTTTGTGCTCCCTCAAACTGTATCCTATGTTTGCAATATTTTGTAGCGACTAGCGACTTTTGTAAGTGAACTACTCGATTATGTGTATATTGGACGTTACATCCCTCTGAACCTACCACCAAACTGTAACACCTACACAACACACAGCACAGCATAGTTCGATGTACCAATTAGTCATTGAGCAATTAGTCACAATTCTAACACAAGATAAGTCATGCAGTCTGATAGTATCGATTCTTACAGTCTATTTGTAACCACTTGTCAGAGACTTGTTAATATTTGTAATGGAAAGGCCGCAATTAAAAGTTGAAGTAGTTGGACGTGCAGACCCTAACGATTTACAAGAAAGTAATTTCAAGACAAAAGACAATGAGATTCAGCTTTTTGAAGTTTGGCAACTGGCACTATGCTGGTAACTATTTGACATGCTCGGCGTTTTGTTTATCTCTAATACTAGCGATCCGCCCTAGCTTTGTTCAGATAATAGCTATGAGCATAATGGTTTCAAAGGGAACTCAAACTCAATATGAATTCATCGTGACATCCTACTATAATACATATACTGTGCTATCCCGTTATAATATTTAAAATCGTAGTTATATCTCAATGTAATTATTTTTGCATGCCTCTTGAGGCAGTTCGTTCCACAGCCTACGGGTTCGCGGTATAAAGTAATTTTTGGACCGAACAGTGCGCGACACCTCCGTATCGAGGAAATGCGGATGGACCGCACTTCTGTGACGGGAGGTGCGGTTATAGAAACCCGAGGTGGGAATTATATTGAACAATTCTTCAGAGCATTCCCCATTGTACAGGCGGTAGAACACACAGAGAGACGCAACGTCTCTCCGACTGCTGAGGGATTCTAAACCGCCCGTGAGAGTGGGATCGTCGATAATACGAACAGCACGTCGTTGGATGGAGTCAAATGGGTCCAGTTGGTATTTCGGTGCGCCGGCCCAGAGATGGGAGCAATACTCCATATGGGGCCTCACTTGAGCTTTGTAAAGCATAAGGAGATGCCCAGGGGTGAAGTACCGCTTCGCTCTGTTCAGCACACCGAGCTTTTTGGAAGCCATTTTGGCCTTATTTTCCAGATGACCCCTAAATTCGACTTTGCTGGAAATGTCGACACCAAGGATCCCGATACTCTCCGAGATCTTAAGAGGCATGCTCTGAAAGCGAGGTGCTACGACAAAGGGGGTTTTTTTAGCGGTGAATGCACAGACTTGCGTCTTACTGGGGTTGAAATCCACTAGGTTCAGAGAACCCCAAATCGAGACTAGATCTAAAGAGTCTTCGATTTCAGACACAAGCCTGGCGCGACTCTCTTCCACTTCGACCACTTCGACTTCGACATATTGTATGTAAATATCAATATGTGTACGTATGTAAATACATTATATCTTGATTTATCTGTTTTAGCAAATAAATAATTTGAATTTGAAACATATCCTATGTCCATCTGCATTAATATAGCTTCCTAGAAGTGAAGGCATATTCAAAATGGTTCAGGTTTTGAGTTTACCTCTTGCATAACAAACAAAACCTCACAGAATCTCTTTATAATATTAGTATGTCAGATAAGCGTGTGGCGATGTGAATATTGCCTTGTATAAAATAATCAATTTGAATTCGAAACAAATCAATTAATTATAATTATTTATTGATCGCTTTTGTAAATTCAGTGCGATTTTACGCTACCAAGGTGGAATCCATTTCAATCCGTATCGTGTGTAATATCGATTGAAATGAATTTTAACGAGGTTCGTGAACTTCCGCACGACCCAATAATTAGCCGAACAAACAAACTTTCGATCGAATAAAAACATATTCTTACTCTGTGTAAGGGTTCATGTCAGGTGTTATATTACCAACGAAACATGAGACTTCCCATTTATTCCGAGAAATTGCGTAGGTAACATTTATTGCGAATCTTATACTAAACCACTTTGGTTCTACGATTTCTAGATACAGAGGTGGACTTTGATTAGTATACACTATAAATAAGAAACGTAAAATTCTTGATAGAAAAATTCAGCCGTGCCGTCGTCACCGATTCCACAGTACTTACTAGCTAATCACGAAACATGGATGTGTGGAATAACGAGCATGCAATGCAATAACATTTTCTTGGAAACAGACCTTCGTTAAATAATCAAAAAGAAAAATAACAAATAAAAAATATAAAAATACCCATAGCTATGTCATTTACGGCGCGTGGCGCTGCGCTGTCTTATTTTACTCGTGTCAGTGTGTCATCTCTAGTTTTTCTAGCCAATAATTAAGTAAAGTTTCCTATTTACCATAAATAATTAATACAAGCATCATTTGGCCAATTTTATAATTGTAAATTGCTTTGTATCCGTTTAGATTACGATTTCGAGGACCGCGATTTCGTATTAGGACCTACCTACCTATAAAATATTTTGCTTCCTCGAATCCCCAATACGAAAACTGCTATAAAAAAAGGTAAAAACATTGATAATAGAAAATAAACTGACAAAATACTGACTTATCTATCCAATGCAAAGGTTTTTTTTCGCTTATAAATGTTCAAAGTGTACACAAATAAGAGTCCATCGCTGTACCTAACCACCTAAAACATTTACACGCAAAATTTACATTAATCATTTTTTTTTTTTGCGCAAATGCATTATTTATTGAACGGAATGCATAAATAATTCACATAAAAACAGATATCGGTTTCAAATAGCACAATAAAAGTATCACAGCACGTAATCTTCATACAAACGCGTGAGCCGCAGATTTATTTGTATTCTCATCGTATCCGTATATACACCCACCCGATAAATTGCTAGTTTACAAACTATTTTACGTTGTTATTATAGTATACTAATTGATTTTCTTTTTTCATAATCATAATTTATTTATGTGCCAAAACGTGGTAAGGATAAAATGGATTTTTTTGGTATTTCCACATGTTTTTCATGAAAATGACATGCAAAATTATTAGGCACTTTAAAGTAAATAATAGTAGTTCTAATAGAATGAACAGGTTTGTTCTACAACGTTGTATTTGCGGTCGATGATGAGCTGCAAAGGAGTTATATTTGTTTTAATTGCTTGATTGGTCAATAATAATTGGTGCCAGAGCCCATTCCCATCCTATCCCTCCCCATTTTCCAACGCTTTCTCCAAATTCATCCCTATAGCTCCAAAGGTAGGCAGCGCATCCGGGAGCGTGCCAACGTTTGTCAGTTTGGACTGATGTTAGCATATATTGCGGATGTCCATTGGCGACAGTATCCACTTACCATCAGGTACATAAAAAATACCATCAGGCCACCTTCGTACATAAAAAAAATAAACTAATTAAAATTATATAATACTAAATCGACTGAGCTGAAAGTAATGTAATATGTATACGAAAATAGGAAGAAAGTTCTTCTAGGAATTTTCCGGTCTTGTCGATATAAAAAAAATATTTTTTCTACATCTTCCTTGGCTTAATTAAAAAAAAATACATTTGCACGTGTAAAAACTAAATTTCGGGAATAAAATATTTATTCTACGCTTTAATCTTAGCCACCTAAATGTAAAAAGCGAGTAATGAATATAATTTTATTGATAATGCAAGAGAGGCAAATCTTGGAAACTTCCCAACATCGTAACTAGTAATTAAATCTCCTTAACTTTTTAGGACATAATGAAGAAGCTTAATTAAAAACCGAAGTTTAGAAAAAATTCTGTTAAGTTGCTCGGAGAAACATCTATGGAATTTAATTCGGTCGTAGAAACTTGTTTAAAGTGAATTAGGGCAGATTCAGTCCAAAAATATTGGACTTTGACCTTGAAACAGAAACAAAGTCATTGGTTAATTATATTTACGTAGACAATTTACAATAGTTTTTGTTTCAAAATGAAAACTTAAAAAGTCGGCAATTATTGTGGGATGAGAAGAGAGGGAGATCGTGTGGACCGCGAAAAGGGCCTATACGAGTATCTCCTAGTGTGTGTGATACACGTGTGATAATGGTAAGCGCATTCTGCCATCCGTCCATACCTGGTATACTCGGACATGCCTATATCATTCAAAAATTACTAACATTCGTGTGACCACAAATTGCTTACACAAGTGCCGAAAATAATACACATCGGCTATGATCGGCTAGCTTCGGTTTTGTAGAGCGTCGTATCTGTCGTGTGCCTGTACGAAAAAAAGACAAAAATACATTTAAAAAAATACGAAAAAAATACATTGAAGCTTACATTGGATCTAGAAAAATAATTAGGAAAGAGTGGGAATAGAAAGTATCATTATTCAATTTCATAGACCCTTCACCGCTTTCCGTGTATGATTAGCCGAGGGAAATGGGATGGGAAAATATGGTATCCTATCCAATTAGATAGGATGGGAAAGGAAAAAAAAACGAACTCTAACAATTCCAACTCACGTAAGACACACCTTCAGTGTTCGGAGAGACTTTACGTCTGTCTGTGTGTTCTACCGCATGTACAATGGGAAATGCTCTGAAGAATTATTCAATATAATTCCCACCTCGGGTTTCTACAACCACACCTCCCGTCACAGAAGTGCGGTGCATCCGTTTTTCCTCGATAAGGAAATGTCACGTAGGAAATGTCAGGAAATGTCGGTTCAAAAACCATTTTATACCGCGAACCCGTAGGCTATGGAACGAACTGTCTCAAGAGTCAAGAGGGCTTACGCTACGATATGGGCTTCTTCAAGAAAGCTGTGAATGGGATTTTGCAAGGTCGGCGGCGTACCCGCATGCCTCCTTGTGTTGCAGGTGTCCATGGGCGGCGGTAACACTTACCATCATGTGGGACCGCTTGCTCGTCCGCCTTCTATCCTATTAGAATAAAAAATAACTAACTTTGGAACGTCAGCTCATTTGGTAGCTGGAATACCAGCTGGTCTTCTCTAAGAATTTATTATTAAACGTAAATTAAAATACACTATAACAATATATATTCATTATAACACACACTGTCATTGTAACTGTATGTTGTGCAAGTACCTATACATAATTATATGATATGCCCTAGTACTTAAATAGACAGTTATTAAGCTCCGTAGGGGATAGGTCCCTAATAAGTTACTGTAGGAGGTTTCTGAACAGAATCCACCACGTAGGCCCAGTGTGGTCCGGTGGATTCTTAAATAGTATTTAAATAAATGTTGTAGTATCTAATAAATCTAGCTAGATGATAAATAATATCTTATTAGCACTTAAATAGATGTTCCCCTTAAATTTAATTTCGCTAAAAGTTTAGTACCCAGAAGTAATGTCAGACAGCTTTGAAATTCTATAGAAACAGAATATAGGTTACACGGAATACATGTACCTTTTTAGCTTTAATAATTTATTTCACATACTCGTATGTAGTAACGAGTACGTAAATCAATGAATGTAAAAGGCCAAGGCTTAAATTGGTTTATTTACATAGGTAATGTTATTAACTCTTCGTAGAGGATCACTCTTTGATCCCAGCTTGATTTATTTACAAACGGTGTGCGTTCTTACTCAGATTATCTTAAGAATTTACACATAAACACACAGCCTTTTAGATACATGTACACAAGGTATATACTGGTATATATGTTTTTAATTTGAAGACCTACATTCATATATATATGCAGATATCGATGGGTCCTACGTATATGGGACGAACTTGAAATTGTTAATTTTACGTGCATTGTAAAACTTATAGTTAAATAAGCCTACATACTTTAAAACAGAAACTCTAAATTATTTATAAAATACGAGTAAAATTTTTGAACTTATAATAAACACCATTTTACGTAACACTGAAATCAAAAATCAGAAAAACCAGATTGACACACTTATCCATATGTATGACAAATCGATATGAACTATTTTATACGGTACAATTTTCTTAAAAAATAATTGCTTATTTTACAAAAGCGAAGTGATGGGTTTCTTACTGGAAGAAGAAATTTTGGACGCTGGCCGATATCATTTGTTCTATCAATAGTATGGTACTCCGAGTTATTTACAGAGTATTGATAGAGTACTTACTATCAGGACTGATAGAGTATTTGATAAGTACTAACATATATCAGGACTCTGGTAGCTTAAATAGTTCGTACCTATTTTGTTTGTAACGCGGTCATAAATAAATTTGCTACAATTTTGCTTGTCAAAGCAAGTGAATGATCCTGGGTGCTTAAGAAGAATCACGATTCGTGTTTTTCACTGAAAATATTATTATGAATTTAATAGGTACACTAGAAAATGTGACCTTGAAAATACTTTCTTTGATCTATTAGTGATCTAAATAAGTACTTAAATATTAATTTAAATATTTTAATTTTGAATCTAATTAATTAAATCTTAAGAATTATTATGTAGAAAGTTATACTTGTTTATTAAAAATTAATGGGGTTAAAATCTATAGCAATTTTATTGAAAGAGAAAAATACTACTCACCTCCACTTTATCACCGCACATTTATGAAGTGTGCCTAATACACTATTCAGTCACGACCCCACATAATGTCACTGACACTATTATTAAATACGTACAGTAACAATAAATACATTGCCTACATTGAGTACTATTCATTAAACTATTTATTAAAAATTACAGAGTTACTATCGAACAAAGTTGTCGTAGCGCGAGTCGTAACGCGTAGACTCGCTACGGCGTAGACGTCCGTGCATACGTAGCGGTCTCGTCAGACTGAACGGTCGAACGCCATACACCATTAGTAGGCCTTACAGCACTTAAGATTTTTTCTTTGAACTGCGTAATTAAGGTCGCCTACTAGTACTAAATTAAGTAAATACGCCACCTTCAATTAAAAAAAATATATTCTTACCACACGTTAATTTTTAACCCAGGAAACAACGTTAGCATAGAGTTTTCTAAGACGGTATCGACAGAAATTTACATGAAATTATAGAGTAGTTTGCGAGTTAGTGTACAATAAACTTCATAACTTCATGGTGATTATAAAACTATTAGGCTATAAGCAAAGACACATTATTGTTGTGGTATGTCTATAAATATAGACAAGGAATTTTGAATTTTTGACTTTTGAATACTATTATGGCTATTAGTAGTTTCTGATATTTTGATTCAGTCGAAAAGTTTATAACTTTAAAGAAAATGTTATTAGTGGCTGCTGTATTAACATAAAACGATAAAATATTTTCTAAAACAGAATTAATATATTCAAGTGATTCTTGTCCTAATAAACGATAAGAAAAGAGAACAAATGGTCAATAATGCTCGAAAGCTATTCATTTCATTCCTCATGCTTTAATTTAAAAAATATGGAAAAGGCCGCAGACTAGCAATAGTCCACCTGATGGTAAGTGGATACTATCGTCCATGGACATCCGCGGTACGTACCAACATCGATCCAGAATGGCCAGAAATGTGGGCACACCCCCGAATGCGTTGCCTAACTTTGGAGATATCGGAATGGATTAGGAGAAAGGGTTGGGAAAACGGGGAGGAATAGGATAAGATAGGACACTCGTACATACATTGAGGAAATAAGATAAATGGGAATTGCAGTACATTTCAAGGTAATCTTCTGTGAGAGAAGTGTAACGTGGCCAGTCGAGTGCGCTCAGTTTTCCTTACGCTTGATTTTTGTCGTAATCAGTCTTTTTAGTATCCATTGCTGAATATGGGACTTTTTATGTACATTGTCTTGTGTATAAGGACCTTAAAACGCCATGCTGGCCAAGCAAGATGGCGAGTTCGCTCTTTTGGAGATGGTGTAGTTCCTCTTCTCTTTTGGAGAAGCCGTTTGTTTTTAAGATTTTAAACTTTTGTTATCGAGGTTGAACATAACAAGTGGTATGTAAATATAAAATGAATTTATGTTTGAATTGAATTTATTTATAATGTAAATATTATGTGAAAAATAGTAACGCACAGAAGTCAGCAATAGTAGAGCACCTATTAGAGGCAGGAACCAATCTTTGGATTGAATCACACAAACCAAAAGTGATTTCAACTGAACCCCGTTACATACCGCGTTTGGTCTGAGGCAATAGAAATTTAAAAATGCCGAAATTTCAATCGGGAGGATGGATTTAAGTTTGCACGTACATCGAATCCAATGATTGAACTTTCCAAACCAAGAAAAGTAGATGCGTTTTCAAACTCGCGTGTGTGTAGTGATATTGTTAGTATAGTGTGCAAGGAACTTAATCAACAAAAACAAGTTCAATGTGGGTAGGTGGACGAAAAACGAACACGATGGAGGGTAGACAGATTTGTCTGTCAATAGCAACACCTTCACCCGCGTTCGCAGTCTCGCCGCGACCACGGTTCATGTAACAGGACTTGAAATATCGGCTATAGTAAATAAAGAATAAATCGTGAGTAACCCTTTTGTTTTTTTATTTTGAATTGTATTAATGTTTAGCCTATGTTCTTATGCGAAGAACGGTGATACTCATAGCGTACGGGTATCAATTCTCGACACATTCGTGTGATAGTGTTTCTACGTTTGAAAATTGACACTTGCTCGGCGGTAAGAGGAAAACTTCGTGAAAAAACCCGCGTGCACCAGAAATAAAAAAAAATCTGGTGTATGTGAAACCACTAATCCGCACTGGGCCCCGCATGGGGACGGCCCAGTGTTTTACTAGGGGAGTCCTTTGCCCTGCAGTAGGACATTAAAGGTTGATACAAGTACAAATGCAAGTTCATATGCAACAACATCAACTCTCCACCAGGTATACTGTTTATAGAAATAAGGTGACATCGTTCTAAAAACAAAAGAGACAACTGGCTGATATTGTTCAGCGAGAACCCTTGCCCTCTGAGCCAACGTGCCATAAGTACCGACGTCGTATTTACCGGTTGCGTGTCAACATCGGACCTTCGGTGTTATTTTTAACACCAGGTCAGCGTTCTGTGTTCATTTTCGTGTGCAAGCCGGGTGCCTCGTCACGCACCCTTTAGCCACAGTACTAATTAGTATAATATCAGTAAGTAGTATGTATACGTGTTCAAAATTGCTTTACCGCGGGATAGCGCAGTTTATAGCCTTTCAATTTTGTAAGTACTTTTATTGATCAATTTAATCTTCGAACAAATACTCACTTGCACTTTGCACTTCACTGTCAATGTATTGAAAATACGGATTGGTGGCGCTAACTGCAAATGCAATGTTGCAGACCAAACCATTTCGTTCAGTCAAAGCAATATTTTAGCCATGTGGTGTTGGTCGGCTATAGAATGCCACCACCCCATCTCTCTCCGCGGGTATCGTAAAAGGCGACTAAGGGATAACACAGCGGCTAACACAAACCCTAAGGGAACTACACCACACGGCATGAGTGTTGTGCATGAGGCAATGTGCAATAGTGGATGATAAAGGGCTGGTAACCCTTACTATGGTTTTGACCAATCCAGCGTTCATATTTACCAATTTATTCAATAGTTATCATTATCAACTTATTCCATAGACATATTGATGGCGTCAACAATAAATACAATTTTGTAGACACAGTTAATAATATGAGGAGTGGGTTTTATAACCTACTCGTATAAGCCATAGTTGGAACAAATACACTCCTTTGTACTCATTATCGAGTTATTCAATAGACGGCTTGGTGGCGTCAACTGCAAATGTAGTAGAACAAACCTGTTCTACATTATACGTGTTTGTACAGATAGAGAGACAAATATGAACCTTAAGCCATAATAACAAATTGTTTACAAATGCAATAAAAGTTTGTAATCGTGTGAATTAAAATCCGAGGATTTAGTTACCCTACTTTGGTACAAAGGTGTAAGGGGAAACCCTTTCAGTACTGAATTCCGACTTCCGACTAGCCCCACGAGTACGCTACCTACTATGAAAATGTCCCGGATTTAATTCCCCTTCAGACAGTGTTGATTTCAAGACAAACGTCCGGTCGGCTCTTCGTGAATCATATAAATGGATGCAATATGTATTTGGAAACAAAGATGTATAAAGATGGACTACTGTTATACCCGTTTCACGCGTCTTGGTTCCGTCTGAAAATCAGCGCTGTATGCTGTTTGTACGGTATACAGCTTGTGCTGAGACGGATACCCTTTCGACACACACACACACACACACACACACACACACACATGGGACTGCGCAGTTTTTATTGCCTTGTTTAATTTTATTTTTGTTTGTTTGCAAAACTATGTTTAATTAATTTTTAGAATAAGACATTGTCACGTTATCGCGATCACTTGTGTGTATGGAATAAAAAATTGTATCTATCTATCTAATAACATTAGAAATGAGCCAAAGGAGATATAAATAAATTTGAATGTGTTTTTTGGAGGATTTTCGTATAAATCTTCATTTTTCTGGAAAGTCGAAAATGTCTTGGAATTAATTGGAAAATTTGTAAACTTCCTTGGAGAAACTTGGGAATGTTCAAATAGAACACACCAACAATTGTATAGTCGTTTGGATCTAAAACAATAAAGCCAATTCAGTGCTTTCAAATATAATGCCTTGGAGATTTATATTAGTACGACGAAAAATCAATCTTATTATTAAAAAATTAAGACTACGTACAACTTAAAACGAAAAACCGAATTTTAGCTGATTGCCTCATAGTCTGTTTTAATTACTTACAATTACCGTTAATGGATCAATTAATAACGTTTAGTAACTGCATTTTTTTAATTACAATTACATGTTAAAAACATCCTTCGTTAAGTTATAATAAGAGAAATCTAAAATCTGTTCTGTACATTTGTTCGTTGTCGTTTAAAAAAAAAGATGCACGTGTAGCATTCGTAATAAAAATCCCAAAAGTGTGGTAATAATCATAATTCATAATGGACACGCAGTGGTAACCCATAACCATTTCTGATCAAGAATCCAAATTCAAGACTCGAGCCGTAGCAAATTAGCAACGTTTTTGTTCCCTTCAGTTCAACCAGTTGGGTCCATAAAATAATTAGAAATACACTAAACAAAATCTTTCGTTTTATACGTACTATGTACTACCCCTAGTAAGAGTAACTTGAAAGTATGACATAGGCCAGAATCGTTTGGTAAGTAAATATATTACCTACACGGGCTACATTAGTATCTCAACTCGCTATAGAACACATCGTCACCACATACAACCTAGAAAGTATCTAATATCTAATAATAACAAAAACAACTAAATAGCGTCCCCTAATCCGGCAATGCAAGATTTTATAAAATGAGAATGAATAAGCCTTTCGTTCCAAACATAGTTTTTGTTTACGAGTCATTTAACAAGCTGACGAATTGATTAAAATCACTAGATATTTGTTTATGGTATATTCAATCAGCGATTAGTAATCAATTAGTAATAATAAATATAGAGGCGACGAAAAAGAACACAGTTCCCTGCTTTTGCTGCCGGATCACAAACAAATATCGTCTTTGTTTACAAGCAAATGGTATCAGCGCGCTGTGGTGTTTTACCACACCGTCGGGAATTCTTCCACTTCAGCTTGCCGATTCTTTAAGATATGACAACAACTACAGTTGACAATAATTTAAAATAAGTGAGGCTAACCAACAGAAAGCGTATGTCAGAAATAAGTACTTACTCGTACTTACTTCCACTCTACTAACTCGAATGTGTTTCTTATGAATCACTTATACAACTTCTAAATCTAGAATCGTATTTAATTATGAAGTATCCACTTCTCTCGTCACTAGGTCACTGGTCACTAACAAACTGGATTATACGGGAGGGTTCTAGTTCATTACTGCAAGATACACTCAAGTGTGGGCGTTCCATACCACCCCGTTACAGTTACACGTCCTACCCAACCATGTGTTACGATAACGCTTCAAGATCCTAGACCGCAGCAAATTGGGGAATATTGTATAAATTTATCTCTATGTATCTGGCTACTTGTTTGCGTTGATTTCGAGAATTTCTATTCCTTTTGTGCTTTACTTGTTAAAACTGTTTGTTCTGAAAGGTTTTAGTGCAGGTTTTAGGTCCTGTAATTATGGAAATATCGGTTTCTGCTTTTAAACGTCCCCCAGAGCGACTGTGGGAATGTAGCGAGCACTCTCCCTCTACATGCACTCCTGATTTTTTTCGCTACTCAGACTGGTGGACTGGTCTCGACGTTTTTTTTTTAATTCTGCATAATCACAATAGCATTTGATTGCTTATGGTAATTTTTAAAAATTCGTGCACAAAAATTATAGAAACTCAGTGATATGGGCTGAAGCTTTAAATTCATGACCTCGCGAATGAGAGTCGAGAATAGATCTACCCCTAGGCTACTGGGCTACCACCATTCTTATGAAAATATAACATTTTTTTATTAGTGCTACGATAAAAACTTGCAATAATAATAAACCTTTCGATGCTCTGCTATGATTTTCTAGGATAAAACCGAATTCTAGGATAAGATAATTATTACTAGGATAGATTAATGAGTATAATATAATTCTCGGTAAAGTAAGTTAATGGCATCTTGGCCAACGCTCGTCCATCATCAAAATACAGCTCAAAGAAAAATATAAAAATTAGAAAAAGAAATAATCTTATTCCAGTAGTAGTGGCGATATTTCCTCTAATGGCGTACTTACTTACCTATAATAAGTGTTCCTTGTAACTCTAAGTGAGACACTCACTTAGGAATAGGTAGTACTAGTCATGAAAGGCATAGTATACCGTAATACAATACTTTATTATGTTACATTCGATATATGTTAAAATAATCAGACTTGTATGTGTGACAAATGAAGTAGCCAAAAATTTAGTTACTGGGGAAGCTTTGTATAAGGACCGTACGAATATCCATCTGGCCGAGGTGGAAGAGAGTCGCGTAAGTAGAATGAACTGCCTGCTGAGGTATTTCCATTACGTTACGACATGAGGCTCTTCAAGAGAGCTGTGAACAGGATTTTGCAAGGACAGCAGCGCATCCGCAAGTCCCCTGGGGTTGCACGTGTTCATGGGTCCCGGTGACCACTTACCATCATGTGTCATCTCGTATGTCATCTATTGTATAAAAAAAAAAACAATAAACTAACTTTGACTTGATTTTACACCTCCAAGGCTATACAAGTACTTCAGTCGTAATAATTATTTATTACGCCAACATGTTATGAGTGTCACGATAATGAATACTGCTAGCTAATAGAATGTTTTTTTTCAAATTCCATGGATTAAAATTAGGAATTTTTAGTTTAAACTCAATTTAGGATTTTTTGATACTTCTTATTTATGTTTTTTTTAATTTGATAAGCTTTGCCTTATAAGATGATGTAATAAAATGGTGGGTGATATAATAAAAACAGAGATCATGCTCGACAGAGATGATTTGACGTCATCCTGTACAAAAATGAATATAGAAATTATGAACGCGACAGCTAAGCAATATAGCCGTACGCTAATCCACGAGCGGATCCATAGGTTTAATACTAATGAAGATATCCAAATAGAAAGCCTGTCCTTATATGCCGAGAGTAGATATACTTTGACACAGCTTACGATCGCCTAGTGTTCTTCACAGCCTGCTAGCTCTTCTTCTCGGCTTCTTCTTCACTTTTCACTTGGTTTAAGCGTCCTTCGATATTAAGCTATAATTCAGCTTAAAGCAGATACACTCGCGGTATGAAAAAGCACAGCGTGTGCTAATTCCAGGGTCCAACGAGACCATAAAAGGGTGAGCTTAGTAATCGACAACTGGTGACGGGAGGCGTCGATCGCTAGACTGTAATCAGCGGAATTACAGTCGTGGACAGAGCCCACGACCACGTGGTTTCCTAGCGAGTTGGAACGGACCCAGCTACTATGAGGTCGTGCCGTATAATAGCGCGTATGCAATAATGCAACGATATAAAAATGAATGGGAAGAAGTGATTATATATGTGGGTAATAAAATATGGCATTACTCTACAAAATAAAAGCACCAATGTTATTGGCGCGAACAGAAATAACTCATGAATCTACAGTACATAATTTTAACTAACAAACTTTAAAAGTGAGATTTTACTTTATCCATCGCAACTGTACCTACATAAAATAACAAAGAAATATGCTAATTACCGAGTTATATTATCGTTATACTTTCCAACAAGAGTCTATTAACACAAATTCACACTGCGATACACAACTATATTTAAAACTAGAGCGGCCCAGATAAGCAAACTCACAAATTCCATGTTCTTATTGATTTTTAGTTCGTCGTACGTAATTCTCATGTACATGTACTACAATGTACCTACCTACATACGACTCACAATTATTCAATTAGGAATATTACATTTATAAGTATATACTATTTATCGTATACTTTATAGTGTCTTTCCTCTGCTCCTCTGATCTATATCCAGCAGAGGAAAGACAACAACAGAAAGACAGAGCAGACCTTTCTTTATATTCAGTTAAGCTGGTCAGAGAAGGACCCACGTGACATGGTCTCCATTAAAGAATTGACCCTTAGTTTATGGTCTTGCGACTGTGACTATTCTGATAAGAAATTAAATCACCAATAATAATATTAGTTGGTGAAAAAGTTAGCGCCTTGATTTTGAGCGTCAAGCTTACAATCCACTGCAGCCAACCTCTAATATAAAAACGAACCAGGATACGCTAAACCAGAGAATGCAAGGAAAGGGCCACTAAAGTGATAAGTATTACATCACTATTTAAAGATATTTGAAGGTCAACAAATTGAGCTTCTCCTGCGCTGCAAAATCGTCGAACGGTCAAGCTTAAGATATTTCTACTCATTGTTTATTTCTGCGACCTAGGATGGCGTGAATGCGGGAACTGGTGCGAAATAATTACATCGCACGTAGTCATGACTTCATGAGCTTTGAGTTTGTAAGTTATTTTGCATGACCGTTATTTTAACAGCGAGCTCCCTGTGGCACGCCCACTACCGCGGTTTGCGGTCTCAACACGAAAATGGAGATTATCTTTATGCGAAGGGCTCTGTAGATTATTTACTAGTGTAATGTGGTAGGGAATTATGCCCAAGGGACGAGGACAATGTCGTTGTGTACTTAAATTGGTATTCTCTGCTTGTTACCTACATTACTCTGTGTGTGTTAATTAAACTTTAATGTGTTATGTATGTAGTGGGTTTTGGGATAACATTACGTTTACTCGGAACTCAACGAATTGCTCAGCTGTGTAGCTGGTCTATTGATATATACCGACATGTTTAAAAATGGTTAGCCGATCAGATTGTTTCTAGAGGACACAAAAATTTTACCTAATATCAAACGAATCGTTAATCTCTGCATTTCTTCGATTTCTGCATTTACCTAATATCCTTCGATACGTAGCTTCTATATCGGTTTATTCAGTTTATATAAGGATCTACTAGTTCGATTTTCTTACAGATTTAACCAGTATGTAAGGTAATGTTTCCGGATTTAGTGCGTTTTTATAAACGGAATAAAAGTAGACGAGTGGTTTTGAAATAATAGCAAGTTTTGTGAAAATTAAGTTTTTAAAAATTAAGATTACAAAGTTAAGCCCGACTAAGACCGGTCTTGATGTTCCGCATAACATAAGCTATATTACGTCGCTTTTAATCCAATACAGCTGGGACATGAAACACGAAAATACACGAGCAAAAAATTAATACAGACTCATGTATCGCCTTTAGTAAGTATCAAATGAAAGGTTTTGAGGTGCACATTCTAAAAATATATAATTTATATACATAAAATGTGGCATTTCCCCGTGAAAGTTAAAAAATCGCACGAAACGTCGATAAAAATAATTACAAAGTCGTTGACCCCAGATTGGTTAAAAAAAATAAGTTTAAAAACTAAAATCCCTACACAAAAGTTTTAAATAAGTGTTAGGTTCTTTAGAAGGAGACCTTTTACATATAGCGTAGTCGCACGTCAGTTACAAATACTATTAAGTTTGTAAACGTTTTGTGTTTATTTTTCATGTATTTTGAACAGATCAACTTACGTAGGTACATACTAAAGTACCTATGTATGTTCATCTGTTCACTCGTCGTAGCTCCTAAAATAAGAATGAAAGAAACAAATAAAATAAATTTATTTGTCAAGACCGACAATACAAATTTAATAAAGTAAAGATTAAAATAGTAAATGTACTCGTGGTACAAAATGTGTGTAAATGCTGAGGTCCCCAATAAATAAATAAATAGGTAATATAAGATAAATAGGTCCCCAACTCATCAAATTGCTTCCCGAGTTGAGGTAAAGCACTGATTGATATTCTATTGGGGCCTCTTAATGAAACTGATGCCCGTTGAGTCAGCTACGCATAACTACAATACAACGTATAAATAAAGTTAGAAATATTTATTAACCCCAATTTTATTATGAAAAAGGATGTTCCGCTATATGACGTCGCTTTAAATATTAGTACATAGCCTGCTGGAATCATTGCCGTAGTCGGGTAAAAAAGACTAGAAACGACAAGATCATTATACAGTAGTGTGTGAAAGAAAAGAAACTGGAAAATTGTAAATCTTCCTCACGTAGACAACTACCGGAAATATGACTTTTAATTAGATATACTAGACTTTCTGAAAATATGTTGTCTACAATTCAACATTCTGTTGTCACGAACTGTAGACAACATATTTTATCGACATCACTTGCCGACTATGAATCAAAGAACATACTCGATATGAAAGTTGCATTCGTTAAGATGGCATGAAATTGGCGTAATAAAATATTTTTTACTGCGAGATAAGAAATTTGTTAGTGAATTAATTGAATTATTCATTCACGTACCGTCCTCTCTCTACATGCTTTATTTAATTATATTACTCAAATACATTGTGTTTACGTTATTTACTTCTTTTTCTAACCACATAAAAACCTTTCCCCTATCTAAAAATATTTATCCACTTAAGGCTAAGGCCTACTCTTCGTAAAACTTGTTGTAAAGTACAAAGTTACCCAAAGGTGACAAGTCTGTTATTCTGTGAAAGCAGTACAATACATACTTCATATGCGAGCGGTACTAAATATGGTTCCACGGAGGAATTGGACAGGTGTCTTGATGTATGAGACCATTACATGCGCTTTGTTCTGAATTCACCGAAATTTAAATTCATTTTTGCTGCACTTTAAAATACGGCGAAGCTTTATGGCACAGATAGCGTAATACTCCATCTCTACACATATAAAGGGCAGCGTCTTCCCATCAGTTTGTTTAACCGCCCTAATCTCTAAATCTACCGGGTCGATTTCTATTATTACCGATTTTGTTTATTTGTCACATGTTCAGTAGATAAAAATAAAATTGACTGACAAAATTGATAAATTGACAAAAAACAAAATCTGTTACGGATTATGTAAATTGTAGACCAATGTGAGCTCATTTTTCAAGCGAAAATAGGTTTCAAGCGAGCGACGTCGCGGGTTTGTTTAATTTTTTTTAACAAATCCGTGTCTGTACATTAAATACATACTTATTATAAAAAAATCATTGCAGAAATTCTTTACGAATGACGATATGAGTATAATAATAATAATAGACTTAATTCAGACAGAATACCCACATTTGTTAATAACTATTACAATTATGAACTAGTGTTAGTAGGTATACATGCACAAAAGATATAAAAGAATAAGGGTCAATTCCCACTGAAAGAGCAGCGGCGCGCAGCGGCGTTTCGAATCTTATCTATTATCTACATTTTGAATCTTATCTACTAAAGAAAAAAGTTCAAATTTATTTAAAACAATAGAATGGGTAGCGCGGCGCCGCGAGCAGCCGCGAGGCCGCACGAGACTTGTAGCGACTAGTTAAAAGTGGCACCGCGCGGCTGCCCGCGGCGTAGCAGACAGCTGCGTGGCGGCGCGCGCCCGCGCTTACCTACCCGCCGCGCGCCGTCTGCGCATTGCTGGTCAATTCACTAGAGGGGTATCGACTTGCTACGTGCTACGCTCCGTGAAAACAAAAACAATGAATATCGAAGAGAATTTAATTTATAATGTAGAAAAATTCGAGTGTTTGTACAACGTGTTTGTACAACGTAACAAAAAATATATGGAGCATGTGTATCTACAAATCCGCACTGGGCTCGCGTAGTGGATTTTGCCCGAAACCTCCTAGTAATTTACTAGGGGAAGGCTGTGCCCTGCTGTGGGATGTTATAGGCTGTAATCGTATTCTTACTAGAAATTATCAATAAATATAGGACAGATATGAATTTATTAAACAGCATAATTATAACAAATTACAAATAAGTCACAACGAAAAGTTTATTTGAATAAAAACATATCATTTTTATTGAAAATGAGCTTTTCTCTTCAAAATAGAAAAACAGTAACAAATAGAACATATCATAATTTTTAATTAAATGGTGGGTACCTATGCTTTCAACACCTGGACGAAAAATGTAACACCGCATGCCGCACTTTAATATTTCTGATACCTACTCATTAAGAAAAAAATAATAGTACTGGCAGCCGTCTAACTGATATTGTTGTTACTTCAAATGGTAAGGTTCTGGAATAAAAACAATCAATCAGTTGTCTAGTTGGCTTCTATGTGAAGGCAAAAGAAATTGGAAAACGAACAGCTATGGAGAGGGCTTTGGTCTGAGTTTTTTTGCGGGACAAGATCCGAAACGAAGGCATACGCCAAAGAACCAAAGTCACCGACATAACTTGTAAAATCGGCATGTTGAAGTGGCAATGAGCAGGTCATATTTGCCGATAGGTAGACGAGTCCTCGAATGGAGGCGCATACCGGAAAGCGCAGTGTGGGACGCCCCCGGCCAGGTGGATCGACGACTTAAAGAAATTCGACGATGGTGGTTGGATGAGAAGAGCCGAGGATCGTGTGCGGTGGCGAACCTTGGGAAAGGGCTATAATGATCTATATTCAACAGAGGAGAGACATAGGTTGATGGTATGATAAGTTTTACTTCTGTATTCTAGATTTCATGGGCGTATTAGCCTAATAATTGGTAAAATTTAATTCGTGCAAACATTTTCATTTGTAAATGACATAGTGGCCAGGTTCATCTCATAGATAGTAAGCGCGTGGTTGGACAATTAATAACATCTGAGATAGCTTAAATGGCTTAATGGCCATGGCCCGCCTTATTGCAAGAGTATATATACTGCACATGAAAACAAGACAGTGAAGACGAATAAAGAATTATTTAATAAAAAAATCGACATTCTTTTTCTTTTTGAAACTTAGCGTAATGGGATATCATGAGGTAACGAAGAGTAAAATTCAGTAAAAAGCATAAGTTCAAAAACAAGCAAAAGATTGAAATAAGTTTTAAATTCTTTAGAAAAAGGCTTTTTAAGATGCAGTCGCACGATCTCACTTATAAATACTATTTCAGTCTGTAAACGTGCTACTACGCCATACGTAAAAGTCCTCCTTTAAAAAACCTAAAACATATTTGAAACCTTTACGTAGTTGGGTTAGTTTTTTAACTTAATTTTTATTCCAAAACAAGTCCTCAATCCCCAAAGATAGGCAGCGCATTCGGAGGGGTGCCAATGTTTGTCATTGTAGACTGGATATTTACATACATCGCGGGTACACATGGGCGACAACATTCACATATCACCAGTTAGACTTACTCGTTTGCCATCCTTTTTTCATTAAAAAAAATATAAAGTGCGCCGTGAACAGATTTAAATAAACAAGATCGATTAGAAGCGCAACGTCGGTCTGTATGTTCGCACTGATCTCGTGGTCTACAGGGCCGACTTTGCTGTGCTTTTCAAAGCGGAAGTAGGTACTCTTTATTCCATTCGATCCAGTAGTTTTAAAAATAACAGACAGGGGTCATCACGTCTTTGATATTTATGTAGATGGTGTAAGAAGTATTAAAAATAATGATTACAATTTTTTACGACCTTTTAGAATGACATATTGTGTTACTTACATTTTTAAGATCATTTTTTAAATCATAGAGCAGCAAAATATACAAAATCCTTCGGAGCATGACGTGTAGTTCCTAGAATAACCACTTCTTGGAAGAAATAGTTTCAAAGTGACTATTTCCCAAAATGACTACCTACTTATTCAAAATGACCACTTTCCAAAATGACTACTTTTTTTAAATGATCACTTCCCTCCCCAAAATGGCTACTTTTTTAAAGTGATTTCATCATTCTGCTGAAGCATTGTTTATTGTCACACTGACAACGTTCAATAGTTATTAGACAATATCCGTTTAAAGGAAGATTTTTTTTTTTTAAACTCGTTTTTAAATTTCAGAGGAAAGGAGTCATTACGTACCTAAAGGAACCATTTCAGTTACACAAATTTCTTTTTAGTTTTAAAAGAGTAGCTTAGAATAAAAGTTTATTTTATAATTTATTTAGGTGAATTAAACTTTTGACGAAGAAATTATATATTTTAAAATATATCTTAGTTTGTTTCTCTACACTTGTCAGTAACTCAAGAACAAATTTAAACAAAGTCAGGTGTTTGTTTAATTTTCAGTAATAAATATAATTAATCATATTTCGTTTGTGCAAATTTGTCGTCATAGGCATTTTGCAAATGTACCTACATTCTAGAAAATTATCATATTTGGAAGTGTATATTCTGGGATAGGGTTATTTTAGAAGTGTACATTCTGGAAAATGGTATATCGGGAGTGTACATTGTGGGAAACGGTATATTGGGCAGTGTACATTCTGGGAAACGGTATATTGGTGAGTGTACATTCTGGGAAACGGTATATTGGGGAGTGTACATTCTGGGAAACGGTATATTGGGGAGTGTACATTCTGGGAACAAGACGTCATGGTCCGAAGCGAATAAAACACGATACCGCCATCTATGGTCATTATTGTCTTCGTCTTAATGCTTTCCTCCCGCGGCCTTGCTGGAAAAAAATGTTACAATTGTATTACCTAATTATCATATCGTATTAGCATACACATATCACGACGTGCGTCCTAAATTCTTGTGGCCCTAATGGACTTTCAAGAGTCACTGGACATGTATGGTTTTATCAGCCAAAGGGCAAACAGTGTGTGCAGCAACGGGCCTAAGGGGTTCCCCGCCGGTAGACCGGCGAAAGAAACGGACCTCGGCTTAGGGTATTTCTCTGGAAGAGTACAGCGGATCGCGAGTCGGTGAGAAGCGCCCAGGTACGTGCCAATACCTGGTAAGTGTTAGCTGAAGGCCGGCGTGTGTTCACGGTGTAGCAAGGGTGACGTCCTCCTCTCCACCGGCGGGAACAGTGTATATATGTAGCCTGTGAGTGTAGTGTAAGAACCGCATTGGCAGCAGTAATTGGGACGTCGGGGTCGTCCAGAACGTGCCGAGAACGACGACGACGACGCTAACGGGGAGGGGCATTCCTATCGGGGACGTAGGTTAGGCTGGCAACTAATAGAGGGTTGGGATGGTGGGGGACTCTGTCATAGTAGCGTCGGGCGGAGTCATTCCGTATTTGACGATTCCAAGTTCTTGTGAAGGTCAACACTGCGAGAGTACCATGGGGCAGCCACGGCCCTACGCACGAATCTATTTTGGAGGGTTTGAATCAGTTTAATGTTAGAGGGGGCTGCGTGTGCAAAAACACCGCTAGCGAAGGTCATTATGGGACGTACGAAGGTTTTGTACAATGTCAGCTTATTTCTAAGCGACATTTTACTTCTCCCGCCTATGAGAGGGTTTAGGTGACCGAGTAGGTACAAAGGCGGCTTGGTTTCGGACAGTTTCTATGCATTCTCGGAAGGTCAGTCGATGGTCTGGTAAACTTAGTCGACCACGCTTAATTTCATTGTACCAACGATACACAGTTGCCTTAGAACGGCACTTGTTTGCAAACGCCATTTGAAATATATTAAAAGAATCTTCAGGTTTTAAAGAAAATTTAAAATCATACAAAATCATAGCGCGGAAATGTAGCCGTTGAATATGCATTTGTAATGAGACATATTTTGATTTAACTTGTATAAAAATTGGAGGGAAATTTGAATTTGGAATGTTGTTTTTATGTTGTTATAGTTTTAATTGACATCAACACCGGGCAGTGTTCCAGAAACAAAAACTCTTTGTTGCAAAACTTTCTGAGTGGCCTGATGAGTATTTTTTAAATGTTTAATCCTCTTTGGTTAGGTCGTGATGTCGCATCGTAGTTGCAGCGTCTACCGCGCGACACCACGCCCTGCCATGATCCGGTGCTTGGGTGCATGTTTTGATTGTGTGCGAGCGTTAGTCGCATATACCTACGTCAAATGTTTTTCTGCATCTGAATGCATTGTTTCTCAATGCGTCAACTAGAGGTACTGTTTGATTCTCCATATAGAAAAAAACAGGTAACCTTAATATCACTTATTTGTGATACAGTGCATTTTGTCATTTTGCTAGTTGGGGGGTGCAAGAGGCTCTTACCCTGCAGTCACTATTCCCCCTGCCCAATGTGGTGATTGAGGCATAACCTCACCAATGTTTGTATGTATTTATTTGAAAAAGTTTCGATATTTCGCAAGGACATAAAAATAGGAGTAGGGAAGGTGGGATAGAGACGCTATGCTAGCGTCTATACCTACTACTTGTATAAATCCGTGCATTGCTGGAATAAATTGATAACTCTAGATACATACAAATATTAATAAGAACTACGTTGTATCTATCACTTTGCAATAAAAAGTTTTATTCTTTCCATACTCGATAGCTTCAGAGGAATTGATTTCAGTATTAAAGTTGATATCTCGATATAAAAAGCGAAAACTCAAACTTTAAACATTTCTGTCCTAGAAAAACAGTTGGTTCTGACTATCAACTTAATCTCGCCTTGCACGGAGTAAGGTATCATAAATAGATGCTAGAAAATGTAATATATATACTACCAACATATTTTTTTTGTATATTTCTTCGAATGATTTTAATTTTATTTCTGGTTCCTTGGGGTATTTATAAGTTGGTCGGCGATAGTCTGTATAGCAATAGTCATATTTAAAACACTCCATCGTTTTTTTCAAGTCTTTCGGAGGATACAGAGTGGCTATTTCTGTAAAATAAAATATAATATAATAAGAGCGGTGATAGCCTAGATAGATCTATACTCGACTCACATTCATGTGATCGTTGGTTCAAATTCTCGGCCCGTACCTCGAAGTTTCTACTCAAGTACGGATTTAAAACAAATGACACTTGGTCGGCGGTGAGGGAAAACAACGTGAGGAAACCCGCATGCTCCAGAAATAAAAAATAATATTCTGGAGTAAGGGAACACGGGGGAATCAGAGCCACGGGGTAATGAGAACCACTCTGTTTTAGATGTACTTAAACACGTTAGATCGTGTTTTGTTTCGATATAGTGTAGCGGTGCGCGGGAACGGTACCCCTATCCCGTCGGATCGCTGCTTTGCATTGCACTGTGCAATGCAAAGCAACCAGCGCTTTCAGTATCCACTGTTGGACAAGGGCCTCCTCATGCACATGAGGGATGTGGTCTTAAAACGCCACGCTGCTGGCTGTGGCCAAGCGGGTTAGAGAGTCAACACCTTTAGAGGTGGTGTAGTTTCTCAGCAGTTGTAGTAGTGGCTTTGTTATCCTTTAGCCACCTTTTACGATACCCGCGGGAAGAGATGGGGTGGTGCTATTTTATAGCCGGCACGTTTTTGTGTATATTATCAGAAATTATCAAAGTAACTTGACACCTAGGAAACATTTCTGTTTCTACAGTGCAGCTGCAAACTGTGTTCTGCATACCTACCCATATCATAAGATTATAAATGCAATCTTATTCTCCTAGAGGATAATAAAAAAACCAACAAGGTTGTTCATACATTTTATTAACATCCAAGTGATAACAACTCGCAACTACACATACACAATAGTTTCTTACATTTCTAAACGAGTTAATGCGCGAAGAGAAACAGATAATTATCAATTATAATTGACCTAATAAATCGTAAATAAATAAATAAAAGGTAAACGAGTGCATGATTAATGCAAAAATGCAAGTACCTAGGTAAACGTAGGTAAAGAGAACAAGAAGAATTTCAACAAATTGTATATATCTTTGTAGAGTTTGTTAGTTAAACAATTATATTTTTAATAATACACTGTCACAGCAACATAAATCACCTTGTATATCATTAGGATACACTTAAAACAATGACATTTTTAGTGGGAAGCCACATTGTTTTACCAAAAAATTACAGTAAAAAATGTTCAAATCTTTAGTTTTATTTACGAAATAAAAATACAGTCACTTCATACAATGTGGCCATAACTAAAGTCTACTTAGAATTAAAAATGTTTTAATTCGCTCAGCGAAAACATAGTTCTCTCACTATTAGAAATACTGAACTCAAAGTCACTAAACTAAGGATACATTCGAATTTAAACGCTAATGTGAAATTATTATACGAATAAGTTAGTAAATTTAAAGTACTTTTAATTACATTATTGCAATTCCAACTACAAACAACAATTACTTGGGTTGCGGCGAAAATAGACCAGTCAGTATTTTCAGTATTCTCTAGTCCAATCTATGATTCTATAAAGTTCAGTTGAATTACTTAAATGCATATATTTGATGTAAAATGCATAAAGAGATGACCTGTTTATATTGCTGCGGTGACTAGACTTTGAATTGTATTATATTATACTAAGGTT
Source organism: Sesia bembeciformis (assembly GCA_943735995.1). NCBI lineage: Eukaryota > Metazoa > Arthropoda > Insecta > Lepidoptera > Sesiidae > Sesia > Sesia bembeciformis. The sequence continues at coordinate 6,508,227 of OX031034.1, forward strand.
ATTTTATTCATAATAGTTTCCTTAATAGTATTTACTATAATGATTAATTTCGAAAGAAAATTTATCTATCTAAGAAATAAAGTGTATACCATACGGTGTATATAACTTTTACCTTTTCGTGTGTTCCGATCCATATTGGGCCAAAAACCACTTGTTAGGACTCAGTATGACATTATGTTCCATTATTCACAGATAAACCGGTCTAAAATTGTAGAAACAATTCAAGGTCGCTTATGCGAATAATTATTATTACAATTTCAGAAATAATACTAACTAATACCAACAAGAGAAAAACTTAAAGTAAACGCAATAAATACTTAAATGTAGTTATGAAATACTGAAACATTCCATTTGGTTACAAATGAAGCCGTTTATACTGGTGTAGACGCATGAGAAAACATAACACAAACGCATGACTCGAAACTTCAGAAAATAGCCCTTATCGTTCTATGACGTGCAACGGACTACCAACCTTAGAGTAGTAAACCAGTTTCTTTGCCGACCTTTGGCATAACTCTAAATGACCTTTGGCCTTTGTATTAGTGGCCCTCTTTGAGTTAAAACGCGCTCGACTGGCCAAAGCATAATTTAATTACATTACTGCAGTATTTCTAATTGTATTTGAATAATAAAAATCAAAATATAACAGATAAAAAAGTTAAAACAGTCAAACGATTCTAAAAACAGAATAGTTAAAACCGAATCGATTTAAAGCTGAACAGAGATAAAAATGTAATTTAACTGTTTTGTTGGTGCACATTACATTAAATCTTTACTGCGCCGGATTTCATTTTAAGTCAACTACTAATATGAACTCGACTTTTATAATATGCAACGTTTCGCACTAATAAAATTAAAGGACGTGTGACACTACGGTGAATGGCAACTCCATACATAATTTGATGACGCTACATTCAACATACAAAGCTAAATTAAAGGCCACCGTCATTATTGAATGTCGAAGACATACATTAAATTTGTCGCTATAAGTCGCTATAGATTAAATTTGTACTACTATTACATTAAAGAACATTGAAACACTACATGATTTGATCTAAGATTTAAATCGTTACACGCGCCCTTGCTAACTCGATACGATAAAAGATTACACAGGAAAATTTGTTACCAAATACCAATCTCTCATTAACAAGAGTACGTCATTAGCATTTGCTTATAAGCGATCGAACAAGTACGAACTTACATTTGCAGCTTATTATTAATATAGTCAATTGGCGCCTAGGTAGCACTAAAATCAAATATAACATTGAAGAAATAAAAAAATGTTCTTCCAGCTAAAGCAACGAAAAGCACAATAACTACAATACAATAAATATTCACTACAATAACTAGTTTGCAAATAACGTTTGTAATTACGCAAACGCTCGGTTAGCTCAATGCTTTATATATTTGAAATTTCAAATACATATATATATATATTTCCACCCACTGGCAATTTTAAGATATCATGTCACGAGTGTTACGATAAAGGGAGTAATATTTATTATTAAAATATAATTATAATACTTGATGATTAATGAAATACGTAATAAGCACAATGGTAACATGAAACATGATTGAACACTTTTAAGTTTTACCTTCGCACACATCAAAGTGAACAAACTGGATAATGGTGACAAACGGCGGTTATTTCACGTACCTAATTTAAAACACGGTTAAATTTTAAAATGTTTGAGGCAATGCCGCAGTGGAAGCAGGGAAGATAACAGAGAGAATAAAAGTACTATTCAAGGGTGAGCTCTGTGCCATCGGGACATGAGAGAGAGAACATTACTTTTCTTACGCCGTATCCATAGTAAGCGCGTGTCAAAGTAAGGTATGTGTATCTTTAGAGGTTTGAGGTCTCCAGTGTACTATAGTCGGATTTTTTATTCGAGTCAAGAATATGACATGTACAACAGTCAATAAAGTGTCATCTGCGGTACAAATTTCACGCTGTTTGACAGTTCTACATGTCATATGCCCGACTCGAATAAAAAATCCGACTATAGCAACAATGATCTATGTCTTTAGCGTTCTAATAAATTAGACTTATTACACACAGCGGGCTTATTTTACATATCTAGCTGACATTAGTGTTTGCTTGCACTCTGCTGACAATTTATCGCTAGCTATACTTTCATACACTTCCCGTAAGTGCTCAAAATCTTTTGCGGTTCACGCCGTGAAACTGTGGAACAAGCTTCCTGTACAAATTAGAAAATCCTCATCTGTGGCTTCTTTCAAGTATAATCTGTATAAACCTTTATGCTCCCATCCCGCTACTCTAAGTTAACTATCTATATGTATGTACGTATGTGTACGTATTTGTGTATGTATATATATATATATATATATATATATATATGTTTTTTGTTATATGTTGTAGCCGTTTTCAATGACATAACTCCATTCGGTTATTCGGTAGAAATAAGTCCACCTTTTTACTTATGGTACTTCGCCCTGCAGTGGAACGTTATAGGCTGATACAAGTACAAGTTGTACTTTTGGTAATACTGTAATGTCTTATTGTAACAATTCATTTTAAGTACAATAAAGAACAACAACAGGCTCAAGAAACGGTAACAACATTCTAAGTGTGTTTAAGAAAATACAATGGGCTAAATACAATGAATCCATATCCTCACCGTACTTGTAAAATACTCTTATTACAAACCAGCAAACATGATAAACCACAAGAGCCTTTTTTAAACCATACCATGTACTAAAACCATGTACAAGCATAACCATTACTAACAAGTACCTAACCCGCCTTCGTGACACGAAAGAACTACACACATACAAACAACCATTTGGAAATGGTTATTGTGCAGGTTTTTCTGACAGGATATCGCTACTATTGATAAAGTTTAGTATCGATATAATCTATCGACTAATGTCAAGAACTAGCCGAATTCCTGGATGGCACGAAGCTCGCGGCTGAATAATAAGTTGGTGTATTGTCATCGATACGTCTCCGTAACAAACTTATTAACATGTATTATCGGCTTTAAATTCATAAATGCGCTTAGTACATATTTCATCAAGGTCTAATCATACGTCTAATTACACATTTCCACACATAATTGTCTAATTAAATCAACCTCCATATAAGCTATACCTTTCGATTTACTTACAATTTGTGAGTGCGATTTATAATGGATACAAACTGAGATGTTTTATTTCTAGTAGCCGCCATTTTAGGTACATAAAGTATTAGGCAGCATAAAGAGATCAACTATCAATGCTAGTAAAATACTTTGATAATATTATAATAAATAAGGATGTCACAGTTGTATATTTCACACTTTTTATCGATATTTTTCTTTCAAAACAATATTACGATACAGCACAATGCTACATATAATTCGTCAAAAATTAAAAATCGCTGTGGAATGCAGCTTTTGAAAATCATACGGGATAAAAATTACTACTATTTTGCTTAAAATAGCTACTGATTTACACGTTATCTATTTAAATATACTGGAAAATGTCTTATTTAAATAGATAAATGTCTGGAAACTATTTAAATGTCCGCATATCATCTTGGTTTAAACTCTTAATACTGAAAAACCGGTACTAATATAGACTAAAGTATGTATCAAGAATTAGACAAAATAAGTCGCCATAATAGATGCCAATTCAATTTCATTTCGTACTTCATACCCTGATTTAAAGATCTAAACTTGCAAAAGTGTTTGTACATGTGTATTTGTATAGGCTACACGAAACAATTACTATTTATCACTGCAAATAAGAAGTAACTTCTAGGATTCTTTTCTGGAGTAAAAAAAATATTCTCCAGAGTAAAAATATTTTTAGTCTGGAGTAAAAAAATATGGTATTTGTCGCTTATATTATGCGTAATACGCTTGAATGGATGCCCGATTACAACACAGTGTAGTGAGTTTCAAATAACTTTACCTCTGAGATTATTATTAACTATGCAGAAGAAAGGCCATTCAAAAGACGAAGGTTATCTTCATACATGCAGTAGTACACAGTAAAAATACTTCCAATGTATTATTTCACCAGTAGAAAGAGATTCATCTTTACACCGTGTTAAGTACGACATTAATGTCGTGTCGTGTTTGCACACGAAATACGACAAATATTTTCATTTTTTCCGCGCGACACCAATAAACCAGCGTATCGTATTCGTATACACAACTATACAAAATCTCGCTTTTATTAATTTAGTTAACTAGTACATAAACACTCAAAAAATAATGGAGGTTTGTCCATACTGCGTGAATTTCTGCACAGATAAACATACCCTATTGGCCAATAGTTGTCGCACAAATACAAAATCTCTTTTGCAGCTCACTACAAATTTATTCAATAGGAGGCTAGGTAACGCCAGCCGTAAACATAAAGTTGTAGAACAAACCGCTTTATTCAAATATGAGCTAATCGATTCGATTAGTTTTAAAGAAAGAAATTCACTATTAAGAGGGCGTAAACTGTAAATACTTTTTATTAAACCCTATATAAAAAAATAAGTTACTCATTAAAGTAATATGAATTCAATCATTAGCAAAAGCAAAATGATTTCCATTGATCTTATTCGTCGATTCTATGTGGTTGTGAGTACGAAAACAGCACGCACGCACACAAACAAGTACTGACTTTTTTTTTTATGAACATAACTTATTTTTAAATCAAAGTCTTAGTATTATTAGTCAGTTTTAGCGTTATTTCAAGTGAAATCTGTCAAAAAAATATCCGCAACTTGATACCAGAGGTAAAGAGATATGAAATGAGTATATAAATAATTTAGATATTCTTAGGAACCGGCTCAATAGGTCTCACGTTAAATTTCTCTTCTGGCTTCCAACCCCATACAACTGGCATTGCAGTTTCGTAGTTGAAGGTATACATTTGGTTTTCCACGTGTTTTGCTATGTCCTTTGGCTCTGGATACACTGAAGCGAGACCTGGAAAGTACAAAGGAAATAATAGATAAACAGTTTTAGATACATTTAATCGATTCGGTAAATTTCGCAAATTCCCAAATACGAAGTGGCGGTGAACCACTTCGCTGTTACAGTTACAATACAGTCGAAACTGACATAAGATACTTATACCGAACGACTCTGCGCGCAAATCGAGCGGCCGTTTCCATAAATATATGAAAATTAAAATTGAGTTGAAATTGTCGTTGATTATGTAAGAAATAGAGATTAATACATACACGATAGTAAAAAAATACTTCATTAGTAACATTTGGGAAATCTAAATAGAATTTGCCGAAACGAATTAATATTCAGCAGATCATTAACAAAAAAAACTAGCTTAAGCAAGCTTCAAACGTTTATAAATAAGGAACTTAATCTAATGAGACTCGCTAGATAAGTGAATTTTATTTCATGATTACAACGAATAACGAGCTTTTCTATTTTTAAACAACTCCAATGACAATGTGCCCAAAGCATAAAATAAAAAAGTATATATTGGCGTACGAACAAAAACAACGTTTTATTGCGGTGCTCAAACTATGATCATGATGCTCTAAACCGAAACAATAAGATTGCATTACAACGTTATTTTTGACATTAGCTTCAGGTAACCGCCAATTGAAAAGTTGATAACGAGCTGCAAATGAATTTGGTAGTTGTTCGAACACCTAATTGACCAATATTTCAATACAATTAAAAAAAAATTACAGGGAAATGAAAACTAATTACTGAAAATAATTATGTAGATAAATGAGAAATTATTTTGTACTTTAGTATAAAATAAAATAACAAAAAGAAATACTAAAGTATTTTTGGGCTTGAAGCGAGATAAAGAAACACACCACTTTTTCCACACACAGGAGACACTGAAGCTTGCATTTAAATAAAAAATTTAAGAAATAATAAATATGTGAAATTATTTGCAAAGCCTAATTATATTATTAGAAAACAAATAAAACAAATAATTGTAAAAATAAAGACTTCCTTTATCATCAAAGATTTTTACAAAGACAATTTGAAGAGCCCATATAGCGTGAGGACTTTAGGATTCGGAAATTGATTTTGATACAGCATGTATAATTAATTTTCAATAAAATAGTCAAATACCTAAAATTTAATTCATATTCATTGTCTTCAAAGGTGCCGTATTTTTTGAAAAACATATTACGCTATATAAGCTAAAATATTACCTTCATCATAAGCCATTTTAGCAACTTCTATGGCGATTGCGAGAGAAACTTCCTTCAGTTCACTCAAAGATGGATAAATACGTCCGATACTTAGATCATTTTCACTCACGTAGTTAGCCAGTGTCTGTAAAATTACACATTATACAGGATTAAAAAATATATCTGAACATTGAATTTCTTTCGTGAAAAGTAACAACTTTATCTCTACAACTTTTCGAAAATGAGCACTTTTTTCATACAAACGACTCACTAGGCACCACATATAAACAGTCGGATAGTGACGCACAGATACCTCATTCCAATCCAATTTATCCAAAATGTAAGCAAACATGGTAGCCTGAGGTAATTGACACGGCCTTAAATTAATTAGCGAGGTGATAATAAGTACTGATATTTTTTTACAATCTGTAATTAGATTCATCAAGTCGGCAAGATTGCCCTGGATTTAAAGCTAAATGTTGTGATATTTCATTGATTTGGGTTTGTTTTCGGCAAATTGGATTGGAACGGACTTTAGGTATATAGGTATCCAATAGTAGCGATTTCATTAGTAGCTGTTTAAGCTCCTAATTAACTTTGGTAAAATTAAATTGACTTAATTATATTGATTATTGCTTGAAGGTTAGAATGCTTTGAATAATAATGCTGATTATTATTTATTAAATTGAAATAGAAATGTGACTTGGAATATTATGCATGTGAATGTATGTAAATGATGAGAAAAATGAATGGCTTCTTTATTATTATTCCCCTTATCCATGTTACATATAGTGTAAGTGTTACAGCATCCTCGGATACATCGGTCGAGCTCGGTTGCCTTCGGTAAAACATCGCTCACTTGCTCACGGAACGTACAGCAAAGCATAATCATTGTTTATACTTCATCAATTAAATCTTTTTAAATAAGTGTTCGTATTTATAGTAAATCAACGCCTTTTATTTGCACAATAAATAGATTCATTGTACAACACACAACAGTTAAGCTCTGGTTTCCTAGGATAGCGGTGCCGTCATATAGCGGCCGTAATACAGCGGTGAATGCCGCTACTAGAACGTTGTCTATGTAAACAAAATGGCGCGGTTTCCTAGAGAGCGGTAATTGACACCGTAATGTCAAAAAGCGGTGCCGTCATTTGCATGACGGCCGTCTTGTCGGTGTCGAATGGTTGCGAACGTTTTTCTTGATAGCGGTGAAGCCATTTTTTAATATATTGTATTGTTTTGACCAGACGAAGTACAAAATGAGTTCCAACTCCAACTGGAGCAGCGAGGACGACGAAATTTTAATAGATTTCGTACGTAATCATGAAGCTATTTATAATATAAAAAGTAAAGAATACAGAAAAACCCAGTTGAAACAGAATTTGTGGCGTGAAATTGGAGAAATTTTAAATAAAACAGGTTAGTACAATTTACTAAAGGTTTATAATTATCTATTTTCATTTCACATTACGGCCGTAACGGTGTTGGAACTTTCCACATATCGTCACCGTAAAGACAGCCGTCTTTTTGCGTCCGTTTTATTGCGTCCGTCAAGTGACGGCACCGCTATCCTAGGAAACCAGAGCTTAAGCGTGATTCCCTTGTTACATCTTACCCTGGCTGCAGTGAGGAACATGTTCTCAGGTATATGGTGTGTAGCAGTCGCTATGACCCCAAGCGCGATTCCGGGGAAAATGTAAGCGTTATTCCCCTGCCCCGTGTGGTATGTTTTGTTATTGTAATTCACTGGTGGGAATGGAGAACCCGATGCAAATACACAGCGGCCCTGAAAATAACATTGTTAATAATATATAGTAGCCGTATGACCTATATCGTCGCTATATGTCTTATCGAACTATGGTCGATTCCAATCCAATTTGTGCAAAATATAAACAAATATGGCGTCTAAGTAACTGACACGGCCTTAAATTAAATAGTGTGGTTACGTGTCCATAATTTTACTCATCGAGACAAATTCGCCCTAGATTTAAAGTCAAATAAATGTTGAGATATTTCATTGATTTCGATTTGTTTTCGGCAAATTGAATTGGAACGGACTATACATACATGATTTTTTAACCCTTTACTATTCTCTTTCATATTAGTGGCCCTTTTGGGGCAATATGCACTTAACTGGTCTATACAAGGAATATCCAATCTAAAATTTGACAAACAGCTATATGACTTCATTGGTTATTGAGCAGAACTCTGTCATTTAATACAATTGCAGAACAAAAATCTTTTTAAAAATGCAGCAAAAAAATTGTAATCAGAGGCTAAGAATGTAACGTCCCACTGAAGGGCACAGGCCTTCCCTATTAAAACGTCCCACTGTAGGGCACAGGCATCCCCTAGTAAATCACTGGGGGGGTTTCAGAGGGCCAATATTAATGGCGATTTTAAATAGTAAAACTTATTGTACGTAACTGTGTATCAATGAATTACAATAGGAAGATCATAATGCTCTTGAAAGCCAGCACGATCAGCATTGAGTGCAAGCTTCACCTTATAATAATATTCAACATAATTCCTCTGTCTGTTTGTAGGTAGTATTTGCGTGCAACATTTTCTTTACTGCCTAGATGTTTTCATTCGTTACAGAAGTCGCAGGACGGCCACTTCTCTCATCTTTTAAGGAAAATTTTCCGTTCTTAAATTGAGAAAGATCTAAAAATTGTTGCACGGAACGGTGCGAGGTTCCCAAAAACCGATACTAATCTAGCATTACACTCACTTTCATTTAAATTAAAATTGTATAACATCATTACACGAAAATGTTCTCCTTCCAATTCCACTGTTACAAAGATAGGCGCGCCAAATGCAATATAAAAGTGAACATTTATCAATTTTTTTAACATTTTCTTTTCTCGTTTTGACTAGATGGCTTTAAGAATTCGAATTTCAAATAAATGATGTTTTAAAAACGGTACTATTCTCTTTCAGAAAGCAGCGACGTTGACATCGAATGAGGTTGCTACCACGATACGCCAGCCAATGACAATGACATTATCGAGGCAATGACCGCTATTGCCTTGCTAAATGGCATGGAGTATAGCTGACGTTCCTAATTAATGGTTGCTTAAAATAGTAAAATTCCGCTAAAAATAAAAACATTGAGCTAATAAATATTTGATGCCAACCTATAATTTTTGCTACCATAGGGTATATTTTATAGATGAACAAATTGCTATATATTTTCTGTTCTTTTAAATAAATGCCTATACCCAGATACACATATGCACGTTGGATCCTCTAATATAACGTAAAAGCTGAAGCTGTTAAGTATCGAGAGTGGAATGGATTCTACCGGTTTTTACAATAAGTTTTTTTATGTTTATAACTTTTGATTTTTTGTTAAAATAATTTTATTTTTCGCTGGTACAGTTTTATATATTTTAAATTAGTTGACGTGATTCAGGTTTTGCGTTATTTAGGTAAGCATAATATAATAATATGCATTATTATAGTTACCTCCGTGTGTTCATAAGCATCTTGAGCTGTGCATTCCGCTTTACTCGTCGGATTGGACAGCGCAAAAATGATCGGTCGATCCGTATTTTGAGCCATTTGCTTCAACACGTTCGGTGTGAAGGCACCTCCGACGGTCGAGCACCCTGAAATGTAAACAATTGTTTAATACTAGCTATATCCGCCACTTCGTTCACTATACATTTTTTTTTTCTAATTTATTTGGGGGCTTTGATTCATATGCCCCATGTCAGCCCCATCGTAATCTAAACTACACAAACTCAAAAGAAAAAGGAGAACAACTTAAATAAAAATTAGCTACTAATAAAGATTCGAAAACCTGTACAGTAATTGGGCAGCTTTTGAGTTTAGTTCTGCTAAAATTCTGTTAAATTCAACTACATCCATTCTATTTAGGTTGAAATCCTCATTAGCACCTCTCTTTCGCCTTGGTTCCAGGCACATTCCACCAAACAAGTGTTGGATATGTTCAACCGTTCCGCACCTTTCACAGTTAGGAGAATCAATTTTTTTCATGAGAAATCCAAACTTATTAAGTGGCATGTGTCCAGATCTCAAGCTATACTTCGGTCGCGAAGCAGGAAGAATTTCGTACAATGACCATTGATTGTGCCTACTGCCAGTGGTCAAACACATTTTTAGATAAAGTGCAAATCTATAAAATATTGCCAAGTAGTAAAGAGTTTGAATAAATATAATATCCTGTATTAAAATAAAAATATATATGCATAATATTGTGTAGGTAATGGGTGTGTACGTACATTTATGTATACCTACCTATTTATAGAATAACGGGTTTCGAGTTTAGCATGGTTTAGAACTGACAAATCGACAGCAGTATCGTTACTAAAGTGGGTACCTATATAGCGTTTGGTAGAAAAAAAAACAAGTATTTGCACTAAATAAATTATTTAATTATAATCAGTTTCTGCTTCTGTGTCTGAGGAACTGTCAGATGTCTCGCCTGTTACATTTACTATGAAGGAATCAATCGTTTTATCTATTTCATTATCCAGGCTGTTTCAAGTCTTCTTGGAGTAGTTTTTTCACATCTGCCATCTTGAATATAGTATTTTTTCTTGGCACACATCCATTGATTTCTGCCCAGACTAGTTCTATTGCATTAAGCTTGCAGTGGTAAGGAGGTAATCTTAATACCTTCACGCTAACTGCTTTCGCGATTTTGTCAATCACGGACAATTGATATTGGCTTTATACCTTTCCCTTTTTTCAATAATTGAACTATTGTTTCATAGTCCTCAAAAAAAAATTTCCTTCGGGACAGCCACTGTTGGATGTCATGTTTATTCCAGCTCGTTACTGGGATTTTCTCCTGGCATCTTGAGTGATAGCTGGAATTATCCATAACTACTACTGAGTTTAGCTCAGGTCTACGTAGCATTTCTTGAAACAATTTTTTTATTCTCCAATTCTCAGCATTCATTGACTTGAATGCTAGATTCGATTAGAATACCTTTAGATTCGAAGACCAATTCAGATTCCGGCACGAATTCTTTTTCACCTCATATCTGCAGTACAATTAGCGGGTTTCCTTTGGAAGTTGTGTTCTTAGCACCACCCATTGACACACCCTGTAAAAATGCCTATTAGCGTGAATGTACGGTAGTGTCTTCCCACACTTTGCCTACAGTGTGTCCGGAAAAGAAATTTCATTATTCTTATATTCTACAATTTCATATTATACTTATATTATGCACACACAAAAACATAGGCATATTTTTATATAAGAACGAGGACAGGTAGATATCAAAATATATGTCTTACCTGCATTCACCTAAATTTCATCCAAATAATATATTGGTTGTCCGTGTAGTCGGTAAGTTTTCATATTTTTAAAATATTTTATATGGCATAATGCTATATCATCTCTGTCGATTAAACCGTTGTTCCTCCCTCTTTTGACGTATTTCAAATTTAAATGTTTCAATATTTTTTTTAGCGATGTTAGGTACAATTTCGGTATAGATTCGTCGGCATTTACGACAAGGAGCACCTTTTCAGTCGTTGGTAACTCTCCTTTTAAATAAAAACTGTGCACAATTTTTCTTATGCACGACTTATCAAAGTCACCTATATTCTCTGTGATTGATAGACGCTTGTTCGATGATGCCACAGGCTTAACTGTATCGGTTTCGAGGTATTCTTTTAAAACTCTGTATACGGTTGATCTCGATATGCACAATATTTCGGCTGTTTTCCCCTTCATATCTTGTTTTGAAGGATATTTATCAGCAGACCAGGTTTCGTTTACGTATTTAAATACGTTAATTATCATTAGCTTCTCACTTTCGCTAAAGTTAGACATTTTTCGTTTCTTCCGCGGAGACACAAACTCCTTGAATGGACGAGATGTAGACAGAGTTGGTTCCATTTCGTAACAGTAATCACAAAGTAACAGAACTGCAAAAAAACTTGACAATGAGTAACGTAAAACTATTTAATTGAGTCCGAGAACTGAGTGATCACGAGCGCATCCCAATACAGAATGTCGTTAGGCGCCCGCTAAAAGGTAATCGCAATCCGTTTTCAAATAACGACCACGACCGAGAGCGCCCGAGTACTCGAAGGACAATGACAAAACAAACAAAAGAACACGTGCACAAGAACACACCGTATTATTATGAGAAAAAGATTGCAATCTGTGATGACGGCGGTCACTGCATCTGTGCGAGCGCGACGGCAATATATTAGTGCGCGAGAGACAGAGACAAGTAATGACAAAGAAAAACGACACAAACTATTTTTATTCTTCAATATAGCCTCCATCTATTTGAACACACTTTTCGGATCATTTAATTAGCATTTCTACCCCAGTATAGAAATAGTCAGAAGTTTTGTCTTCAAAATGGGCGAAAACTGCAACGGTCACTTCAATCATCTGTGGAAAATCGTCTACCCCTAAGTCCGTTTTGAGTTTTGATAACAAATAGTAATCACTGGGAGCCAGGTCAGGACTATAGGGTGGGTGGCGATTTTTCGTAAAGTCACACTTTGAAACAGCAGCTTTCACAACTGCGACGGCGTGGACAGGTGAATGTCATGGAGAAGCCGCACACCGTTGCTTAGTTTTCCACGACGTTTTTGCTTGATTGCTTCACGTAATTGCTCTATAAGGTTAGCATAATAGTTTCCAGTCACCGTAGTATTACGTTCTTTTATGTCTATAAGCAATATTCCTTGACAATCCCAGAATATCGAAGCCATAATCGTTTTGGTGGACCCAGTCACCTTTGCCTTTCTAGGCGCCAGTGCTTCACCAGAACGCCACTCCATCAACTCCCTTTTCTCTTTCAAAAGGGAGTTATAGTAAAGAACCATAGTTTCATCCCGAGTAACAATTGACTCCAAAAAATCGTTCCATTTTCTCTGAAAGGCGTCTAAAATTTCCTTAGAGCACGCTACTCGTTCACTTCGCAGTACACTTGAAAGAAGTTTGTTTTGGCACCCAGCTCACACTAACTTTATTCATATGAAGATGTTCACGAAGAATCCTAAGGACTGTAATTTTTGAAAGCCCTGTTCCCGCCGCTATTTCTTTCGTCTTTAGCGGTCGGTCGCTCCGAACTTCTTCTTCCACTAATTTGATGTTTTTTGGAGTGAGTACCTCAACTGGTCGACCGGAGCGAGGTTCGTTATCGATAGACTCTAGTCCTAAACGAAATTGCTTACAGCAATCTTTGACGGTAGAAAATGATGGAGAAGAATCTCCGTACACTTTGTCCAACCATTATTTGATATTGGCCGGGCAAACACGTCCTTTTGTGCGGAACTCAATCACGGAACGAAATTCCACTTTAAACATTTTAAAGTTTTTGCGACTTCCTGTTTTTCTAAGAGTCGTGGAATCAAAACTAATGAAGGGTAGATCTCTAAAAATTATACACAAATTAGCAGGATAAATGACAATTACAATAAAGTATAATTTGTTTTTTTTATACAACTAGAAATATGTCGTCAGGGCAGAAACATTTGGACGTCTCTGGTATCTTTAACAATATCGATAAGTGTAAGCTTGTCGAATGTAAGCTGGCCGAGTTAGATGCGCTTTCAAAGAACTCTCACATAAGATTGGTGTGAAAAGTATCACCATGTTTCGGAAGCGAGTAATTTGGCCAAGCTAGTTTTTCATTCACATTCCATCGATTAAGATGTATAATGGGAGAACGTAATCCCCAAGTCTCAATTTATTTCATATTACTATTTTATACAATGATAAATATATTATACGTAATAGACGTTATAAAATTTTAAACATGATACTCATGGGAACTTTTAATGCATCCAATGGTTTTTGTGTGATGTCAGAAACCGCCAACTACACTATTGCTATACCATAATCGCAGGCTATATCCCTCCACTGCTGGATATTGGCTTCTCCGAAAGCTCACAACTACACATTATCTTCTGCTTTTCTCATCCACCCACTACTGGCGCATTTGATTGTGTCGCGAACGGGAGGTTTGAGAATGGAGTGTGAAAATGGAGCGTTTTGAGAAAGGGACGTTTTGCGATAGGGACACCCCATGGATTATCGGACCTACGGTAGATATGACCTACACATTGCCTCTACAGGAATTCGATTCTATGAGCTGTCAATGACTATGTAGGGGTTCCAAAAAATGTTGGAGGGATGCGGAATGAAGATGGAGGAGAAAATTATCTAAGCTAAAATCGTTAACTTTGTTATGAAACAATAATCTCTGTTCCTACAGCTCTTAGGTCTCTTCGTGTCGGATTTTATACCGTTAAGAAACTCCGAGTAAAGCTGATGTTTCTATAGCAAAGCAACTTTGTACTTTTGGATCAGGCCTTCCATCAAAGATCACTTTTAAGCACTGTACGTCATAACTGGCAAACGGTCTGTTTGAAGATTTTCAACTTCAAATATAGTAGTATAAACGATAAGAAGAACTGACGCACTATTCCAAAAATGAGATCAATGCATCTGCAGTTAGTAATTACCCTTCAAAATAGCCTACAAATACTTACCAATGAGGATGCTCGGTTTAATTTTAGTAACGCACTTCTCGAAGTCCTTCTCTGGCTCAATGTCTTTCCCAAAGGCGGAAGCATGCTCGGGCACTCCGCCTTGTCGTCTTGTGGACAGCAAACCGTCCACATCGAACATGTACACGCGGTCTCGTGCTTGTTTCTCGCTTAGACCCTCTTGCATCATGGCGGCCACTGTTAGATTAGCTATGCCGTTTGATGCCTGGAGTTTAGAAATAATTTGTTTTATTGAAGGCAGGAGACGAGTAGATACTTTTGCAAGAGAAAGTGCACGCTGCAATTTCACAGCCGCTGGGCGCATTCGACTAGCCAAATTACCCTTCTCTCACAGAACACTACCTATGCTATTCCATTTCTACCCTATCCCATTCCCCCAATGTACGTACGAGTGTGGGTAGTAAGATTTGCCAGAACCCATTCCCATTACATCCTATTCGATCGACTGAAGAGTTTAATGAAATAAAAGTAACTCCTTATTCCATACTCTTGACTCGCCATCCTAACCCATCCTCCCCACAGGAGAATAGGGAGGTGTAATGGGATAAGGAAAACTCCTTGTCCTATTCCTAATCCTCATTGTCCCAACCCTTTCCCCAAATCCATTATCACTTCTCCAAAGGTAGGCAGGACATCCGGGAGCGTGCCAACGTTTGTCATTTGAACTAATGTTGACATGTATCGCGGATATCAATAAGCGACAGTATCTATGTAGGTCTGTTGGCTGTCTGCTCATCTTCCGCATTCTTTACAAAAAAAAAACCTAATATAACGTATAAGGGGATAACGTATTTCATGTACATTTCGCAATACATCCTAAGACAATAATTCCATTGAAGCGCAAAAGCAAGATTATCAAATAGTAGGTATAAATTAAATTAGAATCAGTACAAACAAAACCAATGGTATAGTGTAAAAAATTCCATTGATTTGAAATTAGCTACATAAGCCGGAATATTGAGAGTTCTACGATGCCTTTAGGGATTAAATGGTCTATATGGTAATCATTGAATGCAGTTTTTCATAACTCTAAAATCATCTCCATAGTTCTTAGAACAAATTCCTGTATTACTAATAATTTCAGATTTTTCCATACTGAGCTGTCTCAAAAAAGATCCTGTATAATAATAACAATATGTAAAGGACCAGCATTAAGAAAAAAATAAGTCATTATACTTACAGAACCAGCACCAAGAAACAAATACAGGTTTTCACTAAGTTTCCTCTTAGTGACTCTGACGGCTGCAAACAATCCCGCGACGGCTACACTGGCCGTTCCTTGTATGTCGTCGTTGAAGGTACAGTACTTATGTCGGTATTTCTTTAGTAAACGACCAGCGTTTACTAGGGCAAAATCTTCAAACTGCAAAGAGAAATATATACATAACTAACGGTGCCAGCGATTTCGTTCGCGTGAACTTTTGATTCCTGTATGAACTTCATAATTTATCTGAAGAAAAAGTACCCTCCCTAAATGTTAACCCAACATATAAGAATAACATACAACACAACCATGCCAAGTTTCATTAAAATCCGTCCACCGGTTTTTGCGTAATGCTCGTTCACACAGAGACAGAGTCGGATACCTATATGGTTTTATCAATCGATTGAGGTAGATCGTGTTATCGCGTATTTTTGCCCAACTTCAATTTGCACATTTCAATCCCACAGCCGCACTGATTTGATCCCTTTCTTACTCTTGACTGACCAAGTTATCCCACTTTCTCACAAAAGTTTACCATAAAATGTATTACATTTGTAATTCCTATTAACTATATCCTATTCCCCCAATGTATACACACGTGTTGCCGTAGTTTCATTCCATCCTGATTTGAATTTGAAGAAAGGGTTAAGAAAATGGATCCCATTTTCTTAACCCCTTCTTCAAATTCATTCCTAAATCTCAAAAGGTAGGCAGCGCATCCAAGGTCGTGCTAACGTTTATCGGACTGATATTGACATGTATCGCGAACGTCTATGGACGATAATATCCACTAACTACCAGGTGGACTATCTGCTCGTCTGCCACAGTATATAAAAGAAAATAGCGACTAGCAACACCATGTGCCCGATGTCTTATAGTTATTTAGATTAGTTAATGTAATTTGATTTTCATTACTGGTAAAATTACTGGTTCGTTAGTCTTGTTTTAAACTTCGCGTGGCAAGATTTGTAGTTAAATCGTGTATTTAAACGGTAATAATGTCAATTTAAATGCGGACGTGGCCTTCATTTCATAGTATAATGTGACATATATGACAGCTACATATGATAAACGTGATCATAGATAAAAGAAATAATGACAAGTTATATATTATAGTGGTGTGTGGTATGGGCTGGCTATAGAATACCACCACACCATCCCTTCCCGCGGGTATCGTAAGGAATAACTAAGGGATAACAAAGCGGTTACCACAAGCCCTAAGGAACTACACCACCTCTAAAAGTGGTGTAAACTCTAAAAACTCGCCAACCCGCTTGGGCAGCGTGGCGTTTTAAAGCCATACATCTCTTGGGCACAGGGCTATGAGCATGAGGAGGCCTGTGCCCAGCGGTACATACTGAAAGGACTGGTTGCATATATTATAAGTGTAGATTTTTTCTAACCGCCAAGGTCAATACAGCGTGTGAGAGAACCAACTATCGAATGGCACACGTTTTCAACTAGTCGGAGAGGCTTGGAGTCCCGACAAACATGTAACTTAGAATGTTTTAGTAGGCGTTGTCGAGCACATTATAACAAATCACTCAAGGCAGACTTCCAAAACTTGCAAAATCGCTTTTTGATAATCTAAATAAGGTACATATTTTTTATACATGTAGCATATACCTTAAATTATATTTTCGCATGTTTTGGAATTCGGCCCAATATGATACTTTATGCGTTTTGTGTATGTACGTCTATGGAGAAGATACTTCCAAAACTTTAACTTTTTAATTTTGTCCGTATGTCTATTACCGTATGACGGAACAACCTGATAAGACTTCTCAGATTTTATTAACAGATAATTTAACTTAGAATACAAGCTGTTATCCTTTCTGATAGAAAGGTCCGGAAGATACTAGACAAAACTGAATTTATTGCCTCACTGACTACACAAAATTGAATTTCACTGCAAGTAGAGCCCCTGAAGACTTGTGAGTTCATGAAAATGATCCTTATTTGTGATAGCATAATTGTATGTAGTCATAAGTTACATTCATAAAGTTTTCATTCATTTATCTACGGTCCTTTTTCATTTAGTTGCAAGTAAACAGCTCAAGCTTCGGCTCGAGGTCTGTACGCATAACTCGAGTCCGGGATTCGAACCTCCAATGAGTCTTACGACTCAAAAATCTTGAGCTTTTTAACAATACCAATCCTTACTTGTAACAGTGTGTTCTGTCCATATCTCTTCACGCAGGCCTCCATAAATTCATCAATGAAATCGTCATATTCCTTGCCTCGAATACGCTTCTGTCGTAAACCTATGTACAACGGGTCTTCTAAAAGATCCTGCAAAAATACACCTTACGTTAAAACGATAAGAATCACATTTGTTTTTAAAATGTTTAACAAACAATGCAATAGAAAATATATTTAATGCTACAGGAATGAGATTTATTTTCGCTTGTAGATAATTTAAAAACATTGCAAAGAGGGCACGAAGCGTCAACGAGGATAAGCTAAATTATACCGTTGGGTGATACAACGGTTGATTGATGACAAAATTGTTTAAAGGGCGAATTCTAGTGTACTCTTTTAACTTCTTAATTTTTTGACCGCCGAATCTCATTCAGTAATCGCTATTCAAACGCCAAGCCTTTCCAATGAAAAAACACTCCCTAGGATTAAAGGTGGAAATTGAAGTTATAAAATAATATGCATATGAATTGATGTCGATGATGAATACAGCCTAGAAAAACACCTATTTACATACATTTGTCAGAAACATAGCTTAAATTGTCTACTTTATCTAGCTATGACGGATGTATCTGTCATTTCGACCTATAGAACGGATAGGTCGTTGGTGGTCAAAAGTTTAATCTGTTGAGTATCTATACTTCTTCTATAGGTTTGCAGGCTTATAGTACTTTTATTATTACTACTTACTATAAAGTCTCTGAAAGTCGTCTGGATATTCAAGCTAAACTCAAAAAGTATTCAACGGATTTTAATAAATAGATTTTATAAAAAATATAATTGAGGAAAGGCTTTCACATAAAGTGGTCGCTTTGATCGACAGACTGTGGGAAAGAACCCGAAAACAGAACATAAAAAAATGGATTTGTTGGCTAGCAACTAACACATAGCAAGAAATATAAGGTTATATAATCAGTATCGCTGAGGTTTCAATTAAATAAATACGCGGTAATTTACATCGGCCGTGGTTAGCATAGCTATATATAAATTCCTTTGTAAGAGTTATTACATTCAGTTAAACCACAATATCCATCGTAAAACAACAAATTATAAAATACTAGTGACCCGCCCTCGCTTCGCTTCGGTTTATAAAAGATTTTTTTATCAATTTTTTTTTTCAAATTTTTAAAATAAATATAGCCTATATTAGACACGGATAATGTAGCTTCCCATTTGTGAAAGAATTTTTGAAATCGATTCCGTAGTTCCAGAGATTACCCCCAACATATAAACACACAATTTTACCTCTTTATTATATTATATAGTATAGATTAACACTATATTAATCATTATTAAACTTAAACTTTAATAGTAATAACTATGAAGTTTATTAGACTATCACAATTTACACATTTAAAACGCCTAATACACAATTTTTACAATAATCAAACAAAAACTCACTTCTCATACGTCGTTCACTACACATACTAGTACATAAGGCAAAGGGATAGTTCCGATTACGAAACCTTTCCATTTTGCAAGAAATAAAATAGTAGGAGTAAACAAACAGTATATATGTATAATATTGATAAAAATATAGTTACCTATAAATAGTTCATAAATAATATACATACAGTATAAAATACCCACCACATAAAATATAACTTCGGTAATACTTTTTTTAGTAGTCATATGAAATGGCTATTAGTTTTTACCTGATTGTCAGTCCCGACGTCTAACGTGATGGGTAGACACTGATGCGGCTTTATTCCCGCCAATGCCGTGTACAATGAGAGTTTCCCGACAGGAATGCCCATGCCATACGCGCCCAAGTCACCCAAACCCAGAATCCTCTCGCCGTCCGTGAACACTATAGCTCGGACGTCTGGTTCGGGCCTAAAATTACACAATACCACTTACATATTTGGCTTTTACTTACATTTAAATGTCTTCAAAGGGCTTAGTGAAAGTTATTTTCGCTTTGCAAACCTTACTACTATAGCGTATCATTAAGTGTCTTTCCTGCATACGATTTGGAGGGGAAGGGAGCACACTACAAAATCCCATAGCCGCTGAGCGCACACGACTGGTCGCGTTCACCCTCTCACAGAAAACTACCCCAAAATGTATAAGTGAGACTTGCCCATTCCAAAGCCCATTCCCGTCCTATATTATCTTATCCCTCCCCATTTTCCTAACTGTTTCTCCAAATTCATTCTTAAATCTCCAAATATGGGCAACGCATCCAAGGACGTGCCAATGTTCGTCATTCTGGATTAATTTTGGCATGTACGACGGAATATCCATGGGCAACAGAATCCATCGTCAAATGGGCTGTCTGCTCGTCTGCCATCTTCTGTCTATAAAAATAAAAGATTTCTTATCAATATGTCCGCTAGAGGCGCTGTTTAAATCACATCCACACTAATATTATAAATCCGAAAGTGTGTTTCCCTCTCTGTCTGTTTAAATCACTAAACTACTGAGCCGATTTAAATAAAATTTTACAGAAAGGTATATACTTTTAAACCCGGGTGGTTTATCCCAGGGGGGGGGGGGCAATTAGTTTTAAAGCAAAATCCATGTGGACGAAGTCATAGATAAAGACTAGTTCTATGTACCAAAAAATATGAGCCAAAGGCGACAGTAGGAATTAAAAATGAGACCAACCAAGGTTACAGTTTGTTTAGTGCAAGTAGGTAAAACAACTTTTATCAAGAAGGTATGCGGATTTTACTACACGAATAGAGGCGCTGATGAAGTTGGCGTGCCTATTGTCGGAGATGCTTGTAATTAGTCTTGTAATTGAAGTTAGGTGAGTTTGGAAGGGAATGGAGAAAACCTTTGCCCAGCAATAGGACAAATAAAGACATGTTAATGTCGATAAATGAAATCGAGACTAACTTTTTTCAGAAAGAAAAAATAGTTAAATAAAATTCAAGGAATTTTAATTAGCATTGAATGTGTTGCAGTATTCTGAAAATGATATGTGCCAAGGCATACAAGTTCCTTGAAAAGAATAATAATAATAAAAATGGTTTTTCTATCAAAAATTTAATAAAAAAAGACTTCTTTCATATCGATAGCTACTACGAATACAATACGAAACACAAGTTACAAAATAACTATGAAGCACTTACCAATTTTTGAGGATATTGAACACGTGACCTTTATCGTTAATGGTAATGAATAGACCTCTAGGCCTCCTGTATATGAGTCCAAACCTCTGACAGGCCAAACCAACGGTGGGGGTGTATACGATAGGGAGAAATTTCTCAATATTCTCCGATAGAAGTCTGAAGAACAGCTTTTCATTTCTGTCCTGCAATAATTCAATGCCGCTGTAAATAAAACCCTTCTAATTATAATTATAAGGACAAGGATATGGCAACTTGGAAATTCCAAATTTGCGAGTGAAAATAATAAATATTGAAAAACTCACTGCGTGACTACAAGAGATTAGCTTAGTCTGTAGTATACATATACATAATATTAAGGTCATGAATGATGTGTACTCGTATGAAGAAAATATCAATTGAAGGTAAAGAGCATAATTGCTTGATCCTATTCATGAAAATAAGAAGTAACAAGCATATAAATGACATTACATTTAATCTGATAAAATTGACAATGAAATCTTGTCCTTTATTCAATATTAAGGACCAATATAAAAAAAAGGAGCTATTCGTTAAAAAAAAGGTATAATCAAACATAATGGTTAGGAGTATGACGTTTAAACTTTCGTTTTCTTTCATAAATACTGGCCCCTATTGACGCAAAAATGGCTTAACGAGTTAAATTTCGAAATGTTATTAGAGAATCGTGTGTCGTATAGTAGCAGCGATAACGTGCAATAAAATATGTGAAACTATTAAATATGCACCCAAGTGTAAATAGTCTTCCATATACGTACGTATTATATAATGTATGCAAAGTAACTGTGCTATAAATTCAATATAAATAGTACTCATAGGCTCAAATATACACCTATCAAGTGAAGACGATCCAAATGTAGCCTTTAAAAAAATACTTTGAACTGATGCATTAACTGAGGCACTATATATTATTAAAAATCCATACAACAATTAAATATAACATCTATAACTTAAATAACCCATACAATGCCATTACCGATTGTCATTTGAACCTTCACCGTTCATCATACTTCAATGTTATCGACGATTTAGTGAATCAGATATATTTATTTAGTTAACAAATACAGACTCAAACCTGTATTTGTTACCATGTTAGTCCTATGTATGAGTAACAGATTTCGAACATTCCTTTAGTACTCACATGTTAAGGAGTGGTCTCAACGGAAGAGTTACACGTCGCGGACCTATCTCTAACCCAGACATTAAAAACAATGCTAATTACTAGCATTTGCATCCTACTCCTTAGATAAATATAACTCGGAACATGCGTGATACGTAACGCGCCTACGATTGCAAAACTCTTCCGTGGAGGTGGGCCGATTTTAAAGAAACGTTCGAAATGCAATATAACTATTTCTGCAAGGATTTATTTAATGTTTTCTTTAACAAAAGAACACTGAAAATGGACAAAAATAAAATATACAGTGGATCCGGTTAGCTCTATCCACCATGACCATTTAACCCTTAAAGACATGTGGAATGAAGTACCTTTATCATGTTTAGTCACCTGTAACTCGACGAGATAGAGGTATTTGTTGAGGTTCTCCTCGTATCTGTCTATGGATATTCTACAGATTTCCAACTGCTCCTCTTGGGTTTTGAACTTTGCGGCCAACAAGCCGTGAATGCCGAGTGCTTGACGCTCTTCTAGTGTAAATGCGAGACCCTAAAAATGTATATAACAATTAAATGCACTGAAGAATATTACCTTCATATAGTATATAATTGTTTTCACCGATCTAAACATTAACTTAAAGTATCGTATTTCAACTATTAAGAAACCAAAAGCATAGTATTCTAGATTTATTTATTATACTCGTATCTCGGCTAAACTAGGCAAGACAACCTGCCTCACCTGAATAACAATTATTATACAATACACACCACTAGCCTAATTATCTACTTTACCACTATGGCAAGACATAAAGAGCATTGCACTCAAAGCGGATTCAAAGATCATTCGCGTTCTATAGCTCTGATGACCTTTGTCCGCAGGTCGTAAAACAAGCTTTTGCGAACGTTACTTCAATATTGTTGGAGTTAAGCAGATCTGGTACGATAATATCAATGCTCTTTAAACTAAGAACAAACTGCAGATTTGCTTCCCTACTTTTTGTAACAGAGAACTGACCATTAAAAATGATAGCACATTATTCAAGGTCAGTTTTGTGTTCAAATCGATGTCAATCCTTTAAATGCCTATGGCAATAAAAAACAAAGCCTCGTTGAGTGTACAGCGTCAGTTGCTATAGTTTTGCAAATCACTTGGACCGTTTTCCACTTAAGCCATTGCTGTAATCCAAAACCAGCGTTAGCTGATTGTCAGTATCAAAATCAACCAAATTAGCTCTAATTCCAGTTCTCCACATCTGCATAAATTTTCATTTGGACTGCTACAAAACAAAGGCGGCTCACAATGAGAGAATATGCATGATTGTATTGCCCAGAAAATTTATTGTAAATTCAGCGCCAACGCTATAAAATTAATCATATACATATCTGCAATATTAACGTATGTATAATGTTATAGAATCCAGTTAAAGGAAAATACTTAGGAAATTCCACCATGTCACGAGTTTGGTAAATGCGTAAATTCCACAAAAGAGTAGGTACGCAATTAAACGACCGATCCATAATGGTTCATATTTCATGGCGCAGCTATTCATTGAGGCACACTACGTAAGAGTAAAGCAAGACTAAGTGAATAGCCTAAGCAAACAGTCAGGGAATGACAAAGTTGTTCATAGGAATGTGTAGAGGAAATTCTAAAGAGACGAGGTAGGTGCAGAGACTGCAATAAATTGCAATGTTCTTTTGAAACCAAAAGCAAAATATGATCAAGGGTTGTCCAATCACCCGCTACTGATGTAGCCCACACTTGAAGGAGGTCTTAAAATATAGAAGGTTGCTTATAATGAAACAAGCAGTGATCCAATCAGTGATCAATCGCTAATATGGTGTATCATCGGCAATGGTCGTCACATGAATTGAGATGTATTAGTTGAAAGCAAACGTCGCTCTATGTAAATTTCTAAATGAACATACCTGTAAATAAACAACACTCAATCCTTGCTAATGGATATACCAGCTGTGTCCGCCGCTTCGCCCGCGTGGAATTCGGTTATCGCGGTAAATACCCTAAATCCGTACCTGGAAAGTACCCTATATCCGTCCCTGGGTTTCGATCTATCTCCGTACCAAATTTCATCAAAATCAGTGGTTTAGCCGTGAAAAGGTCAGACAGAGTCACTTTTTCGTATTTATAATATTAGTAGTATAGATATCCGTAACCGTGAAAAGAAATTTCCGCGACGATGTTTAAAGGTAGGTACATATATAAATATATACTCGTATTGATAAGGATATAAGCTCTCTTTTTACTTGAATGGACACTCACTACTACAAGCAAGGCAGACGCGTGCTCGTGGGTTGTAAAGCGCGCTAAAAACACACGCTTTTACACACGATCCGATCTGATCACCCGATGAGAGTGATAGCGCCATAAATAAGATAAGGATACTATTACAGCGTTCCCTTTCTTTCGGGTGATCAGATCGGATCGTGTGTAGCGCGCGTAAAAGATCTAGAACCAGGGGTTCCCAAGCTTTCTCAAACACCATTTAAACCGTTGACCCCCCCCGGTAATTTACTTTACTTACTCAAACTAATAAATTTGTACTGTGCTTGATATTAAATATTTCACTAGTTGTAGGAGTAGTTTTATTCACTTGTTATTGATGATTGACAAAGGGGTATGGAAAATGGCATTATTATGTGCAACATTTAATACGGAAACTTGCACTACCTAGAAAAAAGTAAAGAAAAGAAAAATGAACTTTTTTTTTTAATTTTAACTAATGAAATACTTAAAATGCAAATTCTAAATAATTACAAAAAATAAAATGACTATTATTATTAAATATAAAATTAAGTGAAAAAATAATCATATTAAAACAGAATTTAAAATATTCATGCCCGCACTGCACTTGCGTTGCTACGTTCGATAAGACAATGCACAAACATGTTTTTACTACGTGTTATTTCATGCATTCTTACTGTCATGCATTTCCTGTCTCTTTTTATGGTGTGCATAGAGATAAAAATCTTAGAAATACCTATTACCTATTAGAATCATATATATTTTGAACTAACAAATTAATAGCAGTGGTAAGGGGTCAATTTTTAGCTTTCGTCGACCCCCAATTTTTTTTATTAAAACTATCGACCTTAAGAAAGTTCAAATTGATCCCAGCGGGTCGATATCGACCACTTTGGGAAAGACTGATCTATACAAAAAATACCAGTCGATGTTTCTTGAGATGTAGATAGGTATACTTACGCAAGCACATAAATGACTCAGACATAAAACTAAACATACATATTCACGGTTTCGAATAAAAGGGGATTCCCGCGGTGTTATCGATTTATTTTAGGTGACTTCTTAAAGTTAATCATCAAACTAATCTGGCGTTGAGATATTTGAAGGGGATTCCTGTAATGTTATCTATTTCCTGTGAATAACACTGAATACCATAACCTTTAAGGCATTCGTCATATTTCTTATAGACATCTCCAAGTAATGGATGCTCTGATCAATCACTGCCTCTTTGTTATACATAGTTAAATAAATTATTCTATATCTTCGTTTTTCTGAAATTATCAGACCAATTTAGTATTTCGCTTCTTTTATTGCGGACAAGTAAGAATTAAAAAGCTTGCCTTATTAAGGCGCGGGTCCCTCAGATGGTCAATACCTCTCACTACATTCGGACATATTATGTCCCCGGTGACCTCGTGGTGTTCCCGGCATGGTATGGAGGGTTCAAAAAACGCTGGGCATTTTGTAAGCGCATATGCAAGCGCTCGATTCGGTATTGCCGTGTTTGTGCCACATCTGTAACAAAATGTATGAATTAATAAGATAATTAAATAACAGTAATATTCCAGAAAGCTGTCAGTTTCGTATGGAAGCTGAGCAACACTGCGAGAATAGATGGGATCTCTGGCAAAATTCCATCCCATCATCGAAAGTTTAGTTTCACTACTTTTCAGTAAGCTGTAGTACGCCCAGAAGACTTCGATTTCTGGAGGAGAAGCTCCAACGCAAAATTGTCGCTCCGTTAGATTAATTGTAGAAAAGAGACCGATGAAAGAAGAATAAAGCTGTCCCCACAGTGTTTCGTCGAGAACATGTTACTTGGACAAAGTTATTTTTAGATTTATTTCCATCAATTTTATATTTTCTTAAGTGCAATCATAAAAATATATAATAAAATAGATTTATTTATATAAAATAATCTAACCTTGAAGAGATGAACGTGTACAAAATAAAAAAAATATGGAGTAAGTATAAAACTTTTATTAAAAAATCTTCTTTGGTTCTGCAGAATCTAATTCTTCATAAACTATTTGATTATCGACTCTTGTACATGTAGGTACATACGTGTGTATAAAGGTAGCGGCTCGGAACTATCGAGCAATTCTAAAACATTGGAATAGATTTTTGTTATAGAAGTTATAGCTGCTAGCCTTTCTTTTTTACCCTGAGAACCTAATGATTGTTAATGATTGTTCCACAGCAAAGTTTGTTTCTTCCGAAAAGATATCTTGTACCTACTCGGCTCTTTTGGTTTTGTTTTGTTACTAGCAGTTTTAAAACTTACAACAGGTCCACCAGACGCGACTTCAGAGGTTTACGGTGTTGAGGAGGTATTGTAACACTTAGACATCTCCAATGATAAAAAAAAATGTCCTGCTACCACGTACTGTTACTTTTTTTTTATAGACTAGTGGGCGGACAAGGAAGCGGTCCCACGTGATGGTAAGTGTTACCGCCGCCCATGGACACCTGCAACACCAGGGGGTATGCGGGCGCGCCGACGACCTTGCAAAATCCTATTGTTACTATACTAAAAACCTATCTTCTCGCTTTCCAGCATCAACCAATATTGATTTAATTTGGTTTTCGTAATTTTTCGTAAAATACTATTATTGTACTGCTTATACTACGTTGTTTAGTATCTATTACTAACACAGATAAAATTGCAAATAAAATTTCAATAAAAATAAAATAAATTTACTTTTTCATGTATTTTCAACAGAACGCATTTGTTACTAATAGTAATAGGGTAATGACATATTTTATGAGTAAATTATTATCTTTATTAAGAGTAAAAATAAAAAATATATACATGTATTGAAAGCACATCTATCTCCTGTCATTATCATCGCTGTTTTGAATATTGTCCAAGTAACAAAATACTGAGTCGGTGAAAAATATAGAACAATGTTGTCCAATTTGCCAAAAGAAATGATCAGTCTTTGCAATACAAAATAGGCCTGGTAAAATCACGACACATTATTCCTAAACAAGCCTTAAAGGAGAAACCGTACTGCGATTTTCAACATAATAACCATCAAGATGATTGATGCAAATCAATCATCTTGATGATTATTATGTTGAACGTTAGTCAATAACTTTACGACCAGATATTACGAGACATAATATGAGAGAAATACTGTATATATAACAAAGTAATATAAACCAAATGCATAATAAAGCAAGTAAGAAATTGTGTGAGTAATGCGAAAAATGACTGACTAAGAAAGAATTGATATTGCTGTGTACTCGTTTTCCTTTTCGCTAGGTTAAAAGAGATCTTGGCACGTTCACAGTATAAAGTTATGTCATGACGATATATCGAGGTCAATGCACTGATACAATGAATCATGATTGTTACAACTATTCGGTGGATTAAAGAGATTAGCATTAGTTAGGTTATTAGGATACCAATACACGGGAGATTTTATGAAATAGAGATGTGGTTCAAATCGATGAATATAAAAAACTTGTAGGTGAATATGAGTAATCCATAGAAATAAAGGGTTTATGAGCGACACCAGAATAGAGCTATAAATATTAATCTTGATACCTAACTTAACGGTTAATCATCGATATTACTAGTACTGACGGACCAGTCAGAGGAAATAAGAAATGTGAAATCATAAGGCAATAAGAATGTAGGTAAGTACCTACATTATACTCAGTTGATTTATGTCACACCTATAAAAAACAACGTTATGTTTTTCCCATTTTTATTAGGAACCAATGTTTTTTTTCTATAAAGTGCAATTGTTGGTAATTTTCCATTTGGCGTAAGTACCCAATACAAATGATAACATTTCTTGTCAAAGTGCCTAACAACAATTTAATGACAATAAATTGATCATAATCGATGACTTATTTCGAAAAACGTGAAAGATAAACTATACGTCAATACGTCAGCAACACGTTGTCACAGATAAAGAACAACACGAGAATAGATAGGGATCTATGAGGCATGAATGAAGTCGAGCCACATTATTTTTAATAATTTGATAAAAATGCCTGTTTGGATTGCATAATGCAAACGAGTGATGTTAATATCAGAATATAAGCAGATGCTAGACACGTAAGTACAATATAGTTGTAAGTAGGTACTTGAGAACAATAGAAAATCGATATACATCCGTATAAGTAGAACATATATTGTAGAGTTACGTAACATGATGCAGTTAGTAAATGAGAACTTTACAGTATTTTCAGTATTACAGAAAATACAGAAATTACAGTATGTTTCGACTTGTTTTAATTTACTCTAAAAGAACGGGAGCGTACTAATTGTAACAGCGTGAGTACCTAGTTTCAAACGATGTATGAAAAAATATTTTCTCGGGATTGAGTTAACATTAAAACTTCATAATGCCTTGTCTTCTTGCTCGATATGGTTTTCTCTAAAACGAAAATAAGGAATAGGTGGCCGTTTAATCCCTTGGCTTACGCTAATTGTCAACAATATTATAGGATTAATTAATCTTGAAATATCTATCTTAATGCAAACAAATTAACCTGCCTTTAAAACTTAGATACCAATGGGATTAAGATCATTCTTAATTTGTGTGATTAAGATAATTCGAAACGGAAGCGAGTGAATCCGTTGCCGGGGCGCTATCACGTAATAAAATTGACCTACAGGACGGCACAAATTCAATGTCAAAGTGTTCAAACAAAGTGTACTATGTACATACTGTTTCATGCCAACCTTGCGTCTATGGTCGTCATCACAATGTTACTGAAGCGTAATACGCTAATTACGTATTCCCATAAAGAGCTATTTTATGGAATTTTACGTAAATTGGCTACTTTAGAGCGGCGTCGAACGTTTTCACATTAAGGAAACATATCCGTTAAGATAATTAATTTGCTATATTCGTTGAAAGCCGCGCCCACTATAAAATTTTCCTCCAATTAGAGCTTGGTAGATATGATTTGGCGAAATCTTCCTAGAATTCCAGTACGTTCCGGGCTCTGAAGACTTTATTGAGATGTCCTTGTAGCATGATCAATGTCAGTACCCCTAAATTAAGATGTTACGATTTAAAACTAAAGTGTAAACTCATAAACATACTAACGTTTACATCTAAAACTCACGTCGTTATTAGTATTTCTTAATTCAAAAATGTTTCTACAATAAATATGCGTTATATTTCTTGTTACTACCCAAAAATATACATCACAAACATTGGACGACGTCTAGTTATAACATATTTCTAATGTGTTTGCGTTTGCGAGTTACATTTATTTATGTACTTTGGCTTGATGCGCTAAAAACTGATCCAGTAAACAATTTAGTCATATTCACCAAACATTTCTTAGTAGTCTAAGGTAAAATATTCCTTAGGAATCATATCATGCATATCTTCGAGAGAAATATTCAATGATTCTCCAAATTGAAAAATTAGTAGTCACTTTCCCAGACAATACGATTCTTTTAGATTTGAATGCTTTTGAAAATGTTCTTCTTTAGTTACGTCAGTGGCAAATTCTTTAAAATTACGATGCAAATATTTAATTGGTATGATTATCATACGTGTAAATATTGTAATGGTATGAAATCTTTATTTCTGCTCCTCGATGATGTAATATTATCCTCGGTTGTCAAATTGCAAACCTGTTCCATCATAATATATTTATAGGTTGGTAATGATAAAATTATAGAATAACAACGAAATTTTAAACCAGAATTCTATAAATACGATACACGTAGTAAACAAATGGAAAATCTCTAAAACGAGTGTATGTATGTATACCTAAATATTAGACCCTTAACCTATGAATTTGCCGTTTTATATGGCCAAATTATTAAAATACATTGTATGAAAATTAAATAGGTATTTAATTAATCGAAGTATTGTGCATTATTATCAATGCACTTTTGCCATTTCAATGGAAGTTGATTGATGCCTCTGCTATAAAACTCCTGAGAACGGCAATCGATGAATACTCTGAAGGCGTTTTTCACTGCCTAATCGGAGCTGAATTTTTCCCCTGTAATTGCATTTCCAAATTCCGAAATAAAATGGAAATCAGTAGGGGCAAGGTCTCGCGAGTACGGTGGGTAACGGAGTGTTTCCAGTCGAAGCTCCTGTAACTTTGAGACTGTCATGCAGTGTGTGGGCGAGCGTTATCGTGGAGAAGCAGTGAACTAGAGGGATTGACCAGACTCGGATGTTTGATAGCGAGCTTGACCATCATCGTTTTCAACTCTTCATCGTACATATCTGCGTTAATTGTTGTGCCAGATCTCAAGAAGCAGTAGTAGACAGTCACCATGACCTTCTTTTGACTCAGTCTACGTTTGGGAGATTGCTTGGCTGTGTTTCCTGTGTTCAACCATTGTGACAAACGTTTACCGTACAGGATCCACTTCTCATGACAAGTGACAATACGATTCAGAATCCCTTCATTTTTATGCCGGTTCAACAAAGTAATTTGTTGAACTTCGACGCGTGTTTGCAGCTGATTTTTATTAAACTCATACGATACCCACTTTCCGAGCTTATTCACTTTCTCGATTTGACACAAATGAATCAATGTAGTTTTGGTCACTTACGCCGAAGGCTGCTGCTAACTCAGACGTGGTTTGAAAAGAACCCACTTCCACTAGTGCTTTCAATTCGTCATTATCGGCTTGTCTCCGGTCGTACATGGGACTTGTTCTTGAGATCAAAATTTCCAGAACAGAAATGATCAAACCAAAAATGCACCGTGCGTTTGCGGTGTTTGGTCCATACACATTGTTGATATTGTGTCGTCTGTATTGCGCTGCTACGACAGGCCTCTTACTCCAAAATAATGCGATTTTTAACTTTTCCGTGGTCGCAAATACAACGATATCTAAGCAAAAAGTCGTTTGACGGATAAACAAATGAATAATATCATACATAGCTTTATATTTAAATTAATTTGAATTTGGAATTCCAAGCCAAACACAAGATAACTAAGTTCAAAGTGACCACTATGAACAAAAGGCAATTTCATAGGTAAGGCCTATATACTTAACTTTAGTTGTACAGTACCAAAATAGGGATAGATTAATAAATCGCTAACATATCTAATCGCTAAATCTCTGTGGTCTTCAAAATAAGGTAAAAGAAATTCATGACAATAAGGAAGTTTAAATCTTTCAGGAAGGAGAGAAAAAACAAAAGCAAAAAGTAAAGGTCAAGTTACTAGAACTACCTTGGAACATCTGAGAAAGATTGTAAACTAATTTATTTCTTGAAGACAATAAATCACTTACGATTGCCTGACAAGGATGAGTTTTGAGGAAATGACATCATCATGGGCTTCTGGGAGGGATGGAAAAAGCATTTTTTTTTTTTAATTTATAAAACAAACCGAAATGTTTTCCAAATTGTGTTTTAAATCACGTTTTTTTTTTCATTGATTTTGAACACAGATTTTAAACTCGTTTAATTAAAATACAACTCCGGGCATATTTTCGTCTAAGGTACATAATTTCTCTTTTATTGGGGAGGGATTGAAAGATTGTTTTCTACGTTTGGATTTCTTCATTCCGATGTGCGGAACAGACTGGGTAAGTACTGAAAAAACTGCAATATTTTCGAAGATTTTAACAGTAATAAATAAAATTGAATAATTTGATTTTCTTTAAAATGTTATTTTGATTTTATTATAATTATGATAAGTTTTTGATGAAACTAATTAATTACTCTTTAGGCAGTAAGTAAGTAAGTAGAGGGTAAGTAGGTAAACACAATCTGTTTACGGCGTATTTCTATTATATTACGAGATAGCTTCACCTTCCACAACTGCAATTGGATTATTCAAAGATTGCTTAGAGAGAAAAACGGTTGGAAGGTTAAGAAAATTCTTATCAGACAGTCTAATCAATTGTTTGTTGTTGGTAAACAGAAATAGACGCAGCTCTGAAGAATTACGTTATTTCTGTATTGTACATTGTATACATGCAACACATATGTGAAGGCACGGTCCAGTCCAGGGCATCGTTGCCAAAACATGTTTGAATGGGACAGTCCAAAAATAGATAACACTGTCGAGGTTAATATTCGCAAATATTACGTACGGTTAGAGTGTATTACTTCAATTAGGAACATGTAAATTATTAATTAGTACAACAATATGCCTGACAACATAATTTAACAACGGTATCAATGGGAATACTGTTAGCAAATGGTCTATTTTCAAGAAACATACTATTTTCAATACATGCGAACAATTGGGACCTTATTATCGAACGTCATCGATGTGCTTTAATTTCAGTACCACCTGTTTGTTTACATATTAATTTACATTGCGTACACAATAGACAAAAACAGAATATGTACATACTTAAAACATATACTTAAGACACAATTGGCGGCCTTTTCGCTTAAGCGATCTCTTCCAGGCAAGAAATAAAGAAATAACAGAGATGATTGAAGAAATAAAGGTAGTGCAAGCAGTCTGAATAGATATAGCAATAAAATAAATAAGTAAATACATAAACATTAATATACAATATACTACACACTAATAATACACAGATACTATAACATAACACAATAACTACAAACAAGTAAAAACTACATTAAACATATCATTACTAAAATTTATATCTTTTATTTTAAAGACAAGTGACAAGTAGTATGAAGTGAAATACGATCCAAAGTAAAACGTGAATAATTAAGAAAGGGAAGAAAGAGGAAAAATAAGTAAAAGGAATTCAAATCAATGAAGCTAACTAGTGCTCCTTAACTTGTTTTTTTAAATGTAGCCAGGGTCTGCTCTAGTTTTATAGTCACAAGTACAGAATTCCACAATCCTATAGCGTGCTTAGTAAAGGAATAGGAATAGAAGCTAGAGTTCTATTATTATGTTACTAAAAGTGAGCTAATGCTAAAGCTTTTAGTTATTATTCTTATCAGATCTAAGCTATTTATAGACTAAAGTCGTCATAAATTAGTGACAAAGTAGTTGCTAATTTCAAAGGGAATAATGTAGCACCAGATGCACTATGTACCTGCATACCACTAACAATATAATTTTAATAGGAGCACAAGGCAGAAGAGCAGGTGCTTCATCTGGGGTAGGTTGCCTTTGAGGTTTTATATTAATCTTACACAATTCGCAAATGCTAGTATCTAGGATAAATAAAAAAGAAAGAATCGATCAAAGAATCATGTCTCTTCTATAGATAAGTAGCAAAATGCTTGGTAAATCTAGCTCTTCAATGAAGGAGAGCTCTAGAAAACTTTTAAGACATCTGTTTCAAGTTTCAAACTTTAATTCTCTCATCGATCTTAAAATAGGTTTTTAATGTGACTGAATAGTTTGAAACAATTTGGATTAGTGGAGATGGATGACATTAACATATTCCTCTGATATTTCAATATGCTGTTATTCCAGTTTATTTTATTTTACCTATGTACCTATCTCATAAGTTATAACACAACAAGGTTCTTTAAAAAATGCGTTAAAAACTTTTACATTGAATAAACAGTTTAGATACCGTATGCATAATATTATTGATTAATTTATTTTTACTCTTCATTGCATAATATCGTACAATACATAAGGCGAGCTTAATACCTCAATTCTCCTTCTCCACCAGGCAACCTTTGCGTTGATCAGGAAAGTTCAATTAGGAGGTGCATGAAAGATGTACGGTGTGGTAAAATAAATATAATACATTATTATTATCACATATACATTCTGTATTATTATATGTACATATACATACAATGAAAGAAAATTTAAAGCAAAGGGAGCAGACTGAACAACTAGCGATGAGAAATGTTGAGTTAATGTTCCCAAACGACTTTTTAAGAGATTTGTAATTTTATACCTAAACTGTGATACTGCCTCACGGAAATTATATTTGTTTTACTTATTTATTCGTTTCTAATATCCTTTCGAAAAAACTATCTGTTGCGGCAGCGTCAGGTGAATATTGCAGTTGGTAAATTGTTTCGGTTAGTGTGTTGTGCACTATGTAGTCACCGCCTCCATATTTCTATAAAATATTTCGCCAACGAACGTTCCTACAATGGAATTGACGAGTATTTCGCTCATAGGATCTTTCAACGACGAACGCTTCGTTCAAAATCTTTCGAATAACCTTCCGCCGATTAGAACTTCTCATCATCGAATGTTTCGTCCATAGAGTACATCACCGATGAACATTTCGCCAAAACAATCTGTCACCAACTATCGTTTCACCGATAGAATGTTCTCGCCGACGAACGTTTCGCCGATGGAATCTTTCGTCGATTAATAATTCGCCCATAGAATCTTTTGACGACGAACGTTACGCCGACAGAATATTTCGCCGACGACAGTTTCGCCAAAACATAGGTGCTTACCTACCACACTAGGAGGTTAAAATGTGCTTGGGGCTTACCTTCAATGATAACATGAACTGAAATATATATCTGAATTTATACCCACACATGAATCTCCAGGTTATCATCACATGTAAATACTTGATATCAAATGACGTACATGTTAATAAATATTTCAGATATCAAAAGCGACACTATCAAGATGTTTGTTGTATGTTACCATTTTAATATCAAGGTAACAATCACATTGATAAAAAAATATCTATTCTGTAATGTAATTCCATTATGTGTGGTGTGAGGTAATAAATGTCAGCATGTGATTCATTTGATTATTGAAATATTAGACATTATACACTGCACTAGACATTAGACATTCATTATAGATATAAATATAAGCTTTGCAAAATAAATGACACATAGCTATGTAAATGGTAAGGTAGTTATGGGAGTATTAATGTTAAATATTGATTTTTAATATTTTTATATGTTATAATAATCTATACATATATTTATTTAATCGACATTGTACAAGTAATTGTACAAATGGCGGACTTAATGCCAAATGACATTTTCTACGAGTCAACCAGATCAAACATAAATAGGGAGTTAGGGACAGGGGTACAATTGTAATTCAAATATAACCAATATAATAAAATCGCAACAGACTGTGTCTGTACTTAAATATTTTTTTGAAAAAAAGTGATTGCAATAAAAAGCACAAGTGATACAGAGTCCAAAACAACAAATGTTAGGATTTTTTTTCTGTGTTTCTGACTGAACACGCATCACGCAAAAACCACTGGACGGATGACTGGACTTCTTATTCAGATGAATTAGAGAACTTTTTATCCAAATGAATTACAGAGTTCCCGCGGGAATCATTCTTAAGTTCACGCGAACGAAGTCGCTGGCACTGCTAGTTTAATATTATATTTAAATGCTATATTTTGGAAATTAAACAAACTTTATTCTGTTCGAAAATATATGAGTACATGATATTTACTGGACAATGTAAATTTTAACCAATTGCGGTAGTGTAATACATATAAGTGTATAGTGTAATATAGAACTACTCAGATAGATTGCATGAATAAGGATTGCAATACCGCAGTGTTATCAATCCCGAGATATCACATAGGGTTTTAAAGTTTTATGATTGAAATAAAAAAAAAATCTTTATTTAGTACTTAAATTGTTTAGTCAAATATATCAACAGTACCTATTTCTGTTAACAAAA
The DNA here is from genome assembly GCA_943735995.1 of Sesia bembeciformis. Taxonomy (NCBI): domain Eukaryota; kingdom Metazoa; phylum Arthropoda; class Insecta; order Lepidoptera; family Sesiidae; genus Sesia; species Sesia bembeciformis. Next base: position 6,544,292 of record OX031034.1, read on the forward strand.
TAACTTGAATTTGAATCAAACATTAAGATTCTCTTAACCATACGAGATAATCCACATTTCCTAAACATTACAATAACTTTGTGTAATGAAACTTTTAAATGTCAATTATTTAGTTCTCTCCTTAATTCTAAATTTTACCTAATCATAATCAAGTCAGTCATACTAGTTTTCATAGTATAGTTGTCATCAGTGGGCTTCCACAATTTTAAATTGTGAGTGCTGTGTGTCACCTATATATACATACATGGAACATGTCTGTATGATTTTCTGTTAATGATGTATATGTGGATGTACCACTGGTGCTACTATTTTAATAAATAAATTATTTTGTATGTAATATCTAAGCAGTGTCATTAATTTTAATACAATAATAAATCAGAGAAAGAAAACTTTCACCAAAAAAATTTAAATGATCTGCAGAAATTATGAAAGAAATGCCTTCTAAGAAATTCAGAGAAATTGAATTTGGTACTGCCGTTTTAGTAGATGTGTGAAAGGTAAACTCAGAACAAATAACTGAACACACTACAGAATCCGTGACGATCAAATCAGCTACAATCGTTGTTTCAATTTCGGATTCTACAGCCACAGTTGAATCAGCCAAAGTTATGTCTACTAGTGATGGGTAACTCCGGAGTTAATGAATCAAAAGAGTTGAATCCGGGAGTTGAACAGAATTCCAATTCCGGCGCTAATCATGATTGTGAATATTATTGTGCATCGACACTTGTCAAAATCAAAATAGAGATGCAACAATAGCATGACCGTTTTATGCTTATGCAACAACCATTAGTGAAAGGGAATGAAATGCTCTCGAAAGGTGAATAAGTATGTGAATAAAAAGAGTTAAGGAGTAACTAAGAGGAATCGGATTGCAAGCGGAGCAGGATTAAGTGAGTTATAACACAGAGAAGTCTTGATTACCCATCACTAGTGTCTATTTCAAAAATATTTTTTAAATTCAATTGTTCAAAAAATCTTTAGAATAAATAACATTTCAGGAAGGTTAAAAATAATAAATCAAATTAATCACCCTCTAACAAATATGTTAAAACATAAAAAGATTTATTGTAATTTATCTGGTGCATGTATGTAATTTAACTTATCTCCTTGTTAATTAATTGCATCTGTACACATGTAATAATATTGTCATTGAGTATATGATTTTTGTGTCTTTTTGTTCTATTCTTATTGATTTCGACCCACTAGACTACTGGCCAGTAGTGCAGAACAGTAAAGAAATTGCCCACAATACTACTGGTACTGGTCAGTAGTGCAGAAGGGAAAACAATTCCCCACAACACTACTGATAATTCAGCTTGATAGTGTCGTGGGTCAGGAGAGTTGTGGGAGACAATGTGGACAGTAACTGGGCACAGTCACAGCAGCTGTGGGATTTTAATATGCACCATAGTTAGGATTATAAAAAATCTACGTAATTGGTCAGCCGAGTAAAACGAACAATAAAACGAATTACGTAACGGAAAGAATTCTAAATAACTAGTAGAAAAAAAATGCATAACAAAGTCCATTCTAAATCAAAAAAGTGAGGTCACTGAAATGTATAAACTAAATACCCAATATAATTTGATTTACATATCTCTGAAATAATTCTGCGAAACGTTACAACACAAAAATTAGCACTACGAATATACGACACCTGTTAAAAGTCAATATTGAAGACTGAAACGTAACCAAAACATTATGAAGTCAGCCGACAATAATTACAGCGTTTACGACAGGAGTGAGGCCTTGAATTGGTTTACGGTAAGAGGTCAAAAGTAATACTTCATACAATACTTTTCATTTATGATGTAAAGCTCAAAATCGCTGGATAAAATTCGAAAACTTATGGAGATAATATTACGGCGTCGCAGAATGGGTGCGACTCGTTAAGGCTTCACCTATGCACTTTTTATTAAAAAATCAACTTTTAGTCCGGCTTTTATGGTCGTAATCGTTAATTGATTTTATCGACAAATTTCTGTAAATAAATTAAAAAAACAGCTGTCATGTTATGTAAACCCTAAAAATAAATGCAATGGTACTTACAATAAAGATCTCGGAATAGTGGAGAACATTTCAAAAAATATATTTCATCTATAAAACTGAAAAACCGAGGAAACTAGCCTTCGCGTAATTTATTCAGTTTTAATTTTATAAATGCGTTCGAATGAGAACGTCCAGCCATTTATTGGCAATGATGACTGATCTGACTGAAAATAAAATTGACTGACGACTATGTCGAATTAGAGATGTGCAACATCCACGAATATGATTTAATCGAACAAGTTTTCGATATTTCAAATAAATTCACGAATCGTCAATAAGAATGAATGAAATAATATTATTATTTGCTTTCATAATAAATACATTTCATAAAAAAAAATACGAGGAGCAATACTATACCATTATCTTATGTCTCTCAACTGCTGGATACAGGCCTCTCTCATGGTTAGCGGCCCGGAGGGCGTCCCAAATATCCTGCGTCCCTGCGACAAATATGACCCGCCCATTGCCTTTGGTTCTATGGGAATGTCTTCGTATTGAACCATAACCAGCAAAGAAACTCCGAGCATAGCCCTTTTCATAGTTCGCTGAGTGACTAGGGCGTCGCCAGTGGTCAGTTGCCCCCTCTACAGAACCGAAGAAAAATTGCATTTGTACCTATAGTTCATATTTCTCCCATCCACTCTCTCATCCCCCCCCCCGGCCTATTAGCTGGCATTGGCTATCGACGCCCTTACTGAGTGACCTTGAACTTATGGATCAGGCCTACCGTTAGAGGCCACGTTTCGGCACCGTACGTCATAACCGGCAGGAAGCACTGATTGAAAACTTTTGTGGTGCTTGGTGCGACGAGAAGAATCGACGCATTGTCCTAAATGCTGCCCAACAAGTTGACTTGCCTATTTAGATTGTTTACCCAAGGTAGATGTAATGGTCAACTACTTCGAGTACCGGCCCTTCGACGTCTAATAGGCCCGGAAGAAAATGTTCACTGAACATCATTTTCGTTTTGTTTATCTTCATTTCGAGACCAACGCGACATGATGTTGCAATATAAAATACGAGGAGCAATAACTATAGTTCTTTTTCGGTTTATACACACTATTATTACCTACACTAAACATCTTTAGTAGTACAAAATTATCGTATTTAAAAAATTGATTAAATTTATTTTGATATAGACACAGCAAATTTGATTTTTGCTGTAATTCTCTAATACTTATTAAAAAAATTATAACATTAAAGAATGTATTTAACCAGGATGGATATTTTTCATAGGTAGGAATTTGTTTGAAATATAAAACATAACGAATGTTAATGATGATAAATAAACGGTTAAATATGTAATTGACAAAACTATATTCAACGAATATAATTAATCGAGTGGAGAATTCAATTAGCCCAATTTTAGGATATTGAATATTTTGATGTATGCCTTCAGTGTTACTATTATTATAAATATTCTACTTTCCAGCCAGCAAGCAAGATGTTCTAGTGTCACAGATGTAAAAAATTGTTTAGTTTACTATTATAGTCTGTCCTTTATTATTTGTGCACATGTAATAACTGTTTGTATGCAATAAAGGGTATTTATTATTATTACAAACAGACATCTTTTATTTCATTTTTAATGAAAATATTTTTTTACGAATCTGTGGATCAACAGTCCTATTTTAACCTTACTTCTGAATTTCCTACCACGGCGGCCTTAATGTAAGCTTATTTTATTAATGTCTTAATAGGAAGTCTTGGTGACGTCAACACAATTCGATGGCTTATACTGTAGTGCAAATCGGAACGTTGTATGAAAGAAATGGCGTTATACAGTTCATATAGCGTTATCTCGTTTTGTTTTTAGCAGGGATAGCCAAATAATTACAATCATTCGTTCTTTCCTGCACTAAGCATTAATACTTTGGTGGAGGTCATGGTACGAATATGAGTAATTTTGTTTTAAGCTTGAAACAAAACGTTCCTGCAACAATATTGTTTTGTAAAAGATGGTGGTAGGGCCCCTGGGCACAGGCTTTAACTAATCCACCAGGCGAGCCCTGCGCGGATTGGTGCATAGGTACACGTACTCGAGTCATAAAACATTAAAAAAAAAAGGTTTACAAATTTTTTTGACAGATTCAGTACTGAAAAAAATACATTCTAACTTTTACCAATGTATTGTTTTCACGATTTGTTTCCAATTTAGAGTTAAATAATTATACCTGTATGAAATGATTCGAGAAGATGACCCTCAGTTTCGTATTACTCCATTGCAACAAATGGCATCGGCATGTTCCGGTGCCCTTATAACCTCATTATTTAGTAAGTTTCCTTTACGTTTCACACGAAATTTTTGTTATACATTGTGTAATTGCAACTGGTTGTTCCATGTTGGTTACAGTGACTCCTTTAGATGTCGTTAAGATACGCTTACAAGCTCAGCAGAAGGCATTACTCTCAAATAAATGTTATTTGTATTGCAATGGCTTAATGGAGCACTTGTGCCCTTGTGGTGAGACCGCGTGGATACCCAGACGAGTACATTTTTATGGTACCATAGTAAGTATCTCACCGTACAAGAAAATTAGCCTCCCATTGAAAAATTATTTATCATAAATGATCTTGAAAATTCATGTGATTTCAGGATGCTTTCTACAAAATAGCTAAATTAGAAGGTGTTCCAGCGTTATGGTCGGGTTTAAGTCCTACTCTCGTCCTAGCCCTTCCTTGTACAGTCATATATTTTGTATCTTATGAGCAACTCAGATTTAGATTTAAAACCTATTATAATAACATAACAGGAAATAGTAAGTACTAAGAAATATGAATTTGAAAGTAGTTGTTTGTTATATTTTTTAAATGGAAAAGTTAATTCGAAATTAAAATGAAATCTTTGTAGCATTATAATAACATTATCTTTATTTTAATATTCTAATATGTAATGTATGTGCATAATTAAATTGCACCAACAAAGTGCATGATAATATGACAATGCATCTAATTTACCTTTTGCATGTTACTAGTGTCACAACCAATGTGGATACCGTTGATATCTGGAGCCACTGCTAGAATGACTGCAGTCACCATATTCAGTCCACTAGAACTGATTAGAACCAAAATGCAGTCAAAGAAATTGTCTTATTCAGGTAATATTTGCTTTATCTTTCTTTTACATAATACTCTTAGGGCTAGGCTTATAATGGAATTTATTTATTTATAAGAAGGTAGGTTATTTATTGATTCATTTTCTTCTGTAATAGCCTAATCTGTAGGGATATTAATAGGGTTAGTGCCTAGATTAGATTAGTATATTAGTTTGGAGGAGGCATTTGCTAGAAGGCAGGTAGACTGATACTGTTGCAAATTTGACAAATTAGTATATGATAACTTGTAGCGGTATGTAACTATTAGTTAACAATTGGGTTGGTACCATTGTCCCCACTGATGTGGACAACAGGAATTGTAGACAAAATCATTACTATTGTCCTAATATTGACTTCAGCGGGAACAATAGAAATTATTTATATGTTTGAATTTTCATGTTTGGCCAGAATAAAACAAAAGACAAAAGGAGTTCGAACATTTTACTAGGGAAGTTGCCATAGTCCTAAGCAGCCACTTTGATTGTTTTTCAAAACTGCATCACGCGATGGGTCCTCTCTACATATGCATAGACAAATATCTTTTTTTAAATATTATGTCTTAGGAGTCCCAATGTCACACAACATAATCGTAATTTCGCACCTATTCAAGTAACCTAATGTAATTTTATCAATACCATCGAGTTTAATACCTAGAGGTCCGATTTTAATATCATATTATATTCAATAAGTATTTAATAACAAACAATTATTTATGTACTTAACTTTCTTAAAACTTTAAAAATAACACAGAAAACAGGTTTTACAGAATGTGACATTATGTAATGTCACACACACACATCAAAATGAATATCGGTTATCAATTAATTAGGTACCCATTTGAAAATAATTGCATAAAAAACACAATGCATTTATAGTGTCATTTACTACTGTCATTCATTACTCATTTTTCAATGTTGTGAATGTATTCATATAATAAGTCGGGGAGGAGAAAGTCTTTTCGTATTTTGTATGTATGAAGTTGTGATCCAATATCTTTGATTGAACTATTTGTATCTGGCTGGTTATGATACCATTAAAAAGTAACATTAAAAAAAGAAATAAAAAAATAAAAAACAGTTTCCCGCCATTTTTCAATTGTTTATCTGTTAAAGAAAATGAATGAATTTAATGAAGAAATTGTAAAAATTAAATCTAATGAAAATTGATATTTGGGTACCACACGAGCTCCACATACACACAAACTCACAAAATTCGCACTCTCTTTATTATATTAGTATAGATTTTTATTATTATTTTGTCTCCATTTCCCGTTGCCCCCACAACTGGGGATTGTCAGTCGAGACAATGGTCTCTATATAATTTATCTATTCTATTCTCTATATATATAAAAATGAATGTTTGTTTGTGTCATATGCGTTCCTATACCATTCATCCAATTGCGATGAAACTTTGGTGAGTTGTTTTGCACACGCCTGCGAAATTTTCTGAATTAGTACATGAAGACTACTTGAAAATTTCTGAATTAGTACTTGAACCGAACAGCTAGTCATAAATAAAAATGAATCAACTTGCAAGATATAAAATGAAAAATAATTTCCAGTAATCATAACATCATAAGAAAGGCTATAATAATAAGTTATTCCTTGAGGTATATTTGAATATAATTGTTGAAGTTGATTATATTTTAAACTATATAAATACAATTGGTTTAACCATTTAAATTAATCTAGTAACTCATTATTTATTTTTGTATCATGCAGATATCACGGCAGCCCTGCGTCATGTCATAAGGTATGAAGGCTATAAAGGACTCTTCCGTGGTTTAGGATCTACACTTCTACGAGATGTACCCTTTTCAGGTAGTGATCTTTCTTTAAGTTTATTCTTTCTTTATTGCACTATCTACCTCTATTTCGGCCATCCAAAGGTTGCCTGGACGAAATCTCTTTAGCATTTACTTGTACCTACTTTGTATTTCTCTGTATGTTCTTGGTGTACAATAAAGCATATCTATCTATCTATGTTACTGACATATGTTCTCCTGGACATGGGTATTTGTTATACATACTTAAAAGGAGACCCCCACCACATGCATAAAATTGTATGATATGATTATTGATTATGTTAAGGAAATAAAGTTTATGATATAAGATATTATTATTTATGTTCTAGTCATATCTTTCTTTTATTATTTAGTTTACTCCTTTAATGGCTTCTCTATTCATAAATTTATTAATATTTGGCTTCAATTCATAGCTTGTACTTTTCCTCTTATTCTAATTATATAATTACTTGTACTTAATTTTACTACTTTATATAATCTATATAGTGTGTATGTCTATGGATATGTATGTATTATATGTAATTATGTATACTGTACACAATTGATAGTGTTGATTGATATTAATACATATCAATCTACCTTTGATTTTTTTTTTTTTATTTTCTCTCTCCCCAAAGGTTGTGTGGCAGAGATCGCGACTAGCGATAAAAACCACCTTTTGTGCATTTCATACAATGTCTGTTACTGTCTTGTTTTGTTTTGGTGTGCAATAAAGATATATCTATCTATTAACTTCAAGTAATTCTACTGGATTATGCACTGTTTAATAAACACCAAGAGAGTAACCATAGAGATTTTGCCACAATGAGCTTAATTACAACATTACATAACAATTTTTACTATATTTTTATGCAAAGAATGTGGCAGACAAGCAGATAATCCACCTGATGGTACGTGACAAGCAGATAATCCATGAATATTTGCGACAATGTAAACATCAGTTCACAATAAATAATAATATGACAAGGAGATTCCTCATCCCACTATACCTCCCATTTCTCCTTGTGCAGATGAAGTGGAATGAAAGTGGAGAGCATTTTTTTTTAGAAAGACGGGTAAATTCACCTGGTGGTAAGTAGATACTGTCACCTATAGACATCCATGACACATGCCGACATCAGTCCAGAATGACAAATGTTGTCATGTCCCTGGATGCCAACATTGGGCAAGGACTTTTCGGCGGGAACTCGGGAAGTGATTGTTTTTTTTATAAAAATTGTGTATTGTGCGTTTTGTGGCTTAAAGGTGATAGTTTATTAAACTTTAAAGTGCTTTTTGTGTGTGATTTTTGTGATGATCAAATAAAAGCATAGGACTGCGTTTTTAGTGTGCTTTCAAAGAGTAGTCTTCTGTCCTCGGTAAACCTACTATCATTTTACTAAGCGACTCCTGACTTACCCCGACGGGACTGGACATTGACAGGATACGTTTTGAACTATGAAATTGACTTGACGCTGGCAGAATGAGCTAATTGCATCATTGTCATAATATATGAAAAGAAAAGAAAAGATTGGGAAAATGATTAGGGAGGAGGCAATATAATGGGATAGGATGGGAAATAGACTTTGGCATATCTCACTCTTCCTGAAATTCTGAATATCTATTCAGTTTAACTGTTAAATTACATTTATGTCTAATAAAAAATAGTTCATTAGTTATGGAAAAATATATAATGTTTTTGACAATACAGTAATTAAATTACTTTTTGAAAATTCTCAGGTATATATTGGACTACATTCGAATCTACAAAAAGACTCTTTAACAAACCTGATTCAGAAAAGAATTCCTTCTTATTTAATTTCTTTTGTGGATCAGTTGCAGGCAGTGTAAGTATGCAGTTTATTATTTAATATGTGGTGTCGTGTGGCTTTAGAATACCACCACCCCATCTATTCCCGCGGACGTCGTATAAGGCGTCTAAGGGAACAAACTCTGAGGAACTACACCATCTCTATAAATAGAGTGTACGCGCCAACTCGCTTGGACAGTGTGGCATTTTAAAGCCATACAACCAGTGAATGCGGGCCACAGTGTGGAACTTTTTTAATAAAGTTTTTTTTATAATTTTATACTTTTATAAAACTGCCATTGCGGAAGAATGGGAGAACATTCCACAACATGTCATAGTGACGTTGTTTGATTTCATGCCAAACAGCATGACAGCCGTCGTAAACGCTCTTGGAGGCAATATAAGTTACTGCCAGGCCATCAAAACTGAAAATGCAGTGTGGCTCGATTCTGGTGTGCAGGAGTGTATATCTTAACATTACCAAACTGGGCTAATCGGTCATATTTTTTTTATCTTAATACTTAATTTTTAACTTAATTTGTAGTCCACAAGCAGTTGTATTCAATATTATTATCTGTGATTTGCTTATAACAGATTTCTAATACTAGTAGCCCCTTCCTGTTTGGTTGCAACAATTATTATTATAACTTATTTATTACAGATTGCTGCATTCGTAACACTACCTTTTGATGTCGTAAAAACTCATCAGCAAATCGAATTAGGCGAGAAAGAAATTTATACAGGTTAGTTTACTTGTCCCGATTTAAAAAAATTAAAACTGAAACACATCAGACAAACATAGACAGACGTTGTCCTTTACAAAATTCATAGATTTTAAAGATTAGCACAAATATTATTTTTATGTATTGATTTACAATTCAGCTAAAGAGCATTTCAAACTTGAGAATATTGAAAGTATTGTTATTTCTGTCACTCACGCGGGGATATAATAGCACTACAGTTTTAGTATGTCTTTCGTACTATTAATACGTAATACTTAATTATTATTATTACTAATAATAGGTAATTATTGTTACACATTAATGCGCTAAGTCAAATGACATCCGCATAAATTGCGTAGCGCAGTCACTTGTAACTTGTGATTTCTAATCCATATCTCATTAATTTTTCATTTTTTTTTTGTAAAGTACCGTAGTTGACCAGACGTCCTGCGACATCCGCGATACATGCCGACATCAGCCTATAATGACAAACGTTAACACACTCCCGATTGTAAAACGGGGCGGTATAGGATAGGGTGGGATGGCAATGGGCTCTACGACGTCTCACTCACTACCGAAACAGGTAGTGAAAACCGTACATTGAGAGAATAGGATAAATTGAGAAATACAGTACATTTTGCTGTAATGTTCTGTAAGAGACGGGTAACTCAGTCGAGTGTCCCCAGCAGCTGTGGGATTACAGCGTGCACCCACACATTCTCATAGTAAATATAGAGAATCGAAAATTATTGTAAAGAAATATTGAGCTCGAAATAAATGAATATTTCTATCTTAGATATTGAGTGGTTCAAAATTAACCTCTATTTAGTTTTATAAAATCTATATAGGGTTTTATAAAACACGACTTAAATTCTAAGATCGAGAAACTATTTATACGGCCCTGAAAGTACTTTACAATTCACAATGCCTTATTATATGTACTAAAATAAAAAAAATACATTTTTCAGATGGCAAAGTAACACAGAGGGCCGCAAATATGAAAGATATCGCCAAAAATATATACTACAACAATGGCTTCAGGGGTCTTTTCACTGGTCTTCTTCCAAGGATTTTCAAAGTAGCGCCGGCATGCGCCATTATGATTGCAACATTCGAATACGGAAAGCAATTCTTCCAAACATATAACACGCAGAAATATAAGGAGAAGATGCAAAGGTGATTTTTTATTTGCTTTATTTAATATTTTTTGAAGTTTTATTTTATTAGCAGATTGGTTTGCATTTTAAAACACTACATAGGAATCTCTCATATTGTCTCGTTTTATCTTTATTTATAAGACCATCACATATAATGAGCTTTGAGCACATGCTTTTTAGCGCACGTTTCCTTTTACTTGAAGGCGACAAACACGGCGCCAAAGGGAGCTTGGGGTCAACAACAGCCTAACATAACACTGTGGGTTAAAGAGGGGTTAACTTAACGATTTATATCCAATAATAATTGTCCAATACGTAATTACATCCAAAACGTCAATTGATTTTTGTCCAAGCTGAATATTGCCTAAACTGAATACTATCCAAACTGAGTATCGACTTTCAGAAATTGGGTAAATATCAATTTAATGAGTTAAACTAGTTTATTTTTAGTTAAACGCAAACAAAATGCATTCTTAACATATAGAATTAAATTTACATGCCAATCATATTAATAGTTTTTAATTAATCAGACCATATAAAAGGTAACCCACATTTTTAAAACAATAAGACCACATTGACGAATTTCCTTTTGGACAAATTTCGAATTGATCATTTTTAATTTTGTACAATTTTCATATTTCATTTTGGACAAATTTAGTATTGGACGTTTGTCGTTGCTTGGACGAAATTACGTATTGGACCATTATCATATTGGACATAAGTAGTCAAACCCATCCAATCACCAGACAATGTATATTGGTGAATCTGTAGGTGTATAAAGTATAAAAATCAAATGACGACATGAAAACCATAAACAATATATGAAAACGATCCACTGTTCCTTCTGTCGGGTTCATTTATTCATTTAAATCCCTCTCACATTGTATGATACGTTGAAACAATTTGTTGTTTAAGGCCGCGTTCCAAAACACGCTATTGAGCGATAATGATGTGTTTTGAACACAGTTTTTCTGTAGGCAATTTAACTAAATCATGTTCTATATCTTTGGTGTTATAAAAATAGAGATGGATACACCATATTTAGATTATCAAAGATTCGATTATTGAACGTTTTGTATCACACTTCAAATGATCATTGTGCATGACACTAGGTTAGGGACTCTGACTTCCTCCTGACCGCGATTACCTTTAGTCTGTAATATTATTGTGCCTGCTTTAATTTTTTTTGCTTTTTTGCTGAAACTATGTACCTTTTCAGACAAGGAATAGAGATTGAAATCATTAAGAGAGGAAAGTAGAAAAGTTCCTTTATAAAGGTATCTTATGGCATAGTAAAAAAGACAAGTGAGTTAAGCTAAGCTATATTTATAGCTAAGCTAGTCTTTATAAAGACTTTACCTAATTTTAGCCATTGAAATTAAGTAATATTAAATTAATTGAATATTATTGAACATTCATTTCCTTTTAACTGATAAAGTTATATATTTATATTTGACATCATAGATTTTATCAATTGGCTGTAATGTATTACCCAATCGTGTAATGTATGTGGTTGACGGTTTATAAAGTCTATACTTAATTAGTAACAAGTATTACACTGTTTTGGCAATTGTATGATGTAAACATAAAAATTGGCACACAGAGGAGACAGAGTATGTATGTACTCGGCTAGTTATAATATAATACATCTATGTAATATATTATAAATAACCCTTACTTTGGAAAATAAATAAAGTGCAGTTTATTTGTGTGAGTAACACTCGCACACAATTACACAGAATGAATCGATCTGCACGACACGACACGACACATGAAACTCATTCGAGAGTTTATGTAGTTATGTGGTAGAGTTATTATAGTTTTGTTTTTAATACATTTTTTTTTCTCAAATTACATAACGAATATGACACACTTGTGTACAAATTTTGACTTTTTCACCCCAGTTAACTTACTTGTCTTTTATTTACTATGTTTACGTTATTAGTACATGCATTTATTTCACCGTCATCATAATTTTCAGTGAGTCATAATCATAACCTAAGTTTCACCCACTATAGTTAAATGAACGTACTTTAAAACGTACATAAAAAATAATAAAATAATAAATAGTTATTTTTTTATAACTTTTGCACAATTGTTATTATGTGTTGCTTCTAAGTCTTTTTTATTAAAAATAAAGTAATTTCAACAAAGCAGAAATCGTTTCATAGATTTTTTGCTGATATTAGTAATAGTGAAAAAATAGTGACTTCCTGACCCTTTTGTTTTGTAGAATTTTTTTTTGATGATTGATTTAAGCATTAGCAAAGTTGTGACATGCTTGTTAGTAGTGTAATTTTTATTTTAAAATTGTCATATTTCAGACCATAAACGACACTCAATATTTTTAAGTATATATAACATTTTTTTATTTTGTTTTTAGGCATCAAGAAATAGTTCTGATGGGAAAAACGGCAAGTAATAATGACTACACATAAGCACAAACAACGTACATTAAAATTTTAAATTGAATGAACGTAATGACTTCATAATGACAAAGTACATTTGTAGTGTCAAATTGCTGTATTGCTACAGAAAAAAACAAGCTTTAACGACGTCTAACAAGAACCAAACTAAAACTGAAATTCTGATCCTGACCTTGTTTCAATTCAAGCCAGTGTTCAAATTCAATACTATGATATTATTTCAAAACTACGGGAACAATTTTGAAAATAAATACCCTATAATGTTCCAGGATGAATGTGTTACACCCAATCCCAATATTAACATGAACAAATAAACAGTTCTTTATAGTATAATGTGGATTTATTTCTTTTGTTATTTTTGGGATTTGAGGAGAAATAGTATTTTGAGCGTATGACAAAATTTTCTTATTGGAACAAGATTTTTAGTGATGTATTTTGACTTTTATTAGTATGTTATGTTATTGATACTCGAGTATTACTATACAAATTCCATAAAGGGATCAATTAGTAAGTCCTCTGTCATTTGTACACTTAAGACTTTTAACAATCTCAATATGATGCATCCTTTTTTATCTTCACAATACAAAAAGAGACGAAACATAATTTAGAATGCCAAACAGTGATATTCGCACGTTTTGGAATTCGACTTTAAAAGCCTAAATATGTAGGTACACTTCCCGGCCGAAAGTAACACACATCGGCATTTAGAAAGATACTTATCGGCTAGCTTTGGTTTTGTAGTGTCGTCTCTGACGTGTGCCGTTATGACAGAGACGACGCTCTACAAAACCAAAGCTAGCCGATCATAGTCGATGTGTATTACTGTCGGACGGAATGTGTATGTTATTTAGTGGCATAAAGCATGCTTAGCTCATACATGAGCCAAATCTGTTTAGTAGTTTCAAAATTATAACAGTGTTAAACTATACAAGATATTTTCAAAAAAGAAATTTCAATGCAATACATAAACATTGCATCCAAGAATATTTTTCTACTACCGCCTGTAAAGGAACCACGCTTTACTAAAATAGCCGGTGTGTAGTGTATATATCATTTTGAAACAAACGTCCAACACTGCCTGGTTTATCACATTTTTTAAGAAAAAGACGTGATTTAAGCTCTGTACAACTACATTAGTATTGCGGAGTTTAGTTCACCTCTTACATTTGTGCAATAGTTGCATGAATACCTGCTTTCTTGTTGTAATATTTATAACTTGGTTCCAAAAACTGGAAAAGCATAAAATATATGAACATTTTATAGCTCTGGTTAGAAAAGTCCAATTTTTATCTTTATTTTTACGACATATTAGAACCTAATCACGAATTTTTAATTAAAATTTACTACTTACTCATTGTTATCTCACCCCAAAAACACTACAGAATCGCGTGTGTGATGGAAACTATGTAAACTAGAATGATCTAGTTTGACAAAAATACAATGATATCATAATTTTATTTTTTGTTATTATTTGACAATTGAAATAATTTTCAGCAATAGCTGCACTGTACATATATAGAATAGAGTAATTTGTATATATTTGATTTATTCATTTGTAAATAATGTTGATTTAATAAAATTGTATGTTACTGAATTCTTTCATTATTTGTAATTATAGCAGTTACACCTTCGGTGACATAGCCACTAGATTAAACCATGTTATAGGAATACTAAAGAATTCCTTTGTGTGTATAAATGGAATGATTGACTACTATACCAGTATAACTTGGCGACATAATTATTACGAACTCCTATTGCCAGTCACCTTACACCAGGGAAGCTCAAACTTATGCTGTCGGCAATCTACAGCAAGTTTGGGCAGCAAGCTATAGTCTATGCCTAGACTAGACAAATAGTCCCTTGGTATTATGGTAAATTATTGGCGACGTTTGCAGTTTGTGCTGGGCGGAGATGGAGAACGGTAAATTTAATTCTGTAGTGAATTATGGCTACGCTACCTACCTACGCTTGGTTACGATATGCGGTCATCCTGGGAGGTGAAAGTACAGATGTGCACCAAGTATTCATAATGCAGAAAAAATACATTCAAATACTCGCTAATATTTGAATACTCGCAGGGTGAGCTGGTAGAACTTATTTCGTGAAATATAACCCACTGATACATATTGAAACTAGCACTATTCATATGAAAAAAAATTCATACAAATATAAGATAAATAAATATTCACCAAAACATAGACTTGAATTGTTAAAAAGAATTTCTATTTTATTTTAATTATAGAATATACCTAGTTAAAAAGATTTAGAAACATTTTTAATAAAATACCACAAAGTATCAATACCGAGGTAAAAAGGGCATTTTTAAAAATAAATTAAAATATGCCACTATTTGATTAGGGATTTCTTTGCGGACTTAACACAAACGAGCGTCCGATTATTGTAACTATCCTCCAATATTGTTGTCACTATATAAGTCGTTATATTATTATTACTTAACATAGGTATATTTTCATTTTTGCATTTGATAATTACACTTAAATTTTGTATTATTGTTACATGTGTATAAAATATAATAAATTAAATAATAATAATAAATTAATAATTTATAATGTAATTTTAAGTAAAAAATAGATATACCCAATAACAATTGTTGTGCCTAGATTTTAATTAAGTACTACTACTTGCAAATTAGATAAATAAATATAGAACTTTTTGTCGCAATGAACCATCTTGTAATCAACCCAGTACAGATAGATACATTACAAAAACATCGTATAATCCGGAAACATTCGAATGCGTCATCAATGTCTATGTAATAAAGTATGCAATTAGAGATACAGTAATTCATAATGTGGATGATGCATTTGATGTTTCCGGAATAACCGATGGCCGATGTTTTCTTAATGTATCGTTACCTCTGCTTTACACTATGAATAGAACTGCCTTGAAATTTCATATTATGCATGTATTATAATTATAAGCAGTCTCTATAGAACACTAACATACTTCTACACAGGTCATAGCTGTAACTTAACATACTAGGAACTTCTAAAACCTCATAATAAACATCAAGTAGAATAATGTATTTTTAGCACTTAAGAAATGATTTTAAAGTCCCACTAAGGAAGAAATACCTGGCAAATAGCACTGAACACCAACACTACACTCGCTAACAGCTCCATATGAGCCAAGAGCCACCATACAAGTGGCCAATGAAATTGCAAGTCTTGTGTTTGTTGAATGTAATCTTACAGTATATTCAATTTATATACACTAACAATATTGTTTTTGGTTTATTAGCGGTAGGTCTATTTAGTTTGATTCAAATCACAGTTGGACTAAATTTGCTAATATATCCTGATTTTTAAGGCATTGTCTCTCACTGAACTTCTTGTTTCCTAATGCCCCAGATTACTCAGATCAATAATGGTGCCTTCGAAGAACAATTCTGTGATTCAATTCCATGCAATTCTGTTATTTTTAAATTTCAAATTCCTCCAAATGTTATCATTACCTAATCATTTAGTGTTAATTACATTGTTGATAATAAATCCTGAAAGTGAAGAGAAGACTGGTATTCATAAGAACCCTTAGTAAAAGATAAGTTTTAATAAATGGCACAACTAAATATTCAACCAGTGATGTTTATTGCTTTTGTAATCGAGTGACATAATTAAAAATTGATTTCAACTGACAAATATCACGAGCAATAACAATAATAACAACGGGTCGCGGTTCATTAGCGGTGGTAGAGAATGCTTAGATGATATGCAGCAAGGGATTGAAGGAAATAAGGGTTGTAAAATACTTATTATTTATTACATATCCTTAAAATTAATTATATTAATGTACAATAGCTCCTAAAGGCTCCGCTTTTATATTCCCGAGGTCTAATCTGCTGTCAATTGATTCGTCTATCTGCCCAACGATTGCGACATTATCTCCTCGAATTATATGTAGTCCTAGTACCACTTGTGCTACTCCAGTAGATGAAGAGAACACTCTTTCGTGAGATTCGTCCAATATAATGTTTATTGTCTGGTCAAATCCTTTTAGAGTACCGATGAAGTTCCGACCGTCGGATGTTATCACTGACACAGTTTGATTCACGTAGTTCTCGAGACCTGAAGCCATTGTGTTACACTAATTTGGTTTACAAAAGTGCTTTGAGACGATCAAACTAGACAAATTAATGGTCAAAAAATTAGGACAAGATGAAATTTTGAAAGAAATGCCATCGAGTTAAAAATGACATTGACATTGGCACTTGGCAGTCAGTGCTGCCAGATGAAAAAAGCTGGAAATCTGTTTAAATCTGTAAATTTAATAATATTATTAATAATAATTGAATTAATATATTTCCTTTATGTGTAACATGTTTTCTGTAAGTTTTACCTGTAGGGGTTCACTATGTTCAGATACTAATAGAATTTCTGGCGTCTTCGTAGAATTGACATTTTTCTTTTTAGAGCATTCCACGATTTAACTAGGAATAGAATTAGAATTAAAGTCGGAATTATAATTCGATTCCACATTTGACATTAGCTACTGTCATTTTGTAAAATAATGATACCACATATAATAGTGTAGTGATGAACACAAAAATCGATAAACAATCGCGATTTATGTTTATGTAATCATAATATTGGTGTGCCAATTAAAGACTAAATTATTGATTTTTATTTAAATAAATACATAATTATTCATAACAATTATTTATTAATTAGTAACCGCTGCTTTATTTTATAAAAAGTTAATATTTTTGTTTTTTTTTATATTAAAAACAAAACTTATAATAAAAGAGCCAAGATAGTTTTCTGTATTGGCAACCCGTGCGCGCTCGTGCAGCTATCGCCATTTTGTTTATCTTGTCATTCGGCTTCATTCTCCTAGTCTGACTGCACGAATATCTCGTTTCATTGCGAATCGATATTTTGTTATTTTGTTGGGTTTTTGTTAAAGTTTTGTTACGTTGTGTTTGTTGTTACGTTTATAGTTTTTTGTGAACTTTGAGTGAATCTATTTGTTTTGGTTTTCCATCAAAATGGATCCTCCGCCAAGTACATCACAAAAAGACGTGGATGTTTTCTTGTCTCCAAGAAAAAAACGTCCACGAAAAGCTTTCACTGTTACTGAAAAAGTAATGATCCGCAACGCATATAAGTACGTGAAAAATGAAACTTCTGCGCAATTGGAGGCCTTTGAAGTTGTGGAAGAAAATGAATGTATGAACAAAGTTGCTCACATATTGGGAATAACCTCACGCTCTGTTTGTAACGTTTTGAAGGAAGTAAATAAAGGTGCGCCGCCAACTCCCCCTAAAAAACTGGACCAAAGCGAAGTTTCAAAGATAAAATTGATGAATTTACATTCTCCGCAATACGACGAATAGTTCATCAGTTCTTTTACCGAAATGAACCTCCAACCATTGCAAAGGTTAGTCAATCAGTCAGACAGTATTATTTTATACCTACATCTTTTATATATAAGTAATGATTCCAAACTATTATAAAATTTACTATTTCAGATTTTACAAGTGATGAACGATGATCCAGAAATGCCCAAGGTTTCCAAAGACACCCTCAGAAAAATTTTGAAGCATCTTAATTTTAAATTTGTTGCACGGTCACGCAAGAGCACACTACACTTATTGATCGAAATGATATAATAACATGGCGCCAGCGTTACTTGCGATCTAAAGTGCGCGCCAGATAAGTCTGCGCGCGGCGAAAATTGGAACTAATCCCAGGCCGCCATGATGTTGTTGTTTTGACTTATGACAAGTGAACTGTGCGTATTGAATCTCTTGTGTATTTATTCATATTTATTGATTAAATTTCGTAATCATCATGCCAAAAGTCGTTAAAAGTGCTGCCAGAGACATTGTTCTGAAGGTGAAACGTTCTTGTGAATTAGAACGAGACAATAAGGGTCCAATTGTACCATTTTCTAAAGTACGGGCTCGGGTTGCTTTCTTGACAGGTAATTTTTGGGGTGACCATTGCTTGGTATTTTGCCTTCGTGTGGGGTATTTTTGTTTTATTGGTATATTGTTGGATATTCATACATATGTTCGTTTTAGGTATTTCTGAACGCACTGTCACTCAAATAACTCAAGAAGGAAAAAAAGCTGAAGCTTCGACTTCAAAAATTGTAACACCAGGAAAAAATAGAAACCGAGAAAGTTTTTTGCAAATAGACAATTTTGATAAGTGTGCTATAAGGCATATGATACACTCATTTTATGTTGTCAAAAAAGAAATTCCGACCATTCATAAGCTTTGGCTCGCATTGAAATTTGATATTGAATTCAAATACAGCAAAACAACTTTAAGGCGTATTTTGAGAAGCATGGGATACAAATATAAAAAGTGCCAGTCCAAACGTAAAATATTAATGGAACGTTATGATATTGTAGCTTGGAGAGCTAAATTTATTTTAAGGATGCGTAAAAACCGGGAAGATAAGCGCCCTGTAATCTACCTTGACGAAACATATATCCATGCCTCATATCACCTCGAAAAATGTTGGCAATCGAATGAAGAACCAGGTGTTTTGTCATCGGATAGTACCGGTGCAAGATGGATTATAGCTCACGCTGGCGGAAAAACAGGATTTGTTGAAAATGGACTCCTAATGTTTAAGTCACAATCAAAATCGAGCGACTATCATGATGACATGAATGCGAAAAATTTCATGCGATGGGTGACTGAAAAAATTCTTCCTAACTTGCCACATAACTGCATCGTGGTTATGGATAATGCACCATACCATTGCACTCAAATAAATAAAGCACCCACAATGAGCAATTTAAAAGCAGAAATGCAGCAATGGCTTTCAAATAATAGTATTCCATTTGAAGATTACTGGATAAAACCACAGTTGTACGAATTAATAAAAAAACATAAAGGAGAACCAGTATATGAGGTCGAATATTTATTAAATCAACATGGACATGAGGTCATGCGCTTACCTCCTTATCACTGTGATTTGAATCCCATCGAAAAAATATGGGCTATAGCCAAAAGACGTGTTGCAGAGAAAAATGTAAGTCAAGCTACAAGTGAAATATCCTCAATAACTGAAGCAGCGTTTAGTACTGTAACTACGGAGGAATGGATTAATGTGTGTCAACACGCGGAAAAAATGGAAGACCAATATTTCGAATCCGACAGGCTTTTGGATATAGAATTAGACAAATTTATAATTGATCCTACAAGTGACGATGGAAGCTCAGGACTCTTCAGACGACGAAATGAGTGAAGATCCAGAAAATAATACAATGGAAGGCATTGAACCACTTGAGGACCACACTTATGCAAAATTTAAAAGTAACGCTAGATGCCTATTAAAAATTTTTGAAAAATATTGAATGTTGTTTTTATTATTAAGCATAATAAAAAATATGTTCATAATTTTTAATATTCCTATCTTTATTATTACTTTAGAATTATTATTTGGTCGTAGTTCACTTTATTAGCTAATTATATTTTTCCCTTATCTCCCATTTATGTCTATGATCGGAAAGCAATTTCCCATAACTGGCAACATTAGCTACGCCACCAGTCGCGCGCAGACTTAACTGGCGCGCACTTTATATGTCGGTTTCGACGAGACGGGAGACATATATATTATCAAGATGAAACTTGGGTTAACGCAGGTAAGGCTAACATTTTGAATTAATATACATTTACATTAAATTTAATAGTAATATTGAATGTTCATGTACTATATGTGATTTAAGGTCATACTGTAAAAAAAACTTGGGTGGACAAGCAAGTCACATCATCTCGGCAAGCGTTTTTGGAGGGACTGACCACTGGATTAAAAAACCCATCTGGAAAAGGCAAACGTCTCATAATTAGCAATATAGGTAGTGAAGAAGGCTTCCTGGAAGAGGGGCTCATGATTTTTGAAGCAAAGAAAAATTGTGAAGATTACCATGATGAGATGAATGCAGTTTGTTTTGAGGAGTGGTTCGCTGGAGTCTTACCAAAATTAAGACCAAACTCAATTGTGGTGATGGATAATGCACCTTACCACTCCCGAAAATTGGAAACTGCACCAAAAATGAGCTGGAAAAAAGCTGCCATTCAAGACTGGCTTTTAAATAAAAATATTCATTACGAACCAGATATGGTTAAAGCTACGCTTTTAGAACTGATTCCACATAACGAGTCTTTTAACAAGTACGCTGTAGACGAAATGGCAGCACAACATGGGATCACGGTTTTAAGACTGCCCCCATACCATTGCGAGCTGAACCCTATCGAATTGATATGGGCTCAGGTAAAGGGGCATGTAGCTCAAAATAATAAAACCTTCAAATTGACAGACGTGAGAAATTTATTTGAGGAAGGCATTCAAAAAATTACGGCCACCGAATGGTCTAAATGCGTATCCCATGTTGTCAAAGAAGAGGAAAAAATGAGTAGGCTAGATATGTTAATTGACAATATCACAGACACATTTATAATAAATGTTACAGAAAGTGACAGCGATAGCGATAGCGATGACGGCGACGATTTATAAAATAAAATATTACCATAATACATCTATTTGTTTTATTTCTCATGTTCCTTCATGATCACATTTATTTATTTATTTCACACACAATTATTAAAGAAAACTCTCAGATCCGTAATAAAATTAATCGTCATAACTAAATTATCCGTTCACAAATATTTAATTTCCTGATATACTTAGTTTACGAGAATAAAATTATAAACGAGAAGAATCGATCCGGAAATATTCCATTTCTGTATCGAATAATTTCGCAACGTTACTATTTAGTACTTGTCATAACGTTGCAACACTGAAATTGTCAAATCTGGAATCTAATTAAAATTCCGACTATAGGAATAAAATTATGTCCTAATGTTTTCATTTGACGATAGATGTCGTTCTTACCACCATTTATTGAAAGATCAGTTGAACAGTACTAGAACGCGTATTTGTCGCCTTACTTGTTGAGTTCAAGCCAAGTTTTAAAAGCAGTTTCTTCCAACCAACGTCGATTATAGCGCTGCATTATCTGTGATGTTTTAGATGTAAAAGCCATAGTAACTGCCACATAAAAAGCATTTTTTGTATGTTTATGAAGTCTTAATCCGTTATCTTTGCAGTTCAATATACAAATATATAGAACGTAGGTAGGTACTTTAATAAGTAAAATGAGTGAATGTAAAGCGCGCCCTATATCTTCTTTCGTTCCCTTTCCCTATCCGATAGCGTTCTCTCCACACTTACCAATCAGTATTCCGATTTATTAGACACAAAGCAGCGGAAAGGCACTGCAGACGCGTTTATATGTTACTGTCACGTGCTTGATTTCGCTCGCTTCAGTGATTTTTTTTTTTATGGCAGACAAGCGGGCGGGCCACATGATGGTAAGGGGTCACCGCCGCCCAGAGATGGGTGTCTCTGTTCATGAATCTTGTTCACAGCTCTCTTGAAGAGCCCCATAACTCGTAATGGAAAAACCACGATTGATAGTTCTTTCCACAACTTTCGGGTCCGGGGTCTTTTTGACCGCACTCTTTTTACACTCACAGTGCATAATATTTGTAAACAGATCGAGTACACCCGACACTTAGCTACTGACGGCGGCTAGGCTAGGCTAGTATAGTATTCATTGTTGATCGAGTGGAACATAATACTCCGTCATTCATTCACTCGTTATCTTATCAGAGGCTAAACGTTCATTCGTTCGCCCGACGGACAGAATCCTTCAAATGATTGAATCAAGTGATCGAGTCATTTATAATTGGTTAAAGGATTGAATCATAAATATTGATTGTCACAGTCACACCCCTGGTCTGCCCTGATTGTATCTTTTTGTTTTTTATCAGCTCCCTAATAAAAATATTTATTTCTTTAATTGTTCTCAATTTTTAATCAATAAAAATAATCAGTATCAGTGCTTTCATGACCTTAACATTACATAGGTATATTTATAACCAAAATGTCGAATACGATCGTACAATATGTTTTACTACGAAGCGATTTACTGAAAGATTTAGGTTGGTCTATCGGTGCTCTAGTGGCACAGGCATGCCATGCTTCCACAGCTGTTCTTCATTTATATAAAGATGATGAATACACTATTAAATATTTGAATGATCTGGATAGTATGCACAAAGTCGTCCTGGAAGTAAGTAATATAACTTTTTTCCAGCTGTTGAACTATTAGTGCAAGAAGTAGTTTATTATAGTTTGTTTAATATTAAGGAAAGGTACAATGTTAAACACATTTGTACAATGTTAAAAATCTTTGACATTATTCATCAATTAAATAAACTTATTTGGCAGATAGGAAAAGAACAGTTCAACTAACAATCAAAGATATTTGATGTTTTCGAACAAAACATGATTCTCATCCCACAGCCACCAGGTGCACTCAACGGGCCACATTACCCCTCTCACAGTACTACTGAAAAATGTACTGCAATTCTCATTTTATCATATTCCTCCTCCCCTCCCTCCCCCTTTATATACATACTTGTTTCAGTAGTGAGCAGTAGCATCTTAGTGCCCATTTCCATCATATCCTATCTTATAATTTTCCCAGCTCTTCCTCGAAACCCATTCCTAAATCTCTAAAGGTAGGAAGCGGCGCATCCGGAGTCGTGCCAGCTTTATGCTTTAGGTTGCCAATGTCTAGACTGATCTCAGCATGTACTTATTGTGGAAGTCCATAGGTGACAGTATACACTTACCACCAGGTAGTTTCCTTTCATCTGCCGCCTTCTTTCTATAAAAGTAGAAACCTTTGACTTACATTTGTAATTAATATGGACCCATGAATATTCCACAGGTCCCAAATGAGGAGTCACTGAAAAAAATAGCAGATAAACTGACAGAGAATTCAATATGCCACAAACTCTGGATTGAACAGCCAGAGTATATACCTACTTGCTTAGCTCTGAAGCCGTACCCGAAGGAAGAAGTAAAGAAGTTTGTAGGAAAATTTAAATTATATAAAGAAACTATTGGTAGCTAGTAATAATAATTATAAATAAGAGGAGAATAGTAAACAAGTTTAATAGGGTAGTAAATTGAAATTTATTTTGTATAATAGCTAATTCAACAAACTAGAGAAGAAAGTGAACTCGCATAAAAATAATTTGTCAAATTCATTAATAATTAAATAGTGCTTGAGAATATTTGAGGTCCCTACCTACTGCTACTGCTACATATATTAAGCTACTGCTACATTTGTCACTCACACAATTGTAATAGTACTACCCTGTGTTAGTGATGGCATTAACCCTTCCCGTGGCAGGTCTACTTCAACATTTATAACAAAATTTAACTGGTTTTAACAAGTTAAATATCCTTTTTTGTAATATAAATACAAAATACAGAAATGAAACTGGTTTTTTTCAATAGTTTTACAGCATTTTAAGATTTTGATGATTTCATCGCATATTGCTCACACTGGACATATACATGTTTTTTTTTATAAGTATATTGTTATACAGCAGAATTACAGCAACATAATTGCAATTACAAGCATTTTATGAGATATTCACAAACATAGACAAGGCTTTACCGAAGTGTAACAGGCACGTCTTTATAGATCGAAAATTAGACAGCAGAATTATTCAAAAAGCAAATGAGTCAGAGTTTGAAGTAAATTTGAATTAAAGTTTTTCTTTAGCGGCTAGTAGTTAGGATTTGGCAGCAACAAGGTCGGTAAAGGACAATACTCGAAAGAGTATTGTTATAGCATAGAGAAACAAATTGTTTAAAGAATCTGTATCTGATCTGTTCTACATGTCATCTTTGAATGACATGTAGAACTGTCTATAAAGTGTTATTTCCATACAAATTTCACTCTGACACTATGTTATATCCCTGACTCGAATAAATAATCCGAGTTTACCTCCATCTTATCCCATCCCTCTTTACCCCCATCCTATTCATGGGTCAATTCCCACTGAAAGAGCAACGGCGCGCAGCGGTTTTTCGAATCTTATCTATTATCTACACTTTGAATCTTATCTACTAAAAAGTTCAAATTTATTTAAAGCGATAGAATGGGTAACGCGGCGCCGCGAGGCCACACTAGACTTGTAGCGACTAGTTAAAAGAGGTACCGCGCGGCTGCCCGCGGCGTAGCAGACAACCGCGCGGCGGCGCGCGCCCGCGCTTACCTACCCACCGCCTGCGCACTGCGCGTCATTTTACTAGAGGGTATCGACTTGCTACTTTCTTGAGTGATGTAGATCGTACAATTCGTACATTATTAAGTTTTCAACAGTAGGATACTGCAAGGCCCCGGGCGGAGCCGCGCGCAGTCGCTCGCTCCTCCGGCCGCTACTCTTTCAGTGGGAGTTGACCCTAAGGAAAAATGAGTAGTTGGGACAAGGAAATCTCATTAAGCTTTACCGCAATTCATATTGTATGGAAAGCAAGTATACACGGGTGAGTTTTTAGAATCCAAAAATGAAATCAGATATAAAGATGGAAGTTGTTTTATTGCTTTTCGAGGTATTCTCTACAACAAACGATACACTGTTTCATGCGATGAAACCATTGTGTGAAGGCACCGCTTCAACAGCCGTTTGGAAGGCCGTTACTGGCTCTACTGCTCTCATACAACGTATTCCTCTGATTTTATCCTTAATTTTAGGGAATAAATAAAAATCAGGGCGCTAGGTCGGCACTATTTGGCGGATGACCCATTAACTCTAGATTTACAGTAAAATTGTTTCCTTTGCCCGGCAGAGTTAGCTGAGGCATTGATGGAGGATCATTCTGTTTAGTGGGCGTCCTTTGACTTTTTCAAAACAGAAGGCAAGCAACATACCAGTCCACAGTTACTGATCTTTTATTTTTTAAACTTATAATAGCTAAGTGGCCCGATGTGTCAAAGACGGAGGCAATCATCTTCTTTTCAGCACTCCGTCCTTTCTTTACTTTCGTCGGCAACTTTCGGAAAGACCCACTGCGCAGATTGCCTCTTAGTTTCAGGCTCATAGCAGTAGATCCAGCTTTCGTCTTTAGTGTTTTGGAGCTTCGCTCAAATTGTAAGGAATCGATCTAGCACAAAGCTTCCTTACTTGTAGGTAATCGTGTAAAATAATTTGAACTTGACTTTACCCATACCTAATGATGTCCGTATCTGCTGATATGTCGTTCGTTTTTCTGTTTCAAACAAGAGCCGCACAGTTTTTATGTTTTTTTCCTTCACAGGACACCCTTCTATAACATCGTCACTAAGGTGAGTACGACTGGATGGGGCTTCAGCACTAAATGCTAACATAAGTCTTTCATAACATAAGTTCTGTATTTCTGGATTAGACCGCAACAAAAGTCATAAAAAATCATTGAACGAAAATGTTCTCTTGTTAATTGTATTTTTCCGCAAACACTTAATTTTCAAAATGCCGCCGGAAATAAAAACCAAATGCCAGCTTTGAACATGTAAGGGTGTTTGACAACCAAAGAGTTCCATTTACAAAATTCGATTTTGTTTTTTTTTTCTATCGTATTATACAGGAGCCATTTCTAAGAACTTACCTTGGCCTATTGAATATGGCAAACTACTTACAGAAAGGATAAATTACTGTAATTAAGTAGGTAGCTTGTTTTAAGTAGGTACTTTAATATATAAGATATAAACGGTAATTCTATTATTTATCTTCGTTATTTTGTGTAGTGTAATGGCCGACAGGATAATGATAGGGACAATAGGTATTAGATAGGTACATATTTCATATATTAAACTAATTACAAGTTATACTCTATACGTAAGTGCAACTTATCAAAATTGTAATAATGGCAATAGGATGGTTTGTGTTTGATATTTATTTACTGTTATAAGTATTCAAATTCATGTAAGCCAATCATTATAATGTATTGCTGTCATTAAAGTTTCTTTGATATTTGTCGCGGAGCTTTTCTGTAAAAAGTAAGCGAAATTCATTTTTGTATCAATTAGCGTATCCTAATAGTTACTACGCTCTAAATATAGTCGTGGATCCGCTGACAATAGATGCATAAACTTATAGGCGCACAACTTTTTAATAAAATGAAGAGGGCTATGGTTCCTTTGAATGAATGAAGAGTTCCTTTGCCAGATGAAATCCGATACAAAGATTCGACAAAGAATCGATCGCCAACATAGTTCATACAATTAGCAGGCTGAAGTGGCAATGGGTAGGTCATGTCTGTTGCAGGACCTGACCGGAAGTCTCGAAAGTCTCGCCACTACACGCAATTTTCTGCTCTTTTCATCCAGCCAGTGCCTGCAAATTTTATCAAGACGTAAACCGGGTCGCGGCGTGTCCCTACACTGCGCTTTTCGGTATGTGGAAAGCGCAGTGTATGACTGCGTTTTCCACATACCGTAAATCGCATTCACTATTTCATAGGTTGTCGGTCTTGCGGCTGCTATGGTCTGCTGTCTGTGTGTATACGTATATAACAGGATGCAACTAAGAACGAGGGCGGGTTAAACATTCGCGTAATGGGGTATGGGGAGGGTTGCTCTTCCTGTTTGTCGAGGAAGTATAGGCTAAAATCGCCGACTTAACTTTGTCATCGAACAAAAATCTTTATCCCTATTTATGTCTATTCCTATTTTCTAGTCATTTGTTTTCCATTTCAGAAAACAATTGATTTCAGTTAATTGTACAATCAGTTAATGTTGTCGCGTAGAGGTACTTACAGCGCATCTTTAGCCTATTTACCCTTTTTTCCTGGACAGAGTCCTTTAGATGCGCGAGAAGGTTTCCGTAATACTCTTCAATTGTAGAAATATACCTATTATTTGTATTATCGATTAGCAAAATGTTTTCAGAAGTTCAATAATCTATCGCGATGAGTTTTTCCAAAAACATCTATCGCGGAGACATCTCAAAAACCTCAATATTTCGCCTATCGACTGCACCGCTGCTGTAGAGGTTTCAGGACGGCTAGGTTAGACTTTATTGAAACCCAGGTTCGATAGAGTCGAAAGCTTTTTCGTATTACACAAGCGAGATCAAATGGCTTTAGAGATTATATTTATTTATTCACTCAATGTGATAATTACAGGTAAAAAGATGTTAGAAATAGAATGGTATGCTCCTCTGTAATATACCCCATGGGCGTAGAATGATTTTCCATTAATAATAACGTACTTAAATTAAAATAAAATTTATAGCAGAATATTGAAATTAATTATTATTTTCAAATTACAATTTTATGTGTATACACAATACTATATAATATTATAACGACACAATCTCTTCTTTGTAAATAAGGGCTTCTTTGGTCTTTAGTTATAAAAGACTTGAGGCAACCACTTCAGAAAATTTTATTGGAAAAAGTAATATAAGACTAACAGCTTAGTGCCTGCGACTTCGTGCATGTAGACATTAGAGTAGTTGTGGTTAAATTGATTCTCGTGGGAACTCTACAATAGATCGGGACAAAAAGAATCCTACATGTTAACCCGGCAGATAGGCTACAACCATGTCAATTTTCATTAAAATCCGTCCAGTAGTTTCTGCGTGATACGTGATACCAGTAATTCAGACATAGTCAAAAAATGTTGTTTTGGGCTCTGTATCATTTGTATTTTAAAATGCAATCACCCTTTAAAAAAAATCATTTCATGTACAGACACGGCCTTGTTACAAATTTATTATATTCATATATTTGACTCGCTATCGCTATATTTTGAATCGCCCTCGTAATATACTTCTACAAATATATTATACGTGTCACCGAAATAAGGCAAAACCAGCAATAAGTCAACCAATTTAAAATATACAAAACCGTTCTACGAAAAATAAAATAATTTTAGGGAATAAATCAAAAGGTAGGTACAAACATGTAAACTTTTTTGTCCTGTCTAAAATATTCGTAACGCTCATTATTCTGACTGGCCTAGGCGGCGCGCGCTTTGTCTCGGTCGACACGCGTAGGATTAATGATATACTAGAATTGTAGTGAATTGTATATACTACTTACTATAAATCATCAAAAAAAACTTATCGTAAAAACTAGTCAAATCTATTTTATTCTCGATACTGACGAACATATTTTCCACTTTTGCGTTATTTCAGTGACACGATGTAATGGTACTTAAAGAGAAACAAATAATATTAATCTAAAATTTATTTACGTAACATATAAAAAAACATTTTTCTAAAAGGAATGCAATTATAGATGCAGTGTACCCAAAAAATAATAAGTAGAATAATCCTTTAACATCGTGCCATTTTAATGGCTGTTCTTTGTCACCCTTAAAATGGTTCTTTATTCTATTTGCATAGATTAAATCTTTTACACTCTTGAGATGGAGACCATGAGCAATTAATTGATTTTCTATAAATCTAATCATTCCTAAATTGGGATTGCCTTTTCTAAAATATGCTATAATTTGTAGTGGTATGCCGTATGCAGCTGAATAATGCAATTTTGATTCACCATTTTCATGACAAAAATTGTGTTTATAGTATAAGAAGTGAATTCTTGAAGAATAAGTATATCTTTTTCCTCCTTTTGCAACCTGCTTCAGACAATCGTACATATTGGGACACACAATGACATTATTCATTTCTCCTTCTAAACCAAAAGCTCTAGTTGCTTTAATCGCATTGTAGTGATAAATATTAAAATATAGTTTATATTTCATACTGAAGGCCTCAGGCGGTGTCACTTGGCGATAATATCTGGGTTTTGTAAAAACACTTAACAATTCACTTTGATAAAAACCACTGATAAGCCATGTAAATAAAGCCCACGACAGCATCAAAATCCTTGAAAAGTTACGTTCATTTATTTTGTGTGTGTTTCCTACTAGATATCCAAAAATATTTAACATGGTTTTAGGAAAAATGTTGTTTTCTTTTCTTCCATATACATTAAAAACAAAGTCAATGAGACAAGTAACCAAATAAGATGTTAATATTAAAATCCACACAGTGTGGCCAAACGTGTTGAACATTGCCATCCATTTATCGATTTTTCGTCGTTCCGGCGTTATGATATCCAAGTTATCAAACCAATGTATACATGTAATATCAAAGCCCGATGTTCGTCTTGGTGAAAGGAGTAATCCTCCAATGATTCCATCTGCTTCTCCATCTTCTAAATATTTCAAAAGTCCCGATACTGTAAAATTTTCAGACACGGATCCAACGTTAACTCCATTTTTGTGTATTAGTTTTATATTGGAAAATTTTTCTTTTAACATTGCGATGAAAATTGCTTCAAAACCCGTCAGCTGATCAATACTACCGCGGTCGTTTTCTTTAGCAGACAACATGACATAGGGAGAAATCGAGCTTATAAGAAGTGTTAAATTACACTGAGAATACGGTACTTTAGTTCTTTCCACTGAACGTTTTATTTCTTTAATAAGAACAGTAGGTTTGTTCAATCTCAGTTCTGTATCTGCATACTTTGTGATTGCTTTTGGAGTGAATACGCAATGATTACTAACCTCAAAATCGTATAAATAAACACTCTTTTCTAATGATGACACAAGTATAATTTTAAATGCGTTGTGGTAATGAAAGTTTTGGAAGATGTTCACTTCATCTTTGTGTAAAAGATGTGTCACTATACAAATAAAAATTCCTGATGGATTCCAAAAACGATCCTTCTTCAGATTAAGAAGTCCATCTTTGAATTCATGGTAATTTTGAAATTGAAGCACATACGCCACGTTCCAAACATCAAGTTTCATGGCTAGAAAACTTCTAGTAATTACACTGTATTGCATCGAGTCGTGTATCTTCTTAACAATTATTGTGTTGTCGTCAAAATTAACAAGAATTATATTTCTTGATGAAAGTACATTTTTTATTAAAGAAAATGCGGAATCATTCTGGTCTATTCCTGGTTTTAATTTATCATTTGTATTCTCTTTATTTTTATATACAATTTTATTGTGCAAATGAACATAATTGGGAATAATTAAACCAAGAAGCAACAAGCGGAGCATCTTCACAGAGTGGTAAAATTGGAGCTTTTGCGGATCAGGAAACTTTTACCGACATTTTGTTTATTCCCAGCTTTATATAGTCATGTTGTTTGCATTTAATATTTTTTGTTATTTATGTACATTCTGGTTATTATTGTAAAAATAGGCATTAGATCAGACAATAAAA
Source organism: Sesia bembeciformis (assembly GCA_943735995.1). NCBI lineage: Eukaryota > Metazoa > Arthropoda > Insecta > Lepidoptera > Sesiidae > Sesia > Sesia bembeciformis. The sequence goes on from OX031034.1 coordinate 6,575,411, forward strand.
TGGTTGTATTACTAGACAATTCATAAGTAACGTTATGTGTAATTAATTTATATTGTTATGCGTGTCGGTGGCTAATTACTTGTTTCATATTGACACGTGTTACTTGAAATACTTATGGCGGCTAATGGGTGAAACCGGTGAAAGGTGACAAGGGTCAGTTGTCACTGAGTGTCAATAATAATTGTCATTCAACGGACGCCATTTTAGAGCATAGTGATGTGACCATACTTTGTATGCCGAAGCAGATTTATGCCTTTTATGCCTTTATGGGCGGAGACGAATTTAATATATTCATTTCTATCGATTCGTCTATTCAGTGTCGTTTTAAAGGGTGTTTTTTTTAGAGGTATAGAACTTTAAGTTGGCAACACTGTTTTAACTGGCGGCCATTTTGTCAGCTGTCAAGTGATTTGTGTTTAGTTTGGTTTGGCATTTCAACATGAATAGACTGACGCCTGAACAACGCTTCCAAATTGTGCAAATTTATTTTGAAAATAATGATTCTGTTCGAAATACGTATCGCGCACTACGTCCATTTTACGGTCAACATAATCGTCCATCAGAGCAATTAATTCGACTAACTATGGACCGTTTTCGCACCACGTTTACTCTAAATGATAATACGCATCTACAGAGACGTCGTACAGTGCGTACAGAAGAAGCCATTGGTGCTGTAGAGCGTAGCGTAGAGGAAGACCGGAATCAGTCTATCCGCCATCGTGCACAGGAATTGGATATGTGTCCATCCACTTTATGGAAGATTTTGCGGAAAGATCTTGGTTTGCGTGCTTACAAAATCCAACTCGTGCAAGAATTGAAGCCACGCGATCACCTAGCAAGGCGTAGATTCGGTGAATGGGCCCAAAACAAGATTGCCGTTGATCCCGATTTTCATAAGAGAATTTTGTTTAGCGATGAAGCTCACTTTTGGTTGAATGGCTACGTCAATAAACAAAACTGCCGTATTTGGAGTGAAGATAATCCTCAAGTGTATGTTGAGACACCGTTACATCCAGAAAAACTGACTGTTTGGTGTGCTTTATGTACTGGTGGAATCATTCGTCCGTACTTCTTTAAAAACGATGCTGGCCAGAACGTTACAGTCAATGGTGACCGCTATAGAGCCATGATTACTGACTTTTTCGTTCCTCAATTGAACAATCATGATGTGCAGGAGCTGTGGTTTCAACAAGACGGCGCAACATGTCACACAGCTCGTGCCACAATTGATTTACTGAAGGAAACGTTTGGTAACCGCATAATTTCACGTTCCGGAATTCACGGGGAATTGGCCTCCAAGATCGTGCGATTTAACGCCGCTAGACTATTTTCTGTGGGGATATGTGAAGTCGCTAGTCTACGCCGATAAGCCCGAAACGATCGACCACTTGGAGGACAACATTTGCCGCGTTATTGCCGATATACGGCCACAAACGTTGGAAAAAGTTATTGAAAATTGGACCTCCAGATTGGATTACGTCCGAGCCAGCCGTGGCGGTCATATGCCAGAAATCATATTTAAATTATAATACCAAAAGATTATCTTTTGAATAAAGTCAATTTCATGTCAATTTTAAAAATTCATCCTTGTTTTATTCCATTTCAAAGTTCTATACCTCTAAAAAAAACATCCTTTGTAATCCAGTCTTCGCACTCGAGGTCACTTTACATTTTTGTCGCCATTAATGACGATAAGGGGAGGAGTGATTCGAATAGTATTATATCAGGTAGTCGGATAAGTTCGCGGCCTTTTTATAATGAAAATAATACTTTTTGGTATTACATAAATATTTATTGAACGGAGTATTGTCCATTCGACTATCTTTCGTCATTTTTCTAATAGAGCCATTATCCCATCGCTATAATATTTTTGGAGTTTCTGAGCTAAAAACTGATTTAAATTTGGTTTATACAGGCTTCTCTTGAATGAAATTTTACTCCATTTAAAGAATTTTGTAAAGAGCGGAATAAATGATAATCGGAAGGTAGGTACTATGTCTGGACTGTATGGAGGATGCATTACCACTTCCCAGCCAAGGTCCATTAATTTTTGTTTAGTCATCAAACATGTATGCGGTCGAGCATTGTCGTGGTGGATACCTTTTCTATTCATTAATTCTTGGCGTTTTTCTTCAGGAGCTTTTTAAATTTTAGTAATTGCTGACAGTAGAGTAATGGACGGTGACAGTAATCGTATGGCCATATGGCAAAAGCTCGTAATATACAATTCCTTTCCAGTTCCACCATACACATAACGTGACTTTGTTCGTAGTGGGGCCTGACTTTGGAACTATTTGTGACGATTCACCTCGCTTAGACCAAGATCGTTTTCGAACATTGTTGTCGTAGGTGATCTCTTTAGAAATGGCGATTTCATTTCGTTTTAGCAACATCTCACATATGGAAAGTCTATTCACCATGTTTCTGTCATTTAAATCATGCGGCACTCAAACATTTACATTTTTTACAAAATTCAGTTTATGCAGGTGATCCGAAACTGTTGAGTAGTGAATGCCAAGCTCCTCCGCAATTTGATGACTATTTATGTGTCGATCTGCTTCAATTTTTTCAATGATAACATCAACATTTACTTTAATAGGACGACCACAGCAAGGAACACCATTCACATCAAAATTACCAGATTTGAATAGACTGAACCATTTTTTGTAGTAATTTTAGATAAAGCATGTTCTCCGCAAACACCACAAATCTCTTTCAGAGCACTAGAAGCATAATACCCCTTTTGAAAAAAAAATGTAAAACATCTAATTTTCTCCTTGTTAACTTCCATTTTAAAATTGTTAAAAGATATGAAAAGGTAAAACTTTTAACTTGTAATTTCAATTTGCTGCCATTACAAAAGAAGTCTCCTGTCAAACGGTATATCACTTTTCCGCCAGTGATCAGTGTTGCCAGAAATATAGCATGCTAAAGTCAGTTCAAAAAGCCCGCGAACTTTTCCGACTGCCTACCTATTATTATAGATTATATTATACCTAGTCTAGCCATAATCTTGTTACAAAGAAAACATTGATATTTCTATTTTTACATTATCATTTTATTGGAAGAATTTGTTATTTTAGAAATAAATAGATAAGCATTTTAAAAATAACGTTAAATAACGTTTATTCGAAAAGCCACCATTTGCGTATAAACAATCTTTCAAACTTTGTGACCAGTTTTCGATTGAAACATGCATCCTTTCCATGGGAAAATTGGTAACTGCCACCCTTATGGAATGTTTTAGAGATTCAATATTATTATTTATTATGGAGTTTGAGCATGCCATGCTCTCTAAAACGGACCATAAATCATAATAGAGCGGATTAAAGTCGGGAGAAGATGACGGCCAGTTTTCAGCTCTAATGAAGTCGGGGCTATTGCTTTCTAGCCACGCCTGTGTTGAGCGAACCTTATGGCCTAGTGCTGACTTGCTGATAGGACCATTTTTTGTTATAGAACAAAGTGTTGCTAAGGGACTTTACGACCTTCTCCGGAATCGTATTTTGATATATTTGAGCAGCCGTTTTAATCCGTTTTTCACAAAAATATGATTCAGTCACTCCTTGATAGCTAACACCCCGCCAAACCACCATTAAAGCCGGATAATGGCACGTTGCACCCTATTGACCACTTGAGCAGCTTCTTTGGAGTTATGAGCATAAATAAACTTGATAATTTTCTTTATAAAAATGTTCCTCAATGATGAACATTTTCTCGTCCGTAAATAAGATTTGTCTTCGAGCTCCCTTTGTGTACCGCCGAAGAAGTTTTGATTTGTCAACCCTATTTTTCTTTAAATTATTTATCAGTTAAAAAATGACCAGTGCGTCTTTTGTAAGCAGCACTCCTTTTATCGTCTTTAAAATTCGTGACATGGTTCTGGGTGCTATATTCGTATTTCTGAATAAAACCTTTTGCTTCCAGACAGGATTTCTTCGGATTCCCTCCTTCACGGTTTTAATCGTCTGTTTAGTACGAATAGTGCGTGAACACGCACTATTCGTACTAAACAGAAACAGTACTAAACAGGCCAGACCTTTTTCTGTCACAAACAGAGGTCGTTTCAATGAATCTACCAATAGCCTGGTACACAAACCTTTGGGCTAATACCAAGCGGATGGCGAGTTTTCAAAAATGCGTTTGGCTCCATGCCTACGCGTGCAATGCCATTACAGCAATTCGGTTTTCATTATCACCCCACTCCATTTTAATATTAGTACAATATTTAAAAATGATTGATGCCAAAATAAGAAATATCATTTATTTTTCACGTGAGAATGACAGATTCCAAATTCAAATGTAAGGTAATTTAAATTTTTCGTTTTTGTAACGATATTTATGGCCAGACTAAGTATATACCGACACCCTGCGATTCAATTGGCGTAAAAGCCAAAAGGTACTTTTCAGGAGAAGAAAATGACGAATAAATATAACTATTTTTCATATAACTTTTTTTGCTTTTCTATGTATTAAAAATTGTGTTCATGAATAATGCTTGTCTTTCTGTGAACTTTAGCAATCTAAATACAAAGTTTCAATATGTGTAGTAATATAAAAAATGAATGTGTTTTACGCCCCAAAAATGGTTATTTTTGACGTTTACGTCCAACCAAATAATTGTTAGAGAGCATTAGGTAATTGACATAAGTAAATTTTTTCTTAACTTTTAATTATCTGTGGTGTATAGGTACTTACACAAGACACAAGTAGCATTCTGAATTTACTAAGCCTATTGACGTTAAGAGCCATTTCACAAAAATGACTAAAGCAAGTTTAGGTAATTACAACGCAACGCGACTGGCAATAGTTCATGCCATAGCGTAACTATGGAAAAAAAGTTTTGATACTTTGAATAAGCCGAACTTTTCTCCGTGAGCTTCCATAAACAATACTAATGGTCGACCCGAAAATCCCCGAATATAATAGAGCAATTAGAGCAGTTTTGTGACATTAAAAAATATATATAATAAATCATAATTTATAAAAATACTTAGGCTTTCGTTTTAATTAAGTACAAAATTGATTTAAAAAAAAAATAATAAATGAAAAATTCCAGTTAAATACCAGGTATTTTACGTCGAAATTGACGTACATTATTTTATTTTTTCTCGTGATTTGTGTTAATTTACGGAAATATTAGTGTACTATGTGTCAATAGAATTATATACTACGTATAACTGTACCTTATCTTGTTGAATTAATGAATTTTAGTGGAAGAAGCACGGCTCTGAAGTTCTTACTAGGCGTTTTTACTAAAACATGGTTGAGTACTACAGGATAAATAAAGAAATATTTCAAAATGTATTCTAATAAATGTCAATACAAAGAAATTAGCTATTTAAAATATTTACTCAGAAATATAAAGCAACTTTCATTTCACCTATAGGAGAGCTCAAAAACTTGTATTTTTCGCTTAAAATGTGAAATGGCTCTTAAAGCCACATTTCATGTACAATTTAAAAGATTTTTACAAGAAATATTAAAATAAATAACTATGTATATATTTACTTATTATAGAAAAATAATTAGTAACAGTTTATAGGCAATGACAAGTTTCGAGTCATATTATTTGGTAGAATTTATTTATTTCATGGATTTTTATTTGTGAATTTGAATGATTTTATCTAAATTTAATTATACGACATACAAATGTAACAAGAATGTATAAATACAAGTTACAAGTTTTTTAAACACTTTTCTGTAAAAAAATATCAATTATTTCATTGTCTTAAAAGCCATTTATTTTTTACGACCAACGTTTTACTTTTTTTAAGGTGGCTTTTAAAATCATTTGAGAAAATACGGAAATGAAAACACCGCTTAAATTCACACAAAATATAGGGGAGCGGCATTCGGCAACGAACTCACTTTTGGGCAGAGATTTGCCTACTAATTACTTAACGTACTAACTGGGCGATTGTACAAGTCGAACTATGTCGAGAAGTCTCGTGACCATCTCGCGCACCCCCTTACGGGGGGCGGAGGAAACAGTGCCGGGATTGCCCTTTCTGTGGTGTTTTTTTTTTTTTCGGATTGACTAAATTCTTGTGGCCCTAGTGGCCTTTCAAGAGCCACCGGACTTGTTTAGTTTAGGGCGAGCGCAGAAGGCGCTCAGCCAGGAACAAAAAGTGTGTCGCAACGAGCCTAAGGGCTCCCCGGAACGGACCTCGGCTTAGATCGTTGCATTGGGGGGATACCGCGGGGTCGCGAGTCGGCGAGAAACCTTTCTGTGGTGGTTCGGGCTTTCCTTATTTATAGGAGCGAGTTGCCTTACGATACTCTCTTCCCTGAGGAATTTATTTACTATTCGCTCATTTATATTTTACTTAGGTTATACTTATAAGTTAATAAAAACATTTAGGCCAATTATTGTTTTGCGCAGAGAGTCTATTTTCCATGGTGAAAAACAGGAATTAATATACCTTTCTATGAATCGTAACTTTTATTACCTCGCCCGCCCTGCGAGTAGCAAGGGGGAATCGGGAAGTGTGCTATAGAGGGTCTGGACGCGAGTTCCGGGATGGCTTCACTCCCTGTCCTTCTCTATCTAGTTCGCTACTTTATGCTGTTATCCCTGTCCCTTATTTCCAGAATAAAAAACATAGCAAACGTAATTTTTATTTGTTCCTAGACTATGCTTAAGACCTAACTTATACACAATCTATACTAATAAATATAATAAAGAGGTAAAATTGTGTGTTTGTATGTTGGGGGTAATCTCTGGAACTACGGAACCGATTTCAAAATTCTTTCACAAATAGGAAGCTACATTATGCGTGTCTAATATAGGCTATTTTGAAATTAAAAAAAAAAGATTGAAAAGAAAAACTCTTATAAACCGAAGCGAAGTGATGGCGGGTCGCTAGTATTTAATAAAATTTGTAGCTTTACTACAAATCAGTTCGCTATAACTGATTACATTAGAACATTATCGCATGGAAACACTATTAGCTGTGATACCTGTGTTCTTTTGTACCGGTAACTTTTTGATCCACGTTTGTAATTTACACAAAAAAAAAACATTTTATATTAAGTAAGAAAATATTTACATAACATAAAAATAAAACATATTTTTCTAAGAGAAATGTATTTAGTTGAAGATACAATGTAATAAAAAAATAGAATTGTATTATAAATCATGAAAAAAAAACATGTAAAATCTATTTTATTCTCGACACTGACGAACCTATCTCCAACTTTTCCGTTATTTCAGTGACACGATGTAAAGTTATGTAATGTAAAGACAAACAAATAATATTAATCTAAAATTTATTTACATAACATATTTAAAAAAACATTTTTCTAAAAAAAATGCTATTATAGATGCAGTGTACCCAAAAAATAATGAGTAGAATAATCCTTTAACATCGTGCCATTTTAATGACTGTACTGCGTCACTTTTAAAATGGTTCTTTATTCTGTTTGTATAGATTAAATCATTTACACTTTTATGGTGAAGGTCGTGAGCAATTATTTGATTTTCTATAAATCTGATTATTTCCAAATTAGGATTGCCTTTTCTAAAATATCCAGTTATTTGCAGTGGTATGCCGTATGCAGCTGAATAATGCAGTTTAGATTCACCATTATCATGATAAAAATTGTGTTTATAGTATAAGAAGTGAATTCTTGAGGAGTAAGTATACCTTTTTCCTCCTTTTGCAACCTGCTTGAGACAATCGTACATATTGGGACACACAATGACATTATTCATTTCTCCTTCTAAACCAAAAGCTCGAGTTGCTTTAACCGCATTGTAAGAATAAATATTAAAATAAAGTTTGTATTTCTGAGCGTTGACCTCGTCCAGTGTCACTTGGCGATAATATCTGGGTTTTGTAAAAACACTTAACAATTCACTTTGGTAAAAACCACTAATGAACCACGTAAATAAGGCCCACGAAAGAATCAAAATCCTTGAAAATTTACGTTCATTTATTTCATGAGTGTTTCCTACTAGGTATCCAAAAGTATTTAGCATGGTCTTAACAAATATGCTAATGTTTTTTCTTCCATATACGTTGAAAACAAACTCAACGAGAAAAGTAGCCAAATAAGATATTGCTATTAGACCCCACTCAGTCTGACCAAAAATTTTAAACATTGCTATCCATTTATCAATTTTTCGTGATTCCGGGGTTATTATATCCATACTATCAAACCAATGTATACATGTAATATCAAAGCCCGATGTTCGTCTTGGTGAAAGGAGTAATCCTCCAATGATTCCATCTGCTTCTCCATCTTCTAAATATTTCAAAAGTCCCGATACTGTAAAATTTTCAGACACAAATCCAATGTTAGATTCGTTTTTGTGTATCAGTGTAATATTAGAAATTTTCGCTTTTAACATTGTAATGAAAATTGCTTCAAATCCCACTAGTTGATCAATATCACCACGGTCGTTTTCTTTAGCAGATGACATAACATAGGGAACAATTGGGCTTATAATAATTGTTAAATTACACTGAGAATACGGCACTTTAGTTCTTTCCACGGAACGCCTTATTTCTTTAATAAGAACAGTAGGTTTGTGCAATCTCAGTTCTGTATCTGCATACTTTGTGATTGCTTTTGGAGTGAATACGCAATGATTACTTACATCAAAATCGTATAAATAAACACTGTTTTCTAATGATGACACAAGTATAATCTTAAAAGCATTGTGGTAATGAAAGCTTTTGAATATTTTCACTTCATCATTGCATAAAATATGTGTCACTATACATATAAAAATTGCCTTTGAATTCCAAAAACGATCTTTCATTAGATTAAGAAGTCCTTCTTTTAATTCAATATAATTCTTAAATTGAATTACATAAGCTACGTTCGAAACATCAAGTTCCATGGATTGGAAATTTCTAGTAATTACACTGTATTGCATTGAATCATGGATCTTTTTAGTAATAATTGTGTTGTCGTCAAAATTAACAAGAATTATATTTCTTGAAAGTACGTTTTTTATAACTGAAAATGCGGAATCATTGTGTTCTATGTTAAATTTTAAATTTTGACTAATATTCTTAATATTTGTATGTAATATTTTGTGCATATGAACGCAATTTCGGAAAATTAAACCAATAAACAACAAGCGGAGCATCTTCACCAAATATTATAAGTTGAGGTTTTGATGAGCAGAAACCTTTTACAGATATTTTATTTATTCTCAATTTTATATAGTCCTACTGTTTGTACTTAAATTTCTGTTATTTATTTATATTCAGGTTAGTATTTTAAAAATAGGTTTTACCTTAGGTAATAACATGGTTGCGTTATTAGGTATACTCCTATATAATTGTCGAAAGTTTCAGAAGCATAATTATTTGTTATTAGCTTCTACCCGCGGCTTCGCTCGCGCGTAATATTAGAAATTTTCGCTTTTAACACTGTAATGAAAACTGCTTACGTATGCGCGTTTTCAGCCTAGATATTAATTATTCTCGTATTTATTTATAACTTCCGGGGGTATTTATAGTTATGTTTAGTGCTGTTCCTCCTCATCACTGTTTTTAGAAATACTATGAATAACGCGGGGAACAACACGTCGCCACTAGTTCATTGTAAGTTTCTTTGCTCATCCGGTAACAATCCATTTTTCTATCTGTTTATTGCAACTGACTGGCTGCCACAAAAATATGACAGTTGATATTTGTTTCCATGTAGGGTATACCCACTGGGTAAACCCAATGGGCATGGGATGGCACAGGTGTATTAAATAAGTTTCGCTATTTGTCCATAGATGTCTCTGAATGCTAATACAAATAAGTATTATAGTTTTTGACAACGGCTGGAAAATGTCACTACTTTTTGCCATATTTTTATAGATTTCATCTACTTTTATTTTATTTTTTATGGAAGACACGGCAGACGGACGGGCGACCAAGATGGTAAGTAAACTGCAACATCACGGGGATGCAAATGTGCTGTCGACCTTGCAGAATTCTATACACAGTTTTCTTGAAGAGCTCCATGTCCTTAATGGACATTGGGCTTAGTGCGAATTAAATGGTCGAATTTAAATCCGGCGCTCAATCTGGGACATCCTATAATATGGATCAGCCTTGGATCAGGCTGTTGTCTTAAGACGAATGTGTTTAAATGGAGTTACTGTTCTTTCTTTACGTCTAAAGGTTCGTATATAAATTAATACCTTCGTATTAAAAGTAGATGAAATCTTTAAAAAAGATAATACATAAAAAGTAGTGACATTTTCTACCAAAAAGCAGAGGTCACAAAGCCAGCAAAGCCGTTGCCAATAACTACTCGTTTATATTAGCATCAAGAGACATCTATGGATAAATAACGAAATTAATTTAATACGCCTCTCACCCCATGCCCATTCCGTTTACAAATTCTAGAATTTTTTATGACTCTTCTAAACTACAATCTTCGCTTTTGCTCGATTCTCCGATAGATTCCTCAATCCAGATGCACACCACATTTTTTATTCAACGAGTCCACAGTATTTTAACGATTTTGATTTTATCTAGTAGAGAGTGTAGTGGGGGGATACAGAAATTACTAATTCCAATATGCTACTCCCCATCCTATTCATCCCCAACCAAGAAGAATAGGGAGGTTAAAGAGTCTCATCACTATAGTTATAATAACCTACCTAATGCAATATGAAAAGTAAAACATTAGGTAACCAAATGTTTGCACGATTCCATTTTTTTGCGTTCGTAAACAAGTTATAACGGCGATTTTAAAGTATATATACTTTGACTTACATTTTTTTTAAATACATCAAAGGCAATACATTTATTTTGCCTACTTTGTGCCCGTAAACCTAGAAAGTTTGTGCAGGCACTGCACATTCGTATATAAACTGAATTACTAAAATATGACTATAGTATATTGCTGGTTTGTTATTTTAATTAATGAATATAATTCACGCAACAAATCAGTCACAATAATGAAGCCACCAATCGTACAGATAAACCAGTTGCTCACGGTCGTCGATACAGGCAGCTCCAGCTTACGTCATAATTTATTATTTATTAAGACTATAAATGAATATTATGTTATATGTAGTTGTATTTATGTAGGTACATATTGTATATTATAATAGAAAATACTGAAATAATAACAATAATATATATAATTAAAAATAACTTATTTCTCATTACTTAATCATTTCTTACTAGTTTATTCATATAATATTCTTTTAATTTTTATTTGATATTTTTTCATTTAGAGATTGTCTCAATTGAATTGGAATACTGTTCATAATACAAGGTATCATATAAGATGTTATACGTTTGCCATAGAAATTGCGTGACCGCGGTACTGGTAGTATTTTTTTGGCGGTTTGTCTTGTATTGTAATTGTATGCACGTTTATTTTGTTATAAATTGTGTGCGGGATACGTATGCACTTACACGTAGAGTGCTCGTGTTTGTACTTCGCACCAACTGGATCGCCTGAGGGTGTGGACTGTTTTAGGTTTTCTTATCTTGAATGTTCTTAAATAAAACAACTAGGCTTGTTCTTCAATAGAGCCGGGGTAGCGCAGAGGTACTTGTTCTTTTTCTTGTTGTTCTCGGAGTGGATGCCGCTGCGGAAGTGAGTTTGACTTTTTTTTTTTTTTTTTTTTCGGAAGGACTAAATTCTTGTGGCCCTATTGGCCTTTCAAGAGTCACCGGACTTGTTTAGATTAGGGCGAGCGCAGAAGGCGCTCAGCCAGGAGCAAAAGTGTGTGTTGCAACGAGCCTAAGGGCTCCCCCGCCGGTAAACCGGCGGAAGGAACGGACCTCGGCTTAGGGCGTTGCATTGGGGGGAAACCGCGGGATCGCGAGTCGGCGAGAAGCGCCCAGGCACGTGTCTATACCTAGTGAACATGTTGGCTGAGGGCCGGTGTGTGTTAACGGTGTATCGGGGGGGACGTCCACGTCTCCGCCGGCGGGGACGGTGTCTGTGTGCAGTGTTCGAGTGCAGTGAGAGAACCGCATTGGCAGCGATGATTGGGTCGTCGGGATCGTCCAGGATGTGCCGCGGCCTACGATAGCGGGGAGGGGCACTCCTGTCCGGTGTGTAGGTGAGGGAGGAGACAATCAGAGGATTGGGATGATGGGGGATGGCGTCATAGTAGCGTCGGGCAGAGTCTTTTATGTATTTGACAATGGAGGGAAGCTCAAAGTCTTTGTGGAGGTCGACGTTACGCAAGTACCATGGTGAAGCCACACCCTTGCGCGTGAATCTGTTTTGGAGCCTTTGGAGGGTCCTGATGTTAGAGGGAGCCGCGTGTGCGAACACAACGCTGGCATAGGTCATGATGGGACGGACGAGAGATTTGTATAATGTCAACTTATTTCTAAGCGACATTTTACTTTTCCCGCTTATGAGGGGGTTGAGGCGACCGAGCACAAAGGCGGCTCTTTTGCGGACAGTTTGATCTCGGAAGGTCATTCTGTGGTCTAGAGTGACTCCGAGATATTTGGTCTTTCTGACGAGAGGAATCGTTTGACCGAGAAGGGTTATCGGGAGAGGGGAGAGCTTAGGAGTAAGACAGCATGGGAAGCACATGGCTGCACTTTTCCCCGGGTTTATCTCTATCCTCCACTTCACAAACCGGTCAACTTTGAGTTTGACCGGAAAATGGTCCGCCTTTTATTCGTTTATTGGCTTCTCCAACCTCCGGCCAATTGCGGGCTTCCCCCACCACCGGTCAAGGACAGGCTTCCCCCACCACTTGTCCATGTATGTACCCCTCCCGCTACCCGCGGGGAATCATTTATTTTCCTTAATCGCTATACACGTATTTACATTGATTCAATAAGATCCTAGTATGTCCTCACCTACACTATCCACCAACGTTTTATCCTGATAAGTACGCAAAGACATACCAGGGATCACTCCATTAAAATATACAACATACCATAAACTTATAATACTAGTTGCGAAACTAACTATATACACATTTGTTATAAGTACCTAGCCTTATGTTTCGTCGTTAACACTAGTTGCGAAACTAACTATATACACATCTGTTATAAGTACCCTAGCCTTATGTTTCGTCGTCAACAAATTGGGAGTACAGTATTTGAATAATGCTTCGTGATTATTATGAAATTTCGTCTTAATGTTTATAGGAACTATCATTTTTAAAATTCTAACCTGTTAATTATAAATTGATATAAGGTAACTTTTAAATGCGCGCCCCTAGGATGTATGTCCATACGAGATTATCAAATTCGCTAGTTATACATATTTAGCAGAATTGTGTATGGCACTTTATTTTTTATTATATAAAATTTTGCCAATATCGCACGCAACTTGTCACATACGAGGCTTAGGTATATGATTTTTCCAGTTATATCTATTATCAGTGATAAGTCCTAGATAGGTATGGTGGTTAGTCTGCTCAAGTGATTCACAAGCGCATATGAGCAAGTCTTTTTGTGTAGACAATAATGTTTGTGAGCTATTATTTTCACCGGTGAAACTGGTCTTATATAGCTCGAATATATGTAGACAATTTTGATTTTTTGAACATTTAAGACTAGACCGGCATCGTGAGAGGCACTAATTCTAATGAAGTCCTCCTGAAGTAATCTTTCGGCTTCCAATACATCATTGTGTGCAGAGAGTAGGCAAATGAATGAATAGGTTTGTTCTACAACGTTATATTTGCAGGTGGCGTTATTTAACCGCATATTGAATTGTTTTTTTTTATAGAATAGTTAACAGATGAGCGGGCTAGCCACATAACATAAGTGGTCAGTGCCGCCCATGGACACCTGCAACTCCGTGGGCATGCGGCCTCGCAGAATACTGTTCACAGCTCATATGAATAATTATTAAACACAAATTAGTAATTATTAATAAAATATTAAACAATTAGATGACTAAAGTAATTTTAGGACTGAAATACAAATATTTAGTCATTAGAAGTAGGTACTTTAATATAGAAGACATGAATAAGTATTCTTAAGTATTCTACTAAAACCTTGGTTATTTTATGTTGAGTAAAGACAAGTTACTGACGCTATAATAATAGAGAGAAAATAAATATTAGATGCTAATTTCAAACATTAAACTAATTACATATCAAACTATACACAAGCACACCTTATCAAATTAGTTATAATAGTGATGGAATGGTTTCATGTGTGCATGTGTGCATGTGTGCATGTGTGCATGTGTGCAAGCCTATCATTGCACAGTATATACTGATATCATTAAAGTTTAATTCTAATTATTCCGGTGTTTAACGGTGAAAAATGAATGAAAGTTCCCTTATCTATACTAATATTATAAAGAGGTAAAGTTTGTAAGTTTGGGTGTAGGAGGTAATATCCAAAACTACTAATCCAATTTCAAAAATTATTTCACTATTTGATAGGTACATTATTCCAGATGGGTATATTATGTATATATATATATTATGTGCAACGCATACCGGGCACAGCTAGTGTGTCAATAAGTGTATCTTGTCACTTATTAGTTATGTTATTACACGTCGGTGCAGAGTCGTGCACCTTAACAGTAGGTTTAAACCTAATAAATGTTTAATAAGAGAAAACACAGTTCGACATGACATGAATATATTTCAACTGACACAACAATAAAAAGAAGTGCGTGACCTAAGTTTAAAAGTATATTATAATGAACTCGTACATATTGCTATTGCATTCCTTCAACACGCCTGAGTCAAATGGCGAATGGATAATAATGTTAATAACACCATTAATTAACTATACATTATCTTTAATTAAGTTTAAGTTAAGATAACTTTAATGAAATTTAAGATGAGGTAACTGGCTGAGATAAAAACTAAAGTTAAATCTGACCTAGTCGTTTTTTGACATATACAAATGATTTGTTATCGTATTATAAACTTTCGACATCAAAGTACCTACTAGTTCCCTGTATGATAAGACTCGGGCATATTTATCAATATCAGATAATAATAATTTTAAGTTGCATTTTGCATCTAGGTCTTTTATTTTTTAACTCGTCACGCAATGCATTGTAATTAAATGCCATAATTTTTCGTGTTGAAATATAGAGATCATCAACGTATAAAGATATAAATAATAAACCCTTCCCCTCCCGTTTTAGAAAAATGCATTGTTCGTAATTGTGGGAAATCTTTTATTTGTAATTGTTTGTAATTTTACAAAAATCTATTATTTGTAAAAAAAAATCTGGAGTATGAGATCCACCAATCAGCACTGGGCCCACGTTGTGCATTATGGCCCGAAACCCCCCACTAATTTACTAGGGGCAACCTGTGCCCTGCAGTGCACAGTTAATCTTTTTAATTCTACGTACTTTTTTAATAGAAAATGTATACAACCACAAACTTATAATATAAAAGTTAATAAATACAAAACACCTAAGGCTAAAAAGGTACATTAAAATAAATACACATTTCAATGCGCCCTTTACCCTTCAGCGTTTAGTAACACAACAAACACATACAAAGCGTATTACATGAAGTCGAACATGAAACAAACTTATTAAGTTGCAACATCATCGCTAACAACACTACATAATAATCTAACAGAAATTCAATAAATTTAATTTTTTGCTCATTTGCTTTTAAACACAGTAGGTACTACCTGAGATAAGTCTAGATATAAATTCAATCTTTTTATACAAGGAATGGCAGACGAGCGGGTCCCGGCCACATAATGATAAGTGATCACCACCGCCCATAGACAGATCTCTAGTTTTCATTAGTATAATTTGTGAAAAAGTATGTATATTCCCGGTGAAACCAGTTTTTCAAATAGATATCTGAAATCACTTAGGAATGAATATAACAAAATATTTATTAATATAATTATTTGTCGGCGTTTAATTAAATTACTAGGTTTATAACAAAAACTGAAACAAATAACTATACATATAACAAATTAAGTTCAGGACACGTGTACACATAAAGATCTGTGACTGTGTTCGGAGCCACATTCAACCGTCAACACGAATTATACAAAATAATATTGATACCTTTGACGGCCAACCTTTGTGACAATGGAAAATTAATGGAAAATGGAAAATGGGAAATTTTCATGCACAGTTGTCAAGTTTTCAAGCTGGTTATTAATGTAATCAGTTAGAAATACCCATAAAACATTATGGCATGGAAAAACTATTAGCTAATTCCTCTATCCTTTCGTTCTGGTGAATCCATTTTGCAGGACTTAGTAAAAGTTTCAGGAACTAACGAGTTAATGAGTGCTTTTTGATGTTTTGTAAGTATTCGAAGTATTCATAAGCTAGTTTCTCCTGTTGTCTTTTTCTACTTATTTGTCTACCTATTTCTACCTATTTCTACCTGTCTTTCGTTAAACAAATAGACATAGAAAATATGAAATTTCTTTATTGACCAAAATTGGTTTAAATTAATTGTACAAAGTTTCTGTTGGACCCCGCACTAGGATATACATGTATCGCGGGTATAAATGAACGGAGATAGATAGTTGAAACTTAAGGTTTCAGTTTAGGTGTAAGAAAATGATCGTTTGCCATATGAAATATGGTATATATGGTGAAATATGGTACGTCTGCTTCCCCCCATTAGGTGGGTACTGAAACTAGTATTTTTTTGGTATCGTTGTTCCCACTGCCAATACCCACAACAGATATTGTAGTCAAAATTATTACTAGAAAAAATAACTTAAAAATATAACTTAACTACTATAGCAACATTAACGATGTCCATGAAAATACCTAACTTTAATAATGTTTTATTTTTCAATTAGCAGATTTTATTTACTAACATTACAACTATTCTAAATTTATTTTTTAATTCTATACTTATTTAGGATATTTCGTATCAACTACAGCGGAGACAACGGTAATAATTTGTATAACGACTCCCGTTATCCCCACCAGTGGGGATTCTCAGTGGGGACAACGTTACCAAAACAATTTTTTTCAAGATCTAAATTCTAAATTGATCTAAATATTAAATTCTACTAGTAATTCTTCTACATAAATCGGATATTTGATTGTAAAAATATTGGATGTCTACAATTATTTATTTTACATAACAACACCGAACACCGAACTATGTTTGTAAATAAATTTAACACGTTTATAACTGACATAGTAGTTGTGTAGTAGATTTCCGCTCCGTTGGACAACTGGCATCACTTTTTTAATAATCACGCGCAAACAATAAATAGAAGGGCACACGAAAGATGTTGTCTCTAAAATATTAAAGTGATTTTAAGAATGTATCGTAGCCTTGTGTGTATTTAAATTCCATTCAAGGCAAATGTCGAGTCTTACGTAAAATAAGTACGAGCCTACGTATTCCGACGCATTGATACCGGTTTTACGGCAAACTTGAGCATTAAAACGAACCTTGGTTTTTGCTTTTTACACAATGGATAGAGTGGACGTAATAGTGTTTGGTGCAACAGGATTCACAGGAAAATTTGCCGCGAAGAATTTAGCTCTTCTAACTAAAAATGTGTATAGAGATTTGAAATGGGGAATATCGGGTAGATCGAGAGAGAAATTGACGAGTTTGTTGGACGAGTTTACGGCAATGGGTATGTATGTTCCGCCAAATTATTGTTGAAACCAATTTTTCTTGTTTATTTTTAAAGTGGATTTTTTAGTGATTTACATATTCAATTATATAATGTAATACTCGCTAATAGTTTTTATTTAATTACACATAAATACCCATTATGGTTATGACCATATCATTACAATAAAGAAAAAAAAAATTGTATTTTAAATCTGGCTGTCATTCTCACGTGAAAAATAAACGATTTTTCTCATTTTAGCGACAATGGAGTGGGGTGATAACAAAAACCGAGTATTGCTGTAATTGCATTACACAAAGTAGGCATGGAGCAAAATACAATTTGTAAAACACTCCATTTGCTTGATTTTAGCCGAATAACTGTACCTACCAGGCTATTGGTAGGTAAATTGAAAAGTCCGCTGTAATAGAAAAAGGTCTAGCCGTCCACGCACTATTCGTACTAAACAGAAGATCGGCGATACGCAAAGGGGGCTCATAGATAAACTTTATTTACAGACGAGAAAATGTTCACCATTGAGGAACATTTTAACAAGCAGAATGATCGAGTCTAGAGCTCATAACTCTAGAGAAGCTGCTCAATTGGCCAATAGGATGCAATTTGGCCATTTGGCAATTTGGCCAATTTGGCTTCAGGTGTCCCCAGGCTTCAGGTTTGGTGGTTTGGTGGTTTGGTCCCCTTACAACTCCCTTTTACATAATCGAGAATGGTCCTTTCAGTAAGACTCAGCACCGGGTCATAAGGTTCGCTCAACACAGGCGTGGCTAGAATGGAATAGTCCCGACTTCATTAGAGCTGAAACTGACCGTCGCGCGCGTCGCCTAGTCCCGGTCTTAATCCTCTCTGTTTTAAAGTTTACGATTTATGACCTGTTTTAGAGAGCATAGGTACTCTAAACACCATGATAATATTGAATCCCTAAAACATTCTTTATGGGTGGCAGCTGCCAATTTTCCCATAGAATGGGTGCGTGTTTCTATCGAAAACTATCCATAAAGTTTGAAAGATTATATAAAAGCAAATGGTGACCATTTCGAATAGACGTTACATTTTTAAAATGCTTACCTATTTATTTCTAAAATAACAAATTCTTCTATTAAAATGATAATGTAAAAATAAAACTTCAATGGTTTCTTTGTAACAATATTTATGGCTAGACTAGACTAGGTACATACTCTTCTTGTTATTCGGTTGGTGAATAAGATTTGAAGTGTTTTGAAATACCCATTGCTTGAATAAAATAAATAAAAAAACACACTCGTGTATAATGCGAAATGCGATCAAAAATTAAGTAAAGTAAGCGAGTACTTTTAGCCATTGTTAAATAGGTATTTTATCGACATTGTTTGGCCGATAACGAAACAACAACAATTATACAAACAACATTTGGTCAGACCAACATTTGGTAAGACCCTGATCTATGTGTCAAATGAACTGTTATATTTCTCAATAAACAAGTGATAATTTTGATATATTTATTATCAATGTAATAATGGATAATTATAAAATTACCATTTGAATCGAAATTTCTTTTTAAACATATTTAAAAAGATTAAACTTTGAACTTTTTAAATACTATACAATCGGTTTGTGTCTCTACACTTCTAAATATAGATAGATAGGTCTCTTCCAACCTCGTCACAACACGCTTGTTATATTTCAATTTCTATAGAACTATTTACAGTTTTTATGTAATTTATTTTTATTACTTGAAATCGTAAAGTATACAAATTATACTCGATAGCTTATTCTTGAAGATAAATGTTCATTCTTTTACTACAATTTTTTTAATGCCGTTTTTGAGTTCAAAATAGCGCAAAGTAATAAATTGTTTTTAATTTAATACTGTGCCTGTTTGCTGCAAATAAAAATAATTAATTTATATTTGCATATCGTGTACCGTTATTACCTATAAACGTTAATTAAACGTTTATTAACCCATTCTAATAGATAATAAAAGGGGTTAATAATCTCAAGGAACAAATATTGTCCACAAAACACATTTTAAACAGTGCTGATAAGTATATAAGTCTCGACCAATCAGAATCATTGCTGTGTGGTGTCTGCCGGCTTTAGAATAACACTACCATCTTCCCATCCCATCTCTTCCAGTAAATGTCGTAGAAGGCGACTCAAAGCGACTACCACTAGTCTTTAGTAATTACGCCACCTGTAGAATAGTGGACGCAACAACCCGCTTGGCAAGCCTGGCATTCTGAGGCCTAACATCCTTAATGTGCATGAGAAACCCCATGTCCAGCAGCGAACAATAAATGGGCTGATTATGGTATACGATAATCAGAATTATTAGGCGCTTTTTACCATAAAAAATGGGCTTTAAAGCCTATTTTTACGGTAACGGATTCTTTACCACCAATATTTAAACCGCTTGTAACTTCCAGGTGTAGACACAACCAAAATAACTATGATTGAGAGCGATGTTAACAACGAAGTATCTTTAATAAATATGACTCAAAAGACGAAAGTTTTAATGAATTGTACGGGGCCGTACGCCGAGCTCGGGGAACCAGTGGTCAAGGCTTGCATAGAATCCGGTACTCATTACCTTGACATAACAGCGGAGCTACACGTACGTCTTGTAATACTATAAATTTTATTGTAATACTATATGTAATACTACTTGTAATTCTATTATGCACTAGACATGCCTCGATTCTTTTGTAGGTCAGAGTGTGGGTCATTTTACGCTCTCGCCTGTAATGTCCTCACTGCAGGACAGCTCCTATAACAATCAGGTTTCGGGTTTTAATTTACCATGTGGCCCTTTGTAAATTATTTAATATTGATTACACACGCTACAGTTTTTTTTAAAATTCTTGGACATGCAACTTAATCTTGTTTTCTTTCATTGCCGAAATAGTGATAACTGAAAAATGGCACCGGAAACCTCAGTGATTCAACGACTTCACGAATATGAGTAGAGATTAGATAAATATCACTAGGCTATCACCAAATAGAATAGGATGCAAAGTTTACATGTTTATAAAAACAAATTTAAAAAAAACATTGTTGGTTATTTTAATATATCATTCTAAATATAATATTATTGTAATATATTATTGTTAATATAAATGGGGCAAATATTTTGAATCAGTGGAGCATAAGTCAACGTTAAATCAGTTTAAGCGAAACAATTATTTAATAAATAAGTAGGTGCTATGTTTTTGTCAAAATTTAGAATAAAACTGCAGAATCTTATATCTCTTACCACATCGTTAAGTATCTATAATGTTGTCTTTACGTCAATGTGTCGAAAAATGTTTCGCATAGAATAGTGATGCGAAATGTGCCAATGACATCGTTATCAATTGATATTCTGATTTGTCTTTGTGATTCTCCAGTCACGTATTCCTAAATACGTGACTGGACGGACAAACCCAAAACCGTACAACTGCACAAAGGTTTAGCATGCAAATACATATATGTATATTAGTAATCAGTGTTCCAAGTGTACATCCAGTGTTGAGACTGGAAAAGCTGGACAAATTAATAGTTGGAAGAGTAATTTTGATACTTGAATTCAGTACTATGCTAATATAGTATCTATTTATTTAATTTGTTTATTCATTGTAATACCTAATTACAGGTGAAGAGATGTTACAAATGCAATGGCATGCTCCTCTGTAATATACTCTATGGGCGTACGATGATTTGTCATTAATAACGAAAGAGCTGATTATAAAATTACAAAATTAAAATAAAATATTAAAATAAATTGTAAAGTTATTATTATAGATTTTAACATGAATTTTATATACTTATATCAATATTGTATTAATTAACTCATGTCCATACTAATGCACATATCAATAAATTAAAATTACATTTATTTATTATAAATAAATAAAACAATGTCCTTAAGTAAATCGTCATACTTATAGTAAATAGTAATAATTATTTACTATTTAGTATAGCGTACAGTTTATTTTGAAACTAATTAGATTAATTGATTATTTTGCTTAATTATTTCTGAATTTGAAATCAAAATAATTTTTTGACCACTTTTAGTTCTAACCTTTTTTTTCAATTTAGTGCGCTTTTCCAGTCTCAAATTTAATTTGCCATGGAGATGGTTTAAAAAAATATTCCATATGCGGTTCACATGATGGAATGCTCCTGACGTTCATAGACACCTACAACACCAGGATGATGAGAGTG
This sequence comes from Sesia bembeciformis, assembly GCA_943735995.1. Lineage (NCBI taxonomy): Eukaryota > Metazoa > Arthropoda > Insecta > Lepidoptera > Sesiidae > Sesia > Sesia bembeciformis. Next base: position 6,597,103 of record OX031034.1, read on the forward strand.
CGTCGTCGAATTTATAAAATTCTATTCACAGATTTCTTGAAGATCACTCCCATAAAGTCATAGTTTAGTAGAAAGGAAAGAGACCTCAGGAGACAGTTCGTTCCACAACCTATTGACTTGTGTTCAATTGTGGACCGCGTAGTTTGTGATACACTATTATCGAAGTGCGGTCGGACAGCACCTCGACAATGGGAGGTGTGGTTGTAAAAACCTTAGCGTTAATTCGAATATCCTGGAATACAATGCAAAATTTGAAATAAATATATGTTTTCAGTTCATGTTGAATGTATACAGAAAATACAACAGAGCGGCTCAAAATGCAAATGTTTTGGTGATCACCGCCTGCGGTTTCGGTTCCATTCCTGCTGTTATGGGACTTATGCATTTAGAAAAACATTTCCAAGGTAATGATCATTTTGTTTTATCTATATATATCTATATAAATAAAAATTAAATGCTGTTCGTTGGTAAGCGCATCACTTGAGAACGGCTGGACCGAGTTAGCTTTTTTTTTTGTATTTCGTAGTAGTCCGAACAAGATTTTCAGGGAAAGAAAAATTGGAAAAGTTGCCCGGAAAATTGGAAAATTCGGGAAACCTGAAAATGCTTTTTTATATGGGATTTTTGTATGAACTTATTGAAATTTTGAACAGGACAACGTCTATCGGGTCAGCTAGTAAGTAAAATAAAGAATTTCTAAGTAATGTTTTATAAGTAATCTTGAAGTAAGCTTCAAGACAGTACCTGATATCACGAATATAGTATCCGGCGATATATACCTACAACACATCGTATGTAAGACAGGCAGAAACGATTTTGTAGAAATTTTACGTCATTCAAGCCTTATCAATTAAGGCATATATTATAGATACAATACGCATACTACCTATATCTAAATACGAAATACTGCAATTGTAGCCCTTGATAGTTTACGTACATTACGAATTAATTTACGAAATTAGCGAAAACAATGCAATCTGGCGATGGCGCCTTGAGTCAGTATTTAGCAGTTAATGCTTAACTGAGAGACTGTTAATATATTTTTTTTTTAGGATTATTTACACTAATAATACAAACTAACTTAACAAAACAACAATAAATAACCATTTCGTTTCTTTTCTTTTCGCACATGGCAATGGCGCAATTAGCACATTCTACCAGTATTTTCTTCGTAATAAACAATTTCAAAGTCTAAAACGTCGCCCGTCAATGTCCAGTCCCGTCGAAGTAAGTCAGTCGCTCAATAAAGTAATAGTAGCTTTACTGAGGACAGAAGCATATGAAAAACGCAATCCCACGTTTTTATTTGATTATTACAAACATGACGCACAATATGCTCTTTGAAGTTTAATAAGCTATTAAACATGAAACTCAACTTTTCTTCTAGAGTTCCCGCTAGAACATCGACATTTTTACAACTCCAGCCACGTGCGTCGCTAGTGTTGTTTCACGCCGACACTTCACAATTTTAAGCTGCACTCAATCTAATCGTAATTAGGATGTTTGGTTAAAGCTGGGCAATTGTAAATTATAGGTACCGAATTTTTAAAGCATAATTACAATAATACTTGTTACAAGCCCTGTTTATTATCCTTATTTACCTTGATTGTCCCTTTACAATATACATATTGGCCGGCTACTCTCAAGTACAATCTGTATAAGACTAAGTTCATATTCTATAATTCTTTAAGAAATCTATTTTGCTATTTCAGGAGTACTTAACACAGTAGAATGCTACTCAGTACTCGATATTCCGAAGAGGGCATACATTCCCGGGCCTAACAAATGTCTACTACACTACGGCACCTGGGCTTCGCTTGTACACGAGCTGAAGAACTTTAAAGAATATGGAGTAATGAAGAAGGAAACTTTTCCGGAGCCTATAAATGAACATGTGCCTGAAGAGATTAAGAAGTTAGTATTGATGTATTTCTCAAGTTCTTTTAGTTGAAATGGTTAGAAAGCTGAAATATAGCATGTGAGAGAATTTACAATTCAATCTAGTCAATTTTATCAATGTTCTACTTTGTGGTATACCTCAAAAAATATTTCACACTACATAGTGATTTCAATAGTCTAAAAGTACTTATCTCGACTTTTTGGCGGGAACTCGAAAAATGAAATTGTGTTTTTTTTTTTATTTATTGTAAAAATTGTGTATAGTACGTTTTGTGATTTAATAGTGATCGTTTATTAAACTTCAAAGTGTTTTTTTGTGCGTAATGTTTGTGATGATCTAATAAAAACGTGCGATTGCGGTTTTCGAGTGATTCGAAGGACTCCTCTTCTATCCTCAGTAAACTAACTATCACTTTACTGAGCGACTCCTGACCTACTTTGACGGGACTGGACATTGATAAAGTAACGTTTCAGTTTTAGACTTTGAAATTGTTTAATACGAAGAAATCCTTGATATTGGTAGAATGTTCTAATTACACCATTGACACATATGAAGAGCGAAGTACTTATCTATATCCATGTTATCGAAATCAGACATGTATTAGATGTGTAAGAGGTGTTATAAGCCAGTAATAAATAAACTGCATTGATACTGAAAACTACTGGTTCTTAGAACTGATAGTGATTTGTGTATGAAAGTCTACTCAGCAGTTTGTACCCGCCTGAGCATATTCTTCGCTGTGTGGATCATCAGTTACGTGGAGGCTTTTCTTATCCATTGTAAGGAAGCATAGAAGCGAGGATTTAATGTATATGGTCCTTCAAATATTTTTGATTCACATTAAATCAGCTATACAAATATTCTTTAGATACCTACATATGATATAATTGTAGGACTCCTTTAGTTTCTTCAAGGATGGTATGTTTAGTAACTTTATACTCGAATGTAATACTTAAACTTAATTATTCTCCTACAGTATTTTTGGCGATCATTATTATTGTTTTCCTTTCATTTTTTTCAGATCATTCTTCCACAAACAACAGGGCCGAATTTGGTACCCATATCCAGGGCCGGATCATGACATCGTAGAAATAACCCAACGGTATCTCCGAGAAAAGGAAGGAAAGAAGCCAGTACATTTCAAAATATACACAACCATGCCACTACTCTTTCATTTATTCATAATCGTTCCTGCTTTCTTCATTTACTATTACCTCTCTTATTTTAAATGCTTTAGAAAATTATTATGGAAGTATCCAGGATTCTTCACATTGGGATATGTGGGACATAGCGGGCCTTCTGAGGAAATGGCAAGAGATACTAAATATAGTTTCACGTTGGTTGGAAAAGGATGGAATAATGCTAGGGAGTGCGATTCGCCGTCTAATAAGACGATGAGCTTAAAGGTATGCATTATAGATAATGACCGAATACTGTTAACAGAGATATAATATTATTTAATCCTACGGAATATATCGATCATTCGCTTATTTCTTTAAGTCATAGATAGTGCAAAAAGAAAGAGATAACACGGTACGGTACACACATACCGTATTCAAAGTCATTCTTGAAACTTATTTTGTATACAATGTGTCACTGAAATAACGTAAAAGCTTGTTCAATATCGAGAGTATAATTGATTCTACTAGTTTTTACAAAATGTATTATTTTAAACTTATTGTTAATTTCAAGTATATGTTTGATTCTAAGCGCGTTTCCCCCGCTTCGTTTACCTCTTAATCACCCTATACTGAGAAATGAGCGGTACGAACGTTTTAAATAGAACAATAATGTTTGTTTTTATTTATTTTATTGATTTAATTCGTATAATAATTTTAATTTTCGCTAGACATTAAATAAAAAAAATGATTTGCGTTACGTACTTTACCGACCGTTGTATAAGAATTAATTCTTCAATAAACTAATTAACATCTCGTTCCATGATTAATTAATGTCCCGTGGTTTTATCAGTAAAGAATCTTCACATTAAACTCATTTTCTTATACATTATATGACGATTTACTTGCAACTGAAGTGTAACCGAATACAGCATTGAAAATATAGTTCAAGAATCATTGGTTGAAGAAACTGAAGTGTATAAGATACTTTCGTCCGGAAGTTTTCATAGTTTTTTCTGATGATAACTGGACTAAATAACGAAGAACTTTAAACCTTTATTTGATGACGATGCAGTTTTATCGATACAGTTATTTATACACAGTTGTACAATCACTATTCTAAATATTATTCCAATTATTGAGTCGTCGATCTGATTACAGGTGTCTGGTTCGGACCCAGGCTATCAGACGACCGGAATGATATTCGCGTTGACTGCTATTACACTGTTGAATGATCAGGCGCAGATGCCCAAGTGAGTTTATTTATTTATTTGATATACAAAATCTACAGCGCTTACGATCATACTATAAAGTTGACATCTATAGAAGCAGAACAGAATAAATATCTAACAGTAAATATGTGCGTGCATGTGTGTGTGTGTGTGTGTGTATGCGAACTTATCCCCTTACGAGATTTCTACCAGCAAATCTGGGAAAGCAATGTTGGGTTGTTGATGTGTACTTCAGTGTACATTTCCAAAAAAATGTACCGGTTTCTATGTAAAATAATTTTGAAAACAGTTACACCCGCCATCCTGACATAAATAATCCGCCATCCATACTTATAAAAAGGTATTTTTTTTGTAATAATACACAAAAATTCTCACCAGATACTTTTCATTATGTACATAATTCATTAACTTTGTGTGATGGTACACCCGTCATTCTAACATGCACTAAATCTTTCTTTTCCAAAAGTCAAACGGTTTTGCTCTTATTTATTTTATATACTTATATAATTATTATAAACAAAAACTATTTAAAATCTGAAAGCACATTTTTGTACATTATTCTAGCCTCTAAATATACTTGCATACCTACTCGACTGCTTTTTATTGGAATACTTAGCGCCCGCTAAGAAGTAGGTATGCTTGCTGGCCGTGACATTTCAAGCGCCTGATTTTTAGTATTCGTTTTTTAGTACATTTATTTTGATTGATAGTACAAATTAGTACCTTTCTATTACATATTTTTCATACCAGTCAGGAATCAGTCAATATGTTTCCATGCAACCATCAGGGAGTAGGACGTGTTTTTCTGGGCCACTGCTGATTTTGTTGAGGACCGCCCGGTTTGCTGATCAATGTTGATCATGGTCGACCCGTTAGTGTTGAATAGTAATAGATTGTGGCTCCGAATCTCCTCATGATTGCAAGGATTACCAATCACTATAATATGGATACATGTAACACGAGGTTAGTTTCATATTTCTGTTTTCCTATTTTCAGGGGCGGTGTTTTGACTACTGGGGCTGCCTTTAAGGATACCCAATTAGTAAATAGATTGAACAATAACGGTGTACAATATGAGTTTATTCAAAATGAATAAATGTTTTTTTCTTCTTTACCTTATATTGTGTGTGGATTGTAAATGGATTCTTGGGGATGGATTTATGAAGAAAATAAACGATTGTTTTAAATGGGATATGTTATTTAATAAAAATAGTACAGCAAACATTTCTGTAGGTACATGTAGTTAATGTCATCAATATATGTACCTACTTCTTATACATATGCACAAAACGATAACAATTTTCTATTAAATAATTTGCTATAACCACTGTATTCAAGCTGTATCCACTGTTTCTCTTCAGGATTCCGAGTTAATTGTCATAATTGTTTAGCGAAGAAATTATTTCTTTTAATTTTTCAAAATTTTTCACACAGCATTTTATAAAATATGCCACACTTCCTATCGCTTGACTAAAATCATGAGCAGAATCCATGGTTCAATTCTGCCACAAACATTTATACAAATATAATAGTTATAATATAAAGGCCTTTATATTTGCAATATAAAGGCGAGTCCACATTGTATAACATTCTGCGTTATAAAATATCGTGGATACGTACGTTATACAAAACTGAATGCGATTTATAAAAAGTTATTGGTAATAAATAATTGGATTCAAGGCGATAAATGGATATCGGTAATATCTCTATTACCGATTATATTTTATATTTTTATAATTATATTTTACTATAAACTAAGCCCTATTCTCATAGGGCTTAGTTTATAGTAAAATATACGAATTTATGAAGGCGTATTCTCAATTATCCTATCTAAATAAAATTTCCCATAGGAATTATAAATAAAAACATCGAATCTATTTTAGTACGGATGTAGGTTTTTATATTTATAATTATTATTTTTATTTATAATTATATTTAAGTGTAAATACTATAATTACATATTAACTCTTAGGCCACACAATGTCTTCAATCCAATCAAGAAAATATGACACTTTAGTGTAAATGCCAGGCTGGTTCGCTTTGGCACATTGTTTGCCAAATGATGTTATACCGATGATGTGGTAAAGTTTCCCCTTGAGATGCGATAGCACTTGGAGGGGGCCACCTGAATCTCCCTAGAAATTAAAAATAAATACTTTTTTAATACGAGCATTTTAGAATGACTTAAAAAGGAGAGCACTACCCGGCTATGGTATTACCGAGAAGTTTCATACAAATTTTACTTCTATTCATTAAAAAGTATAAAATACAACTGCGTAGGCTGGATATAATTGTTCTGTTGCAGTCCTTTCATGACGCTACGGTATATTTTAGGTAAACACTTATATCTACATCTACCGTAATCTATCTCTATATCTACTGTAATTGAGTTGTCAAGTCAATCATTGCTGCGTTCGCATTTTTCAATATTAACGAATTAAATTTAACCCAAATAACAACAAGATCATGCTATCGTACCTTTCTTCCACGATACGGATATGTTACATGTAATAAGGAGAAGAAGGTGAAAATTGAAGTTGTCACAAAAGTGATCCTCACCGGGTTTTTAATTTAGGTACTCAGCCGAAGTGTCGCTTGATGACAACGGTAACCCGCTTACCATCGGGTAGACTATCTATTAAATGCCACCTTTTATATTTGTTACAAAATAAAACCGTACCTGACAAGCATCTTTTCCACCCAGTAAGACTCCAGCGCACATCTGATGTTCCTGCAATCCATTCCAATGTCTATTGCGAGACCGTAGCAATAGACTGTCGCACAGAACGTCATCAATTATATCCAACCACACTTTCTGTAGTACGGGAGAGTTACTGGTTCCTCCTGGAATTCAGTCCAATTCAATAAACAGGAATTATATGAATTGTATGTTTGTATGTGCGTTACCACCACGCGATGCGAGAATCATAATATACCATAGCGCACCGTATAATACCATCATAACGATGATTATAACTATTACCTTTTCTCGTCCACTGCTGGATACAACAAAGTGCATGAGAGATGTATAGCTTCAAAACACAACGCTGTGAGTTGACCACGCGGTTGGCGAGTTCACTCTTTCCGTGGTAGATTTTTCAGAGCTTGCGGTAGCGGCTTTGTTATCCCTTAGTGGTTTTCTACGACACCCACGGGAAGTGATATGATGGTGTTATTCTAAACCCTTTCACACTGTTGGTTATAGGCTTCACACTATTTCATAATTAAAAATGCCATATTTAAAGCGAACAGCAGGAAAATAACAACAAATTGCTAATTTGAGGTGAAGGTGAATTTTAAATGAGATGTTTTATGTTTGTAAGAGGAAATTCTCGTACCTGAGACAGTGGTGCCCCAACCAGTTACAACAGCGGCAATGTGTGGCTTATAGTCTTTGTTCTCCCATAGACAAGCAGGCATGATATGAGAAGAAAATTTAACTGTATTATTCAGCTCTATAAGAGCGATGTCGTAATATTTCTTTGGTGGTTTGTATTCTGGATGAACGATAATTCTTTTAATCGGTATGTCTATAGGATCTGCTCCGTCAGCTATAGAGTCTAGAATGTTTTGTTCTCCCAGTCGTACGATACTTGGTTCCGGTTGCAGAAAATTTGTGCCGGCTGCTTTAGTACAATGAGCAGCTGTTAGAACGAATTTTTCACTTATAAGAGTGCCTCCACAATTAAAAGCCAGAGATCCATTTACAGAATACCAAGCGATTGCAGCCTGAAATTTACCAATGATAACATTGTATTTATTATTGACATTTAGTAATTGAGATTTAATTGTTTATTGTTTCTAAGAGCTTTATAGCGATAGACAGCCTAGTGGTATCTACTCTCTGTTCACATTCACGAGATCATGAGATTGTATGACCAATCCTTAGTTTCTAATTAATTAAACGGCGTTTCCATTATCATTAGCTCGACGGTGCCTTCACCGTAAAATCATCATCCCTGAGATGAAAAAAAACTGGGGTATTTTTGATATGCATCAATCCACACAAGGGGGTTTAAGACCAACCCAAGCAGTGGTCCGCTTGTTTACCCTTTTGTAATTGTAAGAGGAGGACTGGTAGTGACGTTATAGGCTGATATCCTTTATTTGATTGTAGTGTTTCGATATTTTGACATTACATGGCAGAACACTGTCGAACGACACATATGTAACGAAAAATGCAGATAACATGCAGAATATAAGGAAATAATTTAACATATTATAGGTAGGTACTTTTTAACTCTTGTTATTTATAACGCTTTGGTTTAATATACTACATATTATGTTACAAATGTAAATAAATGCAAACCCGCTCCAATGCGAAATTTGCTTTTAAAATTCAACTGCGAAATGATTCTTTCCGAATTCAACTACAATTATTTCCTGCAATTGTGTTGTAGATACTTTCATAACAGCGTTACCTGTTACCTGTACTTCATACGTTGTGAGTTACATTCACTTTTTATATTGCACGCCATACGTCATACCGCGTGTTACTGAGCCGCTGATCATCAGTAAACGATGATTCAAATGATACCGTGCTATCGCACAATGGTAAGCAACTTACCACCTAACAGTAATCGGCTTATCACCTCATGGTAATACAGATATAGTAAGAAAATATAGTAAATAGAAAACTTACCATATGTGGGTACTCGTCTACCCGCGCATCTTCACCGCCCACGGCCGCGGGACGATAATTTTTTTCTAGAAAAAGAAAATAAAATATTTTAAAAGAGATAATCTATAATGAAACAACATACGAATATTCAGTAACTATATTTTATTAAGCTTACTTAGAGAACATCATTATCCTATTCGGGTGACCTTCGACTTTCTTCTGAGATATTTTTTAAAATTTAATCACAACAGGTAGTCATGAAATACAAAAGAAATACGTACTATCATCATCATTATCATCTGGAGGTAACGTAAAAGCTCCTATATCTTGCCGTTTCCGTGTATTAATATATTGAAGGCATTCTGCAAAAACAAAACGTATTTGTATGAATAAAAACATGTAAGAAATTGAAAGATTTCGGCCTCTATATCTTGTTTCAGACTTACCCACTTATTAATGTCGTTTTAATCAAACGCTTAATGGACGATCTTACGAGTATAAAGCTGATAATAATGTCAATCCAAAAGTCAGATAGAGAAGAATCGCAACTCGCAAGGGCTCCTATAAAGCGACAACCACGAATTAATTATGGGATAAGAAATAATCCCATATCTGTAGCGATAACTCATCATCATCAACGTTTCCATGACTATATATCAAAAGCGCACGATTTACGAGAAGACTAGGTAAGTGTACACTAAACAGAACAAAAAGTGTTAAACCTTCATGGTTTTTATGTACAATAGAGCACCCTGGCCCCATATACCATCTTTATGTATTATATTTTAAATATTATAAACAAAAGAATATCGCTTCCTTCCTTTGTTACTATAAAATAGTTTCTTACGTTGTATATATCTGCATAATAAAATTATCTAAAACGCACTCTGCTATATTCATTACCCTACTAAAGAATGGGCTTATGAGCTTATGGGCCCAGACCCATAACGTAGCTTTAGAAGTTCTAATTCCTTTTTTCTAAAACAATGGACGGAGACCAAATGAATACTGGTGCACGCGGCTCATGCAACGGCAAACAGCAACCTATCATTGTGTTTTCAGGCTCAACAGCCATTAGAGGGGGTTAGAAGGCGGAAAGAACTACACGTCCTGGAGTTTTACGATGAAAATGTTGATTGATTGCGAGTTATGTTACTGCATCTAGCGTCCAGAGGAGTACGCAAAGGAAGTTGCCGACTTCAATAGCTAGGAGGCCAAAGCAAGATCTATAATTTGCTTATCCGTCAAAGAACACATTTATCCCGACATCATGCCAGCTAAGACAGCAGCGGAGACGTGGACGTGACTTCAGATGACCTGTGCAGATTGTGGCTTATTACGACGCCTTAACTTTCTGAGAAAGCTATTTAATACAAAGCTTTTACCAAATTATGGAAACCTACGTCAATGACATCCGAGACAACAAAAACTTGTGGAGATCAACGCATCCGTGGAGGGCAAATTCGTTGGTGTGATCATGCTTGTCGGACTTACTGAAGAGTACAACCTCATAGTGATGGCTTTCGAGCACTCCGGAGCAGCGATCTCGACCGATTCCGTCGCTTCAGTATTATTGACAGAAGACGAATAGGAAATCCACTAGTGTCACAAACAGTCTTAGCTTATTCCTCAAATAAATTTTCTGTATGTTTTATAAGAAGCGGGACTTGGGCACTAGTCGATAGACCGGCGGATAGAAAACCAGTAAAGAGCAAATGGGACAAAATAAAAAGGAATACGAATGTAGAAATAGTGAAGTACAAAGTTTGTGGCTAAAGGCTTTACACAAGTACATGGTGTTGACTATGGAGAAACTATCCTCCATAAGACTTATTAGCTTTTGCATCTGAACAGAACTTAAAGTTGGACTATCTAGGCGTGGAACCGACATTCCTAAACGGTGAGTAAGAGGAAGAGGTATACATGAAACACCCATAGGCTTCACCACTGATCCTAGTCGTAAAGTATGTTTGTTTAAGAAATCTCTTTATGGCTTGAAGCAAATATCGCAACAATGGAACAAAAACATTTACAAAGCGATGGCCAGCCCCTCTCTTTACACAAACGAGACGGCAATGACTTTATTGTAGTAGCAGTATTCGTCGATGATTTCTTCATACTTTGCAATAATGATAGCACGAAAGAAAAGTTCAAAAGCGAACTTAAGAAGTTGTTTGTTGTTAAAGATCTTGGCCTTCTTATAGACTGCTTAGTAATGAGAGTTGTCTAAAATAATAGCAGCATTACTCTCGATCAAATAAAATACATCGAGAAACTCATCGATTGATTCGAAATGAGTGATGCCATTCCCGTTACTCCACCAATGGAACTCGGAGTTAAGCTAACACTTCCCGAAAAGGATTATGATTTACCGATTAGCTCATCAGTTGTAGTCTTATTTATTATCCATATTTTTAATAATAGTAAAAAAAATATATTAAATATTTTAAATATATAATGCCGCGACGAAATGTGACTTTACGAAGGCAAGCGAGGAAATTAATTTATGACGTCCATAAGTATATGCAAAAAGAAGCTGATGAAGGAGAAATAAAGTACATTAGGTATTTATGTTCTTATGTCGTAGATACTATATATTATTATTCTGTGTACTTCATTACCCGACTAATTATTTTGTATTTATTTTGTAATGAATAGTAAAAAGGCTTGAAATTTTGAAATTGTTTTTCGAACGCGTCAACTGTGGTTAAGTGGCCAGCTTTAAACCACACCATGGGTGTTGTAAAGGCAACTAAGAAATAAAAAAGCCGCTACCGTAGGCCCCGAGGTACTACCTCCAAAAGAGTGAACTCGAGATAACGACTGGGAGATAATGCTTCAAATCATTGAGTCCGCGTTTTGTCACTTTGTACAATAATAAATAAATGAACTAGTCTACTCACTTGGCCATACAATCCTCATGCAGAAGTCAATGTGCATGCTAAGGTTCGTCTCCAGCAGTGGACGATAACAGTGGTTTGTGCCTCAAATGTTTGTTTGAGTCTGGGTTTGTTTTTGTGTTTGTCTTTTTGTGTGTCTCTGGACCCTCGACACGGAATCCTAGTGTGGGCCATTGAGTGTAGCGTTACTTATTATTAATTATTATTCATTACTGGATGCAGTACTGGTTGCATTCAGTAATGAAGAGGCACAAACAGACGCAAGTAGGCGGGTACCCGAGGACTTGCTGTTGTTTGTCATTGGGGACTGATATTAGCATGTATCACCGAGGGCCATGGGCGACAGTGTCCCCTTACCACCAGGTGGACTGTCTGTCTGTATGCTCTTTCTTTCTTTAAAAAATATATTTAAACTCACCAACTTTTATGCTTACTTGTTTTACTTATTCTCTGATCACTTGATCTTGATGCAGTAGTTTCATTATAATCTAATATCAAACGCCCTTCAGTGGTAGCTATTTCGTAGCATGCCGTGAGACAGCACACAATTACATCGTCTTTTGCAAAGGAACAAATTGTAGGGCGTTGATGGTTCCTGGTGATGATTTAAAAAAAAAATATCTATAAATAGTGTCTGTAAAGTTTCTATGCCACATGTCAATTTCAATTCTACACTTTTATCACAGAGTAACGGGGCTTTCATTATTATCACTGGGGTACAATTGGTTTAATAGCGTTTATAAAAATAATAGATAAGAGAGACATTTGAATGATCGCTTAATGGTCACTTAGACTTCATCGTTGCTTATATCTGAAATTTGATTGTTCACTTTTGAAAGTAGAATGAATTCCACCAGTTTAAACAATAGATTTTTTTTTAATTCTTCTTTGTTCATTTCTAGTAGGTATATCTTTTATTCTACCCGCAGTTTCGCAAACAAATCTACTCATTATAACTACCGGGCGGGGCGCGCCGCACCGCCTAGGTGTCCGGTCATTATCCTATACTGCCTGTACTGAGTACTAAGCGCTACGTATCAACGTTTTAGATAGAACAATAAAACTTTACATGTCTGTAACTTATGATTTATTCCCTAAAAGAATTTTATTTTTCGCCATAACCATATATATTTTAAATTAGTATAAATTAGTACCTAATAGTTTCACATAATTTCCGTGATACGTTCTATGGAATGTGTCACTTAATTTCACATAATCTCACTTGATGTCACATTAAAATACAACTAGCTGCTTGACGTCGCAAAGACACGAGGAAACTATTACAACCATCATCATCTAGTGCATAAAGTACTTCTTTATTAATAAAACTAGCTGTGCCCGGCATGCTTGCATGCCCGTCAATTTTTTTGCACATAATATATAGCCTATGTCCATCTGGAATAATGTACTTTTCAAATGGTGAAAGAATTTTTGAAATCGGATTAGTAGTTTCGGAGATTACCTCCTACATCCAAACTTACAAACTCTACCTCTTTATAATATTATTGTATAATAGTATAGATAAAACAAGCAGTGCAATCGACTTCATTTGCGTGATTCCCATGGGAACTCTTTAATGGGTCTGGATAAGCACATAAGCATTTACCGGCACATAAGCTATAGCTATTCCAAGTTTCATTAAAATCTGTCCAGTAATTTTTGTGTGATGCGCGTTCAGACAGACAGTCAAAAATTCCAAAAATTGTTGTTTTGGGCTCTGTATCAATCCTACTTTATATCGTCATCATCTTTTTCAATAAATATTTCAGGTACACGGCTCTCTTACGATTTTATTATATGTATCGATTATATGTATTATATGCTTAATTTTTATAGCTGAAATGTAATTTCTTCTGTTATTTTTAAATAAATAAACTTACTTAAGCTCCACTAACGCACTCGGACAATTCTTTGTGCGTCGACAGCAACCTGTTATTTTCGATTTCCCCGCAACACAAGGTTGTCCTTCTGTTTAAAAATAAAAATAACACGGAAAAAACAGTATATTAACCGGTCAATGATAAAATATTTATATCCCAGACTAATTTTTAAGGTCTAAGCTACTGTTCCTCTGACTGGATTGTTGTCATACATATAAAGTTTGTACCTAGTTTCCCAGATAACTAGCCAAGCAAAGCATCGTTTTAATATAGATACGAGTCATAAATTTCACAAATTCATCAGAATTTGTTGTTCAGTTCGACTATTACAAGGTCGGGACATTTAAAACCTTCTGGTGTTTAATTCAGCATCTTTCAAATATACACTACCTTTCTAATACTACCTTTATATTGTCGACATGAATTTACTGACTTTGGTTAAGATTTTCTAACATAAAGTTTCATTTTTTCGAGATGGGTAAATAGATTCCCAACAAATGAATCAATTATCGCTAAAAAAATTAACCAATGATGTAAAATAGGTACGAAATTTTGTTAATTAAATAATTAACATACAAACATATGTATCGAGAGAGAAGAGAGGAAGAAACTTTATCTTGACCAGCCAGAAAATTTAGTATAAATAAATTTAGTATAAAAAATCAACTTACCATGTAACACATCATTTCCATTGTAACAATATGATTGATTTAAACTAAAGTAAATAAAGTAAAGCGTCGCCACAGTTATTTTAAATGATAAAACCATTGTCACAAAAAATTGAGTTGTTTAGTACAGCAAAAACGCATACGACTGACCGGTTTGACAACGCGGTGACAACAACCAGGTCTTATGAATATAAAAGAAGAATACGCAGAAACATCTATAATCATTAACAGTAAAATAAATTAATTTAAAATCTCACTAAAAAGTTAAAAATTGCCATTGCATTTCTTGAAATCTCCAACAACTTAACAGGATTTTTTTATTTTTCCACCTGGCTCTAAGTGATACGAGTATGTAGATATATACATAAAGAGCGTAGATTATGTTTCTGATTTTGACTTTTTTAAAACAGTTTATATTAATATTTATGACTTTTTAGTAGTAGTTTTCCGACTGCATAGCTTGGTATGCAATATAACAATGCAATATGTTATTGTATGTAACACCAACTTATTTTCCTAGCTAATTGCGCTGCGACGTAGCTGTATTGAGGAGAGGGGACAAGGTTAATTACCTTTTGAATCAGAGTCACTGATAAGTGTATTCCCCGTCTATTACACACTATACTGACTCACTTATCTGCGAGTGAGTGCCATTAGATCATAGGCCCATTAGACGGTCAATTATATTGTGCAATTTTACGGATTGTAATTGCGCTGCATTCCCACAGCCACTGGGCGTACTCGACTAGCCACGTTAACCCTCTCTCACAGAATCCTCTCTCTTCCTCTCTCACCTTGAAATGTTCTGCATATCCTACTTTATCGTATTTTTCCAATATACGGACGTGTTTCGCTAGTAAGTGAGATATGCCAGAGCTCATTCCCTATCCTATCCCTCCCCATTTGCCCAACCCTTTCTCCCAATCTATTCCTTAATCTGCAAAGGTAAGCAGCACATCCGGGGGTGTGCCAACGTTTGTCGTCCATAGACGTCAAACATTGGATACTGTCGTCCATAGAGGCAGTAACCATAGAGATAGTAGTCCAGGCAGTTAACATTAGTTGACATTGACATAGTTGACAGTATCCACTTACCATCAGGTGGACTGTATGCTGAAATTCTAAGAATGTTATACAAACGTATTGTTGGATCGAAAAAAAGTTTTGTTTAACAATTTTGTTTTGTTCTGAAACGTGAGGAAAATAACAAAATTGTGCTTTAAAACGGAATTTTATAAAACTGATTCACTATTTTTAGGTGTTTTCAGAATATAGCAGATTGTGTACGTTTAGATGAGAAAAGCAGAAGATTTTATTAGTTGGCAAACCTTGGGAGAAGCCTGTATCCGGCAGTGGGGAGACATAGGCCGATAGTATGGTATGTTCTGGTCAGTGAATAAACAATTTTATTTTATTATTTCGAAGTACAGATAAATACGGCGCTGGATTATAATCAATGGTCGTAAAACAAAACATAACGACTGCTGAGTGGTGATTAACAAAACAAGTTTTATTCTAACAGCCATTAACAATTAAATGTAGAATATAAAATTTTAAATACTTTAATAATGGACTATTCTAAACGGCTTAAAGAGACGCTACATTTGGGAGATTAGATTAGGCTTGCTTGCTGAAGAGAAACGATGCGTGGCATGCAGAAGGTTTGCTGTGCACATCACGCACCTTCAAACATCAGAATTCCCCCAGTTTTTGGCAGGAACTCAAAAGTGAAGTTGAGTTTTTGTTTGATTAATTGTAAAAATTGTGTATTTTTTTTTATATACTAGTGGGCGAACGAGCAAGCGGTCCCACGTGATGGTAAGTGTTACCGCCGCCCATGGACACCTGCAACACCAGGGGGCATGCGGGCGCGCCGCCGACCTTGCAAAATCCTATTCACAGCTCTCTTGAAGAACCCCATATCGTAGCTTAATGGAAAGGGTAGGCTTAATGGTATTATGCGTTTTGTGGTTGTGATAATTAAATAAAAGCGTGGGACTGGGTTTTTCTTGTGCTTTCAAAAAAATCTCTCCTGTCCTCAGTAAAGCTACTATCAATTTATTGAGCGACTCCTAACTTATTCCGACGGGACTCGATATTGACAGGATACGTTTTCGACTTTGAAATTGTTAATTACGAAAAAATCTTGACACTGGCAGAATGTGCTATTTGCACCATTACCATATATGGAAAGAAACAAAAACATCTGTAGAATTTCAATGTTCAACTTCAAGGTCTCATTGAAAGTCGACGTTTTATCGCAGATTTAAGACATACGAAAATACAATTATTTTAAATATTATGTCGGGGAAAATGTTTCTTCGTATTTTATATTGAAATTCAACACAATTTTTTTAAAAGTTTATTTACTTTTATTTATAATAAATATGTGCCGTTTTGATCGATAACTTGTTGCCATGTATTGGCAACATTGCCATGTATGTTGCCTTGATAGTGTCATGATTCCATTGCTGTAGAAGTTCTGGGAGTTTGATCAAAAAATTGCGACAAGTTATTTTGATAGCCCTCTCTTGATGTCAGTCTTACGTCACTTCAGCTTTGTAAAACATATATGTCTTATGCTTTACAAAGCTCAAGTGAGGCCCCATATGGAGTATTGCTCTCATTTCTGGGCCGGCGCACCGAAATACCAATTGGACCCATTTGACTCCATCCAACGACCTGCTGTTCGTATTGTCGACGATCCCACTCTCACGGGCGGGTTAGAATCTCTCAACAGTCGGAAAGACGTTGCGTCTCTCTGTGTGTTCTACCGCTTGTACAATGGGGAATGCTCTGAAGAATTGTTTAATATAATTCCCACCTCGGGTTTCTACAACTGCACCTCCCGTCACTGGAGTGCGGTCCATCCACATTTCCTCGATACGGAGGTATCGCGCACTGTCCGCTCCAAAAATTACTTTATACCGCGAACTCGTAGGCTGTGGAATGAACTGCCTCAAGAGGTCTTTCCATTAAGCTACGATATGGGGTTCTTCAAGAGAGCTGTGAATAGGATTTTGCAAGGTCGGCGGCGCACCCGCATACCCCCTGGTGTTGCAGGTGTCCATGGGCGGCGGTAACACTTACCATCACGTGGGACCGCTTGATCGTCCGCCCACTAGTAGGTACATAAAAAAAAAAAAAATTAAAGGGTTCTGAAGTGACCGAAACAGGTGGAAATCTGAGCGGGCAAGGTCAGAGCTATACGGTGGATGCACCAATACTTCCCAGACATGTTGTCAATTTTTGCTGAGTAGCTAAATATGTTTGGGATCTGGCGTTATCATGGTGAAAAATCACTTTCTTTCTGTTCTGTCCCTTTCTGTTTATCAGCTCAGGTCGTTTTGTTTCAATTACTTGCTTTAATCTCTCAGTTGCTGGCAATAGATGTCAGAATCAATAGTTTCCCTCGGTGGTAAAAGCTCATAATGAACGATACCTTTCCAATTTCACCATACACACAAAACCACCTTGTTTCACGTTAAGCCGGGTTTTGCCACTGATTTTAGAGCCTGTCGTTACTTTGACCACGGTATTTTTCGCATATTCTTGTTGTGAGTGATCCTCGTCACTGTTAACTTGTTAACCGTTAACTGTGGTTAACTTCTCGTCACCCGTGATTAATCGTTTCAAAAATGGTTCGGTTTCGCAAATGGAAACACTGTTTATGAGGTTTCTTTCCGTAAGATCATGTGGCATCCAAATATCGAGTTCTTTCTGGTACCTAGACTTTTTCAAATGACTTAAAAGTAAGTGAACAAGTTAAACATTTATAAAAAAGTATTTTCTGAGTATTTGATGTTCTAAAATCAAAAATAAATGAATTAGACACATAAAGGTCGTTATAGCCTCTATTTGGCCGTATTTCAACACTAAAATAAAATTAGAGGCTTCTCATTTTATTATTAAATTGAGCTAAAATTGGCTTAAATTGCGTCAGTTTTATAAATAGACCAGACAGTAGACACAAACCAGTGTCATAAATTTAAAATTATACGACTTATCTATACCGATTAAATTAAGAAAAACTCAGTGCTCCTTATTTCTTTATGGATTACCTCGAAGACAGATCCTTTATTTTTAAAATGAGGTCTGTCTGGTATGTCTGGTTTTTTCTTTCTGTTTGTAAGTCCTAATCAATCCACGTTGGCTTTATTATCATTATTATAATCATCATGGTTGGTTGTTATTGTTAAATGTGATCTTTTTTTAAATTAACGCATTGGACCTGTAACGAGGATCTGTGGCCTGCAATTGTATTACATTATTCAATGTTAGAATATTAGGGGCATATATCTAAAGGTTGTCCGTGTAGGTAATATGCATAGGTATTCAAACGAAAATTTTTGTTCTATTCTGTTTTTAAAATTTACCTTTACTAATATTATATGTTGAGTAAAAATACATGTGTTTGACATGTATCTCTTTTATCTCATAAAATGATTACTTCCCAGGCAGTGATAGCATACCACTTGTATGATAAACAGGCAAAGTTTGTAATTAAACACAAAACAATTGTAGAACCAATAGGTAGTTTCATTTTAAGCTCACAAACATAATAAAATTTAAACCAAATTCAGCTAACGATTGTTTTTAATTATTAATATATTGAGCGTCAAGAATGTTATTAACTGATCCGACAGATAACCCGTTCCGAGTGGCATTGAATTGCAAATAAGTATCATCTTATTCTAGAATATTCTACGGGTTTTATTTGAAATTTGTCTGCTATACCAAAAACCAGTTTAGGAAATGACTAGACATGTCTGTGAAGTGTTTCAATCGTTCTTTACTTTTGAGTAATATTATTATATAACATAGCGAGCCGCCCTCGCTTCGCTTCGGTTAATAAGATTTTTTTTTCAAAATTTTAAAATGAAATATATGTAGCCATTTTATTTTGAGGGATCCCTAATTTTTCTAGTAATAAATATAGCCTATGTTACTCAGGGATAATGTAGCATTCTAATGGTGAAAGAATCTTTGAAACCGGTCCAGTAGTTTTTGAGTTTATTCGTTACAAACATACAAAAATATAAATCTTAAACAAACATAAACAAATCGTCGGTTTGTGAAGAGTGCTACTATAGTATGAAGAAGACTCCTCAATCCGTTATACTCCCTAATCCCTATTCAACTCAATCCTTTTTCTTTTTTCCAATCCTAAACTTCCAACTTCCAACGGTAGGCAGCGCATCCGGGGACATGCCAACGTCTTTCTGGACTGTCTCTAGCATGTATCGCTGACGTCCACGGGCAACACTTACCACCAACTAAACTGTCTGTTCGTCTGCTACTTTCTTTCAATAAAAAATAGGAATTTTGGAGATTCTGTATTATTCGTATTTAAATCAAGGTAAACGGGAATTAAGGAAATTAATATTTTAATTAAGGATAAACGGGATGAGAGTAAAACATCAAATTATATAGTAATCGTGATTGCTTTTGTTATTAAATTACACTTTGTTAAATTCAGGCCATAAATTATTTTCTATCCAGTCAAGGAAGTAATAAACCTTGGTATAAATGCCTGGTTGATTAGCTAGGGCACATTTCTTTCCAAAAGATGTCACTCCTATAACAGCAAAATCTTTAGTAGTATTCAAATATACTTGGAGTGGTCCGCCAGAATCTCCCTGGAAATGAAAATGTTGTATAAGTGTGATTTATCCGAGATTGAAGTGATATGAGAGACATCTGATATCTGCCTGTTAAATCTGACGAAAACTTTGTCATAAAATACATGGTAAATGATCCATAGCATCAGATTGGCAGCAACATGATGCTATCCGTATGCTATAGATCTTAGACCCTATGAAACCAAAAAAAATCTTATTGTCAGAAATTTTGTCTTGTCGGACCAGATAGTATAAATTTTATACATCGTTGCAGTAATTAATATCACAAAACGTAGTGTGAGATGCTCTTCCGCCCGGTAAACTGACGACTTGAGGAAAGTCGCCAGTAGTAGCTGGATGAGAAGAGCAAAAGGCCGTGTGCGGTGGTGATCCTTGAGAAAGGCCTGTATCCAGTAGTGGAAAGATACAGGCTGATAGCATTTAAAAGCCCTATCATGAAGAGACAAATCACATTTTACATTCTACAATAAACTTACTTGACATGCGTCTTTTCCACCCTCCAAAATTCCCGCGCACATTTGATGGTTTTGTAATCCATGCCTATGCCTGTTACGGGATGTAAGTAACATAATGTCGCAGGTGTCGTCGTCGACGAAATTTAAAACTGCCTTTTGGAGCACTGGAGAGTTATCTATTCCTCCTAAAAGGCAAACATATGTATATATGAACATGTTCTCAGTCCACTGAACTACACGTGGGTCATTCATGTGATTGTTAACATTTTGTGTTTGAAACCGGGAAATTAGTATTTTTAAGTTGTTATGCATATTCATATAGCATATGCATATGTTGTATATGCACTTCCAATCCTGACGCACAAGGAGCAAATATCCATCTGGGTGACATTGTTATTTTTACTTTTACACTGAAACATGAATAGTGGAAAGTATAAAAGATTTAAGTAATATTTCAATATAAGTCTCAGATACGTTGGGTATTGAAGGCAGGTCTGTAACAGTTTTTTTTTATATACTAGTGGGCGGACGAGCAAGCGGTTCCACGTGATGGTGGTAAATGTTACCGCCGTCCATGGACACCTGCAACATCAGGGGGTATGCGGGCGCGCCGCCGACCTTGCAAAATCCTATTCACAGCTCTCTTGAAGAACCCCATATCGTAGCTTAATGGAAAGACCTCTTGAGGCAGTTCGTTCCACAGCCTACGGGTTCGCGGTATAAAGTAATTTTTGCACCGAACAGTACGCGACACCTCCGTATCGAGGAAATGCGGATGGACCGCACTTCTGTGAGGGAGTTACACACTTTTTTTCAGAAATTATATTATTATACTTTTTTATACGGTTCTGTGAAGTCGAGGTAACTTGACCCATTCGAGTGCGCCCAGTTAAAAAGTTTAGAAAAGTCTAATAGTAATTGATATCAATTACTATATAGACACACATATATAGCACATATATTTTAGCACGAACAGTTTATTAGTGACTACAAACAGTTCTACAGTTTTTGCTGTAGCACTGTCTGAAAGTTGTGACTCGTTAGGTGGGTGGCGACATATTCTTTTATATTAAGTAGGTTAAATACATATATTCATTAAATACCCATCTTTATTATATTACTAGGGTGTGGTGTTTATCTAGGAGTAGTACTAATAATTTTATAATAAATAATGTTTATCTAGGTGTAGTAAAATATCCGATTCGACTACATCGCCATCGCTGATTCGCTGAATCGTATCGTTGTTTTTCGATGTAATATATCGCATAGTGACATCGATGTTAGAATGATATTACTGAAAAATACATCGATATTTGCAATACATCGATTGTTTTTAGAGTTTACTAAGATTATGGTTATAACATACCTGAAAATGAAAGTATACGGATGCGTGAATTACATTCGTAGTTTAAAAAAATGGGTCACGATCTTCGTTCCTGACGGGGGTCCCCTGACCGCACACGTTTCTTTTTCGTATCCGTTTAGTACTCATAGATAAATATTCAAAAAATGTATTATGCTGGCAAAGTATATGGTAGAATTTCATACGATATATGACTATAAAATTGAAAAGGCAAATTGATATCAGAAAGACTATTGTGGGAAGAATTAATAGAAAAAATACTGACCTGAAACATTTGTATCCCAACCAGTTACAACAGCGATCTCATTTTCTCCGAAATCGTTTTTGGTCCATAAGCAGGCTGGCCTAATTGATGGAGTGAAATGAACAGTGTAGTTTAATTCCAAAAGTGCAATATCGAAATATCTTTTTGGTGGTTTATAGTCTGGATGTTTGATTATTCTTTTGATGGGAATGTCGATAGGTTTGGCTCCATCTTCTACTTCGTCTAAAATGTTCTGCTCTCCGAGTCGGACTATGCTCGGTTCTGCTTGAAGATACGATGTGTCTGCGCCTATTCCTGTACAATGAGCTGCTGTTAGAACAAATTTCTCGCTTATCAGGCTATACTTTGCTTTGAATGCTATACTTTTATCTAAATGATACCAACCAATAGCAGCATGTAAAAGCAAATGTGGCTAATTTTATATACATTTGACGCTGTCAATTAATTACTACTTTAAATAAATTTAATTTATTGTTTTAGGCGTAGTCTCTAAATCAGAATTTACAGATTCATTGGTCATCAACGAGTGCCATGGTGTTAAATACTAATTTATATACTACATATTCCAATGAACAAAACGGTTCATCGCCAACCATAGAACCAGTTTGTTCAAGTGACAAAGTGCAGGTCATATCTGCTGCAGGACCGACAATCGATGAGATTCCACCTTGAATAGAGACCACGTATCGTAAAAAGCAGTGTTACAGTGATGCTCTTCGGTGGCTGAATGAGAAGAACTGAAGAAGTTGTGCTGTGACGAGCCTTGGGAGAAGCCCACATCCATAGGGTGATGAGATATATACAGCTACTTAGTCTGACCATAAATACCGTTATAATAAAAAAAATCATTTGAATTTGGAATCTGTCATTCTCAATTGAAAAATAAATGGCTTTCCTTATTTTGGCACTAATCGTTATTAAATATTGTACCTACTAACATTAAAATAGTTCGGGGTGCTAACGAAAAGGTGCTACTTATTGCTGAAAATTGCATTACACATTGTAGGCATTTTTAATTTTTAACAAATGCATTTTTGAATCTCTCCATCCGCTTAGTCGAATGTTTGTGTACTGGGCTATTGGTAGGTACATTGAAACGTCTTCTGTTTGTGACAGAAATAGGTCTGGCCGTTCACACACTATTCTTACAAAACAGATGATTGAAGCTGTGAAGGAGAGAATCAGAAGAAATCCCTTCCGGAAGCAAAAGATTTTATCCAGAGAGATGATCATAGCACCCAGAACCATGTCACATATTTTAAAAGATGATTTAGGAGAGCCGCTTTCAACAGACGTACTGGGAATTTATTACTGATAATTTAAAGACAAATAGGGTTGATAAAACAAAACATCTTCTTCGGCGGTACTTACCATGTGTGGGAATTCCTCGAACTCAGCATCGTCACCTCCTACGATGATAAACTCATAACTGGTGCCAATGTCCTTGTCTGAATCGTTCTCGCCGACGTAATCATTTAGATCGTAATCATCGAGTTCTATAAAAATATTATTTATTATTGGATATTAGTTGCAAACACTTCCACAGAAGCCCAAAGGCTTACGTATATTTAAGTATTTATTTAACATACCGACCTGATACCGTTGTAGTTTCAACTATTACATTTTTTATTTCACGACGTCTACGGTTTAGTGTTTCGGATGTAATGTATTCTCTACATTCTGAAATTAACGTAAAGGAACATTGCAACATAAATTGTTATTAATTTTTTTTTTATGGGAAGAATTCGGCAGATGATACAATCCACCTGGTGGTAAGTGGATACTGTCGTTCATAGCGATCCGTGGTACATGCCAACTTCAGTCCAGAATGACAAACGTTGGCACGCCCCCGGATGCGCTACCTACCTCTGACTTTGCGCTGCCCAACTTCTTCGAATAAACATAATTATTTTTTTCTCCGAATGACAAAGAGCTGTTTTGTATTCACGTATATGAAAAACTTAATTACAAACGAAAAAAATTAATTTAAAATGAAAGCAAGGTTGTCCACCATCTGTTTATAAAGGATTTTCTCCTACTTTGGCCACATAGTCACATGAGAAAAAGACTGTCTTGAGAAATAAAACGGAGGGCAAGCGGCTTTGAGGGTGATCTTAAAATTATAACCGCTTCCCTACGACATCGTTATTCCGAAAACCGTATCAAGTGGAGAGAAATAAAGTGTAAAGCTGTGTAAATAGCCTCCATGATAAACACGAACTTCAGCAATACGGATTCGACGAGGAAGAATAATATGTAAAAATGAAAGTATAATAATATTTATGTAATGTAAATGGACAATCGGTTCAGTAATGTATAACGTAATGCTAGAAACAGACGGATTCATTTATAAACTTTATCATTCATTTATCGAAATTTATCTAAGAGTGTTAGTGTGAAACTAATCTCTCATCGACGAAAATGTGTTTCGCAAGCGCGAAGCATCGTGACCGACAGCTTAAAATTCAGATTTGCGGTTTTGATTCCTCTCTACTTGCATTGTACGAGTGATAAGATTTTCATAGTTCTTGCAAATAAATGTTCATACTTACTTAAATCGCTAATCCTATCCACCGTCTTTACTCTATTACTGGGTGCTGAAGGCGGTGGTGCCCCAAAAAGTGAAAATAGATTCTCCGCGGAGGACTCGTTATTTTCAGGACACGAGTCTTTGCAGCACGACACCACCTCTTGTCCAAGGAATGAGCATATGGTTGGATGGACCTTTCGTTCCCTATGATTGATTAAATATAATTTAGGTCTAGCTTGGAAAGTAGTGACAAATGCTGGGCTTCCTTATGGACATTGTTTTGTGCATGAGGGATGTATGGCTCCAAAACGCCACGCTGTCCAAGCGGGTTGGGAAGTCTACTTTTATAGGTGGTGTAGTTCTTCATGGATTTTGGTAACAGCCTATGCCTTACGACACCTATGGGAAAAGATGTGGGAGGGGCATCTTAGTGTATATTTTGGATAACATATCTTAGAGCAAAGTTTAAACTGCTGATCTCAGAAGTCCAGTAATGTAGCCCAATAATACCATACTATACCATGCGGTTCCTAGACATCTATGTATCTAGATCAATGTCCAATCTTCTCTTGGTTACAAGATTACGTTATGCTTTGCAGCTGGACCTCTTCCAAACCTAAATGTGAAACAATCAGAAAGTCTCTCTTTATAGATATACAGGCAGATAAAACTTTATTGTTTTATTGTTACATGTCATAACAAAAATAAGGAACAATGTTATACGAAGAGAATACAATATGGCGGTCTTATTGCTTATGGAGTAAGTATAAATGATTAGTAAAAATAAATAAATAAAAAGTCAATACTTACAGATAGTCCTCAACGGCATGTGGACATGCACCTAGTCTACAGCAACCATTATCCTTAGTGCCGTTTATTCGACAGGACTGTCCTTCTGTATGATTAAAAAAAATGAGCTCGTAGTAGTCGACGACCTAGTTATATAGGTAGAAATATACCTAATCGTTTTTTCTAAGGCTAGTATAAAAATACTAAGTGGGCAAACTAATTTATTAAACACAACTGAAATAAATAATTTTAAATTACTGGGAATGTCAACGGACACCCGCTTCGTGGGACTCTTAATTTTTTTTTATCATCAGATAATCTAACCTACCGCACCTTTAAATTTGCTGCCACTTTCAGTATTTCTGCACC
Organism: Sesia bembeciformis; assembly: GCA_943735995.1. Lineage (NCBI taxonomy): Eukaryota > Metazoa > Arthropoda > Insecta > Lepidoptera > Sesiidae > Sesia > Sesia bembeciformis. Next base: position 6,622,835 of record OX031034.1, read on the forward strand.
TCATTTAATTATCTTCCTTTTTGTAATAACATATTAGTACTTAAAGTACTAATAGATATGTTATGTTATTATGTTATGTATTTTTTTAATAGTACCTATTAAAAAATACATTATATAATCAAAAACAATTATAATAAAGTGCATTTACCATAAAGATTGAGTTTCACTAGCAGCCAATGTAATTATATTTATTATAACTAATTGCAAAATGAACACAGATATAAATAGAAACATTTTTTGCACATAAAAAACGTCGTTAATATTTGGGGATTCTACGATAGACTAATGTAACTAAAGGTGTTTTATATTTTGTGCTGTATAATAGCGATTTCACACAGCATATCTCATTAGTTGCGACTGCGATTGAGTCTCACTAAGAATAGCATTCTGATAAATATTATACTGAGCCTTATCGATAGCTCGCAAAACTATTTAATCTTCTTTACATATCTTCTTTACATAGTATAAAACAAAGTCGCTTCCCGCCGTCTGTCCCTCTGTACTATATGTACGCTTAGATCTTTTAAACTACGCAACGGATTTTAATGCGGTTTTCATCAATAGATAGAGTGATTCAAGAGGAAGGTTTATACGTATAGTTTAATATTGTTTTAACGAAACCGAAGCGAAGCGAGGGCGGTTCGCTAGTAAATAATAATATGTTCAAGCACCATATTCCAGGTCACCGAGTGTATAGTCCCGACAACAAAGCATTGAACAACTAACCAATCTGACAGCATTTACGTAATGGAATAATTTTAAACGAAGTCATCTTGTATTTTGCAAATTTCATGTCATGACAGAATAGTACTTTTGGGACATCTATTTCGAATGCATAACGTATAAGATCAAATCTTAGAAAATTCAGGAAATGGGATGTACTTTAATTTTGTTTTAATATGTTTAATATATGTATCTCTATATATGTAATATATATATTTAATATATGTAATATATATGTATATATAAAATTCTCGTGTCACAATGTTCGTTCCCGTACTCCTCCGAAACGGCTTGACCGATTCTCATGAAATTTTGTGAGCATATTGAGTAGGTCTGAGAATCGGCCAACATCTATTTTTCATACCCCTTAGTGATAAGGGTTGTCCACCCTTAGCGCCGGGCAGCCACAGCAACGCGTGGCCGGGCACAGCTAGTATATGTATAATAATTTAATTGTGTTTTAATATATGGAGATCAGAGATGAAGACTTTTATTTCATCTATTTACATTTCTATTATATTGTATTCCAACCGTTAACAGCATGCCAGGTTCCTTAGGACCGCTGGACTGACACTACTGACTTATGACGATCAGTGAGTGAGAAAACAATGATTTTTTTTAATTGTACTTATTTTTTATGAAAAGTGGCATGTAGAAACTTGAGTTGGTGTACTTTGGAATGCATTGTATACATTTGGTAATTTGCATAGATGAGGAATTGCCAGTATCGTTACATTACACATGCAAATTACAACTTCCGGTAGTGGAAGTACCTATTTGCCTTCCAAAAATATCTAGGAACAGGTGCAGGGAAACCGAGTTCAGTAGACAATTCTGAGGCAATTCAATTTCTCTTTTTATTTCTATCAGGAATCACCCCATTGATTTGGCCACATGGATTGATTTATTACATTCAGTAGTTTTTACGCGATGCTCAATCAAACAGACATACAGACAGATAGACAGACAAAATTTCTAAAAACTGTTGTTTTGGCTTCTGTTGCTCTAATAAAGACCCCCATATTATTATTTTTTTCAATATCTATAATGTACAGACATCGGCCTGTTACAATTTTATTATATGTATATAGATTAAGACTTAGGCCATCGATATACTAACTAAAAAGCACAAAATAAAATAATATAAAAAAAAAGTTTTTTTAAAAAACATGTTTTTATTCGTTTAAGTACATGGCTTGCATAAATGCTTGTTTTTAAAAAAAAAGTTTTTTTATATTATTTTATTTTAAATGAAATCAATGTACAGAGTCTACCCTTTTACTGTTTTATTATATGTACAGATTAATATATATATAGCAGGAATACAATAATAGTATTTAAATGTGGTTAATGTTTAATGAAATTAAATACATATTCAAATTAATTTTTTTATGTCAATTTGATTTAGAAGACGACTTCATAAGAGCTGTGCTGTGTCCTGTTGCTGTAACTCATGATTTGGCATTTTCTCCCCACACAATGTCCTCAACCCAGTCAATAAAAGATGATACTCTGGTGTAAACGCCAGGCAGGTTTGTTAAAGCACACTCTTTTCCGAACGACGTTACACCTATTATACTGTAGTACTGCTTTATGACATTATGTGGAATTCTCACTTGTATCGGTCCACCAGAGTCGCCCTGGAAAAAATATAAACAAATAAAAATGTACTTATAAAATAATGTCAGTATTGATTTACTATCTTTGGTAAAAATTTCTAATCTAAAATTTAGTTGTTTCAAGTTTCTGTTTAATAACCAATGTCTAAGAAACTAGAAACGACAAAAAGGTTTCTTTTCTCAGATAATGAAATCATTAACGTAGTTTACAAAGAAGTTTTAATTTTAAGAACTAGCGACCCGCCCTCACTTCGCTTCGGTTTATTAAATTTAAAACAATCGGAATAAGATATTTTCCTGCGGTAAAATGGAGCCTATATTTTAAGTTAGACCTCTAACAATACATCGGTGAAAACTGCATTCAATTCCATGCAGTAGTTTTTGCGTGATGCGTGTACAAACATACAGACAGACAGACAGATAGACAGACAAAATTTCTAAAAACTGTTGTTTTGGCTTCTGTTGCTCTAATAAAGACCCCCCATATTAGTTTTTTTCTTCAATATCTATAATGTACAGACATCGGCCTGTTACAATTTTATTATATGTATATAGATAGAAGACAAGCATAAAAGGTTTTCTGTCTAAAGTTATTCAATGACTAGGATATATCCGAGTGGATATAATTAAGAACACTTCAAGAGTTAAAGTTTTCTTAAAGTAATATTACTACTAATATTACTACTTACTTTACTTAACTTTCGTATATTATGTAATCTGACATTGTATTATCATTGGCATTACAGACTCTCACGGTCTAACTTCCGTCGTTGCTTTGACCAATTCATAGAAATTTTCACTTGTCAGGTTTGCTCATAGACATACCTACCAAGGGCGTCGCCAAGGTGGGGCAGGGGAGGGCAGAGATTCGAAAAAAATTGTATTTTTACCTACAATTCATATTTCTCTCATCCTCTCTCTCATCTTGCCCACCACTGGCCCATTGGCTGGCGTTGGCTGGCGACGTCCTTGATACCTACTCTTAGATCTGTGGTTTTGCTACTCTCATACCATCATAAACCAATATGTTAGAATGAGAGTTGTCAGGGGCGAGTATAGATGGACGAAAATCATAACATAGAAAGCGCTTTTAAAGATCACAAATGGCTAATGGAGAAAGAAACAATAGCTTTACCTGACACGCATCTATTCCACCCTCCAATACACCAGCACACAACTGATGTTTTTCTAATCCACTCCAAAGTCTATTCTGGATTTGATTTAATAATGGATTACACTTATCATTCGCTATGAGATTTAGTGTTGCCTTTTGTAGTATAGGTGAGTTTTCACCACCTATAAACAAGCACGTTAGAAATAATTTAATTAAACCACGTGCGCAAATAATTTTATAACAAGGTCATTGAGGGTTCCCATTATAGAAAGAAAGAAAGAAATATTTATTCAACGAGTCACATAAAGCATACAAAGAAAGTGAAAACAATGACAGAAAGTAATAATTGTATAAACAATGAACAAGTTTGGATAACTGTCAACTTTGAATAATTGTTTAATAAATAACTCTTAACTAATAGGTTTTAAAATAAATTCTTGTCTTGAAAATTTTGCCAAAGAAAATTTTAAAGCAAATTCACCAATTTCTAATGAAAACTGTAGCAAACGGCAATTAACGCCTTTTGACGAAATTGATTGATTGAGATCTCAGAGGAAATTGAATTGTAATCAATTTCCAAACGCCCGTTAATAACTCTTCACGAGATTCTACTAGGTCTGGGTTCTAGTCATTGTAACGAAGTTTTATACCTGAAGATGTTGTACCCCAACCAATTACGATCGCATTTGTATATTGATCAAAATCTTCTTTAATCCATAAGCAAGCCGGCGTAACATTAAGAGTCAACTCCACATTTGTGTCCAATTCAATAAGCGCAATATCGAAGTACTTTTTAGGAGGCTTATAATTTGGATGTTTAATTATCCTTTTTATGGGCACATCTATCGGACTAGCTCCGTCTGCCACTCCGTCCAGGATGTTCTGTTCTCCCAGTCGTACGATGATTGGTTCTTCTTGGAGGAGACTGGTATCTGGAGGTGCGCTCGTACAATGAGCAGCAGTCAAAACGAATCTTTCGCTTATGAGACTACCTCCACATTTAAATGTCAAACTTCCATTTATGAGAGTCCAGCCGAGAGCAGCCTAGAAGTACTACTCTACTCTCATAGCATCATAAACCAATATGTTAGAATGAGAGTTGTCAGGGGCGAGTATAGATGGACGAAAATCATAACATAGAAAGCGCTTTTAAAGATCACAAATGGCTAATGGAGAAAGAAACAATAGCTTTACCTGACACGCATCTATTCCACCCTCCAATACACCAGCACACAACTGATGTTTTTCTAATCCACTCCAAAGTCTATTCTGGATTTGATTTAATAATGGATTACACTTATCATTCGCTATGAGATTTAGTGTTGCCTTTTGTAGTATAGGTGAGTTTTCACCACCTATAAACAAGCACGTTAGAAATAATTTAATTAAACCACGTGCGCAAATAATTTTATAACAAGGTCATTGAGGGTTCCCATTATAGAAAGAAAGAAAGAAATATTTATTCAACGAGTCACATAAAGCATACAAAGAAAGTGAAAACAATGACAGAAAGTAATAATTGTATAAACAATGAACAAGTTTGGATAACTGTCAACTTTGAATAATTGTTTAATAAATAACTCTTAACTAATAGGTTTTAAAATAAATTCTTGTCTTGAAAATTTTGCCAAAGAAAATTTTAAAGCAAATTCACCAATTTCTAATGAAAACTGTAGCAAACGGCAATTAACGCCTTTTGACGAAATTGATTGATTGAGATCTCAGAGGAAATTGAATTGTAATCAATTTCCAAACGCCCGTTAATAACTCTTCACGAGATTCTACTAGGTCTGGGTTCTAGTCATTGTAACGAAGTTTTATACCTGAAGATGTTGTACCCCAACCAATTACGATCGCATTTGTATATTGATCAAAATCTTCTTTAATCCATAAGCAAGCCGGCGTAACATTAAGAGTCAACTCCACATTTGTGTCCAATTCAATAAGCGCAATATCGAAGTACTTTTTAGGAGGCTTATAATTTGGATGTTTAATTATCCTTTTTATGGGCACATCTATCGGACTAGCTCCGTCTGCCACTCCGTCCAGGATGTTCTGTTCTCCCAGTCGTACGATGATTGGTTCTTCTTGGAGGAGACTGGTATCTGGAGGTGCGCTCGTACAATGAGCAGCAGTCAAAACGAATCTTTCGCTTATGAGACTACCTCCACATTTAAATGTCAAACTTCCATTTATGAGAGTCCAGCCGAGAGCAGCCTAGAAGTAAATAGTTTATTATTACAAAGTGATTTTTTATAAACCCTAAAATAAAATCAGTTGACTAGTATTTTTTTTTGCATTAAAATAATCATAAAAATGCATTAAATTAATTTGCATAAAAATGCATTAAAAAATAATTTAATTTCTTTAGGCGGAAAATAAGGAAGAGGTGGTAGACGTCTTATTTGAGCAGTAAGCAGCCACTGTTTGCAATAATACAAAAATCCATCTACGATATATCCTCGCGTCCCAAGCCTTCCATTTAATAAGAGAAGAAGAAGGTGACTTTGTCGGTCGCAAATCGTGCTCCCGGTCAGGGATACCGATGGTTTCATCCTAGTGAAAAGGAAGAGTCGTTGATATCGGGACCAGAATAAACACGGTACTGTTCCTGCAGCATCAACACATCTCAATACTGCCGTACCGACTGTAGATATCTACCTATCTCGCCTGGATGAGAATACAATGCTGGAAGACATTGAGCGGTTCATTTCTGGAGGCCGCTGAAGGTGGAGCTGCGGCAGCAAGAATCCTGTTATAAGTGTAGCAATGTTAAGACCTACAAGCTCCAGGTTGCTGCAGTTCATCAGAAGCTGTTTCATCAGTCCAGACTTTTGGCCAGAAAGGGCAGTTCGGACGCTTTAGAGAAGCGAAACCGAGCAACAATTATCCCTATTAGTAGTTAACTTTATTATATTATATGTATTCTAGGTTAAGGTATATAATGTATAGGTAAGGTATATAATGTTAAGATATATAATTAGTTGCCCGAAATAAATAAAGAACAAAAATTAAATACATTTTAGTTCAAATACTTACAGGTCTAATATTGTTAATATTTTCAAATACAATTAACATATTTGTCCGAAGTCAAAGGACCTCTTTTTACACGATGATTATGAAAAAAGCAATAGTAAAAGAAAACAAGTACCTAGTAGTTACTAAAAGTAACAATGATTTTTAGAATGTAACAATTGTTATTATACTTTCCACTATTTTCAACAAATACATAATTTTTTTATAGCGCAGTGGTCTTGAATGTATGCTTAAATATATTGAATTACTTGTATATTCGTCTAGACTCTAGTGCATGAAGACGAGTATTGCTGACATGTCGGTAAATACTCTAAATTCTATCGTCATCTTAGGTAAGTTGTAGGTAAGTGTGACGCTATTACCTATATAACAGTAACACCGTGTACAAGCTTACGTCACCGTTGATAGTGCTCGTCTTCTTGTACGCGGTGACGGCACTGCCGCCCGCTGTTGCTGTTGCCTCCGAAAAAGGTTTTCACACACACTATTGTCGGTGGGCACCAATGTAAGTGTGCGGGGTTGCTCCAATGATGTGTATCAGGCGGTTCAAGATCTGCGTCATGAGAGGGTCCGGACGGAATGCTATATGAGAGACGACTGCCGTCGCTTCTTAATAACAGTATTCGGTAGGCCCCGAATGGCGACATGCGTCGGCAATTTACCGCCGCTTAACAGGATGGAAATGCATGAATTAATGCTACTTGACGTACCATATGGGGAAACTCGTATACATAGGTATCGCGGCCTCCACCGACAAAAATGCTGCGGCGATTGCGATAAAATCTTCGAAAATATCTGTCCTTTGCTTTAGCTATTAAGAACTCGCCGACTCTTTCTTCGATAAATTCATTACACTCTGAAATATGAATAAACATGCAATTTAATAAACGTTGCTCAATCATTATTCGAATATTTTAATAAAGCGAAATGTCAATGTCAGTGGATCACATATTCGCTAGGCTTATGTCTAAATTAAATATACCTATCTTGTACCTCTTCTGTTTTTAACTTTTTCTTACTACTTTACTTTCACATCATTTAGTTATAATTAAATGACTTCTAGGAGACTCCGAAAAAGTCTGGTATCGATTAATTATTCCACTCTTGTCCCTCGAACCTGGCCCATTTTTAATATTTATTTAAAATATTGTCAACGTTGCTTGACTGTAAAAACTGGTAGTAACTTGGCCTGATACTTTTTATTTCGAAGTACAACAGTCAACAGTACAACAGATAAATCCGTGAGTAAGTTGATAAGTGGATCAAATCAAGGGCACAGTATAAAAGTTTACTTAATGTTTATTCAGAGAAATCAATTTCTCTGAAACAATCTAGTATTGAAAGATTTTTTTTATTGTAAAGTTTAGCACCCATCGAAAACTTTGAATTTGCAATAAAAAAAAATACAAATTTGAAGTAAAAATTAATTAGGACCACGAAAGGAAATTAATTATCTCTATATATTTTTTGAACGTTCACTCCAGTCCCGACAATTAGGGCCATGTGGAAACTAAAAATAAAAAGTATCGGACCACGTTGCTACTGGTACAAGAATTCGGGCTAGCGGTGGAATAATTCGTACAAACTATAACATGTCTTATGTGATTACTAGCTATATTTACCAGTGTCTTCATGTGGGATTTAAGGTATGTGTTATTAAACATAAACGACAAACAGCTGTAAGTTAAGGCGAGTTACGTTCTTGTGTTTTTCTATAAACTTTACACAAAACACCTACACAAATCTCTTACCACTTGGTTAATATTTAAAAAAGAATGGGTCAGTTAAAATGAACTTGGACGAGGAGAACATGGTTTTATTTTAGCTATTGTAGACTTTATTACGGGATTTCTATTGGGACAAAAATTCTAACGTTATATGAGCGAAAGTATTTGAATCTTCCTCTTTATAATCGTTTGTTATAACCCTTTGTATAACCGTTTTTCCTGTCTCTACAGGGAAACAGAAAATACGGAAATAACTCGATATGTATAGAGAATACTCAAACTACATCCCAATCTTTACGTAAACAAATGTTTAATGCAGATTTTCTTTTTGGCTTCAAACACGGAAGAGTTCCGTAATTTACAAAATTTTACAGCCTCATTGCAAATTAAGCTATGCTAGAAGGAAACGGTTAGCAAAGTTCGTGGACACAGTAGCAGTACTCAACTGTACGTCTACCTAACAGTGTGGGGAACCTAGGCGAGCTGCGGATACTGCGGTGAGTTAGGAGGGCGGCTATAAGAATATATAATTGTCTAACCCCAAGAACTTTCCAAGCACAAACGTCAAGAGTGAACTGGGCTTTTTCCAACGGCATCATTAGAGACATTGGCGGTACACCGCAGACCGTAATGCAGTAGATTATTACAGGTTGACGGAGAGCCACCTAAACTGTTTGCAGCATAACGGAGAAGATTCATGACATGAATGATTTTTCATACTTTAGACGATACAGCTTTGACATGCTGTCCAAAGATCAATACCATACCATTACTAGTGCGTACTAGACTTTACAGAGATTACCGTGAACCGTATCAACATGTTCTAGAAGTGAGAACGAGTTGTCGAAGCTCGTTTCCTATCTTTTCTCACTGCACCCCTTATAAACCCCTATAAAATGGGAACTATATATTTCTCGCGACAAAATGGTAAAATTCTGAACAAGCAGACATGCAGATGATTCAGTACCCTATCGATAGGGTACTTCTTAAAAAAAACGTACTTTTAGTACTTATACGTTGAGTAACTTTTATTGTTGCCCCGGTAGATGTTTCTGAGGTAGTGAGAGGATTAGAAACTTTTTCATCCAATATCAACTGAGATTCTGTAAATATTCTCTCAGAACACTTCTCCTTGCAGCAGACTATGATTACGTCTTTCTCGAAGGAGCACGTCGTAGGGCGTTCATTTTTTCTGTAAAATAATAATTATATTATGTATCTAAATATGTATTAATGTATTACTATATGTAAAATTAATATGTAATATTTCTATACGCCCTGCGTATCCACTACAACAATGGGTTTAGGACCCTGATTGGACTGGCTCACTTCTGCAGCGCCCCGGACATGTTCGCGCAGAAACGTACAGCTGGATTTCACGCTATCGTGCGCAAAAAAATCGCGCCTTTTTTATATAGAAATAAGGTGGCAGACGAGCATTCAGTCCACCTGATGGGAAGTGGATACTGTCGTCCATAGACATCCGTGATAAATGCCAACATCAGTCCAGAATGACAAACGTTAGCACGCCCCCGGATGCACCCTTCGCAGATTAAGGAATGGATTGGGTAAATGGGGAGAAATAGGATGGGATGAGAAGGGGCCCTGGCATATCTCACTCACTACCGAAATACGTGCGTACATTGGGGAAATACGATAAAGTAGGAAATGCAGTACATTTAAAAATAGTCTTCTGTGAGAGAGGGGTAACGTGGCCAGTTGAGTGCGCTCAGAGGCTGTGGGAATGCAGCATGCACTCTCGCCCTACACCACTAAGGATGACCTTAAAGATGAGTGCGGGCCAGCCCAAACACTATCCTGAGGATAATAACGAATAAATATGACCTCTATTATTAGGCATTTCGTTCGGATGTTGATTAATTAAAATAACTATTTGTTTAACATCCGAGCTGAAGTGATCCGAGCATCCGAACAGCAAGCAGGACATAGACCTCCCCTTGCAAATCACTAGGGGGTTTCGAGCCAAAAGTTAGGATCAATATGTATTGGTGAATGGCGCTTTGAAATGTTATTGGATGAGGCTCATCAAGTTTTACAACATTTGTCTATACATTTTTTTTTCTACAACATCGGGACAATAACGAAATCTACCTTTCCGACTAGGGTATGAATCTTCTTTTTATGTATCAAATTGTTTGTAAACTATTCTGCTTGTTTACCAAATATAATAAAATAAAAGTTCTTACATGATTTGATTTACTTACGTACGTTCTTGGATAGCACTTTCACATTCAGTTATTCGTCTGCAACAGCCAATTGTATTCGTCCTGTTGTCTACACAAGTTTGTCCATCTGTAAATAGCCATCATTATGCACATCTGTGATTAAGCACAGTAATTAATCGACTCAATTTCTATTTTGCGCCGACTACGGTGAAAGGGAGAGCGATGAGCGAAACAATATACCGTAGACAACTGAGCATGCCTGACTGAACTTTGTGTAAGAGTTACCCCTCTCTCACAGAAAACGTGAACTAACTCATTAAGGTGTGGATTGTCCTGTTGTTAACAGTAAATATGTAAAAACCCCCATCAGCCCTCTGATAGTCCACTGCCAGACATGGGCCTCTTCATGCATATTGTCTTGCGCATGAAGAATGTGTGACCATAAACGGTTCTCGAAAGGTGGTGTAGTTTTTAAAAGTGGTCTAGTTCCTCAGTGCTTGTGATAGCGGCTTTGTTATCCATTAATCCCCATTTACGACGCCCTCAGGAAGAGATGGGTGATGCCATTCTAAAAATCCAGTCGATACCACAGGCAATTATATTATAAAACAATACTAAATAACTTACCAGCTAATTCTAGTTGTTCACTGCAGAAACAAGGTTTATAAAAATCGTTTAACACAAATAATAAAATAAATTTTAACAATGGAACTATTCTGGAATTCATGTCGTTGAATGTATTTTAAGAATAATTAAATATACAATTACTGAGACATGTTTAGAACAACACTGAGCTCGTAAAACTGGTTCGACCATACAAAGATAATACAATTAAATGTAGCTTGATCATTCAACATTCTTCAATTACAACATATAGATGGCGTTGTGTTTTAAAGAGTGTTAAGCTACAAAAATAGACTATTTAATATATAATAGAATTTTCATTATGCTTGCTAGTGAATATCCGGGTGATTGTAGTACGTTTTGTTTAAGACAAAATGTCTAATAGTTGTGTGTTTTTTAATAAAATGAGACTGTATAGTATATTTTTAATTTAAAGCTTGCTACTAGCTGCGACACATACATGGCAGTTGTATTCTACATAATTATAACAGTATCAGGAAAACTTCATTTATTAATTCATAAGTTGATAATTACAAGGTTAAGTAGGTACTTTGTTATTACATTTATCCCGCTATGGTAGTAAAAGAGCTAAGTAAAGGTTCGTTACTTTAGGACGATTTATATTAAAGATTTAGACTTATTTGTGATCGTCAAATTCGTTGCTCGTCTAATTCGTTAACCGTCTTGATCTGTATAGGGGAATTGTGCTTAAGATGACATACTCAGGTAAGATGACATAGTGCCTATATCCGTTCAAATATACGCGCCAGAAACGCCTAAACGACGATCACACATCGGCTCACAGATAGCGTCACCACTCAAAACTTTTGTGAGCGACCGCTTGCGTTGTTTGGATGTGGTGTGGATTGTTTTGATTTCGACACTCGAAAATATTATTTTGTTGAAAGTGTTTGTGCCAATAAATATGTTCAGGTAAGTTTTTAGTTGTGTTTGACTACTTTGATATGAACTGTGGTTAATATGGGTTATGAATATTGAAGAATAATTAAAGTAACTTTAAAGTTTTTTAGGTCGCAAAAGGTGGCAAATATTTTTTACCTCGTAGGGTAAGATGACATAGCAACGGTCGGCTTAAGATGACATAGTATGTCATCTTACACTGAAGTTCTTGCGTTTATGAATACTTTAAAATCCTGTTTTATTTTTGTTCGGGACGACCGATGCGACAATAGTTTTAAGTCTTTGTTTGAGTAGATTTTATTATTTAAGTTTTCTTATAGTATTTATTTGATAGTTAACATTGTTATTGTTTGATTGATACGATAGATCCTGCAACAGTCGATCTAGTTCAGCGTGCTAGCCAAATCGTTGGTGGACCTTCTTTCTCAAAGAGCACTAAAAATCCTACATCAGTCGGTCCAGTTCAGCGTGATTGCCAAGTCATTGCTGGATAGTCTACCACCCAGGAGATACCAAATAGAAATTTCTCCATTTCCGAAATCAATGTCTACGGGGCAAGCAAGAAGCACGAAGAGGAAAATCACTGGCTCTCGGGTTTTGACAGGCACTCCTTTTATGGACGAAGTTAAAGCCCAAGTCCAAAATAAAAAAGAGAAGGAAAATCGCAAGAGCGTTAGAGCTCGAAAGCAGGTGAAGCGTACTATCCTTCAGGATGACTCAGATGGCCGGATCTATGGAAGATTTTAATCAGGACGCTGATGATGTTGATGACTCCGATGCTGCATGCCTTTATTGTAACGAATTATATAGCAAATGAAAGCCAGGAGAGCATTGGGTATGCTGCCAATTATGTAAGCGATGGTGTTACACTATGTGCTGGCGTTGCACCAAGAACTAAGGTTTTCAAAAGTGAAATGTACACCGATAATTAGGTATGTCAACTTAGACTGACGTGTGTCATCTTACCCACATGGACATGATTGGTGTTTTTTTATTTTATTTCAATTATTAAGTTTTCTATAGCGTCAAGATTAATTTTCGTGCGTCGTAAATAAACGTTTTAAATGTGTAGCCTTACATTTATTTTTTATAACCTTTGAATTTTCAAATATTTGCCTCAAAACAAAAAGTATGTCATCTTAAGCACAATTCCCCTATGTCTAAAGTTTGTACAGAGTTTTTAGGTATCCTTTTTAGATGGGTTTAGACCAATATCCTCACTCACTATCGAACCAAAATACGCACGTATAATTGGGGGAATTGGATAAAGTGGGAAATGCAATGCATTTTACTTCTGTGAATATGTAATTCATATATCATTAATGTAATATTGTAGAAGTATGAAAAATGTAGTCGATATATATATTTCAAAAGTTTAATTAAAGTAAAAACACAACTAGGAATGTATTTAAACAAATCTACTCAATATTTAAACATCAAATTCAAATATATTTATTCCATGTCAGTTATCAGATGACTTCCTGTGTTATATGTATAATACCTAGTTGTCGGTACTCATGATGCGTCATCGTCTCCCCATACAATAACTCTCAATCCAGACAATACAAGATGTTTGTATGGAGTCGATCCACTGTGCGCCGTGAAACCCTGCTAACATCGTAAACACGAGAGTGGATGGTTTTCGCAGATTTCGTGTAGAGGCGTCTTAGAGGTTCACGGTGTGAATTCTGGCCGCGACTTCACGTATTACGGCGATTTTAAAGTTCATATTCGTTGTAACAACTGAATGAAAAGGAATAGGTTTGTTCTACGTTATAAATATTTGCGGTTGGTGCAAACCAACCGATACTAACAAAAGGAGTTTGTATTTATGCGAACGCTCGATGGGCTCATACATAGGTACACATCAATTACTCTTTTTTATAGAAATATATTATGTATACATACAGGCCCGCCGCTGGCCGCTTCAGCGCCCGCGTGCAGAACTGACAATGCCGCCCCCTCCTCTATCCTCTCCTATCCTCTTCTCTATCTCCTCCTCCTCTATAGAGAAGGGGCTCTATCCTGTTTTCCTTGACTAGGCTTCTAGAAAGGAATTTGAGATCGGTTAGGTAGTTATGGGAGTCTATAAAAGAACAACTTTAATAATCAAACAATTTATTTTAAAGTCTACATAAAAACTTACATGTACATGCATGTACCTACAAAAATTAAACGTTTCTTGCTTCTAGACTTGCGAAATCAGCTATTATTTGTCTAGCATCTAAACTATCCAATATTTCAGATTCTATCGAAATAATGGATAACTTAGTCAGTCTTGGTTGATGCATAGTTGTCCTTAATCATTAGTGATTAGTATATAAAAACCATACTAACCCTGTTTGCGATTTTTCCCACTTATAATAATCACTGAAAGATATAATACATGTAGCTATGACTTTATTTAACTAGTTGTAATTAGTATTCATTATTCACTTTGAAATACTTACTAGCAGTAATATTACAATTAAATAACTAGTCATCAACATCGGTAAACAACATTATGCGACGAGTGCGCGTGCGTTACGTGGAAACAAGTGGCTGAAGAATGAATATTTCGAGATGTCACGGCACGGCACGGGGAATCCCCTTCAAGAGTAGGTACCCTGTACACATATGACTTCGTTACGATGTTAATGTATAGGAATAGACTTATAATGTGTATAGACTTATAATTAAAATTGCTTATGAGCCACGTCTTATACCAAAATAAGCGGAATGAAAATTGTTCCAATGTAATTTAGTGATAACTAAATTATTAAAATAACGTAAACATTTACATAACAACTTTATTACATACAGTTTATTTTTATATTACTTATTAGGTATATGTTAATTTTTAACGTCATTTTATGCAAAATATCCAAATAAAAAACTACTACTATATAAATGTAGTGTGACTAGTTAGTGTCATTTTATTTATACAACGTGTCACTGAAATAACGCAAAACTTGAATCACGTCAATTAATTTAAAATATAAGGTAGTCCGATAAGTACGCGGCCTTTTTATAGTGAAAATAATAGACTTCTTTTGTATTACATAAATATTTATTGAACGGAATATTGTCCATTTAATTCCTTTAATTCAATTTTTCGTCAGTTTTCTGGGAGAGCCATTATCCCATCGCTATAAAATTTTTGGGGTTTCTGAGCGAAAAACTGATTTAAATGGTTTATACAAGCGTCTCTTGAATGTAATTTTACTCCATTTAGAGAATTTTGTAAAAAGTGGAATAAATGATAATCCGAAAGTACCATGTCTAGACTGGTATGGAGGATGCATTAAAACTTCGCAGCCAAGGTCAATAAATTTTTCTTTAGTAAAGATGTATGCGGTCGAGCCTTGTCGTAATGGAAACTACAATTTATAAATTAATTAATAATTCCGGGCGTTTTTTTTCAAGTGCCTGTTTCAATGTTACTGATTGCTGACAGTAGACATCAGAATAAATTATTTGGCTATGTGGAAAAAGCTCGTAATACACAAGGCCTTTCCGGATCCCACCATAACATGACTTTGTTAGGAGTGAGGCCTGGCTTTGGGACTATCTGTGATGGCTCACGTCGATCCAAAACTGTTGAGTGGTGAATGCTAAGCTCTTCCGCAATTTGATGACTGCTTATGTGTCAATCTGCTTCAATTATTCAATGATAACATCAACATTTACGACTACGACCACAGCGAGGAACATCATTCACATCGAAATTACCAGACCTGAATCGACTGAACCATTTTTTGCAGTAGTTTTAGATAATTCATCTACTCCGTAAACACCACAAATCTCTTTTCGAGAACAGAAGCATTCATTCCCCTGTCGAAAAAAAATTGTAAAACTATATCTAATTTTTTCCTTATTAACTTTCATTTTAGAATTGTTAAAAAATATGAAAAGATAAAACTTTTAACCTGTCATTTCCATTTGCCATCATTACAAAAATGTCAGCTGTCAAATGGTATACCACTTTCCCGCCAGTGATCAGTGTTGCCAGAATTATAGCACGGTAAAGTTATACGTTCAAAAAGGCGGCGAACTTTTCCGACTACCGTTCTAGCGAAAAAGTAAAAATATTTTAGAGTATAAATGAAAAGGTACAAATTAGTAATTTTTCTATCTAAAACATTCGTAGCACTCACTACTGCGTATTTTATGACCAGTATCAGTATTACCAGGAGTCTAGTCTAGGCGGAGAGGCGTGGAGAATGCAACTGCGGATAGAATATTACATGTTCTAAAAATGATCAATTAACTTACGAAAAAAAAACCAAATGGTAAAAACTGGTAGAATCCAATGTACTCTCAATACTTAACAACCTCTTTTCAGTTTTTTGCATTATTTAATCGACACTATAAAATGTTCTATCATTCATTCAAATTCATATATTATATTATACAATTTCGTTTTAGTTTTTATTCTTTAAAAATAATATTTTAAATATTTATATCCACTGAATATTTATTTTTTATCGATATTTATTTATTGTTCATTTATTATTTATTTGTTTCCAGACCAAACAATAGCTTCAATCCAATCAAGGAAGTATGGTACGATGGTGTAAATTCCTGGTATGCCAGCTTTAGCGCAGTCTTTGCCAAAAGATATGACACCAATAACGTAGTATTGTTTTATTTTATTAAGAACGCTCACTTGAAGAGGTCCGCCTGAATCTCCCTGAAAGGAAAATAATGTGAACAATTTATTTTTTTTACAAAAGATCTGAATAAAGGGACCTTATTTTCGGTATAGTCTTATAGACCTTGGTTTTTCTAAATTAAAATTTCGTTGTTTCAATATTCTGTTTAAATAGGAACAACCTTTAATGTCTGATTTTTATGATAAAGCATTAAATAAATTGTTATTTTTATTAACGTGCGAGGTAGTAATATTTCTTTTAAACAAAAATATATAATTGAAAATAAATGTTTTAATAGCACGTTGACTTTAAGGGACTTTGTGTAAAATTTAATTTGAAGAGTGAATTTTCTTACCAGCACGAACTAGTTTATGCTATGCTAAATTGGTTGATCCTAATATGCTTTGGATAAACTAGTTCGGCCTAGGAAAAATTAGTATACCCTGAAATCGGGTTTGGCATGCTTTGCCATGTATCCATACCTGGCATGTATCTATTCCACCCTTTAATACACCAGCGCAAATCTGGTATTCCTTAAAAGTGGGAAAATTTCTGTTGTAGATATGATCCCATAATCTGCCGCATAATTTGGCATCGATGATGTTTATCACAGCCTTTTGTAATACAGGAGAGGTTTTCTGTTCCCCTACAACATACGATTTTATCGATTAATACGATGCAATAGATTCTGAGTCTGATCGTCGGTTGGACAAACGTTTATTTCTAAGTGTTCAGGTTCAAGATCGGGGCGATATTATTGCGATTATATTTATACCTGTTTCTTGACCCACAACAAAGGGAATTGTAGTACTGGATAAATACAAATTTCTGACTATAAGAATTAGTCTGATTCGTATTTATAGACAATTCGTTCATACGGTCTGTATTATAGAGGTTAATTTCCAACCACACGGAGACACGAACTAAGAAACATTGCAACCTACGAGTAGTATATTATACTGAGTGTGACGTTATTAGTTTATTTAACTTTGTTGATATCGTTTCAACCTTTGACCGCGATTTTGCTGGATTGAGACCTGACTTCTAAATAAATTTGTCAGTGTCTAGGTCACATGACTTCATTATATTATTATGAATGGTCCTACGATATCTGAAAGAGCAACGTTTGACACCTTCATAAAGCTCAGGTTTGGCCCCATATTGAGTATTGCTCACATCTCTCGATAAGCGCTCCGATATATTATATTAATTGGACCCACTTGACTCCATCCAACGTTAAACAACCACACCCCCGTCACAGAAGTGCATCCGCATTTTCTCTATAAGAAGGTCTCACATACTGTACGGTTCAAAAACAGTTTCATGCCGCGGATTCGTAGGCTGTGTATTCAACTGCCTCAAGTGGTAATTCCATTATCAAGGGACTTCATACCGTGGACCCGAAGGTTGTAGAATGAACTGTCAGCTGAGATTTTCTCGCTATGCTACTAGTTCTTCAAGAAAGCTGTGAATAGCTGTGTGGTGTTGCAGGTGTCTATGGGCGGTCATAGCCACTTACCATTACGCGGGCCGCTTGCCCGTCCGCCTCCTTTTCTATAAGAAGTCTTCGTGATAGATCACCGTGATAACTTCTACTCATTATATCACCTAATCAATTTTGATATAAAATACTCTATAACACTCTATACTCTCTATACTCTATCTTATGTGATATACACGTTACCCAGTAATGTAAAACCGCAACAAAATCGACCCAGTAGCTTCTGAGATTAATGAGAACAAACATACAGACAAATGGGCATACAAACACATAGTTTGACAGATGTTCTAATTTATATATGTATGTAGAAATGGCAGAAGAGAAAGAATGAAAGCAGGAAAAGTTATAACATTTAAACAGTCACTGTACCTGAGACTGTACTGCCCCAGCCAGTTACAACAGCAATCTTTATTTTTTTATAGATTTTCCCGGTATAAAGACACGCAGGGAAGATATTTGCAGTGAACTGCACACTCCTAATCATTTCCATGAGAGCGATGTCATTATATTTCATTGGTGCTGTATACTCTGGATGTTTGATTATAATCTTTATTCTTATATTGACAGGATCTGCTCCGTCCTGTACATCATCTCGAATGTTATGGTCTCCCAATCGTACAATACTGGGTTTTATTTGCTTTTCATTAACGGGTGTACTTGTGCAATGGCTAGCTGTTAAAACGAAATTTTCACTAATAAGTGTTCCTCCGCATAAGAACACTGGTTCTCGACTTTGGTCCAAATACCATCCAATGGCAACCTGTAACGATCAAGTATGTAAAATTAATTTAGAGCAATGAATTGTATTTAGAGTGGGTGAATATATTTTTCTTTTACGTGCAAAGTTTCAATGTTAAAAGACAACACTTGCCATATGTGGAAATTCACCTAAACGAGCATTTGTTCCTCCGGCGATGTGACGTTCCAATTCTTTGTTATAGTATTTTTCGTCTGTAAAATAAAATAAATAAATGAGAAATATAGAATAAAACCATTTCGAGTTTAAAATGAGTATCGGCCTGGGCCACGAGTGAAAAGACACCGAGCGCTGTAAATAACTTATTTTAAGTTTATTTTCTTTGATGGATATACGTTCTCGGACATAGTTAGTGTAGTGGGTCGCTGCTTTTCTAGATGTGAAAATCAAATATAGGTCAAGGTCAAATATATAGGTTTTATCAATATTGATAAAACTTCTTGCAACTCCCATCCTGAATTACCCGTCTATTCAGTCAACAAAAGTCTTTAATCTTAAGCGTTTAGATCCGATTTACAGTATAAAATGTGCACAAAACAATAAAGTTATATTTTCTTCGTTTAGGATCCTATCCATCAAAGAACCGATGACTTAGATAACGTCGCAAGAAGTTTTTTTTTTTTTTTTTGTTATGGACGAAGTCGGCAGACGAGCATACAGTCCACCTGATGGTAAGTGGATACTGTCGCCCATAGACATCCGTGATACATGCCAATATTAGTTCAGAATGACAAACTTTGGCACGCCCCCGGATGCGCTGCCTACCTTTGTTGATGAAAGAGTGGATTTGGAGAAAGGGTTGGAGACCTGGGGAGGGATAGGATGGGAATGGGCTCTGGCATATCTCACTCACTACCGAAACACGTACATATATTGGGGAATATGATAAAGTGGGAAATGCAGTACATTTCAAGGTAGTATTCTGTGAGAGAGGGGTAACGTGGCCAGTCGAGTGCGCCCAGCGGCTGTTGGATTGCAGCGTGCACTCTCCCCCTCCAAGTGGCTGCATAAGAATAAACGAAGACTGAGCGTAATGGCGTATCTAAGGACAGACCTATATCCAACAGAGGAGTGACACAGACTGACGATATGGTATGGTAATACAAGTATTTCGAATACCGACCTGATTTGAAAGTAATCACATGATCGACATCTGTGCTACGAATTCTATTGAATTCTTTACATTCTGAAAAGGAAAAATAAAACGGCTGTTTTATAATTGGAATTTATGAATATTTTGAGGAATGAAAGAATTTTGTCGTCTACTTTAACATATAATAATAATAGGTACTTAATAATAGGTGTAATAATAATAATAAGTGTTACTTGAATATAATAATAATAGGTAGCCGGAAAAGTTCGCGGCCTTTTTAAACGTATGACTTTAGTGCGCTATATTTCTGGCAACACTGGCGGGAAACCGTATGATAATTGATGTTTTTTGCAATCTGGTATACCGATCCAGCATTCCATGTCTTTTACCGGCCTTTTCTTATAAGATATTGGTCTGCCTCGGTCGTAAGATGGCAAGTACATTTACCGCTATTCATGACTGATTCGCGTATTTTTGCTACTATTTTTCTGGTAAATATGTTTTGCTAGCATTCCCAAGAAAGTGTCAATGAATTCTGGCTAGTGTCCACAATAAGCGTAGAATCTTTCCAATAATTTGTTCTATATTTAAGCTTATGTAAACTATCTACATTTTTAAGTAGGTACCGACACTGTCTTTTTTTGTTCATTCTGCTTCATGGCACCGTAATTATTATCGGTAATCGTAGCCGTAGGTGATAAAGTAAACAAGACCACCAAGCCCAATGTCCACTAACCCCATGGGGCTCTTCAAGAAAGCAATTCTGTAATTAAGAATTCTGTAAGGTTGCACGCACCCGCATCCCTCTGATATTGTAGAGGTCCTTGACCGTCAGTAACCACTTACCTTCTTGGTCGCCCGTCCGTCTGCCTAGATGAAAAGTGGATGATATCTATAAAAAAATTAAATATGTTAAAAGTAATGAAATTTTCCACTAAAGCCAGAGTTCATGCGCAAAATCGCTGCCAAAAACCACTCGTTATACAGACATAATATAGTTTACGGACAAATTGCGAAAACTTATTTAATATGCCTGTGTTAACGTGCAACGATGCGTTTAACTATAAATTATTGTGCCTTTCGTGTTTAACCTAACCCACAGGAGCCAACCTTCTTAATCCGTTTAGCACGTGCACTGTTTTAGAGTCTCTCTAGACTAAAATGCACCTAGTAGTGACATCTGTTGGTGAAAACTCATGAAGTGAATTAAATAAAAAACATTTTATTTTATTAATTAAATACTAAACTGATTTCGAACATAATATGTCATATAGTCTGAGCAGAATAGTTCAGTCACACAACAAAAAAAAACATTCAAATGTAAACGGAGTATTGTATTGTGGCGTTGTCTTCGGACCGCGGTACACATATCATTAGTTCATTAGGCCACGTTAAAAAATATTTAAATTTAGGTATAATTACGTTAAGACAGCAGAGGTTTGGAGATCTCCAGAAAAAATACAATTGTGAAAGACGAGCAAAACCACTGGCCTAAACTAATACATAGTTTTATTACTATCCACGGAATCTATTGACAATAGGGAAACTTATTTAATAAGCCTATGTTGATGTGTAACAAAACGTTTAACAGCAATTTATTGGACTTTTCGTGCTCTAATATTTAAAGGAGTGAGCCTTTGAATATCCAATTAATTATATGCTGTTTTCAAGCCTCAATTACTAAGATGCACCTAGCAGAGTCATCTTTTAGCACTTCATATTACTTAGTGTAATACACTAAGTAATACTTGCGAATACTAGTGTAACACTTGCTAATACACTACTTAGTGTCATTAAAAAAAGTTTAAGTAAAAGTTATTATAATTGAACAATTAATGCTAAATCTATTTCAAATTTAATATAAGTACGTGTATAGGAATTTTCGGGGCGTTATTCGGTCATACAAAAAATCTTGAATGATTTTTTAGTATTTTTAGTATACACATTGTAATCAGTATTATTAAAACTTTTTTCCTGCACTGTTCAGTTTCTTAATGCTGCAGCGAGATGTCACATAGGTAGGTACCTACTCCAGATTTCCTTTCAGTTAATAAGCTATACAATAGGTCCTAATTTATTGCACAGAGGGACAATCAATATTTCAATGACTTTTTCAGCCTACTTCTAGCCTGTAGCTTCTAAAACGAAGACTCATTTTTATTTTTTTTGTTATTAATTCAATGCACAGACTTAACCCTTTTACTGTTTTTAAACGGTTTTATTTAGCTCGACCCGTACGGAATTTATTTGTTTATTTATTTGGGTCAAAATTAGAAATTGAAATTTAAGCACCTTCCCGTTGTCAGATTGATCTGAAATTTGGTACACACATTTAATTTAGATGACAATACAATATAATAAAATCAATAACATTATAAATCTAAGATGGCCGCCGATACAAAATGGCGGATTACATATTTTTCCTTAACCCCCTCAATATGGGTATCAAATGAAAGGGCTACACGTAGTTTTCAGTGCACATAAAATATAAAACCGTTTAACTTAAAAGTTTTTTAAGATTGTTATATTATATGCATATATCAATGATCATGACATATTTGCACCTAGAATCCACAAATAAACATTTTGATTTGATTTAAAAAAACTGTTCAGTAAGTCTATAGGTGTGTTAAAATGTGGGAGACATTTTAACACACATTAGCCTGTAAAGCCTACAAAATATTTACTTTTTTCACTTATGCGCAGTTCCCCTACATCTGATCTGAAGGTCATTGAGATTTTCCGACTTATTGCTTCGTCCGCACTCCGTGTAAAAGGGGAATCTGTAGAATAGGTTTTGGCACACGAGACTCTACAACACACCACCACTGCATCTTTTATGAAAGAGCAGGTTGTCGGCCGCGCACGGTACCTGTACAACAACATTCAATTTAATAACTTACAAACAATATAACAATTAATTTACAATTAGTAGTGTAATATTTATTTTTTTATAGAAAAAGGCAGCAAGAGGACATGTCGTCCATAGACAACATCCGTGATACATGCCAACATCGGTCCAGAATGACAATCGTAAGCACGCCCCCGGATGCGCTGCCTACCTAATGGATTAAGGAATGGATTGGGAGAAAGGGTTGGGAAAATGGGGAGGGATAAGATAGGATGGGATGGGAAGGGGCTCTGGCATATTTTACTCACTACCGAAACACGCACGTAACATACATTGGGGAAATACGATAAAGTGGGAAATGCGGTACGTTGCAAGTTAGTCTTCTGTGAGAGAGAGGTAACGTGGCCAGTCCAGTGCGCCCAGCGGCTGTGGGAATGCACTGTGCACTCCCCCCCTACAATAAAACAGCAGTATGTAAATCATTGGGGCTTGTATTGTGAGAAGTTTCAATCCAACAATGGGGAGATAAGTAAAATTCTTTATGGTAAATGTTTATTGTTAAAATATTAAATAGTACGTTTTAATCTTACTTAGTACCTACCTGTAATCAATAATGAAATATGAGATATTTTACTGCAATAGTGTTCTGTGTCTGCCATTTGACTTAAATCAGTAAAAATCAGGTCAACTTTTTACTACTGTCACAATTTAGCTCAATGATGAAAATTAATAATTGAGGCCGTCAGCGCATAAATGGCCTGATCACATTTAATATACATAAACGAAAGTTAATATTTTTTGCTTAACAAAGGGGTTCAATCTTATTTCTCAAATTAATCTATTCCAAAACCTATAAATGTTCAAACAGCTTAATGCCACCGCTGCGCTGATGGCCTTAATTAATAGTGGCATTCATTGGGCGAGTCCTACTTGACTTTGGTTTAAAACCCGAATGTAAAGTTTACATTCATTTTAAACTTAAAACTTTAAATTTAAAAGTAGTTACAAAAACTTTTTAGTTAAAAAAAACTACTTTTAAGTTTTAAATTTTATCTACCTAATTAATTTTAGTTAATTTTAATATTTTTATTTTAGTTTAAATTTTAACTACATCTATGGTTTTATCATTTGTATAGTAAATTAAGTAGGTAGGTATATCACTTGAGTTTAGATAAATAAACAAAAAAAAAATTTTGAGTATCATCACTATTTTAGACGGGTCAACATTTGAAAAGTATTGCCGTAAATTTCCAAAGATATCTTTAAGACAAGAATTATTTAATTGTAAAACTCACAATTTCATCTTCTGTACGGCACTGGGGCAATCAGTTAGGAGTCTGCAACATCCAACTGTTTTTGTTCCTTCGTCGACACAAGGTACTCCTTAAAAAAAATGAAACTTCAAAAATGAAATGAACTTAAGAAAATTAAGGAAATGATGCCTAATATTTGTTGAAAACTGAATTTTTTCTCAATTGAGCTCTGAAAATAAGCGGTACGAATATGGCCAACCGGGATTATTTACTTAATAGTAGATACTGTAAGTACGTAATTTATTCAAAAAATAATTCTAAATTTAATACTCCATAGTAAAGGCTGTCCCAGTTGAGCACCGGATTTAATTTAGAAAAAAAATCATTGTTTCTCCGACTGTGTGACATGTGGCACCGCCCTGTTAGAACCACTGTTGGTCGAGGTCCATATCTTTCAATTGGTGCCAAAAAAGCTTCTGTAGCATGTTCCGACACCTCTCTATGCCTACTTAAATACCGATACCTAAAAAAATGGCCCTATGATCCCGCCGAACCATAAGCCGCACTAAACTGTAGCTCTTTGAGGACGCATCCGTTTTTCATGAATCTCGTGAGGATTCTCCAAGCTCCAGATACGACAATTTTGCTTATTGACGTAAAGGCGGAAATGGGCCTCGTCACTCATGATTTTTTCGTCAAAATGATGGTCCACTTCATACTGCGTTGCTCTTTCATGTAGCGTTCCATGTTGAATAATTGCGACTGTCATATGTGACATCTATGAACAAACTAGAGTTGCCAACCACCAAACAAAAAAATGGCACAAAATTTAAATCCGGCGCTCAATCTGGAACATCCTATAGTATGGATCAACCTATAATCAGGCTGTTGTCCTAAGACGAATATGTTTAAATGGAGTTACTGCTATTTATTTACGACGTCTAAAGAATCGTATATTAATTAATACCTTCGTAATAACTTTGTTTTCCTATAGTATGTATAATGTACTATAATAGTTATTATTATAATAGCTGTGGCAGCGAGTACGCCGACGAAGTTCGCGTAGACTTTAGAATAAGCGTTTTAAGTTCAATGTACCTCCTAGCTATTTACCCCATAGCGTCAAATGATGGTAATCCCATTATATCCTATCACACAATTACAATCCATTCAAATCCATTACATTTAATCCTGCCCAGTACCATTCCATTCTACCACATAATCCTATCTCAATCCATCCCATCTAAAAGGGTCTTCGAGTACATTAATAGTAATAAATCACTTCGTTATTATTTTCCCATTCCTTATGATGCACATGAACTTTGTGTTTCTTGCGAGATGTTTGAATCTGGATAAAAATAGCTACCCTAAATGTTAACTCAGGATAACTACATATAACTAAGGTTAATTATTAAAATTCGTTCACTTTTTGTTTGATTCCGATAGACAGTCAAAACTTCCAAAAAATGTTGTTTTGACCTGTTTATCATTCACAGAGACACCAATTTCTTAAGATTTTACAAGATTGAAAATTAATCTCTGAAACTACATTTATTGACCTACCTTGATTAGTTTGAATGTAGGGAAGGAATAAACACAACTGTAAGCACACAAACGATACACAATATCCCATTTTCAAATGCGTTACGTTCTTTTACGTTCTTCAATATCATAATATGATTATGTATGCCTAGGTAGTTTTAAATAACATTTACATGTCCAGTTATTTGCATAAATTGTTTACAACTGGTCTGTCTAGTTTTTACTAAGCTGTTTTAAAGTCATCTAACCGCAGAAAAATACAAGGAATATATAATTATGACGTAGTAATCACTCAAGTCACAAGTTCAGTGTTGTGGGTGTTCATTTTATTAATTAATAAAAAGCTATCGAATTAATAAAGTAACATAAGAGGGTAATTCGAAACATTAAAAGTTTACAATGTGTGTCCGTCACTTTCACCAGCCCCTCATCGTCCACTGCTGGACACGGGCCTCTTCATGTAGGTGCATAGTCTTGAGCATGAGGGATGTATGGCCTTAAAACGACACACTGGCCAATCGTATAAGCGAGTCCACCTTTTTAGAGGTGCTTTTTCTACTTTTTCTTTTTCTTTACAGACCTTTTTCTTCAGGGCTTGTAGGCCCTTCAGCGGCTTTGTTATCCCTTAGTCGCCTTTCACGACGGAAACGGGGCCCACTTTATATAGATGACCCACCTAAATCCATTAAAAATAACAGTATCCTTTATGCGGATGATAATACCCTGCTAATTGAATGTAAAGGAAGAGACGAATTGGAAAATCTTGCTAATGATGAAATTCAATATATAACATGAAAATAATTTGAAAATAAATATTAAGAGAAAAACTAATCTCATACAGTTTAAAACATATAATAGTTAAAAATTAGTGAGATTACGAGGATAGTAAGATTTTAAAAATTGAATCAGAATTTTGTTATCATATCATGGCACATCATCATCATCGACACGAACTTGTTCTTGAGCCTCATTGAGGCGGTGCGGCACCCAGCGCGATACTATTCTTCTGACTCGTAGATGCTCATGTAGGTAATGTTTCATACACACTCCCGATCCAATCTGTCCACCAGTGAATGAGAAAGAGAGCTGGTTACTGTTACGGAGCCCAAATATGGATAAACCATTTGCGATAAGGATAATTAACGAGACCGCGTGACCCCGTGTGTGTGAATTACCGATTTGTAATTGTAGCTGTTATGCTATCAGAATGTTATTTTCATTGAAATATAAGCATTGTGTATAAAAAAGAGAAGGTTGACCTAATTTATTTTTGCCGAACACTTATTTTTGCTGTGTGACATATCTGAATAGCTCTGATAGCCTTCACTGGCCCAAATTAAATAACATAATGACTACGTAAAAAACGAATATTTTCTGTAATTGACTATAGAAATAATAAACAATACGAGTGCTCGTAGCTAATATGTAAGATTGATATGTTTTTTTTTTCATAGCATCATTTGACTGGAATTCCCAATTCTTGCTACACGTCTCGGAAAAGGACACAGAGTTGCACAGTGGTATATCTGTGTATATTTTAATAAGTAATAAAAAAAAATACAGATAAGTGGGTAAGTGACACTAATTTTACAATACTATAGTGAGAAGCCACTGCTTCACCATAGTCATCGCACCACTGTGCGATACCTATAAATTAATATGGTTAGATTATGTTAGCTATATTATTATGATCTTTAGGCCGTGTGATATCGACCGTCCTTAGAATAGCACAACTCCTGAGATAACAATACGGCTACCACAAGCCCTAAGGAACCACCTCTAAAAGAGTGAACTCGCCAACCCGCATGGCCAGATTGTCGTTTTAAGGCCATACATCCTTCATGCACAAGACAATGTGCGTGGGGAGGCTCATGTCCATGGCTCTTGAGGAGGAGGAGGAGCAGTGCATATTGAAAGGGGTGGTCACGATTTCGGTTATATGACCTTTACTTCAGTGCATGCCAGGAATAGGTTGATAAGTCAAAATCAATTGATTTCAAGGGTCACAGCCCAAAAGTACTTATATTTTTTTGTTATAAACAAAGCGATAGTCGATCAGATAGTCCAGATAGCTGTTTATGCTGGACAGAAGTTGCACAGTCTAGTAACTTCAAGCTGTAGAAGCATAGAATTGAAATACAGTAACCAGCTTGAAGAATATACAACATTCTAATTAAGCCAGCTTATGGTTTTATAAATAGTTCACTTTTAAGATTTGTGTGTGTTTCATGTAAACTAATGTAGATATTGTTTATTTAGTGAAATTAATAAAACAATAATTAATTGATCCAGAGTTTTTATTTTACTGACGATCGCAAAAATCACAGAAAACACAAACTTTCACGGAACAAAATTTACGCATATATGCATTTAAACTTAATTATTATTTGTAGACAAACATTAAATGTAACTTAACATAAGTTTTGTGACTCAAACTGCATGAAGATTTTATAAAAGATTTATAATCTTTGAGGAACTCAGATATTTATAAAGGCAGTACATACTTATTGTAAGATTCAAGCGGTTAATGAGATGGTTAATGGGGTCTTTGTAGTGTATAAGCTATATTCAACCTTTATTTAACCCTTATTCAAATCTTCAACAGCTTTGCATAGCCTTTTTATGTAGGCTGTTTAAGGTGACTCGATCACCCCGAAAGCAACCGGTAATATCAATTCATATTAATGCCCATATATTGCTCCTATAACGCCATCAAACAGAAATGTGAATCAAAGGCTGTATAATTTGTACCCAAATTAGTATTACAATGGCTGACTAAGCGCTTATAATTCTAATATAGGTACCTACAACTAGCTTAAACAATCCACGTTCAACAACTTAACAACTAGTTAACATAATCTACGAAATATCCATCGGCCACTGTACAGCGACTTTGTGCTACTTTGGAAATTAAATAAGATCAATAACAAAAGAAAAGAGCAAATTTACGATATCATTAATAAACCATATGCGTGTTTGCAGCTACGTGTCAGATTGATAACGTTTTTTTTATTTCATCAGTTGGTGGAAATTGCTAATTCGAGCTACACGTCTCAGAAAAGGATAAATAAACGGTCTAACAGTATAGAGCTGCGCAGTACATCTGTTTAATTAATCATTATATATATCAAATATTTAATTAAACAATAATTACTGCAGATAATTTATCATCCATCTCACTCAGTTGTGGGTAAGTGAAGTGACATCCAAATAACACAGTGGACAGCAGTAGCGCGACACGAAACTAACATAGTTATGTTAAGTTGTTTTATGTTAGATAAATAACTTTTCTCCTACTTGCTCGGAAATGGCTTCATTATTTTTAAAAAAGAATACGTCAGTCGGCTCTTTTCTGTACGCACGCCAGCAATTTCCAACACGACAATAATAGAGATTGCTGGACAGTAGCGAGGTTATTTTTAGTGCACACTAACATAAATTAGGTTTTTTTAGGTACACGATATTTATTATTATAAAGGCTGAATGTGCATTTCTTTTCAAAAGATTACAAAAAGAACAAAGACCGCGCGCAGTCGAATTGGCAGGAATGAAACTTCTGTATCTTGAATTAATTTGTTTATTGTTTCCTCACAAATTAGAGAAAAGTATAGAAAACTATAGAGAAATAGAAAAGTCTCGGCCGAAATTGCAATTAACGGCCTCGTTTATTTTAAAAGGACTCGGCTTCGTCTCGTCCTTCCAATATTACTCGGCATACAATTGCTTTATTTCGGGCCTAGACAGTAATGTACTATTAATTCCGTGCATGGGGGGAATATGTTGATAATTCAAAATTGACTGTTTCTAAAGGGTTGTTTTGAAACTATTGAATATTAAAAGACTATGTTTTTACTAAAAGAATATTAAAAGATACAACGTGACAAAACTTTAAAAATTTTCTTTTCTGTTTGTTTGGATTTTCTTTGGATTTTTTTTATTTAGAATCCAATAGGGATTAAGCCAAGATACGCTTGACTGGTTTAACATGACTATGGTTATGTTAGCCGTAACTAACAAATTTGTGGTGGCGTGAAAAGGTTTAAAAATTAACGAAGTAAGTTATTTGTAACAAAATAAAAGTAACACGCAGGTGAGTCGAAAATATGGTTACGGAATCATTTGTTGGTTGTTTTTTTTACGGAATCAGTAAAAAAGTATTTTTGTAATATACGAGTAGAAGAGGTTGCAGACGGACAGGCGACCCATATGATGGTAAGCGAGCCACCGACCTCGTAGGATTCTATTCACAACTCTTTTGAAGAACTAGAAGAAACTCTTTTGAAGTGGAGTAGCTCAGTGAAAAATCCTCAGTTGATTTACTTCGTTGTGGTATAAATTGTCTTAAAGTCTGCAGTATATGCAACAGCGGTGCGATATGAAAAAGTTGAAGTTGTCATTAGATTGAACAGCGAGGTCTTGAAAAGACTCCCCATAATTGCAGGTGCTAGAAGCAGTATACGTTTACGCGGTATACCTACGCATATTTTGAACTCATATCATAACATGATTTAAATAATTTATGACAGTGCAAATAGGTAACTCATTTTGTTAATTTTCGAGTTAATACAGAAATTATCCCCGAATTTTTAATGGCATTATGTAATCGTAGATATTCTTAAATACGATCTAAGTAGATAAAATATATAAATATCATAAAGATGAACATTTTTCACTAATTACTATTGTTTATTTTTTATGCTTTAACTAACTTAAAAGAAATAGTACGCACTCGCCGATGTTATTATGTATTTATAAGTAATATGTAGGTATGATACTTTTGTAGACAGTTACTTAAATATACTTCAGAATCGTAACAACAAACAAAGTGGCTGATAATAAATTATCACGGTTAATGTAATACGGACCTACGTATATACTGACCTATAATCTTTTCAGTCTCTTGCATATCAAAATAGGTATTATAAATTATAATCACTGCTTGGGAATTTCCAAAATTCTCCATTGTGTCATGTTGTGCAACTATAGACCAATAAGTTTCAATAAATAAATCACAAGTAGGTATTCGAGCTGACAGTTCATACACTGGAACCACGCGATTCAGTCATATTTTCCAAATATAGGTTTCCAAAATTACTCGGCTTAACAGAAAAAACAGAAAAAAACACTGATCAGTAACCACTGGAACTGATAAGTGAATAAAGGGAAAGACGCACTAACCAAATATATTGGCGCAGTTTTTGCATAATATAACTTTTATTATACTACATAATATAATTCGGAGCATTCCGTCCAAATAGTAGGGAATTTAAATTTTAAATAATTTATCTTTTAATAATAATTTTATTTATTTTTACACTTCATTGTACAATACCGTACCGTACAGCTTAATCGTACAATACCGTACAGCTTCATCGTACAGCTTAGGTGAGCTTAATTCCTTAAGGCATTCTCCACCAGCCAACCTTTGGGTTGATCAAAGAGATTGAATTTGGGGGTGCATGAAAGGCACAATTTAGATGGTGTGGTAAAATAAATATAATACATTATTACATATACGTACGTACAAGCTTACACACATACATATATACATAGGAATAAATATAATATAATACATACAAGGTATACATATATAATGAATACATTGTATAAATAAAATATCCCAAGTTATATTAAGGGAAACAAATAAAAAAGAAAATGTTGCTGACAAAAGTGAAATAAAAATGAAGGAAAAGATAAAGCAAAGCTGCTGACTGAACTACTAGCAATGATAGATAATAATGATACATGATACACTAGTAATGATACTAGCAAATAATACTCGTATATATAACACAAAAATTAAAATTATACTGAACGGTGTGCTCCGAAAGTTTTAGTTACGTTGTTGTCCAGCAATCATTAATTAATGTTATGTTATTTTTTTAGAAAGAACGAAGTAAAGAAGAATGATTTATGAAAACTGCGCGTACGACGCCATTGACGGCGTAACTGCAGGGATTAATGACGAGGATGAAAAAATATTTGTCAAGGAATATCTTAAGGTGAGGTATATTGATACCGATAACAATATAATGAGAGCATTTAATTGTGAAACAAGAGCGATGGAAGAGGAAGATAAGGGAAATTATAAAGATGCCATAAAGCTGTATGAGCAAGCCGTGCAATATTATATTTATCTCTCTGAGACAGAGGCGATGGAAGAAAGTACCAAGGAACTCATCCGAACCAAGTGCCAACTGTATATAAACAGAGCAAACTTAATAAAGTTTTACCTTCAAAGCACACAAGGAAAGAAGAAGCGAAAAAACTTATGTCTGTACTGCATTCCTGTTAGTTGCTTTCGATCGAAGAGGAAAGCAATAGGTACAAATTAGCTAAAATAAGTAAATTTATAATATTTGAGTAATTATTATATAAGGTTTAGAAAATTTAGTTTATTGTTATTTTTAGTTAATTATATAACAATTAATGCTTATAAAGAAATCTGATTTAAATCGATAAAAACAAATTGGTATTAAATAAGAAAAGTTTAAATGTCTGAGGTTAATACCAGTATACATAGTGTCACAACAGATGTGAGGTTGCTGGTGAAACAGTTGTGCAAAATAACTCTTGATAATGTATTTCTCTCTTTCTAATGTTGTTCTAATATACGACATTCTGTATCGTTGCAAGTGAAACAAGCTTTTACAAGCTTCTTACAGTGTATTTCTTCCATAACATATATACTATTACTACTTTTTTAATGTGATATTGAATAAGATAGATAATTATTTATAATTATAGTGTGTCAAATTCTGAGCAAAAGTCAGCTTGATGGTTAAGTAACTGGAGACACATTACAACAACAGTTTCAAATAGACCTTTGTGGTGTAATCTTGCATTGGAGATATACACCAGAGCAAACTGATTGAATAATGTACATTGTAGGTTATCCGAACCCTTAAATTACCTTAAATGGCGCATACCATAAATGGCGGTGCGAACAGTTCCTAATTTACATTTTTAAGTTATATTTTTATACATATTTTTATAATCTTATTTCTATGGACTTAGTTGCTTCAAACAAATAAATAAATTAAAATATTGTTCAAGAAGTTTTTTTAAAAGTTTAAGAATGAATGTTCCCATGTAAATACCAGTAGTGTACTTAGTTACCTAGAGTTATTCTATGAACTTAATCGAATTTGTATCACCTGATTTATTTCATCGAAACTAATAGAAACAAAATTATTTATTTATAGAATGTAAATTAAGACCGCAGTAATCAATAGATTGAAAGGGGATTTTAAACACGAATGTAATAAAATAAAACTCGATTTTAGTTCAAAAATCTTGATAAAAACGAATGAGACATTGTTGAAATTCCATTACTATAAATGTCTGTGCACGGCAATAATAAGTTGAAGATCCGAGATACACAAATTTCTCACCATGCATGTATACGAGAATAGTACTTATATTTGTTGTCGATTTTGATTGTTTGTTTAATATTGCATGATAATCGTTTTTTTTTTCTAAAATGTCAATTACTTTTAATTGATAAATTCTATTTTTCTCATTGAAATACATGGAATGGAAACTCATGGCCTTTCAATATCTTAATTTTGACGACATTGAGATCTTTGACCTAAACATAACGAATACAGTAAATTAAAATATGTGTGTTCGCGGCTCTGCGTTAGAATCACGCGTCATGTTTTTGTGCATTATCATTCACTACCTTAGTTGAAGGGAATTATTAAATCGTGCTACACGTATTTGAATATCTGCAGACAATTAAATAACCAGTTTACCTATATACGTACCTAAACAACTGTACAGTAATTTCTTTTCATTTAATTAAAAATGCAGAGTGGGTACTAATAATTGTGCTACTCCACCATTTAAAGATAATTTAAATGCATCTTCCAGCGCGTTTGTAAATAGTTTCGGAGTTATTACAGCAGGTCTTCTGGTCTTGAATTCGGACCGTCATGCTCGCAGTGTTATATAGATACTTATCTCAGCTCCTCGATATATCGGCCATCGACTTGGCACCGCTGTACTGATTCCAGAACAGTCCACGATAGATTCGAAGGCTTTCTCGTAGTCCACAAAGGCAAAGCATAAAGGCTGATTATATTTTTCGGTCTTCTGTTTAATCTGCCGCAGTGTGGGAATGAGGTTGACGGTGCTGTAGCCTTATCGAAACCCAGCAGCAAGTGAGATATACCAGCCAGCGCCCATTCCTATCCTATCCCTCCCCTTTTTCCCAAACCTTTCTCCAAATCCATTGTTATATCTCCAAAGGTAGGCAGCACATCCGGGGGTATGCCAACGTTTGTCATTTTGGACTAATGTTGGCATTTATCGCGTATGTCTATGGGTCTATGTCTATGTCTATGGTATCCGCTTACCATCAGGTGGACAGTATGCTCGTCTTCATACTATCGTCCATAAAAAAAAGGTACGCAATAAATTTATATTAAAGTCACCCATTAATTAACAATATATGGTTATAATTAGAAAAAGCCAATACCGAAGTGGTCAGTTCATCAAAAAATGTGTCTACTTATTACTTAGGCAATTAGTAATTCCCATGAATTACGAATGTGCTTAATTACCATTTTATGAAAATAATGACAATATCATAATAGTAAACAGGGATCGTAATCGTTACAAAACGTAAACATACCAACTCTTACTTATCTTTATGCTACTACTGAATGCTAATGTATAAATTAAGAGCCGTTAATACCAATATATGCTATTAAGTATAGTTTTATAGAAATTTTATAATATTTTTATAGAAAGAAGATGGCAGACGAGCAGATAGTCCACCTGGTAAGTAGATACTGTGGCCCATGGACATCCGCGATACATGCCAACATCAGTCCAGAAAGACACATGTTGGCACGCCCCCGGATGCGCTGTTCACCTTTGCAGATTAAGGAATGGATTGGGAGAAAGGGCTAGGAAAAAGGGGAGGGATAGGATGGGATGGGAATGGGTTCTGGCATATCTATCTCACTTCCGAAACACGTACGTACATTGGGGAAATACGATGAAGTAGGAAATGCAGGAAAGTCTTCTGTAGAGAGGGGTAACGTGGCCAGTCGAGTGCGCCCAGGGGCTGTGGGAATGCAGTGTGCACTCTCCCCCAAAAAGAGATGTACTAAAAAGGTATGTACGAGTAAAGAGGTATGTAATACCTATAAATCATTAATTACCTTAAAAAACTTAAATATCTAAAATGTTTTTAGAAAGTAAATTATAAACATCAGAAAATAAAGTTTAATGTTTTATTTACAGCTCTATTTACATAATAACATTACATAGTCATCGCTTTTGATTACGCGAGTCGGAAATTCCTAAATCTCAATTCAGAACAGCCTGAAAGCCGGTTACTCGCTAGTCTTTCAGAGAGCGTGGTATTGAACAGTTCGCGAATAATTTCTTGTTTTGTATTTAGTTTGATACAATTTGATACATTTAATAATTAAATATATTAACGGAAAGACTGTATATATCAATTCCTTAATTGTAAAGTATAATATTTATAGAGTAAACTTAATAACAAGGTAAAGTTACAAGATAATTGCTCGCTGTACGCAGATAGTGGACGTACCTATTGTTTAGGTATAGGTACCTAAACCTATAGGTAAGTACTTACAATAAACACTATCTTATATAAGATAGATTTTGAAAATCAATTTTTTAGTTTTTGTAAAGAAAATCAGATTTTTTTTTTTAATAATATATAAAAAACAATATACTGTCAAATGGTTGCTAGTTTAAGAGGCGCGATGAGATGGTGCAATCGTTACAATACCAAGCTAGGTGATGACTCCCAGGCCATCTCACCAATTATCTTGTCACATCGTGTCTTTCATGGGTTACTATACCAAAAAATGTAATAATTAGTACTCATGATAATTTTAACTTGATTTAATTAATGTATTGTGTAATACGATTTTGCTACATACCTATTTAAAAATAAAATACTTAAAAGTAGCCATTTACATAGTGTCTTGCTTAAGCGCGCAATCTTTTATCGATTAGAAAAGTAATACACAACCAGCATGTACCATATTTCTACATATAGATTATAAAAGAGTTCTCTGTCTATTCATTTGTACTGCTTCGACTTATTTGTGATTTTCACCTTTTTGTAGGGCATCCAAGAAAGTTTGAAGTCTTAAAAAATATAGGGAGATTTAACCGATTTTACATGAAGTGTGCCCAAGTTGAAAAGTTTGATAAATAACAATCTTAAAAAACTTTTAAGTTAAACGGTTTTATATTTTATGTGCACTGAAAACTACGTGTAGCCCTTTCATTTGATACCCATATTGAGGGGGTTAAGGAAAAATATGTATTCCGCCATTTTGTATCGGCGGCCATCTTAGATTTATAATGTTATTGATTTTATTATATTGTATTGTCATCTAAATTAAATGTGTGTACCAAATTTCAGATCAATCTGACAACGGGAAGGTGCTTAAATTTCAATTTCTAATTTTGACCCAAATAAATAAACAAATAAATTCCGTACGGGTCGAGCTAAATAAAACCGTTTAAAAAAATTAAAATCATACTCGTATGAAATCCGATCTCTAATAAAAATAAATTACTTATTCCACACAAGAGCGAAAACCATAAAAAAATACTAGTAGTGTAAGAATTTAAGATAATTAAATAATAATAAAATAAAATTATAAATAAAATAGTTTATTAGTATTTACATATCATTTAAAAGTATTATATTTTAATTGAAGAGATTTCCCCTCGTGATACGAGGAAATAAAAATAGTGATAGCACGTGCGCACGACACAGATTTACCTTGGCATTTGAATAACAAAGCCTATCTACTTTAATATAATAAGACTCAAGTGTAATTATATCGATAGCTCATAAAAGTGTGTAACAAATAAATTAGTGCATACTTTATGAATCCTACAGTAGAAAGGTTGAATGAACTTTAATGTATGTGGCTGTTTCTCTCACTTACTTATTACGTAATATTGTAATAATCAGTAAGAGTAGAAGGCTACAATACAAGAGACCTTATATTTATTTCAGATTTTAGATAAATCAAAATTACGAGTACCTACCAATAAATAAATTATATCAATTAAAATACCATCCCCATTTATTTTTAATTTTTATTATTCGATAAAGGAATTTTGTGAAATTATCAAATCATTCATAAAATCAATATATATTTTTCAGGTGAAGATTTAACAAAGAACAATGGCATCTTCTGATACCCTTCAAAAAGCTGTTGACCTGGTCACGAAAGCGACAGAAGAGGATAAAAAGGAGAACTATGAAGAGGCTCTACGCCTTTACCAACATGGAGTTGAATATTTTCTTCATAGTATAAAGTATGATACACGGCAAGGAGGGAGAGCAAAAGCAAATATTCGAGCCAAGTGCCTTCAGTACCTAGATAGAGCTGAAAAGTTAAAAGAATATCTAAATAAAGGCAGTAAAAAGAAGCCACATAAGAACGCTGGATCTAACCCTAAGAGTGATGATAAAAATAATGATAGCGATAATACTAAGTTGCAGGAAAAACTGGAAGGGGCTATTATTGTCGAAAAACCTCATGTTAAATGGAGCGACGTTGCTGGGCTCGAAGCAGCTAAAGACGCATTAAAAGAAGCAGTCATCTTGCCAATTAAGTTTCCACATCTCTTCGTGGGCAAAAGAAGCCCTTGGAAGGGTATTCTACTTTTCGGCCCTCCCGGTACGGGTAAATCTTATTTAGCAAAGGCTGTTGCTACGGAAGCAAATAATTCTACATTCTTTTCTGTTTCATCATCTGATCTTGTCTCAAAATATGTTGGCGAATCTGAAAAATTAGTAAAGAACTTGTTCGAATTAGCTCGACAGCATAAACCGAGTATAATTTTCATTGACGAAATAGACTCTCTCTATTCTTCTCGTTCTGATAATGAATCTGAATCAGCTCGACGTATCAAGACAGAATTTCTTGTGCAGATGCAAGGTGTTGGCAATGATACAAATGGAATTCTGGTTCTTGGTGCTACAAATATTCCTTGGGTTTTAGACGCTGCTATCAGAAGGCGATTTGAAAAGCGTATTTATATCGCACTGCCAGAGGAGCATTCTCGTTTAGATATGTTTAAGTTACATCTAGGAAATATAAAACATCAGTTGACAGAGCAAGATTTAAAAGTGTTAGCAAGAAAAACTGATGGCTACTCTGGTGCAGATATCAGTATAGTCGTTCGCGATGCTTTGATGCAGCCTGTACGTAAAGTTCAGTCAGCTACTCATTTCAAGAAAATATCAGGTCCGAGTCCATTGGATCCTAACGAAATTGTGAATAATCTTTTAACTCCATGTTCTCCTGGCGATCCTGGTGCTATTGAGATGAGTTGGATAGATGTACCAAGTGATAAATTATGTGAACCACCAGTCACCATTTCCGATATGCTACGATCTTTAGCAATATCCAAACCTACTGTTGATACTATAGATATGATTAAACTTAAAAAGTTCATGGAAAAGTTTGGCCAAGAGGGTTAAGTTAATACTTAAAAATGTACTTACTTATACTTGTTAGTTATTTATCCATGACTGTAAATATGAAATGAATGAAGGAATTCATTTTAAATATAAACGAATCTAGATCTATAAGTCCAAAATGATGTATTAGTTAATTTATAGTGTATGAGTGTTTTATATTTTTCTAAGAATTATATATTAAATTTTTAATTTTGCATTTGATTTTTCTTTAAGCTCATAAGATATTTATTTCCTATATTATTTCATACCTATATTTATTTCCATTCGGAGCAGAGCTTTTTTATAACATGCTAAGGGCTCGCCCTGTCTTCGCTCAGGTAGAATAACGATTACTTTGTTTGCTTTCTAAAAGTGAAAGAATTGTCAAAATCGGTTCAGTAGTTTTTATAATGTTCATATTAGTAGATATAGTATTTTCTTTTTATATATAATACATGTGGGGAAAAAAGGATTTACTGAACGTATATGCTGTAGTAATGATTTTAGCTGTAACCATGAGCGAATTTTGGATCAGCAGTTTGCGATTAAGAAGTTCTGTTCAGTTTAAGAGTTTGTTCTTCCATTATCCTATGCGATGCAACTTTTAATACTGTTTAGAAAGAAGGATTGTAAATATAATATTTGGAGACGCGCCTTTGAGTAGTAGCCACAGAGAAATTAAGGCTATGTAAGGCTAGGTTTATTTGATTAGGCAAGCAGGGTCTAAAGTGCTCGGCGCGCCATACAATCAACGTATGTCTTTCCACTGTTGGATATTGGTCTCGCCAGAAGCTCAGTACCACACACGATCTTCCGCTATTCTCATTCACCCATCATCGGCTCAAGAATTCTTCTTTAAATCATCAGTTTTCCTGGCTGGCTTATTAGGCCTTAGGTTTGGCGCCCTATTCTTAGCAATAGCTAAGAATTTTAGCTCCCTTGTGTGGTAGCTAGGTAATCAGGTGTCCGATAATTAAGCGGACAACCATTAGAAAGCCTAATAAACTTAGGCTTTGTTAGCTACTTAACTAGGTGGCGTAAGGAAAATTTGGGTTGGTACCATTCTGTTTTTAACACAAAGTTGGCTGATTTAACGTATATGGTAATTCTAAGTAGTTTTGTTTTTATAACCGATTAGTTAGTTAAAGTAATATAAACTGCAGCTCGTGTATTATTTCGAAAATCGTCCTGAATGATCTAAATCAGGGGGCACAGCATTTCCTTGGCCAAGACTCGCTGCACTACCGAACACTGCATCCTTCTCTTGAAGCAACTCAACCCACTTTTGACCCCCCTTCGTATTATTACACTAGAGAAACATAGACGGCTCAAAATTATACCCCTATGAGAAGTTTAGGTACTAAATCATACAGCCAAATTTCAAGTTGTTACGACTTTCAATTTTGAAGATATATGAACACGAAAAACTACAATTTTGTCACTCAGTCAGTCAGTCATTGTGAGTCTGAAATTTGGCACGCAGATAGAGGTTGGAATAAAAGCTAAAGGAACAATTTGAAAATAGAAATTTTCCACTCTAGTCACCTGCAAAGTGAGAAGGAAAGGTTACTTAAAACTGGATTAATTGTGGTAATTTCGGAACATATTAAATCGTGTTTGTATTGTCATTGAAATGGCAAAATAAAAGAAAAAAAAAGAATAAAAAGGAAAGGTAAAATAAATTTTGCATTTTGTTTTTATTTTTATAAATTTATGTTTTTGTTTTATTTTTGATTTTTGTATAGTGATAATATTTGTTATTGATGGGAGACCCGAACGTAGGTTACCTACCTACTTGCGAGTTCATATCGCTACATTTGAACCAACCAGCAATAAAATAAATTTAACAAAAACACTTCTCTTCCCACAATCAATGTATCTCAAAGCAGTTAATAATAAGTGAAATAAATAATATGTTATGACATTCACTGTGTAACTATGGTAACGCTAAAGCTGGCTCCACACTTGTGCAGTGAAAATCTACGGATAAGTTACCGTTTAATACAGTATTGGTTAACCGATACCACGAACATAATATGTAAACTTACTACATGAACGCTATGGCATTGCTGATAGCGAAGCTAAGCTAAAAATACGTCATAAAATCGCTTCATAAAATACATGTTCTAACGGGACATTGCAGATTTTCTTAATTTTCGACTAGGCAGGTTTCCTCAAGATGTTTTCCTTCACCATTGAACTAGCGATACTTGAAAAAATCATCTACAAAAAGATGTGAAATGCCAACAAAAATATTTCTGCAAAAATGTTGTCTATCCTCGCGACTGTTTGGCCGATAAAATTGGTTCATTTTGTGCTAAAAATGAACAAATGAATCATGTTATAATTCCCCAATCGATAATACAACTCCAATTTTCCGTGTTTTTTTACCCACAGTAGTATTTTTATGAAAACATTATTTTTAGCATATTGCAGTATTGTTTATATAGATTGTCATTGTTGTTCTGTTCATTTCTATGTTAATTGATAAGAAATTATAATATTAATATATTTTTTTAAGTAAATCATTAAATACTTTCTTCCTTGTAATTAGCATAAACGATAAACTTAGAACTAATTTATCTGACTGACTTGAATGACTTATAACGATAAACATGAAAAAATCAAAATGTATTATGCTTTGTACAAAATAACACAAACACACTTTACTTTTGTTCATTTCTGTAACAAAATAATATTCCTATTCTCTTAATTCGGGAGGTGTCTGACGGCTCCGAATGGCCTGTTTTAGAAAGTCAAATGCGCTTTCAATAGGGTTTAAATCTGGGGACACTGCAGGCCATTCAAATAGGTTAATTCTGTATCGCCTGAGAACGTCTCTGATATATGTTGGTCGGTGTGCGATTAATCATCGACGAGGACAAGCTGACTGCCATGATATCTCCTAAAAGGTTTGACGATTGTGTCTATGATGAAATT
Organism: Sesia bembeciformis; assembly: GCA_943735995.1. Taxonomy (NCBI): domain Eukaryota; kingdom Metazoa; phylum Arthropoda; class Insecta; order Lepidoptera; family Sesiidae; genus Sesia; species Sesia bembeciformis. The sequence continues at coordinate 6,663,837 of OX031034.1, forward strand.
TTTATACAGAGGTCCTGTTATTGTTTTATACAGAGGACCATAATTCCGGAGCAAAACATTATCCATCTGCTTATGGCGTCTCTCTGGATTACCCGGTCTTCTCCAGACACGAACAAGTCGATTATCACGGTATAAATTTAGCCTCTTCACATCATTGAACACTTTGCCTTCGTCATTAAAAGTTCCGTGCTGTCTTGTCCATCGATACCTCTGACTATGTTGATCCTCTGATCTCAAAGGACCAAGCCATGACCTCCTCGCATGAAAACTAAGTCCGTGTAAGCACTTTCTTATTCCGTGTGTTAACGGCTTAAAGTGTGTTAGTATAGCGAGTATGTATGTTCTCTAGACTACCACCAATTTTCCGATGTAGGGGTACATCGGAAAATTGGTAGTCTAGAGATGGTATGGTATAATTGTAACTTTCCTGTCCTGCCCTGTATCGCTGAAGTGTCCGCATGACACCGGTTTGAGAGACTGATGTTCTTGCTGCTATCACGTTAGTAGTCCAATGTTAATAAATTCAGAATCTTAAACAGAATCCATGGTTTCAGTCTCCGGAATCTGTTACACCTTAGGTACATATAGCTTTACGTATATTGCCTACTAGTATTGTGTCTCACGGAATATTTATCTAGAATAAGTAAAAAGTATTCCTGTGATTTAGATGTACAAAAAATTTGCAACAATTTCCATATTGTTTATTATTTTTTTTCAGTTTCTATATAAAGTTTCATGCGTCTGAACCAATTTTGAAAACATTTTTTCCACTCTTCCTCAGGTACCTCTTTCACGGCCTCTTCGAACATAGCCAGGGCGTCTTCTGGCAACGAAAACTGCATCCCTTTTAGTTGGGATTTAATGTAATATTTCATACACACAACCCCTTATGTAATTCGCCTCTTTTTATAAATAAAAATTTTCACTGCCACCATGTTTTCTACTGTAACAGCCGTTAAAAGGCGACCGCTTCTTTCTTTGTCAGCCAAACTTAGTCGACCACTCTTAAATTAAAGGGCACTTGTCTGCAAACGCCATTTGAAGTCTATTAAAAGAATCTTCAGATTTTAAAGACCATTTAAAAGATCTTAAGAATCATACATACATTTTTCTATGAGACGCGATATTTGATTCAGCTCGTAAAAAATATGGAGGGAAATTTGAATTTGTAATATTTTGTTTATATGTTATAGATAGTCATAGTTTTAATTTACATCAAAACCAGCTAGCGTTCCATAGTCTTTGTCGCGAAACTTTCTGAGTAGCCTGGTATATGTAAATATAATATAGGCTAAATTACGTTACCCACACACTTAGCTATATGCTGAGATAAGATCCCTGTAACATATTAATTATGACCGAAATTATAATATTGCCACAGTTTATATTCGATTAAAATATTAGGTCTCTTACGCCATTGTTACATCGTCAATTCACACTCGTAACGTTAGTTCACGAATGAGAACTTATAGAGTTGTTGATACCACTGTGTGCAATTTGTTCTGTACGTATGGTATTCTTATTAGACAGAAAATAGCGATGACCTGACAGTAGGTACTATCGCCTCTGAACATCTACGATACATGAAACATCAGTCAAAATGACGACCTTTGGCACCTACACTGGTGCACTTGCACTTGCTATCTATGAGGATTTAGGGGCAGGATTTTGAAATAGAATTTGAAGAGTCGAGGAATACAGAGTATAAGCATTTTTATCTTGTTACCCTCTTTATTTGTTGAAATGCGATATGTTGGGATAGGATAGCAAGCAATGGGATGGGACGTTTATCTGTCTGACAACTGTTTCTTACGTCTTCACAACTAAACTATTGAACTGATGTCAATGGAAATTGGCAGAGATAGCCTGAAACTTAAAAAAGAAGAAAATACAATACAATACAAAATACAACGAAAATTTTATTAGTTTGTCTAAGGGGAGATAATTACTTCTAAAGCAAAATCCATGCGAGCGAAGTTCCGCCCAAAAGCAAGTAGAGTATATTTTGAGAAATATAGTGTGAGCAGTAGCGAATACAATGAAATGAAAGACATTTCCCCAGTAAAATTATCTTTTCATATAGACTAGAATATATTTCCTACCTAATAAAGTATTTAGGTAAGCAAACCGCGGACAATCGTTAATGTTATTAATACTTCTAACATCTAAAAACTATCTCCATATAAGTTTGCCTAGTTTCAGAACCAATGCTAGTTTCAAGCAACTGAATTTGGAAAATACTTGCTACAAAATACTTGGGAAGGAAAGGTAAATAAATTTGAAGGAGAAATGAGCGATAGTGACTGCGCGTCAGACAAGCGTAGAAAACCATGGTTTTGTCCATGTTACTTTAGATTACGAAAAAGTAAACAAAAGAAATAAAACAATTTGAAACATTATATTTACGAGTATGTAGTTAGAATTAGTCATGTTTGTAATTACAAAATAAGTTACAATAAAATTAGTCTAACCTTATTATACTTACATTTTTTTATTTGTTAGATAAACGTTAAGAAAATTTCAGTAGGTAAATAAGTGACTCGTAAGTAAATAAGAATTCCTTTCATCCAATCATACAAATGTTTAGAAACTAATTTAGAGTCCATCAGGGTAAGGTTATTTGTAAACATGCTTTAATTTATGGTAAAATAGATAAATTTGTTAGATAAACGTTAAGAAAATTTCAGTAGGTAAATAAGTGACTCGTAAGTAAATAAGAATTCCTTTCATCCAATCATACAAATGTTTAGAAACTAATTTAGAGTCCATCAGGGTAAGGTTATTTGTAAACATGCTTTAATTTATGGTAAAATAGATAAATTTTAAAATAATATTTACTTTCAATTGTAGGGCTTAGCTGTAGGCTACTATCGATGACCAAATGTGGCGGGTGGATCATAGAACGGCCTTAAAGATATGGTCAGCTATAAAGATATTATGGATTTCCAATCTCCGACTATGTACTCAGCAGCGGTATCACCAGGATGCAGTGGTGATTCCTTGGCTTACAAAGTGCTGCAATGTCTGCAATAACGACATCGTGACACGGCGATTAGTGCCGCCAATACAATAAGCATTCCCCTAGCTGCGGGGAGCTGCGTGGCTAGTATATACTGACTCGAAGGCTAGGAAGAGCGATACAACTTTTTGATAATTAGCTGCTGGATGCATTGTCATCGACGTGACAATAATTATAGCGTGTGGAAGGCAACAGTAAGCCACTACAAATTTTATTACTGGGAAGATTATTATGGCAAAGAACAATAAAACCATGGCCTTTCAGTCTCCGGCAGACCTTCAGTAACTCAGTAATCTCCGGATCTGCTATGACAATCGTAACTTGGAACATTAGAAGTAGGTACGACAAAATTGGTTGACCCTATTTATACAAATATAAGGGGTTTTCCAATAGGGACTTGAAAACTTTGAATTCAATTTGTGAACGCACCCTTTCACTAATCATCGAACTGTCACTGTCAATTTATTCAGTAAACTTAACATTTTCATCATGGTAAAGTACACGAACGAACAACGTCTGCAAATTATAAAAAATTACTACAGAAATTCGGAGTCGGTGACCGCTACTTTAAGAGCGTTAACTCCGATTTTCGGTCGTAATTCTCGCCCTAGTAGACAGGCAGTAACAAGTTTAGTGCAAAAATTTGAGTCTACATATTCGTTGTGTGATGTTGCCGTGCCAGTGAGACAACGGGTTGGTCGAAGTGTCGAAAATATCGCTGCCGTTGAATCATCCGTAGCAAATGATCCAAAGCAGTCAATTCCACGGCGTTCTCAAGAGTTGGACATCGCCCAGACCACTTTATGGCGAATTTTGCGTAAGGATCTTGGTTTACACCCATACAAGATCAAGCTGACTCAGGAATTGAAGCCGATTGACCATTTGAAGCGACGTACGTTCTCTGATTGGGCTCTGGAAAAGATGCGCCAAGATGATCAATTTCATCGCAAAATCATCTTCAGTGACGAAGCTCATTTTTGGCTCAATGGGTTCGTCAATAAGCAAACTATGCGTTATTCGTCGGGTGAAAATCCACATGTGCTTCATGAAACACCACTTCATCCACAAAAAATAACTGTTTGGTGCGGTTTGCATGCCGGCGGCGTCATAGGGCCATATTTTTTCGTCGACGATAATGATCGTCACGTTACTGTGAATGGTAATCGTTATCGCGCCATGATTACCGATTATTTTTGGCCCGAATTGGAAGATATGAACTTGGACAACATGTGGTTTCAACAGGACGGTGCCACAAGCCACACAGCACACGTTACAATCGATTTATTGAAGAGTAAGTTTGATGAGCGTGTTATCTCAAGAAATGGACCAGTCGATTGGCCGCCTCGTTCGTGCGATTTAACGCCTCTAGACTTTTTTCTTTGGGGCTACGTCAAGTCATTGGTTTATAGTCCAGTAAAATTACGTGTTGAAATTGCATTATTTAAATATAGCATTTTTTTTCAATAATCCGAATATTTAAACATTTTTAAGGTAGATACTATATTTACGAATCCATTTACTTTTAGCTATGGAAATAAAAAAAAAAGGCTATTATTAAAATATTAAAATATTATTATGGGGAAATATATTAATAATATTATGTTTTCGTATATGCCGATAAAAACTGTAAACAATACGAACTAAACAGGAATCCAACGAGGAAACTATTGGAAACATTGATTTTTTTAAATAATCTTCTAACTGTTCAATTTGCCCCATATTTCATAAATAAATAATTGCTAATAGCTCTAAAACACTTTAATATATATTTTTTTAGCTTACTAAACCCACGTTTACCAAAATCCACCACTAAAAGTTTATGGAAGAGAACCTTTATTTGATTGAGCTCTCATATTACACGCAAAAATGTAATAGGAATAATTTGTGGTAGACTTTACATTTTAGGTAAAAATAAAATGTTTAATAACAAAATCCACCAATATTTTACATTTTTCCATAAAATATGACAATATTACAGGCTTTAATAGAAGCGCACATACGATTTTGAATCCTAAACGTCATTTGTTAGGGCCACCAACAGCTTGTCAATAAAATTAATACCTACGTGGGGCCCGCAGCCATCGCGCGGCGGCCCGCGGCCGCTGAATTTGAGGTCAATGCACAACTTGTGACTTCAGAGTTGCTTATGATAATGCAAATCGATGAATGGATATTGAGACATAAAATATGGATAACGTTATTTCAAGGATGGATATATTGTAATAAATAACTTTCAAATTAACAAAAACATATCATAGTTTTATTTTTATAAAGAACCAACAATTATTAATAATAATTAACTATGGCATTAATGTAGTTAATTGGGTACATTAATTTGAATAAATCACATTTAGGTACATAATTGCGTTTAAAAACCAATGAAAACGTAGGTACTTCTTATCTTTACCTACCAATAATTAATCAACAAATGGTTAGAAGGAAAATAAATTGTGGATTTTTCTTTTGTTGTTGAACGAAATAAGGTGGAAGACGAACGGACTATCTACTTCGTGGTAAGTGGGTATCCGCGAAACACGCCAACATCAGTCGATTATGACAAGCAGGGAAAATGAGGAATAGGAAGTACAGTGAGTGGGACGAGATTTCCCCATTCCATTATACCTCTCAATTAGTGTTGCCAGGTCCCGATTTTCAGGGGTTTGGTGACACGCCCCGATTCACCCTTGACCGGGACGCCGAATGTCTCGATTTTTCACTAATCTCCTTGTCTGTATTTTGATCGAGAATTTTGACAGGAAAACCGAATACATCTGTAAGCTGTTACTCCATAAAAATATTTTTGCTTTCACATTTTCATATTTTCTCACCAAACTCACAGACTAAATAGTCATCATAAAAGTTTCAAACTTCGCGCGTATTGTGTTGGCGAGATAAAGATGATTATGATTCGATTTAATTCGTCAAAACGGTTACGTTTGAATTTTGTTATATTTTAAAGATGTTTATCTAGTTTGTTTAAGTTTTGTTTGTTGTACTAACCAATGGTAACATACCATTATAAAAAAATTGACCGACCGATAAAAATAAATGATGATTCACAAAAACCAGATTTTTTTGTAGCTGTCCCGATTTGAAAACTAAATTCCCGATTATTTTAACCTTCCGTCCCGATATTTGACACACTGGACCTGGCAACACTAGTTGTTGGGCGCGCAGAGCGAGTCTCGTCGTTACAGACGGTTCTGTTGAGACCTCCAACAAGCGTGACGGTATTGGCCAATGCCATAATTGCCAATATTATGGCCACGCAGCTCGCAATTGCTATGCGAAACCCCGGTGCGTAAAGTGCCTGGGTGACCACGGCACCAGCAGCTGCACCCGTCCCAAGGGCGCCGAGGACCCCCCTGGCTGCGTCCTCTGCGGACAGCTGGGGCATCCCGCGAACTATCGTGGTTGCCCTAAAGCGCCGCGGAGGCCATCCAGGTGGGTCCCAGCCGGACCCCCTCCCCCCGCCAAGCGCCCTCCTACGCAGGCGCCTCTGGCCCCCCTCATGTCGGTGCAAGGAAAGGCACCCAAACCCGCGCCTTCTGCGCAACCCACTTCAGCCGCGGTGCTCTCACCCGCGAATTTCCCTTCGCTGCCCAAACCCACGCAGCAAGCTTGGAGGATCACTCCAGCCGCCCCTGCGCCGGCCCCCAAACCTGTCCCCAAAACCGCAGCCCCCTAAGGCCACCTCCTCCCAAGCCCAGGCCAGTCCTGGTCTAACGGAGGATCTGGCCCTGGTCAGCAACTTCCTGGGGACCATAAATCTCCAGGAAATTAGAAACCTGGCCCAAGCTCTCAGGTCCACTGACGGCAACCGTCTGGACCTCATCATAAGGTACGAGCCCGTACTTAGCGCCCTTGGCCTCTTCAAGGCCTGTCCCTAAATTTCCTTCTTTTTAAATTCTCTAAAATGGATACCACATCCAAGAGAATCAAACCCTTCTCCCTCTCCGTCGCGTTCTTCAACGCTGACGGCATCCGCTTCCAACGCACCCAGATCCATGATTTCTTCAGAAATCACCAAATAGATGTAATGCTAGTGCAAGAGACCTTCTTGAAGCCTAGTCACCGCGATCCCAAAATCGCCCAGTACAACATTGTACGGAATGACAGGTTGGCCAGAAATGGCGGAGGTACCCTCATCTACCCGCTTGACTGTTATGGAGAGTTTCCTGAGAGGAGCTCCAATGCTGAGACACTTGACCTTGAAATGCACGTCAACGAGGAAGGCAATAAAACATCTATTTTACGACACACAGACCCTTTAAAGTGCAGTTCAGTTGTACTTTTTGTATAGTGTTTGAAAAGGGCTTTACGATTGTCTGTCAAGACAAGTTTGTGGTGTTACTTTTTTTATTCTACTAGACTGTAAACATTACACATGGGAACTTTGCTTGCAACATAACGAAATGTAGTTTTAAACGAAAATTCTCTTTTTATTTGTGTTTGTATAGTATCAGTTGGGATCATCATCATCGCTTGCACTTACTTTTGTGTTGTTGAAGATAGTAAATATCACCATAATCACTAAAAACACACAAACACTTAACGCCCTTATGTGACGTCACAACCACAGACCGACTTTGTTTTCGTCTTGCTCAAAGGACGGACACGAAACAACTAGCGCTTCAACGGCAAACTTGTGTAATGTTTATGTTAGAATGAAATAGACACCGTTTCGTATGGGTTCGAGCGTTTAATAAAGAGAGACAGGCTTGTTTATCAACTCCGTACTCGCCTGGAGAGATTTCTCCCCCCTGACATTGTACGGATAATCCGACAGAGAAGAAATTTCCCTTGCAACCAGTTCAGCGGCTACGACAAGAGGTCTCTGCACTGCATTCCCATTCCTACCCCTCCACTGACTAACATGGAGGCCTCGGTCTGCCGTATAGCTATGACAGGTCATCAACCTGTCACTCTGGCATCTGTTTATCTGCCCCCCGACAGAGAACTGCTCAGGACTGACCTCGAGTCACTCCTCGACTTAGGTAACTCAGTCATCCTGGCAGGAGATCTCAATTGCAAGCACCCCAGTTTCAATAGTCATACTTCCACCCGTAACGGAAATCGCCTTTACAGACTTATCGACCTACTCGACTTTGACGTTATAGCTCCCACGACGCCAACTCATTACCCTCGTATTGTTACCCACAGACCCGACGTCCTCGACATAGCCCTTTTTAAAAACATTACCCTACGTCTAAACTCGCTAGAAACCCTTGCCGAGTTAGACTCTGATCACCGCCCCATAATCATGAAATTAGGACGGCAGACCGATTCACCTCCCCAAGACAAGACCATTATCGACTGGGCCAAGCTAAAAGAAGCCCTTAAGGCTTCTAGCTCTCCCCACCTCGATTCTATCCCTGACGACCTGACCAGTGCGGATGACACAAACACGGCGGTCTCTGGACTCGGCAGCCACCTTAAGAATTTAATCCAAAGCTCCTCCAGGGGGAGCTGCCTGAGGGCATAAGGGAGCTGCTAAGAGCCAAGAACGCAGCCATCCGTGCTTACGACTCCTTCCCCTGTATCGAGAATAGGCGTAGAATGCGAGCTTTACAGAGGGACGTAAAGAATCGCATCGCTGAATTCAGAAACAACAATTGGGAAGCCCTGTTGTCAGAGATCTCGCCTTCACACACAGCCTACTGGCGGATGGCGAAGTCTATGAAAACAGACAATACTGCCTCAATGCCCCCACTGACAAGACCGAACGGTCCTCCCACATTTGACGATGCAGAGAAGGCCGAATGCCTGGCTGATAGCCTAGAGGCCCAGTGCTCCCCTAGCCGCCAGCCGGTCGACGAGTCCCACGTCGACCTGGTTGACGGAGAGGTGAGTCATCGAGCCTCCATCCCTCCCTCAGACTCCCTTCTACCGGTTACGGTATCAGAAATCCAGGAGATTATTCAAAATCTTAAAATTAAGAAATCTCCTGGTATCGACGGAATACCCAACAGGGTGTTCAAAAGTCTTCCGATCCAATTGATCGCTCTTCTCGCGGCCATCTACAATGCCGCCATGCGGAATCATCTCTTTCCAGTCGCCTGGAAAGAAGCCGTCGTCATCGGCATCCCCAAACCGGGCAAACACCGCTCGGATCCCGCTAGCTACAGACCCAGCCTATTGAATACAATGGCTTAAATCTATGAAAGAGTCCTCCATACCCGCCTGCTGAGTCACATTGACTCAAAAGGCCTTTTAATCAACGAACAGTTCGGCTTTAGAGCCAAACACTCCGCAGTCCAACAAGTGCACCGAATAACGGAGCACATACTTTCAGGTCTCAATCAAAAGAGACCTCTCAGAACTCTAGCTGTCTTCTTCGACGTAGCGAGGGCCTTTGATAAGGTGTGGCACAACGGTTTAATTTATAAACTGTACCAACTGGAGGTGCCCGAAAGTCTCATTCTCATCATTAGAGACTACCTTACCAATCGCACCTTTCGCTACAGAGTTGAAGGCACGCTATCCAGTCCCCGCCCAATAAGAGCTGGAGTCCCCCAGGGCTCCGTTCTAGCACCCACGCTCTATTCACTCTATACTAACGACACACCCCACCCCCCAGGAATAGAGCTCGCCCTCTTCGCGGACGACACCGCCCTCTACGCCTCAGATAGGAACGTACGCATGCTCTCTCTACGCCTCCAGCGCGCAGTCACCGCCCTAGGCGAGTGGTTTGTGAAGTGGAGGATAGAGATAAACCCGGGGAAAAGTGCAGCCATGTGTTTCCCTTTTCCCATGGTTGGCTGTCGTACTCCTAATCTCTCCCCTCTCCCGATAACCCTTCTCGGTCAAACGATTCCTCTCGTCAAAAAGACCAAATATCTCGGAGTCACTCTAGACCACAGAATGACCTTCCGAGATCATATCAAAACTGTCCGAAACCGAGCCGCCTTTGTGCTCGGTCGCCTCAACCCCCTCATAGGCGGGAAAAGTAAAATGTCGCTTAGAAATAAGTTGACATTATACACGTCTCTCGTCCGTCCCATCATGACCTATGCTAGCGTTGTGTTCGCACACGCGGCTCCCTCTAACATCAAAACCCTCCAAAACCTCCAAAACAGATTCGTGCGCAAGGCCGTGGCTTCACCATGGTACTTGCGTAACGTCGACCTCCACAAGGACTTTGAGCTTCCCTCCATCGTCAAATACATAAAAGACTCTGCCCGACGCTACTATGACGCTATCCCACATCATCCCAATCCTCTGATTATCTCCTCCCTCACCTACACACCGGACAGGAGTGCCCCTCCCCGCTATCGTCGGCCGCGGCACATCCTGGACGATCCCGACGACCCGATCACCGCTGCCAATGCGGTTTTCACACTGCACTCGAACACTGCACACAGACACCGTCCCCGCCGGCGGAGACGTGGACGTCCCCCCGATACACCGTTAACACACACCGGCCCTCAGCCAACATGTTCACTAGGTATAGACAAGTGCCTGGGCGCTTCTCGCCGACTCGCGATCCCTTAGGCTATCCCGCGATCCCGCGATCCGCGGGGGAGCCCTTAGGCTCGTTGCAACACACACTTTTGCTCCTGGCTGAGCGCCTTCTGCGCTCGCCCTAATCTAAACAAGTCCGGTGACTCTTGAAAGGCCACTAGGGCCACAAGAATTTAGTCAATCCGAAAAAAAAAAAAGACGGTTCTGTTGCGTTTAAATTCCGCGCACCAGTATGCTACTGTAGAATAAGACAGGGCATTGTCTCCCAAAGTAGACTGCGATTCTACAAAAACACATTTCGTTGAAAAAAAATTCAGGCAGAAATAATTAATAACCACACGAACTTCGATTTTCTCCATTTTGCACACTAATAAAATTCCCGCAAATGTAAACAACGAAAAAAATATTGGTGACAGTTTTTTTTAATTCTTTTGGTACTGGCTACTACTGAATTTGAGATTCGAATGAAATAGAATGCATTCCAATAATTTAATGTAAAGTATCCAATTCCAGAAACTTATTGACCAACCTAGTATATAAACGCATATAAGTCCACAAAACTATTTTATCAATAATTTCACTCCGATTGATTTTCTTTCGACGCGTAATAACAATCAAATACGATCGTGTCTCTGCATGTACACAAGCGCACGGGGTGAGCGGAGAGCGGGCGGAAGTGGTCTCCCCGCCCCGCGTACCGCACGCACTCACCCCGCTAGTCATTTATGTAACTTGCTATAGATGATTGTAATTTTAAAGATTTTAATGGTATTGTAAGTATTTTTAATTGGATTCTTTTCTTATTCATTAAAATAACATTATTACTGCAAAGTCTACCAAAAATATTTACTATTATATTTATTTTCAATGGCATATTTCGTAACAATTCGTAAAATTATGTATCCATTAATATTTCTTGGGAGATTTTCAGATAATTATTTCACAACGTATAGATAATGACCAACAAGAAAAGAACTTGATTATTAATATTTTTTATTTTAGAATTACGCATTTTTACGAGATTTTTACGCATAAGTCGCATATTATTCTTTGTTCCGTTAGTTTATATTGATGGATTTGCTTATTATATGAAACGATAAAAATCATTATAATTTTTATTTAAGACAAAAATCAATTACTATTTTTGGTACTTTTTTTATGAATTAATTTTTGATAAAATACGTAATTTAATAAATTTCCAGTCATATTTTTGGGTGGATTCAGTCACCATACGGTTTAAAAGCTATTAAACTATAAAATAAGAAAAATAATCACTATTCTGAATTAATGCGATTTAACCCCAGAAATTAACGTAACTTTACTGGACTACTATGCCAACAAGCCGACGACGTTGGAAGAGCTCAGAGCCAACATTGAACGCGAAATAGCAGCCGTTTCGGCCGAAATGTGTGGCCGAGTCATCGAAAATTGGGTCCAACGAATCGACCGCTGCAAACGTGCCCGCGGTGGCCATATGAACGAAGTCGAGTTCCATTCATAAATGTTTTGATTGTACTTCAACCCGATAATAAAGTTTTTGAAATATCTCAAATGGTTTGCATTTTATTTTGAAAAAAAGTTGTCAAGTCCGTATTGGAAAACTCTTTATATACCTAATATGTAGTTAAATATATTTTTAATAGTGGGGGTAGCAGATGGCACTCCAGATCGATGGTAAGTCGTCACCGCCCCACATGGACACCTGCGAATAAAAACATGATTGCGAGTGCACCGTGGATCTTATTTAAAATTACAAATATAAGTAAGATCTTTTAAAATTTAAGTTTCCTCTAAAGCGATATGTCTTCGGTGGAGCCCATAAGATTACTTATTGTTAGTAACTGAAATCGTGTGTCATTTGACAATTCTTGCAGACCCTTCTCGTTAATAGTGAACGTGCTCGGTTTATATTCTCTCTCACGTGCAGCGAGAGAAGTGTTTGGCCTAGACATAAACTGCCGTTCATTTAAGCTAAACGCCATCTGTACGCTCATGGAGTTAACCTAATGTATTCTAATGTATTAGCGAGAAGTATTCCTTTTTTAGTATATTATTTTATCTATTATTATGATAATAAGTATAGATTATTTATGCATGGTCTAGTAGTTCCACAGAAATCTATTCTGTACTATTGGCTTTTTTTTAAATAATGTTTTACAGCTCTGGATTCAAGTCTAATAGCGCCTGGCGAAAGTGTTGCTAACACAATAAAATAATTATATTACTATTATTTTTTATATTAAAAAAATATTATAAAACCTATCCTGTCAATGTCCAGTCCCGTCGCAGTAAGTCAGGACCTGCTAAATAAAGCGATAGTAGGTTTACTGAGGACAGAAGAGGACTCCTTGGAAGCACACGAAAAACGCAGTTCCAAGCTTTTATTTAATTATCAATATTATCATATCCCAAACACCACGTATGAAACCCACTTTAAAGTTTAATAAACTATAATTTATTAAACCGCAAAACGCCCAATACACAATTTTTACAGTAATCGAAAAAACTCAACTTCACTTCAAGAATCTATAGTTAGGTCCAAAAAGTCCCACTAGATATATTATTATTGTTTGACAAGTCGATATACATGTTTTAGTTAATAATATCGATGATGCTTCTTTAATAAAATCGATTTCATGCGTTTCGAATCGTCAGTCAAAGAATCGATTCCATGCAAAATTGAAGTTTATTTGACAGAACTTTTGATATTGTATTTAATTTCTTCCTGTATATGCCATTTGACCGTGGAATTTTCAGATTAACTACGACAAATACAATTTTATGTATATTTTACCTGGATGTCAGAAAAAAATATTCGATATTGTGAACTAAAGTATCGATTCTCTAAACAAAAATAATCGATAATACTCGATATTAAGAGTATTGTCGAGCCCTAGTTGTCATCGACAAACAAGACAAGACAACAAGAATAGACGAGAAACGTCATAATCAGAAACGGGTAATAATTTTGATTTACTTCTAAAAAATAAGTTCTTTTTAATTGGATTTAGTAGAAAATACACAAAATTTCGTTAAATAAGACATTTGTCTTGTTTTTAATGTAAGTATAATATTTTTAATTGCTTTGTCGTATCAGAGAGCCTGTGTAATATTTAGTCCATGATCTCACTCTTACACCCCGATTGTCAAATTTGTACTACGAAATCTCAATGTTGAGTTCTAATAGACCTTTTGAATGTTAATATTATAATTTAGACTTCATCTCATAGCAAAAGCATTTTCAAGCTTTCTTAAGATTCCGATTTTATTGTATGACTCATTTTCCTTATATTACGTACTACAAGTATTTTCCTATTTTTCTATATAATCGTGAGAAATTTAGTCATCTATGAGAATTTATATATGTCATTATTAAGTATTTAGGGCCTGACTGTTACATTTTTCTCAATACTTCTGTTTGAGAATTTTGTTTTAATATCCCTTATAAGGAAACCATAGTAGTGAATGTAAGGTATAGCATGTAACAGTTACATTATATGTAATGTTGTCTCCTATGTTTAATACGTCATATCATCTAAGAGAAGGGACCTTATTGTTGGTTCTAGGCTTGGCATTACAATACAGCCTCACGAATTTAGGATTGATAGTGGTGGCATTTTAAAGGGGTGTCGTCATTTGAAAGGGGAGACCTCCCCTTTCAAACGACACTCCCCCCCCCCCTCCCCCCGCGGAGATGTGTTTTTTTAAATTATTTTTTTAGTGCATGTGTAACGGAGCGACATTTCAATAAAAATATTCAAAATATAATGTTCATGCAATTGTTACGTGAATGTGCTGTCTGGTGACTTAGTGGATTTTCTAACATTTTTGGCAATTCTTCTGGACTTTGATTCTTTCCTGAGCTGTTTGACTTTGGCATTTGTACTGGATTCTGCGTGCTCAGTGATTTGGAATAAGATGACCTCAGAAAATGATCTTGCACCATCCACGAGTTGTGGACCAGCAGTGGTGAGTCATTTTGACACTGACAAGCCATTTGTTAAGCGCCAAATGTATACTTCAGAGGTGTTCGGTGGATGGAATTTGAAAAAAACGAATAGTGGATTTAGGCACGAGTGACCAATGTGTAGCTTTTGCTCAGCAACACAATTTAGTGCTGACTAGCAAAGAGTGCAGAGTGCATAGATAACCAATGCGGATAGACATGGTACATGACAACAATGTGGGCACTTTTTTTCTGCAACAAAGTTATTTGTAGAACTAAGGGAAGAATTTTCAGAGCAAACAACATGATTTGAAAAATTAAAAATCTACTTGTCCCATGTCTTCTCTCTAATGTATTGTTTTGCCCATCATTGGCTCCCCAAAAATTAATATGGAAAGACATTTTAAGAGATGAAAAGGAACACTGTCTCTCTAGTGCCACCATTACAGAATGATATAGTTACTATCGGGATGTGGTGGTGATATATCAGCTGGAAAAAGAGGAGTCTAGGGAAAATCAGTGGTGGTGCTGGTCCAAATAGAAGAGAGCAACTTTGGGAGGAGAAAGTACAACAAAGGTAATTTAAAGTTTTATTTCACCCATTGTCATTGTAATTAAGAAGTTTATTTTGCAAATTTAACTTAGAATTTTACTTGCAGGTAGGTGAATCGAGGGGTATTGGGTCCTCGGAGTGATTGAGAATGGGTGTGAGTACCTATGGCTCGAGGTCTGCCTCAACAACATCAGATCAGCTGAAGTTTTGGTACCCTTGGTAAAGAAGCACGTCATGGAGGGCGTCACCATACTGGTGCTAGAGCCACCATACTGGTGTATGATTGCCTAGGAGATCATGGGTTCATTCATAGAAGAGTTAACCACAGTTCCCCGGAGATTCCGTTTGTGGCAGACAATGGGACTTACACCCAGCGAATAGTCAATAGAGTCCCAATGGCGGGTGGTTAAAGGGTTCTTTTATAAAGATAATTATAACCACCCAGAAAACTTTGTCCATGTGATAGTAGAATTTGTGTGGGGAAGATTAATTAATAAAAATAAAACATTTGTTGAACTTTTAAAGGCTGTAGAGCATAGCTATAAAATAAATTAATTAATATAAAGAAAATCTTTTATTACTTTAGTGGGTCTCACAGAACCAAATCTGTCAACCCCGAATCCACATGCTACTTGTCTGCCCTACCCTTACAGTGTTTTTGTAAAGCCGGAGGCGTGAAGGGAGGGCAGCCCCTGCTATTTGGTCGTCTTCCGTGACCAGCCTCAACCACTACAGATCGCACGGGGTTCTGTGAGCAAGGGCGAAGGGGCTGCACTTTCCGTAGAGCCCGAAGCAGATGCAATGACCCCCTCATTTATAAAGGCATTCCTGCGATGCCATTATAAAAATCCTTCTGTCGTAATTTTGAGGTTAGTTTCTAAGAACCTTCAAATTAGTATTCCTCAATAACTAAGCATCTCCGCGCATCTCCGCGGGAGGGCGGTGGTACCGGTTGTACCCCTCACCCCCCTCCCACTCCTCCCCCCAGCCCTTAAATCGTGTGGTCATATTCTAAATTTTTACCTTTGTTCTATTTTCCCACATATCAAACTTTTATGGAAATATTGAAAATATAACATATTTTTATTGTATTATATTAAAAATCATCTTTATAGCATGTTTCTGTTTATACAGATAGCTGTGGTTGACAAGTATACTAGTCATCAAGAAATGGCAATATTTTGTGTTATATTTTGTTCTTCTTCATCTTCTTATGCAGGGTCTTTTCTACAGTTACTTGATCAAAGGCACCTTTTCCTCTTTTCCTATTATATATGGCAATAGCACAATTAGTGCATTGTGCCAGTGTCAAGTTTTCTTCGTAATTAACAACTTATCAATGTACAGTTCCGTCCGACAAGAGCTGGACTCCTTGGAAGTACACCAAAAACACAGTCTTATGCTTTTATGAGGTCCTCATAAACATTACGCACTAATATTAGGCACTTTCAAGTTTAGTAATTTATAACTATTAAATCACAATGCACAATTTTTATAATAATCAAAGAATAACTCAACTTCACTTCTCAAGTCGCCACCAAAAAGTAATTGACCCTTTGTGTTGGAGCTTCCCCTTGAGCATGAACTGTATTCAAGCTCCTTCCAGAAGTGGAGTATTATTCTGGGCTTGTTGCATGCTTCTGATAGTGTCACGGATTTCCGAGGATCTTTGCATGGATGAGTATTGTAGTTTTCTTTTATTGTAAAGAAAAACTAGTTACCATTTGCTATTTAAATTGCAATTTTAGAGAAAACTAAAATATTCATAAATTTAAAGATGTATAAAATATTTAGACAGGTGAAATAAAATGAATGAATAAAAACTATGTGATATATAACTATATAAACTTATCATTGTTTCATTTTTATGATACAAATTAGGTAGGTACCACAGAGAGGCACTCAAAGCTTTTCTCACTGACATTCAAAAAAAACTTGAAAACTATAAAACTGGTAACTGTTCCATTAAAGCTTAAAGCTTCCTTTTAGTATAAACCACTGCTATAACAGTATGTATATCTATCTATCTATATATATATATATATACATATATAGGTGTTTGTCTTCTCTATTTAAATATTGTAATGAAATATGTAAACATATTTGACCACTCACTCTCATAATTATAATTTTATTTACATTTATCTACACCTTATAGGCCCAAGCATTATGTTCAATGGCGCACACCACTGTTATACCCGTTTCACGCGTCTTGGTTCCGTCTGAAAATCAGCGCTGTATGCTGTTTGTACGGTATACAGCTTGTGCTGAGACGGATACCCTTTCGACACACACACACACACACACATGGGACTGCGCAGTTTTTATTGCCTTGTTTAATTTTATTTTTGTTTGTTTGCAAAACTATGTTTAATTAATTTTTAGAATAAGACATTGTCACGTTATCGCGATCACTTGTGTGTATGGAATAAAAAAATAAAAAATTCTATCTATCTAAAGAGGCACCACAGCTATCTGGTTAAATAGAATCTTGACATAAAGAAATATTAAGTTAGAAAATCTTAACCATAGTCAATAAGTTCATACCAAAAATAAGGTCCCTTTACTCATATAACATCATGTACATACAATATATTCTCTCACTAACTTTCACGAACTCGTGATCCTGCACTGTCCTCTTAAAGTAACTACGTTCGTAAGGTTCGGATGAAAGGAGAGCCCATCGTGTATCTGCAAACCTGGCGTCGGGGAAAGTATTGAGCATCTCCTCTTCGACTGCCCCGCAAACTCCCTCCTGAGGTATGACACGGAGCATATACTGAGCGCCGTGATTAGTAAGGAAGAAAAAGAAAAATATTTGTCAATTATTGCACTACAGTGGCAAATAGAGCAATAAAAAGGAATAAATAGCATATGGCATTATTGTATGCTGCACCCATACATAAATGGCATAAAAATGTATTATAAATGCATAACCAATGTAAATATAGCAATTAAGTAAGTATTAAGAAATAAGTAAAAGGCCACTGTTTGTATCTAAGTATACAAAACTAGTGGCCTAACAATTAGAATTAAGAAAAAAGTTGTATATAGCAATAAGGTTAGTATAAGAATAATGTAAAAAAGCTGTAAAATAGGATAAGCATGTAAAAACAAAAAAGCAAAAAAAGAAATAAAAGAAAAACAAAAAAGAAACAATAAAAAAGAAATAAAAAGAAAAATAAGAAAACAAATAAATAAATAAAAACAAAAGGGATTAAAAAAGAATGTCAAAAAAAATAAAAATACTGAAGACACAGGCTCTGATCCCCATGTCAGAGGACACGAAGCATGACAAACCAAGGTTTTTAGCCGGTAGGAGTCCGGCACTACCTGGGCCTCCATTCCCAGGTGTCCATGATGTATTTTTTGCCTTGGTTTGTCTTAGAAAAAAAAAAAAAAAAAAAGTAACTACTTAAGCCGAGGTCTGTTCCTTCCGTTGCTTAGCCAGCATGGGAGCCCTATGCCTCATTGCACTTCACATTTTACTGCTGAACGCCTTCTGAGCTCCCTCTGAACTATACACATCCTGTGACTCTTTAAAGGCCACATGGAACAAGAATTTGAATGTAATGTATTCTATTGGTCAGATACTTTTTTCAGGCTGTTAATTGGCTAGTTGTTGCTATATGTTGACCTGTAATTGTTTATGCAATTCACAATATCAAAATGCATTATGGGCAACACATAATTTGTATTAGTCTAGTCAGAATTTCAAAGTAACCAGTTACCCAGAAATCAATCAGCATTAATTATTTAATCAATTAATTACAGGTGAAGGCTTACCAAAGAAGAATGGCTTCTTCTAATACCCTTCAAAAAGCTATTGACTTGGTGACTAAAGCTACAGAAGAGGATAAAAACAAAAATTATGAAGAAGCATTACGCCTCTACGAACATGGTGTAGAATACTTTCTCCATGCTGTGAAGTATGAAGCACAGGGTGATAGAGCAAAAGAAAGTATTCGAGCAAAGTGTCTTCAGTACTTGGACCGAGCTGAGAAGTTAAAAGAATATCTCAAAAAAGACCGTAAGAAGAAGCCAGTAAAGGATGGAGAATCTAACTCTAAGAGTGATGATAAAAAGAGTGATAGCGACAGCGATTCAGATAACCCTGAGAAAAAGAAGTTACAAGGAAAACTGGAGGGGGCTATTGTTGTTGAAAAACCCCATGTTAAATGGAATGATGTTGCTGGTCTTGAAGCAGCTAAGGAGGCTTTGAAGGAAGCTGTCATTTTACCTATCAAGTTCCCTCACCTTTTCACTGGTAAAAGAATTCCATGGAAGGGTATCCTGCTCTTCGGCCCTCCTGGTACTGGTAAATCTTACCTAGCAAAGGCTGTTGCTACTGAAGCTAACAATTCAACATTCTTCTCTGTTTCATCATCCGATCTTGTCTCAAAATGGCTTGGTGAGTCTGAGAAACTGGTGAAAAACTTGTTTGAGTTAGCTCGACAACATAAGCCCAGTATCATATTTATTGATGAAGTAGACTCCCTTTGTTCTTCACGTTCTGATAATGAGTCTGAATCTGCTCGACGAATCAAGACAGAATTTCTTGTGCAGATGCAAGGTGTTGGCAATGATATGGATGGCATTCTGGTTCTTGGTGCCACAAATATTCCTTGGGTCCTAGACGCTGCTATCAGAAGACGATTTGAGAAACGCATTTATATAGCTTTGCCAGAGGAGCATGCTCGCTTAGATATGTTTAAGCTGCATCTCGGTAATACAAGACATCACTTGACTGAACAAGATTTGAAAGTATTGGCGGCAAAAACTGAAGGCTACTCAGGTGCAGATATCAGTATAGTCGTTCGCGATGCCTTGATGCAGCCTGTGCGTAAAGTTCAATCTGCTACTCATTTTAAAAAGATCTCCGGTCCAAGTCCCACTGATCCTGATGTAATTGTAAACGATCTTTTGACTCCATGTTCTCCTGGTGATCCTGGTGCTATGGAGATGACTTGGATAGATGTACCGAGTGATAAATTAGGTGAACCACCAGTCTCCATGTCCGATATGCTGCGATCCTTAGCAACGTCCAAACCTACTGTCAATGATGAAGATATGACTAAACTGAAGAAGTTTATGGAAGATTTTGGCCAGGAGGGTTAAGTATTCTCACAACAACAAAATGTTTTAAATCATCTTATCACACCTTGTACAAGAATTTATTAAAGCACAGTGCCTATGTTTATTGCTGCTGTGAAAATTTTTATTTTTATAAGAAAATAGATTTACATTTAATTGCACATAATACAGTCTGCACCCTTTAATGATTGTGAAGGTAAAATACCGTTTTGCCTTTTCATGTTAAGATTTAAAATTGTGCAATTTTTCTACATGTGCAAGGAAAATTATTTATTATATGTATTTGATGTATTCGTTTAATATTAATATTACAGGCTGTATCCAAATGTGGACCCTTTGGATTTGCTTATTGAGACCGCTAGGAAAAATTAGATAATATTTTATTGTATTAATCTCAATAACTAGAAAATATATACACAATAATTTTAGATTAAAGTTTGAGTAGATAGTAAAAATGTGGGTATAATTATATGTAGTCTACCAATGTGACATTACTTGATAAAAGACACTTCATGTTCTAGTTTCCCATAGAATTCAGTCAAATCGTAAAAAAAGGAATGTCATTTATTCATGTATCATTTATTGCTTTGTCTCAAAAATGACCGGGATGTTTTAAATGATTTTAGAGCATGTTGCTATTCAAGCAAAATTGAAACCATGAGGTTTTGAGTTACTGCTGTTGCTCTTGTGGCACGTGATCCAACATTCAAACATCAAAACGACAACACGATAAGTTATTTTACCATTACATTATTAAAAAAAAAAAATTAGAATCTTAACCTTTTTACATCAATTTATTGTGTTATACTTCCAGTAGTTCTAGACTTATTTAGACCAAATGGAACTAGAACAAGAGTATGAAACTGGATGTGACAGACAAAAACGCCGATTTTGGTGTTGTCATAAGTATTTCTAACGTCACATTTTATCTTATCATGCCACGCCAATAAGGTCCCTTTGCTCACATAATGTCACATATTATAATGTATACAGCATGTAATCGAAGTCTGGCTTCGGATAAGTTACCGAAGTGTATATACCGAACTTTAAACAGTGAATTTCGTTCACGAATTCGTTGACATGAAAATTTTACGTTAATTATTTTGCATTTTTTTATCTACTAAAATGTTTATACAAATTTGCTAAATAAAATTCAAATTATTTATTTACACAGATGAAACAAGATAATAGCTAAAGTGAAATACATTACCCAATATGTTCTAGTGCAAAAAAACTAGATATGTTCGATATTAATTACAATTACAAGTATTATAACATATTACAGAATATTATAGCAGGATTAAAATATATATTGATAAATTCATATGATTAAACATAATAATATTATTAATTGTGTAAAATCGTTTCTATAATAACCTTTTTTTTTTAAATTTTCCTTATTTGTTTTGTTCCGGGAGGCCTTTTATTGTGGTCCTATATTTGGTAGTGCGTTATACACATACTTTGATATAGGTACATGATATATTGGTTACAAAGAAGTACATAATATAATGTGTCAATTAACTCAAATTCACAAATAGAATCACGTGACACCATGCACCGTGCTCGGGAAAGGTTTGGTTTCACCCTATATTTACAATTTTCTACCATAGTTAAAGATATAAATTGCAAAGAAGCTTCCACATCTATTTTTGCATTACAAGAATTGAAATATACGTCTATAAATTGTGATAAATATTAATGGCACTTCAAAAACATATTGTATTGTTTGTTAAATTTAGGATTAAGAGTAGGATAAATTTCAAGAATGTAGTTGGCACCACTTTTTTTTTACTTTATTTATTAAATATGTATATAGTGTCTGTTACAGTCAAAATCTATAATGTAACCATTTCTAGGAGAAATGAATACTATAATAGCTTTGAAGTATTAAACAAATGGTATGTTTTTTCACATATAAAGATTTTAGTTTCAAAAATTGTATATATTGGTGTAAATGTGCGAGTTTCATTAAAATATACCCCTAAGACTATCTATTCAAAATCATTCCTGTTGTTGAAACATTAACAAACTTAATCTTGTTTAGAAATAAAACTACCGAATTTTTGTAATATTCTATCGTATTTTGGTCGATCAGTGTATTATAGCCACGGTTTTTGTATTTGTCTCCTGAGTACCATCAAAGGTGTTATTACATTTTATAAAAAATGTGCAAGTTGAGAGGAACGTTATTTGTCCCACAGCAAAGCACGGGTCGCATCTTGTTGTAGATCCTTTGAGTCATAATATTTTATGTTGGTCTTGAAACTAAATTCACAAATAATCTACATGACAGACTCTGACTATAACATATTTAATGAACAAGTGAAGCATTAAAAAAATATTATTTAATTTGAAAAGTCGAGCAAGCGAGCGTCCGCACCACTACAAATTGTTTTTGCCTTCGTAAACGAGTAACGGTGACTAACTTTCATATAATTGTCCTAACTGAAAATATTTTTTCGACAACGTTATATTTCCGGTTGGCACTACCTCAGGCAGCTATTGAATAAGTCCATAGGAGTTTGTATTGACTCGAACGCTCGATTTGCCAATACTATGCGCTCTCGTTAACAAGCTTATTTCTGTTTCCAAATTAGTGTAAATAATAATGTATTTCCGTCTTTTATTTTTGTATTGTTATTTAAGTGATGATTACAATAAAGTTTTAACAATTATAGGCCTTTGTTTAGATGTTTCTGTATTTATTAATTCACATTATATCTTTATTGAATCGATTGTTCTATTTCATTTATATTATGTTCTGTGTGTATTAATTGCCATCGAAATTTTTATTTAAAAAAATATATTGGACATCGCTGAGACGGCTGGGGGATTCCCCGGAACTATGCATAAATCCATGAAAATAAATTTTAACGACGAGAATTTTGAATAGTGCGTTACTTCCAAAAAAAATTTTAATTTTGTTTTTCAAAAATACTGGCATAAGTCCTGAAACTGGTAATGATGACTATTTTATTAATTAGTATCAAAAAAACGTCATTACCATAACTTTCTCTCGTCAATATCATGTCAGTACATTAACGGAGCTTCACGTGCTGAGTTCAGTTGCACGGGCCAACACTAGGTACTGATTTATTTTTAACATAGTTATCTATGGTGATCAAAAGTCTGTGATTCATGGACCACTTTGAAGAATCGCCCGGTTCTAATGTGAGCTAAAACTAAAAACACCTTATTTTAGATGGCACAGCCCAAACAAGATAAGGGACTTTAAAATGCGACTAATAATTTATCATAATTTACACAAACAGCTGTTCTGTTGTGTAATTATCAGGATAATGCTGATTCACACCAATCTCACTGTACGTTATATGTAGTAGTTCATTGTTAGTGTGTAGATGGCGCTGATGCTACTACGTACATCGACTTCCCGTATAGAAAAGAAAAGGCAAATTACATAATCAAAACTTTATTTACACGGAAAATATCTTTTATGGCACATTTAAGGTTTTTAAAAATCATGATATTTTTCCACAAAAAATGTTTGTTGCTGTCAGTATCGTCACTAAACAAAAACCTAGAGCACTACGTTGACTTGTGGTGTTCGTTTCTGAAAAGAAGAATGTTCATCATTATAAAAACGAAATAAATCTTCAATCAATAAAAAAACTTTATTTTTTTATCAGAAATTATTAGACATTTGACATAAGTCGCCAAACCCTTATTTATGCTCGTCTGCCGTCTTCTTTCTATACTATAAAATAATTCAACGTTTCTGCATCCATACATGTTAGGTATGTAGCTTCGAACCTATAAAAACAGTCCGCTCCCTTCTCTGCGTTCCCATAGAAGCAACGCATTTTAACTTCATCTTCGGCCTGGCTGGAGTTGTCAGTCCGAGTGTTGAAATCACCAAACCTTGCTGTGCCGGCGTCGTCCCATATGGGATCAACCAGGATCGTTCTGTAATCTGCAAACACTGCTATTTAGATACACCTACAGTATTATTAAATTAAACTACCGTTCGCCCATCTTCGTATTTTCGACCGCGGCCAGTTTACCGAACCCTGAGAGACATACCTAATATAACTAGGAGTAGTTGTATGAAATTATGTTTGTATGTTCTTTTCTTTTTTATTCATCATTTCTTTGTGTTTGTTGGGAATATGAAGATGGCCAACCGATATTATTTATTTAGATATTTAAGTGGATAAATAGATAATTTTTAAATTGAAATAAAGCACTATTCTCCGTCCACTATGTTATTTTCTCGATGACAGATTGGTTTACTGATGTCCGAATTGCTTCATACCGATTCGATTATCGATACAATTCTAGTACAATTTCCATTCGATTTATAGATGCGCTACCTATTGAATAAGTTGATAATGAACTGCAAGGGAATTAGTATTTGTGCAAACACTTGATTGGCCGATACTTTATATAAGTACGGATTATATCATAAATTTTGCATATACGATCACTACATCCCATGGACCGTCCGCCGTTTCTAAACTGGCGGAGTTTAGATTTTACTCCTCTTCTAAGAGGAGTAAAATTATAGAAGTACCTTCTTTCCATCTACGTGCCACTGCAGCTCCGGTGCTGGGAAAGCACCGGCGGAGGAGCAGTTGACATCGAGTGGCTCCTTCGGCAGGTACCGATGATCGTGTCCGATGATTCGAGGACCCTCCCTTGGGAAATCTGGAAATCACAGGCATTAGGGAATTAATGTCACAATTCCATTGCGTTTTTGTGATGGTCTTCACGAACAAGATAGATCTTCACGCCTTATCGGGGGTTCTGATTTACCTAGATACAAACCTAGTGAACCTAGTTTGATTTACCTATTATAGTTAAAAGTAACGTTCAGGCTGTCTTTCTTGTCAAATAAATATTTCTATTAGTATAAAACAAATGGAAATGTTTATTTGAAGGCACATTAAAACACGAATAAAGTATAATGTAGTTGGCTGTCGATAAAACTGTCTGTTGCTGCAACACCAAAAAGTGCCACAGCTCTGATTTTCACTTTATCCCGATTTTTAGGGTGACTCACTGACAATTTGAAATACGGTTCTCTGAGTTGCAATTTTGTGGTTATCTTCTTTCTAAATCTCCATTACTTTTTGCAAAAAGTAATGGCATTGCTGCTGCAAAAATGAGGCAGCATTGTGCAGTAGAAGGTATTTGTCACCGTGTAACATAAAGCCTTCAAAAGGCGTCATCTGTTTGCTATAAAATCAAAAATTATTTAATAGGTAAGATCTTCATACGAATTTTATTGACATGTAGGGTAGATATTTCACTCGAAAGATTTAATCAAAATCGGTCCCGTAGTTTCGTAATTCTAGTGAGTTTTGTCAGCCAAGGTGAATAAAAACAATTTCTTGCGCAAAATCAGATTCCAAGCAGGCGAAGTTACGGGAAAGGGGTAGTATAGTCGCCAAATTGATAAATGACATTAGATATTGGGCAGATCGTTCACTTACTTAATCATAAGATATATTTAGATAGGTGCTTACAATAAATTTCCATGGAGGACTCTGCTTGCGCTGAATGAAATGAAGGGGCTTCTTCAGAAACCTCGCAACGATATACACCTCTAGATCTCAGCGTTAGATCGCGGAGGTAGACCCGACGGACACTCGATTTGCTTAACTGCAAAAGTGAAAGAAAATATACTTACTTTGGAAAGTTCAGAAGGAAGCTAACTAGTGTTCTAAATAACTTTATCCACTAGCTTGCTTATTGATATAAGAGGTGGTTGTTTAAAAACTGAGCTAAGGCAAAACAAAACTAAGTCTTTGATAAATAGACGACATCTTGTTTTAGCTTACGCAGTCTGGTTAGAGATTAATTACTTTTTAATCTAAGTCTGACTCTTGGAATGATCTATTTAACCGGGTCTAATGTTATTAAGTACATTCACAAATTTGGAAAGTTATCAAATCGAACTATATTATGATATTTGACTTTAATTATAGTTCTGTCGTATAGGTGACCCAATTGGCCCAAGCCATGCTTGACTGGTCAACAATACTTACATCGACGTTAACACCATCCAGTTTGTGTGCATGTTGTTGGGGTCTTAACTTTGGCATGTACCGGTAGAACTCTTCGTTGTCGCGGTACCATTTAACGGAGTACAGCCTGCCGCCTTCTAGGTCGTACTCGCAGGTCAGCGCCGCGGATTCGCCGCGCTGTTTAAGTGCCGGCACTGTTATGCCGACAACTCGGAGGCAAATTGATACTGAAAGTAATGAATTACGATTCACTTCCAATAATTGACATAAGCGGTGATAATCTAGTGGTATATTCGACTGACATTCGTGTGATCGTGAGTTCAAATTCTCGGCCCGTACCACTGAGTTTCCTACTGTACAGGTAAGGGAAAATATCGCGAGGAAACCCGCATGCTCGAGAAATAAAAATAAATCTTTAGTATGTGTATCCACCAATCCGCACTAGGCCCGCTTGGTGGATTATAGTACGATACACCCCAGTGATTTACTAGGGCCTGTGCCCTGCGGTGGGACGTTTGAAACAGTGTTTGGTGATATTTAAGGCTGAAATCGTGTTGAAGATTACTTTCATTTATTTGATATAAGCTATCACCGCTTAGACCAATGCCATCGATATAAGAATACCATATGGAGGATTTATGCGCTTGACTATTTCGTGAAAAAATAAAATATCCTAACATGTTATTAAATTATACAGGTGTAACCGAAGCCTGAAACTCCCCATGATTCTGAATTTACTGACATGAAAATTTTGTCAATATATGTGATAGCAATTGCATTTTTTTGAGATTTTAGCAAATATTTCACAAAAGGTTGCTAAATACGAAACCCCAAAGGAATCATATTTAAAAAATCATATTATATGTCAATGAATTCAAAATCATGAGCAGAATCCATGGTTGCAGGATTAGTGGAAATTTATGTTACACCGTACATACATTTATATACTTGCATATACACATTATTATACATTTATATATTTATGTATGAAAAATGAGAAAAAATATATAAACATAATTTTTAAGGTATATTTTTAAAATGAGTGTAGGTACTGTATATGATTGTGAAGGAAATGGGACACTGTTTTTGATACCACTTAGTATTCGGTATGCTGCTGCCTCATTTAGTTATTTCCCTTATTAAATTACCTTTTGTACATAAAACAAAAAAGTAATAAAGCACAGCAATCCGCTTCATGTTTCACACTGATGCTTTTAAATACTTTAAACATTGTATTTGGTTAACATTGCTGTTTTAAATTCTAAAGTGAATTTAAAAAACCTAGATTAAAAATCAGTCTCTTATTCACAAATATTAAACAGTACCACATTAACAATAATAAGTTGATATAAAAATTCTAACAAGCACTTGGGTTTTAAAAACCACTATAAATCACAAGTTACTTTAAATTGAGTTACTATTCATTGAAAAAAACATATATCGGGACTAGAACAATTACGATAGAAAGAAATCTAGACGTAGGAGATTTATTTTTTCAGAAAGCATGTTTCGCAGGCGAGCGTCACCTGGCACGAGCCGTTCGTAACTGTTGCTACAAGCTACGAGAACAGCTACGAACTCTACGAGATATAGAAAATCGTAAAGTATTGGCGTAACGGGCAGGAAGCAAGTTTTATTTCACATTATTATTGTGTTCATTCTCACGTAAAAATAGAATTATTGTAATCCTGGGGCTTTTCAGAAATCAGGATCATCAGAAATGAAATCAGGACTGTACCAGGGAAAACGAGATCTGAATGTATAAAAGGTACAAAATGTAAAAGTTCACATTGTTTTTAATAAAATTTATATCTTCAAAATCTAAACAACAATGAGTCTACTTTGAAACAGCCCAAAAGTTAATATTGTTTTAATGATACTAGTCTTAATGACGAACAGATTTATACTTACTTTTTATAAATATAAAATGTTTCTAAACAAAATTTATAAATTACCCTCTATCAAACGGCATGACTGGTTCTCTTTCGTATTTCTCTTTCGTCCACGGTGGATGAATGGTAGACGAGTAGCCCTTGAGTGGTTTAAAAAAAAGCTGTATTAAATATATATTGATTCTAATAATGATGATAATACTGAATTCAGAGGAATGAAATAGAAGATCCAGTGATAATTTGTAAGTAATATGTAAGTAAAGTATTGGCACTCTAAGCCGTAACCGCAGATTAACTACGGATTTAATAAATAAGTAATTCGCTAATGGGATGTCGGATTCCTTTTCCACTTCCTACGTTTTGTGAATTATAACACCTACTATTTTTTGGTGATTACGAGAAGGAGCAGACAGTTGTATCATGTAAAAAAATAAAGGAATTATGATATTTTTTGTATCTAATATATTGCTCCAATAAAGAGCCCTCCCTCCCTTTGTGTCACCAGCGGCCCCAGCGGGTGCCGTAATTCAACAAGGGATTCCGTTGCCTATTGGTAGATATTAATATGCCTGTTAATATATCTGTAGCTGAGAGGTAAAGAATAGCAAGCATCGAAAATGAAATTTTATACGCTGAGAAAAATGATGTCGGAGCGCAATTTCACAATTGAAACGCTAATTATTTTTGTGACATATTTAAAACTTGTTTTACCATACAATAAAGTTTAGAAACTCATAACTAACGAATATTTTTTTATATAAAGCAGGTGACAGATCTAGGATTAAAAAAAGCTGAATTTATGACTTAACTCTCAGTTACAGATATATTAACTTTGATATAAGTTAATACTTTGATACTACAGATAAGATTGATATAAGTTTGATATGCTGATGCATAGCATTGTTATCATCGTTTTTTTGACATATTTTAGTGTTTGTAACGTTATTAGTAGCATTTTTTGCAAATTATTTTAGCATATACCTACAGGTTTTTTGAAACTGAAGATTTTAATCATTTTCTTTAAATGCACGATGGGATATTTTATAAAATTTATTAATTTTGATAACAATATGTAAACAAATCTAACATACTTTATATGTATGAACATATTTCGGAACTAATGGAAAAGCGTAACATAAGGCTAAGAGCTCCATCTTGAATTTATTGGCGGCGGGAATTTTCTTTGAACTCACTGTTAACGACTTCTTTAGAAATAATTTAGTACAATTTGTTTGGCATATTAGAATATTTCATACATTCTGAGTCAATTTGTCTAATCCTCTTTGACTTTTAATTATACATAATTAAAGGGATTCTATACGAATTTGCATGTTGTCACTTATGATGTGAGGTTTTAGATTTTAGAATTAAATTTGATATTAGTTGAAGTTTTTAGAATTAAATATTCAATTATTTTATTTATTTACCGGAATTATTGCGAAGTTGATATAATGAATGCAATTACAATTAGCGAGTTTCAAAAAAATTTAATAATAACTTGTATTTTAATAATAATTACTTAAATGTAGGTACGCTATGATCAAATTAAATAAACGTTGAATTATAAACGAACAAGGGTAAACAATTAAATTAAATGCTACCCCAAGCTCTGTAATGTTAAAATTGTATTTAAATTCGCAATAATAAAACGTATTGTTTTGCTAAAACTTAACATTTGTAATAAAACCTTATAAAACCACTGAAGTAATTGATTAAAAGAAGAGCAAAATGAATGGCCACATATGAGCGATAAGTCTTCGCACATCTCGAGGAGAGCAGATTTATTATGCCTAACAATTAAAAATTGGATTCTATTTATATTGATATAACTAGAGTTAAAAAAGAAAGTACGATAATTTTAGGCACTGGTATTATTTCTATCTCTGATGTTAAAGGTGACTTATAATTACCACACAATAGGTTTTCAATAAAATGACAATTAAAATGGTAATGGCGAAGCCACTCGACTACATATTTATTTATTAGGCTCTGATTACATTATACATTCACAGGAAGCCAGATTTGCGTAAATAGCTTATTATGCGGATCCGCTCTGGAAATTGCACCACGACATAAATAGGAACAGTAAGTTTACAGGATTCTGCAAGGTCGGCAGCGCATTTGAAAACCCCCTGTGCTGCAGGTGTCCATGGGTGGCGGTGACCACTTACCATCATGTGGCCCAACCCTCTCGTCTGCCATCTATTCTATAAAACTTTTCTTTGAAAGTAAACGCTCTTTGAACATTCACAGAAGGTCTTTTATAAATAACTAAAAAATAAATAATTTGTTGAGTTTTCTTACATAATATTAATAATATGTAATCTTTGGTTCAGAGTTGGAATGTTTTCAGAGTCAGTTTTCTGCTGTTTGTCCTACTGAGTGTTTTCCAGTTTCCACTTCACTTTCCACCTCAAACAACGTGAATCTAAAAATATATGTGGACGTAATTTGCAAAACAATAATATTTACGGTACATACTGGTATCATACATGTGGAGAACTTTTGTCTAGAAAAAAGGCGGCAGTCGAGCAAACAATCCACCTGGTGGTACGTGGATTCTGTCGCCCTATGACATCCGCGATACATGCCGACATCAGTCCACAATAACGAACGTTGGCACGCTCCCGGATGCGCTGTCTGCCTTTAGAGATTTAGGAATGGATTGCCTCTCTCGAGGCCCGCTACCACATACAATTTTCTGCTTTTCTCATTTAATCAGCGACTGTCTTAGACGTTGGTAAAGGCTCTTATCGAACATAAATTAAAAATTTCGCAACATTAGGAAATAATGTCATGTAACTACGTCACAAAAGTCTGACCAAGTAGTCTGTTAAATTGTTGAATGAACTGCCTAATG
Organism: Sesia bembeciformis; assembly: GCA_943735995.1. Classification (NCBI taxonomy): domain Eukaryota; kingdom Metazoa; phylum Arthropoda; class Insecta; order Lepidoptera; family Sesiidae; genus Sesia; species Sesia bembeciformis. The sequence continues at coordinate 6,694,655 of OX031034.1, forward strand.
AGGTTCTTCCATTAAGCTACGACATAGAGCTCTTCAAGAAGGCTGCGAATAAGATTTTGCAACGTCGGCACGGCACCCGCATCCCTCCAAAGTATTGCAGCCGTCTATGAGCGTAGGCGCCCACTTACCTTTTTGTAGGCTACCTCCAAGTCTGCCACTTCTTCGATAAAAAAGGCCATCCATTCCGTCTGTAAGTGTGTAATGAATTTTTTGATGTTGTATTTTAGATCACATACTGTCTTCACCATATGTATTGTGCTTGCACTTTGCCGCCAAATATGGCTACCCTGCAATATCTACAATTTAATTTACGCGAGAATTAAGTTTTAGGCTGTCTCTTTATGGCTATTTACGTAGGATGTGTTAATTAAGTCGGTTATTAATTCTTTCGAATATACAATTTTAGCTACTCGGTCGTAACTCTTTAATGATAACGGATGTCTATGTTTTAATTTTAGTGAAGTTAAAGCCGTTTTCCTTGTAGGTTTATTACAACTGTCTTATTATAATAGGTATGCCACTTAAGTTACGCGGAAAAATTTAAAATATAATTCTTATTTTTTTAAAGAGTTTATCAAATCCTTTTGAGATCTACATTATAAATCAATCCAAATTAAATAAAAACAAATACTCCTACTAAAATATGACATGAAAATATAATGATATAACTAATTTACTCATATATAATTTAGGATGAATATTGTACACGTGAAACAAATAAAAACGAAGAAAAAGAAAAGATGTACAAAAAGAAAGCTTATCTCCTACGGAGATTTCTTCCAGCGGACCTGGGAAAGTGAAGTCTTTATTGTTCAGCCTGTTATTTGTTTCCTTGGCTAAAGGGTTCACTCATGCATAATATTTAGATCTATAGAGATTTACAGCTAGCTACCTTCCAGGTACTCCAGAACTATACGTTTTTATTTTTTTTATATCGGGCCGCCACGCTTATCTGGTCAAAGTGTAGCTTATGTATTACCGTAACTGTAAGCCGCAACCAGCCCTTTTATCGTCCACTGCTGGACACGGATATCCTTATGCACATTGTCTCGTGCATGAAACACATATGGCCTTAAAACGCCACGCTGGCCAGGGGGGTTGGCGATGCCACTCTTTTAGAGGTGGTGTCATTCCTTAAGGCTCGTGATAGCGTAGCGGCTTTGTCATACTACAATCGCCATTTACTACCCTCACGAGAATAAATGGGGTGGTTGTTTCTAACGCCGGCAGACACCACACTGTAAAGTTAAACTTAGGTATTTGGTAAGGATAAATTGAAATACATCAAAAAATTCCTAAGGATTCCGGAATTTAAACTTATAGAAAAGTAAGTCAAAGTTATAGACGGATGGGCATACATTTTGTGTCAGCGAGAGAACTCGTTTAAAAACGATAGCGGCGTCTTAGCTCTGGTACTTGCTTGGCGAGTTTCCTTTGTTGTCCGGTAAAGTGGAAGTGTATTGAAACTAGATAAATGTCTATTATATCTTCTGTAAGCGTTTCTCACTGTAAGTTGGTTGGACACCTGTGCATAGTGAATTGAATCTCTTCGCATTAGCAAAATAACATTTTTGCAAAATGCTTCTTGTAAATAATTTATAGCAAAAAATATGTTTGCCTATCTACGACTACGACCATATACGTCCATATACCTGACATGTGAAACAATAACTACGAAATAAACTAACTCTATACTGGATTTTAAATCTCTATATTGTTTTCCACTGGTATTTCTGTAAAATAGTGATCGTAAAGTTAAACATAAAACAAGAGAGCTTAGGGCAGGTTCATATCAAACGTTTAATCGGTAACTTATTGTTAGTATCCAACTGCCCCAAGTTGGTTGGTTAAACGCGTTTACAATTTTTTAAATAAAAATCTTATTGATACTTGTGAAATGGTAATTGTAACTTTGACTTTCAACAAGTAGAACCTGTGTTTCGAGAGTCAGAGCCGTCCTCCCTTTTTTAATCAAATTATGAAGGTACCTAATTAAATAAAAGTAAATAATAGTGTGTATAAAAGTATGATTATAAGTGCATGATACAGATAATCATACATTACACTGATAATAATACGCTCTTGGTGTAACATATCATTGTTGAGGGCTAGTACATGACACTGTATTGAACGTCGCCTAGTGAAAGTTGCCACCAACTGAGAATCAGTTATAAAGTACAGCGTAATGGTCATTATATTAGTTTGGTTAGGTCTTTGTTCTTAACATATTAATTGAATTGACGGACGTAATAGTTCACACAATACACTGGCTAATGCGTGTACGAGCCTTTATTTGGTATCAACGGCTACTGATGCCATAAACCCGGTATTGGCGTATAAATTTACGAGAATTGATACTTTTGTATGGTCTCGGTTATGTAGAAGCAACTTTTTAATATCTGCTTACAAGTTTAAACAGATAAGTAAGCAATTACTAATTTGAACGTAACATAACCTAACGTACATTGAAGTATACTTAACTTAAACTCTTTCTAGACATTTTTGTACTATGTCCATTTTACAAAATACATAATTATGTCATCAACATAAAGCATATTTTATATTTCATAATTTTAATAAGACAATGTCGTATATTTTTACTTGTGTTTGCAGTTTGGTATATTGTATTTTAATACCAACATTTTTGTTTGCTCAAAAAATATAAGAATCCATTTGGAAGCTGACGTTATGCAGCAAATAAAGGCTAAGTACATACACAAAAACTTTACATCTCTTAACATCTAGCTTTTTGCTCAAATCTGCGTGGTAATATATCACCAGGAAATACAATGGCAGACAGAAAGCACTGCGAGCAACAGTTAACCTAACTGTCGGTAATTTGGACCCACATGAAATAGAATAAATCGGTCTTCTACATTGCACGTTCTCTTTAAAGAAAACACAACCTTATTACCAAATTCAAAGATCTCAATTTATTTTGACGAGTTTTAATATTGTGATGTTTCGGTTTTAGAGAAATATAGTATAGTAAAAGCGATGCATTCCAATTTGTTCTCTATTGTCAGTCGTGATAGAGGAAATTTGTGTGTGGTGCAGTTCGGATGTGCCACTAAGTTGGTCTGATGTCTATTGCGGACGCAGGAGAGTTAATGGAGCAAGTGTTATTAGGGTCAGATATTGCACCGAAATTTAGCGTATACACTGTAGAGGCAAATGGTGCGCTACAGTTCAAGCTCGACGTTTGGATCTTGATGAGCTAAACAAATGTCGAATACAACACATACTCATTTGAAATGTTGAAGTAAATTTACGTACTGATTTTGGAACCAACACAGAAACAAAATTATTGAATATTGATTGTATTCATGAAAAAATATTAAATATATTCACGAAAAATATTTAAATTGTTTACACGAGGAGGCCTATATCCTGTAGTGGATAGTGGAAGGGCTGATTGCTTTGCTTGCTTTTTAATACGCAAAATTAGGTTACACACAGGATACAGTTGCTTTCTAAAAGGTTATAAACTGCTATTTATTATTTCATTTGAATCAGTCAGAATAGGTTACATATTAGCTAGGAATTTTAGTTCGAAGGTCATCCAGTACTTTGACCTAGTTCATGTGTCCATCAGTGTACTCGTAATAATAAGGCAGGCCTTACTCAAAGGTGCTTTATAAATTTGAATATTTCTTTAAATAATAGAACTTTAAATTCGTTTCAAATTGACAAAAAAAAATAACAAATGTTTAATTTGTAACGACCAGGGCCAGTCTATATTTACGTTAAAGTTGTGATAAAGATTTTGAAAAAAAAAGAGTATTCAGGAGGCATCTCTCTTGGACTCTTACTTAAGTGGTGGAGACAAGAGTTTCTCTTCAACCTATTAGAGAATTTAATGACCAGTCGTAACATTTACCCCCCGAACAAAAGGGTGAAGAAACTCGCGGGGCGCCAGGAAAATAATATGAAATGTGCAGTTTGCAAAGTAGTTGCTAAAGTAGCCTCGCTAAGCCTGCTTCGATATTTACATACAATATAGTTATAGCTATAAGTTTCAGGTCTGTTATAAAATGTGAAATACCAATACAATGAGCAAACGAAACGCAATACCGACACTGTTTATTCGTTCCTATATTTTTTTTTAAATGAGTGGTTCTTTTCGAAGTAGCAAGTTGAGTCATTTTTTTAGTTACGTACGTTATAATCCCTTTTCAAAAAATATTCCTACAAGAGTTCATGCTCGTATTAATAATTTGTATCTGTTCATGTGCTATAGAAAACTGTGACGTTTGCCAATTCTATTAAAGCTTTGAATTTACAATTGTTAGGGTGGTCGATACACGTTTGATTTTATATTGGTTTTGATTAATTTGATGCCTTTGACATAACCACAACCTAATGAAATTAATAAAACAATTCTTTATTTATGAAAAAAGAAAATTTACATTTGCCTCTATGAATTTAAAAAGATTTTCAGGCCACGCTATCACAAGACTGTATATGATTTTCATATTTTTTCTATGTAATTAAGGAGTAAAGTGTCGCCTCTTGATAAATTATGAAACTAATTGCTTGTAGAAGCCTTGCGTGTCTTCGTTGCTCCATCAACTGCAATTTACATACTTTATGAACCCTATAATTGGCGACTAGCTAACTAACACAGTAATAACACAACAATGTTAACAACATATTAAACTTTAAATAAGATTTTTTTCACATTTCACAACTACTCGTATTAAAGAAAATTGTATACAATTTCACAGCCCGTACTTTAATAACTTTAATCAGTAATAGAAACAATTTTTCACTCCTCGAAGAATTCTATTCAACGTAAGTATTAAAAAACCGTTTGAAAAATAATTTTTGCTAGAAATTCTTTGTGGATCACAATTTTATTCAAATATTTTCTTGTTTTAACACCAAAATTGTTTAGACCATAGATTACAAATGTTTCAAACATTTAAACTTTGAAAATTATCTTTACTAATTTTGTATGGATATTGTATGATAATCGTAAACGTTCGTCACAATGGTTGAACCCAGGAGACATAGCCAAACAATGTCCTAAACTGAGTCAAAAAAGCTGTTACCATGTGGTGGTCCTGTGCCGGTATTATCCACTACAGCTTATTGAGATCGAGTACAACAATTAATGGAGATGTGTACTGTGAAGAACTGCAAAGTCAATCAAAGTCAAAGCGAGTCTGGTCAATCGCTCCAGTCCACTGCTTCTCCACGATAACGCTCGCCCACACACAGCACGACAGACAGTCTCGCACAGGAGCTTCGACTGGAAGCTATCCTTCACATACCGTAATCATCTGTGGATGTGTGGATAACAGGGAAAATCGTGTGTGGATAAAATGGAGAAGGCCTTTATCCAGCAAAGGAGAAATAATGACTGTTCATATGGTATAGTTGGTAAAACTGACTTTAGAATTGTGTATGGTAAATAGTGTACAAATTGTGTATTAGGTACAATTTAACATATTTTATTGAAAAATAGAGAATAAAGCAATTTCATCCTTGTCTGGATGGCTCAAATCAATAAATTTTTTCTGCATTGCATGGGCTATCAAAGTCTCTTCTATGCATTGGACGAGCTCGAAATTTTGCCACCGTTATTTTATTGAAATCACCATGCTATTTCCGAGCCTATCACGGACGTGCGATGAAACAATGCAATCCATCACATACAGGGGTTTGTGTGCTAATGTCCTGTCGGATTACCCAATTGCGCTACTTGCCAAGCGATTCGGAGCACTAATGACAAGAGATAACGAACTGGATCATCTACCCACATATATACGTCTGCATCGTTTAGATAAGTCTTGCGATTTCACTGCGACTAAAGATGAGATTTAATATATTAGCTTTGAGAGATGAAACTGTATATTTTTAACTAGATGTTGCGCGGCTCACAGTTAATTGATTGATGTTGTACAATGGTTATAATAACTGAGATATTTGTTATCATGGAGATGATATTTTGACAAAGAACGTAAAAGGAATGGTGTGTTTCGATACGTTATTTAGGGAGAACGAGTGATGACAGGCTTACAAAAAAAATATATAATGGAAACGCCGGGAGGATGTTTCTCCCATATTATGATCAAATGCTGATGATATTTAATCGGTTTCCGTTAAAAAAATATTACACCTTTAGCAAACCTAGACGTAAATGGAAGCGGAATGAAGAGAAAAGGTCGGTTTCAATGTTTGTTGGATTGTTAAGCGGGGTTCACACGACAACGACTTAAACAACACAAAACAACTCGATAGCGATACATTTTCTGTGTGGACCTTACCATTAATAATTATTTTTTTAGTCTAAGATGTGGACGAACGCGGTGGGGTTGTAGCTATCGACTCAAAAGTAGCCATGCGCCAGTGCTCCAGCGACTTTGCCAGCATGTGGACGTGCGATATGTGTAGCGACATTGATTAACAAAAATGGGTGAATATGATTAGCCCAATTATTTTAGATTTTATCGTTAGAAACTGACTTATCGGTTATGTAGGCAAAATAGTATTTGCTACGACAAAGTCACTATCAATTCGTTGATTTAAGCCACATCCGGCAGATTCAACTTTCACAATGGCAAAAATTTTGAAATTTTATATCACTTTCGTCATGAATTATGAATGTGGATAAACTTGTAAGTTGTTGTCGTGTAGACCCAGCTTTAGCGAGATGCGCGTGGTCCTTTCTCCCTCACTTTTTCCTTTGTGTTCTAAGAAACAAAAGGAAATTGCTGTAAATAGCATCTGCAAGCTTTTCATATTGCGCTGCGAGTATCATATTGTGGCGCGTATAATTTGTAAGGGTCTTGGAAATAATATTAAAAGAGGTTGCTTTGTGGGGTGTTAACAAATTGGTGGCGTTTGTGCTCTGTACGCTAGATGTAAAGTCATTATACGTTTTTATTGCTGGTCAAATTTAATGTAACAAAACAACATTTTATTTGAAAAAATAATGCATTTTATTGTTTGTCATCTACTCAAAGGGAAGGTCCATTGTTCGTATGGTCTTATTGATTTTGGTTAATATTTTATAAATGAAAATTTCGTTGTTTCGGGATTCTGTTTAAATAGTTCTGTTCTGTTTACCGATTGGCGCAGCTGGTAGTGGCCCTGCCTGCTATGCAAAACAGTCCGGGGTTCATTTTCCGGTCGGACATTTATTGGTTTAAAGTCAAATGTTTGTTGTGTCTTTGTGTTTGTGTGTGTCTCTAGACCCACTACACCGGGAATCCTAGTGTGGGCCATTGAGTGTAGCGTTATTATAAATTTATAATAACACATGATTTTTAAGATAAAGTAAGAAATATGTTGTTGTTTGTGATCTCAGTCCATTTTTTATGTAAGTCTCAATGTTTGGGAAACTAGAGTCGACAATAAGGCCCCTTTCCTCAAATTGTGTCACATATTATGGTATTAGACGTGCAAACAATTCCCCCAGCAGTAAGTGGGTACTGTCGTCCATAGAAATCAACAATATATGCCATTAGTCTAGAATGAAAATCATTGGCACGCTCTCGGAGGCGCTGTATACCTTTGAGACTCAGGTGGATTTAATCTGCCAGCAAGTAGCGTGTTCAGCTCGTAGTATGGCAGACACGCCACAATCACAAGTATTCACATTTACGAGTACAGTGTGCGCATCCTATTCTCGGGGAGACTGCCGGCCGATGCCAGTCCATGTCTGTGAGGACACGCTTCTCTTACACACGCTAGATGTAAATACTGTCATAGATACTTAGGTAATAATTTTTTGGGGACGGTGCTGGTACGTGTCTGCCAACAGCGGTTTCTGCAGATGTGAATCAACCTTTAGGAATGGAAGAAAGGTTGGGAAGGATAAGGAAGGGGAAGTATAACGAGATTAGGAGTGTTCCTATTCTCGTTTCATTCTCCATTTTTTGGAGGTTACATTATATTTTTTACATAGTTGTAGCGATGATACGAAGAAGGAAAACAAGTAGCTGACCTCAAATGCGGCACATATATGTATATCAATTGATTAATGACGATGGTGTCAATAGAATAAATCTTATTGTGTTAGAAATATATTGTATCGTAGTAAGTAATAAATCCTGATGTTCCGTCATAATAATATAACACAAGATTTTGATGCTTACTTATAAATAATTATGAGGTCACGAAATCTGTCATATAATTAGCTATTTATCCGCGGGTCCCTTCGCGTGGTACATATATTCAGGCCTTGTATATAAAATCCTTTTGGGAGATATACGACAGTGAAAACTGTATCAAAATCCTTTCAGTAGAACACAAATTAAAAGCGGAAAGACAAAAGGACCGACAAACGTTGCGTTTTATATATATATAAAGAAGTTGTATGCTGTGAATAAGTACTGGTTTATAGGTACCTTAAATAGGTACCGTATAAACTTTTCAGCACAAACGAGGAGTTTACAATTTACCACTGTGATACATAAAGGTGTTAAATAGTAAACTCCTTAACTGGTTAACTGAACGTTTAGTGATTGTTGGACAATATACTCGTATATTCGACGCAACCATTATGGAGTGTATGAGTAGGGCTGGTTCAATTGAACGAACTATTATGTGATGGACCTTAATATACATGGGTAGGTATATTGAATCCGTGCCTCCCAAAGGATAACAAAAAAAATCCTCCACTAACCTTATCCGCAGAGATCAGATGAGAGCCTGCACGAGCAAGGCGCACACGTCACTGTTGGGTCGGAGTCGCCCTCTCCAGAAGAAGGCGGATGCTGAGCAGCCCCAAGGGAGGTGTTCGTGGAAAAGGTTTCCAAAATGACGTCTGCTACATTCGCGTGAAAAGTTCACAATAGAGGCGCACAGAACTAGTGTCGAAATTTGATCGCGTGTGACTACGAGCCACCACTCGTCTGTCAGCGTTCGGCTACGAGGCACAACAAACTTGTGTCAGCGTCCGTCAGCGTTAGGCTACGAGCCACGATTTAACTCCCAACCAATGTTGGATGTATAATATTAATGGAGGCAGTTGAACTATGTTGAATGAAAATGTTTTTGACAGGGAGAGTGCACGCTGCAATTCAACAGCCGCTGGGCGCGCTCAACGGGCCACTTTACTCCTCTCTCACAGAAGACTACCTTGAAATGTAATGCCTTTCCCACTTTATCTTATTTCCGTAATATATGAACGTGTTTCGGTAGTGAATGAGATGTGCCAGAGCCCATTCCCATCCTATCCTTTTCTCCAAATCCATTCTATATCTCCAAAGGTAGGTAGCGCATCCGGGGGCGTGCCAATGTTTGTCATTTTGGACTAACGTTAGCATGTATCGCGGATGTCTATGGGCGACAGTATCCGCTTACCATCAGGAGGACTGTATGCTAGTCTGCAGCCATAGAGATAGGTTTAGTCCTACTAAGCAATAAAGCCGCGTCCTGTACAACTTGTATGTACTATTTATTTTAATAGTAAGAGAAAACAAAGGATAGTAAATATAATATATACTATCTATACTAATATAATAAAGAGGTAAAATTGTGTGTTTGTAGGTATGTTGGGGGTAATCTCTGGAACTACTAAACCGATTTCAAAAGTTATTTCACAAATAGGAAGCTACATAATCCGTGTCTAATATAGGCTATATTTTATTTTGAAATTTTGAAAAAAGAATAACTCTTTTAAACCGAAGCGAAGCGAGGGCGGGTCGCTAGTTCTGCAATATTTTACACCACAAAAGTTGAGGGTGAACCGTCGATGAGTGTCTCGTAATTTTCACGTTTATATGTTTGCCACTTTTGCACGTAATGCACACAGCGTATTATAAAAAGAACGCGATTTTCCGTCAACCCCTTTGTTCGTGAATCGTGAGAGATAATAATTCACACGTGAATTTACGTGAATGGGAACTGTGGTGGATTTTGATGCATGTATGATGTATGTAGATGCAGCTTAATTGATGCTTTTGTCAGTTGCATGAGTGCTAGGTCATTCAAAATAATATTTGGCTGATGAGAATCATAAGCAATGTGATCGGTTTTTAAGGATCTATCTTAATCTTCGTCCAATTAAGACAAAAAAAATATATACGTCTCGTATATATTTTTATATATTTTATATTTGTATATTTTTATATTTTTCACACACATTCTTTTGAAAATGTGCAAAAGGTTTTTTTGTAAGGTCCCTGTTAGGATGTTCATATTCTGTTATATATATTCGCCCTTATCGACGAAATGTTGACATTATAATAAATGTTTTATAATAAGAGACTTGTAAACTGAAAATTACTTCTATCACTAAGATTAATAATAAATATTGATATGCATATTCAAAGTTGAACCGAGTTAGGCTCAACGTGCGTTGATACTGCCATCTATAATCCACAAAGTATGTCGCTATGGCCCTCGAGGCATTCTTGTATAACTCCATGTGTCTCGCGTCAGCTACCGAGTGATGAATAACTTAGTAGAGTAGGTTTCACGATACCTGAGCAGGTTAATAATTTGCTGAATATGGAGCGGTCCCTAAATATATTTATGCGTCCAGATGGTATTTGTAAGGTCAACATTTTTAGTTCCAAAGAATCTTGTAAATATCTTATAATCTTATAATATCGACTGTTTGCCCGTAAGATCTATCACATATATCTATAATTCTGGAAAAAACCCGTACAGAAAGAATGATCTCACCAATGTGAGTCACGAATATCAGTGCTATTAATACTTATATGCAATAATTTACATTGAAACAAAAATATTTTCATTGCAGTTGACAGGGTAGCGTGTGGTGGCGAACCTTGGTAGAGGCATATATCCAGTCGTGGAGAGACATAGATTGATGGTTATGGTAACAAAACTATTAAAAAGCATAACTTATAGTATAACATTTGAAATTTTCGCGACTTTCACGCATTTTTATCTATTTAAACGGGTCTTAACGCGAATGTTTACCTTATTTATTTTACTCGACTTTCGGTTGAGTTGCACCAACCATGGTCGCGAGCTGACACGAGCTGCAAGACAACCGAAAAGTCGAGTAAAATAAATAAGGTAAACATTCGCGTTAAGACCCGTTTAAATAGATAAATATAATCACAATCACAAGTACACACAGTTGGGTGTTTATTAAATAAATTTTACATACTGATATGTTAGGCGCAGACAAAAGTTTTGCTACTGGTGACACGCAAAATGTTTTGTTTCACATAATTATTTTGTTTACTTTTGGTTACTGTCACAGAATATTTTATTGCATAGTTCACTTAATTATATGCATGCTATAAATATTGTATTTTATCATCGTACATAGTAATTAATATTACTGAAACTACCATATACTTTGATAAATTAATTCATTATTGAAAACAAAACAAAATAACTAGGTCCAGTGTATGAAATAATTGTTAGAATTTTCAGAAAGAAACATATTTATTCATAATCGCAAGACCACAAGTACCAACGTATACATAAAAGTTCAACATTGATTGTAAATTATTTTGAGTGGCTACACTGTGTGTCATGAAATTACTATTGATTTTTATACTTTCTAAATCGTTATAACACAGTGAAGGAAAATAAATTGCTTTATTAGTTCAACCCCTAGTTCAGCCTTTTGCTTTGAGCGCTGCATAATTCAAAGGCTCGCCTTCCACATTCCCTTGGGTTATGTGCCCTTGTTTGAAGTTATAAACGAACTAGGGAAACTGCAATCGTCATAATTTTTTCCTCGACCGCACAGAATGGGCGTAGTTATTTTTGTGCATAAGAGGTAAAGGGCATAAGTGCGGGTTTTTTTTTAAATTGACATATAATATTATTATTCTAAGAGTTATTATCAGTTTCCAAATTATTAGTAAATAATTATTAATTATTAGGATTATTATTAGTTTCATATAACTTTATATATGACAATACTTACTTACTTCGCTGGCTCAGCAAGTCGAAGTGGGTTTTGGTCTGCGACACCAAGTGACGCCAAAGCTTTGTGCCAGCGGGCTACTTGGAGCACCTGTAGACCCCTCTCGACAACGTCTCTTCAGCGGTACTTGGGACGTCCTACTGGTTGTCGTACTGGTTGTTAACCACTCTGTTGTTCGAAATAATAATATATTGTTATTGCACCCGCATAGCCCAAAGGTAGATAAGTGGGCGAAGATATGCTCGCCTGCTCAAGAGGGCGTTCATAAGATGTAGATCCTGCATCAGGGCAGGCTGCAATCAATTTGAGCATCTTCTTTCATTTTCCTATTAAATGAAATGTTTTATATTTTTTATCTCTTTCTTTAGTCCCTCAAGTACATTAATTACACATCATTATATATTATACTCTGAAACCGTATGTATTATACCATTTTAGAATCTACATTAATTAGGCATTTTTTAAAATAGTTGGCCACCTATAGGTTTGCGACTTTTTTTGGTAACTGAAATTCAAATTCGAATTGGTAGTCGAAATTTGCACCTTAACTTGAGACAATCCTGAATTTCCCTTCATTTAGTTTATGGATGCCAATTTTTCAAAAAATCAAAAAAAGTGCCAATATAACTATAACCGTGCCACTTTTCACTAAGATTAATTACAGTCATCCGATAGGTCATGAGCTGGCCCATCGACAGTTTCAAACTTGGCCACTATTTACTGGACATTCTGTATGTATGTGTGTGACTAATTTTTGTCTAATACAGTAGTATTTTACTTGCCCCTACCACACCGTTCCTGTCTCCTGTTTCCTGTCCAATTTAAATACAAGATACCACACCGACACACTTCTGATGTCCACAACGCTGTTAACGAGAACTCTTTTAACATAAAAGTCGATCCCACTTTGTGAGGGCTGGTCGTTTTGCCTGCAATATAAGAGGTGGCCAGATTATAGGGCCACCCTATCATCTCCCTTTCTTCGGACTTTCGATAACCCTAAAATATCCCACTTAATAATACTCAGCTCGACTTCCAGCTCCACTAAGTTTTCGTCATGAATCAGTGTCCTTGCTTATAAGCTTATAAGCAATTATATTATATTATTATAAGCTTCCTGAAATAAAAATAAATAAGTAAATATCTGTGAAAAACTCGAAAATCTCAAATGTTAAGATATCGGCTTACTGGATAAGGAAATATTTGTGTTTGGGAAACAAAGCGATTTTCCCGAAATGATTGATGTAAGTTGAATGTTGTAATTACGTGTAAACGAACCGTTTGTGTTGTGGCGTGCATTCAAATGACTAATGTCATTTTTCATTGGCTTTTAGCTTGACTGATATTGTATTTTTTTTAAAAGATTTGTCTCTTTTAATATTGTCTCAGTTTAGTTTTAAAAGATTTAAAGGATTTTATCGTTTCTTTAAAATCGTTTCATCGTTACTTATTTATTATATTTTACGGGAAACGTATGAATAAACAGGTTTATCTAAGATTTTAATAAAAGCCATCGATACAATAAATTAAAAGTCAAGATTTACATTTATTTAAAAATTGTGGATCTATTTACTCACAGAAACTGTTTTTTGATCATTGCGTAAAATTCTATATCTTATTTAACAAGTTTGAAAATCTGATTGCTAGAGAAGGATAAGAGATCTTAACGTATTTATTTATTTATCTTAATATATTTTATAGTTATTTAACACCAACCCCGTATTTACAACATAAATAGAAAAATGTTTAAATTGTAAATAGTGCTAAAATTTATATACCATCTTATGGCCACATTGCCTTGTTAAATTAATATTTACCTAATATTTAAAACTTTTAAAATCATACGGAACTCATGCATAAACATTTTGATGATTATGTCTTAGTTTTTACCACCAAAATTACTATAGTAGCCCAGTCTTTTCGCTTCCTCGAATGGAAACGTGTCTGAAACTTAAATTGCGACCAGTGTTCAACTTTCACAATGTTACAAAGTTCACTTTAGCGCTACATAATGGTCCCAGTGTTGCTGTTTAGCCTTTGAGTTTACCTGAAACTGGCGTAATTTTAAACACAATAGGCAAAAAGAAAACGTTTTTTTTATTATAAGGTTTTAATATGCTCACAATCAGAACAAAGATCGCAGTTATCAGAAGTCCTCTTAGTATGACCTGTTATGATCCTATAAAGTCCCATTGTAGATCTCAGACCTTCTCGTTTGATTGGAGGAAGTATAAAACCTTATCCCGTAATGATGATTGCGAGTTAGCGAGGCCATTATTTTTGTTGTTATTTTGACTCACCGACTTGTGGTAGTGATGTTGTGGTAGCCAGTCGGATAAAGGCTGTTTAAAAATAATTGTTTAGATAAGTAAAGCTTAACAAGTTCGGGCGTTTTTTTTTTGTCATTAATTTAAATCATATATCATTGCATTTACTTTCATATCATAATGTAACTAGCCTTTTTATCGTCCACTGTTGGATATAGACCTCCTCATGCACATTGTCTTGTGCTTGAGGGAAGTATGGGATTGGCGAGTCCACTTTTTTTGAGATGGTGTAGTTCCTCAGGTCTTTTGGTACTCAGGGATTGCCACGGCACGGCACCCTCGAGAAGAGAATTTAAAATCGATCTTTGATTTTTGTAACTCACATGCGATTATAACCCACATGCGATGCAGCTCCGGTACCTACTCGTACTAAGCGAAAAAGTTTTTATTGACACCAAAACAATGTAACCGACTACGAACAAAATGTCGAAAGCAAGTGAAGTAACAAAAGCTATGAGTGCGAGATACTTTTGAATTGCGTGCGAGTTGCAAGCCTTCAAATTCACGTGGAATAAAAGGATAGAATCGTAAAGGCTGGGATTGAGACTGCTGAATCATCGCGCGTCGAGTGGGGCGTCGCGTCGTGGGATACACTAGTGATGATGTGCAATAACGTGTGTGGTTAGTGATGGGAGATACGAGTTATCGATATTTTGAACATTTTAGTAACATTTTTTTAGTAATTATACATGTATGTTTTTTATTACTATATAAGTCCTTACTAAGTAAGTAAGACCATATCACACCATCGCCCTATGTCTCTCCACTGCTGGATATCGGCCTCTCACAAAGCTTGCCACTACACACGATCCTTGGCTCTTCTTATCCAATCATCACCGGCAAACTTATTCAAGTCATGTCAAGTCACCTGGCCGGAGGGCGTTCCACACCGCGATACCCGGTTGTGACATTTGTTCCAATAGTTCATCATTTATAACCTCTGTATTTTGTATATCCTATTGTATAAATTCGCTTACTAACCCACTATTGCATTTCACTATTTAATCATATTTTTTATTTATTAATCGGCTTTTCTTATAAGTTCTATTTATCTTCTTATCTTCTTGGCATAAATAAATAATACTCGCCGAAAACAATAGATTCTGGTTGAAAACAGCATTATATCTTAAAAATTTAAAAATTGAATATAGGAATCGACTGTATTCTGACATGATGTCAAAAAAAACTAAGCGGCCGCCCGGATCAGTTGTATCCAATATACGGAGGAGTCAATAAGGCTCAAAGTAAAACGTCACAAGTCAGCTGTGTCACGGGGCAGCTGAGGCCCCGGGATACATCAGCTGAATTTCCAGCGCTTCAATCCCCTCAACGCCGCCACACCGGTGCGCCAATTTTTGCGTCTAGTCCAGTCTGACCGCCGCACAGTGGGACAGAACCGTGCGTACCGTCTCAAAAATCTGTAACTTTTTTGTTGATTGAAGTAAATCGCTGAAATTTGGTATGTAGTGTCTCCAGAGTACATACAATCCAATAATGAATGTATCATTGTCAAATGTTTAATAAATAATATAAAATAAAATAAAACAAAATAAAAATGTATTATTTTAATATTAAACCATGGTTTGGTTAACTTATTGAATTATAATTTTACAGTTTTATGATATTAATAAACCTATTTTATGTTATTTTATATTACATATGAATCTTACATTTAAATAAATGACAAATATATAATAACCCACTCCAAAAATATGTTTTACAAATAATGTACGAAATTATTTCGATTTAAATAGCTAAGAGGTTCTTAGCTTCCTCTAACAATTTCTTGGATATAGTGACTGATGGTTTTCTGATACTTGATATATAAGGATCTGACGTAAATAGAAGACCATGAAATACGTCTTCGTTTGTTGCGGACCTAGAGCATTTTCTAGCATGATGCAATCTGAATTTTTTGTAATCTTTATTACGCGATTCTTGGGCATCCTCAGATAAATGACCAATGGGCAGAACAGCAAAATGTCTTATTATACTTTCCCCATGTATTAAGATTTTATGTACTGAAGAAGGCATATTATACCACATATATTTTGTTACGTACAGTTGTGCGGTTGCACGAGTATATTCACCAAATTTTTCTGGATTTACAGCAATACCGGATGCCATGGTTTGCAGAATAACATAGAACCTTTTAATAAGTTCCTCGTCAACCCCTGTAATTTCTGAAGCGCAGTAGTAGTTTTCAAAAAAACGCCGAGCTGTATTGCCGTCATTACTGTTTCCACTTCCTTGTCGGGGCTTATCAACGTGCAATCCCATCCGGCTTCGAAACAAACTTTGTACAAGCTTTTTCTTGTCTTCTTTACTTTTTTTATCTTCCGAAGTTCTCGCAGCCCATTTTTGAAATGAAAGGTTATATGAAATATGTAAAATTAGCTCCATGCACCTGATCCACGCGTGTAACGTAGACAAACCGTATTCGTAAGCATTTATATTATCTGGCTTTGATGCAATCTTCTCCAAATTATTCATTTCACTTGGCTTAGCCCCACACACTGTACATACAGCTCCAGAACTTGTGTCAGTAAGAACTTGTGTAACTTTTCCATCCACCATAGTTAGAAATAGATCGTGACTTATTTCAATTACCTGCGTCTCCTTGTGTATCTTTGATGTTTGCAAATTATTAATTTGACCCCGAATATCACCAACCACTGATCGGGTTTTCTCGGGCGTTTCTTTTGCAAGTTCCATCAGGATTGGTCGGCAATAACGAATAGAAGAACAAGCCGGATTTTGCCAAATTATCTCATGTGTTTCTGTGTCAGTCAGCTTTATTGGTACCAAAGACGCTATAAATAAGTTTGTATCTGAGACTAAGTCACTCTCATCTGTTAAAACTTGTTTATATTCGCTTTGCCCCGATGAACCATCACATCCCCACTTGGTAAACAATTTAAGAGATTTTCTTCTTGGGTTGTAAACATTTTCAATCTTTAAGATGCGAGCACAAGTGTGATCCAGCAAATCTTGTAGATTTACTTTAGCACTTATATCGGTTATTTGAATGCTGGATAGTGGAGGATAACACAGTTTTTTGGCGTTCGTCAGTATATTATATGATGGCAATATGTCGAAGTTTTTGTTAATCAAACTTGCTCGAAGAAATCCGTATTGTGATTTCGAAAGATCTAAATCTGCAAACATACTTAAAGCTTCATCCACCGTAAAATCTGTTCCATTGCGACTTTCATGCAATAATTTTTCCTTCATGATCCTTTTTTCATTTCTTTCACAATTCCGCATCATTGAAACAACAGTAGCTTCTTCGATTTCTCCTTCAGCCCGCAATCCTTGAACGTATGCATTATGTATATACTCGAGTCCATATTCTTGTACCAATTCCATATTCTTTCTTTTTTTCGATTTCTCTGATAGATCTTCATAAAACTTTGGTGGACGTCCACGTTTTTCAGATGTTGTAGGTGTAATATCCATCGGTGCTTCTTCGAATTGTACCTTAAATTCACCGTCTAACCACGATATATTATTACTAAAGAAACGTTCTTTAGTTCGGTTAGATTTGGTCCACCGATCGTTAAACGCTGTTATAAGCGTTTTTTGAATACGTTTCACAATTAATTCACTTTTTTCAGACGACAAATGGTGGTGTTGTTCTAAGTATTTTTGAATATCTTCTGATTTTGTTCCATGGCCAATAAAAAATTCGCATAATACTCGTCGAGGCACAACAAATTCACTCATTTTGTTTTTATTTTTAACTACTTTTTTTTTACCGAGGTTGGTGAAGACTATATTATGTTAAAGCACACTAAAGTACTGGTAAATGACAACGTAAATCAATAACTTTTATACTGAAATTTCGTGTGAAAAAATATTACTATCTAGTGTCATTATCAAGTTCCTAACCACTATCTATGAAGGTGGTTAGTAGTAGGTAGGTACTGATAATGTACACTAACAACTATAACTAGATACCACTTGCTCCCTTTTCCTTCACCGCGATAGAGAAATACATAAACTATATGAGAAACATGTAATTCACACAGTGATAACAAAACATTAACCACATCTGACCGCACGATAAAAAAAATATACTACATACTAATACATTACCCAAAACTCCCACTTTACCTAAAGATTGAGTAAATAGATAATATTGTTTAAGAAAAAAAGGTCAAAAGTGATCTAAATATCCAAAAATCGCATTAATCAGAACTAAAATAATTTTTGGAATATTTTGTATTTTCTCCCCATTAGCCATTTTTAGTTTCATTTCAAGGGGGGCAGATTCGGGCACTCAATTTTTTTTGCCCTACCTTTAACATTAGCTGCTCTATACGATGCTATCAAAATTACGACATGGGCAGACACCGCTAACTGTCAAAAGTCTATGCAAAGTTTCTAATAAGGATAGAATATTAGGTCCTGAAATAAAAATTCTTTACCTCCCCAGGTTTCACATAATGGTTCACTTAAATTATTTTTAAATAGAGTACTTCATCACCATTCTAACCATATATCACACTTACAAATTTGCTGGTAAAGTAATGCAAATATGACCATGTAAACTGGTGGAATTGTGTTCTACATAATTGACATAATTTTGAGCGTCAACTTGCAAGCCTTATTCTAATACAAAAAATGAGAAATAGTGTATTTCAACTGCTATATAATATGCATTGAACATTCAGTTAGACATATGCATTAACAAAATATTCAATATAGAACATTACGAAAAGCTATTTTTGAGACGGTACGCACGGTTCTGTCCCACTGTGCGCCGCTGTCACCAGCTAGCGATAATGCTGAGCCATATCGCTCTGGGCGGGCGCACTGCTGGGCACCATCTCTCCTAGCAACCATCCGTGAGATCCGCGAGCCGTGCCTTGTACTACGGCCACTTCTCGCTACTTACACTTACTTCCGGACAGTTTTTTATATTAAATTCTACCAATTCTGGATTAGGCTTTTTAGGGTAATATACCGCTATTGGAATAACTGACCTCTTTCTTTCCTTTTCAGTAGTTTTGTGTGCGTGACACGACACGGTGGCATATCGTTTCCATATCGGTGGCATTTAGTTGTTAATAGTTTTTGGTGAATGTCTTTGGTTAAGTACAAGTTGGTTAAGTCAAAACTCCGATCATTTCTTTGATATTATTTTATATTAAGTCCTAGTAATGTTACATTTATATTTTACAATTTAACTAATTTTACGATACACGTCGATAAATAATCGTGGCTGTTTACTGCACATCTCTATGGTCACACCATAAGAACTAGTGCCTAATCTTGAGCGGAATCTCAAAAGGGGACTGAAAGCACCAGTGTCTCGTCTGATGAAAAAGCAGCTCGTGTCGCCGAGCCCTTTAATATTCACCCTTCTCTTTGTTTCTGGCGATTGACGAAAATCGTCCGCGAGGAGTGGCAAGGATCCCCGGGCGAACATTGGCACTACGTCAACACGTTGCGAAGTACCTGTAGATGACGTACATTAGGCTTTGCGTTTTTATTCTATTATTGTCTTTGAACAATGAACAAGGTATTATATTATTATCGACAACGTACAAACGCGTTTAGATTGTAACAGATGGCGTTCTCTTATAACTCTTAATTTAAATGGGTCAGTTGTTAGTGCAAATATCTTAAAAATATTTCTAGAATATTCTATCTGATTTGTCGTGCTGTGCCGGCCGACTTTGTAATAGCATCTCCACATCTCTTAACGTGGGTGTCGTTTTAAGGCCAAAGATTCCTTATGCCATCAGTGGATATTCAAAGAGCTGATTACGGTTACGACACTTTCCAATATACTGTGAATACCATTTACCATGTGAATTGGCCCTTTGATAGCAATTTTTGTAAATAGTAAGATTATGTCAAAATATACCGAGTAATAGATTGATAGAAACGTTGCAATGAATAAACAAAACAACTGGATTGTCTGAAATCGATGTGTCTCTCGGTTAAAAAACTATCGACAGAGCTGTTTTTGTGACAAAAACAAGATGTGATCGCCTAGTAACAAAGCAATCTCAAACTCAATCAAAGTTGCATCGTAGACAAAGCAATTTTGTTTCACAACAGATACGAGTATGTAACTTCAGTTTTAGTTTTATGGCTTTAAGGTTTGAATTTTGTTGCATCAAACTTGTTGTAGGCCTCTTTCAACACTTTATCTTCGGTTTTTCACATCCAGTCACCACCAGAGAACCACCAGAGCTGGTCTGAGGGCGTCCCACGCTGAGCTTCTCGGTACGTTCGTCTCCATTGATGGACTCATATACCCTTTCGGTTGTCGGTCCTGCGAGAAATATGATCGGTGTATAACAGAGTAAATTGTTAATTTTAGTGTATAACAGACTAGTTAATTTCATTGTTAATTTTTAAACCGGCTTTTCCCCTCAGCTTCGTCCACTTAGAAACTCATTTCCGTCAAAAATTAATCACGTTAACAAAACGAATTATATTTTTACTGGTAATTACTGAGATAATTTTAATAAAAAGTACCCCTTAAACCTTTCTAAATAAAAGGCCCTCATAACAGTAAAAACAGCATTAAAATATGTTAAGGATCTTTTGTGTTTATTGCAAACATAAAAACATACGACTGTATTTCTGTAGTGATGTAGTTAGTAGTAGCTAACTGCATCACTACTAAATTATTTGTGTTGAACATAATATGAACTGAATGTACACGTAAAGCAGAAAGTACATAATAATAAAGGCGGAAGGTAGAATTTATGAAGGAGCTATTGAGGTAGGTATGCCACGTGTTTCAAATGTGTTTACCCTGATGTAGTCGTTACAAAGTTTCCTATGCAAATGGACTAGAGATGACATAGTTCATTTGTTTCTCCTACAATAAATGTCATAACATGATACTAGTATGCCAGTTAAATATTGAAAAAATCTTATATTTTTCTAGACTAGAGAGTACATATTTTTTATTATTTAATCTGTATGGTAAATTAGAAAGTTAATAATACAATGACACAATTCGAAGTGTTTTAAGAAAATTATTCAGAAACTTATAAAGTAAGCACACGAAATTCTCGTAGTAAATTCGTAGCACTGCTACGAACATTGATACTACGACGTGAACGAATACACTATCAACAACTACACAATGTATAAGCTACGAGTATAAGCGATTGCTACGAGCTACGACGACGTAGACTTCAATAGCTCTTAATTTCAAGTCCATGCAGTCCATACACGACTCTAGGCGATGGCACACAAAAGCACTTGCTATCGCGGTCTATGTGCTGGCTGCAACGACCTAGCCTACAAAAGCACTTGATTTAGCAAAGAGCGGAGTAATTCTATCAACGATTCAATTGCAGACGGCCCGGGGCCATTGCAATGCAAACATAATGCGGTCTAAACTCGATTAAAGTTCAAGATGGAACTTTCAACTTCAATATGAGCTTTTATACTTCATTATCGAATATCCAGTTGAATACTTGTAAGTAATTTCCGATAGTTCTGTCATTTATTTATGGGGTAGTAAAGCATTTAATTATTGAAATTAAGTAATTGGTTTATTCGTTTTATTTTCAAAAAAAGAAAAGAATCGTGTTATTATAACTTTATAACTGAAATTTCATACATAAACACTATTTTCTGTATGTCACCGTCGTCATCGTCACCAGCCCTTTTATCATTACATTGCTGGGCATAGATCCCCTCATGCACAAGACAATGTATGGCCTTAAAACGCCATGCTGGCCATGCGGCTTGACCAGTCCACTCTTTTGAGGCGGTGTAATTCCTGAAGACTATTATAGGGTTTCTATATGTTAAGTAAATAATTATAAATTATAACATAAGTGGTCGTTTACGGTTCATTCCTGTGGACTTACCCTTCTCTTGATGTTTTTGCAAATACTGTTCAGTTATATGTTGTTATAATATGTATTGTATTGTTGTATTCTAATGAATGTATTGTTTGCGCTATCTGGTGAACCAAATGCAAGTTATGTTAAATTCAGTTCAGGGTTTCGACGTATTAAAGTACTGTGGCGCCATCTAACAGAAAATTTGTTTGTGAAAATACTGACTGCGACATCTACCGGAGGGTATTTCATTTATTGAGAACCAAAGAATTCTTGGAATAAAGTTAGTTTGTAAGATTTTGCTTAGATGTCATTTAAACCAGGATTTCAGTAGCTTGCTAGAATAACTTGAAATCCTGCACAACCTATCACAGTTACCTAAAATGCTGATACAACGTCTTTGTTTTCAATTATTTTCTTTTGTATTAGTGGCCCTGTTTTGCTAAGGCTATCAATGTCCAATAACGGATTGAAAAAACAGGATTAAGCCTAAAAACAGAACTTAAGCAATGAATTAAGGAACGGCCCGAGAGAGTTATTATCAATTGTATATTACTTGTATTATGTATTGTTTAATTCATATTTCTATATGTTCATCTTATAGACGTTATCATAACCTATTATGCACGGTTCATTGAAGTAACTGTTTTGATATAACTGTGTCGTGTTTTGTTTATAGATGTATCTATTAGACCCGATCTCATCGAGATGTTGGGTAGCAAATGTAGCACGCAGGACGTGTATTTAATATTGAACTTTATCTTCAAGATCCATGTAAATTTGGCAGAAAAATAGTCAATTTATCTATTGGCAAGTAGATATTGTCGTGTACGGGCAACTGCCACACATGTCAGAATTGCCGAAGATTAGCATATTTGCAAATCCGCTGCCTACCTTTGGAGATTTAGGAGTCTAGAAAGGATTAGATAGGATAGGAATGCGTAGAACGAGTCAAGGGGTGTTGTTGATACTATTTATTGCATGTATTGAATGGGTCAGTGTGTAGATATATCGTACATTAATTAGATTTTTGAATTCAAATTATTTCATTTGTGGAAAGTAGGTAATAGTCTATCATGTCGGGCCTTTAGAGCAGTGCTCCGCAGCTTGTGTGTCGCGGCACACTGGTGTGCCGTAAGATGATGCTAAGTGTGCCGCAATGTAACTTGAATCACCCAGCAGGTAGGTGTAACTATGGATACGAGCGTGGCAAATCTACTTCATTATTTAGTGATTTTATATTTTTAATTATAATTTAAGCTCAGGTGTGCCGCTGAATTTTGAAAAGAATATAAGTATGTTGCAAGTGTAAAAAGGTTGCATAGCACTGCTTAAGAAGCAGACAAATAAGAATAATAATAAATTTATTTATTCAGACAACACAGTTTCATACAAATCTTAGTAGGAAACTTAAAAACTATGTTAATACTTTTAACTAATTATTCAGTGGATTTAGTCATTTTAATTAGTCATCATACTACCCCAGGAGGTCTTTCCATTAAGCTACAATACGGGGTTCTTCAAGAGAGCTGTGAATAAGATTTTATAAGATAAGAAGATTTACTCTGTCTGAATAAGATTTATTCTGATTAACATAAGTTTAAATCCTGTTTACTTTTTTATAGCAAGATGGCAGCAGAAGAGCATACAGTCTACTTGGTGGTGGTAAGTGGATAATGTCGCTTGTAGCCATCCGCGGTACGTGCCAACTTGTACATCTTTAATCATTTTAATCTTTGATTGAAATTCTTCCTCGAGTCAATCTGTTGAGAAAATGATAAGTGATTCTAAGAAGTAATTAAATTTACAAAGCTTTTATACCTGAGTAAGGAGGATTTCGACGCCAAGTACAGTTCAGTGTTCAAAATTAATTACAGCGAACAAACAATAGGGATCTATATACAAACAGCGTTTTACACGTGCCACTTCAAAAAGGCATAATTATGGAAGGTTAAAGAAAAAATATTCATTGTCTCTCTCTTGCAATAATACAGCGCTGTTAAATGAGGGCCGAAAATTACTTAAGCAATTATTTTACGGGTCGAATGATTCATTTAGCAAAAGGTACGACACACAATATAGACGAGGAACAGTATGGACTCCATAGAAATTCTCGAAACGTGTCAGGCACGTTCAAGATACAAGTTCAAAGTTTAACGTTCAAGTTAAAGTGTAGTAGAAATTGTTAACCATTTTATAAATTTATTAGCGATCCGCCCTCGCTTCGCTTCGGTTTATATGAGTTTTTTTTCTAACATACGGAAGTACGAATCTGCGAGGTTCTAATATTTAGTTCGGCAAGTCGCTGCTAGCGCTCGGGCCTAGATTCTCTAGCATGCGCTTGCGATGCGTACTCTCTCAGACTTGAAAGACGGTTTACATTCTCAGTGGAAGATTCTTCGATACGACGTCTTTTGGCCTTTCTCGCCTCGGATGTCTGTTGAGAAAGTTGTGACTTTCTTCTAGGCATATTTTAGATTAAAAGGTATGAATTTAAAATACTATTTATTTATTAAATACCGCGCGAGTGAACCGCTTGAATAGAATATAAGGTAGGTAGAAAGTTTTAAATGTTATGAATTAAAAATGGTAGGTATTTAGATACCGCGCGAGTAAGCCGAGCTCATACAATTTCGTTGACATGCATTGCGTAGGGAGATGACCGCGCGAGTGAGCCGCGCGGGTCATCACTTCTTATAGACCAATAGCGACCCGCCCTCGCTTCGCTTCGGTATATGAGTATTTATTTTTCAATTTTTTTTTTCAAAATTTCAGAATATAATATAGCCTATATTGGACACGGATAATGTAGTTTCCTATTTGTGAAAGAATTTTTGAAATCAGTTCATTAATTCCAGAGATTACCCCCAACATACAAACAAACACCCAATTTTACCTCTTTATTATATTAGTATAGATTAACAAAAAACTGCATTACCTTTTTATTTATTAAATATAACCAAATTTTTGACAAATTAATTAGTTTGACTTTGTCGTCGTTCATGTATTTATCTTGCAGTTTGATAGGCCTATAGTCGGATTTTTCCGTTTAGTCCTCTACAGTCACAACTGTATGTTCTGATAGGGAATTTTATAAATATAATTATATGTAATGCTAATAAGAAACACACGGTTATCAACCAAAGAGTAGTGGTAGTGAGTTTGTACCACTGTACATTATCTGTACACTGTACATTGTACGTTATCAGCCGATAACGTCCCATTGCAGGGCACAGTCCTTCCTTTATAAATCACTAAGGCGGTTTCAGGCCATAATCCACCACGAAGGCTCAGTGCCGATTGATGGATAGACATACTCTCGATTTTTTTATTTCTTGCGCAAGCGGGGTTTCCCACGATATTACTCCTATTCCTCCGCCGAGCTGGGGACATTTTTATTACCGTACTTAAGTAGAAACTCAGTGGCATAGGCCGAGTATTTGAACTTAAGATTCATGTTTACAAATAAATAAAAATAAAATAAAATCACACGACAGTGAGTTGAGTATAGGGTAGGCTAGGCTACTCCCCGGGTTATCACCGCTCTCTGCATAGGTGGTGGTTATTATTAATAGAAGTGATAAGTTGCACTACTATTTTTCTTCACTGTGGTCTACTAAAGGATCCGAGACAAAGAAAAATATATAAAAAAACATTGAGGCCATTCACAAAGAGCCTCTTAACGCCTGTTGGAGTTCAAGGAAGGCCATGGAAATACGGTTTCTTCCTATTAAATATAATTTTTCTCTTTGTAACTCGCAATTTTATTCCTCTGTCGAGTATCGTAGATGTTTCCTACTTTTTCGTCGTTTCTTGTAAAGTCGTTCGTTAAGAAAGTAGTCATGAGAAACTTAATGATCGTTTGTTATTATAATTTTGTACTCTGAAAATATTTTAGCACTTTGAGTAGGTATTAACAGAAATTTTAATGGTAATAAAAATAATATTTATATAAATGATTGCAAAAAAACGTTATTTAGCAATTATAAAAAGATGTCCAATAAAAATGTCACCTATATTGTTTGCGTTTTTGTAACAGGTTTTTTGTAATAAAAAGAAGCCTAATGATAAACGCCATAGATAATGGTGTATATTAATGTAATGTGTGTATTAATGTAATGTAATGTGTGTATTAATGTAATGGAATGTGTATATTAATGTAATGTAATGTGTATATTAATGTAATGTAATGTGTGTATTAATGTAATGTAATGTGTGTATTAATGTAATGTGTATATTAATGTAATGTAATATGTATATTAATGTAATGTAATATGTATATTAATGTAATGTAATGTGTATATTAATGTAATGTAATGTGTATATTAATGTAATGCATATGTAACGTAATGGTGTAGATAATATAATGGGACTATACGTATGTCACAGCGTATATATATATCACTATTGATTGTGAGTATGAAGATGGTGTCTCCCTATCAATACATTTTTTGATTTTTTGTCACATTGACGATATGCAGAGGGAAACCTGCATGAACGATAATGAAAATGTTTCCACATTTTCATTGATGGAATGAAATGTTTCCACATTTTCATTAACTGTCAAGACCGTTCTAATTTCCAATTTCCGATTTCCAATAAATGCTTTTTCCAATACAGACCAAGGTTTGTATTGGAAATAGCACAAGTCTCGCTGTAACGAGGGCTCTAGTTCAATAGTGTGATGGGGACATTTCAAACTCATTTAGCTACTGTTATTAGCAGTTATACTGTGACTACGTACTCCCGAATTGATTGGACAAACAAACTGCAACTCGAGCAATGCATTCAGTAAACGTTCTTAATTGGCATCTGACTGAAGATCGGTTTGAACAGCAAGTTAGCTGGCTTGCAAATGGATCTGAATTCCGTTAGGTTATGTATGTTAGGTACCCTTGATATACATTATTGTTTATAAAGCTTTGTTCAACCAAGCGCACGCAAGACTCAATTATTCTTTTGTGTTTTAATACAAGTTATGATTATATAATAACTTGCTTCTAACGTTCATATTCGTTGTTATAACATAAGGTTCAGGTTAACACTACAACTCTGTATTTAATCAATTATTCTATTATGCTAAAATTAATTCGATATATTAGCAAATAAATCAAAAATACTAATGTTTCAAGGGTACCAACCGTCAATTAGTGAGATTAATGAGTACCTTGGGGTTATTACCCCCTTATCTCAGAAACAATCTGGGAAGACAGTGAAGATGTAGGCATCCTCCGACGAGTGGTCTGACCCTCGCACCGTCGTTAGTCGAAACTTGTGTATTACTCGTATCTTGATAAGAATATCGTACTGGCAAACATGATATACAGCTCCATAATAGGATGTAAGTATTTGTTCATTTATATACAACTGTGATAGAATTATCTCAACATTTGTGTGTTGGAGTTATTTGTAATTAATGATCTATAATTAATCAACACATTGAATAAAAAATGGATATTGATCTACGGATCTAGCAGTAATTTACTGTCTCGTTATTGTGTCTCTTAATAATTATAATAATTCTTTTATAATTCTGTTTATAAAAGACAAACTGAAAAGTTAATAACTGAAAAGACAGCTAATAATTCTGTTTAATAATTTTTTACTGAAGAATTTTTTTTTTATAGAAAGCCAGACGAGCACTCAGTCTACGTGGTGGTAAAAGAATACTGCCGCACATGGACATGCGCGATACATCAGTCCAGTATCACGCCCAAATATCTTAGCATTTCTATTAGAAATCTGGGCCATACCAAGTTATTAGATACCGAGATCTTTTCAGTCAATCAATAATTCTTGTAACACTTTTTTCTAAATACTAAAATAATATTATATACTAAATAACATTAATACTTACTAAATTATAAAAAATACTAAATTTCACCTTACTAAAGAAACTTTTTCGGGAATTTTATTCTCCTTACTGTTTAATAATTGTATGAACTTTGAGCCATATTTTTAAATAATTACAATACAATACGTTTGGACAAAGATACATTGGCGGTAATATCACCTACTAGGAGCGTTTCTCTGCCCCGCCTCGTGGGCATACAAATATACACAAACAATACATATACAAACATACAAGCAAATAAAAAGATAACTATTAATGGATTTATTTTTGGACTTAAATTATAAAGAAACAGAAAGACTACTAGAAGTGACTAAATCTATAAAAATCATAAATTTCAAACCCATATACACGCACAAACCATGTGCACTTTTATATATTATTATAATTTTAATCAGTACACAAATAATTGTTTAAGACAACTGTTATTTAAATATATAATTTTATTACTCTGCGAAGAAGACATTGACTCTCGAAGCACAAGTTATACCTAGTTTGAGAGCCAGTTACAATTACAATTTCACAAAAAATAAAAATGTAGACTATTGTTCATTTTAATGCTCACCTTATGTTGTAATGTGACAATAAAGCCTTTAATTTTTTTTAATTTTTATTTGAATAAAAGAATGCAAATCTGTAAAGCACTGAATTCATTTCATAAAAATAAATAGTCTTGTAAAACTGGAACGTTAATAGTTTTTTATTACCGACGACTCACTATGGAAAATGATAGAACAAGCTCAGATCATAAATGCCCTTTACAAAAATATTAATTGAGACACTTTATCATTTTTATTGAATAGTTAAAATGTCTAAAGATGAATGTGACGACTCAACCGATTCAACGCTATCAACGCAAAGACTTTTTAATACTAGCTTAAAAAGAAGACTACTGGAAAGGGGCCGTTCAAGTATTACGTAAGCAGAATTTTAGTCATTTTTAACCCCCCCACCTGTCAGCGAAAGTAAGCAAAGCTCTAACCCCCTCCCGATGCTAACGTAATCATTGGTATAATTTTTACAAAATCTCTTCAAGTTTCTCATTTAATCAGAATCTATTAAATTTTGCCAAAAAAATACGAAAGTAAATAAATAAATATTACTGACGTAATCGCCATTCAGACCCCCCCGTCCCCCAAGTCATCAAAGATAAGCAAAGCAAAGACCCCCCCCACCCCCTTTGGTGCTTACGTAATACTTGAACGGCCCCAAAGCAAGGGAGGCCTTGCACGTCTTATGAAGACTTAGCAAAATCAAAAGAAAGATCAATGAAAGAATCAAAAGAAGAAGAATTAGAAGAGGCGTAAAAGTACTGTAGTAACTGGAGTAGATTAATGGGTAATTAAACGGCTTTATATAATTATTCAGGCTTTATCATCGGATATTACGATAGATTCTCAAAAGTTGGAAACGGCAAGGATCTACATCAATAATGACAATTGGTATTATATGCCATCTTTAATTAATCTTAAATACTTATTCACGGAGATAGTATTATAAACCACTTTGCAGTGTTACCCATAGGACAACTATCAGAAGATTCGCAGGAATCGCGTAACCAGGATTATAAAAAAAATACATCATGCAAGAAAATGTTCCAGATCTGCGACAAACCGGGGTATATTTCACACTCTACTTTACTCATCAGATCCATACATAACGAGTATTTCAAATCCATATGTATCTTTTGAAACCGCATCAATTAATTACTGTTCCCGAAACTATCCAATTTAACATAAGCATAATTTCATTGATTATGTATTATAGATTTTTTAATTATGTTTTAATTTATGAATGTAAGATTTATATTTTATTACCTTAATTACAATACGTTTGTTAAAATTAAATTATGAGCTAGAATCTACTGTAGGAAGTAGCTAGCATAGGTAAACATTGTTAGGTAATTGAAAAAATGTATGTACATTCAACTAATATAAATAAATAAACTTATACATACAGGGTGTGTCGTAAATAGTGGTCCAACGTTAAGGGGTCGATACACCATATATTCAGCTATCACATACCAGAATTTGAACATTTTTTTTCCACGGGTTTCTGTTTTATTCATTATTATTATTATTTTGAAAAATCGATACCTTGAGTTACTAATTTGGCTGTTATTTCAACAAATAACATTATTTTTTTATTTTGTTTCTTGTTTATTATTGATAATAAGATGTGCTATCACATACAATACTTTTATTGATGGAAACTTAAAGACATTAAAGAAAAAATGGTTTTACCGATATTGCCATGTGATCCCGTACGTCGCAGGCGCTTCTAGTTTTTGTGTATATCTCCGCCATTGAATTGCTTCTTTTACTTCCTGGACTCGGATTTGCTTCTGTTTGGACTTGTTGGTTTTTGTGATCCCTACGACATCGGCTACGCTATTTGGACTTTGATTTGCTCATCGATTTCGACAAACGTGCAGTGCAGCTGAATATATGGTGTATCGACCCCTTAACGTTGGACCACTATTTACGACACACCCTGTATATGGAATATACATGAATACATGAATATAACATTTATTTTGTATTCATCTTTTTATGTGACATACAATTCAACTTAAAAATGCGAATAGTTATTATATATATATATATATATATATATATTTATTTCTCGAACACTAATTACAGAGCAAGAATGAGTTTATACTAGTTTCATCCCTTATATATTGTATTATGTTTATGCAAAATTGTAAAATATATATATAAAATCAAAAAAGTTGTAGATTTATTACCAGAGACTGACACTTATTTTTCATAGTGCGATGGTGAAACTATTTCATTATACGACCTTTGAAGTCAACAGACGTAAAAAAGGTTAATTTATAATATATGTAGGTGGCTACATTTGAGGCCGGTGTTTGAAAGAAGCCAATTACTTAATTAGGTATTTTTAATATCGTTACGAAACCGGATTTATCCCGAAAATCACTAATGTGAATATTTTCATGTATATAACTTATTATTATTAAAGTTACTTGACTGATATTGATTGAAAACATGCAAATGTTTTCAGAATAAATAAGCCGTATAAAAAGTACCCTAAATGTTAACCAGGTACCTACATAAGTTATAACTATGTCAATATTAATTAGTACAATCCGTTCCCACTGGACGGATGTTTTTGT
This sequence comes from Sesia bembeciformis, assembly GCA_943735995.1. Classification (NCBI taxonomy): domain Eukaryota; kingdom Metazoa; phylum Arthropoda; class Insecta; order Lepidoptera; family Sesiidae; genus Sesia; species Sesia bembeciformis. The sequence goes on from OX031034.1 coordinate 6,725,664, forward strand.
GTAACGCGCGTTCAGACAGACAAAAACTGAAAAACTGTTTTGTTTTGCACTGTATCACGAAATCGATTTTTTTTTCAAAAAATATCTGCTTTGTTACGATTTTGTTACTTGTGTAGATATAGATAAATAATAACTTTAATTTTAATTAGTATTAGTAATTCATTTTAATTAGGTATATAATAACACGTGTTTAACATCAACGTTTTCATTATAAACATATTTAAAATATTTCAAATTAATGTTTGCATTAACGTGCTGAATGACCGCATAAATTATACGTTTGTGTGCCAATGGCGATATTATTGTGCTCTGCAGGCACGTGTTTTCCCGCTAAAAATCAAAATGACGTAGAAAATTTACCGCCATTTCACATAGTCGATTCTTTGGCACGCACGCCGTCGTGCAGATACATGTTGCAGGAATATTATGAAACCCAATTGCAATAATCTTAGCAAAAATATACGTATTAAGATATATGTATTAAAATAACACAATTTGAAAAAATAAACAAATTTCGAGATCATTATAAAGTGAAATTCGTTTGTTTGTATTAATATGTAAAAAGTAATGAAATGAGCAGCAAAAAATACTGAATGAGAAGCAAATTGATGGCATCAAATTCAAAGGTGGCTTAGGTTTAGGTTTTCTGGTGACTATGAAGAAAAAGGAGAACATAATTTAAAATTCTTTGCTTCAGTTATTAAAAAAATTGCTTGTTTTGTTTATTATGAGTTGTCGGTCATTTAGTATATATGCTGCTTGTCTAAAAGTTAATGACATTTGCTGTTAATGGCGTGTTGTAAAAACAATTTTTTTTAGAATGTCAGCGTTCAGCTCACGTCATACAACTTTGCACATTTATTCCATCTTAATAATATCCTAAGCCACTCCAGTTATATTGTAATTAACTTAAAACTTTTCATATAAAACATTAAACCCTTTAAAACAATTTCTTACATTTGATGTTTCTAGGAATTTCTAGGAATCTTCCAATTTTAGAACTAGGACTACGTAATCTGTGTTAAAAAAGTCTGGGTTTCTACAACATTTCTACGACATAAACATGTTTTGTTTCTCCGTTTTGATCGAGTCAGCTTTGTTCCAAAAGCCATCAAGGCGCCCAATCAAGTAAGAAATTGATAATCCCCGGACCCAGCCCCGGTCCCTTTACAGGAAGCTGTTACCAAAGATAAGCTTAAGGATGTGATGAAAATGTTACTCGGAGCAGAAAATTCAAGAGAAAAATAGGTTATTAACGTTTAGTGAGATAAAGAGAATGTATTGTGTACAAGTAAGTGAATTTATCTTTCCTTTGAGTTAACTTTCGCTTCGTTGGTCAGTACTTGACGTATGAGTCGATTATGTCAGATATTTTATGATGTTTTCAGTACAGAGTAGTAAATATATAGATGTGTCAAAAGTCGTTTATATAAATAAACTGGTCATACTCTGTTATACTAACACTGCATATCTCCTGTACATCACCTCGTCTTAAACCTTCCCTTTCATTTTCGGATAGGTATGGATAGATGCAGCAGTCTATTGCCTTAGAATTAAGAGGCCTCGTTTTGACATGCCCAAACCGGCGTAGCATGTTTTCCTATAGCCTATCTGAACCTAAACTTCTTATTAAACTACTTAATTCTATTAAGTAATGTCTATGTACCATAGATAATATATAACCTTCAAGTTTTAAAATGTAAACAAGCAATGTTTTATGGGTCTCCTCACTTTTCACTCTAGGTAATTCGTTTTAAACTTGAATAACTTAGATAGAACAATATTTATTCGAATATTGTTCGAAGTTTCTGTGTTTGTGTTAATAGCTCAACAAAGCGGCCCTGTATGTTTGTCCATGTTAACAAGTACACTGTGTATTGTATGTAAGGTCTCCCTCTCAGTTTACGTGGCGGCCGGCGCATAGTTTCGCCGTGTCGTAAAGTGGGCACTACACGTGGTAAGGGTTAGGTTGAATGACTGCGCAATAAACAATAGGTGATTATTACACGTCCTTTTGACTATGACTCACAATCATAGTCGTATTGTTTACGACTATGGTTATGTGGGTATTGTTTTTTTGGATTGGAGCCAGACGACGTTAAATCTACCGCCGCGCCGCCGGGTTGATAAAGTTGTATAAGATCTACCTATACCTATGTGTTTCCATGAGTTGATTGTGTGAGATTGCGAAGAACATATAAAATGTTGCGGGACAAACCTCAGTTATATCAACGAATATAATAAATGTTAAACTCATTGAAATATACGAACCAATTACGAACTGAAATAAGTACGTAATCAATTGGTCAATGCAATACACGTTTGATACACATATATTCCAGACTGAAATGTGATATTTAAAGTTAATTTCTGAAGGACTCTAAATATTCACTACAAGCTTACTTTAAATCAATTGTTACAAAGATTCAAATTGAAAGGAAAGTACCTACCAATATCAATTTTCTGATAGGTACGCCTGTGTTTGTCACTAAACAAATGGCACCTTTATAGAATCTGGCTAGGCGCCAAGCGACGTTGGCTTCCTAAGTGCCTCGCACTCTTGTCATAGTATAATGCTGACTCGGCTAAATTTTGATATAACGTGTTCAAGTAACGATTCGATATCTTTGAGCTTTGAACTTTCTACTTTAGATCTATTTCTTCCCTTCTAAATGGAATGATAAAATAAGTCTTCTATCAGGGAATCAAATATTGTGTAAAATGTTCAGCAGCAAGGCTCAAAATGGCCTAAACATTCAAGGAAATTCCTCAAGAGACAACTTTAACAAAATACAACCTAGGAATCTGACCTACTGGTAACAACAACTGTAACGTCTGTAATGAGAAGGAAGATTTCATGATGCGATGTGACCAATTTTACTTTGGGAAATAATCACCTGATCGGCTTCAACGACTGTCGGATATTTTGAAGTGTTTGTATATCATTTTTCGAGAGCGGTAATTAATAGGGTCGGGGGAACACTTAGAGAGTCGAAGTGATTGGAATCTCTTATGACTAACTCTGGTATATACAATTACTACAATCGCTTTTAAATAAATATAATCAATGTATTATGTATGTATAATAATAACGTCAAAGATAGCGAAAAGAAAAGTAAAGTCCATGGAACACATTGATAAAGGAATACATAAACGAAGAAGCAAACGAATATTTTATTTTATAATATTAGTATACATACTGAAATAGAATTTCACCAATGCATACAATTTTATTTAAAATGAATCCAATCACACAGTAATTATGAAAAGTGTTAGTAGCTACTTAAATATTCTCATAATAGTATTATAAGTATTTCAAATAAATACATTAAGTTTGTGTTCGTCTCAGTTTAACTCAAGTAATTGCATATGTTAACTGAAGTTTCGATGTAATAAATGTAGGATTAAAAGTTTGCATAAACTAAATAACACAAAGTAACTTGTTTCTGAACGAAGGTATGTGTGAGCAAGAAGAGAGGGAGGGAGAAAAAACAGAGTAGTGGTCTGCTAGGTGGTCAGAGTAGTGGTTGCTTAAAACTGTTTTAAATTGTTAAAAATTGTTTTGAAGAAAATATAAGTGGTGATAATTGTCCCCCTCGTTTCATTTTCTTTTCTCCAAAGTATTCAAACCTACATAAATAACAAAGCAATATTGTGTTACGTTAACGATGTAGTCGTAATTACATAGATAATTTTTAATTGCGTCTGGATAGACAGGTTCAAAATAATTTACGAAAATATACCTACTAAAATTACAAATTCAAATAGGCAAATTCCTAACCTTGCAGCCTTAAATAAATCTGTTAAGGATCACTGCAGAGCACAGTTATTAGGGGAAGATCTTAAAACGAATCACTGGCTAATGCATGTTGGCGAGTTCAATTTTTTGGTTTTATATAAGTCCCACAGTAGCATCAGCTGCCCTAGCAAGACAAAGTGTTGAATTATCACCACCCGCTATTCGGCTTTTTGTCTAATGTTGTAGGAAATGATTACTGATGATGATTAATGATTCAACGCTTGAATGTCATTAGCGCTTGCTTACTAAGCAGTTATGTGCGGCTACAGCAGAGGATTTAATAAAAAATCAATTTTTGATTTTATTTATTAAACTAAGATTACAATTTATAATATTACTAACTAAAATGCTACTCTAAAATATACGTCTTGACCGATGCTAGGTCTAAAACGAAGTATCTCTACATTTGATAATACAAACTAAAATACTAATCTAAATTACCCGTCTTGACCGATGCTAGGTCTAAGACAAAGTGTCTACATTATAAAATACTACAAACTAAAATACTAACTAACTAATCTAAAAATACACGTCTTGACCGATGCTAGGTCTAAGACGAAGTGCCTTGAAATCCGAGCCATTCGGAGCTGCTGGCGGGAATTACGTCATTGCAAACAGTGCCGTCATTGTTCGATTATTGAGAGCGCTGTTTATCCATAAATCTTTGTAAGTTTATATAAACAAATAAAGCATGTAGCACGGTGTCAAGTGTCGTTCACAGGGCTGTTATTGTTCTGAGGGCGATTACATAACACCTCCCCCCGAAGATCAGCGGCTATTGAAGACCTTTGTCGAGAAAGATGCTGAGGGTTGATTCTCGTCAGGCTGGAATTTAGGCGTAGGTTTCTTCAAGATTTTGTTCCTCTTCTTTCCAATCTTTCAGATCGTTCAGACGAGTACACATGCACTGAGTATGGTCACGTACAATAGGATCGTGGTATGATAAGTATGTGTAGTTTGTACTAGTCTCGAGTTCGATCGGCGACTGTATTGTAATTCTTGTATTGGTTGTATGCAAGTGGTCCAGATTGACGGAATTGAGTTTCCATGGTGGATGGGATGATTTGGCAACGACTTCTTCCAAAGCTGGCTTCTCGAGTGTAACGTAGGATGGCTTGTAGATTCCGCTCCTCTGTTGCGTAACGATGAATTGCTGGATACAATCTTGGGATGACTGGGTCCGGAAGCTATGTGTTTCTTCGCAGAGGTATCCTTTGCTGTTCTTCGGACATTCTGCCTCTATGAACTTGAAATCTTTCCCGTGAATAGCAAGGAAGGGAAAGGGTGGTATAAGGATTTCGTGGTTTCTATTTGATGTTATGTTATGTATTTATAAATATATTTTAGAGAGAACCACGGGGACTATATACTATGACCATTACATTATTAACGTAATGTGATCCTAACTTAATTATATCATAGTACTCCCTAACATCAATAATACCTTATACCTTATCCGTACCGTAATAACTTGATAGTGTGGTAACATGATTAAAATTATGATGAAATTAATATGTGAGCATAAAAAACTAATTGATAATTTAAAAATTAAAATTATATTTGATGTATCTTATAATTAAGTTTTATATATTTTTCTCTGCATTATTATTGTTATTAAAATAAAACCATTAATATAACGTTGAACATATTTATAATTAATTATCTGTTAATTATAAAAAACGTAAACGGTCAATAAATAGCGTCAGAAGTTGACTAAAGCTGATATATCGCGATTATAAAGAAGCACTTGAAAATGAACAGCGTCTTATTGAGAAAAGTTTACCAAGGGACCAAAACGAAAATGAAAACAATATAAATGATGGAGTAAATGTAACAGTATACGATTTGCAAGTTGCTATGCAGGTGCCAAACGGTCAAGTTTCATTATTTTATTACAAATCAAGAATTAACTGCTTTATTTTTACCATAAGTGACTTGAAGGCAAAGGATGTAATAAGCTATTTTTGGGATAAAACGGAAGGAAAACAGAGTGCTGCAGAAATAGGTTCATGCATACCTACCTGACTACATATATGCCTTATTCTAAAAACATGTAGACAAGGAAATTGACTTAATTTTCTATTCAGATAATTATTGGCAAATAAAAACGTTATTCTAACATCTTACGCTGATCCTATTTTTAAAATGTGCTTGGTGATAGATATTTCACAATAATTTTAAGTACTTAGGTACTTTTAAGATTATATATTCACATTATTGGTATTTAAGATTTTATAGTATTTAATACCTGTGATCTCAACTTTAAGGAATAATGTGCCTTTACCTTGTCTCTCATTATGCTATCGATCTCATCTGAGTGAGCCATTTCTAAATCCTAAACTAAACTCGTCTAGCCTACTAAAACGCTTAGTCAGCGATCTATCTAAACTACTGTGCCTAGATCTCCTTGGGTGGAGAATTTTGGCGATTAAACCTACACGGCATTAAATACGAAATTAACACGAAAATTGACACAAAATGAGATAAGGGATATAGGATAATTTCTTAGGACTAGGACATGGGAATACACTTGAAAGATTCAAGCTACTCACAGTTTCGTCGTTGAATCGAGTTCTGGATTCCTCCTCTGCGCAGCACGCCGTAGATTCTTTATAGCAACAAGATTCGATGTTAGAAACTTTTAGCTATCCTACCGACTGCGCCAGTTATGTGCGGCTACAGCAGAGGATTTAATAAAAAATCAATTTTTGATTTTATTTATTAAACTAAGATTACAATTTATAATATTACTAACTAAAATGCTACTCTAAAATATACGTCTTGACCGATGCTAGGTCTAAAACGAAGTATCTCTACATTTGATAATACAAACTAAAATACTAATCTAAATTACCCGTCTTGACCGATGCTAGGTCTAAGACAAAGTGTCTACATTATAAAATACTACAAACTAAAATACTAACTAACTAATCTAAAAATACACGTCTTGACCGATGCTAGGTCTAAGACGAAGTGCCTTGAAATCCGAGCCATTCGGAGCTGCTGGCGGGAATTACGTCATTGCAAACAGTGCCGTCATTGTTCGATTATTGAGAGCGCTGTTTATCCATAAATCTTTGTAAGTTTATATAAACAAATAAAGCATGTAGCACGGTGTCAAGTGTCGTTCACAGGGCTGTTATTGTTCTGAGGGCGATTACATAACAAAGCAGTAAGCAAGCGCTAATGAAGACTCGAGCGTTAAACGTACGCGAGCGTAACAGTCATCATTGTTAACGTTTGATGGTCTTAAACCCTTAAAGGGGTTCTTAAGGTTCATTAGCGCTGACTTAGCGCTCAGCGTTCATTTTTCCAACATTGTTTTCGCTTCCTCTGTTTGCAAACCATTCAACACGACCAGTGGGACGTGCGGAGAGGTTACTCCCATGGAGCAACAGTTGCGTCCCAATTCAATGTACACTTATTATTTTATTAATATAAATTAACGATCAATAATAAATGATCAGAGATTACTTTAGTAAAACGTAACAAGAGGTCTTTCCATTAAGCTATGATATGGGGTTCTTCAAGTAAGCTGTGAATAGGATTTTGCAAGGTCGGCGGCGCGCCCGCATACTCCCTGGTGTTACAGGCGTCCATGGGCGGCGGTAACACTTACCATCAGGTGGGACCGCTTGCTCGTCCGCCCACTCGTCTATTAAGAAAAAAAAAGAATAAGATATATTTCGTTCCTGTTTTATTAACGCCTTTATTTCATAACTGAGTGTCGTACTTCGTGCCTGCCATTCACTGTCACACAGTCAGTTCGCTTGTCGCTGTCAATTCCTTATGAAATTTAATAAGTACTTGACGTTATATCATATAAAATATTTATGTTAAATTACTGAGTTATATATTACACTTTAGATACTAAAGAGGCTGTCAAATATGAAATTAGGTTTCATTGTACTGTGGTGAGCGCTCCGAAAGTCACCCGTCGCTCATTTGTCCACCTCATGTCTCATTTGTCCTATAAATTAAAATTTCTAACATTTGTCAGTCACATTTGTATGACTTGAATGCTTAAGAATTATAGTGTGTATTAATGGATAGATATACTCGTAGACACATGCTTCAGTTTTTTTTATAATTTTCGAGCATGTGGATTTGCTCACCATGTTTCCCTTCAGTACCGAGTTGGTGATAATTTAAAAAAATGTTGCAATTAAGCAGAAACTCAGGGGTATGGACGGTGGATATGATTTCACGAGCTCGCGTAAATTCAGGTCTCGTATCTGACGCAAAAAAGAAATAAATAACAGTCAAGAATAGATATACTTAAACTATAACCGCCTTTATAATTTAAAATAAAAATAAATAAATGAAATAATTTGTCTTCTGGGGTTGTATTCCAAAATAATTTTTTGACTATTAATGCACGCTGCATCTCTTTGTATACTATAAGATTATCGCCAGGGCCGCCCTTAGCGGTTACGCCGCTCTGTGCGAGATATTCGATTGTGCCCCCTCCTCGTGTCTGCGTCCGTTTTTTGTGAGAGCGCCTCTCCAATTCTAAGCGCCCACTGTGCCCCGGCCCCCATTGATGGGCCGGCGCCTTGTGCCATAGTGCCGTATCGTATCGTAATCGATATTCGTATCTTTTTCTTTCGTAAAATTTTTTTGGTAGCGAACAAAAAATCGTACACAAGCCAATGTCTTACTATCTTACGAGAAAATGTGTCTCCTGGTACTTATTTGGTAGCGGAAAAAAGCGTTATTACCGCCTTTTTGCCTTAGATTTTCATGCCTCTTTTGTGTCTGTACCCGTCTGATTGTGTAGAGCGCCTTCAATTCAAATCGCCTCTCGGTCCTTCGCGCCCTGTGCTGTCACACCGCTTGCACACGCCTAAAGCCGGCAGTGATTATCACATAGAAAAATATGTATTTAGAGAATTTCACAACAAAGCTGCTACCACAAAGACCTGAGGAACTACACCACCTCTAAAAGAGTGGACTTGCCAACCCCTTTGGCCAGTGTGTGCTAGGAGGCCCATGTTTAACAGTGTTTAAAAAAAAGACTGCTTACCCTAGCGAATTTTATACTATTCAAAACACAATTATAATTTAAAAAATAAGCCAGTGTTGGCGATCACTGGATTTTCTATGAGTGCCACCCTAATTGATGATATCGAAGAAAAGCCATCGCAGGATTAAAGTAGCTTTCAGAGTCATTAAACTCAAGGGGCCTTACTTATAAACGTTTCTTAAAATTTAATCAATTGCTTAACTACGGATTAGCAAAAACCTCACTTATAAACACTATTTAGCGTTAAGAAGTCGTTAAGTAGTGTTTAAATAGCCGTCAAAATTAAACACTGCCGAGACATAGTTTAACTCTCGCTAAGCGGCAAGATGGCGGATTTCACATAAATCAGCTGTTCTATTGTGACGTTTGATCTACATACCTACATACTTGCGTTTGTTTGTTAGTAAAAAAAAATATATTTGTGCTTAAAACATGGATGGATTGGAAGATCTTCGTGATTTCCAAAACGACGTAGCTGATTTAAGCAGTTTCAGAGCTAGGAGGAGAAGAAAGACGAAGAATTACAGAGTTCGCTTTAATCCGCTACAAAGTTTATCGGATGATACAAATACAAATATATTTATTTACAAATACCTTTTCCATATCACTCCAATTGGTGGATCGTATTCTTTTATTGGCTTGCTCGGGGGTGTCCATCACTGAATAAAACTAATTAATACACTATAAATACTACTATTAAAAATGAAAGATAAAATGAAGATATTTACAATGAAATTCCCGCTATAAAATATAGGTACTAAACGTAGACAGATGTACTAAATGAGCGTTATCTGTCAAATTCACGGCACTCGGATACTGTCATAGATGATATAATATGGAAAAAATAGAACTTTTAACAATTTCGTTCATTCAATTTCTCTATCTAATCGATTATTTTAGGTATAATCTGTGCCAACCATCTATGTATCGTTCTTTGTTCGTTTCTTAACTAAGTAACAGCTAATCAACGTTTATAAGTAAACAAAAGTTAAACATGGATTTATAGCTTAAGAGCGGTTTAACTAAGCGGTGGCTAAGTATTGCTTAGCGAGATTTTTATAAGTAAGGCCCAAGAGGTTTCAAAAGAAGAGTGATTAGTATTAAGCCGCAATTTAACTTCGTTGAACTCCTGTGGTGATAGTCCAGCGTTATTAACGTTGGCTTTGAATGAAATAGTTATAAGAGAAGATAGACTAAAAATCTAATTATCAATACTACAGTCATCTAATGGTATATGAACACCAATATTACATGACAACATCGGTTAAGAATACATATATTTATTTATTAAACTTATTAATTTATTGTAAATAAACAAATACCTATTAATCTTTCTAACAAAAACGTCATGTGTTGAAAACAAATTCCGCGTATCAGCAAATTACCTGTTTAAATACTGAACTCAAACTTTCAGGAGTTCGGTAATAGAATACCCATTATATACGCCGTTCGAGCCTCCTTATAAATAATGTTGAGGGCCTCGATGTAGGTGTCAAACTTGTAAGTACCTTAACACACCGCGTGAGTTTCAGAGCACCTGAAACTTCGGAACCTCTCTAAATCTCCAAACTTTTCCTTTGTTGACAGTGCTAGAGCTGCTATATGCAAGTTTTTTTTTTATATAAAATGAATGTGACAGATTAGCAGTCTTCTTGATAACAATAATGGTAAGCGGTTAACATAACCCATGGACATCTGCGACACATGGCAATATCGGTAAAAAAGACTAATATTGCACGCGACCCTCAGAATGGTAGGTTTTAAAATATGTTTGTAGCCGTATTCAACAACATGTAGCTTGTAGGCACAAATGTAGACCTCATATTTATCATTTACCTACATAAAAAGTTATTAGACGAAAGTGGGTCGAGCAAATACTTTTTGTCACAATCCTCCGCAAACCACAGCGTTATTGTACACCACTCATAAACGACAAAATCCACAGACAAGCCGCAACATCGCCGGCCTTAACTCAGTGGATGAACATTTAAATATTCAACACATCTACCTTACGCCTGAGAATATACGGTTCAAAATCGCGTACATTGTATTGTTTTAGTTACATGTAAAATATATGGCCCAGCTTTTTGTCTTTGCACACAGTGCCGAACCGGTTTTCGCTAGTTTAGGTTTACTTTTGCATAAATATCATTAAACGGTTTTATGCGTCTATGCACTTCCGTTGAACTATTTCAAGGAAAATATTCTGCAGAAAAATAAAAACAGTTGAAAAAATATAATTCACTGTTCGAGGATTCTTCTTCTTTGGGTGTCGTTTCATAGGCGTGGATTTGGAAAAGGAAGTTGTAAAGATGGAGAATAGAGAGGGAATGAGAATTTCCCTCATTTCATTGCTGTCTGCATTTTTCCTTGGATGAAAGGAATACAGGGGTTTAAAAAGTTAAGGATTTTCAATTTGCTCTCCCGTGTGTTTTTCAACTAGGATTATTTTATTTATAATTCCGTAATTATAATTGTATTTATAACAATGTATGTATAACAATATATATATATGTATTATATTATGTAATGTGCATCAACAGCGTGCATGCTGGAGGTTACATAGATGGCGTTAGTGTAATAACATTAGCCACGCAGATGATATGGTGTTGCTGAGTCCCTCGATCGCCTCAGGAAGCTATTGACGGTATGTCAATCATATGCAGAAAAACTCGGATTAATTATAACACAAAGTAGGTGAGCTGATGGTGTTCAGGTCGCGTGGCAAGGGTCCCAATCATGTGCCCCCAATTTCACTAAATGGTAGTGTACTTAATCAATCACGTAATTTAAATAACTGGGATATATTGTCACTGACGACCTGAAAGACGATTACGATATTGAACGGGAACGCAGGGCATTGGCCGTGCGCATTAATATGATTGCCCGCAGATTTATTTGTTGTAAGAAACCGGTTAAAATAATCCCTTTTAAAGCTTTCTGTCAGGTGTTCTTCACGAGCAGTCCGTAGGTCAATTACACTCAGAGAGCCTACAATGCCCTGCCAGTCTAATATGATGATGCCTTCATGACGTTGTTGGGGTTGCCACGCTTCTGCAGTGTCTCAGGAACGTTTTCTGTCGAGCGCACGGATGATTTTGAAGGGATTATGAGAAACAGAGTACTCATCCCTGTGGCACAGAATGCGGTACAGCTCCAACAGAATCCTGACGGTGGTCCTAAATAAGCCGAGTAAAATTGTCCTATCCAAAAGTTTTGGGTGGGATTAATGATAAAACAGATAAATAGTGTTAAAGTTTATTTCTTACTAACATAGTTTATACGTATCTTACTAACCCCACCCATGAATATTGTGTTATATTTGAAATGAATAATAATAACAATCATTATTATTATACAACGTCTACGTGTGATTAAAATATTTATTTACTCTCTACCCAAATGTTGTTTGGCAGCGATGGCTTTTAGGGATAAGATCGCCTTTTGTGCATTTCATGTGTGTATAATGTCTGTTACTGTCTTATTTTGTTTTGGTTGGCAATAATGAGTTCCTTATTCACTCGTTGCATTACACTCACATTTCTCACTCGGTCCCAATCAGGTATTTAAAAATTAAAATGTGTTAGGTTGAGACCATTTGATAACTGCGCCTAAGGTACTAAATGACAAAGTAGGGTGCAGTCACGAATTATTACCATCATTTTCAACTAATATTAATCAACTGAATTTGATACGGGGCGAGGTCATCGCAACACACGCGAACGGTATGCGAACGTTATGCCTTACAATTAAACATGTTCGTGTTTGGCCACGTTTTCTAACACGGCCTTTTAGTCCATGACAGACGACGACTGATATATGTCACGGGGAGAAAAACTTGCCGCATTCATGAAAAACTACATCACTTGCCGCGAAAATATTGCCATCTGAAAATAAAAATGTTGCCATATGGCCACCACGAAAAACCCCAAAAATAATAACTCGTAAAATAAATTAATCGGGTCGCGACCTACGGAAGTATTTGTAGTAAACGACCACGTCAAGGTCGCCGGCTGCGCTGGAAGTACTGCGCCTGGAGCCTCCGGGTATGTACTTGACATTTACTATAATCATTTAATTTCGGTTACTTCCCCAAATTATTTTGCATTCCCACATCCGCAGGTTCTTCGTCCCGGCTTCTAGGGGGTCTTCCTTCCTCGGAATCTTCCTCGGAACCCTATAAGTGGTTTTCATCCCGCAAACCACCGTACATACAGAAGGTAATATTAAAATTATCGACATATAATAAAAGGTCCTACAGAAATAGCGTAAAACATTTTAATATGTTAATCAGTACACTAAAACTATTATATATAACTAAAAAATATCATGTATTTTATGATTTTTTATTACATTAAAATTATTGGTGATTAATTTACTCGCATGTGCATGCAGAAGCGGGCGCGTTCAAAGGTCAAAGAACTAAGCGAGCAAATGTGGATGGCGTTATGCACGTACTATCAGTAAATTAATTACAAATTATTTTATTTTATTTTAATGCAATAAAAAAACATGAAACCTATTCCAACCCTAACCTATAATGGATGGTATGCGATGCATCTAGTTCTATGCCATACCGTCTCGTTTCCCTCAACTAACCAGCTTAACAAACTCAAACAAAAAGGAAGGCGAGATAGGATTGAATTTCACTTCCGTGGGATTGAATAAAGTTTTCTCCTTCCTTATCTCTCCCGATCCTCTTTTCTAAGGCCTGTTTCCTAAATTCTCGATGAATTTGCCAAAGTTCGTCACTCTTTACTGATGTTGGCGTGTATCGCATCTGCTTACTAGGTAGTAGGCGATATAGCTTATTAGCTAATGCTTACGAAAATGTGCCTTTCTGTAAAATTAATATTGTATATAAGCAATGCGTCTGGATACGTGGGTACCTACGGTTAAAATTTTTGTTATTCGTCTCCTTAATATCTGATGATATTAGCGTACCCACAGAATTTTCCCCGAAAAATGACACGGGAAATACGAGTACACAATACTGATAAGCATACCAGCAAGTTGACATGATCGATAAGGGTAAACAGTACCCAAGTTTCCTTGAGTCGTGAAAGGACCAGTGAAACGAGACCTCAAATGAATTGGAAATTTTCTTCTCTAAACTCTTTAATGCTAGCGATAAGAAGGGGAAGGGAGGCCAAAGGTCGCTGGACACATGGTATGGATGCTACACAAGCTTCTCCAGGGAAATTATATGAGAGAGAGCAATGACATAATGGTTTGTTATGATATTCTGGTTTAATTCCCATTGCTGATTATTTAAACCGCGTGTTTCTCTATTTCTGTCCTTTGTTAAGTTTGATTTAATTAAGTATTTATGCTAAGGACGAAATCTTCAGGAAATGTAAAGTGAGCAACTGCGCGGACAATGCCGACGTCACATATCGTCTCGGGCCAGAATTCGCAAAGAACGTAATTCCGCAGTTTGCTGAATTTTAAGTGGACATTGTTGATATTGCTAAGTTTTAAGGTAAAAAAGTCTAGATACTAAATTCACATTCGTTTATGATCGATGATAAAATATTGTTTATTCTTTCTAACAAAACATCTATTTTCAGATCTGCTAAACCGATTTTCATAGAAAATGTCCTACATTAATATATAATGCAATTATAGTGTGCAGTGAAACCGTAATATCGAACCAATCTAATTTATCCTAATCTTATAACATTCTGACGCCACCTGTTGAATTGAGAAATATTTTTTGTATTTCATATACGAGTATTAACCTACTAGATAGTTAGCTGTTCCTACTGGAATTCGGAATGTTGTGGTAAGTGGCTGGTAGCCAGCCAGGTACACTATTGACGGGCTAGCATGATTTAATTGTTACTCGAAGAATCTACAAGAATCTTTAATTGTTATCTAGAAGTTAGCCAGCTGATAAGTAGATTTAAAAAAATACATTATCTTACAGTCTGAAAAGGAGACGCGGGTTTAACTGTACGCATGGGAATGAATCCAAGAACATTTGTGTTATGTAATTGTTAAGCATACTCTGCAGTAGGTCAGCCTATATCTTATAGGTTGGTATGACATTAAAATGAAAGGTTTTGAGTATATATTAAATAGATAAATAATGTCACACTCAATGGCCCACACTAGAAATCCCTGTGTCGTGGGTCCAGGGACACACACAAAGACAAAGATACACCCAGACTCGAACAAACATTTGCCTTTTAAATAAATAAATGTCTGACGAGGAATCGAATCCGGGACGAGAACCTATATATCAAGCACTACCAACTGCGCCAATCCTTCGTCACTATCGTATTGTCGAGTGCACAATTGACCTAATGTCGGCCAACTATATCGGTTCACTGTGTTGGTATATACAACGTATCACCAAAACACAGCGAAACCTGAAACAAATCAATTTAAAATATATATTATAAAACCGTTCTAGCGAAAAAGATGTTCATTTTAATTTTACTTTTTATTAATACATGAAACGACAGCATAAACCCAGAATAATAATTACATTGTAAACACTCTCCAAACACTTAACATTAATTAACAAAACATTAACGTTAATTAAAGAAATTATCTGCAAGTTCTGGTTCTTACTTTATGAAGACAAATTATCAAATAGAACACGTAATGACAATAGGGACATGCGTAATGACATAATTCAAACGTACATGCGTATGTGAGTGTGTGTGAAATCAGTGAGTATGTATAATTGATTAATATAATAAATGAATATAATTAGATCACCCAATTCTATCCCGGAAATAAGCCCTATTTTTTCTCCTAAAAGCTAAATCGGAATTTCAATATAAATCAATATCATTATAAGAATAATTTTGTATAATATGTTTTCGTTATTATTGTCAATGGTACTACAGTAATTGGTAAATTTAAATGGAGGACAAAATAGTGAAGTTAAAATTGTTCTAAAGCTCAATTCTCTATAGAATATATCAAAAGTTAGAAACATGTAACGTTTAATTTATTCTATCTAAAACGTTCGTAGCGCTCAGTACTGAGTACAGAGTAGTGACTGGGCGCTTAGGTGGCGCGACGTGCCGTGCCCGGCCATTCCAATAAGCGTATTTGTTTTGCGTAACTGCGCTCCGAATAAAATATAAATGAACAATAAGTTAGAGGAAAAAACTATCGATATTATTACGATAAATTAGCTATAGCATTACAAAAATGATCTATAAAAAATATCAATAATCGTACATTAATAAATACGTTCCATTCATAATAATAAGTATGTGTAAAAGTCCCTTAGGTCATAGAGTTTATATATAGAAAAAATATAAAGAGAGCGGTTGAACAGAAGACACTTTTGAGACTGAAAAAGTCCATCTCGTACTATTTGCACAGGATAAAGGTTTTGTTTGCAGAGGATATTGGTCCGTTTGTTTCTGAGTGCTATCGTGTTTAATCTCTCAATCGTGCTTAAAAAAATATTTTTTGAAATGTAGATATTTCAGAAGACATATCTTCCTCCGTAATCGGTCCCTTATTGTTGAGGATCGCGGCTCTGCCAATAAATCTTGTCAACAATTACAGTCTATTTAATGCGGTCTTTGGCGTCGTGGGACTCAATGTTCAATAGAACAAACTGATGATTAGCAATCTGGTCAGAATATCAAACATGGGCAAATGAACAATAATTTGGCGCGTAGGTCTTACACCCTCTCACGAGGTATTCGGGGCTGAGTGACTTAAGTGGCGTCTCCTCTGACCGCTAATACGGACAGGTCGCTGGGTTGGCCCTCTGAGCTGTAAAGCTGCCTCAGGGTATCTTCATGCCGTCGTCGTGTTGGGCATATCTTGGACTTTTTTCATTGTCAGAAGGTTTTAAACGTTTTTTTTTAATAAGTGGTTAAGTTTTTTTTTTTTATGTACGAAGGCGGCAGACGAGCATACAGTCCACCTGATGGTAAGTGGATACTGTCGCCCATAGACATCCGCGATACATGCCAACATTAGTCCAAAATGAGAAACGTTGGCACGCCCCCGGATGCGCTGCCTACCTTTGGAGATATAGGAATGGATTTGGAGAAAGGGTTGAGAAAATGGGGAGGGATAGGATGGGATTGGAATGGGCTCTGGCACATCTCATTTACTACCGAAACACGTACGTACATTGGGGAAATACGATAAAATGGGAAATACAGTACATTTCAAGGTAGTCTTCTGTGAGAGGGGTAACGTGTCCAGCGGCTGTTGGATTTCAGCGTGCACTCTCCCCCTCAAAGTGTTTCGGAACAGCACTATTTGTTGCACGGAAATACGTTTTTTTCGGAACGAAAGAGAAGACGCAGAGTATTCACTGTCTGTAAACTTTAGACCTTTCAGCTCGGCGTAAGTGGTACATTTCTGATTTGTCATGGCCAGAACAACGTAATATATGAATAATTTTAAAGTTTTATCTTTAGTTAGTTTATTTTAAATGAGAAATATTTTTGTTAAGTGATGTAAAAAGAAGAATAAACTATATTCACAGTAATTTGTTGGTGTTTAATTTTTGTTATGTAACATGTACTATTTTCTTGCACCATTTTCGAATTGCATATTTTCCTAATTACGCGTCTAAACCAAAAAAAAAGATAAAAGGTTACAATGTTGGTGACTGCATATTACATAAAACATATATATTCAAAACAAATATTGTTGCAATTGTAACCTGATAACTCGAAAAAAACTCGCGTCTGAAATTTTTCACAAATTGTAAACAAAATAAAAGAAGCGACAGTAACAAAAGGGAAAGAATTTAATATCCACCGCGGCATGCGGCACGCTTGTAACAATTTGTTTTCTTCCCGGGAACATTCCTTTTTAGGGTTCCACATACTAACAGTTTTTTGTCATTTGTTTGTCTCCTACGAATGAGACCTCTCAACCTTAAAATTTCATAAAGGAGTTTGCGACATTCAAAAAGGAGACATTGTATAAATTTGTTTCTTACATTCTTGAATCATAGGTGCTTTTGTTTAGTGAGCGATGTATCTATGCACTATTTAATATTAATTGGTTTCAAATAAAATGTATGGTTAGTTTAAATTTTATGGACATAGTTTTTAATATCTTCACTTTACTCGTATATCTCTAAATATTGGCGATGGATCCTGTAACATGCCAGGGTTCGTAATTTTTGACTAGTGTTGGCATGTATCATGTCTATGGCATATATGGATTCCTTTACACAAATTACACAAATTCCTGTATTCGCATAACGCATACCGCAACAATACTTTGTTACTCGCCGGTGATATTAATATTAACCTTAGAACTACCCCACAGTGTAAAGAATCATACCTAAATGTGCTTGGCGAGTGAGGACTGAGCTGTGGCATATCTGACTATACCCGTATTGAAACCCGAGATAATTACCTATGTAACAAAATCGTGTATTGACCTCATCTTTGCTCGCATGCCGACGCTGGTTCCGTACTCGTCGGCGCTTGTCGTTGTACTGGTGGATCACCGTGCAACAACAATTGCTTGTGTAAGTGAACAGTCAACAAGCATACAGAGCACTGCGAAAATTATTTAAAATATAAATTGGGAAGATGTTTCTTGCCCAAATTATAATTTGTTCACTGTTCACAGGTAGGTTTTTAATGTCTCGACTACTGATTTCAGCACTACCTACTTGTATCTTAGACAAATCTATATGTTATTAGATATTAGATACAAGTTTATTAGATACAGTTATGTTAGATTTATACTTATTCTTTGTAAATTTGGTAATAATTAAAAAAAAAAGAAAAACAAAAAATAAGTTCCGATACGAATATATTGCGTACATGTTGATTAATTATTTAAATTCTCACATTTGCTGTTTCTAATGTCTTTCATATAGGTACACCTTCTACTATAACATGTAATTTATCCTTCATTTTGTACAATGTACAAAAGCAGTCTGGTTTGTATACATTTTGAATGTTGACCTCACTGTACAGGAAAGATGTCAATATTTATGGTATACGTATTTTATCTCGAAACAAAATAACTGCACCGCTTGACACAAGATCGTTGGTGAATTTCTTTGTACCGACAACCTATCAATTTGTGTCTATGTTTACTGTCTACTGTTTGACAAATTGGAACTATTTATAGGATTTATAGTCTATTTTTAGGAAGATTTTTAAATGATTATGAAAATCTTTATTTCTTTACAATGTCAGTTTTAAATTTGTATAATTCATCTAAAATAAAGAAATATATGAAAGTGGTAATAGCATATCTGTGCGTGGCACTGAGCTAACCTTAAGTGAATTTGTTAGCGATCGTTTAAACTGATCTACCCTAATGGAAAGGATTAGGTACATAATAGGAATGGGGACCTGAAATATACGTCTGTCTTGGGATCAAAGAGGACACACTCCTGGGTTATGACTCTATTAGATGTTGGGATATTGGAAACGAGATCAAAGTGGACTTTGGGACATTATCGAGTCCCAAAGCTTTGGATTTATGCTCTAAAGATTAACGTGTGAGGTCCATTTTACTGCGTACAAGGTAATAAAGCTTTATGGCTATATGTTTATAGGTAATGGGTAGTCGACGATTTCATAGAGGTATACATAAATAAATTATGTATTATATGTAACGTAAGAAATTAATCATTACGTGTTTAAGGATTTCCGTAACGAAGAAAATCGCCAAATGACTGATGTTGGCATTTATCGCAAACGTCTATGGATGACAGTATCCACTTACTATCAGGTGGACTGTATGCTCATATGCCGCTTTTTTTTCTATAAAAAAAAAGTTGCAGACATAGCTCACAGAATCAGCAAGATGAAGTGACATTCGGCGGGCCATATATGCCTTACGACCGATAACCGATGGGGAAGACGGCTCCTCGAATGGAGACTGCGTACCGGGAAACGTAGCGTGGTTGGCCCTTCGGCCAGGTGGACTGACGATATGAAGAAAGTCCGGCGACTTAGTAGTGGCTGGATGAGAAGAGCTGAAGACCGTAGATGGTGGTGGTCGTTGGGAGAGGCCTAGGTATATCCAGCAGAGGAGAAACACAGGCTGATGGTACATGCCATGTATAAAATATTGTAATCAGTACTGAACGAAAAGAGTTTAGAGGCTGGAAAATGAAAGCTGAGAGTGGAAAAGCGCAGCAAATTCCAAAAAGAATAATACGATATTATCACCAAAAATAGTTGGAAAATAATTTTGATACTTGTCTATAATATATTGTATATATTGTAATAAGCTAATTTGATTATCTAATTTAAGTATATTTTTTTTAATTTTATTTCTTTAAGTGCCCTTTAATTGGTTTGCCTTGCGTTGTGCACTCAGCTACTTGGCGGTGAACATTGTAAAGGACGTAAAGGATTACTGACATTGTGAGAAAGTTTCAATAAAAATCGTGAATTCGATACGAGTTAGTTTATACTTTACGACTGTATAAATATGTATTAAAAATAACAGTTTTTCATGCTTACCTATACGGTTTGAATAATATCAGGTACTTGCGTAATTTGGAAGCCTATACGCTAAAGGATTGGATGATTGGTCACGTTCGTCGCAGTCAAGTGAAGAGAGAAACGTGAAAAAAATAATAAGGAAAACAGAAATGCCTGTTATGTAGACGTGATTTTACATTCAACGCTGATAATAAAAGATGCGAAACAAATGTAGTGAATGTGAAACTGAAGCACATAATTAAAATAAACATCAATTAAACGATTGTTAATAAATTATTCACTGATCTGATAGAAAAGCAGAACAGAGTGTACTACAAATCGAATAAATCAACCACAGATGCATCCGGCTCGAAGGACCACTCGAATGTGTCACAGTCGGAAAAAATAGGTCAGCGGAAAAGCAGTACGTTTAAAAACAAAGGGCGGGATTAACGTCTTTCGCTTTACCATTTCTTTTCTCGAGTGACTCTGTTTCCGTCAAGAATACGATAAGCCTCACGTCGCGTCGGGCGACCACGATTGTATACTGCCCCAAATAGCTCCACTATGGTTAGGATTCGGTCCGACCAAGAAGGAGAAAAAATGAGTGGGTAATCCAACTATAAAATAGTAACGAGAACCGTATACACAGTTTGACCAGTAAAACTAGCGAGTAAAGTAAAATACAGCAACTCACTTAGTTCGATCGCTCCGTTCCCGCAAACTAATTGAAGTTGACGGTCACATTGCAGGCGAATGTTACTGAGCGAGCTTTGGCTCTGTTAGTGCCCAGCAATAAAACTAGAGCGGAGATCATCTCTTGCAAAGCAACCTTTGATCCATTATTTCTCTGTCTTTCAATCATTGTCTTGTGGAATTTGGACGTGTCTTGTGTAAGAAAATAGTTAATAGCTTATCGTTTCTCGGTCTTGGTCAGACCGCACCCAAATAGCTCTACTATGGTTAATAGCAACCGCGTTATGACGAAAAGTCAGGGCTATCGTTTTGAGAACGCCTTAATGGACTTCATTTGGAATACAGGTCATTTGTGCTTTATCAAATTTAATACTCTAATATCTTATATTTTATTACCTTTGTGACCTTTCAGTTAACTGATGTCCCTAATATAATTGTTGAAATATAAGTGATATATTCAGTACTTGCGTAGGTTGCGTGCTTGCAAGCGTTTCACGGAGACAGGTCATTTAATAAAAACGTTTTTGTCAT
The DNA here is from genome assembly GCA_943735995.1 of Sesia bembeciformis. Classification (NCBI taxonomy): domain Eukaryota; kingdom Metazoa; phylum Arthropoda; class Insecta; order Lepidoptera; family Sesiidae; genus Sesia; species Sesia bembeciformis. The sequence goes on from OX031034.1 coordinate 6,747,118, forward strand.
ACAATCGCGCTAAAGTGTATTTTTTGTTTAATAAACTTTAAGTACCTACTTTTACGAAGAAATGAATTTTCGCCACTTCTCTCATTGACGTCATTACCCAATTGGCACTGACTCTTTTGTAGTTGCATGTACTCGTGTCAGGGCTGGAACTGCTATTCAGTTTCATATTCTAGCCAAGAAGCCAAGTAGGATGTTTTATGTCATTTAAATAATTGACCTTTCTAAAATTTTAGTCTGTGGTTTGAATTTCGAATCAATATTCGAAAACTATAAAGAAATTATTGGTAAATTTTCGAAGGTAAAGAAATATTTTTGCTAAGTATTACATTTATAACGTCTCATTTAAAACCCTTTGCTCTAATAGCATATAATCACCGACACGCATTCTTCGTGCCATTAAGTAATACGGTAGTGTTTGTTCCTCCATGTATTATGAAATTAAAATTCAGACACGCGACTGCCATTCAGAGTCGTGGTGTACGATGTTTGGAAATGTTGGAATGTTTGTTAGAATCATACTCACATTCAAAATAATTCTGAAGCAGTAAAATAGATAATTATTACACTAAACACACACACGCACCGAACTTTCCAAATTATAAAATTGTGATCTGCATAATATGTAGATTTCTCAGTTAAATCTCTGTATATAAAATTGATATACTGATATATTTTTGTCCATGTAGTTACAATTTTAAATGTTAATATAATTAATATAATTTAAAAAGTAAATTATGTTTATTATCTACTTACTCGTATATTATGTTTAAATTTGAGTCTGATTTAGATTTTAATCGTAATTAAACTGTTGATATTAAAAATACATCAATTGAAAATTTTAAAGGCGTGTTAACACTCAATTTCAACAGAAAGTGGGAGGTTTTGACTTTGTGTGTCACTCTCTTTTATTGACATTGTCTTTTGTTTACGAAAGTACTACGGCGTACGACGCAGTTAGGCATACATTTTAATTTACTACGTAGGAAATTAAATGTACAATATTTAAAATGAAAAAAATGTATATCCCACCAAAGTAATGGAGCTAGATATGTGACTCATTTATGTAAATAAAGAATGTAGATAAAAAAATATATTACCTTCACATTATAAAGAGTTTTTAAAAATACTTTTATTACAATATAAAGTTTTGATTTTCAATTTTATTATATTATTTTCAAAATAAAATTATAGTGCATAATTACAGCGAGTTGGCAATAGTCATTCAGATTTATTAAATTAATCCAATTTGGAACCATGTTTTTTTATGGATATAAGAAATATATAGATAGATCCGGTAGTGGAAATATTTAATTGTGTGGTATTTGTGATGAGTAAATAACAGTTTTTATTGAAGAGTAAAGCTTTTAATGTTAAATAAAATGAAATTAATGTTCTATCCGCTTTAGTTACATACAAGAGAAAATGAAGATGACGGGCATGGACCAGAAGAAGCAAATTTTCTCAGAAAAGTCGGTGAGGTAATTCGTTCACTTTTGGCAGCTGTTTGCCATAGACATTTTATATTTAGTTCCACAGTTAATTAATTGATTTCTTTTGTAGTAGGGCCCTGTAGGGCCATGCTGCGCCTAACTAGTCCAGGAGCTAAAGCGGAGGTCGCAAAAGGGACCTCGAGAAATATGTGTGTGTTGTATGCGATTCGTTGCGTATTTTGTTGCTCGAAAAGACAAAACAAAACCTTATTTAAAAATCATAGCTATACAGTCTATGCATTGTTATGCAGAGTATTTACCAAGATTTCTATTCTGTCGTTAATAATTATATCTAAGAAAAAGCGAAATTTTTCATAGTTTTTCGAAAGCAATGACAATTAATTCAAAATGTCCCAGTTGTTAATGTCAATTTGTATGCATGGCTGCGCACTGTAACAATGTAGGGTAATATATTTTATAGGTCTCAATAAAAGTTTGAGTACCGCAGGATTATGTTTCAGTTTATTTGAACAGATTTATTAGTGGCCCTCTACCTCGACCCGAATTCGAAATCTGGCAACGTTAATGGCACGCTTGGTGGCGTGTCACTTTACGACTCCACGTTGGCGACGTGGAAACTTCGGGAAATAATACCACGTTTTTATTGCATTTTTTATATTTTCATTGCTAATAAAATGTGTACAATTCTCTGTGTATTTTCCGCCTTGTTCGTATCGAAACGCAACAACTGAGAAATGCTGCGTAAAATGCGTTTGCAGATTTCTTACATGATATTATTTATTATTAATTTCTTATTGATATTATTTTTTGTAGTTTTTAAATGCTCTGTGTCCTATATAGTTTTAACTATATTATATAGAACGGAAATCTAATACATGTGCGACAGCTGATGTTCATATGTGTGAGCATTATCATTAGATAATAGTCATTACATAGTTTTTGCCTTTTAAATTTTGTAAAGAGACTTTGTTCTAAATGTTTGCCAACTTTTAGGAAATCTATTTGGCTTTCTATACCTATCAACTTCCATAAGTAGAACTTTATATAAATTTCTCGAATAAAGATAACCTAAAATTAGACCATACAAATATAATACATAATGAAATAAATTCTTCTAAGTATGGATATCTTTCCTTAAGTTTATTTATTCCTTCGACTTGAAAAGGAGTCGTTACAACTTTTCGTGTTTCCTGTTTGTCATGTAGGCACAATTTCTTATTAGATTCACCGAAGTGGAAACGGGACGCAAACATTTGTACATAAACATGAAAAGAGCAAAAAAATGCGAAACCCCAGAGGCAATGTATCTCGATACACAGTCCATCAAGCAAGGGAAGACACGCATAAATAAGGTCTAAATGTACAGCTATAAGGAATTTATTTTGTTCAGATACTATCGGCCTAGCAACGACTTCGCCCGTTTACAGTCCCATAACTTAACAATAGCCCGAGTTATCGAGATGAAACAACGTAGAGGTCATACCCCAAGAGGTCATTTGGAAATTTTGACTAATTCATCAACATTGTCTTAGGAGAATGGAAAATTAAAGATTAAAGTGCCACGCACGTATGTGCAATTGTTTCACTGGATTGCTAGGTAATGGCCGGCCCTAGGATCGCAAGTTCTGTCGACCAGGCGGTTTAAAAAGTCCTTAATTAAAAAATACTAAGACTCCGAAGGCCGTTGGTCTTGACACCGAATGCATCGAAGCATCACTCAATCATCCAATTTACTTTAACAGTAGGTAGCTATTTCATATGTTCATACAATTTTTCATAATATTTTCAATCACAAAGACATTTGAATTATATTTATATGTACTTCTTTATACGCATGTGTATATATATGATACAGATGGATATTTCGACCGTGATAAGGGGTGTTGTTCGTGTAACAAAATAAGCAATCACTGTCGTGTTATTAATGTCCTTTGTTTTCTATCGCAATGGGTTCTCTTTGATTATTTCTGTTTGAATTTTGTTCGTTAGATTGGTTTAGGATATAATGATTTTAAACATACTTATATGTATTGTTTATATCAATTTGGAATATTGTTTCTAAATAAAATCTTTTTTTATCGTTTTTTTTTTTTTTATATATAATAAAAATATGGGCGGACGAGCAAGCGGTCCCACGTGATGGTAAGTGTTACCATTCGGTGTTGATGTTTGTCAATTGTGTGCGTTGTTGTTAATAGTGTATATGCTAATGTGGCTTGAGAATAACATCCCATCTCTTCCCGCGGGGTCGTAGAAGGCGACTAAGGGATAACAAAGCTGCTACCACAAGCGCTGAGGAACTACATCACCTCTAAAAGAGTGGACTGACCACCCCACATAGCCAGCGTGCGGTTTTAAGGCCATTTATCCCTCACGTATAAGACAATAAGCGTGAGTAGGCCTGTGCACGACAGAATAGTGAGTGCGTAGTGCAAGTGCAGTGCCCATGAACATATGTAAATAAAATCAAGTGCGCATGGTATGTACGTGCTCGCATCGCGCAGCTCGGAGGAAAAAGGGTTGTCTCAAAAGTAAAGTGCGAACGGCGGAATTCTCGTACATACACCAATAGAGGGGTACGAGGCAAATCCTCGTACCTCTCCTACGACTTTCCTCCGAGACTGTGGGATGTTAGTGCGTGCATTATTTACTTATTTTGAATGTTGTAATAATACTTTATCTTGTTTATTTGTGTATGTGTCTGTATTCGCTCTCCATAAATGTATTAGGGAACTCGTATCAGGGTTATAAGATAACACTCAAAAATAAAGGCTACCGCCCGCAGTGTGTTTTATTTAGCATATAAACATATAAAGTTGCGGGCTAGATGGCGAAGTTCCGGTATCGGCGCCACTGACGGCCCTCAGCCCTCAGTCCTCCCATACCCCTTGCTACTCAAAGAGGGAGGAAGGGAAAATAAATAAAATTACCTAAAGGGCTGTCAGTTCCTATGCCTCGTCATCAAAAATAGCCTTATTCTCCGCATAAGAGGGAAACCGACCCAAGAATGTATGACTTGTAGCCTAGAAGTTATGTATGACGTTGGAGAGCGAATAGCACAATAAACTTCCTCAGGAAACGAGGGGATCGCATGGGCAGCAAGCTTACTATAAAAAGCAGAGGCTCCGACCTCTCTGGGCCAGTTCGTCCTCATCACTTCAAGAAGTAACCTGATCCATCAGACTCCTCATTGGAGACACCTAACAAGTTCACATAAGTAAGCTCGCTGCCGACTGCCGCTTTCCCCGCACCCCTGTGGTTCAATGTGAATTAGAGCAGCGTTTTATTTCCGTATTTCACCCCTACACCCCCCCCGTTAGAAAGCAACGTGCGGCCTGCAACATTTGGCCTTACGGTAAACATCGACCGGAGTTCGCCGCCAACAAGGCCCATGTCTAGTAGTGGACGAAAGAAGAGTTACGGTTTACGATTATGTTATAATCGTATAACAACACCTGCAGTCTTGTAGCAATATGCCCAACATGCTGGTGATATTACTTCGCTGGATTGCGAAGCTGACGCAATGCTGTCAACCAGACGTTTGGAAAACTATTTGAAAATAAATGTATTTAGAACCCCATATGCCTCGGGCCTCGACATCGAGTGCAATAAAAATATATTTGGGGTCCCTGTAGGTTTTGCAATTTACCGCTTCTTCTGCTGTTGTCTTATAATAGATTGTATACAATCAATTATGTAAAAAAATATTAACTAGACATAACAGAGTGTGTGATGCCCTCCGCCAAGATGGACCGGCCTGGACTTAAAAAACTTTGCCGGTAGTGACTGAATGAGAACAGCGAAAGTTCGTTTGTGATGGCGAGCCTTAGAGAGAGCTCTCCAGCAGTGGAGAGACATAAGCTGATGGTATGGTACTCATTATTAATAAGGCACATAATACAAAACACCCTTACGTAATTTAAATATATTTCGACGCAGCTATTTTTTAACAAGCTAAACAAGGAGATAAACCCAATGATCAGCATCGCTGCGGACTCTAACCCTATACTTACTTTTTTCTTGTTTTTAACTTTTTCTTTTTCACAAAGTTCGCGAGACTACCTTCACGCTCGGAGGCGTACTTATGCTATATTAAGAACCCTTTTTCCTACATTTCCGTATTTTATACTTTCTCTTATTTTTAAAATTTTGCAATATTATCATTACTAATGTCATTAATTTTATGCTAATGCATGATTAATTAATATTTTATGATCTGCATGCTAATGCAGATCATGCTACGGCAGACCCTTAGTATCTTCGTCCGTCCAGTCTTGAACAAATCTATATTTGTCACTTACATTCTGATGTTACCAAAATCTTTGAAATAAATTACAGCAAGAGGTAAATACTATTTTAGTGAGTCAAATTATAATAAATTATCAATTACCTCAACTGTCGGGAAGCGCAGTGTAGGACGCCCGTCGGCCAGGTGATAAGATGACTTAAAAAGTACGCCGGTAGTCGCTGGGTAAATAGAGCCGAATATAGTGTGTGAGATGAGCCTTGGGAAAGGCCTATCTGGCCTAGCAATGAAGAGAAAAATAATCTAGAAGAAAGTATTAATGTCTATTCTTAGACATTCCTTTATGTTGAAAATCGTCTCTAAACTAGCATAAGGTATTTCGTGTTATTGTATATTAGTACTTGTAGATATTATTGTGTTGTAGTGTTGTAGAAGTTATCGATTTTACCTAAATTTAGTAATTAAATGGGACGCGGCTGCGTACACTGTTCGGCGATTTGATTGAACGATTGAACCGTCAATAGTCGCCAGCTGAGTAATTTGTAAAAAATTGGGGCACTAATCGAGTTTTTTGTGCGTTAGTGACGCTGTAGTGATTAACAATCGATTGCCAGTTGCTCGTTTGGAAATTAAAGTTGTGCCGTGGAATAATATTTAAATCGTTGCTAGTAATAACTTGGGTTGTTTTGGAATCTTTACAGCGGTGCCAAGTCGATTAACTGTGTGTCTTGTACAACACTGCGAACATGACAGTCTGAATCCAGCACCAGTAAACCGGGTCAATCCCGTTGAGTCGAGGAGTGAGACCACACTATCTCACTCGGAGATAGTACACATCTTCCTAGATGTTTACTATTTCCGAAACTATTCAGCAAAGCATTAGATGATGCATTTAAAATGTTGGACTGGCAACGGTGAACATGAACGGTGAGTATATCTCGCACCTTCGCTTCGGAAGATATGAACAGTTTAGGCTAATAAACTATGATGACGTAGTAATAACCAAAATCAAATTACGTTTATCATAATTATTGTGAGTAATGATGACGAATGTGAGTAAAAAGCCCGTTTGTTGTAGCGCCTCGCTTTCGGAGCATACCCCTTAAGATCTTGGGGAATATCAGGATTCTTCGTGTCGACATTTCCAACAGAGTTTCTACTCTGTTTTAGGAGTCATCTGGAAAACAAGGCAAAAATGGCTTCCGGAAAGCTTGGTGTGCTGAATAGACCAAAGCTACTTCACCACGGGGCAACGTCTGATGCTCTACAAACTTCAGATCCGACCCCATATGGAGTACTGCTCACATCTCTGGGCCGGTGCATTGAAGTACCAGTTGGATCCATTTGACTCCATCCAACAACGCGCTGTTAGTAATATCGACGATCCCACTCTCACAAGCGGTTTGCAACCACTCAGCGTTCACAGAGATTTACCGTTATGAGGGCCGCTTGGCGTCTGCATACATTAATATTAGAAAAAAAATGTGAATTAATGAATTTATGAAATTGATACTAAATACACGAAATTGAATTCGAATTTTGTATATTGGAATATGATCGTGCGATTAATATATTTTGTCATCACTATCTATTACCTATAACATAAACTCATTACGACTATTATAACAATTTATACAATAATTCTAGTTTAGACGGCAACTGGAATCCTATAATAATTCCGGGCAATGAGAAACAACGGAACAAACTTTTAATTAAACAAAATATCAATTTACGAGTAACACTTCGGAATTTCGAAATTTGAAGAAAATGTATCCATTTAAAAATTTCAACTCATTTTGTTCAATGGCGAATTTTCTGTACAATGTCTGCTAGTTGTAATTAGTTATCGTTGAGTATAGAAAATTTTAATTAAAATTAAAATTTAACACGTGTGTGTTTCGGCACGAGTTGGGAGTTAGAGTTCTCAACTCCATCGCACCAATGTTAAAACTTTGATGAGTTGAAAGTTAGTATGAATGCATGATAATCCTCTTTGCTCTGCCTTATTAAAGCTTCGCGTTGTGTTTTAACTCTTTAAACAGAAATTTAAAGTGTAACGTTTGGGTTTCCGTCTTGGGTATTTTTGTAATTTTATTTACTTTTTCTGTTGTAAAATGTTACACAAGGCGGACTTAATACCTTACAGCAGTATCTGCCAGTCCACCTTTGGGCTCTGCAGGATATGAAATAGTTAAAAGACAGTAAACATTAAAATATAAACATGATATCACATTTGTATTTTTAACTATTATAATATTTATAATACATAAATACATACTAATATTTACATAAATACATACTAATATTTACATAAACTACATACAAATATACATTATATATATGAATATGTACCTCACAAAATGCCTATTGTAGAAAGGCCTATTGCATAATTATATGAAAGTCTTTTTTTGGGAAGTTCTCATCTCATACATTGTCGTAATTGAATACTTTAGACGTATATTCCCATTCGATACCACCTGTTCCCAATTGTCCCCAGCGGTGGAAAGTGACACACAATTAATCCCGTTTGTTACTTTTACTCATATGTACAATACATTTCGTGTTAATAGTTTCTGAAGTAAATAAACGTCGTGGCAAAATCAAAAATTTACCTACAAATAACAAGAGGTAAATTAAAATGATTAGTAAAGATAATAGTTACTTAAAATATAAAAATTATATGTAATATACAATAGGCCTTGCGATATTAGAATATATAAAATATCAACATAATAGATTGAAAATCAACTACAATATTAATACAAATTTTAAAAGTATTATTTCTCAAAGTTTAGGCATACTTGATTATTAAAAACCAATATTTTTTTATCAATTAAGTCATCACGTGATTTAAAAACAGAAAAATGTTTTCTAAACACCTTCAACAAATCGTCCATCACGATTTACGAAGCCATGAATTTTAATGTGTTTAAATATTTACTTGTGTAAACAATTCAAAAGTGGAGCTAAATAAATTCTATAAATAATTTACCTTTATTTTCTTTCAATAGACGTCTAGAGGCCGACACTGGAATGCACAGATAACTTATTTGTTACGAGTTAATCCAGTTAGTTGTAGTCTTTAAAAATCAGAATTGCATAGAGAAATATTTAATCAAGTGAAAAAGTTTACCTAAAGGACGTGTATTGTGAAGCGCCCTGTCCACAAATCGAGAATTATCTCGACGTGAGCGTTATTTTCTGAATAGAAACTGGTAAATGTATTTTTAAGGAACTTTGGATTTTCACTCACTCTTAAAAAAATATTGAAAAAAATATTTGAATCGAATGAGTTAGATCTTACTCACGATCAGAACCATGGCAGATACACTTGTTATGGTAAGCGACATGTCGACGAATGGATCTGCATCTCTAGATAAATTAATTTAAATACAGATGTTTTACATCCTTTTTAACGTTCCACTACAGAGCGCAGGCTTCACTAGGGGGTTTAGGGTCATAATCTACCACGCAGGCCCAGTACGGATTGGTGTACGGACTTGATAATACTTACAGACACAGATTCCATTACTTAACCAGCCCTTTCTATCGTCGACTTTGTCTTGTGCATAAAGGATGTATGGAGTTAAAACATTACGCTGGCCAAGTGGGTTGACTAGTCCACTGTTTTAGAGATGGTGTAGTTCCTCGGGTCTTATAGTAGCGGCTTTGTTTTCAGGCTCCTTTTACGACACCCACGCGAGGAGATGGTGTGGTGCTAATCTAAAGCCAGCCGGCAAAGAGCAGATATCATTACTAAATGAAAATATAAGAATTCTTAATAGTTGAAATCAAATAAACAAGAATTTACCAGTACACTTAGGCACAAGAAAATTCGTCGCTAAATTTAACCCAAAATATTCTTTGACAATTGAGTTAACGCCACCCAACCCCGGTCGCTATGTAACTCTATATAAATGTACACGAGTTCAAAAGTTTTCCTGCGCAGTCCTGAGAAAAGTACGTTTTGATGTTGAACTCGCTCTTGCTTCAACAGTTATTAATGTGGTTTCAAGTTCCACAATTCAATTTTCAAAGTAATAAATGCACGGTTATTCTGTACACGACTTATTACGTCTAGACGCAATCTGGAACTTTTCAAATATTTTTTTGTATGTAACAAAATATGTTAAATGGAGCTTAATTAAAAAAAGTTATTTTTTGCACACTGTGAATTTAATTTCATTTGTAATATAAGTATTCTGTTTTAACATTGTAATTGAATTGGAATATTTTGCACTGACTTGTGCATGAGGGACGTTTGACCTTAAAACGCCTTGCAGGCCAAGCGAATTGGCGAATCCACTTTTTAGACGAGATGTAGCTGAGGAGCAACGAGGGTTTGTGGCACCGGTTTTGTTAACACCTTTTACGACACCCAGGGGAAGAAATAGGATGGTGCTATCCTAAAGCCGGCCGACACATTACGATCAAAAACAACATGGATTTCCAATGATTCAGCTATTATAAAATTGCTAACAATTTCGTCACTATGAATAAGCATTCATAGTGACGAAATTGTTAGCAATTTTATTAGAATGTACTGCATTAGAATGTAAGTTAATAAAAATTGAAAATTTTCAGGCAATATCGAAATAATGTGACGATCTTTTAGCTCAATTGGTATTGCACCTACCTCCTATGCAAATGGTCGCAGGTTCGATTGACATTCATTTGTTCATTCCTTTATACGCCCCTGGCCACACGATATAAGAAATCCTGGTGTGAGTCGTTAAGTATTGCGTTATTTACATAATAATATCTCTTAAAACTGCACCAAATAGTCAACAAGTTTTAATTCAACCAACTAACTAATGATGTATCCGATCAAAAACAATTTAATTTTTTACTTTGCTTTATAACATTTTAAAGGCTTTCCGCAAGTTTTCTGCGTGGAAACGTTAAATCAATTTAGTAAGAAAACGACGCAAAAAGAAGGAGTAGACATTGAAATAGGTCAACCGCTATCCTGGAAATAAATCCAATCATATAATAAATAAGCACCTACGTCTCTGATTGGATTTTCAGAGTCGATTTATACATTTAGTATCTACGCGCACATGTCAGATTTACAGTAATAATCTCTGAAATTAATGTTTGTATTTCTTTTGTGACAGTTTTAGATTGGAAACGTTTAGTTGGTATGATACCATCAGCACGTGTCTCTCTCCTGCTGGATATAGACCTCTCCCAAGGACGGTCTTCTGCTCTTCTTGTCCAGCTACTACATGCAACTTTCTTCAAGTCCACCTGGCCTGAGGGCGTCCCATGCTACGTTTCCCGGTGCGTGGTATAGAGGATATCGGTTATCGGTACTGCGGCATATATGACCTGTCTACTTCCACTTTAGTGAGGGGGAGAGTGCACGCTGCAATCCAACAGCCGCTGGGCGCGCTCGACTGGCCACGTTACCCCTCTATCACAGAAGACTACCTTGAAATGTACTGCATTTCCCACTTTATCGTATTTCCCCAATGTACGTACGTGTTTCGGTAGTGAGTGAGATGTGCCAGAGCCCATTCCCATCCCATCCTATCCCTCCCCATTTTCCTAACCCTTTCTCCAAATCCATTCCTATATCTCCAAAGGTAGGCAGCGCATTCGGGGGCGTGCCAACATTTGTCATTTTGGACTAATGTTGGCATGTATCGCGGATGTCTATGGGCGACTGTATCCACTTACCATCAGGTGGAGTGTATGCTCATCTGCCGCCTTCGTACATAAAAAAAAAAAAAACTCGCTTGCCAATTCTTTGAGCTATATCGGCAGCTTATAGTCCTTACATATAAAAAAATACAATTGTGTTTTCCAACACATAAATAAAGTCGATGAAAATCCCCGAAGATCTAATACAACAGTAGCCCAAATCTAAGACGATTTCGTGATGTGGACGTTTATACGAGGAGCTAACATAATAATATTAATGTAATATCTACTTGTAGAATATTTGATGAAAGTACTGTACATAACAGTTTTATCTTTTCTTCAAATTTAATTCTAATTACATCACTGAGTTTTCGATAAAATAATTTGATATTAAGATCTTTTTACAATTAGGTACAGTGAAATCAACGAGACATGAGCTTTGTGTTTGTGTGCGTGCACACCGATAGTGTACAGTGCGTACCATTTCGACAATCGGATTGGATTGGGATTGGACTCACTCACACAGATGCAAAGCTCATGTTTCGTTGACTTCACAGTATTACATTACGTGTTTCCATTATGTGTTTTGAAAATCCTATGAAGTTTCAACTTCTACATTTAGACAATTCGCGATATTATATTACTCCTAAACCTATGTGGAGGACTAGGTTTCGCCCGTGGCTTCGCCCTTGTGTTCACTATCCTGCGGGCACCTTAGCTTTATAACCTACGTCCTTTTCGTGTTCCCAAAAAGCTCCATGCTCGATTTGTCCATCCGTTGATACGTGAAAGTATTTCAAACCAACAAACAGGCATCGTTTCATTTCTACATATCAGTTAGGATTTCTTCAAATCTCTTTTCGCTATTGACTTCTTACATCTTCTATGGGAAAATCATGTATCTTAGTCCAAGTGCCACATTTGTTAGAGTTCAAGTGTTTCCAAGATAGACATTTACTTATTTATAGCTTACATCATTTGGGCGGAGGGCGCCAACAAGTATACGGTTGGTCGCGGTCGTGTGAGCGATCACTGAAATTATATAGCGGAAGTTTTTCCTCAACTTGGAAAGTCTACAGAAAGCTACAATTTGTTGGTTTAAAATCACTAAAATAACGCAATACTTGAAACATGTCAACTAATTTGAAATATATAAAACTGTTCTAGAGAAAAATAAAAGTAATTTAGGGAATAAATCGATAGTTACAAACAAGTAAAATTCTGTTGTTATAACTCGCGCCAATAAAGAAACGATATGAAATTGGCGGCCACACGGCGAAGAATAGTGATTGTGAAGAGTAGTAGCGAAGACAAAAAAAAGTTGTCGAAAAGAATTTACCCCTATAATTTTTTAGGCGTACATTATTTTATGTAAGAAATAATTTAAATTGTGTTTAATGCAATAAATAAAATATTAAGTATTAAATCGCACTAAAAATTTAATCATAAACTTTTTTATACTATAAGTTAGTAAATAGATTTATAATCAAGATAGGGCAAAGAAAACAGTAAACAACTACTATTCTATATTTATTTTTATATTGTATTTTTTTGGAAATGTTGACAATTTACAAAATACAACACGTGATCTCATAACTAAAAACAATCTCTTCCAGAGAACCTTAGGGTAGAGGAAAGTTGTTGTATAATGAAGAAATAAACTGACATAAAATAGTTAGGGTTTTAAATGTCATCCTATTCACGTGTCATCATGGAGGTTAAGCCATTAAGTACATAAACCACTTGATCCTTTACCAGTGTCATCAGAATTTATTAGGTGTTCAACCCTCATGGATTCATTCTCGTCAGAGCTGAATGACATTTGATTTTGTGAGTGGACGCCATTTCCATATCGTTTCTGTATTGGCGCAAGTTATACAGGATCAGTATAAGTTAAGCGTTGATCACACGTACCGAGCAAACGGGCGAGACAGTAAAATGTTTCTCGGCCGAGACAGTGATGTAAGCGAGTAGCTGTTCACACGTGTTTTGAAATTAGCACAGTCAGTTCAGTTCTATTGAGCCTACAATTCGGACACGATGGATCGAAAAAAGATTATTAGAAAATATACAAAGTTACTCATTCCACTATTAGCAGAAGAATTAAAGGAATTGTTGGAAAAAGAGCAACGCCGGATTTGGACAAGACCATGGATGTTGAGAAGACCTGATTTTGGCGCTACAAACACTGTTTTTAATGAATTAGAGGTAGAAGATCCTGCTGAATTCAGAATGCTTCTGAGAATGGATGTACAACATTTTGACACATTGTTAGAAAATATTACTCCTTTGATACAAAGGGAAGATACAGTCATGAGAGAAGCTATATCTGCAAAGACCAAACTACAAGTAGCGTTATGCTATTTGGTAACTGGGACGAGCTACCGTTATTTGCAGGCTTTTTACAGAGTATCTCGGGCTGCAATATCATCACTCATACCAGAAGTCATGGATGCAATATTTACTTATTTGGAGAATTATTTAAAGGTACGTACTTTTTTCTTACATACTATAAATAAAACTTTAGTGCATTGAATACTTTTTTATTAATATCAAACAATTAGGTAGAAAAAAGACAAAATTAAAAATTAAATTTGTTGTCTTCCATCTGTCTTAAAAGCTGCAAACATCGCAGCTGCTACAATATCATTAGTGCTCACAGAAGTTTGGCGTAGTGTCGACATTATGTACTGGAGAAGTAGTTAGAGCAAAGATTGATTGCGATGTAGACGTCATCGGAGCTGGTATTGGTAATGGAGAAGATGGTGCAGCAAAGATTGATTGCGATGTAGACGTCATGGGAGCTGGTATTGGTAGTTGTGGCGGAGATTCCGCATAAGTTTCATCAAATTGATATAAGTCGCTGTGAAAACTAGCATTAGTGGTGTCTGAATATACAGAAGACGGCCTTTGGTAGCTGTGATTAGACGAAGAAGAATGGGATGCAGTTCTTTGTCTAAGTTCTTTAATCCCATATTCGGTCAGAATATTCTGAATTCTGTTTTGTGCTAATAAAGCATTCTCTGCCGATAAATTCTTAAGTTGCAATGCAACACTCCTTCCAAACACATTAAATATACTTTCGTTCTCAGAATCAACGCCTTCATTTAACTTTTTCAGATCAGAAACAGCTTGAAAAATTTCTCTAGTCCTCCTTTTAGTCCTCGTAGTATTTCCAGTGTTGCTATTAGTTGCTGTGGTAGTAGTCGTAGTTACAGTTACTGGTACTTGCTGGTTGTTGGATGTATTAGCTGGTACTTCCTGGTTGTTGTCCTGAGAACCAGTGTCTTCATTAGTGGCACGACGATTCTGTGAAATAAAATGAAAATAAATTATTGTTTTAGGTACCGCAGAACAATGAAGAATGGAAAGAAATAGAAACAGGCTTCAGAACTAGGTGGAATTTCCCTGGTTGCCACGGCGCTATAGACGGGAAGCATGTAATAATTCAAGCACCACCGAATTGTGGAAGTGAATATTTTAATTACAAGGGTGCCAACAGTGTGGTTTTGATGGCTGTGGTTGATCATGACTATTGTTTTCGCTATGTAAATATTGGGGCAAATGGAAGAAACTCAGATGGGGGGATTTTTAAAAACAGCAAATTACGTAGTGATCTTGAGAATAATTTGTTACCAAAAGGAGGATTTTTGGTTGGAGATGATGCGTTTCCACTAAAAACATATTTATTAAAACCATACAGTGGCACAAATCTTTCAACAAAACAAAAAATATTTAACTATAGAGTCTCTAGAGCACGGAGAATCGTCGAAAATGCATTTGGTATTCTGGCAAGCAGGTTTAGAATTTTTCAAAAGCCCATACCAACTAATGACAAAACCACCGATAAAATTATTCGCACCTCATGTGCTCTGCATAATTGGTTACGTCTCACAAGTCCCGGCCATTACTTTCCAAGGGGTTGTGTTGATGAAGAAGATATAGATTCGGGATCCATTATTGAGGGGACTTGGAGACGAGAACTTATAACTACTTTGCCAACTATCACTGATCATAACACCAACAATGCAGTACGTATAGCAAGGGAGCTTCGAGATAAATACGCAGAGTTCTTCAGTGAGGCAGGTGCCGTTTCGTGGCAAAACAGAATGATTTCATAATTTTATTTAAGAAATACCTACATTACAACATAAAAAGTAACATAATAAAAGGTACTTACGTTTTCATAAACATTTTTGTTTAAATCGTTTGAAAACACCTCTTCCATCTCTTTCAGCCATTTAATATTAGAAGTGTACACATTACTGAGCCCCGCTCCGGATTTCTTCGAGTCTTGAATTTTTTTATTTTCTTGTTGGTAGGTGGACCGTAAATTTTTTATTTTATTTTTTACTTCTTGCGTACCAAATCCAGTGATATTCATTTCTTGAACTATGGAATTATATGCTGCATCCCGTTTTTGCTTTATCTTGTATTCCGGAGATTTAAAGTTCCACAGACACGGATGTAGTTTATATAACTGTATAAATTTAATAGTTGTTTCGACGTCCCATTTGATATTAGCAGACATGGTGTATTTTATTTTATTTGGAGTTGTTTAAAACAAAAATTATCTCAAGGAAAGGCGCGCGCGGCGTCGTGACGACAATCATGTGGCAGAGTGGCGAGACAGTGCACGTTCAGACCTGCCGAGTGAGCGAGCGAGACAGTGCGGGGAAGCGGGAGGGTGGACACTCGGCCTAGTAAGTAGAACGGGAGCCGAGCTACTGTCTCGCCGCTTCGTTCGGCCGAGCGCTCGGCCGAGCACTCGGCGGTATGTTTATACGCACCGAGTACTCGGCCGAGAGCACTGTCTCGCCCGTTTGCTCGGTACGTGTGATCAACGCTTTAATCACCGGCGTCGCGGTGCGGCCGACGCGCGTAGAATGTAACTCCGTGTAGAATAAAAAATAGGTATAGGTACTAAAAATGAACACTATACAAAAATAAATCTATTGTAAAAACTGATAGAATCGATTCCACACTCGACACTGAACAATATATTTTTAGTAACAGAGGTATATTTATTAAAGGTACATATTGATAGTTTAGATTTAAAGTTTAAGATGAATGTAATTGCTAATTTTTATGATATAAATCTTTTTTGTGATTTTGTGTCTTTGTGTTGTGTTTTGTGTGTTATATGTTTGTGTTGTGTTATAATGTTAAACACATATAAATAGAAATGTGTTTTATTCGACACATTATATCATACGCCTATATTGAAATATAGAATTTATTTCATTTTTAATATTTTGGCAATAACTTTGGTATCTTGTTAATTAAATACCCAATCTTCATTTCCTCGATTTAATCATTATTAACCCATTACTACATTCCATAAAATAATCTCTAAAAGCAATTTATTTAAATTTGTGTTAAATTTTAGTCATTTCCGCTGTAGATTTTACTTTTTAATTTCCATACTAAAGCATAGCATAAATAAAATTCTCGTCGAGAGCTGGAGTGCTGGCGATTAATCCAGTCCTTAGTTGTCGTGTAGTGGAGTCAGCGCACCGATATCTGTTTTGCATTCGGAAATGAAGGTGACCGCTACTCGCATCCCGTTTGACCCTCGCAAACGAGGATCGGAATAACTCGCCTTTGATGTTCCGCAGTTCTTGCATAAATATTAATTCATAACTATTTTCTGTCGCTGTTTTCGAGGGACCCTTCTCTTTTGATTATAAATTCCTAAGGACTTTCTGATCCTATCATCGATTTCACTATTACGAGTATTATTGTGGAACATATTGACTTTGTTCATCTATTAAAGTATAACGATCATTTTGAATGAAGGAAGGAATGAATGAAACTTTATTCATTACTACAACACACACAGTGGATATAACAACAGTAGCAGATACAGATACGTTAACTACTAATATTTTAACCATCAAAGTGTGAAAGATATTACTACAAAGCAATAAGACCGCTTGTTTTATTTTCTTGTTAGCTGTTCTACAAAAATAAATAAATATACAACATTGATCCTAAATTTTTGTCATAATGTAACCATTATACAAAAAAGAGTTTTCACTATCTATCATTAATATAATAAGTAATGAAGTAACAACGGATGTAGATGGTCCAAACCCTCTTCTTAAATCGATATACAAAAGAAACACACAGAATCTTAACCTTTACCTAATCGATCAAAATAACTAAACAATTTCCAGTACGGCTGACGAAATTTATTGTACGAGTATTTCCAAGAAGACAACCTATTCAAGACACGAACAAATAAATCTTTCGACATGGAAATTCATTTTTTATTGATTAATTTTATCATTGTTTTTGTCATTTAGCTACCAACAAATTCGATACAAATAAAATATGGAATAGAGAAGATTTTTTCGTAAATGATGGATTAAAATCATCTTTACTTATACAGAAGTCATCAGAATAGACTAGCGTATACTCGTTCATACGTGATTCACACATTACGTTTATGAATAATCCACGCTTCCATAATACACTACTTTGTTTGTTTGTTACGTTTTCAAGATTAAACCACTCAAGCGACTTTAATGAAATTTCATAGAAAAATAGCCTAAAACGTGGAGAAGGTCATAGAATAAATACTTTATGTCGTGATAAATTGATTACTTTTTTTTAGAGGAAGCCATACTTATAAAACAAAATAAACTTGGGGGAAGCGGCGGGCAAAAATTAGTCCAAAATAAATTGAATTACGAGTATAAACGCGTGTTATTATCATATTACATCATCAGCCCGTATCTCTCCACTGCTGGATATAGACCTCTCCCAAGGACCGCCGCCACACATGGTTTTCTACTCTTCTTGTATATCTCGATCCGTAACTGGATTATGAATTATTAATAATAACATTCGATTTCAATTTTGTAAAAACATTGTCGTATCTACTGTAAATAAAGAAACGAAATGGTAAATAAATACATTTCTCCTTTCAGTACCGATATATCATTGCGTAATTCGATCCGACTTGTTATTGCCACGTGAGCAACGGTTTGTTTGTTTACACAAGTACTTAACGGGCTCGGGGCGTATGTGAACACGAGTAGGTACTCATGTATACTCACTTGTATAGACGATCGAAATCGAATGTTTGTTACTAATTGAGTATTTGTTTTACCTTCGCTTTTCTGACCGCGTTCACCACATTCAATTACATTTTAATCAATTTGTAAAGGTTTGTGCGATGACCATTCTGCTGTGTGATTAGAAACAACAGCTTTTATTTGTATTCTGTTTACATAGAATTTACACATACATGTAGCAAAATTCGATTCGATGTTATCATTTATTTATTATGTTTTATTTATCTATTTAATTATTTATTTAATTTAATTTATGTACAGCCTTTTATGTAACTTATTTAACAAATATGTTGCTAGTGTTAATTAATGGCCAAATGTATTTGGCCATTAATTAACACTAGCAACATTAGAATAGCAACACTAGCAAATCTGTAGATCACACTGACATTATAGTTTTACTGAATTTTGCTTTGAATCTGTTGATATTGATAGATTATTGTTTTTTATTTTTACTTGTTTTTCTTCATAAAACTTGAGTGTAGGTTTTGGATGGAACTATTCGTTATTATTAGTCTTCAGTTTTCTTTGAGTATTCGTTTCGAATAGAGACAATTGTCCTGAACCATAGAGACTCCTCACGGTATAATAGAGATATAAGTAGAGACTCCTCAACCATCTCGCGTATTTTAGGTGAAATTAATTGTATTAATCTTATTGTACTAATAATCTCAAACCACATTAGGTACCGGTTTTCAGCATTTGACCATATGTCATATGCTCACAACTTTGTTGGCATATTATGCCAAATAATGGTGATGTTAAATGGGTTCCTTTACGACACTTAGAAGTAGCGTTAAAATTCAGTCTGCTTCTAGATGTCTCTGTTTATAATATAATCGATCTATTGCTAGCCAACCCCTACAGCTCTGATATCGATAGGTATGCATACAGAGAGGAAATTTCACGCACCACCGAGCTAATGTGTTCATTCTGATTGCATACAAGAAAAAATGGAATCGATTACTTTTATACACTTTTAGATTTCTTTAAAGGTAAGATCTTACAACCGTTGTTTAGGATGCTCAGGCTTAGAAAAAAATACTCAGAATACTTTGTTTAATCAAAGATAATTATAGATTATAATACCGTCGAATAGACCGTCTAACTGGTGGTAAGTGGTTACTGAATAGACCGTCTAACTGGTGGTAAGTGGTTACTGTAGACATTGGCGATTCATGCCAACATCAATCCAGAATGACACACGTTGGTACACCCTCGGATGTACTACCTACGTTTGTAGAGTTAGGAATAGATATGGAAAAAGAGTTGGAAAAATTGGGAGGAATAGGATAGGATGGAATGAGAATGCGCTCTGGCATAGGTATCTCGCTCATTACCGAAACATGTACAGATACATTACGAAAACATTGGCCATCAGCTAATTCGAAAACACCCGTTCGCGTCATCCACGACTGTGAATTACCGTACCTCTAATTGCACACTTAATTACGAGATACTTTATTGCTTTATTGCATAGACGTGGATGACTCGTTATATCGCGTTTCCGCATTAGCCGATGGCCAATGTTTTCGTAATGTATTGTATCTGTAGGTATATAAATTGAAAGGATTAGAATAAAATGGAAAATTCAGTACATTTTAATAGTACAATTAATAAACGTCTAAAGAAATAAATAATGGTCTAGAAAATATTGGAATACAAATGGCAATGTCACCGCAACATAAACATTAATCCCGTTGCGAATAGCGTAATATATGCGATACGTTTTGTAATTTAATGTGCTCGGATAGCGAGGATATGCATAGCGGTGCACTTTGAGAACATGAATCATTTTATATGCATTGGTTATTTCGGTGCGGGCACCCAACAAAAAGGCGTAGAGGCGAAAGATAAAAGGCCACGGGGGGATGCGGGCTGACCGAGCAACGAAAATGTTTCCGCAGCGCTGTTGGACTATTGAACATTTTTTGCCAGTTTTTAACTAATAAATAATCTGCAAGTTTCGTTTACGTGTACTCAGCAGTGAATGTTTGGTTAACCGATTAAATAAAAAATGTTTAGTGTTTCACTGTTTTACCTGTTCTGTGCTCTA
Organism: Sesia bembeciformis; assembly: GCA_943735995.1. Taxonomy (NCBI): domain Eukaryota; kingdom Metazoa; phylum Arthropoda; class Insecta; order Lepidoptera; family Sesiidae; genus Sesia; species Sesia bembeciformis. The sequence continues at coordinate 6,767,596 of OX031034.1, forward strand.
GTGTTGCCTGTACTATGTAACTAATGTGGATACGACATGATACTAACATACGAGGATATGTTTTTGTTCATTTTTACTGTAATATATGGAAGCGTCTGCTACTATTGTATTTTAATATCTTAGTATATTAAACAGTTACGAACTGTTAATTTGCGAATCGATTCTAATATTATGAAGAGGAGTTTCTTTCTTTATATGTAAGACTAGCGACCCGCCCTCGCTTCGCTTCGGTATATATGAGTTTTTTTCTAACACACGAAAGTATGGTAGAAATGAAGTACATATAGGTTAAGGTTGTTCAATGCGGTCTGCAACTCATTTATCAAATCTAGTTTTAAGGTGGGGGCAATGTTTGAATTTCGTTGACATGCGTTGCGTAGGGAGCTGACCGCGCGAGTGAACCGCGCGGGTCCCCCCTTCTTATAGATCAATAGCGACCCGCCCTCGCTTCGCTTCGGTTTATAAGATTTTTTTTTTCAAAATTTCAAAATAAAATATAGCCTATATTAGACTCGGATAATGTAATGTAGCTTCGTATTTGTGAAAGAATTTTTGAAATCGGTTCAATAGTTCCAGAGATTACCCCCAACATACAAACAAACACACAATTGTACCTCTTTATTATATAAGTATAGACTAGTATAGATGTAAACACTAAAACTACCGATTTAAAAAAAGACACATTTAGAAAGTATAAATAATACAGAATAATAAGCTATGTTTTGGTTTCCTAGGAAAAGTTTTGCCACCTGAGCGAAGACAAGGAGGGTTGCTAGTATATTACAAAAACACATCATTACAGATGAGTAACATACTTGTACTAGACTTTAAACAGAAAGTTTCGAATAAAAAAACTATTTTTTTAATTGCTCTTTAATTAAGTGATACGATACACACACATTAATTTCATTTAATAAAGTTATTCGTAATAAATGAGATATAAAAAATATAATTTATTTCAAGGAGTTTCTGACTCAGATCCAATATCCAATCCGAGTAGTACTATTGGAAAATAAGTAACAAGATATATTTAAATAAAGCGCACATAAATATTTTAGTAGCTGTATAAATGACATAAGCTTAAGCACTCGTACAATTCATATCACGGATTATGATTTAATTTTGATTTCATCTTGATAAATATATTTTAGCGTGACGATTCTCATTTACTTGTGATTAATGTATCTTTGTTTGTAATATGGTATTTTTGTGTAAAACATTTGCCGAAATATCCGAAATAAATTTAAAATGTGTAAATTTGATTTACATTCTAAATGGTTCCTTAAAAGAACGTTATTAGAGAAGTTTATTTAGTATGTACGTACAAGTTTATTTAGTATGTACATAGATTATTGTAAAAATTGTGTATTAGATTAGGCGTTTTGCGGTTTAATAGTGATGGTTTATTAAACTTCAAAGTGTTTTTAATGCGTGGTGTTTGTGATAATCAAATAAAAGCGTGAGACTGCGTTTTTCGTGTACTTCCAAGGAGTCCTCTTCGTTCCCCAGTAAACCGACTATCGCTTTACTGAGCGACTCCTGACTTACTTCGACGGGACTGGATAACAGGATACGTTCTAGACTTTTGAAATTAATTATTACGACGAAAACTCGCCACTGGCAGAATGTATTAATTACACCATTGCTGTATATATGAAGAAATAAAACCATATCTTTTCTGAAGAGCGGAAATCGTGTGTGGTTGCGAGCCATGAGAGAGACCTATATCCAGCAGTGGATAGATATAAGTTGATAGTATGGTATGGTGAACATATCTTACCGTAAACATATTGTTACCATATACGTAATGCAGTTTGATAGGAAAACTTAAGATGGACTCACTTTAAGGATCGTAATAATATGCCGTGGACTTAACATCTTTCGTAATCGTTATTATTTAGGACTGTTTTCACTACTAGCTAGGAGATGTTTCAAGACATAAATTACCTCTTTATATTTGTTCCCTCAATGTCGAGGACTGTGACTCTGACTCTGCGGTCTTTGGTGTTATTGAAACTGCAATAAACCTGTTTTTATTTTAACCATAATGTATAATAAAAAAGGAATAAAACAAGTAGTCAGTGTAAATTGCTATCTGTGCACTCTAAATCTTGCAAACGATGTAATTTATAAATTTCTTCGGTTTTGTCTTTAGGCGTCGTGTTTAAACACCGGAATGTTACCTGGTCAGTCTTAGTCTCTTGGCTTCCACACCAAGCGATTATCTGGGATTTGCGTACTATGTGGCTGGAATGATTAAAATATTGAAGCATGAACATTTGAACTAGACCTGTAATATTGTTTAGATATGTTTTAATTTGCCTGTACCAAAATTCACCTACTATTCGATTAACCCAGTTAGTAGTGTTAATATTTTCTGCACAAAAAAGGCATTAAAAGACTTGATTTAAAGAAATTATTAAATAATATTTATTCCAAAAAAGAAGTGTCTGGGTCAAGACGGTTTGTGTTCGTCTTTGTGTGTGTCTCTAGACCTATGACACATGGAATATCCCCGTCTGCCAAGTAAGGCGTTATTTACAAGAATTTATTTATTCGGGGATTTATTTATTTATTAGTAGTTTAATATGTTCAATTTATTTATATCCTTAATCCATAATAGTACGATATATAGATCGTTAAGTTATCGGAGCCATTTCAAACCAACGAATACATTTAATTTAAATTAGGTACGTAATTAATTAATTCACTGAACCGTAATTTAAGTGGAGTCTGAATGGTTTTATCGTCACATGACTGGAGTAAAATAAAATGAGTAGTAGTCTTCACGTTTGAATAAATAAAAAATGTCTATTAAGAAATTGTAAAAGCGTACCAGTGCAGTGTAAGTATGACAGAGATTAACGTTCCAGTTATTAACCAAAGTAGGGGTAATTAATTTTTTAAATTAATGATGGCATTTACCTGTATAATATAAAATTATAATTTGTATAATTATTGTATGTTGTAAAAATTATAATTATAACTGTATAATATAATTTACCTGTATACCTGTATTTACTGTATAATTACTTTTTTGTTTTTAATATTGACTGTAGACAGAATAAACTATGTATGTATGTATATTTTTGTGTTTATTTGACGTAATCATTGGCAAGTAAATGTATGAATATTTCCATATTATTATAGCAGATTTTGATGAGCATTATAAATTTATGCATTTATTATTGTAGGTACCTATTTTTTTGTATTTATGTAATAGTATGTAATGTGTGGTAATAGCATTATGTCTAAATATTCTATCTATCTTATACATAAGCTTTACTGGAATAAATCTCCTAAGTATATAAAGCATGCCTGTTGTTCTACAGTCAGTAATAAGCTAATGTAGCCAAAACCATTCGATTCTAATGCTTACTTACCACTAGCGTATTAAGGTACCTACAGATTGACCTGTAGCAGACTGTACATGATTTTATTAATCCCCTTTCATTTGACCGCGGCTTCGCGAGGATTTTAAACTGGTTTGTTGTGCCTACTTGAGGGGGAGAGTGCACGCTGCAATCCAACAGCCGCTGGACGCGCTCGACGTTACCCCTCTCTCACAGAAGACTACCTTGAAATGTACTGCATTTTCCACTTTATCTTATTTTCCTAATGTACGTAAGTGTTTTAGTAGTGAGTGAGATGTGCCAGAGCCCATTCCCATCCTATCCCTCCATATTTTCCCAAGTTTCTCCAAATCCATTCCTATATCTCCAAAGGTAGGCAGCGCATCCGGGGCGTGCCAACGTTTTTCATTTTGGACTAATGTTGGCATGTATCGCGGATGTCTATGGGCTACAGTATCCACTTACCATCAGGTGGACTGTATGCTCGTCTGCCGACTTTGTACATAAAAAAAAATCATAGATATTATTGATGTAGATGAGGCTTCATAATACATTTCCTATGAGATCATACCATAATTCAGTTAAATCTGGCCGTTGTTTTCAAAAACACAGGACCCATAAAAAGTGCCCCATGATTTTCACTGTTGTGATTCACGACATAGCAGTGAAAACCGTAACAAAATCGACCCAGTAGATCCGCAGATTAATGCAAAGAAGTGGACGGACCTATATATGTTTAATAGTAATGAATAAGGTAGAAATAAATAACAAATATAAAAAAATATCTACACAGTTTATTCATTTATTATATCGCACTTATGTCTCGTTATGGCTTGTTCTCGCTAATATTTCGTATACGCTTCTCTATGAGTGGAGTTGGATCTTAGTAGCCATGTGTAAATGGCCGCCCCGCCGTGCAAGTAGTTAAAGCCTGGTCATAATCGTAAACTGGCCGGATAATAAGTTAGGAGGTGTTTGCTGTTAATCCCATAATTTAACAGTACGTAGAGGAATTAGTAGTTGACTTTTATATATGAGCTTAAAATGTGTCTACTCAGCGACAGTAAATAAGATAAGTATATTATCTTAACAGGTGTGGCTTGGATATAAGTGTGTTGTATTTGAAAAACGACTACACAGTATGTTACTGAATTTCACACCACAGTGTGCCGCGTCGAGTTGTTCTGATTCAAACACACACATGCACGCACACACATGCACAACATGCACAACATGCACGCATGCGCACACACACAACTAAGAGGTGACCTGTTTATAAATGTATATATTTTATTGCCTTTTTTACTATGGTACAGCATCTTGTGATTATTGTTTTTAAGGGACCACTGCTTTTTATAGAACTGTCTTGCATTCGTTTTCTACTACCCACATAAATAGCTTATCTGTTTTTCCCATGGAATATGGTTTTTGCTCAAAATTAATACTGATTATTTAATTGTCTTACCTTATCCTATCCCTCATTATTTTCCCAACCCTTTCCCTAAATCTGCTCCTAAATTTCCAAAGATAGGCAGCGCATCCGCGTGCCAACACTTGTCATTCTGGATTGATGATGACATGTATCGCGGATGTCCATGGACGACGGTATCTACTTATCATCAGTTGGACTGTCTATTCGACTGCGACCTTCTTTCTATAAAAAAAATACTGCAGGTATATAGATACAAAACACTCATAAATTTTACTTCTCTTTGTCCATTACATTAGGGCGAGGTTCGCTACTGTTTATTCTTTATATTTGTTTGTCTTTATGTTCAAGGGCATCTGAGAAGCTTTCACACAAGCTGGTCACCCTAATAAGATTATAAAAGCTCTCCTGAGAATAGGTGTGTACTAAAGTTATGCGGATTTTAAATATACCGCCCTACGAAGTTAGATTTATGGTAATGTGTTTTAATACTTGATGAGCTTTGAAGTTGTTTTGTTGTCTAGTAATTCTCTAATGTATTCTAAAAATAAATCCTGGGATACATGCAACTATAATGGCTCAATTACACTTGGTTGTCAGCCCGCACCCGGGTACTTGAATGTCTTTACCCGAATGCGGGTACTCAAAACACTGTTTACGCTGGCACAAGATCGTATTCTAGTCCAAACAACACGCAGTTTTTTTCACTTGTCCGAATACATACTCAAATTCGTTTTAGATTATTTCTTTTAACATTGGTCATTTATCCGAACATGATAGACACCCGAATGCGACTTAACGACCAAGTGTAATTGAGTCTTGAAAGATTTAAAACATTATAGGACAAAATTAATTTGATATTATCGAATTTCTAAAAAGTTTAGTTTGATTTATTTTTTCTTTATATTATATTATTCCGTAGTCACCCGTATTTATACATAATCGAAAATGATATCTAAAGCGAAAAACAAGAGTATCGAATTTTGAAAAAAATCACCATATTTCGACTAAGAATTGATTCAGCTGGTGACAAAACAAAAACAATACGAACATTTATTATCAAAGAATTTGAAGTTCATATATTACTCTGTATACGTAGATGTATGTACGGTGTATGTAGGTGCGTGTGGGATATCATATTTAAGATAATAAAGAGTAGAATTTAAAAATGTATATATTGTTGGGTTTAAAATAAACGAATGAATAATTGTAAAAGGTTTTCGTACACAACGCCAACCAAGCCTCTAGACAAAGCCGTCGAACATCCACAATTTATGCGGCACCACGACTTAGGAAGATCTACGAAACCCTTCACTGTAGCTAAAACTAAGGGCCGTGTTGAGAACATTATTATTTGAGGGCCGTGTTCTCAAATAATAATTACACACAATGATGTGACAGTTCATGTACACCCATCAATCATGCCTTTATATATGTGGCTATAAAGATACATGACTCCGGTGAACCGAGATGATGTATGGGCTTTGCCATCGCCAATGTGATCAAGTATGTAGGCTTTGTAACAAATATATTGTATTGTGTTCATGTTATTTACAATATCTACATTTATTTACAGTATAATTTAGCGGTTTCTATTATGATGTCAGACTTTCTAAACATTTCACTACAGAGCACAGGCCTTTTATAAATCAGTAGGGAGTTTCGGGCCATAATCCGAATGTCTATGGGCGACAGTATCCACTTACCATCAGGTGGACTGTATGCACGTCTGCCGCTTTTGTCCATGAAAAGGTCCCCTGAAGCTACACTAAGAATGTTATCACTAAGCCCTTTGACTTACTGATAACATTCTTAGTAATTTAAAATTATTTATTTTAGTTATTTAATTATAAGTTGTTTTGTTTTTTTTTGCTGACCGCTTAAATACAAGGCGCCTTATATTTTGTTAGCGGTGCCAGCGACTTTGTTCGCGTGAACTCGTGATTCCTGTGGGAACTTCATAATTAATCTAGACAAAAGTACTTACCGTAAATGTTAACCCAGCATATCATTTGTAACTTATAACTATTCCAAATTTGATTAAAATCCGACGAGCAGTTTTTGTGTGATGCGCGTTCAGACAGACAGACAAAAATTCTAAAAATGGTTGTTTTGGATGCTGTGTCGTTCGTAGAGTACAACGAGTTTTTTATTAAATATTTTATCTACAGACGGCTCTGTTACGATTTTAGTATAATATGTATATATGTGTAGGTAGGTATTTATTGGTGCTGACATCATCGCCCACATTCACTCGAAACTCGAAACATTTTACACGCACAAGTAATCAAGTGGCGGGCCTAGTTAGTAGTCGCTAAGAACTTTCGTAAGAGGTGTTCACGACCAAAAGAGAAGTGCCCAACTTTTCGACCGAAGTCCTCATTGTGTCCGGGGCGAATTAATACGTGAACTCCAAAAGGGTTATCTAAGCTTCGGGACCACGTTCCTATTAATTACCTAAGTTTCGTCGAGCCCGATAATTAATTAAGAACTTTGCTGGAGGTTTGGCGACGGTTGCTTAAATAAGTTCTCTATAGAGCCATTAAAAATATTTCAAGTAGGTACTTGATATATTCTGTCCCTTTTATGGTCCACTGTCTTGTGCATGAGGGATGTATGGATTTAAAACGTCAACTAAGCGGGTTAATGATTCCACTCTTTTAGAGATGGTGGAGTTCATTAGGGCTTGTGGTAGCGGATTTCTTATCCCTTAGTCATATTTTACGACACCCGCGGGTGCTATTCTAAAGGCCGACACCACACGGTCAATTCACCGACTCGCGATCCCGCCGTACCCTCCCAAAGCAACGCCCTAAGCCGAGTTCCGTTCCTTCCGCCTGGTCTACTGGCGGGGGAGCCCTTAGGCTCGTTGCTACACACACTTTTTAATCCTGGCGAGCGCTTTCTGCGCTCGCCCTAAACCATACATGTCCGGTGACTCTGACCATCAGGACCACAAGAATTTAGCCATTCAACTTATTTATATTATGTTTTGTTTTTTATTTACATTAGACCTTGGAAGATACATGAAATATTTATAACTCCCGTTATTCACTAACTCATTCATTTAACACAAAGTCTTCACTTTATAGTGACATAATAATGTATTACTTGTATATAATATGTAGGTAGACATTCAGTTTGTAATTTTTTTAATATTTGCGTATTTGATTATGAAAAACAAAAAGTTATGTTCAAATATATTATGTGATCTACCAAAACCCAAATGTTCTACATAATAATATAATGTTAAATCTGCCGAAATAGCCGAATAGCCGAAACAAAAAATAATCCTGTTGATTTTTACAACAAGAAATAATAACAATAGAAAACAAACAAAATAAATAGTCGTAGATTACTTTTTGTCTTTTGTCCATTTATGAAAGGTCAACGAATCTTGACAATGATATTTATGAACCACATAAAAATGCGTAAATATACAATAACAAGACATGCAATGCAATACAACCAGCCCTTTCAGTATCCTCAGTTGGACATGACTAACAAATTACATGTACTTACAGTAGCTACTGGTAATAGCCTGTTAAGGTAACAGTTTCAATTCAAATTATAACAACTACAGCGACACTTTGTTACCAACACAAACATTTCAACCCGAATCACAACAAATAACGATCAGTCAAATGTATTTTAGTATAAAGCGAAACGGTTAAGTGTTCGCGTCAACTAAATTACTGTTACATGACTTAGAACCCTTAAATATGCGTCCCCTGTAGCGATACCAACGCGGTGTTGTCGCGATATTGATGCAGCATAAGAGCCTTTTCACACGCGTTATAAAAAAAGCAACGCATAAGTTGGCTAAAGAAGTGACGGACATATTTAGGAATTCTGAATTCAGACTGAAAACGGACCGAATCATAGTGCCAAAGCTAGTCACACTCGGTCCCTTCCGCTCTTCTCATTTTGTACATGTTTCAAAAGGTTGCGGCAAATATTTTTGATGTTTTTATTGTTACACTGCCCGGGAACGAAAGCAAACTATTTTTATTTACTTAAAATTTGTAACGATAAATTTTGGAAATTAGGCACCCAAACACCCGACATATTAGATCAAAATTATAAGTAAAAAAAAACGCAGGTATATATTGAATAATAACTGTGTGTGTCAAAAGAAAAAGACTATTTTTCCCTAGCCGTTGAAAGATTGTTGTAATAGGTGTTGTAAAGGTCGATTTACACATTTCCGTGTAGTGTCAGGACAGCATACGGTCAGTTCCGTTCGTGTCCGGAAATTAAATATTTTTTCATACATAATATACCAAATTAACCGTTTATTTTCAACGGCTGAAAAAAGTAGGGCGAGTTGCTAGCGATCATAAGGTCGGTATTTTTTGATAATCTTTTGTTGTAAGTGCAGTCTCTAATGCATCTTATCGCAAGAAATGCATTTTTTTGTATGATGGACTTTCGCATGGTTTATAAATTACACAAGTAAAAACTGTTTTTTATCATATAAAGACGAATGTCGCTTACAGGTGTTACAGAACTAAAGTCCACTATGTTAGAGAACTAAAGTACAAAATATTTTTAATTCACTAGATAATTTAAAGTGTTAAAGGGCGTTACTTTTAAATGCATCAGTACACTGCTTTTGTGTTAGCGTATTTCTCGCTTTTACACTTTTTGCGTGTGAAAATGTCTGAAAAAAAGTACCAGTTTTATTGTAAATGGGCGTAATTAGTCATGCTTAAAAAAATCGGAGCTATTTCTGGGCGTGAAAGTTGCACACGCGAGAAAGTACTCTAAGAGTTCTAGCAAAGAAAATTGACTGACTCAACGAAACTTTCCAATTAAGCCATTAGTCGCAAATGACGGGCGAGTCACTTTGTACAAACGTACTTTTGATTAAATATAGCGAACTTTATTTTGCAGATGTTAATATCCCAAATGGGGGCCCTCCCCTTAATAGTTGGGGGAATTCGTGCAGCATGCAACCCGGTGTTTAGGAAAAATTAAATTCTGAACGATTGGAGAATATTTGTACGGTTTTTGTTTGATTACGGCTAGCAAACAGTATTGGTTATATTTACAACTGTGATAATTTAATTTTTTTTTCTATAAATTTATTTTATATTTTGATTATTTTTACGTTCAACCTATAAAAAGTATTCACGGCGATTGTACTTTCGTATTATATAATTATATTTTAATAATCAGGGTTATAATTGGATACACGACAATAATTACTATAAATACCCTAATTAGATAAAACTTAATTAAGTTTTACGTTCCTCCGTAATAGGACATGAAGTTAATTGATTTCACTTATGTAATCTTTGAATATTATTGAATAATCAAGCTGTTTTAAATGGAAAATTATAATATTCATAGAGATTCAAAAAAAATCCTTTAGTATAGTGAAAAAGTTATTATAGATTTTCGCTTTATATTAAGTAATTATATTATATTAAGTAATAAAACTTAAGTGATTACCGTAAGATATATAGATTAGTATCGTGTAAAAATGAATACGGGTTCTGCTTGTACATATACAGTTTCTAGTAAAAATGTCAACAACAAATAAGAGGGTGAAAGAAAAAACTGCTAATTATACATTTACATTTTCGACCTTAAATACAACTAATTACAAAGTTCATTCTTAAGTGATACTATTTGCCGGTCTTATGTCTCTTTTCTCTTGAAACATGAAAGCAATATGAAAGCAATAAACAACATGATTAGCGTTTCCTTTTTGAGAACAATTTTCAACCACGATTTATGCATTCCGGTTTATTCTTTAATTTTTATATAGTGAAGCCAGAATAGAGTGCTTAATTTTACAGTATATTACTATTATTTATGTATGTGTACTCGTATATATTTGTAAAAGGGTAAATGTATGTAAATGATCATTCACCGAATTCACTATAGTGGTGGCTATATGGACTTTGTGCGAGTCTGTGGTGACTCGGTAGTTGGGGGCTATGTACGTTTGACAGTTCAATCTAGTGACGGAATACAAGAAAGGTATTTGGTTACTTGTGTCTCAATAATCTTCCTGGAGATAATTAAATAGGAAATCAATAGCTCTAATGTTGTTTCTCTTTCCAGGTAAGATTTTGATTGTAAGATTGTTAAATTGATGTCGAATGTATTAATTGTATCCACATTGGATTTAATTAAAATAACCTCTTTCCAGAGCAACGCATTTTGGTTTTAATTTCGTGATTCCTACACATTATCTCTGGTGTTTGTTAGAGCACATTATATGTATATAAAAAAGGATAAATGGACAGGATGTTCTATTTCAATTAAAACCATGAAGGTTTAACAAATTTTCTTATACCAATGTTGGCAATATTAAAAAGCCCTCTTTACAAAATAATAGAAATAAATACTTTATAATGAAATGAGTGAAGTTTCTTATCGATTATGGCCCAATATTTACCGAATACAGGGTGGTATTTATAATGTTTGAGAGACAGAGAGAGAGGATAAGTTTTAAAGTGGGTACCTACACTAATGTAATTAATTAGCCCTAACTCGTCCGGGATAAAATATTTTTGTTGAAAATTGTTTAGACGTAAACATCATTCTTTATTCAAGACCCGTTTAAAATTAAGTAATCAGGCAGCCTAGTTCAAGGCGAAAGTAATTACTTTAACAAGTTAAAAGTTTGGGCTGAGATTCTTGTAATCTTTTAAGTATTAACAAAAACTTCGCTTATTAAGTTTAATTCGTCCATTTCAGCCCATAACGCCTCCACTGCCTGCACAGGCCTCCTCTTGTAATCACAAGGCTGATTCGGGTATCCACCACGCGTACCCTGCCCATCTTCCCATTGACCTACAAACCTTGCGGTTATTCTAATGTTGTCTTTTACCAATGCGCTCTTTCTCGACTACCTACAAATTGTGCTTATGTCTTTATATTATCAACTCTTTATTTGCGGACCCTGCGCGGATTGGTGATTACTATACAACACATACACATACAAGTTTTTTTTATTATTGTGTATGTGTACCCTGCATCATACACTCCATGTTTTCCTTCAGTAGATATTATAGCCACCCTTAGACAGTCACAGCTTTAGAATACAATAGAAGTACGGAATTGATCTATACCTCTAGAAATTTCTTGCAGTATTAGGAGATGAATGTCGTTTTTTGACGATTCCATTCGCACTCTTCTGGATCATCTTCATTACAGCTCGGGGTGAGTCTTGGCCCGATTCAGCATGTTTCTCCAGATCGTACTATCGATGGCTTCCATCCTTCAATCTGCTCTAACCGCTCTCAAATGTAGTCCTACTCTATCTAGCCTTCTCAAGCGGGCCCTGCCACGGTTTCAACGTCTCTCCTGTATGCGCATTAGAACTCTTTTATATGCAAGCTTAGATGATTAATTATTACTCTCTGTTTCACCAAGCAGATTGATGTCATGATTGACAAGAAAATGTTAATAAATGAGGTAAAAATATCAACTAAATTACATATTAGTTCATACGATCGAAAGAACAGCATAATTGACTCACCAGTAATTTTCTTTCATCATAGAACATGAACTCTCCCATTACACCACTCCTCACGCTACGAAAATCAGTTAACCTTCCGTAAACAAACATTGGATAGCAATACTTACTGCACGTCATCAGGCTCTGTTGTAAGTTCAATAAAGCGCACGTCAGTCCGACACGGTAATAATGTGGAGTCGACGCTATAAAACTTTAAAATACGCTCTGCTACACAATTTTATCACTTAACACCTGGGAATAAGGGTGCAGGCAGTTCCACACCTAAGATGGCCGTGTCCTGCGTTGTAAGTTGGACAGTTTGACGGGTTGTCTCAACTATCACTGTATGTAGGTAACTCAAATGATATGGGTACGTAATATTTGTATTTCTGATTCACCTTGTAAATGTCACTTATTACTGACGTAAGATATCAGATATTTGGGATATGTATTTTGTATACCATATATATATGGTGTTTATGATTATGAAATTTAAATAAAAAAAAAATTATAATATTTATTTATTTAAGTATATTCTATGACATGCGGTGTGACAATATGGGCCCTGTCAGTCATCTACAAGTATGGAGTCACCCGGAGAGCGATGATATAAGATCTGTTTGGACGAGTGGATACGAAACGAATAAATTCGTAAAACAACCAAAGTCAGGGACAGGATTGATTTCAAACATTTCAAATTCAACAAACATTTCAAATTCAAATTTCCATCCATTAATACGTTGAATCAAAGTATCGTATCTCATTAAAAAAATGTATATTCGACGGGAACATTACCGTGCTATGCTTTCGTATGATTTTAAATGTACTCGTACTTTAAAACCTGAAGATTCTTTTAATATACTTCAAATGATGTTTGCAGACGAGTGCCCTTCTAAGGCAACTGTGTATCGTTGGTACAATTAATTTAAGCGTAGTCGATGAAGTTTGGCTGACGAAGACAGAAACGGTCGCCCTTTAACAGCTGTTAGGGTAGAAAACGTGGTGGCAGTGAAAAAATAATTTTAGTGAAAACAGACAAATTACATACGAGGAGATTCAGGAGGGGTTCCAGATGCGATCGGGAGTGTGTATGAAATATTACATGGGCATCTACGAGTTAGGAAGATAGTATCGCGCTGGCACTCAGCGTGATACTATCTTCCGGGGGGCGGTTGGATGCCGCACAACCTCATCGAAGCTTCCTGTTCGACTGTTCCTGTTCCTGTTCGACTTTTATTAACCTGTTCCCAGGTTAATAAATGAATTAGATCCTAAATTTAAAAAAGATATCAGCGAAAATAATTTAAAATATAAATTAAGAACATATTTCTTGTCCAAATTATAATTTGTTCACTGCTCACAGGTAGGTTTTTAATGTCTCGACTACTGATTCCAGCAGTACTTGTATCTTAGACAAATCTGTATGGTTTATTAGATACAATTATGTTAGCTATATACTTAATCTTTGTAAAATTGTTAATAAAAAAAAAAAAAAAAAAAAAAGCTCAAAAACAAGTTCGAACGGTGCCGTGATGCCACACCAAAATTTGAAACAGGGCGGTCTCTGCGTGTTTACGATATTGTCACAGATGATGAATCTTGATCTACCAGTATGATCCGGAAACTAAACGTCAATTTACTGTTTGGGTGTTTCTAAATGAGCCAACGATGACCAACGTGAAAAGGGCAAGGAGCGCTGTAAAAAAAATCGTAAATTTTTTCACTGGCTACCTGATATCTGAACCTTTACGAAACTAAAGCAGCATTAACGCAGAATGGTACGTAGCTACGTGCTTGCCAAAAGTTTTTACTGTAGTGAGTAACAACCGTCCAAACAGAGATCTCCGCGAACTGCTGCTACACCACTACAACGCGCTCGCTTACTTAAAATAAGGGACTTTTTAGACAGCATCCCTGTTAAAGTTTTAGACCATCCTCCTTAGTCTCAACTTGGCACCTTGTGACTTTTTTAATTTCCTAAAATTATAACCCAACTAAAAGGAAACCGGTTTCATCGCCGGAAGACGTGCTGGCTACGTTCGAAAAGACTGTGAAAGAGGTACCCGAGGAAGAGTAAGAAAAATGTTTTCAAAATTGATTTGTATATATGCAATAGAGAGTACTTTGACAATAGACAAAATAGTACAATAGAGAGAACATTATTTCTTTTTAGCAAAATTTTCCGTGTTCTCCATGTATGTACTGTGCTGTAATGGCTAGAAAAGCGAAAGATGCTAGCGTGCCTTGGGAGAGGTATATATTCAATAGTGGAGAGACACAGGCTGATGGCATGGTATGGGGTACCAAAATATCTTAGCTGCCTCCTTTAATGAAAAGATTATAATTTTATCAGGCGATTATAATTATAATCGTTTGTGTGTTCAAAATAATTTACAGAAGTGTTCAGAATTGCTCATTGAACATGGAACTTAACTTGTGCAAAAAAAATTTTTACGCAATGCGGCGTGCTTATGTTTAGGCGCTTGGTAAAAAAAAAATGTAACAAATATACTGAAAAAAGGAAAATGTAATGAGTAATTCAGATTAATATAAAATGGGCGCAAAGTTGGTAACACCAATTTAAAGCACAATGGGCTGAACAATATCAGCCGTTTAAAATGAAATATGATGAAAAAAATGCTTTTACACAACAGCCGCGTTTTAAAAATCGCCCTTTTGTCTACCACGCAATGAATTTCGAAATTCAGACACCTACCTGAAAAGGTGGGTGTCGCTTTTGTTCGCTGTGAATAATTCCCGCGGCGCCGACGCTTTTATCGCAATAAAGGTGTGGAACAGTACAGCTGGACGAGAAGAGCGGAACAAGATTTTTATCTCTTATATGCCCAATTATCAAATAGTGCCGGTGTCGAGTTTACTTCGAATTAACAATTTTAAAGTCGACTATTTAAAAAATGTCTCGTCAATGTCCAGTCTAACTGAGTTAATGAGTCACTCAGTAAAGTAATAGTAGGTGCTGCACCTAGGACTGAAGAGTTGGACTCCTTGGAAGCGCACGAAAGATTCGGTCCTATGATTTTATTTGATTATCCAATATTAAGTTTAATATACTATCAAACCACAAACGCATAACACCTATTTTTTTAAATAACCAAACAAAAACTTGAGTTCCCGCCAAAAAAGTACCAGTATAAGGCATGAGACGTATGTTGTGGTCAGCCTAAACATATCCTTAGGCGTATGTCCAAGATTCATATCCAACAGTAGAGGTATGGTATGCGGTATGGAGTCTTTAAAACGAACAACGGTCCACCTAAATGTCTATAAGTTGATGAAGGTATTTTAGGTACAATCTACACATTAGTTCTTTACTGGTTCAGTGCGGAGATTAAGAGATTGGTAAGGTATCGCTTATCTGCCTTTAGGTACATCTATCTGCCATTTAGGTATACCATACCATATCATACCATCAGCCTATGTCTCTCCACTGCTGGATATAGGCCTCTGCCAAGGCTCGTCACCACACATGACACTCGGCTCTTCTCATCCAACATGAATTTTGTTTTTCTTTGTTTGTTGTTCAAATTTGTTCAAGTCATCGATCGGTCCACCTGGGCGAGGGCGTCCCACACTGCGCTTCCCTGTACGTAGCCTCCTCCAGTCAAGGACTCGTCTATCCCATCGGTTATCGGTTCTGCAAGTCCAAGTTCAGCAAGGAGGTCGATAGACGCAATCAACTTGGCTGGGCAGCATTTAGGAAAATGCGTCGGCTCTTCTCGTCGCCTATACCACAATGCTTGACGACGAAAGTCTTCAATCAGTGCATCCTGCCGGTGCCGGTATGGTGCCGAAACGTGGCCTCTAACGGTAGGACTGATACATTAGTTCAAGGTCACTCAGGAGAGGGCTATGTTCGAATATTCTTTGCAGGATAAGATCGCCAAAGAACCAAAGTCAACGTCATTACTCATAGGATCGGCATGTTGAAGTGGCAATGGGCAAGTCATATTTAGGTAAAGTATAATATATATCATGCATAAATATACCTACACCTGAAAGGACTTAAAGTTTCAGCAAAGAGAAGTTATTGAGTCTATGTAGAATTTGTCGGTTTTCAGAGAATTTTGTAGTTCCCATACTGTAATAAACCTATACCGTTCTTTTAACGGTGTAATTCGTTTTAAATGAAACAGGTTAGGTGAAATTGATAAACGCTGTATTGCTTTCTCTCATGCACAAGTCGACAGTTAAAATCCAATCCACTCGTTTTCATTGCTTGAATTTTAATTGAATGCCAACAGTAAAATTCATCGAAAACTTGAGTCACCTGCATGAAGTTCAATAGTAGAACTTGCAGTTTTTGATGTTATACTTTAGCAATAACGTCAAATAAAGTTCATTTACATTGACTTATAAAAAACAAATATACTGAAGAGTATCCAGAAAATATCCAGTTAGATTTTTTTTATATATGCTAGTAGGTATAGTGGAGGTGGCAGACGGGCGGGTAGCTGGTTAGATGGTCATCACCATCTATATGAATACTAGACTGTCAACCTTGCAGAATCTTATTAACAGTTCTCTTAGATAGTCGCATGTTGTAGTTTAGTGAAAGAATGTCAGTGGGCAGTTCATTCCCCAAACATGTCCGGCCGGTGTAAAGTGTCTTAAGCCGCGTACAGATATTCTACAACACAACATGCAATGCAACATTTTTTATATAATTTAATGGGTTTACGAACATACTGAAAACAGCTGCGCGCACGTTAAGTTCATTCGTAGCACGCACGTAGTGATCTATCGGTTGTCGGTTTTTCGAGTGAACACAAAGGTGCGCGCAGTACACTTGTCAATCACCATTCGTGTCAATCGTGCGCGCCCCGAACGAACATACCTTTAGATACCGCACTGTACGCGGTAGCGCTTTGTCAAGAAAGTGCGGATGAACCGGCCTTCGGATGAACCGAGAGGTCCAATGATATTATAGAAAACTGAATTTTTTTTTTTTTTTTTTTATATACTAAGGCGGCAGACGAGCATACAGTCCACCTGATGGTAAGTGGATACTGTCGCCCATAGACATCCGCGATACATGCCAACATTAGTCCAAAATGACAAATGTTGGCACGCCCCCGGATGCGCTGCCTACCTTTGGAGATATAGGAATGGATTTGGAGAAAGGGTTGTGAAAATGGGCAGAGATAGGATGGGATGGGAATGGGCTCTGGCACATTGCCATCGGATTGTACAACTTTTTCGAATATAGCCCAGTATATTCACAACTTGGAAATCAAAATTCTTAATTACACTTTCAATAAGATTTACTACATTGATAGGTAATAGGGTGATAATCTAGAGCTGTTTATAGTCTACTCGCATTATTGAGTCAGTTAGTTAGAGCTTTTGAGATTAAAATTAATAAGGCATAGTGGTGTTGAAGAAAAACTGCGTGAGGAGATTTGCATGCTTGATATATTTATTTATCGGGCACTTATTTCATATTTCTAAAATATATATATTTAAAAACATAATATAAAGATGTATACTTTATTATTTGAAGCAAACCATTTGTAGCATGTTCATCATCAACTTGAACTATGTCTCTCAATTTACATTGCACCTGATACTTCGTCGTGACTAATATGTTATATTTAGGTTGATATCGAGGATTCACTTTGTGACTTCTACACCACTTAGTTTTATTTAGGTAAGTATATTTTTTTTGTTCAGTGTATCCTTATATCGGAATATGACCAATTAACCCAGTTGGTAGTGCCCCTGCGTTCTGTTCAATAGGTCCCGGGTTCGATTCCCCGTTGCGGACAATCATTTGTGTAAGATAGGTGTTTGTTCGGGTCTGGGTGTAGCGTGTGTTGTATTCGTCTTTGTATATACCTCTGAACCCATGACACGGAATCCTAGTGTGGGCAAGGGCCACTCAATGCAGTGTGGTATTATTTATAAAAAGAAATTATCAAGTTAAAAAGGTTGACACGCTACACGCTGTGACAAACTCGAATCAATGTAAAACAAACGTTAATGCCTTTCTACATATTTTATTTCAGTGGAATTATACCATCCATATATTTGGTCGTAATAAAATCCCTTTCATGAAATAAAGAGGCGACGATTCCGCAAATATGGTAAGCTGTGTTTTCTCTCATAAAATATTAATGACATCGTTACAGTGGCAAAACGCTTTCCAGTTTAGTCGTTTGCCCGATAATCGGACACATAAATCACAATAAAACTCACAGCAGGGAGACGCTATTGCTCCCAATTTATGTGGTCGATGTATTCAGACCTTCGATGTAGACAAAATTATAGAATTGAGCGCAGAATGAAGTAATCTATACATTATTATAGTTGGAAATTATCATATTGGCGTACTTTTGTGTAAAAAGAAACGACGAGAAATACATTTATATTATTAATTTATTTTACGTCGTTTCTATTTATATATAACTTTTTTTTATTATAGAATAAGATGGCAGACGAGCGTACAGTCCACCTGATGGTAAGTGGATCCTGTCGTCTATAGACATTCGCGATACATGCCAACATCAGTCCAGAATGACAAACGTTGGCACTCCCCTGGATGCGCTCTACCTTTGCAGATTAAGGAATAGATTGGGAAAATAGGGAGGGTTAGGATGGGACGGGAATGGGCTCTGGCATATCTCACTCACTACCGAAACACGTACGTACATTGGGAAAATACAATAAAGTAGGAAATGCAGTACATTTCAAGGTATTCTTCTGTGATAGAGGGATAACGTGGACAGTCGAGTGCGCCCAGCGGCTGTGGGAATGCAGCGTGCACTCCCCGCCCTACAATTTGTTGTTTAGACATTTTTACTAGAGTATAGAGTATTTTTACAATTGTATAGAGTAAAGCAGTACTTTCCTCCGGGGCAACGCTTGTCGCTTTATAAAGCTCAAGTTAGACCCCACATGGAGTACTGCTCACACCTCTGGGCCCGTGCACCGAAGTATCAGCTGGACCCTCTTAACCCCATCCAACGATGCGCTATCCGAATTGTCGACAATCCCACTCTCACAGGTGGTTTAGAATCGCTCAGCATCCGTGAAGATGTTGTGTCTCTTTGCGTTTTCTACCGCCTTTATAATGCGGAATGTTCGAAAGAGCTGTTCAATTTGATGCCGGCTTCGGGTTTATACAATCGCACGGCTCGTCATCGTAGTGCGGTTCATTCGCACTTCCTGGACACAAAGTCGCGGCATACAGTGCAGTCAAAAATACACTTTATACCGTGAACCCGAAAGTTTTGGAATGAACTGCCAGCTGAGGTATTTCCGTTACGTTATGACATGGGGCTCTTCAAGAGAGCTGTGAACAGGATTCTACAAGGTCGGCAGCGTACCCGCAAGTCTCCAAGTGTTGCAGGTGTCCATTAGCAGCGGTAACCACTTACTATCAAGTGGCCCACCCGCTCGTCTGCCATCTAATCTATAAAAAGAAAACAAGTTTAGGTCCTACCTCTACGGACATTTTTCATCCCAAACCGTTACTGGATCTATGGACATCGGGATCCCAATATAAATTAATGGGATGGGATTGAAAAGGTTGTGTAAGATGGGATGGGATAAAACGGAATGGCATTGGATTAAATGGAAATACCATTGCACTAAAACGCGTGCTTTGAAAATCATGCGACCAAAGTCGCGGGCACAGCTAGTCGGGTAATAAAGTCAAGATCTTACGCCCCTAAGTGTACGATTTTTATCAATTTACCCTCAAGTGCCCTCGCGTAAACAAAATCACATTTAATGTGAACTTTGGTTGGATAAAATCGTGGATAAATCTATGGGTTCTCACTGAGGTTCTATAGAATTAGTTCTTGTTTTATTATCTTTATTAGTATTTATTATTAGAATTATTACCTTTTGAATAATCGTTTATAATTTTACGAGTAAAAATATTTATAAGAAATATTAGGGTGTATTGTATAAAAAGGGATGTAGTATATATATAATTATAATATATGCACAAGCTCAAAAATCCTGTTTATAAAATTATCCTGTTTTTTCTTTATTCTTAAATATTGGAACTCAATGCCGGCCATTACCTTGCGTTGTGACGCTTAGAGCCGTAATTCCTTTTGTTCCACGATGTAAAATAATACAAAACGTAAAATAATAATCCAATTTCATAACAATCATCGACTGGCCGTAATTATAACAAGAAACGAGCCCAAGACATAAATATAATATAAGGCATCCAAAGAACTGTGGATATCAATTTATATTGAGAGACATTCCAAAGATCACCAGCAAGCGTTAGAATTGAGGGTGAACGACTATTGAGTTTTGAGTTTTCCAATTTTCTTGAGGCAACAAAATTGTCCCGAAAAATATGACATTGGAGATTTTCGCGTTTTTTACCCCGTCTCAAGGCGCATGTTTACCTTATTTATTTTACTCGACGTTTCGGTTGGGTTGCACCAACCATGGTCACGAGTTGACTGAACAGGCGGGTAGTCCACGTCGAGAAATGCGAGCAGTTTCATCAAGTACCCATTTGGTCCTCATAGTTCGAAAACTTGCCGCACACAACACTCGCAATGTTAGAAGTAGCGTCAGATGAAAAACCGCGAGGTTTAATTTTATTAAAGTTATTAATCACTGGATTCCATGTGGAGGACAATTTGTATCAGACTTCTCGATTGACCTTTAACATACGCTTTGAGAATGTTGAGACCCGTTTAAATAGATAAATGTATTCCAAAATATTAACTGAAACAAATTACCTGTTTTATGTTATTATTTC
The DNA here is from genome assembly GCA_943735995.1 of Sesia bembeciformis. Taxonomy (NCBI): domain Eukaryota; kingdom Metazoa; phylum Arthropoda; class Insecta; order Lepidoptera; family Sesiidae; genus Sesia; species Sesia bembeciformis. The sequence goes on from OX031034.1 coordinate 6,788,607, forward strand.
CCACATTAAACCTGTTTACATTTTCCTTGATGTTAATGGACCTTTTTCATTATTATAAACGTCGCCGAAACAAGCAAAAAATATGCAACAAGGCACTTTGGGTATTAAGTAAAGCTCATTCATTTCGCAATAATGATATTTTGATGTTTGTTTTGTGACCCATTTCCCAAGGCTCCTCTTCATTTTGTTTGATTACAGTATGATTACCGACGTCGAAGAAATACCTACTATCAATTTCATTATCCTTATTCCCTTTTATTTTTAATTAAATTGTTTTTGTTTTCCGTTTGTTTTTCCTGTTTTTTTCTATCAACATTTTCTCCGTATTTTTATAATTGACGTTTTATACACATATTCATGAATTAACACTAACGTTAAAGCTAGCATATCCGTTATTAGATATTTTTCATTTGAAGCACTCTTTTCTCTGAAGCATTTCAAAACGATGTGTACACTTCAATGAGGTAATCCATACAAATAAAGGTGCTACAGAAGTTACTACAAAACAAAAGTTAAAAAGATAGATAGGAGATGAGTAGTTTTCCCCACTTCTGATAACACTACTATACGGGTAAACTGTAGGTACATGTGTTCATAGCTTTATCGAGTACATGTACTAAGCCCTAAGTTAGTCGCAGCGTTTCGCATGCGCATGCAAGTTGTACTTAGTCTATAATGAAACAGTGTCGCACTAGCACTCAACATGAGCGGTTTTACTTAACATCTACGCTCCTCAACATAGAACTTCTTTGGGAAAATAACATGCCTTGGATTTTAACACAACATAACATACAACATTCAGAATGTAGGAATCAACCCCCCTACAACTGGGATGGAGAGTAGAGAGTATAATGAGAAGAGAGATTTCTCTTAACCCATCACATCTCGTTTATCTCATCATACTTCCTACTCGATTGCGATAGAATGGGAAATAGACTCTGGAGAATGGACAAATCTTACTCACTCCCGAAGCAAGATAACGGTACATTTTACTGCAGTCTTCTGTGATTTAAGTGTGATTAAGGAGAAACAACACCTGTTAAATTAAATTTCTATATTCCAAAACATTTCCCAATACTTCGTAAACTGTTCCTGTTGCAAACTCTATTCACAAAGTCGGTGATAACTTATGTAAATTTTGTTAGAATATTGCAAATGTTTATTTAATACTCTTACGCTTACAAATTCAAAATGTTCTCTCCTATTCGTGCATCTTTAAGTTGAGAAATTCATAATGAATTCAGAGTTTAAATTGCGGCCTCGAGCAACAACTCATCAGCGTTGGAAGTTTGGAGAAAGTACCTATTTGTTTTATGTGGCATACATTCGTCTCAACGCCTACGTTTAGCCTAATTAGAATGACGAGCTCAATTCCAGCGAAGTGCTGTACATTTAATTATACTGATGAAAAACTTAGAATGGTACAATGAATATGAAATTAATGACAGAGGAAAGTTTATCGCTTATGACAAGGGAACGGTAGCCACATGTGCATTTTCATTTATTTTATTGCTCCTTGTATAACTACATCATTTTACTGTTGAATATTCTTCTTCACATCGATCAACCAAAATACATTCTTTACTTACGAGTAAATCAAAGGCTACACGGGGTCTGCAGTCAAAGACTACATCTGATCTACCCCCGAAGACAGAAACCATGAATTCCGTTCATAATTTTTAATAAATCGCCATGATCTAACTTTCCCATTGGTTCAGATTTGACACCAGCCATCTTTTAAATGACATAACATAACTCCAAATCGCCAGAATCTATATATATACATATAGTAAAATTGTAACAGGCCGATGTCTGTACATTACAGATATTGAAAAAAAAACTAATATGGGGGGTCTTTATTAGAGCAACAGAAGCCAAAACAACAGTTTTTAGAAATTTTGTCCGTCTGTCTGTCTGTACACGCATCACGCAAAAACTACTGCATGGAATTGAATGCAGTTTTCACTGATGTATTGCTAGAGGTCTAACTTAAAATATAGGCTCCATTTTACCGCAGGAAAATATCTTATTCCGATTGTTTTAAATTTAATAAACCGAAGCGAAGTGAGGGCGGGTCGCTAGTTTGTAATAAGAATGTTATATTCATAATTATACAATTTTAAAATTATCATTTGACAGCCTATAAGTTTTTAAATTACAATTTGCAATCCATGCACGGGCGTCCACCATTTTGTTTAAAATGTTAAACAAAGTATTGAATATATTTTGCGTTGTATTATGTGTAGTTCTATTTCGAACGGCTTGGTAATTCAATTCAGTATGTAATTATATTATCAAGTTTTCCGTCTTTTATGTCTTCGTTTAGAAAATTTGTTGCTCTGAATGATTGTATAATTTCTAACCGTGTACGTATAGTTTCCTAGTTTGTGGTACAAAATAACGAATGTAACTGTTAGTAACGTTGCAGTTTTTATACAGCAGTTATGCAGCATTTAATTACGAAATTAGCCTTATGTATATTAATACATAAGGCTAATTTCGTAATAAAAACTGCAAATAGGTAATTTTAAAAGTATATCCTTAAGTCGTTCCGCGCAAGAAAAATTGTATCAAAAAGTTCAAATTTCAGAGGATCCAACCGACAAGGTAATCATATTTTTGTATGTAATTTCAGAGCGAATGAAGCTTGCTATATATTGCAGTAGATACTCTTAACCTACACGAAGTCGTATTTTGAAAAAACTGTAGATCTATAACTTTTTTATACAATATTTTTTTTAAAGGCGCCACCATTCTGGTCGCAAGTTAAATGTACTTTTCATAATGTGAAATCTATTCCATTAAAGTTGAAAGATCAAATAATACAAAAGTTTGAATACCGAGTCGGCGCCGACTGCGTGCAGTTTATGAAACTTGGATAAGCTGTGTCGCTTGGAAAGCGATTATGATTTTATTTATTTTAATGTGTTAAATATATAAAAAACGAGGACATTTTTAGCGTTTGACTTATTTGAAAAACCATGAGGTTACATTAGTGTTCTATTCTTTAATCTTTAGTAAATAAATCTTTAGTCTATTATAACAGACAAGATCGTAGTATGAAACAATACCGTGAAAAAACATTATAAACCGTCTGATGTCATTACTACCCAGTCGAGTGCGCCCAGTGGCTTTGGGATTGTAGCGTGCACCCCCCTTCCCAATATAGGTGTATAATAGGCTGATCCATAAGCTTAGAACTTGATTTCTACTGAAAAGTCGTTTAGTTTGATTATCTTGTCCGACAGACGTTGCCATCAAGTTCGTGTCGAAGCATTCTCAATAAACTAGTCTCGTTCCTTTAACAAAGTTCCATGAACGCTATCTTTGGTTCCGTTTCCTGCTCCGCTTCATCTGCGACCACAACCTACCCGTTCGCCATTATAAAGGCATCTCAGTTATTGGCGCGCTAGTTGCCATGCCGTCTGTGTTTAACTCAATGACCCTATTACTATAATGAGGCACTGAATGTTCGTGCGTTTCTAACAAGTTTATATTGTCCTTGCATTTCTATTGCACCCGTTAAGTTTTTATGGCGTTTATTCCGCACATGCTGAAGTTTCCATATGCACATTGAAGTGGGTTATGTTAATTAATTAACATTTATTAAGTATTTATATTTTTAAGATCTTAATTATGTCTTTCACTAAAACTGCATATTTAACTAAGAGTATTTAAGTATTTTAAAATGTACTGTTACTCAAATCATCTATCTCTTTCTGAGCCTTTCACCTTCTAAAATTCTATTTTTAGCAATATTTCAAATTATTACTCATCTGGTGACATGATCCCTATCATTTATCATCTTTACAGGTTGAACTTTTTCCTGTAAATATTGCTATGAAAATATTCTCTTAGAATAACTTATTATAAACAATAATGTATTCGTCAAAATATATTTTATCATACAAATGTGTCACATTTTCCTAATCCATTGTTATCCATTCACACAAAATATACTTTTTGTGTTTTCAAATTTATGATTTCTATTAGATATCTTTGCACGAACGTATTATGTTAAATAAATAAATTAAAATTAAAATAATTTTAATAGGCAACTATAAGAAATTTTCTGCTAAAGGCTGGATAAAATGAGCGATAGATAGTGTAAGATGGTATTAAAATATAATTAACAATTTTAAAGACCGAAATTATGTCACTCAAATTTATGCACAATAATTAATTTAAACTTTATTTTATTTTTATTTTAAACATTTAACTTTTTATTTCATTAACATTTCATTTAACTTTTTATTTTAAACTATATTTTAACCAAATTAATTTATTAATTAAAATTTATTTTAAACTAACTTTCAACTTTGCAACAGTATTTAAGCTACCAAACAGATAAGTAGACTACCATAAATTTTAGATTCTAGTTAAACATGGAACATTCACTCGCATCCCGCTGGTGTTGCAGGTGTCCATGGATGGCGGCGGGCACTTATTTCCCTATGAGCTGAATATCCGTCCACTCTCTATAGATATAGAAAAAAATATTGTAGACTGCTGTGTAGCCTCAATGCTTGTGGTAGTGACTTTGATCCATTAGTCATCTTTTGCGACAATCACGACGTGAGTATCGTAAAAGACGTGGATATACAGGATGCTTAGTGTGAACTATTCAGGTTTTAGTTCTGGGTATACTAAAATTTAGTATATTCGGAACGCGCCGCGCCGCCTCTCTGATAAATGTTCTTATTACTATCTATGTCGCAAGTACTTTGAAAGTTCTAGTAGTTTCGACACAAAATTCATTGCGTGGCAAAAGTAAATACCAGAGCTAATATACTGGAAGATATCCAAATAAAATTTCAACGAGTACTTTTCAACTGAAATAATTCCACTAGCGGAAGACTTCATAGAATTTATCGACGAACAAAAGGTTTTATAGGAAGAGTAACTATAAAAGTTGTACCCTCCAAGTACGAGTATAAGAACATTTTAGTCGTAAGAAACCCGCTATAGATCAAAGTGCAAAGTATCCTTGGAGCATTACTCTTCGACTGTCAGGGACACCGTTGGGAAGCTTTGCAGTATGTTTGGACCACTTTCAGGCCCGGACTACATTGAGACGTATTCGGTCTACTGACCGTTGGTAATATATCCCTTTGCAGAATTTAAAGCGGTGTGAGCATCTGGACAGTAGTTTCGTAGAAAATTTATTGAAGAAAATTATTTATTATGAAAACAGATTTTATAACCTGATTTCTGATTATAATTAAATAGAGATATAACAAAACTGATATAATGTCTTATGCATACGAACGCTTTTAGAAATTTAAAACGAAACGTTATTAGTTTTAGTCACATTGAGAAAAGCCCCGACCAAAATTATTGTATCTAGTTAAACTTCTGGAGTTACAACTTGTCTTGTTATTCAAAATTAATTTTTAATAATTCTATTAAGACGATATGTATTATCAAAATTGCATTTATCTGCTGTAATATGTACATTTTAAAATTAAACGGAATACCACTGAAGCAGTCGAGCTTCTTAAGGCACGAGGTAAATTTTCCTCAGTGCGTGATATAAATTTCGATTCTTTTTGTAATGATTTACACTTTAGTTGAAAGAAAATATTGCTACCGTTTCTTTTCCTGTGTTATAATTCCTCTTAATTCTTAGACAGATTAACGTCATTTAATGCAATTTGTTTCAGAGGTCTCATTCATGCAGACTGTGCAGTTATGTGAAAACTTGAATGTCTTCATATTGATGTAATTGAACAAAACCATCTGTAACTAGCAGTTAGTTTTTCAATGATTTAAAATAAAAATAATATCAGGATTTGACCTAATAAATATAACTTAATTTAGTATTTTCGAGACAACGTATGAAACAAATTTTAAATTTTTATAACTTTTCTTCCCGCAAGTAGGTACGGTACTACTTAAGTATACATATACCGCACCACAAGAATGCAGCTGCGTGAATTCAAAAATGTGTACGTTGCTAAAAAAAGTATTGTATTTTTCGTGCTTGTACCGCATTGTACAATTGTACCGCAAAATATGAGTTAAAAAATACAAATCGTAACAATAGTACGGGAAGTCTGACAGCTCTCATGAAAAGTTGGCTCCGTGTGAACTTTCCCTTTGCATATTCATGGCATAAACTCACTCGGAAGTTTTTGGTGAGAAATTATGGTAATAATTTTATACTAACTTAATCTGTCTTGCCGAGTTTTCATAAATTACCAGTTGTACGTCGCCGTGGACTAGCGGACTGTGTGACGTAACATAGACAAAAGACAGTATGAATTCTTTATATGAAATCCAAAAATATTCTTCACTCAGCCTAATGTAGTTCTATATTATGCGAATGCAATTCACCAGTTCTACTCGTATGGTCAGCAACACGTTAATGCACCATAAAATCATTCAAAATTAGCCCTTATAGATACTTGCGTACCATAATACTCATAATCTCGAGGTATTCATGCGAGTGTAGGTTGAACCGTTACTGACTGTACATCACAGTTAAAATAATTGGTGCGGCGGCGTCAGCACAACCATAGCTATGACGTCACCGATACACCTTTTTTCAGACATCCAAGATTTTTCAGAAAAGGTAAGTATTGTGGAAAATTTACTCGTAAATAACTCCTGTGAAACAGCATATCTACAGATTGTGCATATCTATCTACAGAGCATATCTATGAGTTTCACTAGTTATAGTTCTAGTTCTAGTACTAGATATACTAAAGGTTTCACAAAAAATAAATTTCATCCATGCACCTACTGTACTCGTAGATAGTAGAGCGAGATGGTTGTCATCCATGCACCTACTGTACTCGTAGATAGTAGAGCGAGATGGTTGTCATCCATGCACCTACTGTAGATAGTAGAGCGAGATGGTTGTCATCCATGCGTCTACTGTACTCGTAGATAGTAGACCGAGATGGTTGTCATCCATGCGTCTACTGTACTCGTAGATAGTAGAGCGAGATGGTTGTCATCCATGCGTCTACTGTACTCGTAGATAGTAGAGCGAGATGGTTGTCATCCATGCGTCTACTGTACTCGTAGATAGTAGAGCGAGATGGTTGTCCAAAAAAATTCTTTCATGTTATTAATTTGATGGATAGATATGGCACTGGTATAATTTTGACGAATGATGGGAGCAATAAAATTCAATCTTTGCGAGAAGAATAATTTTGAAATAACATACGATAGGTCAAACTAAAAGATCTTACAATTGGCTACTGTACAATACGAAAAAAGCGATAGTAAATTTCTCAACATACATTAAAAGCATTTTATAAAATTGTCCAATCTTTTAATAACTACAATTTAATTGAACAAGTATTAACTCCTTTAAATTTCAATTTTCATTGAATATACGTTAAATAATAAACCTTGTGTAATTAATTATTCCCAATCGCCAGGAATGACCACATAAATTACGGTACCATTCTGTCCGATTTCTGTGAAAGCAGAGGCAAAGGGGTTCCGAATTTGCCTAAGCTCTGTGAGAGTATTCATGTGTCGTTCGCATAGTACAGATAAATTTGACAGTATAGTATTTACATACGAATTTTTGAGATTCACTTAATGCACACATGCGCACTCGTGAAGCATTAGAGGCGCGCATAATAAAATTACCCGTTTAGTAGATTATACTAAGTCTGCAGCCTTGTTTCTGCACCCTGGAGAAACAAGCAGTAGAGGCACCCAGCACTCCTTTGTAAGTAATCTTCTGTGTTTTATGATCATCCATTGTTTCATGACCCTACGAAGAATGATGTTTGTCGGTCTTGAAGTTTATCTGCTAACATTTCGATGACGCATACTGTTTTCATTCACTATAACCCGCTCATTTATAATTTGTTAACATAGTTATAGGTCCATTTCCATTTTAAAATGACAATGTGTTCCCCAGTTTTAACGACTATTGTCTTTTTCCTGATATTGGGATTGGGATTGGGACGTTGGGATCTTTTATTAAGATAACAATAATCATAATGTACTGAGATTGCAACATAACAATACATTTGCTGAGATTTCTGTATAACAGATGTCTGAGATGTATGAGCATGTCGGTTCGAATTCAAGACCAGCAGACCAAGCCGATCCAGCTGCGTCGAGAAGTGAGACAGGGAGAAACTGTCCACATGTACCAGTCCGAAAGAGCGAAGCGTAGAGTTTTGCAGGCCTATTTATTTTACGATAGCGTTAAGATCAATTACTGTTATTTCTTTTATTATGCTCTCGGACTAAACAAAAGGTGGCATATAGGAAGATTTATGAACAATTCACGAGGCAATGATGTGGGGTATCTATTCAAGTGCCCCTCTGTATTTGTGAGCAGGTACTCAACGAAATAATGTTCGGAGATACAAGAGGAACGACAGCGGCAGGTGAGGAGAATTACAAATATGAATTAGGATTTAGAACGTATTTTTAGCCCCGATAATACGTTTAACTTGCTCCCCATTTCAGCGAAAAAGGAATAAAATGTATCTTTAGTAGCAATACTCATACCCAGTAATCGGAGATACGTTCCCAAAAAAAATTTCTTAAGAATACATATTTTACAAATAATAATAGCTTCCTATCTCTTGTTGAATGATAAGGAGACTGTAATGGAATTTCGAGTTATAAATTATATTTCGAGTTATAGTTATATTTCGAATTCGAGTTATAATTCACTTTAGTTTAAACATAATCTTATAAAACGAGTGACTACCAAATAAAAGGTAAATACGTAGTTTTTCCTCAAAAAGAGAGAAGTATAAACTAGATTTGTTGTAATTTCATTAATTACGCGGGCTCGACACTTCGCTACCTACGCAAAGTTTTGTATGTATTTACGTTCCTCGACGACGTGACTAGACAAACAAACACTAGGTGATAAGGGTACCGTTAATGTCCTTACTGAAAAAGGACCACTCTGACACTTGAATAGCTTACGAAAACCTAATATTCTGGAAAAAACCTCGTACATTTTAGGGGAGCTAAACGGTTATAGCCTCTTTGTGAAAACGTTAATACTTATATCAAGGTGACGTCACATACGGCAGGCACGAGGTGTTGCGGCTTTCATTACATTTCCTCTTCCCATCGAAAAAACGACACCTGGGACCCGTCTTTTTCTTATCCATATTTGAATTCGCGCTTAACAATAATACGGGATGTCGCCTCTTAAAACACGGTAACTAGAGAATTTGCATAAGTTATTTGGGAACGTGCGCTCGGCATATTGCCGTGAATATTTAATGCTTTCCAGCGAGTGCCTTCCCCCTTTGCTTCCCGAAAATATTTCTTTGAGGCATCCGAAACACTATTCAGTAAACTACGCCGGCTGAATAGAAATTTTCTCTATAGAAAATGCGTGGTACATTCACTTTTATAAGAGGCCTGGTTATGCCGAGATGCTTTTAGTGGAATCACTGTATCGCGTGCCGTATATATTATAATAAACGTTACATAAGGTAGTATTAGTGACATTAATAGTACAGTAATGCAGAGTAATGTAAATTATCTATTAATTTGTCACAGCCTTTGAAGCTTAGTCAAGGCCAGTGATGAATCGAAATGTTTTATTAGAGTTATTTGATGTCACAGAGGATAATGCGAAATTCGATTAATTTAACTTGGGAACGTTCTCATTGTGAGGACTTAAACAATGGATATCAATGTGGATACGTTCCTTTTGGAAAGAGAATTAAATTGGAATTAAATAAATGGTCTTCTCCACTCTTATTTTCTTCATTCTTTCTTTTAATAATGAGCAGAATGTCCGTCTAATGGAAAAGTTACTGTCGCCCACTGACATCCACATCATAATATGACAACTAGAACTTGAAACCGGTTTAAAATATACCAATATTAGGTTCGTTGAAACATAACATAATGATCGGAAACGAATTTTCATCCACTCTGTAAGTATAGATTTTATTCCGTCATTTTTTTACAAATGCCGCTAATAAATAATTCACGAATTCAACTTTACCGCAAAAACCTCGATGGCCGCTCCCACTAATAATGACCGATGTTGACATAACCGTGTATGTCATTGCCTACTGTTCAACTTGGGAGAAAGGGTGATAAGAAAAAAGAAGAGAACAAAGTGAAATAAACCTCAAACCCTGTAACAAGACATACTAAGAATGATTGAAGTAGAGATAACCGTGGATGGTATTGCCTAATGTTGAACTTGGTGAAAAGGATAGCAAGGATAAAGTTTGTCAGGGATACAGGAATCTGGAATCAGTATTCGGAAAACACTTTGGAAAAAGAATTGGGGACGATGGGGAATAGTAATCATGGAATGAGTATGAGCATTACGCCCCCCCCCCCCTACCCGGAGGGCATGAGAATGATGCAAGGGGGCGATGAATACTTTATGTGCAAATTTTTAACTGTATCTTTGGGCCAACAATCCGCACTGAGCCCACATGGTAAATTATGGATCGTAATCCCCAAGTGGTTTTTAAAGGAGCCTTGTGCCCTGTAGTGAGAGATTTCAAAAGCGAATATCACTTAAATAACGTAGTTTAGGAATCAATTAGTGTTTTAGGAGACGGTTAAGGTCAAATAAGATTGGTAATCCACAGAGTACCACAACGAAGACGTCACCATACACGAGTAATCTAAAATTATGTATTATTTATTTGCAATTCACTGCATTCCCATTTACAAAGCCTATGAATAGATTTACATGCCTTCCCAGTAAATTCCTTTGTCTATTACAAAGAGGCATGGAAATCCGTTTATCCACGTGTCATCTATCTCGACACACATTAAACATGAATGTGTTTAGAGAAACGTCAGTCTGTTAACTTGAAATTGTGTTCGTGGATTATAAATGTTTAATAATGTATTAGGATTCTTAGTTTGAGATTCTGTATGTTGCTAGGTTTGTAGCACAGGAGTAAAGAAATCAATTATCCAATGAACATATTACGGAAACTAAATTAATGAAATGAAACCTTGAAATGTACTGCATTTTCCACTTTATCGTATTTCCCCAATGTACGTACGTGTTTCGGTAGTGAGTGAGATGTGCCAGAGCCCATTCCTATCCCATCCTATCCTATCCCTGCCCATTTTCCCAACCCTTTCTCCAAATCCATTCCTATATCTCCAAAGGTAGGCAGCGCATCCGGGGGCGTGCCAACATTTATCATTTTGGACTAATGTTGACATGTATCGCGGATGTCTATGGGCGACAGTATCCACTTACCATCAGGTGGACTGTATGCTCGTCTGCCGCCTTCGTACTTAAAAAAAAAAAATGTGACTATGAAATGTATTCGAATTGTTCGTTTGAAAATGTGTACAGTAAAAATATCAATAAAGATGAAGCAGAACCAGAATCAAAATATACTTATTGTACACTGCAACAATTAAATATACAGGCGATATCCCTATCAGGTGTACAGTATGTACATTATACTTACATGTAGCAAACACGATGAAATTTAAAAATAATCTTATATATTGAAATTTAATAATATCACCATAGTTTATGATCATAGTTTTATCATAATAAGTACGTGTCATTTAAATTACAGCAAGTACAGTGTATAAGACACGTCTTAAAAGTATGTTTTTTCATTTCTTTTTTTCCATATATGGCAATTTTGCAATTAGCACATTCTGCCAGTGTCAAGTGTTCTTAGCAAAGAACAACTTCAAAGTTCAAAACCTATCCGGACAATGTCCAGTCCCGTCGAAGCAAATCAGGAGTCGCTCAGTAAAGTGATAGTGATAGTAAAGTGCACACGAAACACGCAGTTCCACGTTATTTGATTACCACAAACACCACACACGAAAAACACAGTGAACCACCCGTTTTTTAATCCATCGCAATCCGAGGACGGACCATTGTTTAACAATAATAAACTTTAAAGCAAATAGATTAATTTTCTTATAGACGTGAATACCATATCATACCATCAAACTGTCTCTCCACTGCTGGATATAGGTCTCTCTAAGGGCTCGCCACCACACACGATCCTCAGCTCTTAGGACCGTTGGCAGGACGCACTGATTGAAGACTTTCGTTCTTCACGCATTGTGGTATAGGTATAGGCGACGAGAAGAGAAGCCGTTGCCTCTATGGTGACCTGGGCTGTTCTGGAATCTTTACAGCGGTGCCAAGTCGATTGGCGATATATCGATTTGTTGAGATATCTGTATAAAAGACGTCTGAGATGTGTGAGCATGTCGGTTGGAATTCAAGACCAGCAGACCAGGCCGATCCAGCTGCGTCGAGAAGTGAGACAGGGAGAAAGTGTCCACAAACGCGCTGGAGGATGCATTTAGGATGCTGGACTGGAGAGGACGTGGAATCAATGTGAATGGTGAGTACATCTCGCATCTTCGTTTTGCCGATGACATAGTCTTCACGGCAGAATCGCTGGAAGATTTAAGCTGGATTAAACGACCTCAACGTAATATCCCAACTCGTCGGTCTTGGAATAAAGTTAGCAGTGAATACAAATAGTTCTGTTACAGTAGTCCGTATAACATAATCTATCAAAACTTACAATGAGTTTTTAATAGGTTGTATTGTTTGGAGACGCCTTGTAATTCAAATGAACAACAAGTTTTAATTAGAAACGCAGCTTCTAGAGATAGAAAAATATTCTATACTAGCATTGCCCACGACTTCGTTCGCCTGAACTTTAATTCCCGTCATTAATCTCTAATGGATCTAAATAAAATGTACGCTAAATGCTAAACTGTCACATAAGTCATATCTATGTCAAGTTTCATTAAAATCCGACGGGTAGTTTTTGTGTGATGAGCGTTCAAACAGACAGACAGACTAAAATTGGCGGGTAAAGAATGCCCTCGCCATTTGGAAGTATTGTGCAACGATGTGAACAAATAAATAAGGGTAAATAAATAATATATGGTATCCTAATATGCAACGTGACAGGTTTAGACATATTCAATGGTTGTTGCTATATTATATGCTGTTCTTGGTAAATCAAGGATAAGGAAATTAATTTTCCGGTGTTACATCAAAGTGTATATTGTAAAACAGCTTCTCAAATGAACCTTTAACAGATTTCAATTATACGCACCTACAAATTTAATTTTAAAGTCTACTTTCAACTAGCAGTAATAAATATGAGAGGATAACAACTTCTTCGATCTCTATAAATCACATTATTCAAAGGTCTGATTCTGAATCCTAAATCGCAACAATATAAACCGTACCGTCGCGAAAACCAACACAAAACCGCAAAACATTTGAAATGATTTATAGTAGTCCCGATCTGTTATGGAGGCTTGGCGGCAGCAAAAACAGATTATCGAAATCCCTGTTATATCCAGCAATCGGTTTGGGGAATGGATCTACGAATCGGCGAACGAAACTGACCGAAAGTAATATGAATATGTACTTGAGGTACTTGTAGTGGATTTCTCTACTTATGTTTTGTGTTTCGAAAATCCCTCATTTTTCATATGCTTTTTCTCATATGTATTTAACGTCATTTGACTGAGAATAAATACACAAATAAATACATAATGGATGGATGAGATGGAATGGGGGTAAAGAGCATGATAGGATGAAAGACTTATGTTACGGCATTATACTTCCCACTCAATAGGATGGGATAGGAAATGGATCAATCGGAATATATCACTCACTTCCGGAACAAGCTAGTTCAGTTTTATGTGAGAAAGAGGTGACACGTTGAATAAGGCATGATTGATCACAGCTGTTGGATGTTGAAAGCGCCCTCTCGCTCGGGAAAAGATATTGAAAAAGAAGGAAACAGAAGATCTATTTTGTTGATACCAATATTCATCCGTCGGTGATAGCGTAGGGGTATCTATACTCAACTCACATTCATGTGATCGTGAGTTCAAATCCTCGGCCCGTACCGCAGTTTCAAGTAGAAACGATTTTTAGTACGGATTTTAAAAATTGTCACTAGCTCGGTAGTGAGAGGAAAACATCGTGGGGTAACCCGCATGCTCCAGACATATAAAAAAGGATCTGGAGTATATGTATCCATTAATAATGATAACTGGGCCCTAATGACGGATTATGGCCCAAAACCCCCATTTGATTTACTAGGGGAGGCCTGTCCCATTAAAGTGGGACATTAAAGACTGATACAGTACATGTAATTCATCCGTCACTTGTCGTTCGTAACTCCACGTTGCTCCGCTGAACAAACTCGTGTCATAAAAGAATCGACTCGCATAAAAAAGTGTTCAGAAAAATCTGCTGGGATCAAAAAACATAACGTTCTATTTAGCTTTGATTTTATCGCTTTGTCCCGATGTACGATTCGGATAAAATTAAACGAGAATTGTTATGGGAGATGACAATGACAGCTCGCACAATGTGTTAAATTAAAACGGATCGAAACAACGATTGGCAGTTAGCAATTTTGCTATTGCTCTCGGCTTACCGTTAAGTTAGTGACTTCCATAGCATTGTTATTGCGAGTGAGTGACGAGTGCGAGTAAAAAAAATAGGATTGGCGTTTAGTTAGAAAAGTTTTACGTAATCTACAAATACAGTACCAGAAATATTTTATTATTATTTCACATTGAAAATCTAAGTTGACTAAAGTAGTCGATTCAGTCGATTGGTGGAAGAGAGTGGGAAGTGTCACGTGACTTATAGCGTATCATTTTTTTCTTCTACTGTACAACTCATAACTATTTTATGGTTACTACACCCATGACTTTAATTGATTATTTTTCTGAATGGATGAGTCGCAAGTGATAGTCTGTGGGTATCGATACTCTACTCACAGTGGTGTGATCGTGAGTTCAAACCCTTGGCTCGTACCACGGAGTTTTTTTTACTCAAGTACGGATTTTTAAGAATTGTCATTAGGTCGGTGCAGTGGTGAGAGGAAAACATCGTGAGGAAACCAGCGTGCTACAGAAGTAAAAAATAATAATTTGGAGTGTGTGTGTATTCACCAATCCGCGCTGGACCCGTGTGGTGGATTATGGGACGAAATCCCCCCGTGATTTACTAGGGGGGCCCTGCAGTGGGACATTAAAGGTAGATACAAGTACATGAGTCGCAGTTTAGGCTTGAGCAGATCTAAAGAGAAGATATTTGGATACAAATATATTTAATTATTATATATTTGTCTGTACTTGAACGAATGGTTAGTAGTCAATTTAACCTTGGTCTAGCGAATGTTTTCATATAATTCGGAATGAAAATTATATCTATATCTGATTTATATAAATATATGTAGCGAAGTTTTAGGACATTTTTACATAATTTTGAAACGGTCCGTTGTCAATACAGTTATTATAACTTGTTACCAAATGCATCATAGGGAAAGCCCAGTACAATTTTACATACCGCTCGGTTGTTTCCGTTGTGCGCCGAAGGAATGCGACTGTAGCTTTTTGTAGTCGGTCTACGAAATCTGTAGCGGTCGCCGTAGCACGGCAGTCGCCACGTAGCAGTCGTAACGCGCTCACGTCTACGCTCCTCTCTACGAGAGTGTAAACAAATGTATAAAAAAAATTCGTAAATAATCCGTTAAAAATTTATTAACAAAGTGGACTGTAAAACATAATTGGTTACTGATTATATTAAAGATAATGGGACTTAAATAAGAAGTTAGTAAATTAATTGGTGTAATAAATCAACTTAATGGATAAGATTCATCGCAACAGGTAAGTAATTAAACCTAATATGTATAGCGATATACTTGTATGAAACTTGTAATATAAGTATGTGACAGACGGCGAGCAAAAAGGGAAGTTTTTCACAACACCTGGTTGTATAATTAAAAATTCTTTGTAGTTTATTCATGAGTACAAAAGTAATCAACGACGGTGTAATCAACTGTCGTTTTAAACACAAAGGTAAGTGTTGTTATACATAATTTATTTCTGTTTAGATTTTTTATTTAAACAATGACTTGTAATTACTGCTTTCGAAGTACTTTTATTAAGTTTTAATGCACATATATAAAAGACGTCTATCTGTCTGTTTGTTTGAGCGAATATCAGAATAGTATAAGTTTTTTCTTTTAGAATATGTACGGGTCATTACGGTGATATAGGTGTACATGGATGATGATATGGATTACGATAGTAGGAACATAAAATGAAGTCTTTGAATATCTCTTTGCAGGTACAGTGATAAATTGATTTTTAAATTGGATCCAAAACGGGCGAAGCTTCTAATAAATGTTATTAAAAATAAAATAAAAATAATTTCTTTGTAAATGTTGTTACTGGTATTAAAAAAAATATTATGCAAACATTTATCGTAAAATATTGTATATATTTTATCTTAAACTTGTATTCCATTTTGAACATTTAAATATCGAATTTTAATATTCAATAATCCCATGGTATTCGAATAACAACTTATTTACTAAATGTGTTTCTTCGAAACCTGTTATTTTTAAATAACGTGTCAACAGCATTGTAGATAAGCTGTAGTTTAATAGTCTACAGAAGCCTCCATATACCTACGTTGTTTTAAGTTCCCATTTCTCTCGTTTTTTGGAGAGCTTTTTTGGAAGAGTAAATGTAGCACAAAAAGTGCTCCGTTCTTATCTCAGTCGCCGCCAAATAGCACTGCCTCGGCGTTTTTGTTTTCGACGAAATACACGAGGGTGATTTGAAATTTGGCACAACAAAGAATCGCCTCTGGAGATGCAGATCTCCTAGGCAACGGTAACAACACATCATTAGGCCGACTTCATTCCGTTTTTTCAATTGAATGGTCTCATTAAACATAAGTTTGTATTTATATAATTCGTCCCTGTATTAATTGATATTAAAGATGGCATTACATTGGCAATGTCAATAAACAAAATTGGCATAGTTCTGTCGTTGGCATTTCAAATTAGATCGTTAATATTTATTTTTTTAGTTTATATTTTTCTTTTTTGTTGGTACCTATTTTTTACATTTTCTTACAAGCAACCTCCAACTCCACTGAAACAAATTAAATTTATGTGTTCTGGATTCGTTAACGGTTCGGCTCCATAATAATAAAAAACACTTTTCATCATTTTACGCGATTGATGCGTTTTCATCTTACATATGAAAATGCATATGGAACCTACATTATGAAAATGTGTAACGTTTTCTGTGAATGGTATTTCAAAAATAACTGAACCGATTCTTATTTATGGCATGATTAATATTGATTTGTAAAAATAAGACAAGAAAATTGGAAAATTCGTTGAGCTAAGTTATGGAAACGCCGAAACGGTCTGCGGGCGAAGTAGCTTATATATATTCCTAGGTTTTTGTTTAAAAGAACGGTCAATGGTTCCATACATTTTTATTATCTCAGTCTACTAGGGCTTCAGTTAACAAATGACAGAGGGCTATTGTCAATCAAGACCCCTCCTGTAGATATGAACAAAGACTGAATTGTACAAGGAAAAAATACAAAATTGTCTGTTTGGGAATCTGGCCGTTCCGAAACAGTCAATTCTATAAATAAAGGAAGAATACCTGACTTAGAAAATTAATAATGGCGTTTCCATATTCCAATTGTAGTTACATGCAAACATACATACTCGTAGGTAAACATTAATTTATTACATAACTTATACCTATATATACACACCAGTAACTGATACAAATGAAAAAAATCGCAAAGTAAAGATTACGTACAATAAATATTATATTATTGTCATGGTAAATAGTAAGAAAACTGAGAGAGATTCGACGTCACAGATAAAGTTTAAGCTTATGTGATGCATATATAGTTAATAAACTGTGCAATGTAAAATTTACACATATTTTCCAATTATTATAATGAAATCATAACAGATGCGTGCCTGTACATGAAATATTTTTTGAAAACAGTGATTGTCATATAAAGTGCAATCGCGAGAGAACCCATAACAACAATTTTTAGAATATTTGTCTGTCTGAACGCGTATCACGCAAAAACCAATATATCGATTTTAATGAAACTGCCAATAGTTATAGCTTATTTGCCAGGATAATATTTAGGGTACTTTTTATCCAGATCTATTATAGAGTTCCCACGGTAATCATATGTTCACGTCAGAAACGTTTCAATCAGAACGAAGTCGCGGGCATTCTAGCCAATAAATCAAATCTATTTTTGTTGTAGGTAGGTACCTAATTGATAAATTGAAATTGGAGCCAAAGTAATTAACTTTACAAATAACACATTACAGAGCCGGAATGATCCACTAAATCAGATTTTAATGTGAAATAATGTGCAGGTGTCATATGAAGTGCGACCTCCTCTTCATATTCCAAAACATTACGAGTACTTGCGTTAATTAATTACCTCCTTTGAAGGTGACACCAGCAGACGCGCCAGCTCTCTGCTCAACAATGACGAGTCTTGTGTTTAATGACAGTTTGTATTTTCATGCTAATGGGAGGGCATAGAAAGAGAAAGAAAGATTCTGAAATATTTTATGCAAACAAAGAATTTCTTTCAGTCGTACTAGTAATATTTCTGATCATAGTAGTAACATTTACTACTACTATGATTTTACTTCTCCATTATTACCATCTTTGATACTGTTACCGGAATATAATTACATTTGTATATAAGGCTGATTGATATTTTATATTAAGTGTAGCTGTTGTGTTGTTATTTGCATATTTCTGTATTTGATTTTTTAAATTTTTCTCGTAATTATGTTATTTTTTCACTCCATTACTGGTAAATGTGTCGATCTGACTGTATTAACATACAGTCAAATTGTCATATTTACCACTAATGGTGTACTAGTAAATGTACGTTGTACTTTCCAGCAATTGTACGGCACATTGCAAATAAATAAATAGAAATTGAATACGTTTCTTGTTTATTAATTCAAAAAATATTTTACAGGAAAAAGCCTTTTGTCTTTTGTATATCTTTTCATTTTTTTCCTTTTTATTTCTTTATAGAGGACGTTTTAATGCACTTACCAATAGCCCGGCACACAAACATTCAGCTTATACTAAGCGGATGAAGAGTTTTAAAAATTGCATTTGGCTCCATGCCTACTTTGTGTAATGCAATTACAGCAATACGGTTTTCGTTCTCACCCCCCTCCATTTTAATATAGTACAATATTTAATAATGATTAGCGCCAAAATGAGAAAAAATATTTATTTTTCACGTGAGGATGACAAATTCCAAATTCAAATGTAATTTATTTGTTTTTCTTCATTGTAACGGTATGTATGGCCAGACTAATATCTGACTGTTCAAATACATTCAAAACTGTATATAAAAAGTAATATGATATCAGTAATTGCGGTCATTTTAAATGAGTATCCGATTTAATATTTTAAAGTTGATTACTTTTAGATTACTTACTTTTAGATTGAAAATAAGACAAAATGTAATTACTTATTTTTCCTTATTGGCATTTTACTATTCTATAATGTGTCCCACTGATGTATGTACAATGGCTTTCCCTATTACCTTTCAAGTATTACCTACTACCCATGTCTCAAGGTAACTCCGGCCTTCTTATACAATATATTTCGAAGTAGTTTTGTCCATTTATTTTAGGCTTTAGGCATTTTTCGACATTCAGTGTATGTCTTGTGGAAATCATTGAAAGGTATGTGTTCAGCCTATAAAGTTCCACTACAGGGCACAGGCCTCCCCTAATAAATCAGCCGAGGGTTTTGGAGTGTAAACCACCACGCGGGTCCAGTGCGGATTGGTGGATATTGGATAATACTATTTACAAAATCAAATATCTGATACAGCAAACTGGAGTATCGCGGACAGTCTTCAAATAAAAATCAAATAACTGTACTTATTTTTGTTACGTTTAATCCGTTTAGAGAAAAAATATACCGAAATTTTATATTTTTTTATTATTCTATTGTTGGAAAAGATAATACCGTCGGTACGATGTTTATGACAATACAAATTTGTTTCGTATTACAGTACAGTAAATCAAATTTATGTATTGACATACTCTACTGTTATGAGCATTTTTGGAATAAAACAAAATGAGATTACTGTTTCCTGGTCGTCATTAATATTAGAAGAACATGTACACGGATGTGTAATTAATGGACATCGTGTATGGTAGCATAACTTTTTTTATAGAAAGAAGGCGGTAGTTGAGTAGACATTCCATCTGGTGGAAAGTGGACAATGTCACCCTGTGATATCCGCGATACATGGGCAACATCAGTCTACAATAGCAGAACCAGAAAACATAGCAAACAGAGCCCATTCCCATTCCATCCCGTACTATCCCTCCTCACTACCCTAATACTTTTTACAAAATTTATTCTTAAATTTCCAAAGCTAGGTAGTGTAGCCAACGTTTGTCATTCTGAACTAATGTAGGATGTATCGCGGACGTCCATGGACGACAGTATCTACTCGTACTTATTATCAGGTGGACTGTTTGCTCGTCTGCCACCTTCTTTCCATAAATTCTATGTGAACACATACATTAAAATAAACTTAACATAATGAAACAAGTCAGTCTGCGTAATTGCTACAAAATCTAACTGGTTTGATTGTTTTGCTTTATAAATTACTCCACTCTTTTGACAATTCAGTATCAGACTCAAATCAATCGGGACCAGATTTAAGTACATATTTGTTTTTTACTGTTTTGTTCTTTATATAATTACCTTATTTTTCGCTTTTTAGTTATTGCAAGGTATCATATTGTTGCTAATTGATGTACAATTTCTTGGCAACATCTACTACAATTTTTACAAGCATTTGACTACAATGTCGAATCGTAAATACTTTGTCTTACCATCAACCTCTTTTTCCTCTGCTGGATATAGGCCTCACGCAATGCTCTCCACCACATAGCAGCCTGTACTTAACTCTTCACATCCAGTTACCGTAGCTATAATCAGCCCTTTAAGTATCCACTGCTGGATGTGTGCCTGCTCATACCCATTGTCTTAGGCATCAGAGATGTGTAGCCTTGAAGCGCCAAGCTGGCCAATCGGGTAAGCAAGTTATCATTTAAATTTTGTACGGCCGCCATCTTTAAATTTTAGGTTTTGATTTAATTCGCACTCTCGTCACATTCGAGGTTTTCTATATCATTTGTTCAAGTTAACCCGGCAAAGTGAAATTTGTACACGTTATTTGAAATTTTGTATACGATGTGACGATATTTGAAATGTCGGATTTTTATAGTATTCGTCGGAAGTCTTTCTGTACGATCTTATATATAAATTTCAGTACCATCTAAATCCAACCATCTTTTTTTAGTGCAAGTTTTATGTCAATCAACGTAATTAAAACACTAATACAAGTTATGTTCAATTTCGGGGGAGAAATCGGTCTAAATACTAATATTATATATTCTCGGAATGGCCTTATCAAGACCACTAATTTGATATGGCGCCTAAAATCCGCCATTTTTAATTTATAAGAAATTACTATACGCCAGTAGCACTCGTGGCAGCAAGACAAATCTAACGATAACTCGTTCATTAAAATCGGTCACTCCGTTTAAGAGCTACGGGGGAATAAGAGACAAACATACATACATTTCCTACGCCATTGTTGTTTTCGCACCAAGAAAGCATGTAAAATCAGAAACAGGTCAACCTATATCAATAATCACCTTAAAACACTACAAATAAGGGCGAAAATAAAATAGTCTTAGATACGTAAACGCGTTGTTGACTCTACGTGTTAGGGAGGCCGCGTACAAAATTTGACAGATGAAACAAAGGGTCTGAAATTGTAGGTTGAGAATTTATTTTACCCTCTTAGACAGAAGTGCGGCTCACTGCACACCTGATACTGAAGCTTTACGGGTTTAAGGCTTCAGGTGTTGTGTTACTACTCACGGGTTGTATATCACTGTTACAGAGGAATGAACACAACTTGTTTACGAAGTCTCAACTTTTTATTATAAATATTAATGTGTTAGTTGTGCCCGCGAATTCGTTCTCACGACCTATAAATTGATTCCCGCGTGAACTTTTATATAGATAGATAGATACAGTTTATTGTACACCAAAAACATACAGAGAAATATAAAGTACGAATAAATAGAAGTATTGTACAACCGGCCGCCTTATCGCTAAAGCGACTTCTTCCAGGCACCCCTTGAGTGGTAAGGAGATGTCTGTAGATGAAATAGACGCAGTCTGTACGCTGCGCTTTATCGGGCTTAAGCGCAGTGTGGGGACGCCTTCCGGCTGATTGGACCGTGACTTGAAGAAGTTAGCCGGTGGTGGTTGGATGAAAGAAGCGGCAAATCGTGTGTGGTGGCGAGCCTGGAAAGAAGCCTATATCCAGCAGTGGAGAGACAAAGGCCAGTGGAGACATAGGCTAGTGACATATTGGAGAGACATGAGAGAATTCCATCGTATGATATTCTCGTATACCATATCACACCTTCGTATGGTATGGTATTCTCTCATACAAAATTTCTTTAGGAACTATTGCTTTGTAAGATGTGACTAAATAACAGAGAAACTGAAAAACTTTCAGATTTATGTATGATATTATCGTGATTCCAATACCTTCCAAACATTTCATAGGACGTCGATGACATAAATATGATAAACTATACTAATATAATAAAGATGTAAAATTGTGTGTTTGTAGGTATGTTGGGGGTAATCTCTGGAACTACTGAACCGATTTCAAAAATTCTTTCACAAATAGGAAGCTACATTATCCTTGTCTACAATTATTGTGCTATAATTTATTGTGAAATTTTGAAAAAAAAAAATTAAAAGAAAAAAAACTTATAAACCGAAGCAAAGCGAGGGCGGGTCTTAGATATTTACCGTACAGATTTTTTAAAATTGTTAAAATATACGAAATTTCTTCAATAGCAAGAGTATTCAATTGTTAAATACCTAGGATTTTTCTGGTCATTTAATTTATTCTAGTAATTGAAGGTAAATTGTAGGTGTCCGTGTCTCCATGACACCATGAATAATGTTCACTTTATTATTAAAACAGGTTCTTTAATATGCTAACATGGATTTAGGCCAAGTCGAGAAATTCTTTTATATGTGTTTTCTTTGTTAAAGCAAAGAAAATGTTTTTTAGAGGTGAAACAAAAACTGTGAATGTGTGGTGAATACGCTAAAAAGATAGTCGACGGAGTGTCCGTGTGCGCTTGACAATCTGAATAATGGCCACGTTATTATTAAAAAAGATTCATTATTGCGCTAACAATGTTAGATTCAGGCTGTTGCCGCCGTTTCAAGTGCTGGAATTCTTTTAGATTTTTCCTGTTGAGGGTGAAGTATACTAGTGAGAATACTTTTTTGCCTTTTTTTAGAAAAGCAATGTGTAAGGAAAATCTTTATATCAGGTTTTAGGCCTTTGGAAGTATGTTAGCGTAGGGATTAAATAACTATCAACTCAGCAAAGAGATGGCGATTGTCTTGAAAGAAATTATTTCAAAGAGAAACCCTGATATATAAAAATATTGGAGACATTTGTATTATCCACTAATAAGCGTTAGGCCTGTATGGATTATGACCTTAACATCATTCGTGACCATCTGAACGTGACAAGTTCTGCGTTCCTCAGCAGTAACGAGAATACAACACTATTTGAACAAAATATGTAATTTGTAAAAAATATGTAAAACATAAATAATATTCAAACATAAATATTTAAAATATATTAAGTAAAATTGTGACGACAGTTTTCATAGAAACCGCCGTATAGTTGTGTAGTGTTTCATTTGATAAGTTAGTTTAATAAAAAAGCTTGTAATGCAGAGGCTATTAATCTTGTATGCCAACCGCATATGCCGCCATGGCCAGCGCCAGTGTCTGCGCGTCGCATACGAGCCACCCGTAGTGCAGGAAACTGAACTGTAGATTCCATTTTCAAAAATAATCAGCGAATTTATTGTACTTTATTAATCAAATAAATTTTATATACAAATATATACAAACATGCATCGAAGCTTGCCTAACTTTGTTGAACTGGCACAAAAATGAAGGGATTCTGAACCGTATTGTTACTTGTGATGAGAAGTGGATCCCGTATTATAATTGTAAACATTCATCATAATGGTTGAACTTAAGAGACAGCGAAACAATGTCCTAAACGTCTCCATGACAACGCTCGCCCACACATAGTGGGCACGACAGATAGTCTCAAAGTTACAAGAGCTTCGACTGGAAACTTTCCATCACCCTCCGTACTCGCCAGACCTTTTTCCATTTTTTCCGAATTTGGATAACTTTTTACAGGGGATAATTTTAACTCCGATAAGGCAGTGATGAACGCCTTCAGAGAATTCGTCGATTCTCGTCCCCAGGAGTTCTATAGCAGAGGCATCAAACAACTTCCATTATAATGGCAAAAGTGCTTTGATAATACACGTATTGGACAATACTTCGATTAATTAAACGTATAATTTTCATACAGAAAATAATATTTGAATTTTTCCATATACAACGGCTATTTCATGGGACCTAATATTATATATACTGTGCATAATACGAGTAAAATACACGGTCCGCTTTGAGAATTAAAATTTGTGCAATTTAAAGATTGGCGACAGACTAAAGAAAGTATAACATAGAATATATGTATAGTAGACTAAATTCGTAATATCATTTTTAGATCCATATTTAATATTTTTATACTAGACTGGACAAATACTTTTTATTATCGAAATCAGTAAAAGAAAGAAGATTTTTGTCATCAACTTTTTTATGCCAATAATAAAAGCATTATTTTTTCGAAGTAAATATAAAGTTGTCACCATGGTCTTTGGGAAAAGAAACAACCATTAATTCTAACTGTCACCAAGTTCGCGACCGGCGACTTGACGGCCGGCGCCGCCTGCTCTCGAAACATGGTATCAAAATTTATACTTGGCTCAGTCTGCCAAAGATGGCCGGTTTGACAAGAAAATTAATGTTACGAAGTATTTCATAACGACACAATTGTGAATCATCATTTTGATAATAAGATAGGTAGATAAAACTCTTTATTGCACACTATTTATTAATACAAAATCATGGTACATAATTTATTTCGTTTATTTATATACGTTATTGTACACACAAATAATAAAAATAGTTACAAAAGGAAATACACACAAAAGGCGTGCTTTATGCCCTTTAGGAGATTTCTACCAGCAACCTGGGAGAGTTTTAGTGATACTAAGAATATAATTAGTGATAATTATTTACTTCCTAAACGCTTGGAAAACATTACTGGTTTATAAGAGTTGCTGAACACTCATCAGTATATTTACATATACATCAATCTAAATGTAGTATGGTAGGTGCAAATGAATAAATCTATCCCGAGATGGAGCCTTTCTAATTTTGACCGGAGGTTCGTTTCTGAGTCTTGTGGCCTGCGCTGCGAAAGATTTTGAGAGGAAACCTGCACGGTGCGAGGGCATCTGCAGCAGCAGATTATCCCCGGCATAAAGGTCTTTTTTATGAGAGTCTCAAAGAAAGCGAAGGGCACTTTTAAGATAATGAGGAGTGGTAGGTTCCATAAGAATAGCGAAAGGGTAATTAAGTAAATGGAAATACCTACATCTACGGATGTTAAGCCATTTAAACTTAAAACGGTATTGGGAGATATGATCGTACTTGCGAAGTCCGAAGATGAACCAAATACAGTTGACGTTTAATTGCGTTGAAATTTAAATTAACTTTAAATATTTATTTATGAAGGTATACGTGCTTCCGCACGATACTCATAGGGAGGTAGCTACATATCTGTTGTTCGCGGAACGATTGTTCCACTGTTTTGTTACGCTGAGAGACAGGCTGATACACTAAAAAAAAATAAGACGGTAACAGACATTGTAACACATGAAATACACAAATGGCGGTCTTATTACTAAAAGCCATATCCACCAGATACCTTTGGGTAGAGAGGAAATAAATATGTTAATGACAGGAGGAAGTAAAAGTGTGGTGTCGTAAGGAATATGTAGGTATTCTCGACTCTCGTTTGTGAAGACGTGATTTCAAACTCTGGTCTGCAATACTGAGTTTCTACTTAATTAAGAAACCATAACCACTCCCTTTACCGTCCACTGCCGGACACGAGCCTCCTCATACACAGTCTTACGCATGAAGGATGTTTTTGCTTAAAACGCCGCGCCGGCCAAGCGGGTTACTACGCCGGCGTAGTTCCTCAGGGCTTGTGGTAACGCTTTTGTTGACTCTTGGTTATCTTTTACGATATTCACGGGTAAAGATCCGGTGGTGCTATTCTAAAGCCGGCCGACCACTGGTGTTGAGCGCACGGCCAGCCGACAAGATGCGTCTCTACTTAAGTACCTACGGATTTTTATAATCATCACTAACTCGGCGAAGAAGGAATACATTGAGAGAATCTTCGAGAAGTAAACAAAAATATTGGAATATGTGTATCCAACTATCCATCAATCCGCATCGGGCCCGCGTGGTGGATAATGGCTCGATAACCCCTAGTGGTTAAGGGAGACCTGTTCACTGCAGTGGGACGGTATAGGCTGATATCATAAGCTGCCAAATAGTTGTCGTTGTAAACTAAAACATAATTTAGATTGGACGTTATTTCTATGAAGTTATAATTTCAACTGAATTCCTCTTACTTGCTATTTACCTTCGTTCATTTAAAATAATTGTTTTAATATTCGGAATGTATACTTTAATAAACTGTTTTCATCTCTAACTTCAAAAAAGTGTCTCGACATTTAGTTCGATAATTTAGATTGATTAAAAAAATCTTATGAAAACGAATTCATGGTGAAAACCAGTTTGAAACTACGTTATTCTAAAATTTTGTTTTAAAAATGCTCTAGAATGTGATGCTTAAGATAAAGCTGTAAACAAATATGTTATTTTTTTAAAGTTTCGTTAAAAGCTCAATATCTGAAAAACTAGAGTCAACAATAAGATAATTGTTAGCTGCAGTTTAACTCTAATACGACGTGCTTGGCAATCGTTGGTCATAAGTCACAGTCTCGAGATGGTGTGTCGACGAGGTAGCTTGCGGTCATTTGGCACGTACAACTCACAAGTCACGTTATAATTGCTTATAAGATATACTGCTTGCTAAGATGCACAATTCGGCAAGTTTAATTTAAGAGAGTACATCGAACATTGTTATTTGTAGATATGTTGTAAAACAATTAAGCTGTGGAAGAAAATTATAATAATAAATATATATAATTTACTATATATATATTAATTTGTTATAATTGTTTAGTACTTTATTCTGTTTTAATAGTGGATGAATAGTGGATGTATTTGCATAATGATGTTGAAATCAGATAATAATATAAATGGAAGTTGCGGTGGACCGCGATAAATAGTTATCAGTCAGTCAGGCAGTTCTATTATATTTTCGTCACTGCAATTTATACTGCAGTATTTTTTGTAATCTATTAATAACAATGTCAATTCATTCTGAGCACCAGCGAACTTTACACTTCAGTAGTCAACCAAAATAGACTGTTGTTTGTAAAACGTTTCTGTGGTAGATCTAATGAAGCAAAAATGGAACTATTTCACCGGAAATAAACAAAATATTTTTTGTTGCAGGTTCGATGAATGAAAATAAGAATGAAGCTGATAAAGCTCAAGCTTAAACTACAGAGAAACGTTCAATTGAAAATGAAAACGACGATTCAGATAAAATAAATAGGATTACAATTAACAATGATGGGTGTTAAATTTGTATGCGCGCTGACCACAGCGTTTGCACTGCAAGTAATTGGTGCAGCAAGGCCGGCGGTAATGTGTCCGAGTGACCCTAACTGCGTTTGCGGCGGCACGTTCGCAGTCGAACTCAATTGCAACATCGATGGTGAGTGCACTTTGGCGTTCACGTGTTCTAATGATTTTGTTGTAGTCCTGTAGAAAAGGCAGTGTGTGGATTTTATATGCATGCTTGTTTCTTGTTTAAACTTTGCCTCGTCAATATGAAATGTTGATTGAAATCGAAATTTAGTACTTTAGGTCCGTGGTGTTCTAGTTGAATTTATATTTTATGACCCTTCAAAACGCCTAGTGGTCGGCATTAGGGTCCCTAATGCTGGTCATTATTTTAAGGTAATTCTGTCAGTATTTTAGGTACCTTGCCACAGAGACCAAATTTGTACAACATACTCAATAATTTCGGCACTTTGTACAATGTACAACGTTTATTATTTTTGTTAAGTTATTTTTATATGGTATTTTAAAATCGTATACTTAGTTTTTCATTAAATAAATAAAGATTTAACTTTTATACTACTGTTTAATGTATTAGTTAGATTTAGTCGACGTTCGAATGACGTGGTGCCAAGGTTCTGGAGGCCCACACCTCAAAAATATCAACGACCTCGTTTAGTAAAGCTATAATTTCTGTTTCAGGGCGAATAGTAAAAATAAACTTACTACCCAATACATACATAAGCATTAAGTGTGAGAACGCAACAAGTCTCGACTACAACAAATTACCAAAATGTGCCAATCTTAAAAACACATTCCAGTCAGTGAGCTTCAAAGACTGTCCGCTACCGACAACTTCTTTCAAAGATGTTCTATCAAATATGGGAGTGTCTAAGACGATGTCGTTAATATTTCAAAATACAAAGAATTTATCAGGCTATTTCGACAGACAACATTTTTCAGGACTGCAGGATTTAACAAAATTATTACTTTCTGTAAATGGGATCACTCATTTACCAGATAATTTATTCACGGACGTTAATAAATTAACTTGGTTGAATATAAGATCAAACAGTATTAATCTCTCCGAGGAATTGTTCAAACCCCTAGAAAGGCTAGAAACTTTAGAAATAAGCCACAATCACATGACCAATATATCGTCAAATTTATTTTCTCATTTGTCGTTTCTGAGGAAACTATCTTTGTGGCAAAGCAATGTTACTTGGTTCTCCAAGGACTTTTTCTCAGGTGTCGACGTACTTGAAGAGTTAGACTTGAGTTCTAATGGACTTAACGAACTTCCTGCATCAATATTCAAACCATTGAAAAAACTGAAGAAGTTAACTTTGTTCTCAAACAAGTTTTCTTCGTTACCAAAAAACTTGTTTAAAACTAATGAAGAATTGGAAACAGTAATTATCCTTAACAACGATGTCAAACTGAAAGAATTGCCAAAATATTTATTTGGAGGCCTACCAAACTTGAAGCAGATATATCTTCAAAGATCTGGGCTAGAAAATATACCATACGATGTTTTTGCCAATTCCCCGTTGATAACAAACATATCATTAGCATATAACGACATTGAAACTTTACCAGAATCGGTCTTCAACGATCAAATAAATTTGGTAGAATTAGACTTGAGCCATAACAAGTTGATGAATTTGGAGCCTAAACTTTTTTCCTCATTAGTGAGGTTGGAAAGTCTCGACTTGTGTTACAATTCTCTAGGAGAGATTTACGGGTAATTTAAAAGATATAATTGAATTAATGTCATTCATTCATCCTTTAACATTACAATGTTGTTTAATTAACACTATGTTTCAGATCCACTTTCTCATCTTTACTGAGCCTCGTCTATTTAAACATGGAGCACAATAACTTGAAAAGAATCTGGTCGCTTTTATTCAATGACAATAAACAAAGAATGACATTATCTCTAGCTTACAACAGACTCGATTTTGAAAACAGAGAATCGGAAAACGAGACGTGGGATGTAACACAAAATTCACCGTTTGTTAACACATACAACTTGAGGCTATTGAATCTGAGTCACAATGAATTCAAAACAAGCGCCGCGGACTGGTGGTTCAATGGACACGAAACGTTGGATATAAGTTACAATTTCATAGAAGATTTATGGGTAAGTAATTATAGGGAGAACTAAGTAATTTTAGAGACAAGGAAAAGCTCTTTTCTGTCAATTAACCAACTTTAATTCTTTTTAGTGGCATCAAAACTACACTGATATAATGACTTACAGAAGAACGTTAAAGGTGTATTCAAAGAACCCTGTAAAAGAAGTGTCGATTTCGAATAATCCGGGTATAGATAGATGCATTTGTAATAACTTATTCCTCATCGAACGACTAGAGGCATTCAAAACAAAGGTCTGTTCCACGGTCAAAAATGACGTGTCTATCAATTTCCTTACATCCATGTTTATGCTATTTATTTTTTCAGATTGCGAACAAGGATCTTATAAAATGTTCTTCTTATACAAAAACTTGCATTATGACGGACCCAACATTTATTCTGACGGTGACACTTTTTGGTATTATTGTAACATCATCCATAACAAGCGTAGTTCTTTCTGTTGTATTCAGGAAACGTATTATTTTGTGGTTCAAGCATTACTTTCAACCCCCATTGCAAGAAAACGCACGAAAATACGTTCATAATATAATAGTGAAATACTCTGAAAAAGACGAAGAGTTTGTACTGAAAGAAGTGTTACACGTACTTACATCTCAAAAGAAATTAAAGATACACACGTGTCCAATTAACAGCTCCAATGATAATAAAAAACCAAGATTCATGAAGAATTTTACTAGTGGTACTAAAGAGGCATGCACGATGCTCGTCGTATTTTCCCCAAACTATTTAACGTCGGCTTACAGTGATGTAAATATAAAGAAAATTCGAGGCGAGATGTTAAAGGCGAAAAATACAGTTTATGTCTTTGTCGATATTGGTCCTGACAACTCTATATATGCGTTTCTAAAAGAGCAACGAGATGTAAGAACTTCAGTTCTATGGAGCGAACCAAATTTTTGGAATATATTTTTAAGGATGCTGTTGGATCGTCATCGTAAAAAAAATATCATTCCTGAAGGTGAAGACATTGGTCAAATGCTATTTAAGATGACAACTAGTGCTAAAGCTAAAATATTGTTGAATGATTCTTCGAAGCTGCCCGACTGTCCAAATATTCCTGCTTTTGATACGTTTGCTCACAGTCAAGTTTAGTTGTGTTTCCCACTATTGTTTAGTGAGGTAAAGACTGACTACTCCGCTATCATTACGAATCGCACTCTTCTTAGTTTCAAGCTATTGATACTCGTACCTACGTAATATTATTTAATGGATTACGTATCGAGAAACCACATATTAACAATATTTTGAAATAATCGTTAATGAGAGTACAATTTAACTGCGTATAGTACATACATTAGCTTTCATATAAATTAATTAATAAGTTTTTGGAATTCTACTCGTGTAAATTTCTACGATAATATTTTTACATGTAAAAATAGGATAAGAGTTTGTTATTTTAAATACTGTAGGCAGATCTACGATTTGTTTGAATGAACATTGAACATCAACGACGAGCTTCGAAGAAGTCTAAAATGAAGGTTCATGTATTCTATATTATTGATAAAGTTTTTGTTAAATGTACATACTCATAAATAACCTGCGATTAATTAAGTATGTGGTAACATTATTGATACCAAAAATATATTTAAGTTTCATGGAAACTGTATGTTGTTAAGAGTTGTAAACTGCAGCTTGAAATAAAACGTATACTTTAACAAGAGTAACTCGCTTTTACTACCTTACAATTAGTTTTACCTGCTTAACCTAAACTTTTACCCATTTTTACATACGAGTTGATACGCGTCAGATATGGGTAATGCACAGTGCTGGCTTTACCTATGGTGCTGGGTGTGCGGCGCACACGGGCGCAGGATCTTAGGAGGTGCAGAGCGCCGCTCGCGACGCCTCCAAAGAGCCTACTAGAGGGCGCCAGGGTATTGATTGCACCCGGGCGCTACATGGGCTAGAGCCGATCTGGTAATGCATATTTAATTTTGTTTTAATTTTTTGACATTGTTTCTTGAAAATGCTTTGAGTATTATACTACTATGTTCTGATCTAAATAATTCACAACATATTCTGATACTCGTTCATGATTAATGTTTTCAATGTGTTGCTTATCAATATGAAATGTAATGTCAATGTTTATTACAAAAATCACTTCTTACAATAAACATCATAACATGAAAATTAATGTTATTAATCCACACTTCCACATTCACTCTAATATTGTAAACTACTAAACCGATTTCGATGAAATTAGGCAGCGAGGTAGCCTGAAATCCGAAGAAGGACTACTTCCAATTATGGAAAATTAGCCAATATAAAATCCACCCGGGCAAAACCGCGGGTAAAACTAATAAGTTAATTGCGTTATAGGTAAGAGGTTAAAAGGTAAAAGTGTAGAGGTTAGTAAGCAATATTGAATAAATGAAAATCAATTATTACATTTCTGTTGTAACTAATTATTTACATTAAATATAATAACAGAAACAATAGACGGCCTTATAGCTACAAAAGATCTCTTTCTGGCAATCAAACGAGCAGTGAAATGAGTTCATATTGTATTTTCCTGTCAATTTTTTTAATATTTATTTTATTAATATCGTACAATACAAACTACTGCAATTACATACTAACTGATTGACAGATAGTATTACACACTAATATTGTGAAGCTCTGACAACTGAACTAGGGTAGACCTGTATCTCAGGAGCTAGTACCTTCCCAATATGTACAATGTACAATATCTAGTCTAACAAACATCAAATTAGACGTACAGTAGATATATGTACTCAAAAAATGATCACTATTTAGCACATTCATTTTAAATAGTAGAATGTAAAAAACATAATGAAGAAAACACATTTTAACATACTAAATTTGTAACTTGTGCCAGACAAGTTTCAAATGTTCTATGTTAAAATGTGTTGTGTATTTTGGAACGCTGAGAATTATATTGCCTGTGTATGTGTGTTTGTGAATAAGTTAATGTATTTATATGGGTCATTTGGGTTTGTATATATAATATTTACGGTACCTTATTTAATTTTCTTGGCACGACGTGTCATTAATTACCCGTCGTATACCAGCACGTGAATAATGTAATTTATTCATAAATTGACACCTCAGTCGTTCTGTCACCATTCATTTTTAATTCGAGAATAGGACAGGGTGTAGCAGACGTAAGTGAACAAAAAGAAAGTGACAACGAACATAACTCCGTACAAATTTATATCGACAGCGTAACGTGGGAAATGAAAGTTGGCAGTGACAGTTCACTGAGGGTTATATCACAGCTAGACTATCGACAAATCGAATACTATAGCGCTTTTTTCATATTTTGGGCTCTCGAAAATGATATCGTATCTATGGACCTACGTACATGTATCTATGGAGGTAGGTATGTTTCGAACAGCAAAACAACACGATTTGCAAATGTAAATACGAATACGAATAATTTGTAAAAAGTAGTAAGTAGTAGTATAGTATTATAAGTAGTAAAAATAAGTATACTAAATTACGAAAATTACCATATACGCTAATAAAGATGACAAGGAGGTAAGAGGTAAGTTCTATTTCATTTCGTATATATATTCGTATCTCTAAAACCCAAGGCGGACACAAGCACGACATGTAGGTATGTCCTTTACATGTAGGTACTGAAAAGCCATTCGTAGCAGGGTATTTTTTATAGATAAACGATTGTAGACAGGCACATAATCCACCTCTATCCACAATGATAAACGCAGCACACCCCCGAATGCATCGCTTATCTTTTGAGTTTTAGTAGTAGGTCTTCCTTTGTTAGCGTGGAAAGCGACGAGCAGCAGCGGCGCGGCGAGCGGTGACATTAGTGACTGTGGGTTTATAATTATTATTATGGAAATGGCAAGCGTGCACAGCGGCAGTGGAGCAGTTTATATATATAAACGATGTATGTATTATATATATAACGGAACGGCAATATGGTTTATATATTAGATTATAATATAATGTCATCGCTCGCCACGCCGCTGCCGCTCGCTGCTCTCCACACTAACAAAGGCCTTAGAGGTTGATGATAAATTCCGCGCGCCCATGACACATCCGCTCTTATAGTGTTTTGGGGGTAGTTTCATAATGTTTTATAGTGTGTTGTGGATAGTCTTGTAGTTCTATAATGCGAGTCAAGGACTTGTCAAAATGTAAGGAGCCTTAGTTGATAACTTTACAATTTTAGCATTAACTACGAGTATTTTCAATTGTCAGAAGTCCAGGACCAGCTCTACGCCGGGAGAGCGACAGGGGGATCTATTATCGCTGAAAATGTTCATAAACGCACTGGAGGACGCGTTTAAAATGATGGTCTGGTAACATTGCGGCATCAGTGTTAACGGCGAATCTCAACTTCGTTCCTCAGGCGACATTGTTATCATGGCATAATCGCTGGAGGAATTGAGTTGGATGCTTAACGACCTCAATTCGATCTCGCGACGCGTTGGTCTCGGGATGAACCTGAACAATACAAAAGTCATGTTCAATGAACTCGTCGACTCTGGACCGGTCAGCATCGGGAGGGCGTTACTAGAAGTTGTAGACGAATATATCTATCTTGGACAGTCAGTCCAGTTAGATAAGTCCAACTGCAGTCGAGAGGCCGATAGACACATTCAGCATTCAGGAAAATCCGTCAGCTTTTCTATACCACAATATAGTGGGACTAACTACTTGAAGAAAATCGGCGGTTGGATAAGAAGAGCTGAAGACCGTGTGTGGTGGCGGTCCTTGAGAGAGGCCTATATCCAGCAGTGGAGAGAAACAGGCTGATGGTATGGTATGGTAATTCTCAGCAGTACACAAAATTTCTTTATCACCAAAGATACCATAGGTACCTAAGATACCAAATATACCAAAGGTACCTAAGATACCAAATGTACCAAAGCCACCAAAGATACAAAGGTAGCATGGATACAAAGGTACCAAAGATATATAAAATTTCTCAATTTACCAAAATTAATTTAACATAGGCGCCAAAGTTTCTGTTGAACCTCGCACTGGATATATGTACATGTATCGCGTACATCCACGTTACGAATGGTCCAACTAGAATTATTGTACAATTTTAGGTGATTTCAATATTATTATTAATTACGGACCTAAATTTCACGCCGACCCATGCACTGCCGTGTGGCCATGCCTCTGTAAGTATATAGCTAACCTACATAAATATAAGCTATGGCAGGTATGACCCTTATGTCTATAACCCTGTACAGATGTTGCTATGTTGGTTAACACAACGCACAATAAGAGTACAATATATCCCAGTAACAATACGTGAATGTAAATGAAAACATAGTTTGTGTCCTTAATCCTTCATCCGGATTAACCTTCGACCTTTTTGTACTTTATTGTTCTCCTGCTTATATGAGTCCTAATCAACTGAATCGATTAGGAAAAGAACAGGATTAATTAATATGGTGAAAGTACTATTAAATTCAACTCAATAATAGGAAGGTATTTGAATCTTTTTAAATGGCTTTGTTTGATTAATAGTTTATAATTAAATAGCTAAAGTTATTAAAAATCGATCCAAAAAATCAAAACCTTAGAATTTAAAGTTAGGAAAGTGTTAAAGACGACTTGCCGGCGGAATGACCTGAGCAGTGATGTTTAGTTTTTGTTTAATTATTATCAAAATTGTCTATAGTGCGTTACATGGTTTACTGAGGATAGTTTGATAAACTCTAAAGTGTTTTTTATGCATAACGTTAGTGATAATGAAATAAAAGCATAAGACTGCGATTTTAGTGTGCTTTCAAGGAGTCGTGTTCTGTCCCCAGTAAACCTACTATCACTTAACTGAGCGACTCCTGACCTACTTCGACGGCACTGGATATTGACGTGATGAGTTTTAGACTTTGAAATTATTTATTATGATGAAAACTTGACACTGGCAGAATGTACTAATTTCACCATTGCCATATATGAAGAAAGTGTTAATGACATTACTAGCGCTATAATAATGCTATTTTTAAACTATATTACATCCACGTGTGAGAGACAGAGATTACAATACCTAAATCTCTAAGGAATTTAAAAAATAATATGGGCTTACTTTCTTCTCTAGTTGTACAATAAGCCAAGAAGTATATTAATTTCGATTACAATCAATTTATGTATAGAAGTATAGAATGTACAGAAGTATCGTATGTATAGAAAAAGATTACGGATTAACACAATTGTGTTGGCTAGTTATTACCTCTATCAGCTGTGGTTGACAAACAGATCGGGTTGGTATGTACCGTCCCCATGAATATTTCATGAGACCGCCGTGACCACGGAGAGACAGAGAAGCTCTCTGTTGTAATTGTCAATCGCTCAATCTCACTCGACAGATGCTCTGTTTGATTATGTTTTGGCAAACTTGGTACACTAGGGATGCAGACTATCCAAATATAAGGGCTAATATCATCGGAGTTCTCGAAAAGTTATATTTTTTTGCGGTTAAGACAATTTAATTATTTGCTTCATTGAACTGGAAAACAGGTTGTTTCAAATTTTTTTTGCGGTTAGCTTTATCAAGGAAGTTATTAAAGAAATTGTTTTTTTTTTATTATCCCTTACTCGGCAGTAAAACTATAAGTATAGTGAGAAAAACCGTGTGCTCTAGAGTATAAAAAAACTTGTTTGAATTTCGAGTTTTGTTTGTGAAATTTCAATATATTTTAAGCAGGTCTTAAGCTCTAATTTCAACTTTTTTCTTAAATTTGGAATACAAAAAAGGAAGTATATGTATTAAGACCCATGTAATAGATAAATTTGTGTCTATTTAATATGTATAAATCAGCACTGGGTCCGAGTGGTGGATTCTGGCCCGAATCCATCTTGTTGGCCCGATTACAAGGGAAGACTTGACCCATGCAGCGGGATGTAATAGACAGATATTGATCGATACATTTTTAACCATTTGAAACTTGTATTATATAATGTAACGGTTCTGTTTGCGTCAATCCTCGATCCCGTATTGTAGATACGACAACTAGTACAGATATGTACTTATTATGTTTCGTATTGACGTCTTGTCCATTCGTCATTGTCTAAAAACGGTGACTCAACTATATTGAGTAACAGTACAGAGTACAATAGAAATCTATGTTTCTATAAAACGATTTTTATCAATTTAAAAATGTTTTTTTATTAAAGTTAGTGAAAGCAATACAATTTGAAAAATTAATGTAAAACACATTAATATGTAACTTGATAAGAATGAATTAAAGTTGTAGATTAAATTGATTTTTTATATACCTATATAGAAAGAGGCGAGCAGGTAATTGGTAAGGATACTGTCGCTCACGGAATAACAAATTATGTTCTGTGCTGTCGCCCATGTACATCTGCAATACAAGTCAAACTCAGTTCAGAATGTCAGTTGGAAAGCCCCTGGATGCAATGCCCACATTTAATTTTATTTTATTACTGAATATATGTACTAAATCTATAACTGATTTTTTTTTCACTTATTACCATAGACAACCGGATAATTTTAATGTCTAAGGCGAAATTGATGTAATAAAAACTGAAGGAATGGTTTTTCGAAGTTCATATTGATGTTCAGTTAGAATTAAGAGAACGAAATAGGACAGTAAGAGCAATAACTGATAGGAATATTATTACAGTGTCGCTTCAAATTCTGTTTGGAACTAATACAATGAAGAGATTTCCCTAGTCATAGGTTTCAAGGCGGGATACTCATAACCGCGGTTATGCGAACAAATCTCATTTTAGCCGCCTCCAGAGAGGCGACGATCCTACGACGTGCTGAGAATATCATATCATACTATTCTAGCGTAATGCTGATGCATACGCTATTGATTTATTGATATAAATGTGGAATATTTTTGCTATTGTCGAAACTTATAAATGCTTTATCTCTTTAGTTATAAAGGAATACAATTATATATGATCTGCCAGTGTTTCAACGTGGACGTAAAGGGGTCGATTTGGTCACATTAAGCCCTTAACAACTATAATATTTTTAATTTATATTAAATCAACCGTAAGGGCGGTATTTATTAGTGAGTATTAACTGTAACTCACTAATAAACGGACACAATAATGGTCACAATAATAATATGAGTAAATTAATTTTATTTCATTCTCTTTAATATATGCGTATAGTTTTTGAAACTCGCCTGGAACTATGATTTCTAAAGCTACGGTCGTTAAATTCATAATCCCGTATATAACGTAAGAATTGGTATGGCGTTACAATTCCCTTGGACGTGCGTTTATCACACCAACTACAAATTAGTGTCACGTTAGTTGCTTGTCTGACTGTAGTTTAAATTAATGTGGCTTCCCTCATAAGGACTTTACTAAGACTCAAGTCTTAGTCTCACCGCCCCAGAGTATTTGAATAGATTTAAGAAAGCCTAAAGAGACTCAAGGTTCTCTTAGGACACCTTCAGATGAACTTGTTCATAAAAATAATTCTTGAAAATTATTTATTGCCTCTCAACCGAGCAAAGGTCTTTCATAACCTAATGAACTCAAGGTTACCTTGAAAAAAATTACGAACAAACTTTAGTAAGTTAAATCGCTGCTCTAGAACTTTGTTTAATTAATTATTTAAAACATTATGCTCATTTTATCGTAAACAAACGTTGTATAGAAAACCTACTGGTAAACAATTCCAATTTATGTATAATAACTTGCAGAGAAACAGCCAGCATCCAAATGACTATTATTAAACTGAGCCGATGCACTATCGAATTAACGCTACATAAATTATCAGTTTTAATCATAGTGGTGGCTCGTTAATCATATTAAAAGTACGTAGAGTTAATGAATTTATTGCTCTATGTTTTTGGCCACAGTTGGGTCGGTGGCAGATACTGGTCGGGCATAAATAATGTGGCGACGGAGGGTTCACCACGCCTGCTTCCCGCTACCTACATAAGGTTACGAACACATAGCAGAGCGCCGCACCGCATAGCGTGTAAACAAATTAAAATCCCAATGATTGTGTAAACAGGCACAATTCACACGCAATTACGCTGGCCGGTTAGTTAGTTACGCAATTATGGTACTGTTAGATATAGTGCCAAATTACTACAGGTCGGGATTATATCGATATGGAAACAAAGTAGAAACGGACAGGTGCAATATACAGATAATTGTACCAAATAATTGTGTGTTTTATGGGATGAGTATTTAAATTTTATGAGAAATACTGGGTTTTGTTTGTTAAAATATAGCAACGCATAAAGAGTTAAGGCCAACTAATGTCTGCTAAATGAAGCGTGTCACAAAAGAAACATTGTAGGTATTCGATGTCAATAAGTAATGTCTTCAAAAAGAGAAATAGGTAAGTCAATTATTAGTCAATTATATAACAATTAATAAATCATAACTGTTTGCGTGTTATATATCCATAGGAAACTAAATCACTTGATGTGTTCTTATAGAAATAAATCATAAGAGTTCATCATGATTTCAAACCCTTTTTGGAAATAACAATTAGATTTAGTCAAAAAAAATCTGTTCAAAGATCAAGATTCGTAACGAATTATGAAGCCTGCTGAGAATTTTGCAAAATTTAAATATGAATCAACTTAGAAATCTTTCAAGGTTGTTTGAAATTAATGAACTATTACTTGTAGGTAATAATTAAGTGCTCCCAGTTAACAGAAAAAGAGCGCTGTCAGTGAATAAGACCCTGTATAGAGGACAGTATGAATTCAAGCTTCTGAAGTGGAGCTTACAGAGACACAAAATACAGCTCTATAGCAATTTATGTGGTTCCGTGAATGGCGATTGATGCTGCTTTCTTGAAATATGGGTATTCAGATTGCTTGTGGTTTTGCACGTTGTTTAGGCATAATTTTTACTCGTCATGTTATCTCTTTAATTCGTACGGTTTTACATACCTAATACAGTTTTATCATTAATTTGTACCTTCTGAAGTACCTCCATGAGAATTACCGATACAATATACCGATAGACAATAACAACATTTCTATGATGAAGGAAATTATGCAAAAAGGTGCTGAATGGGAGGAATTTTGAATGTGTCAGATGACATCGAAGAACAAGATTGAACATGATTCTGTCTGGATGTGGGGACAAGCGATTGAAGTCAACAGTCAAGGGACAGACAATGAATTGTAAAAATAGTGTAAATTTGTAAATTAAAAAATTTGTAAATTTGTAAATTTTACAATGGTGTACATTTGTTAATAATAATAAATAAAAAAAAAATCCTTGAATAGTAAACCGTGACTTAAATAAGAAATTGTGTTATTTTATATTTAGAATGTAACAACGGTTTTTTGTAATGTTGTTAATTGATTAAATGGTTTATTGATTTAATATTGTACGAATGCATTTCGTATATTATAGTATATTGTACGTATATTATAGTGATACATTTCGTACCTATTCTTCCTAAATGAAATATTTCTTCTTCTTACCTACTTTAACAATAAAGGAATTATAGATAATTGTTCAAATAGCTCTCATTAATCTCCAGGACATCGATAATGCCGATACAGACAATATGTATCGATTATTAATTATATCGAACACCAACCACTTTGTTGGAGACCTTTTATGTGGCGAAGGTAATGTACCGGGACAATATTTACTTTCTCAGAACACACAAACGTGTTTGGACTGAAATGTTTGTTTTGTCCTTGTTTGTTTTAGCAAGTTTCGCATAGTAGATATATAGTTACACAGGGATAGGGAACTACTTACTAGAAGGTTTGCTACACGACCATAAGATTTCGAAAAAAAGTTTCTTCGTTTACTCCCGTGACCTTTGAATATCATAAGAAGAGGTCTTTGAACCTATACCTCTATATTATATATAGTTTGTTTATTATATGGTATTGTATCAGAAGGTTGATAATAAAACAAGAAATATTCCCTTACTTACTATATTAATTAAACCATAAATAAATGTAAATTTATTAAACTGAGGGAGGAGGGAGGGCCTAGGAGGGAAGAGTATGGAAGACGATTGGCGACCGCCGAGCACAGGACATAGGACGCACGAAAAACTGTATAGGTACTGAAAAAGCTCTACTATGAAAAACTAATATAAATAAAATACCGTGTCGTCCTATGTCAAACACTGTGTCGCTACAAAGCTATCACATTAGGTGTTATATCTATGTCACATTTGTCGCTTATTCGTACTTATATCTACATATACCCCTACATAATACGTAAATGTAGTTAGAAGTAGATATTTTAAAGGTTTATTGTAAGTAAACTGGCAACCTCTCAAATTTAATTCATAATGTCTAAACCTTGAAGTTTTATTCAACGACTTATCTAAAGCCTTAACGAGAATGCCTTAACGAGATTTAACGCATGGAGTCCTCTTCTAAGTAATATAATGCAAAAAGAGTAAATAAATAAATATTTACGAGAATACTGAAACTACATCAAATCTACCGGTCCAATTTACCATTATGTAAAACATTTCTTTTGAGAGGTTTAGTAGAAATGTACCTATTTTTAAGATA
This sequence comes from Sesia bembeciformis, assembly GCA_943735995.1. Classification (NCBI taxonomy): domain Eukaryota; kingdom Metazoa; phylum Arthropoda; class Insecta; order Lepidoptera; family Sesiidae; genus Sesia; species Sesia bembeciformis. The sequence continues at coordinate 6,829,778 of OX031034.1, forward strand.
AGTAATAAATATAACTAAGTAGTAACGTGGGACGCCTTCCGGGCAGGTGAATTGACGTCTTGAAGCAGTCACCAATAGTGACCAGATGAGAAGAGCAAAATTTAAGACCTTGTGTGGTGGCGGGCCTTGTGAGAGGCAGTGGACACAGGCTGATGGTGTGATATGGTGGTAATAATAAAGGAAAATAAACAAACTATTTTCTAATATGAGTAAATATAAATAAATATCCAGAGGCGTCCCGTCCCTATCAACAGTACTCGTATTATTTGAAGAATGATTCAATCTACTCGTTATTGCTGTGTAGTGCACTTTATTATGTCATTAGACCCGTCGATTTCGGAACTAGTACGACCTTATCTCAGAATACAAGAAAAATCGGTAGCGTAACTCGCCACTGTTCTCAAAAAAGGATGATTATGTCCAGAACTTAATTCTGTGAATAATTTGGTAACACGATGTGACCACGCCCGCAGTAATATTGCTGTCGTTATAACTCTTTGACAGTGTCCCACGACAAGCATATTTGGGCAAAAAGAGTAATTTTATTTCCTTTTTTATCAAACCCGTCTATTCACAAAAGTTTATACTCGTATTTATGTTAGTGATTAAATCTCTGTATGTATATACCATCCATGGTTTCGGGCTTCAGGACATGTCCGGACACATTCTGTATTTTTATATTTGTATACATGTCTATGTAAATTTGTATGCTATCCGGTTATCCAATGTTTAGTGGCTAATGTAATCCTTATCCGCTAACATTGGATGACTGGACAGCTGGATGATTGGATGACAGAACAACAGAACAACTTTATTTGTATGTATCGGTTAATGCAGATAACTATATACATATACAACATTAACTATTCAATTACAGTAGTGTTCCAAGAGGTTCCAAACCTCTTCTTTTTAATTTTGATTTTTCCACATTAGCTATAAGGCCGTTACTTTGAACTTTAGGCATGAATTCAAGAAGTAAAGTTGAGTATTTGTTTGATTTATTACAAAAAGTGTATATTTGTGCGTTTCGTTGTTCAATGGCGATAGTTTATTAAACTTCAAAGTGTTTTTTGTGCGTAATATATGTGATAATCAAATAAAATCATAGGACTGCGTTTTTCGTGTGCTTCCAAGGAGCCCTCTTCTGTCCTCAGTAAACCTACTATCACTTTACTGAGCGACTCCTGACTTACTTCGACGGGACTGGACATTGACAAGATACGTTTTAGACTTTGAAATTGTTAATTACTTGAGACGGGCGGAATGTGCTGATCGCACCACTGCAATATATAAAAACAAAAAAAAAGGCTGTTGATTGTTTCATGTACAATGTAAAACATTTATATAAGTTGTTTTTAAGTATTTGTTGTATAATTGTATTCTGTTCCAAAATAAATAAATAAATATAATTTAATCCTTCTGTTATGTAAAGGTATGCAATACTGGTATGATGTTGGTATCGCCGCGGGCCCTCGTGGTAGTCAATTGTTTGCGGAGTACGAGTATTGTGTTGAAACCAACTACTTACATTATTACACTTACTCAAACCACGTGTGTACGTTACGTAGCATTATCTGTGTTCGTGGCTACTCGAGTACTTTCAAGCGTTTTCATAAAGATGAACTACTGTTTTCTTTATATGTGTGTTGATGCTATCAGCGAGGGTATAGAAGGTGAATCATTTATGTAAATAGGCTAAATTGTCTCAATTAAGACAAGTGCTTTTGTTTCTTAATGTTCAATCAAATTAGCGTTTAATAGTTCAAAAGATGGTGTGATACAACATAACCTTTCATTACCTACACAAATACAAGTTATTAAAAAATCATGTTTTTGTGTGTTCGTTTGATTCTTCATTATGCATAGTCTATGGGATCAGGTTTTAAAGACTGAATCCTGGAAATACATCGGAATTCAAAATAATATAATGATCATATTTGTTGCTGACGTGTCCCAGTAACATTAGGTATGATCATCCTTTGTCTTTCTGTCCTGACACATGGCATCCTTTAGAATATTCACTATAAAGTGGTAGATATTGCTTGCGTGTGAAAACTCGGGCCTCCTCTCAGTAAAAGTCAGGTACAATACTTTATATTTTGTGTGGAAGCAAGATTTATGAAAACAGATAAAGATATATAAAGAAAGAGCATTAAAAACTAAACACTTGAATATATGGACGGTAAAACAAAAAACAAGAGAAAAAACAATAATGACAGATGTAAAGAATAATACGACGTAAGACGTCATGACCAACTAGATGTCGATCTAGTTGGCTGGCAATCTAGTTGGCTTCGGCCGGCGGGTTCCTACAACTATAATCATTAGGTTCTAACCGAATAATTGAGGAGCGATTTTATCTTGTTTTCACCCACTTCACATTTCTTATTTATAATCACAGACACTCCTTTTAACGATGAAACTCTTTTATGAAAGTTCATTAGTTTTGTCTAAGTTTGTCATGTATACTTTGGCGAGCAACAAAGAGTATTCATTAATTTAAATAATTGTTATGTATATCATATGAGTATAACGTGGCTTTGGTGAAGTATCTTTTAATCAATTGAGGCAATAAGAAATGACAGTTTAATGGTGTAATGGCTAATAATGACAGGAAATACACAATCCAATGACTTTCATATCATGTCCCTAGTTGAAAATGTTATACATATTTTTGGGTTTATTACAATCTATAAAAGTATATATAAATTTCCAAATCAAATCCTTTATTGCCAAACAATGAAGTTTCCTTGAAATACAATGAGTCCCTGTCGTATACTTCTCTTATCTATTTCCTATTTTTTTAAATATTTGTTTAATATTTATATTTGTGACATATTATACTTTAATTTATAGTCAATTTTTAATATTTTATGTTGAATATTTAATATTAAAAATTATTATTATTCATTGATTATTTGTCATTGGTTACTTGTTACTAATTGATTGTTTATTATTAGTTGATAGTTTATTGTAATGTAGTTTATTGTTTGGTCACCCAACGTCGCGTGTAGGGCTCTTCCATGTTCCGCCAATTCCGTCGGTCTCCTCTGTGTTGTTCAAGTTCTCCCCGCCACGTGAAGTATATTTACTTTCACATAAGTACCAAAGTGCCCTCGTCTTTCAGTTTTATGCCTTAAGAAACCACTCGTCGACAAAGTACATTCATTTAAAAAATACATTGCATGGCGTCCGCATCGTCAGCTTCGTCGTGAAAAATTGCAAGCGGGGAATCGTTGAGAACGGTCAATTTTTATCTATAGCATTTGGCTTGAATAAATCGAGAGTGATTTTTCACTGTGAAATATTAGCGGTTTCAGTTGCCATATCTCTGGGGCCAGGCGCACCACCAAAATAGAGCTTGTTAATAAACCCAATTTTTTCTCTCTCATGAATTGCGAAAACGATACAGACAAAATACAGCCTAGGTAAAATATGGCGTCCTTTTTTACGCGGTCTTTTTTATACAGTAACATATGGTGAAGTGACCGAATAATTTGCTCATTTGTCAACGTCTTCGCTTTGGCGAAAAGAAAAATGATTCAGTGAATCTGTCAGGGCAGAACGACGCTAAATTAATTGAAATAAATTATCTAGGCGCCGTCAACGTTTTCATCTCGGAGGAATCTGATACGAGTCGCAATTACTCACTATTGTAATTAGGGAAAAGATGGCTTCGACATCAATACCTACATAGTAACCTTAGAACCGTTAGGTTTAGCAGATAATCAATACATAATCAACACACAATCCATAGATAAGTATCTATGGATTGTGTGTACTTGGGGTTGAAGGTGGACAAACGAAATTAGTTCATTGTATAGAAATCCATTCCTTTCTTTTGGTTCATTTTCTATCCCTGGGGTAGAATATGGACAACGTTTGGGGTTGAAAATGGACGCATGTGTAGGTGTTTTACTCAGAGGTCGAAATTTTAGGGGTTGAATATGGAATAACCCACATAATCGGCTAATACCGGATATCCTGGACGGACAACGGATCGACTACATGGAGCGGTGGCGATTGAAGCAGTCCAAATCAGGCTGAAATTGGGCTCTTTATCAATAGATCATTTGTTTATTTATTTAATTCATAGAAAAAAGGCCTCAGTTGAGCCTACAGTTCACCTGTGGATAAGTAGATTACATGCCGACAACAGTCCAGAATGACAAACGTTAGCATGTCCCCGGATGCGTGGCCTACATTTGGAGATTTAGAAATGGACTCGTAGAGAGAGGGTTGGGAAAATGGGGGGGGGGGGGGGGTAGGATGGGATGTGACACTATGAACGATAAACTGAAGTATGATTGAACAGTATAAATGACAAATGCGAAAATGACAATACAATACAAGGTTAATTTATTATTCGACCAGTTCAAGGTTATCACCAATTCATTACCAATTAATTATGGGTAGTTTCATTATCTGAAATATCTTGATATGCTTAATTATGCGTGTATGTCGCCTCTACAGATAGATAATATGAACTTAAGTAACATGCTAAAGATAGATTGATAGATGCATAAAATTATTTATTGCATAATTGTTACAATATGACAAAAATAAGGAACAATGTTATACGAAGAGAATACATCCTTATTGTTGTTTATGGTCTTATTGTTTTATAGTAATTTCTTCCAAACAACCTTGAGAAAGAGAGTTGTGACTGAGGTAATAACGCAAGTAGTGTATAATAATTACATAATTGTGTTAATTGACGATTTATAAATATAAATTTCAATAATAAATACTACATATATATTTATATACATACATACTTAAACGTATACGAACGTAATAGCCACAATTACACAGTATTAGTAATATGCGTATATACGTATATAACAACAAAGTAGTTTAAGTTACATGATCTACTCGTGTATCGTATTCGCCTATAATATATAAAGTATTTTCTAGTTGCAGTATATTTTCCATGGCCGGTATAAGTGGTGTATGCTGTGCGTTTGCTTTGCTCTCGTGTCGGTCAGGAGCCTTTCAACCTCAATAGAATATTCAAAGGGTGGCTTGTGAAAATATGGCTCAATTGGCGGTACGATCCGCGTGGGATTTCCACTTTAATATTTAGGCGATGAAAAATATCCCGTCATAAAAACCTGGACCGTATGAGTTTTCAGATCCCACGTATTTGAATATTGATGTTTATGGAAAATGCGCCGCTGAAAATATGAAAGGCCTTTATTTTGGTAGTTAAATATAGTAAATTACGTGTAATGGAAATATCTAGAGCTGACCAAACGTTTGCACTTAATTATAATATTAATCATGCTCGTATAAAATGCGCGTTATCACATGGTGTATCATGTAAATTTATGTAAAATGATATTAATTGATAGGTAACAATATTAAAAGACGTCAAAATATATGAAAACCACTAAATGTTTCTAAAAGTAATATTATATTTAAACAGTTTATCTGTCTGTTTGTCGGTATATTTAAGTAACAATTCAATTAAAATTAGAAGCCACAATGACACAAATCAGATAAACTTTAAAAAATCATAATCTACATATTGACCAATCGATAGTTCGAAAAAGTACAATCTCCTATGCAACTCATTATAAACCTATTCAATAGGCACTTATGTGGCGCCAAGCACTAATACAAGGTTGTATAATATAAACCTGTTCCTTCAGTTAGATCGAGGAATATGAACGTTAAAGTCACAATAATAGGTCGTTTACAAAAACGAACAACAAGCTAGTGCCATATCGTTTGCAGCTTTTGCTATAAAGGCAACCTGTGATTTGTTCTGTATTCAATGTGTTGATCGATCAATAATGTTCAATAGCAGTCCACAGAGCTCTACTACTAAATTACTAAGGGGCTTCTGGCCATAGTCCACCATGCAAATCCAATACGGATTTGTGGATACAAATGGATACAGGTATAAGGTTTTCCTCACGATGTTTTTCTTTACAGCAGACATGGTGATAATTTTTAAAATCCGTACTTAGGTAAGTAGTAATTCAGTGATACTGGCCAAGGATTTGAACTCACGACAAACGAGAGTCAAATACTCTCGATGCCTTTAGGCTATTACCGCTCTTCCCAATGTTTAGGTACTTACAGTTAAAAGGAGCTTGCAATTTTATTTCCCTTCAATGAATTCATCGCTTCTTCTAATTCTGTGCAAACCCCTAAATGTTTCAGTTCCGCGTATTCCTTTGATATTGTAATTCCGGCAATAAAACACGGCCTTTTAACGATAGCCTTGTGTAAGAGAAAAAGGGCATTAGGCTGTAATTTATCACAGTTTCCACGCCATTAAACATGAAGACCGCAAAAACCGTGCGTGATAAGCTTTATGAGAACTGAATTGTCAGCAAACGTAAAAATCATTACCATCAAAGTATTAAGATAAAGACGAATGAAAATGACTAAAGCGTGTTGACGACAAAGCAGTGTTGGATCTGGTAATATTACTGACATGAAGGAGATCCCCTTGTATTCCATCTGGTTATTAGTTCGGTTGACCGAACTAATTGGGCCTTTTTCATTTCAGTTTCGTTCAGTAGTACGAATAAACCAGTTTAATGAACCCTTCAGAGAGAATTAGTGGTTCCGTTTTAACACTTCGGCGGTTCGAAGTAGTTGAATAAAAACCACATAATAAAATGGCTTCAGTTTTTAGGTATTGTCCCACCCTGAATCGAAAGCAATCCTGTATCTACAATCTTTATTTTTCTATACATTCTCCATTGTATTTAATTTCAGCACGACGATTTAGAAGTCGCCCTTTCACCTAAATTCCTAAATTCCACAGGTTTATAATAATTAAATTTAAATAATAATAATTTAAATTATACTAAGTTTTGTATCGAACAATTATGACACAGTTGTCATCAATATGATAAAAAACAATATGCAGTTATCATGTATTTATTTATATACTTTATTGTACACACAAATGATAAAAATAGTTACAAAAGGCGTGCTTATCCCCTTAAGTGATTTCTACTAGCAAATCTGGGAGAACGATTGGTGAGCAATGAATTTATTACATATTTTTCAAATAATCTGCCGGCGGTAAGCTAATACTGTCACCCAAAGATTATTGTTTGTGATTCATGCCAACATTATGCAATATTAACGAGCATTTACACATTTACAAATAGCGCATTTGTAATTGTGTCCAAGGTAGGAGGCGCCTACTTTGGAGTTTTAGAAGAATGAAGAAAGGGAACGAGCTAAAATGAGTGTCACTGACTGCCAAAACTTAAATCATCACTCTAAGCACTTAGCGTCCGTAGTGGGGGCTAAAACAACACCTCTTTAAAAGTGTTAGCCAAACATTACTGAAAAACATACAACTAAGTCGTGGAACAAGGAAAAATTTAAAACAAATAAATACGTAACATTTACATGGGCGAAAGAACATATCAAATAGGGACATGAATTTACATTGTATTTAACTTAAAGCTAAAAGTGAACTGAAAGCTGAGATCTTTTTGCACATAGTCTCTAACCAGTTTTAAGAATCTTTAAACAGTGTTCATTCGCTCGGTTGAACTTTGAAAGAAAATGAAGCTTTCTTTTGCACAAAGCGAAGATCAGCATTGTTTTAAAATGGTGGTCAAGTTGGACCTATTGTGGATAACTTTAGTTGTTTTTATCTGGCACTTAGAAAAAAGACTTTCCTATTATGATCTGACAGTGGCAATAAGGCAAGTGAGCAACCTTGTCATAAAAGATTTACTGGCGCCTATGCCACTGGCAGTTCCTTGAAGTACTCTACCTCCGTGTTACGAATGCTCTACTTACACTTGATAGTAGTTTTATCGAAATAACGCGTATCTGACTGAATGGAATTGGAATCTCTTACTCAATCCAGCATGACAAACGCTGGCACTTCCCCGGATGTGTTACCTACCTGTGGGATTTAGGAATTAATTTAGAAAAACGGTTCGGAAGATGGGAATAGGAAGTATAACGAGGCGAGAAATTTCCCTCATCCTATGACACCTCTCAATTCTCCTTCCAAGGGCTCCCAAGGGCGATGTGGAGGGATGTCCATCCGTCCATCACATCGCCGAGACACGAGTCACGAGTATACGGAAAGAGAGGAATTAGGAGGAATAAGGTTGAAGAAGATGTTACTTTAGTTCCACTATACCTAGTGAAAAGCTTTCAAAATAAATACCAATATAATTTGACTTGTATATACACACAAATGATACATATTTCGTTGGATAGCGATCATCAAGCTCTACACTTTTTGTTTAAACATACTAAAAATAGCTATGCAAATAGCGAGTGGTGCCTAAAATAGGTCTTTTTTCAATTATGAGTCAAGTAAGTTCCAAATTAAATACTAGAATCTTGGATTCTATTGCAGGGTAATCAGTGGATGACCTTAAATAAAGTCACAACAGCGGTCATTATCGAACAAAGACCTTTATTGATGGACATACAGGCATCAAGTCCGCTATTCACCTATAGCCATTGTTTTGTTTAAAGGCTAATGGGGTCCCGCTGAGCCCGTGTTTTTCAACTGTCAAGTGGATGAATGTCACGTTATTTATGAGGTTACCGTGAAAAAATGGCTTTTTTGATACAAACTTGCCGAGTTTGCTTTCATTAAGATTATGGCGTGACATTTTCAAATGTTTGTTTCGTGCCTTTTCACATTTAGTACGTTTTAGTTAATCCATTTTTTGCCGCCGGGCATCGTTAAAATTTTTACTTTTATAATATACTTTAAAAGGTTGCAGTGTAATTTTCGTTGTAAAAACATACCGTTTTACTGAAAAATTGTAATCACAAATTCACTTATATTTGCGACTGAATCACTGACACATTTGGCGTAGGCATCGATTTGGGAGTACATACATACTAGATATGTTATACATACATACTTTTGAAAATGGAACATTCTTATTATGTAGTAGGTACTTCAAGTTCAAATTTGACTTTTTAATGAACCCCTCCTCATTTGCTTCACCCCCCCCCCGCCCACCCCTAAAAGTATCCAACAAGGTTTCTTTAATAAGAATGTATGATGTGTCATCTAGTCTATTCACATACATTTTTACATAAAAATATCATTGTACAGAAAGTAATAATGATTAGGATTTTATTATTTTAACGATATACATATTAAAAAATAATAATAAGTAGAAGAAATCTCTTCCAGCCAACTTTAGAATAGCCAAATGGATTTATGTCATTAAAAAGAAGGCTTCAAGATATAATAATCTTGTTTTCCATATATTTAGTATATATTCTACATTTATTTAGATATATATCCAATATTCTACATATAATAATCGTTTCACATTGCCGACTGAGATTTGACACATACTTTTTACGGTTATGCGTTCCGTTTCACAAATTGTCAAAATTCTGCATTATTTAAGAAAAACAACGAATGTCTTTTGTAATTTTATATCTTTATTGATTTATTATTTGCATCAGGTACAACACCCTTATTAATATAATAAAATAATATAATTTTATTATTGAAGTAGAGTATAATATATTGTCTATGTATTTTAATAACGAAGTCTATTTGAAAAATATTTTCTTTTCGTATGTTTAAAATTATGTATGCATGAAACGTAAAAAAATCACGTGTCATATTTACAGAGAAATAAAAAAAAAATCGCTTTATCTCAAGCATCAGTTACAGTACTTTTCTATTTAACTAGAAAAGAATAACAGTAAAATTCAAATACAATCAAAGCCCTTACCGACATTAAAATCCTTTTGTTCAGATAACGTCACATAAATTATGTGTGTGCTCGCTTTAATCATTTGATGAAGCCGCATTATTAATATTATATTATTGACATTCATTTAATTTTTCCAGCACTGATATTAATTGTTGTTTATTTAATACGAGTATAGTATATACGGTGCCAAATGGAAACGGAAATAAAATGTTAAATCTAGACAAAATATTGAACTGTAGTTAAATTAAAAACAAACGGGAAAATTACGGGCAGAGTTACAAGAGGTAGTGTTTATATCGATTAATTTTATATTTTATTAGCAAAACCCGCCAGACGTTGTCCTGCCATAGAAGTTGATGTGCTGCAGCGCCATCTAGTGGCGAGTTACAACAAAGTCGATAGCTCGAAAATATTCTCCGTTCTCAAATATCTATGTATAGATACTAATTTTCATGGCGATCGGTTGAACGGTATAGAAGTTGATGTACTCCAGTGCTATCTAGTGGCGAGTTACAACAAAGTCGATAGCATAAAAACCGTCTCCATCAAAAAATACATATATGTGCCAACTTTCATGGTGATCGGTCAAACGTTGTCGAATTCTATTAACATCAGATATACCAACATCCTCTTTTATATAGGTATATAAATAAACATTGATTTTAGGGATGTAACTAAAGTACTTATATCGATGGCGATATCGAAACAAGCAAAAAAATTGTTATAATATTTTTTGTAATAATTATATCAGCTTTATCACAAGACATTTTTAATAGATTAAGCAGTTCAATTGCAATCAGGTCAATTTTATGTAATTTGAAGATATGGGAATATATTTGAAGTCCTTTTTCAATCAGTGGTAGTACAGACAAAGAGCCTAATATTCAATGAACTGACCCATATCATGATATGATATGGTGTTATCCACTCCACAAGATATTATTTCAAAATAATATCTAAGCAGAATTATATAGTCTTCTCTTTTTTGATCGTGGAGATGACGGAAGGATCTGGTCGAGGATCTCAAAAAATAGGTAAATGTTATGTTAAACACGAATTACAAATGAACAAGATTTATTGCCCTGCTATGAGATGCAAAGTAACGTAAGTATAAAATATCTTTTTATTTAAGCAAATGTCGTTTATTGCAAATAATTAACCGGAAACTATAAGATATGTCGGTAAATAAGTACACTTTATTGTACATCGAAAGGGCCCAATAATAGTGATATTAACAGATTGAATAAATACTAGTATTTACACAGAAGATGCCTTTATCGCTGAAACTTAAGATGGATGTGAGTATAAGAATAAAACGTGCTCTTACTATAATTGCTTCTCACCGACTCGCGATCCTTCTCACCGACTCGCGATCCCGCGGTATCCCCCCAATGCAACGCCCTAACCCGAGGTCCGTTCCTTCCGCCGGTCTACCGGCGGGGGAGCCTTTAGGCTCGTTGCAACACACATTTTGTTCCTGGCTGAGCGCCTTCTGCGCTCGCCCTAAATCAAACACGACCGGTGACTCTTGAAAGGCCACTAGGGCCACAAGAATTTAATAATTGTTGGCAATAAATATGTTAAAAAAATATATTTATGCATGTTGCATTAATAAATTTCATACAAGAAATAAATATCATATAATATATTATCATGCTAAGTACATATCGCGACACCGTACATATATTATACAAGACATAATATACACCGCAGTTTGTTCAAGTGTTTGTGGGTTGAATCGTCTTTGCATAACAACGTCCAAATGTTACGGAGCTGCTACGGTCACTAATCCTATCTAAAGCTATTCAGAAAGGCTTGCTATGCATATTCGGGTAGTCAGTAAGTCTGTCCTAGATAAATAGGCTGCGAGATAAACGATACGAATAGCGAACAGTACGAGTACGGTACTAATCGCAAAAGAAACGAGAATGAGTCGCAGGTATACGCAGATGTGAGCAGCGTAGAATCTTTCGAAGGGTCGTAAATTACGAATACACAATAAATGCTACAGCTAAGCATAACTATGCTATACTTAGTTTTATACGTATAGTTTTTAGTTACTGGAACCCTCCACGATAGATTACATCTATCCTTTTTACTCCATCCGTCGTATAGTTCTTGATTGAAATTCACTTGCGTGCGTATGCTTTAATGGCATTTGTGTAGAGGTGAGTGTCCGTTCGCGTATAAAGAGATCTTATATCATTTAAAATATACCTTTAAATACAGTGACGCAAAAGTTAGTTTTCGCTTATAACAGTCATTGCCAAAAATATGCTTTACGCCCGTGAGTTGCAACGTGCCACCATCCTATTATCAGTTGCTTTTCTATATTTACTATTTGAGAGGTTTACACAGTTTTAAAATTATCGACATTTCTATTTAAAAGACAGAAACGTTCATAGAAACCACTTTAATTCACTGGATTGTTTTATTCGTCTCTACTGCAACTTCATAGTGTTGCTTATCCTTCGAGCGTTATGATGAAGCGATCGCGACGCAACGACATCTCATGTAATATTCATGGGCTGAGTGTACGGCAATTTGGTGGGTGTATTATGTGTCCCTAAACATGCAAGCCCTTAGAGCTGGCATATGCAAACGCTATAATGTATCCCTGGACAGTGCCGGTAAGGTTACGTCAAAATTTTCGTCCTTTACAAAGAACGTTGGGTTTTAAAATTTATTAAACTGCAATATTTCAAACAGCTTTAATATACGACTAATCAGTAATTGGTATAATAACTTATTATGTCTTATTATAAGACATAAAGTAATACAAAATTCATATTATCGAAATTAAAGAGTAGATCAATTCAGAATGCTATTAATTCCAAAAAATACTAAATTAAAGACTGATTATTCAATAGGCACTTTTTTATTTTGATTATTTAACAATTTATTGTACACATAAGATGAAACGAATAAAAAGGAAGAAAAAGAAAGAAATTCTTCCGGCAGACTTGCGAAAGTTTCCTTTTTTCAAAATTTAAACAATTAAAATAAGTAACGACTCCGTCACATATATTAATCAAAACAATAAATAATGAACTGAATAACTTTCAAATCTTGTCTTGTATACCAATCACAAACAGTATAGTATACCAAGGCAGAAATGTATACAAAAATATAAATTACTGAAACTGTGATAAGTGTGAACCAATTCAGAATGTCGGGAAAAGCTACAATTAAAAGGGCTCTGTAGTACTAATACTTTTATTAAAGTTTAAACAGTTAAAATAAGTAACGATTCTGTCACATATACTTAAGTAATCAAAACAATAAATAACAAACTGAACAACTTTCAAACCTGAAGAAAAGTGGAAAAAGTGCTTCTTGACGGAAAATAGGCACGCATATAATTGATCCGCCATTTTACTCAAAGCTAATTAGGAAAGCAATAAATAATACGGAAAAATGTAAGCTCCCCGAAAAATTCGTCCAACTTCGCTAATAAAGATTTATCGTTGCGATAAAAAATTTCATAGTCGCGAGTTGGTCGTAAATAATTCGAGGCATACCTGAGAATGCTGATTTGACATGGGTCAGGGCCTCAAGTCGTATATTTCATTTCTTCCGTGGCGGATCAGAACGGAGCTGCAAATTGAAATTCCCCGCAGACACCGCACCCTTGTAATTTTCGCCTAGCCTGTTCTCGCCTGATAATACGAGTGACACCTTTGTAAAGTGAAACGAAGTTGAAATAAGATGAGAAATGGATCATTCCCTGGATCATTACGATATTTAAAGTACATTAACTCTCAGGTTATTGCACTGCACATTTATTAATTTATTTACTTTATTTCATAGGAAAACTTACGACTAGTTACAATTTTATTACTAGCTTCTACCTGTGGCTTCGCTCGCGTGGATTAAGCAGCTGTAAAAGATTTCTAATAGGTATGTGAAAAAGCACCGACGTGATGGATTTCACGGATGCGAAACAAGATAATTATCTTTTATCGTATTTATTCATAACTTTCTGGAATATTTATAGACTGTTCCTCCTCGTCACTGTTTTCAGAAAAACTAATATTCTTTCATAGCACCAACGGATATTTTCTAAAAGTTGTTCATGTTCGTTACTGATTTCAGAAAACACAAATTCAGAAATACCGCAGGATGGTAGTTCTTTCCACAACCTTCGATTACGTGATATAAATCGATTTGTATACCTAATCGTACGTGACGACTCATGTCAAAGATGTGCGAGTACATTGTACTTCGATACCGGTGGTTATTATAACCCGGGATGGGCGTTGTAAATAATAGTTCTGTACAGCATTCGCATTGTATATCTAGAAGAACACGCGGAGATACGCAATGTCTCTCCGAATGCTAATGAGTTCTCAAACTGCTTGTGAGACTAGAGTAGTCGAATAATCGAACTGCGCGGCCATAGGTGGTCCATAGTTCAAATGAGTTCACAGATATTCTAGATATATGGTACTAGAAGCGAGAGCAGTCTTTTGTCCGCTTCTTCCTATAAGATATTGGTCGTCTCGGTCGTAAGTAGGCGAGTGCAATTAGTTCTACTCATGTCGAATCTACGTATTTATGCGGGCTTTTTCTAGTAAATATGTATTTCTAGCATCCCCAAGGTAGACAACAGAACACAACGAATTCTTACTAGTGTCCACAATATGCGCCGCATATTTTCTATTAATTTACTTGTTCTATAGTTAGTGAGTTTAGATACATTTCTATGCACCCAGCCTGGTTCTTTCCTTGTTCATTGTGGTTTACTGGACCGTATTTATCCGTAATCGCAGCTGTAGTTGATAAAGAACTCAAGACCACTGAACCCAATATCCACTAAGAACATGAGGCTCTTCGAGAAAACTATAAATGGAATTTTGTAAGGTCGGTAGCGCGGGGGATATATCAGACAATATCAGGGGGATGCGGGTATCGGTATCCCCCTGATATTGTAGACGTCCATAAGCGTCGGTAACCATTTACCACCTTGATCGCTACGCGCGTCTGTCATGTCTTTAAAAAAAATAAAAAGTTGATGAAATCCGTGAAAAAGAAACAGATAAAAAATCCAGAGGTCGCGCCCAAAGCCGCTGCTTAAAACTACTTATTTGTATTATTATAGTATTCAAAGACATCTATGGACAAATAGCGAAATTTATTTAATAGGCTTATGTTAACATACAACGAAGTATAAATTAATGGGCTTTACGTGTTCTTCTTAACTCACAGGAGCCAGCCAGCCTTTGCATATCCATTTAGAACGTGTACTGTTTTCAACTTTCTGTGGTGTAAAATGCACCTAGTAGAGAACGGTGAAGACTGTCATGAGGTGAATTAGATAAAAATTATTTTATTTCAATGATTAAATACTAAACTGTCTTCGAACATAATAATAATATTTAAGCATTTTCGCAAAATTATTCAGTCACTCGATAACTATAAATCATTGAAATATAGACGGACTATTGTATTATAATATGACATTGTATTCCAATCGTACACATATCATTATGCTACATTAAGAAAGAAATAGAAACAGAGGTTTTGAAAATTCCCAGATAAAATACAAATGTGAAAGGCGAGCAAAGTCGCTGGACAAATTACTTGTTTTTATTGCTCAGGAGTTATGTAATACTATCTTTTTATGTAATACTATCTGTTAATCAGTTAATTAGTTAGTATGTAATTGCAGTAATTTGAAATGTACGAATTTAATAAATACATAAATAAATATTTAAACAAACGCTATTAGCGAAACTTTTTATGAGCACGTTATTAAAAGCAGTTTAAATAATAATAATTATTTTATTTCATTTGAATTGTTAATACTAAACTGATTTCAAACTTAATATACGTGTATATGGATATGGAACTTAATATGGACCTTCGCGACATCATTCCGTAATACAAAGAAAAATAAATATTTAAATACTTACAAAAGCAATTAGTATTATTTACGATTTTATTTTTTCTCTGTACAGCTCAACTGTCTAACGTCGCAGCAATATGCTACATGCTCCAAATTTCATTTCAGATAATAAGCTATACAGCAGCGAAAATCCTAATTCATTACCTATATATATTATTTTTGCACAAAGACAATAAATATTTTATTGACTTCTTTAGACTACTCTATATATAATACATTTAAGGATAAGATATTGACACTTATTAGATTGGATACTGAACTACACGACAGTGAAAACCTCGTTATAATCCATCCAGTAGTTTTTGAGTAAATCTATTAAAAGTCATTTTTTATTTTCCTCTATAACTCAATTTCCTTGTATCATATGAAGATGACATATACACCAATTTCCTCTCTGGACACTTAGCTATATATTATTGAAAACCCGATCAAAATTCGATCAATTTCTATTAGATTCAAATCTATAGAATTCAGACAAAAATTCTAAAAACTAAAGTTTTGGGTTCTGTCTTTTCTAAAGAGATTTTTAATTTAAGTAATTTTTCAACTTTGGCTTTTACTGTTTTAATGATTATATTTTTTTCATTAAAATTTTCAACGGAGGCACGTAACATTGGGAAATTAAAAATAAACAAAGATAACAAGCAATGGTTATTCTTTTTGTTTTATCCAAAACTCCAAGTTTCTAGATTGATTTTGTATGAATGAAAATTTTACTAAATACTTCCATTGTGCCTTTTTTGTAAGGAGGGCAGCATATTCTGCTATAGTCAGCGGATATCAATTTCCAATGGTATACGCAACGTAAGACAGTCTGTTGCCCTTTTTGTTGACAAGCGGTCCGTACTAGACTTACCAGATGACAGTGTAATATTAGGCCGAATTTCTTAGATTTTTTTTATTATTCATTTCGCAAAGGACCTTTTCTGGGCTTTTTATAATAAAACTTTAGTATGTAGCTGCGATCTTGCTAGTAAATGGAATGGAATACGCAGCCTGTGAAGGTTTAGGCACGATATAGCCTAGCCGTTATAGCCTAGAGCCTAACTTAACCTAACCTCAATTTACTTTCGTGGCTCGACCTCGAAACATCTTGAAAAACATTACCGGAGATGTGAAATATTTGGATTTAAAAGGTAAGAATTATATTAACGTTTTAATATATTAACGTACTTTTTGTACCTGTGTATAATAAATGCATACAATGCATATAATTGAAATAATGCAAAAACTGTTAACTAGTTATTCAGTATCGATAGTAGAATCGATTCTACTTTTATTTGTTTGTAATTTTTAATTTATTCCCTAAAACAATTATTGTTTTCCATAAATCTCTAAAATCTAAAACTAATTTTTGATTTATTCCCTAAATTATTATATTATTATTATTTTTTATTAATTATTAATATTTATTTATTAATTTATATTAATTATTTTTATTAATCAATTAGAATTAATAAATAATAAGAAATAATTTTCATTTTGAAATTATTTTGCGTGTATATTTCATTCAGTGACATATTGCAATATTTCAGTGACATTTTCGTCTATATCTATCTACTTCCTCGGAATCAACAACTTATCCCCATGAACGTTATATTTATTATATTTGTGTACTTTTCATGTATTTTTTGTTATTTTTTACACCAATGACCATTATTTTGTTTGTGAATGTGAAGTGTATATTTTGCGGGGTGCACATTATGCGAAATGCACGTGTTGCGTCAGATGAAAATCCTGCAAAATATACATATTTGCGCCTAACCCATTATACATTTACCCATTATACAGTAGGAACATCTTAAGTAATATTTTTCGTGAAACATATTCAGTTACTTAAGTTAATATAATATAAGAGAATACTAAGTCTATATCGGTGCTTAAATACTGAGTACTTGTAGATGAGTAAACTACTAAAATTTATATAAAATTGTATTTTTCTGATTAATAATGTGGTTTCACCCTTAACTGGGCTCAGTGGCTCAGAAGAGGTCTTCCGTATTATTTTAATAAATTAAAAACATACACTCAATAAACACGAGAGTCGTATGCGCGCAGAACGAGGTCGTGATCTAGTTTTTGAAGCTCGTGTAATTGTTTACATTGTTCAGTTTCTTCTTTTATTCACAACGTGGCTATATGATGTCAACAATGACGCTTGGAGTTTTTTCATTGTGTTTTCATAATTACTTTTTACTGGTAACGCACTACAAGGCAGCTACAAAACCACTAATCTTTAATCAAGCGCGCCTTGGCTCAATAAGGCCACTAATACAAAATAGAACAAATGAAAGTCAAAAGATTGATAGTTAAGTTTAATAGTTGTCTGAAAGCTTGGTAATGTAATTAACACACCTTTTAATTGCTTGGTTGTGTAATACGGCCGTCTAATCAATGACCTTTTTCACCTTTATTTTGGTAAATAAAGGTGAAAAACTGATGTTTAAATCACTAAACTAAAACTTTGTGTTTTATTAATTTCAAATGAATCGAAATGTTCACAGTACCCTGTTGATTTTATTCCATAAAATAAATTTGTACTGACCCTATTATGGTTATTTTACTGACTTTGTAAGGAACTTTATTTCACTTAGAACCCAGCGTATGTGTCACGGAGACATTAGATACCCACGTTAGATAGCTGGCACTGTAATAACTAAACCACCTTATGTGGTGATTAGGGCCGACCTTATGGTAGACGCTTACATTATCCAACACTGATGAAGATATGGTCTGTGTTACTTTATCTGTGTCGACCTAAACCATAATTTCCCTACGCATACCTAAAGCAAAAACAACCCAGATGTCAAATATATTGCAGCTGAAAGAATTGCATATGCATGAGATAAATAAATAAAAGTGCCATAGTTTGGTTTGGGTAAAATAACTCTTTCACCGTACCAATTAAAGTCCATAACATCGAATTCAAAAGTGAACTAATTAAACAAACAAAAACCACGCACTTTCATTCAGCTGTTGTGTCTCACTCATTATTTAGTTGAGCGGCTAACCCGGGAATATCCTAAGCTATTAACTACCGGGACGGGGTATCCAATAAATTCGGACTTTTCATATATAAATCAGGGTCAGCCCTGTCCCAGAAGGTCCCCAGATAAACCCAGAGGCACACAAAGATGAACAAGCAGTAAGTGATATCAGAAATGCTCTCAAAAAACGTTCAAGCTTATGGTTGTTACTCGTTCATTGAATGTATTGGTTACAGCATAGGTCACTTGGATATTTTTTCAAACTAAAAAAATAATTCATAGTATAATTTCCGTTCTTATCAACAACTTCTCCGCGTCGCTCAACAAGTATTTCGATGCCTCTGCGGTAGAAATCGCCAGATCCCGACTCGAAGAATTCGTCCAAACAAGTTCTCAATTCAACGTCTTTTCTGAATGGATCTCCGCTTCAAACTGAACTGGCCGTCCGCGTCAGGAGCGTTCCACATCCTTAGGGTCAATATTTCCGTCCACGAAATGATTATGACTGAGCTTAGTGTTATACTACAAACTTATACTAACTTATGCTAAGGTAATGACACTTCGTTTAAGATGTTATGGTTTATATTTATCAATAACAGTCATAATAAAGTAACTGCACTGATCTAAGATAAGTTTGCGAACGTTCGCACTTTCGAATGCGTTCTGATAATTTACCACACAGCTGCGGGCTACGGCGAAGGTTCGCGCTATCGCGAAGAATACTAAATACGATGTAATGTCGCGACATCTCGCCACGAATGTCCGAATGATAGCGTGACCGTAGCATTATATATAAAAAAATAACACGGACAGCGCTGTGTAAGTACTAAGTTTGTGTGTGTAGCGTTTTTATGAAGACATCATGCCGTCCAATATCTATTCTGTTCGTAGTATAAAGAGAGTGGAAGGACATTATTCGGAGCAGCTGCCGTCGCTAACTCAGTCACATTACAACTGGTTTTATGTGGCACTCGGGCAAATCTCACCCGGAATGCCGCACGTTTCTTTGAAACTTATACAAATTGAAACTTAAATCGAAAGACTTTGGGTAATTGGAAGATTTTTCAAGCGGAACTAAGAATTGAATATTAGGTTGGAATGAAATCTATTCTTGCATATCGTTGCGCAATAGGAATAATTTAATTGTTGAATTAATATTATAAAACGTAACAATTCTTCGTCGTCGGAGTCGGTCTCGCTCTTATAGAGGATGGTCACTACCCCGTGAGGAGGAGGCTCGAGCAAGAAGCACAAAAGATACAAACTCACTTGCATATATGGACAAACTTTTCTCGCCGCGGGCGGCCGGTCGACTGTGTGAATGAACGAATGGATGTATGTACGTATGAATGAGATTGATTTGGCTGATATCCGTATCTAGTGAATGCGTATGTATGAAGTTAGAAAGCTATGTAGTACACGGGACGTAGGAGGTATCTACAAAAAGAATTTAACACTTAAAATTTAAATAATTTGTAATTTTTATGTGGCGACTTCGTACTTGTTTCTATTTATTTATACTTATAACAACTCAGCCATGTACATCTTTAGACTATTGGCATCTTAGGACATACATCTATCCAGAAGGAAAAGGACATATAACCGATCAATCTACTGGATTTTGTGTAATACGGTTAGCGTAAATATTTTTTAAAAACCTTACGAAGTAAGTTGTGGCAAAATTTAGCCTACAAAATGTATCATTCATTACAATATGTATTGGATATTACAATTAACTTTAACATTACATTTCAAATCGCTAACTGTTCGCGACGACCGGCTCATAATCTGTACATAGCTTATAAGTATATAATGTATAACTATAGGTTAAGTACAAATACACATAGTTGATTCAAAACAGTAGGTTAAGGTAGGATACGTTTTGTTAAAATAGTTCGTTTCATAAAGACAGTTATGTCACTCATTGTAAAGGGATGTTGGAGTTGAACAATAGACGAGAAAGCGTGTAAAAAACCAACGGTTTACGCAACCCTGCTATAAACATTTAACAGACAAAGGACAAGAAGGCGCGTTCCGACCTAACGGTTTATACACCTTCACTATTGACGCTAAAAACAAAGGAAGAGAAATCGCTTCCCAGACGAACGGCTTGCACATGCGGACCGTAACGAACACGTGGCCAAAACATCGTAACAATAGAAACGCCCAACTCCAGCATCCCTCATTGTATCAATATAAATAAGGGCGAATCCCAGCCCACGACAGTCAACTTGTAGTCACCACACTAGACGCATGTCTAACGAACAGTTAAGTCTGTACTGGATATAAGTCTCAACAGTACCTCATCGCGTTTTCCTTCTTCACAATCCCAGCAACAACACAGTGCGGGTAATATAAGCCCGCACATTCTGGTCCTTCGAACGCCGAATCATTGAAGAAAGAAAAACGTGAATCATCGAGGAAAAGTAAACAGAAAAATAACAAGATGCCAGTAACAAGATCGCAAAGCGGAAATTCGTATCTACAGAACTTTCACGAATCGGACGACGGTACAAGTTCCTCGGCGACAAAAACCTCAACGGGGACGACAGCAACAGAAACCGCCGTTACCGGCTCTCCAGAAACTGCGATATCCGCTAAAATGACAGCAACAGAAACCACCGTTACCGGCTCTTCAGGTATTGCGATATCCGCTACAACAACGGACAAACAGAAAAGGACGGGGGTTGATATACAGCAAATTTCCACGACACCCCCACCTCTCAGCGTTGAAACTAGAAAATCATCGAAAAACAGTAAGAAATCGAAGTCTCAGCGCGCGCTCCGTTTAGCCAAAGCTAAAACAGACTTACTACGACTTCAAGTTGAACTCGCCACAGCCCAAGTCGCCGAAATAGAAGCAGAAAGTTCAGACAGCGAACAAGACGACGACACAGTAATTACCGACATAGAAGCACAGACAAGAGTCGACACCTGGCTACATACTACGCGCAAGTTAGCCGTATCGAGGGAACCGCATCAACAGTACAGTACAGAAGAGGTCGGCGCTACAGTACAGAACAATCAAGCCCCGACTCACATAGCTCAAGATGCCGTTCGCCTCGCGTTGCCTCCACCTCTCGTGCCTACCTCCGCCCCCACAGAACAGACACCCGACGTAAGGAACCAGGGCGCGAACTACACAGCGATAGCCACTCACCGAACAGGCGTAACGACTACGCAACCGGCGGGAGCCACGGTCAACACGACACACCAGCAGAACCACATAGATCTAACAGAACTCGCTAGTGCGATCACAATGGCCGCTAGAACAGGACAACAGACTTCTCCACGCCACCACACAGAGCTACCCCCGTACAATGGGTCGCATCAAGAGTGGTTATTATTCAAGGCAGCCTACGACGAGTCGTCGGCCTCCTTTACAGATACAGAAAACATCGCACGACTTCGCAAAGGCCTCCGCGGTCGAGCCAGAGAAGCGGTAGAGAGCCTACTTATTTACAATGCGAAGCCGCGCGACATCATAAAAACACTGGAGTCACGTTTCGGCCGCCCAGACTCTATAGCATTGGCCGAACTGGAGCGTCTGAGGGCACTCCCCCGCCCTTCAGACGCCCCAAAAGAAGTATGTATCTTCGCTACCCGAGTATCCAATATCGTATCGACCCTACGGGCGCTACAGAAAACATACTATTTGTATAATCCAGAAGTAACGAAAGCAACAATAGAAAAGCTCACGCCCGCTATGAAGTATCGCTGGTTCGATTACGCGATCGAACAACCGAAAGAAGAGCCCGATTTGCCAAAGCTCGCGCGATTCCTTGAGCGTGAAGCAGAAAGGTGTAGCCCATACGCTCAACCCGAGTCGGTCCCTACACAACCAGACTCGTACAATAACACACATAAAAGAGCGCACAGGACATTCACGACAGAACAGTATAAGAAAACGACCACATGCCCTGTCTGTAAACAAAGAGGGCACCCAACAATAGACTGTAAAATATTCCAACAAGCCGACGTAAATGCAAGATGGGATTTAGCAAAAAATCTACGCCTTTGTTTCCGATGTCTCAAATACAGAAATCAGACACACAGCTGCCGCAGACAACGATGCGAAATCGACGGATGTCAACATTGGCATAATAAGCTACTACATTTCACAAAGACAGAAACAGACGACACCGACCCGAAAACAGACGTCGTATCAACCGCGTGGACTCCAATAGGATCGAATAGGACGCAATCCTATTTGAAAATGGTTCCAGTTAGAATCTCCGGTCCCATAGGGGACGTTACTACCTACGCCCTTCTGGACGACGGTTCAACAGTCACACTAATCGACTCCAGTGTGGCACAGAGAATAGGAGCGAAGGGACCCGTCGACCCACTGCATATTCAAGCTATAGCGGAAACCGAATTGGAAGCGGCCCGCTCACGAAGAATCACACTCACCATACACGGTGCGACTCAGAGTCATAAAATACAAGCTCGCACCATCGAAAACCTACAACTCTCAGCACAAGGGGTATCGGAGAAAGACTTAGACGACTGCCGCCATCTAGACGACATAAAAGAGAACCTAAAATACCCTAATATCAAGCCACAAGTTCTCATAGGGCAAGACAATTGGAACCTGCTCATCGCAACTGAAGTCAGAAAAGGACTAAAACACCAACCAATCGCCTCTCTCACTCCACTCGGATGGGTGATGCATGGCGCGCACACAAGAACTTTAGGGCGCCGCATTCACTACACACATCATCTATCCCTGCAAGAACAGAGCATGGATGAACAGCTAAGGCAGTATTTCGCACTAGAGTCCCTCACGATCACGCCCAAGCGACCTCTAAACGACCCAGAGGAACGTGCACTCAACATACTCAACGAATGCACGAAAGAAACAGAGCACGGGAGTTACGAAACAGCGCTACTATGGAAGAAAGACAATGTCGTTATGCCCGCGAATTATGACAACGCTTACAAGAGACTGAAGACGACAGAAAAGAAAATAGACAAAGATCCAGAACTCAAAAAGAAATACAAGGAACTGCGACGAGCGATCGACGAAGCCACTAAAGAAGAGGCCAGCAAGAAAATCATCGATTGGCGGTTCATACCTCCCGGTGCTCCATTCATGGGCGGAGCCTGGGAGAGGACCATAAGGGCGGTAAAGACAGCTCTCGGCACGACGCTTCGTGAACAGCGCCCTCCGGAAGAAGTTCTCACCACTCTCCTGGCTGAAGTAGAATACACAGTCAATAGTCGCCCACTGACTCATGTGTCAGTAAATCCCGAAGATCCCGAAGCAATTACGCCAAACCACTTTCTCCTCGGAGGCCCAGCCCGCGTCCCGACTCTGGGCTCATTCGACGACACCGATCTAATAAAACGAGCTCACTGGAGAACATCCCAACGCCTGGCTGACATATTCTGGTCAAGATGGCTCCGCGAGTACTTGCCAGAACTTCAACACCGGCGGGAGCCCCACGGACGAGGGCCTTCGCTGAAGGAAGGAGATATAGTACTAATAGCAGACAATACGATGCCTCGCAACACATGGCCGCGAGGAATAGTCACAGACACCTATCCGGGAGCCGATGGAGTAGTTCGCACAGCTGACGTAAGAACGAAAGGAGGAACATTACGTCGACCGACAAAGAAGCTCGTTATCCTACCAACAGACCCGGTCGCGCGCCAGCAACCCAAATAGATGCGTAGACAGGAAGAGTCTACGCACGGCGGGAGAATGTTCGCGACGACCGGCTCATAATCTGTACATAGCTTATAAGTATATAATGTATAACTATAGGTTAAGTACAAATACACATAGTTGATTCAAAACAGTAGGTTAAGGTAGGATACGTTTTGTTAAAATAGTTCGTTTCATAAAGACAGTTATGTCACTCATTGTAAAGGGATGTTGGAGTTGAACAATAGACGAGAAAGCGTGTAAAAAACCAACGGTTTACGCAACCCTGCTATAAACATTTAACAGACAAAGGACAAGAAGGCGCGTTCCGACCTAACGGTTTATACACCTTCACTATTGACGCTAAAAACAAAGGAAGAGAAATCGCTTCCCAGACGAACGGCTTGCACATGCGGACCGTAACGAACACGTGGCCAAAACATCGTAACAATAGAAACGCCCAACTCCAGCATCCCTCATTGTATCAATATAAATAAGGGCGAATCCCAGCCCACGACAGTCAACTTGTAGTCACCACACTAGACGCATGTCTAACGAACAGTTAAGTCTGTACTGGATATAAGTCTCAACAGTACCTCATCGCGTTTTCCTTCTTCACAATCCCAGCAACAACACAGTGCGGGTAATATAAGCCCGCACACTAACAGAGAAAAGTGAAAAGCTCAAAAAGGACGAATAATTCTCATTTCACAAAATTCTGCGTGTTGCTAAGAAACAAATGGTGATAGAAACGAATTGAAATCATTTTTATTCATTTTCTCTTAGCTGTTATCGTGTTTAATCTTGCCGCGGCGAGCGCTAGCAAGATAAAAGTAGAAAATATATTAAATGAAAATCCACTTTAAGTACTTGGATCTCTTCACATCCCCGGCCATGTTTCCTTGGCTCTTAAAGCCGGATATCCGGTTTCATCATAGACTTGTACTTCATTCTATCTCGTTGGAGAAAGAAGCCATTATGTAGGAAATGCTTTAATGAAATTGTAAGAAATTCCAAAAGGATATTTTCGCAATCGTAATTAAAATTGAAATAGACAGTTAATTACAAAATTGTAATCTGAATACAGAGGGAATTGGAACGAGAGAAATAAATTAATGTTTTCTTTTTACCGTGACCACAGAGTGGAACAGTAATAATACAAAACATTCATCACAGAAAGCGCTGGGAACGAAACACACAGAAGTATTACAGTTAAAACGTAAAAACATCAATTTCGCGAGGGCTCTTAAATTTCGCAGTTTTTTTCGTAATGGCGACACAATATTTCATTTTCGCCCTTCACGGACTGTAATTTTATTACAGGGATCAATTTTACGACATTCGATACTTTTACGGCTGTTGAGTCTTAAACGTAAAAGGGTTACGGTTACAGTGCCCGTTACTTCCCCCTATTGTACTGGTATGGCGTATTGAGAAACAATAAAAGTCTCAAATGGATTTCTGTCCGTTTACTGTCCTTAATGAAACATTAATGAAAACTTAATGAACCATCGTTCGTGAAAGTTAAACAACAAAAATGCATTTTTTTAGAAACATCTGTTCTTCTCTTGACAATTATTATTTATTACGTAGGTAAATAACTAAAAGGCACAAAATATAATGTTTTCATTTGTATTAGGTGGTGAAGTCAGGGGAAATTATGAACTAAGTCTCAATATTAAATTTATCTTCGCAAATAATAAACTGCATTTACAACTTTAACATTTTATGCAAACAACACTGTATCTAATACAAAAACTTGAGATTGTTACACAAGTCACGTCTTGACGGAACAGCGGCCGCATGGCGAGACCGGCCGAATTATCCGGCCAGCATTCGCGGCAAACACGAGACCCCTCTGCAATGCTGATGCCCTAGTAGCCGGATCGAAAACCTATTCTTTAACGTTAGCCGTGCAAGGAATTTACGAACATGAGCTTAACATATGTAGGTATATTGTCCTTTAAATTGGTATCGTCCTTTCTGCATTATTCATATGTTAGTTGTGGCTAAAATTGATTCTTACTGTCATAAGGTTTCGCATTTTGATAAATTTGTTACTTTACTTATGGAATAGATGGTAGACGAGCGGGCGGGCTTACTACTACACATTAGTGCGCTAGGATTTATCCCATGACAAGAAAAACTTTTATTATTATTGTTATATATTTATTTAAAAGAAATAAAGTAACATATGACAATCTGAACAAATAGAAATTCCCTTGCAACTCATTATCAACATATTTCATGGGCAACTAGGTGGGACTAATCGCAAATATAACGTTGTAGAATAAACCTGTTTCTTCAGTTAGAATATTGAATATGAATGAACATTAAAGTCACTATAATAAAAAGTTTGTAATCGTGCGAAACTTTGAATACCAAACCGGACGTAATAATTCATTGCCAGTATTTTTTGGCCTCTGCAACGCTGATGCAATGGGAGCCGGATCAGAAACCTGAACATAACTTTGTTATTCGTCTTCTTAAA
The DNA here is from genome assembly GCA_943735995.1 of Sesia bembeciformis. Lineage (NCBI taxonomy): Eukaryota > Metazoa > Arthropoda > Insecta > Lepidoptera > Sesiidae > Sesia > Sesia bembeciformis. The sequence continues at coordinate 6,856,506 of OX031034.1, forward strand.
ATAGCAGTCACGTGACGAGACCGGTGTGCCTTCGCGGCGAACACGTGACTTCTTTACAAATTCCAATGTTCTGGTATCCAGTCAGAAAGGCCATTCTTTCCAGGGTAACATAATGATTAATTCACATGAACGTTAAATAAACATTTCCCGATTTATGAAATACATATTTTGGTCGTAGACTAAATCTTCAGGGCTATAAAGGGAAAAAATAAAGATAAATAATACTCATTTAGAAGAATCTGCCCCGGTTAAGAAAAATTGAAGATCGTGTAAGGCGACTGGACTTGAGAGCTTAAATATATTCCAGCAGTGGCAAGACAAAGACTGATGGTACAATATAATTTTGTTCTAGCTAATCTAGTGATCCATGAAGTACAAATAAGATAAGTTTACAGACGGCAGCACGAATCTGTTTGAGACGATTTATGGCTGCGGGCAAAGCGACGAAAGTCTGTCTAACTTTTAAGTGGAACCTGTGTTTCCAGCTTACTTCAACACAGGCGAGAGATATTGTATACCTAGTTTAGCTGCGATATGTGATGAAAAGAATAGCGAAGATTGATAGTTAAGATAGCACCGACCCAAGGCACCGTAAAGAAATAAATCGAAGTAAACAGATTGAATTCATTAAGACGTAAAGATATAACTACACCAATTATATTAATATGTGCTCACATGCTGTTTCCGAGATTACAGTTTTCAAAGATGGTCGTCAACTCTTTCGTTTTTCGAATTCGTTGGTATTTACCGACTGTACATCCACTTTTACTTACGTAACATTAAATTTTACCGAGACCATATTGAGATACACATTTTGTTTAGAAATTGCGCTGTCTACAGTAATGTTTTTTTTATAGTTGGCGGAAGAGATGCAGTCTACGTGATATTAAGTGCTATCGCCGCCCATGGACACCTGCAAGACCAGAAGGTATGCAGATACGCCGCCGATCTTGCAAAATCCTATTCACAGCGTTATTGAAGATCCCCATATAGCAGCGTAACGGAAAGACCTCATGAGGCAGTTCGTTCCACAACCTACGGGTTTGGACCGAACAGTATGCGACACTTCCGTATCGAGAAAATGCAGATGCACGACACTTCAGTGACGGAAGGTGCGGTTGTAGAAACCCGAGTTGGAAATTATGTTGAACAATTCTTCATAGCATTCCCCGTTGTACAGGCGGTAGAACACAGAGAGAGTCGCAACGTCTCTCCGAACGCTGAGGGGTTCTAGACCGCCCGTGAGATTGAAATCGTCGACAATTCGTCACTGGACAGAGTGAAATGGGTCCAATTGATACATAGGTGCGCCGGCTCAGAGATGTGACCGATACTCTATATGGGGCCTAATATGAGCTTTGTAGAGCATCAGAATTTGTCCCGCGGGTGAAGTACCGCTTCGCTCTGTTCAACACATCGAGTTTTTGGAGGCCATTTTGGCTTTATTTTCCTTATGACCCTAAATTCAACTTTTCTGGAAATGTCGACACCAAGGATCCCGATACTCTCCGAGATCTTAAGAGGTATGCTTTGAAAGCGAGGTGCTACGATAAAAGAGACTTTATTAACGCTGAATGCACAGACTTGCGTCTTACTAGTTTTAGTTATCCACTAGTTTTAGAGAACTCCAAATCGAGACTTGACCTAAAGCGTCTTTGATTTTAGAAACAAGCCTGACCTGGCTCTCTTCTACTTTGACCCGAGGGATGTTGGCCTTTGTACATGGCATCCACTGTGCAACAGATCGTTGATATGCAGACCGAACAGAGTTGGGGATAGCACGGAGCCTTGCGGGACACCATCTTTATAAACACCGTGTCTGAGCAGCTACCATCGATAATGACTCTGATGCTCCGACTAGTCAGGAAGCTGGCACCCATTCGCATAATCCTTCCGGTATCATGAAATATGGTAGCTTGGAAAGTAGCAATTTACGAGTATGTCTTACCCGTTCAAAAACTTTCACAATATCTAGGCTAACAGCTAAAGCCTCACCTCTACTCTCAATGGCATCAGCCCAGCGGTGTGTAAAGTACACTAAAAGATCACCAGCCGAGCGATTATGGCGAAATTCGTATTGACAGTCAATAATCAGCTGGTGATCCTCTAGGTACCCAAGGAGCTGTGCGTTTATAACAAACAAGGTTGTGTGTTGATTATAAATGGGAATATAATCAAGGCAGTGTCGCCAATAAATTTATTAGCTAAGCGCGCGAAATTTGGTCGCCTAGTGCACTCATTTAGAGCTGGTGAAGTTCTTCAGGGCTTGTGGTAGCCGCTTTGTTATCCGTTTTCATTTATTATACACACGGGAGGATATGGTGCTATTCTAAAGCCGGCCGACACCACACGGTTAGTTTATACTACAGGCTGACCTTGTACCCAGAATGTCTCAAATCGTTTGCGGAAAACGCAATCGAACAGTTTTAATAAAATTGCGGAAGTAGATGTGTCATGATCAAAATTTATGCCTACACTTGTAGCCAAATAAAAACGCTGAGGGTACAGAATGTTGTGGCAATTTTCCTCGAGCGCACCGAGAGGTCGAGTGGCTCATTCGAGAATTCCCGGGGGCTGAGAATGCGAATCACGTCCCGCCTCGAAAAATACCTGCACTTCAGATCTTCTTGGATGCTGGGCTGAATTGGGCAGTGCATGTTTCGTTTATTTTTAACAAGCGTTCAATGGACGATGCTTCCATTACATTTCCATTAATTGCCCTTAAATGCTGGAATTAATGGAAAATGGACAATGTTGTGTGATGTCGGCTTAAGAATAGCACCACTTTAAGAATTCCCGTGGGTGTCGTAGAAAGCGACAAAGGGATAACAAAGCCGCTACCACAAGCTCTGAGGCACTACACCACCTCTGAAAGAGTGGACTCAACCCGTTTGGCCAGCGTGGCGTGTTTTATGGCCATATATTCTTTACGCATAAGACAATGTCCATGACGAGGCCCATCTCCTGCAGTGGATACTGAAAAGGCTGATTGCAACAGTCTATCAACAAAGTAATATCACAGACATAGCTCAGAGAATTATCAAGTGAAGTGGCAGGCCATATCAATGGCAGGACCGACTACCAACAATTGGGTAGACGTGTCTTTGAATGGAAACCATGTACTGGGAAGCGCACAAGAGCGGCTAGGTGAACCGATGAACGAAGTTTGCCTCTAGTGGAGCGGAAGACCGCGTGTAGTGGCGAGCCTAGGGACAGTCCTATTCCAGAGTTGTTCGCTCGACTATGTTGTATTTACGACAGCCAATTTTACTTAAAGGTTCTTACGTGCAACTTGTCCTTAGATTAATTAATATTCCTATAAGATACGTAAAATGTATATTCTTAATTAGCAGTACCAATAGGTTCTTAAATACTTTGTAATATTTTATGTTGAATTGAGTGCTGTGTATTTTGTAATAATAAATTTTAAAAGGGGGGGGGGGGGGCTAAGCTCGTATTTGTAGCGCAGCACATTTCATGAGATGATGCCTATGGTCAGCTAATCATAGCATCGCTACAAATAACACTGACGAGCGGAATGGGACGCAGTGCAGCTCAGTTTCATGGCGTAACCCTAACGCAATGTACTATTTAATATCTATCTTCAGTAAACTAGTATACAATAGATCGGTTTATCCTCTGGATATTCTGATGGCTTTGTTATCGCTCTATGCAAATTCAATTGAACATTGGACTCCAGCGACAACTTTAGCGCAATGGACGCTAGTATAACCATATACGATTGTGGCTGGACGCTGTTCGTATTATACGATAACAAAATATATGATAAAACAGTATAAAATCTCAACGTTTCTGTCTCTCTGTTGGTCCCCGTATATATACTTGAATTCACTTTCGTACTTATTTTGGAGTGTTCGAAAAATTTCCTGTCAATAAGTGAAGTCGATAGCGAAGAAGTTCACCATTTTTTTCTTTATTACCTAAATAGAGAAAAATTCCAAGAATTGTATTTACGAAATTTAAAAAAATGACGATATATACCTTTCACGGTTGAATGTTGATCGAGTAGCGTGTGATGTCACGATATATTAACATGCAAACTTACACACAAACGATATATGGTTGAATAATGTTTCTGAAATTTTAAGATTGTAAAGTAAGGTCTTTTAAGGATTTATATATACCGAATGTGACGTCAATATCGCGAGTAGCGTGTTAGAAATTTTGAATAGTATATCTCGGTCGTTTACTAACAAATTTCAAAATTATTTTCACCATTATTTTTATTTTATTTTGCTAGTTCTAAACCTAGTGAATTGCTCCATTGTTATGTAAATGCGTTAAGAAATTATTTTATTAAGTATTAAGCAGTTATTTCTGATAAAGCGCTGAGTTTTATTACAGTTTTACCTATACTGTGATGATACGGTACGTCGGGTAAGTTTCCGCAAAACTGAACACAAGCGGCATTGTAATAATCCAGAATTATAGTTGAATAATTATAGTTGAATAAGTTGAAAGTTCGACGAATTTCAGAGAATAATCCATAATATAATGTTGCATTTTGGTGCACGAAAGCATAATGCAATATTTTCACTTGATAAAAATATTTATGACAACAGCATATATCCATTTAAGACGTTATAATTAAGAGGAGTTATTAGAAAAAATAATGAATTTTAATTTGGATATCGTTTACTTTAATAATTTATTATTCATTATTTAATTTATTATCATAAGTAACGGCCTTAATTACAAATTAATTAGTGGGTCACTTGGGGTGTGGACTGTATTTGAATTTGTAAAGCTGGCGGGATTTTACTACAATAGCAAAAAGGGAGAAAATTAGAGATATGTATGGGCTGTATATTAGTTGCAAATTATCGATTAACTGCCGTAGTCGAACTATAATGAAACTTCACTGACCTTTTTGTATCCTCATTTTGTATCTTTTTGTACTCCGAGGTCTTCTGTTCTTCTGCCGGCCGGCTAATTAGAAGAAATCTGGCTATCTCAAGAAATATCCAGAAAATAGCCGCTCGTGTGTGTTGGCATGTATTGTATCGTCAAATATTTCCCACAGCCTTGCGCCCGCGCATCGGGGTAACCTTTTTGTATACAAACACATGTGGACAGATACAGATGGACAGCGTACAAATATGTATGGGGGGGGGGGGGGTTAAGTGACCAGTGATTAATTTCTCTAGATACATATTTTTAGTAAAATGTCTGGCCATCTCTTCATCTATCTCCCAGTTGCATCTACGAGCAGTTTTAGCTATAGATTTACGTTTATATATAGTTTATACATATATGTATTATATATACCCATAAAAAATATACACATACGCATAAAGTATAGTATAACTGAAATGGACCAAATGAAAAATAATGAAATGGGCAGCAAATGTATAAAAAAAGCAAGAAAAGAAGGTGGGTTAGGTTTAGGTTCTCTTGTAACAATTCAGAAATATCCGTAGACTTTTATGATGTTCTTCGAGTAGAGTAGAGTAAAACATAATAGAGTTGAAACGAATAAAGAAGAGTAATTTATTTTAATTATTAAAATAATTCGATCATTATTTGACATCATTTAGTATTTTTTGACATCATTGATGATTACGAAGTACAGTTGGAGCTGAAAAGGTAATAATTTGCATTTACTACTTCCCATTAATTGTTGGAAAAATTTAAAAATAAGGATAGACATTAACATTATGGATGTCTATTTTTAGTGAAATTGATCTCCTTAATCTGATGGTACATTATAAATTCCTATGTTATTTTTTAGCTGACGTCCCTAATTAATGACTGCCTAAAATAGTAAAATTCTGCTGACAATAACAACATTGTAAGCTGATAACGATTTGCTGCCAACCTATGGTAGCATGTTTGCTACCATAGGTATATTTTATAGCTGACCAAATTGCTATATATTTGCTGATAGTTTTAATACGTGCCATACTAAAATAACTCCACTATTTAAAAATCAATGTAACTGAAAAATAGTGATGGTTTTGTGTTAGGTTAAATTTTAATAAATTTCGTAGTTTTTTTTAAAATACTTCCTTATCAAAAGATGAAGCTCTCAATGAACCTTATGCAAGATATGATTATTTCTTAAAATGTTAAGGTTTCCCCATATCGTAACTACTTAACAAATTTAGGCGTAACGATAAGTTTAATAATAAACCATTTACCCTAAACGTCGTATGCTTTAGATATTCAGTTACCGTAACGTGTTGTAATGTATTTTTTTTGTTTTCTGCTGTATATCTTTGAACTCTATTTAATAAGAAAATTGCCCCAAAAACGCCCAAGCATTGAGTACTGCTAACGTCATAAAGTTATAAAATAATTTAAAACTAAAACGTGACTACAGTACTGGAAATCTGCCAAAACGTGGGTGCACAGTTATCTTCGAGTGGAAACTTTTAAAAGGCACTCTTACGACTATGTCTAACTTCGGCGTTATTATAAAATGTAAAGAGCGACGCAAATGGCGCGAAAGCTGAACTTGGTCGGATTTTTAGACGCTTCAAACAACGATTACGGCAGTGAGTCGCGTTCCTACACTTTATATAGACCAACAAATTTTTACGAGTGTGTGTAAGAGTAGACGTTCACTGAATCGCCTTTCGATAATCTCACGTTTTCTCGTATATATGTTTATGTTGAATACGTGTTCCTTCCGCAATAGTTGGCACATGTTGCGGTGTATTAAATTAGATATATCAGCAGATGTTAGCTCGGTATTGCTGTTGGCATCCACACATAGTGTTTGGAAAACACGTAACGATACTCTAAAATTCTCATGCATCATTCAGCTATGAGCTGCAGCCAATGGTTCCCGCATTTCGTACGTTTACCGTTGACGTGATAAATCGCTGTTCCCGAGGTGTACCTGTGAGTGAGCACGTGTTACGTCTATGTGATTTTTCCAGCTTGTTCAAGCGGGGACTCATGTAACATTCATGCGGGACCTGTATCTAATTGCAACGGCAATTTTTGCAACGTGCTGTTATCTTCAGCTTTGTGAACGTTTTAACGCGGTTATATTGTCTTTTGTTATATTGTTATCTTTTTGGAGCAAAATGTACACTCTTTTCTGGTGCTACATTAATTTGAAGTTTTAACTTCTTCAATTTAATTCATTTGTAAAATTTAATAGAAAGCGAGCTTATAATTAAATGTGTATTCATGATACAAAATCAAATTGTCGTTTTTTACAAAGAAACGGAAGACACTAACTGCCATATGCTGTATGTGTGTATGTGTGTACATTCAAAATTCTTTAAAAAATGTTGGTAAAGAACCGCTTTGTAATAGAAGTTAGTGCTGCATTGCGCACTGCGCAGTACTTTTTGCCTCTTACGAGCTATAAAACCCGTCTGAATATGGGTAAAGGTCAGAGTATTAAAACAACCAAATATTTCTTCCTAAAATTTGCGTATTTCATATTATGGTAATTTTGTCTTTTCTATCATTTTAGAGCAAATTTACAAACTCTTTTTTAATACACTAAAGTTCACTAAACAGTTCTTCGCGGGTTAACATTATCATGTTAAGAAGATAAGGTTGTAAGATAACCTTATCTTACAAAACCCGACAAATTAACATTTTTTTTTTTAAATTATTAATTTAGCGCCATGTTTTCAACTTTCCGAGATTTTCCGTAGTAACAATCTAGCAGTACTTTAACTCCGGTCCCATCGCGCGTCGGTCATTGAAATAATTAACCATTCGCGATTCGTATTGAAACGTGGCGGGTAGTTACGGTGCATTCACCATACTCAGACCACAACTATGTATATAATATGTATGCACCATGCCTCATAGGCTAGCGCGAAGTTCAGTGGGATTCTCTATAGGTATAGTTGTGCGTACAAACACGCCGCGCATATCCGCATATAGTGACACATACATGTGTATGGAGACTACCTACTCCTTTGTTTTTACTGTATAAATAGGCAACACAAGAGTGAACACAAAATCGCTTCTAGAAATCCAGAGATTTGTGCAAACAATATCTTTTACTAAAAAATATTGCTATTCCATTAATTAAAGCCCAGGAATAGCTTATTCAATCTGAGCGCTTCATTATTCATGCATGCTTCAGATTGCACTGTTCCATTAGAAATTGATTACCGTATTGTATTGAAGCACAATATCCGTATCTTGCGACTGGGTCATAGAAGAGATAAACCAGTAGGAACTTCTCGCGCTATTAACAAATTGAAAATCAAATGACATTGCGTGGCCTTCTTCTTTTAGTGCTGTCTTCTGACGAAGGTTGGCAAACATTTTGCACTTTTGAAACTGCAGCAAGGAATAGCGATCGAAGAGTGTACCACTGGCTTAAGTTCTTTAGCCAGACTGTTCTAAAAATCTTTAGAAGAAATACTTTAAAACACCATGAGGAAAGCCCAATTATATTTCCTACGTATATCCCATCACATATCTCATGTCGTCACATCGTATAAAGAGTGTAATGGGATACACTGTATTTGATACTCGGAACTCCTGTCAAGCGTGTCTCTACCTACTCGGACAATGGCATCTTCATAGTTAAGGACCAATATAATATTATTTTTTTACATTTATTTAATTTTATCCACATATATCTTCCAGTATTTATCTCTAACATCATTACATCCTACATCATCCAGGCTCCAGCTGCAAATCAGTGCTGAACGCATGTTTCAAGCATTCAGCATTATACTGAGCTGGAGACCCTTTCAACAAGGCACTGCCACGCACAGAAAAACACGAAAAACAGAAAAAGCAATATGTTTTTTTTTTCTATTTATTTATTTATATATGAATAGATTGAATAGTAACTGAAATAGATATATCAACTGATTGCTAATAACAGATTCCACTATGTATTCGTAGTTATTACACATTCATTTTAAAATTTACCGAGGTGTACGCAATCTCTGACGTAGGTACCACGTGTACCAGTGTGCGTGTGTATGTGTGAAAGAGAGGGAATGAAGCGACAATTTTTTTCCTATTTCTGTGTAATGCTCGGTGTGTCTAGTTGAATAAATGTTTATTTATTTCTTTCTTTCTTTCAATTACTTTGTACTCCCCATCCCATTCCAACATAATGGGGGAGGGGAGGGGTATATTTCAGTAAGTCTGTCTAAGAATTTTTTCGAAAGTACTCATACATATCGCTTGTTCTTTTCAAGGAACCGCGAACTCGTAGGCTGTGGAACGAACTGCCTCAAGAGGTCTTTCCATTAAGCTATGATATCGGGTTCTTCAAGAGAGCTGTGAATAGGATTTTGCAAGGTCGGCGGCGCGCCCGCATACCCCCTGGTATTGCAGGTGTCCATGGGCGGCGGTAACACTTACCATCACGTGGGACCGCTTGCTCGTTCGCCCAATAGTATATATAAAAAAAAAGTATCAAAAAAAGGTGTATATAAAGGTAAATGTAAACTTCGTATTAAAGTAAGAATAAATTCTAACTAGAAACGCGAAAAGAAGGTCTTAATACTGCTTAAGTACGATTATTATAATACATAATAGTATTATGAAACCACTGTTATGCGATACACGTGCCGAGGATTTTGCCCTACTTTATGTATTCAGTTAAAATTAGCGCAAGATAAAAAAATTCTTTTAAAATGTTTTCTTTGATCCTGCGTAACATTTTCCTCAAAGACGATAACAAAGTATTGTTTTTTTTTTTAAATTGGATCAATTTCGTTAGTGAATTTGCTGACTTTACAAATAAAATTTTTACAGGAACGTATTTTTGTGTGAAATTAAACATTAAAATTATTATTAATATTAAGAAAATTATATGTTTAATTTAAACATATTATAAAAATAGAAAACCGGCTGTGGGAATGCACCACAGCCGCTGGGTGTGCAGCCCCAGTTGTGCACGTTACCACGTTACCTCTCTCTCACAGATAACTGACTACCTTGAAATGTACTGCATTTGTTATTTTATCGTATTTCCCCACTGTACTTACGTGTTTCGATAGTGAGTGAGATATGCCAGAGCCCATTCCCATCCCATCCTCTCCCTCCCCATTTTCCCAATCCATTCTTTAATCTGCAGCGCATCCGTGGGCGTGCCAACGTTTGCTCATTTTGGACTTATGTTGCCATGTGTCACGGATGTCTATAGACGACAGTATCCACTTACCACCAGGTGGACTGTATGCTCCTCTGCCGCCTTTTATCTATAAAAAAAAACTTAGTATGTAATTTAGATATGAAAATGCTGAATATATACACGTATATTTTTAATGTAACGTAAACAAGACTTCTTTACTAATAGTTTCTGAAAATAATTTAATATTTCTAAGAATTGCAGCGACGAATTCGCATTAATAATTCATTATGTCTGGTAGACGTCAGGAGGCTTTGCTTCATAAACAACTTCAAAGTTAGACATAATGGTAATACTTAAATTGGTATTTCGTTGGGCCTTTTAATTTCAATTAAAACATGATTTTTTTAAATTATTCTGCCCGTCTTTTGTGCTACTTTTGTGTTTGTAATTAAAGGTATTCTTGTTACAAAAATTGTTTATTCAATTCCACTAAATTTCAGTAAACAATATCTTCAATTTAACTTTGAAAAATAATGATTACAAAAGCATAAAGTTGTTTCAATGGAAAACAAACTCGGCCGTCTTTTGTGGAATCACCGTGAACCCCTTAATCACTTGATTCCACGAAACAGCCTGTATAAGACCGTGACTGGTACTCGATTCATTTGTTACTTTTATAATTTATATCTATGAAACGCATACAAGAGTGGTTCTGTACTTATAATTGCAGTTCAATTAACATTTGGTAGGCGTATTGTATTTTTTTTAAATTTAATTTTGAAATTCTCCTTTAAAGTCACCAATAGTAGTAAGTATTTGTATAACAAGAACCAGTGCTCATTAATTAATTAATTAGCACACTATCGCCCTCTATTGAAATTGTTATGGGGATATGAGGAAGTCTACATATTTAGCCACCAAACAGTAGACTGATACAATAGCAAAAAACAGTCTCATTTCAATTCCCATTTGACAAAACAAACGTGATATCAAGATGGAGTACACTCCCTATTATATGAGTACACTCTTATAAGGAAATCGCATATCTGTGGTGCGTTCATTGATTCATTGATATTCACTTGTTGCCATGTACTATCGGAAAAATACCTTCGCTCATTGTATGTAAAACAAAAACGTATGTAATCGGAGTCATACCCCAATATTTGGCGGCTACTAAACGATCGGCCGATAGTGTAGTCTATAACGTGCGGTGACCCTTAAGATAATGAGAGTATAGTTATAGTTTTCACTTGTGACCATTGTTTAACATTGCCCATGAAAAGGGTTATAAAGGTAAATATTCTGAATAATAGTGAAATTTGATACCGATTTCTGGTTTTTACCATCATATCTCTCGTCACCGAAGCATAGCCCTTCCAAATAAAAAGTTGCTGCGGGTAATGTACGGTGGCCGATAGTTGACTACTAAACACTCGCCCGATAGTTTAGTCTCTGATGTGAGGTGATTTTTAAGATTTATTGGTAGAATAGTTATAATTCCCACATTATACCATTTTACTACCTGCTTAACAATCAATAAAAAATCTGTTTACAATATTGAAATCAATCAATATGAATATTATTAGTATTGAAAACAATGTTAAAACTTCAACAACGACAGAAATATTTCCTAGGGCTCGAAACATTAATTGGAATAATTTTGTCAAATGGGCATAACTTACTGCGGTCGTATGCAGTAGCATGCTCACAGCAAAGTAGAGCGAATTTTCTTGCGCAAAATCCTATTTCGGTTATACTCGTACGTATGAAACTTATATAGAATTACTATTCAAGAATTAACATTAATTTTTGAATATCATTGCCTCTATTGCTGGATATAAGCCTCTTTAAAGACTTGCAGTGCAGTAGCTACGATGAGCGGACGATCAATTGTAGTAACACTCGATCGTCCGCTCATCTTGTCAAACCACCACCGACTACTTTCTTTAAGTCATCGATCCACCTAGTTGGAAAACATCCCACCCTACGATTTCCATCACGCGATCACGTATACCTCGTATCATCAAGATCTCGTATACCTATCGGTTGTCATAGTATACAATAGGTATGATGTGTTAAACAATACCATCAGTCGCTCATCGAGAGAGCATTTGAACTCCTCGACTCCTCGCTCATCTCTACACCTGTTTAGGGTGGATACACTGATGACTGAATGTAAGAGAATTCTCGAAGCCATAATGTGAGTGAATAATTTAATATTGAACATTTGAGTCTTTTTATTTGAAAAGCGTTGGTTAATAACTGTTATGTTTCAAATGTAATAAATACCTAATTAAATAATAAGCCATTATTTTAAGAAATCTGTGAATACAGAGAAGGACAATTCAAACAAAAAATAACAATAGGAACAAAGTGATATAAGTTAAAACAAATAAAATCAGGAGTGCTTGTCCAAATGATCGTTGTCCATGTACTCGTACGTTACGTCGCTTTATTAATATCAAGTTACCGTCTGATGGACCGAATTGCTGGAAATTCTGACACAGAAATTGGATTTACCATTCCTAAAACCCAATCCAATGTGCTCTTACATGAGTTGCATGTACTCTGCATGTAGGAAATGTAAATTTAATTTTGTGACTGTTTTGAAGTCCGACAATTCTGAAAATGTTGTCTTTCTTGTAAGTCAACGGACTGTAATTACTAAACGGCTACTAAAAATAATGCTTCGTGCGTGATATTTTTACGAATATAAAACAAGAAGGAAGTAATTAATATAGGCTGTGATTACACGGACAATACTTTGACGCACGAATATGAATTTGAAAAAAATGATATCTATATGCATATCAATTAATATAATTGCGAGGAGAATATAAATACACACAGGTATTAAGAGGAATATTTTATTGACATTACTATACCGTTGGGTGTTGTGGTATCTCTTAAACACCACCTATTCTTATTCCGCCTTTGCCGAAATCATAGGCTGGATGTATTATTTTAAGCGTATTATCATTTGAGACTAGCGTTAGGTCGAATAGCGACTAAAAACAACTTACAATTGATATGGTTAGGTACGTGTTCAACAGAGAAATATAATGACAATAACAATACAATTGTAAGAACCAGCTGCGCAAAAGGTCCCGGGTTCGAGTGCCTATTCATTTGTTTAAAGACACATTTTAATATTCAATTCTGGTTGGTGTATTCGTCTTTGTATGTGTCTCTGGACCAAGGAAACAGGGAATCCTAGTATGGGACCTTGAGTATAGCGTTATTGATTATCATGGAATCATGGGAATCCCATGAAAGACAGTATATCCGCTTATCATCATGCAGACTATTGTACAAGACTACTAACTAAGTAATACCTGTCGGTCATGTTCATATTCCACAAGGATTTCAACACAATGTGCTAGAAAAAGAAACAAACAACTAAACACAGTTTCAGAGTTCATTACGTTACGTTTTAATCATTCTATGTATTTTATATATAGTCTCTCAGCGTTCGATCACAGTCAAAAATGCGAAGACGGCCTGACAGTGTACTTTATAAATGAAAAAAATCTATTTTGTGCTTCCTGAAGACTCCCTGACTTCCTATAATTAACATTAATATTCAAACAAATTATCACGGTGGTACAAATTGAAATAAAACAGGGTAAGTGATAAAAAATTTTTTCATAATGATGTACAAGACGTAGAAAAGGGCTCAGGTGTAACAAGAAATTGTCCTCCATTATATTCGCTTTGCTGGACCATTTTATGGAAACTGATGGAAAATTGTTGCGAACGTGAGATGAAGGAAAAGTGTATCTCTCTTAATATTCCTGTCTCGGGTAAACCTTACGAATTAGAACCCTTGTACATTGTATTAGTCTGTTTCACATTGGAAAATTGATAAACTCCGAACACTGAACCGACAAAAGTCCCACGACGTGCTTAAAAGGCTTGGAGAACATATTTTACTAAAAACGGTAAGTATTGATTTGGTATAATAGGTATTTATATGTTTGTATATGTCTATGTAGGTGTGTCTAAGTATTATTTTATATTATGTAATTAAATTTAATTAATATGCTCATTTCATTCGGGTAGGTGTGTGGGAATGCGTCGTGCACTCTCCGCACACGCTGAATTCCCACACCCGCTGGGCGCACTCGACTGGCCACGTTACCCATCTCTCACAGAAGATTATTTCCTACTTTATCGCATTTCCCTAATGTACGTACGTGTTTCGGTAGTGAGTGAGATATGCCAGAGCCCCTAGCAGGGCCATGCATTTTCATTAAGTTAGTACCTGTCATGGACTGCGAATAGACTAGATGACACATACGTTCTTATCAAATAAACCTGGTTGGCAACTTCTAGTCGGAGAGGTGGAGGTATGGGGGTTGAAGCAGATGAGGAGGGGTTCATTATAAAGTCAAATTTGAAACTTAAGTACTGCGTAATAAGAATGTTCCCTTTTTAAACCACATAGGAATTAAAGAGTTAGTGTTTCTGAAACATGGAACACAATTTGACTCACACGTGCATGAACTAGAGTGCTTGTATAACATAATAATAATAATAAATACTCTCTATTGCATACAAATAGTTACTACATGTGCACAAATAATAAATGACAGAATACAATAGGCGACCTTATCGCTAAGGCGATCTCTTCCAGGCAACCATAGGATAGAGTAAAATAAAAGGGATATAGGTAGTGCAAAATGACCGAAATCCACAGAACGGAATATGTATATATGTATGAATATGTTTGTAACATATCTAGTATGTATTCTCAAATCGATGCTGCCTGTGTACATGATAGCAATGGATAAATAAATAAAATAAAATATGTTTTCTATGAAATTATCTTATTTCAAAAATTGCCTTTAATACTGAACGTTTTTATGCAAATACTTATTAAGACAAATACTGACTAAATTATAAGCAAAGCATCATTTCTCAAAACACTGCCATACTCAAATTATTTATTAATAAGTACTTACATGTGTCGATTATACCAGTAAATATAAATTACCCTATACAATTCAAATGTTAAATAAAAAAATATGTGTCGATTAATCAGTTGAGCTGAAATATTACCGATAATAATCGATACGTACCTATTCTTATTCTGATGTAAAGTGGGTTTAATGTATCTGAATTTTGTTGGGCGTTATTGGATATTTCCAGACCAGGTGTAAACGATTAGGCGTCCGCCTGAATTCTCAATCGAAATGTTATAATTAGTCATAATTATATCATGTTATTAGTCATTATTATCGAAATGTTATTGTCTCTAAAAATTTCACCCCTAATAGTATTTACTATATAATGTGAGAAAATTCATAGAAATTCAGACCTTATAGTTCTTGTACTTTATCCGTCCGTATGTATGAATTGGTTACAGGCCACTTTCAAGTTTCATTATGGCATATTCTTCCGTCTACATACTTCATTTGGCCTTATAAATCGCCTAGCCAAAATGGATAGAATGTAAGGGCTTTTATACAGGCCTACGAGTACGGCTTCAGCGGTTCTCCAGTCTTTATTTATTCCGCGTGCGTTGTCTTCCCAACGGGGTATAAATAGGTAACATTATAGAGGATTTCAGGGGTAAATAACATTTCTCCAAAATTCCACCAAAGACGTCGCTAAACCAGTCACTTTAAATGCATAAGTTATTGTTGCAAATGTTGTGAACAAACTCGTATTTAAACAAAACAATCATTGTCGTCACTTGAGAAGTACATTGTGCCCTTTAAATTGGAAAGTAAAATGGACTGGAAAAAACAATGCAGTGTTCTTGCAGAAAACCTTCTTATGCTGAGTCGATTCATTTTAAGCTTTTTATAGTGCTAAGAACAAAGATATAAATATTCTATGTAATGAGACCAATTTATTCTGGGGCTAACAATGCTATTTCTTCTCTCCTGTCTTTTGTAGTCTGGTTCTTCTCCACAGATGGATTATGCAATCATTTTGTATGATAGCCTTTCGAGTATGTCTTTTACGTGAGCCATCTCAATATTCATTTTTGTCGTACTGGAGAAAAAAGTTACCGTCATTATGATATTCTCGTATGCCCGATAATCTTTATTTAACGATACTGTGGTGTGTCTGGACAATACCTCGTTTGTTTTCATTGATGAATGCCTTATCTCGTCATGTAATTAAAACCTCAGTGTTGATGTTGCAGTTACTAAATACATATATCTAGACAGTATAGAATCGTAAGAGCTCGCATTAAAAAAAATAGCAGATGCGTATGAAAATGAAAAAGGCCGTTGGCCTCAATTGAATTTGCATGTTTGTTGAGATGTAATTCTTTTATAGCATATAATCTAGATACGGGCATAAATTATGACCTAACTAAAAAGAATAAAAAATATAAAAGAAACTGTTCTTAGCTTGACATAAAAACGTGTAGGTACATGAGAACAATATTTGTCTTAAAATAACAAATATTTTAAACTTAAGAAAGTGTGTGTATTTAAAAACTACTCTGCTGCTATGTGGGCCGTAAAGTTGTTTTGAAAATTAACACAATGTGGGTTGTCATGCGAGTTCAAAAGGTCAGTTATGCACTGTCATAATAAATATTCAGTTCCGGCAAATGTCAAAACTACTGCAATCTCTTTGATTTACTGATCGTTTCCATTCCCCATCACATCAAAGACCACCGACTCAAATTATATTACATACTTTACCTGCACACAAGGATAAGTAAAACTACTCGTCACATTCCAATTCAATTCCACATACCTACTTTAATTTTTTTTTCCAAATGCACCTCTATTTCTCCAAAGATAATCTACGCATTTAGGGGCGTGGCAATTTTCGTCATTCTTCAGAGATATTGATATGTGTCGCGGATGTCAGGTGACAGCATTCACATACCACCGGACTTTTTGTTTTATATAATAGATGACAAACGAAGCGGTCCCACATGATCACCGCCACACCGCCTCCCATGGACACCCGCAACACCACGGGGCATGCGTGTGTGCTGCCGACCTTGCAGAATTCTATTCACAGCTCTCTTAAAGACTGCATGCTCGTCTACCACTTTTTTATAAAAAAAAGTGCTCCTTTCACGTATAGGCATTTACTAAACTACGCTTACATTTCTTTCTGTTTTATCTCTTTAATTCAATTATGGCAGCATTGACAACGCTGGTGATACATCACGCTAATTGCTTCACAGTGTGTGCTAAGCTTGCAAAGGCCAATTAGTAACAGGCATTCCATGCCACAGTAGATGCTATAGTATTATTATCTGACCTACGTGTGTATTTACACTTATATTTACATGTGTTTGAGCGTGTATGAGTAATCTACGTGTATCTCAAAAAATGTGTATCTACAATATACTTTGTGTGTGTCAGAGTTGGTAAGATATTAATGGTAATGTAAAGTAAATTTAATATTATTACAGGCATAATTATAGATAAGGACCTATAATTATGCCTGTAATAATATTAAATTTAAAAAAAATCTCGGTATGTACTGTTTGCAATTTTCATAAGTGCTGTGACATTAGCTTACTGTGGTTAGAGTCTTACATTGTTATTTTCTACTTGTTGTGACATTAGCTTACTGTGGTCTAGTCTTACATTATTATTTTCTACTCGTATCGTACTACAATAAAGAACCTACATACATAAGACTTGCTCATTTTATATGTTGTGCTTAGTTTCGAATTATTCAAATTATATGGACTATTTTTACTATAAGCAGTACGGTAAAGGTTTCTTGAGAATTTTTGTACACATAATAAGCTATCTCGTTAGAACATTAAAATCTGAAAGGAATAAAATAATTTATTATTGTTTCTATACGCACTTATATATATTGCCTATAGCACAATGTTTGAACACGAAAGTCTTTAATTAGTGCGTCCTGTCCGTAATGATGTATGACGTATGGTGCCGAAACGTGGCCTCTGACGGTAAGCTTGATTCACAAATTCGAAGTCACTAAGCTAGCGATAGAAAGAGCTATGCTAGAGCTATTTTTTAGAAAAATATAGAGTTCATAGAAATAAATATTTTATAGTTTATTAAAGCAATAGTTGAAAAAATACTCTACATCATTTACAACAGTTTGTGATTAACATTTTGTATTAGATAAAGAATATTTCAATACTTATGTGGGAAAATTAATACTCTTTTGAAATTAAAACTCTAAAAAGACATTTGCGTTAAAGATTTCGTTATTAATTCAAAAAAGTATCTAGAATTTATTTAAGACATACATACGCAAATTCTAGTAACCTTCTAGAAACTCAATTCCCATCCCAATATAGAGTGCGAGCATCAGAAGTGGTCTTTATTTTTAAAGAGTAGCAGGGAAAGTACTGGCATTCAGCGCTCGACATAATTGCGACCACCATCACCGGGTACCTGAATGACGTCGTCACAAGCCCTGATGGCACTAAAAGCGTGCGCCAGTGTGCGACGCGCTTTGATGAAACCATGATTACACCATACATACGTGAGCAGGCGGGAGCGTTTGATAGATATTTCTGGAAGTACCTTAGACGTTTAATTGCTGGTGTTCTGATTTTGGCGTACATCTTGAATATGATAATCGCTTATAGGCATAATTATTAGATCTTGACAAAATTATTACGTATTCCAAACGTTAAAATGTCAAGGAATTTTATTTATATTTAATCAGCGGTAATTCACAGCCCTTTAGGATTTTTAATGGCTTCAACGTCAGCCTGCGGGATGCAGGCCTTTTCTTCTAATCACCTAGGCATTGTGAGCCACAATTGATTACGCGAACCGAATGATGGTCATTTCACACTTGTCTGTGATTATATTTTTTATGTACCTACCCTCCTTGAACATTTTTTTTTATGTACGAAGGCGGCAGACGAGCATACAGTCCACCTGATGGTAAGTGGATACTGTCGCCCCTTACAACTGCGATACATGCCAACATTAGTCCGAAATTACAAACGTTGGCACGCCCCCGGATGCGCTGCCTACCTTTCGTGGCCACATAACGTGAAGAAACTTCTGTGATTTGAAAATTTGTTCTTTATTTCACTGCACCTTTTTTTTTTCAATATTCATAATAACTGTGTCTTCCCATTTTAGAATTATATGCGTATTAAATTTTATATTTTCCAATTAAATATTATGTGTTTTATTTATGGTCAAATGGTTTATTAACTTTTCAGTTATTCCATGTTATACACGTATTTTTCATACAAATGATTAACAAAACTGTTGATTTAATATATTTTTTGTTATAAAAGAATATCAAAACAATTATGTTAATTAGCTGAATAATAGAAACAAAAACGATAAATAATTAGGATAATTGCTACTAAAAACAATAAACAATAACTAATACTACTAAGCAATCTCCCTCATTGCTCAAGTCCTGGTAAAGTCCTCCCCTGTACATGCAAAAAACGATATTTTTTAAAAACAATTGAAAAAAATGTTGATTAAATTTCTGAAAAACGTATTCCAACAATGAGTACATGGCAATAGTAAATGGCATTCATCATAAATGGTGCACCATGATTTTTTTGTTTTTTTTTTAGAGACGACACTTCCTAAGTTTCGTTTCATTATGATGCTTCAGTATCAGGATGTTTTGTTGTGTTAGAAATCAATCGGTCAATGACTGATATACGAAGAGTAAAGCGGTTCAATACTAAAACTAATAAATGTAAGCAACTATCCAGCTTATAATAGGCTAGTTAGTTGATTGCATTTATTAGTTTAGTATAATTACATTTACATTTAGTTACATTTCATCTGTATAAAGGGCAATACGGTAAGCCATTATTGTCATTTATTCAGACTAATCTGCTTAGTATCGTAAATAACTTCAAAATAAATTTTCTGTATTTTTCGAGTGTTATTTTCTTCTCTGTAGCACTGAGAACATTTTCAAATATTCAACTGAGAAACAAGGTCACTGGTTAATTTTGTAGGGAGCTAATTTCAAGTTTGTTTGCGCACCAGTAATTCATGGGTTTCATTTGCGAATAGTTACGAGTTTTACGATATAGAGATTTATTACGGTCGTCTTATACCAGGTAGAAAGTTAGGTTTTTCGACTAAATAGACTAGAATTAATCGTGACTGAAAATTTATGGCGAAAGTTGTGCATAAATTATCAAGTGAAAATAAACTTTTCCATCAGGGCGGTTTCTGTTGTTCAATGAAAAGACGTAGATGGAAAATAATACATGACGTAATGCAGAATTATGTTATCGCTATGGATCGTTAGTAGTATCCGAATAGAATATCGGAAATCAGGAGATGACAATCCTCCACCCCCTGTCAGTGCATCGAACTGACTCCACTCCAAAGTGCATCGAAGTGTTCCAAAGTACGACCAGCTCCATATCCGTTGTGGGCTCTATGAGTATGCTGTTACCACTGAATAAAATAAGGAAATCGCAACCGTGTCAACTGTCTTATATTCGTATGTTAGGACCCTTATGCAAATGGTGATTTATTATTATTATTATTTCAGTGAGAGATATATAATTATATAAAATAGTAATAACAATAATTGTAAGGTATTTTAAGAGTTTTTGTAGGTGTTAGTTAGTAGTGTGTTCACATTGTTCATTTTCCAAAATTCTATTGTACTAATAATAATAATGTTGTAATAATAAGTCAAATCAAATGATTTACGCATTGTTACCCGTCTTAGCAGCTACAATATTATTATGTATTATTATTGTATTGTGCTTTATTGGAATCATTAATAAAGTAAAGTATTATATTAGTCATATCTGTATTATTTAGTCACTTTGCTGATTGCTCCGATGACGGAATCATATCAGTGCGCCCTCTTAAATTGCGCGACAATATCCACATTTTGTAAATGGGCTTTGCAAAGCATGCCTCTTCTAGCAAAGACTATTTCTAGAATTTTTATACGTGCCGGTGTGTTGACACTCCTTTGTATTGTGCGCATTCAGCTATAGGCAAAATAAAAACTGGGCTCTACGGTATGTGAATATGAAACCGCGTTTTTGTGGTGCGAGCAAATACTTTGTAATTTAAAGTGTAACACGGATTCTCTTTTGCGACGTCCTTGCACAGAGAATTTGAATGGCGCCATATTGAAACTAGTAAATACTATTTTATTTATAGTTTTAATTTTAATATTCCTTTTTTGGATGTTGTAGCAGTGAATTATACGAGTAAGAGTAGAGGAACTTATTTTTGGGGAATAGGAAATATTTTTTTTAATTAAATTAACGTTCAATATGTTCTATACTTACATAAAACTGAAAGCTATTATAAAGTGCAACTAAAAATTCGAAGGTACCTATAGATTTTAAAATTCGTTTTCTGATTTTCAAACTGGGGGGACGGTGCACATTGCAATCCAATAGCCGCTGGGCGCACTCGATTGGCCTCGTTACCCCTCCCCTTTCTCACAGAAGATTAGCTTGTATACTGCATTTCCCACTTTATCCTAAAGGCCAATGTACGTTCGTGTTTCGATAGTGAATCAGATATGCCAGAGGTCATTCCCATTGTATCCTATCCCTTTCCATTTTCCCGACCCATTCTCCAAATCCATTCTTACATCTCTAAAGGTAGGCAGCGCATCAGGGGGCGTCCCAACATTTAGCATTCTGGAGTGAAGTTGGCATGTATCGCGGATATCCATGGGCGACAGTATCCACTTACCACGGGGTGGTTTGTATGCTCGTCTGCCACCTTATTGCTATAAAAAAGAACTCAGAGAGAATTAAAAGCGACGCTTTTTTGAATAAACTCAAAACGGTGTCAATAAAATTAAAATGAACGAAATAAACTTGGTAGATTCGGCAGCATACATTAAATCTGTTGCCGTTAAAATTTCATTGAAAATAGTGTATACGGTAAAACGTGTCGATTACAGAGGTACAATCAAGCACACATCTAGTGTGACGTGTTTCTTTCAGTTTAACTTATAAACAGTACCTATTCACATTGTATTATTTTCGATGCTATTATTAATTATTGATTTATATTCTACGGTTTATTGGAAACCTGCAAATGTTAGCCAGGTAGCAGGAATTAGTGTGAATTTTATTACAAGCCTTTGAAAAAAACATTACCTCACGAAATATGTTTAACATACTAGCAGAAGGAGATAAAACATGTCCGAATTTGGTAGTTTATTTTTGAAGTTGGAGATACAACTTTAAATTAATAATTTGTATATTGTACTCGTATATATTTTGTGCAAAGTATATATTCAATACTGGTAGTATGGGTACCTAATACAATTAACATAAGTGACAATTTAAGCCAGCAGTACAAAAGATGACAATGCAAGGCTTGACAACTATTCTTGGAATACTTAGTTGTTAAGCAGAGGAACTTACCACCAGATGGACTTTATAGCAATCCTTCGCCTTCTTCTATAAATAATTGTTTGATAAATGAAACACCAAATCTATTGAAGCTACTATTACTACAGTGTAAAGATATATTTTGTATAAACATAAATCTTTCTTTTTGTTCTCAAAGACTTAAGCGTAGGGGGAGAGTGTATGCTGCATTCTCACAGCCGTTGGGCTCACTGGACTGGCCACGTCACCCCTCTCTCACAGAAGACTGCCTTGAAATGTACTGCATTTCCTACTTTGTCGAATTTCCCCAATGTACGTACGTGTTTCGGTAGTGAGTGAGATATGCCAGAGCCCCTTGCCATCCCATAATATCCCTCGCCATTTTCTCAATTCATTACTTAATCTGCAACGATAAGCAGCATATCTAGGGGCGTGCCAACGTTTGTCATTCTGGACTGATGTTGACATGTATCGCGGTTGTCTATGAAGCGACACACTTACCATCAGGTGGACTGTATGCTCGTCTACCGCCTCTTTTTCTATAAAAGAACAGCTTCGTATTTTCTAGTTTCATCAGGGCGTCCTTAATAAAGGGCAGAATTCATTAACCGTAACGTAAACTTATGCTAACTCAAAACGCGGCTTATTACAAGGAAGGGCGTGCGAGACTTAATTAAGGCAAGTTATTAAAATTTAATAAGTGAGCCTATGTCGGGCAACTAATAAAATAAAGTACGGGCGCCTTGGCAACCTGCATGTTTATTAAAATTATGACGAATTACTATACAAGGTTCACTGAACTCGAAAATATTTAAGATACAGCCTAAATAGATAGTAATTATTCATCCCTCATTATTCGTTTGTTTGTCCTTCTGGACTAATGTTGACATGCACTAATATGCACTAAACTTATATTAATATATTTGGAATCTAGATATCATTATCTTTGTTTTTTTCTCTAATTTGTAATGATACACATAATTGACTGAAAAAATTAATGAGCTAAAACTGTTTAAAAACAATAAATTAAAAATTAAGGCAAATTACATTTCTCCTTGCCCCGTTATAATTACCAGTTAGGTATCTGTATTGTCACTTCAAATTATAGAAAGACACCCGTCAATTAACCTTAAAAGTGTTTGTCACCTGAGGAATTCTGCGATAAAAAGCAAAGTCGATCTAATTTACGTCGCTCTACGTTAATCGTCCCAAAGACTAAATTAAATGAATTCGTTTTTATTTTGTTTTTTAGCATAGGGTCTCATGAGTCTCGTGGTCTATTCTCGGTTCTCAGTCATGGGGTGGTGACTTGTAATAGCCACCCCATACCACTTTTATTAAAATTATCACCAGTTCAGGGGTAAAGGGGAAACAATGTGAGCTTCTTTTACGTCGCCGTGGACATACTCGAGGAATAAAAAAATCTTGAGCGTTTGTAAACATCAACCACCGGGCTCGTGTGGTGCATAATGGCCCGAAAGCCCTAGCCCGAAAGCTACAGTAGGATGTTATGGATAACAGATGCTCACATGTAGAGCGCATAGGCTTTTGCCTGAAGCAGTGGTCGTCCTCCGACAAAATGACCCGATGATTGATGTACACTGTCGCAAGAATCCAGCAGTTTTGAAAAACCTACCATCGATCGAAGGGAGATAATTAGAAGAGGAGATCATTATCTAGCAGTGGATAGCAAACGGCTGCAAATGATGATGATGATGAATGATAATGTGTTGAATGTGATGTGCATTTAATCGCAGGGTGTTCTTATCTGTATGATGCAAACAAATATCTATTTTAGACTTACAAATGCTACAAAACGTAGCTACTACATTTACTAAAATGTGGTGCTTTGCGGTACAAATAATGCGCTTACGTTCTCCCGAAATATATTTCGAAACTACTGCATACGTTCGCATTCACAGGTGTATTCAAGCAATAAATCACAAATACAGGTCCAACTTCGCCAATGCGTCCCGCAGACCTATAACTAGAGATGTATTTGTAGCACTATAACACGAGTGAGGGAGTCATCATTAAATTGAGTTACCTAGGAGCTAAAAAAATTAAATCATTAAATTCAATGAACTCTTTGTGGAAACGTAAAGCAGCGTTTTTTTCACGATGAATTCTACCCACCATTTAAAATTAAAGGCTGAGTGGAGGTGTAATGAAAAGATTCAAGATAATTATTTTGTTAACTGACTGTACAATAAATATAGTGCATACAACATGTATGTAGTACGTATAGTATATGCACTAGCAGGCAGGTACACTTTAAGACTTAAGTAGATACGAAACTATACCCTCACTAATCAACGTCTGTTTTCTCTCTTCTGTGTTTTCTCTGATATCAGTGTTTTCTTTCAGACTCGTGCAGCTTACTTTTTTTTGGAACGAAGTTCCTTTACGCGGCTTGCTGTAGGTATGATTCGAGAGAAAATGTAACGTCGCGTAAGATTTTTACCCCCTCCATACGCCTTTCTCTTTCTCGCCTTTCTCTCGCTCGGACACGGTATGGTCGCAATTCTCGCGATCGTGTCAGTTCGTCGGTATTCGGTAAACGCCTCGCTCGATCCGAAACGAAAATTTCCTATTCGACTACATCGCCATCGCTGATTCGCTGAATCGTATCGTTGTTTTTCTATGTAATATATCGCATAGTGACATCGATGTTAGAATGATATATTGAAAAATTATTTTTAAATGTTGTTACTAAGATTATGGTTATAACATGCCCGAAAATGAAAGTATACGGATGCGTGAATTACATTCGGAGTTTAAAAAAATGCGTGAGCATCTTCGTTCCTGACAGGGGTCCCCTAACCGCACACGTTTTTTTAATTCCCGAGCATATGGGAGCATTTTTTTAGGGAGAGAGTGCACGCTGCATTCCCAAAGCCATTGGGCGCACTCGACTGGCCACATTACCCCTATCTCACAGAAGACTACCTTGAAATGTACTGCATTTTCTACTTTATCGTATTTCCCCAATGTCCGTACGTGTTTCGGTAGTGAGTGAGATATGCCAGAGCCCATTTCCATCCCATCCTATCCTGTCTCTCTCCATTTTGCCAACCGTTTCTCCCAATCCAATCCTTAATCTGCTAAGGGAGGCAGTGCATCCGGGGGCGTGCCTACGTTTGTCATTCTGAACTGATGTTGATATGTATCGCGGATGTCTATGGACGACAGTATCCAATTACCATCAGTACCACTACACTTACCACTTACAGTCCACACTGTATACGCATCAGCCGCCTTTTTCTATAAAAAAAAATGTATCACGATATTTTCCTTCACGGCTGAATTATAGACAATTGAAAAATCTGTACTTAAGCAGAAGCTCAGTCGAACTTACGACCTCAAGACAAAGATTCGAAATTCATGGCTATCAGATTCAGATTCTTTATTTGCCAGAGTATGGATTACAATAGACGTTATAAATAACAATTAGTTATGTCCATATACACTCCTCGTCGGTGTGCAAATTCTTGTACTATATTTTTTTTTTATAGACTAGTGGGCGGACGAGCAAGCGGTCCCACGTGATGGGTACAGTCTTAGAATTACCAAAAAGTGTTATCTGATTCTTGTCACTATACACATATACTATACACTTCTAGGCACTATACAAAATAGACGCAAAAAATTGTCAATTATCGCCGATATACTGAATAATCACCGCTCCCTAAGCTTGTTAATCGCAAATTGTTAATTTGGGGAAAACTAAGCATTTATATAAATAAAGCAATGAGTTTTGAATTATGAATGTATTTTGTTTACAAATGAGATGTTTACGCAAAAAAAAATGACCCCAACACTACTCGTAGTACTAACTGTATAAATATTCTTTAGGTAAATAGTGCAATAGAAATTGAACAAATAAATATGCTACAAATTTGAAAATCAGCTCGCTGCAGGGATTTATTCATAGTCAACTGCTTATTAAATTTTATCACTGTGTTCTAGAAATCCTGAGTTCAATGCCCATCATTTGAACATAAGTATTCGTATCTTCAGTTGAAATAATGAAATCATTCTCCCGTTTCTGAACCGCAACAAAACCACATCAATTGAAATAATACACAAACAGAAACAAGGGATGAAACTTTGAATACATTTTCAATCCTATATAAAATAGGTTCAACTGTTGAGAATTAATACCGATCGCCCGCGGCTTTGTTTACGGAAAATTGCGATTAAAAAAGCTATCTGAACCATTAACAACGATTACAAAATTTTGCATTCGAAAACGAGTTATCATACTGACTTTAATTAATTTATTTAATAGGTACAATAATGAATTTACAAACAGATCTTTGTTCATTATTGATTTACACTTTACTGCAGAGACAAAATGTACAAAAGGCGGACTTAATGCCTTAGGGCATTCTATACCTCTCAATCTTTGGGTAAATAGAGAATCTTTATCTAGTTCAAGTGTCGCAGATATTCACACTGGGAAATCTTCAAAAAAATGGATTTATTTAAAAATCAGATGGTAGAACATGTTTTTATGGAAGCAGAACTTTGAAAATCAAAATGTTGATTTAAAAATCATATTTTTTCCATAGGTACTAACAATAAGGTAAATCTGATAACATCACATATTGCACAATCAACGACACTATGTAAATACACGTACACAATCCCAAATCAGCACTAATTACTATACAAATTATTCAGACCAGAGATCTCTATATTCCGAGTTCTAAATCAATACCAAAGCAATTACTGACGTGTGGGTGAACCACATATCTAATTAATACGAGTAATTACCAACAGCAAAATAATAGCACCGAACTTCGACATCGAGTTTTTGCTAGGCGGTTATTAATTATGATCGTTAATGAAGTTCAATTAGCAAGTGACGTCATCAATCTTCGACTCTGGGAGACAGGGTGATGTATGACCCCGCGATATTGGCAGAGCCCACCCAAAATTTCCACCTATTATTTATGTGGGTCATTAACCGTCAATGACTACCGATTAAGCCAGTCAGCATTTTCGTTGCGTTCTGTGCGAGAATTCCAAGTTCGACTTCCGGTTGGACAAATATATGTTTAAAGACGGGGAATTGTTTAAAAACAAATTTGGTAACATTTTTAAATATTTTATCAATTTGATGTCAGCCTTATAAGGTCCCGTTGGATCTCACCTAGTAATAACCTAGTCTCACCTTTCGGGCCATAATCCACCACGCAGGCTCAGTCCTAAATATTTTGCACGCGCACGTCGGGTGATAGATTTTGATATTTCCGTACGTTTTAGAAAACAAATAACCCATCTACGAAACATAGACTCACAATATTTATACCGAATTTCATTTCAAGTGGCTTAAAATTACTCCCTCCAGTTTGGTCACCAATTTTGTTATATCCCACACCATACCATCAGCCCATCTCTCCAGTACTGGATATAAGGCTCTCCCAAGAACCGCCACCACTCACGATATTTTGCTCTGCTCATCCGGTTACTACCGGCGACTTTCTTCAAGCCGTCAATCTATTTGATCGGAAGGCGTCCCATGCTACGTTTCCCGGTACGTGGTACGTGGTCTCGCCTATCCACTGCTTGATAGTGAACAGTAGCAGCTTTCCACATCACACAGTTTATAAATATAGATATTTGTATATACCAATATACAAACTTTGAAACATATTCTGCTGGTAACGCCTAGTCGAATGAAATTTTCCGAAATTCGAAGCACGTGATCTCTGCAATAGATAGAATTCTTCGAACACATTATACTTCTGTTCAAAACATTATTAAGTATAGACAAGCAGAGTGAGATTAGATAGAAGCACCAGAGAATAGGGAATACAAACTTGCTAAGAAAACTTTTATATCTAAAGTGCTAGTTAAACAAAATACGCTGCGTGAAGACTGTCGATGTACAAGATTTTTTTTTTCTTTAAAACTTGCCTTATCGTGTAGTTTAAAGAAAATTGGAACCTTAAAGTAAAATTTGGAAAGTAAAATTTTCTCCACACTAAACATTAGTTAGCTATATGTATTACTAGCGACCCGCCCTCGCTTAGTTTCGGTTTATAAGTTTTTTTTTTTCACAATTTCAGAATAACATATAGCCTATATTAGACACGGATAATGTAGCTTCCTGTTTGTGGAAGAATTTATGAAATCGGTTCAGTAGTTTCAGAGATTACCCCCAACATACCTACAAACATACAATTTTACCTCTTTATTATATTAGTATAGAGTATAGATACAGAATATTTTCGAACTTTCTCCGAAGTCTGAAATTAAAGATATTATTATTATTATAATATTATTATTATTATTATTATATTATTATTATATTATTATTATTATTCTATAATTATTATTACGGATTAAAGCTTTAATATGTTGTTTTAATACCGTAGTATGTGATTTTAATGTAATTTGCTCTGATTATTATTGATATGATATATAGTATTTGACATTCAATTGATGGCCTTGAAATAGTAATTATCCGACAGACGATGTTTTTACGAAGTACGGTAGGCACGTCGCAACCATTCCACTGTCTACATGTAAATGATGAAGGTTAGGCGTTTAATATTCGAAGAGAATTTGAATTTTGAATACTGTAGAAATCGTTTTTAAGATATATATTGATGGCCAGTTCGAGTTTTGAAGAATAGAGAACAAAAGAGGGCAGTTAAAGACAATGCTCCTTTGGGAGTAGCTACAATAAGATCTTACGCTTTTTCATCGCGTCCTTTCCAGCAATTTATCAATATTTTTAAAATTAATAATAAATCTTTTAATTTTAAACTATAATCCTGTATAATAAATAAGTTTAAATTTTTAATTAGTACAATTAAGTATATTTTGATTTCATTTATGATATGATTCAATTAATAAAATAATAAATATCTGCCAGTCACCTAGCCGGAGTTGTCTCACTTTGCCAGGCATTGAAAATCATGCTTCAGCCAATGTTAAAAATAAGGATTATTATACACTCGTAATGATTTAAGCTATTTCAAATGCGACCTGGCCCGAAAGAAGACTTAGAAATAGGAATAGGATTTTGCAAGGTCGGCGGCGCACCCACATACCCCCTGATGTTGCAGGTGTCCATGCGCGGCGGTAACACTTACCATCACGTGGGACCGCTTGCTCGTCCGCCCACTAGTATATAAAAAAAAAGTTTACAGGAACAGAAGAAACAGGTACATTAGTTTACGGAAGTTGAGATAGGTCCTGGATTGATTTAGAAATGGAGATATATACCTAAGCTGATCTATGGCATAGAACGGTATTTCAAAGCACTTAATGATTTTAGTGAAATTATGATAATAATTTATACCTGCAAGGTCTTCTGCAAGGTGGGGGGCGCGCAACCGCCTGGTGATACAGGTGTCCATGGGCGGCGATGACCACTTAACGCTCGTCTGCCATCTATTCTTAAAAAAATATTTTCAAAGTTGTGAATCGGATTTCGCAAGATCTGCGGCGTACCCACATACTCCCTGGTGTTAGAGGTATATGAGGGCGGCAGTAGCCACTTACAATCACGTAGGCCGCTTGCTTTCAGCGTATTTTTCTATACAAAAAAAATCATTCAAATAAGTTCACTGCTTGGATATTAAGAATTCGCTTGCTTACCTTTAAGTCCCATCTAAATAGCCGTTAAAAAGATTGTATTCAGTCACATTGCCATTCTAGTAAAAGCTAGCACATGATGCGTCGATACCAGCCATTCTAAGCACACATGACACATTGTACCTTAATACCCTTTTAGAGTTTCGTAGATAAAAAGGTGGAAGGAGAGTCCTTTATGACAGCCTTAAAAGCTAAGCTTTCTAAGCGTAATGGCGTATTTCCATGTGACGGAAGAAATCTTACGAGGAGCTCACAAAGAAGTAAAGTCGACAGCTGCAATTGTAGTAATACGAGCACTAAATCTTGGCAGTACATTCACAGCACTATGGTTTATAGGATGGTGTATAAAAGTGAGTCACTTGCCATCAGATGGACAGTAAGTAGTAAGACATTTTTTTTTTTAATAATTATGTTATTAAATAACTGATATAATTTAATAACTAGAATACTATCCGCGAAATCAATATTAAAATATTCAGAAAAATGACTCGAGTTATGGGGCTTACAAATCAAAGTTAGAAAAGGTACTGGGTTAAGAGAAATAATAATTATATGAACAGCAGAAAATATGGATTGAAATAAAAAACGAACTCAAGCGCTGGAACGCTAAGTGAGCGCTAATGAACCTTTAAAATTCGAGCATTAAACGGTCGTGAGTATAGTCGAAATAAATGGGGGGGAGTGCACGCTGCATTCCCGTAGCCACTGGGCTCACTCGACTGGCCACGTCACCCCTCTCTCACAGAAGACTGCCTTGAAATGTACTGCATTTCTTACTTTATCGTATTTTCTCAATGTGTATCGGTGGTGAGTGAGATATGTCAGAGCTCATTCCCATCCCATCCTATCCCTTCCCATTCTCCTAATCCACTCCTTAACCTGCAAAGGTAGCGCATCCGGGGGTGTGCCACCGTTTGTCATTCTGGAGTGATGTTTGCATGTACGGCGGACGACTGTGCACCATAGTATCCACTTACCATCAGGTGGACTGTATGCTCGTCTACCGCCTTTTTTCTATAATTTTTTTTATTAACGTTTGACAATCTCAAATCTTGGAAATTAACAACTCTAGTCTGAAACTGTTACGGTTAAGGTTCTTAAAGTTCGTTTCAAGTTCAAGCGCTCAAACGCTCTACGCTTATTTTAATAACAATATTTCTATTACCAACAAAAAACATGCTGCATGACTGAGTTACTTCTCGGACAGACTCAGATACTTATATTTTTTAAACGTTACGCTTTGTTATATTTTGTTTTGCATTGTATTCTTAACACTAGAGTGTTCGCACGGGCTACGTGTGTAACCCAGGGTGGAAAATTGTTGAATATTTTTTTACTGCATTGAGATATTGTACAATGTTACCATCTCTAGTATTCCTTGAATATGAACCCCCGCTCACGCCATTAGCGCATGAAACCCCTCGGTGCATCGATTGTTTGCGCATTTCATCTTCAAACTACGTGGGCAATGTATGTAACCCGCGTGAGCCCTCTAAGAAGTTTTGACAACAGGTATTGAGGTTGACGAATAGGTAAAATATATTATACATAATTTTATATATAATCATTATTATTTTATTTTCACATTTTCCGATCCTTACTTACATAGTGATTAATGTAAATACATTTAGTCGATTTTGACATGACAAAAATATCATCATGTGAAGATGGTTAGACGATAATGATTCAGAAGGCACCATGACACATAAATTATGCATGCGCAAACGTTGTCATTACCGTTTACATTACTCCGCCCGACGCTACTATGACAGAGTCCCTCACCATCCCAACCCCCTAGTAGTTGACAGCCCAACCTATGTCCCCGATAGGAATGACCCTCCCCGTTGCCGTCGTCCTCGGCACGTATTAGACGACACCGACGACCCAATTACTGTTGCCAATGCGGTTCTTACACTACACTCACAGGCTACACATATAAACCGTCGTCGCCGGCGGTGATGAGGACGTTCCATGGCTAAACCGTGAACACACACGGCCTTCAGCCAACACTTTTACCAAGTGTCGGCACGTACCTGGGTGCTTTTCACCGACTTGCGATCCCGCGGTACACTCCCAAAGCAACGCCCTAAGCCGAGGTCTGTTCCTTCCGCCAGTCTACCGGCGGGGAAGCCCCTAGGCTCGTTGCTGCACACACTCTTTGCTCCTGGCTGAGTGCCTTCTGTGCTCGCCCTAAACCATACATACTAAAGTCCATTACGGCCACAAGAATATAGACATTCCGGAAAAAAAAAAACGGTTACATTGTTTTATAACTTTTTATACATGGCCGGTATAAACGGTCTGGTAAATACTAATTCCAATCCCGATTATGAATAATTCCCAAATAAAGTCGGTCTTGAAACTGAACTTGTCAAGCCTTTGCCATTGTCATTACCCGACGTATAAAACATATCCATGGTTATAAAATTTCTCATAAAAGGGTTATAAAGCAGACTTCTTCAGAGGCTTTCAGAATATCCTTCGCAACAAAATATGCCTATCTAGAATGGAAAATTGCGATGTGTATTCTGCAGGAGAGCCCAAGACCGAAGTACTGGCAAGCAATGTAGCCAGTCCAATAGACGGATTTGTCCGGTCCATCAAATGATAATATGCCCCGATTGTGACGATAGTTATGCTTTATTGTTAATTATACGTCTTCAAACTTAATAATAATCTCAATAACTTTCAATTTCTTAATTCCTAAAAATTATAAAACTGATTGAACTCAAGACGTCAATAATATATTGATTTTTTTGTAGAAGTTTCATTTTTGTTTGTAATTATAAAGAAATGGATATTTTTTTTAGTTTTGTGCAACCATTTAGTTATAAATAAAGTTGATTTATAATGTTATTTTTTATTTCTTTTGTTTCAATTGTAATGGACTACACAAGTAACCCGAGCGACCAAGGAATATCTAGGAATAGGAATAGGAGCAAGGACGCAATGCGTCTACGCAAGCACTCTAGTGTTAAAAAGGAATACGTTACAATATTGTGCTAGGTTACTTAATTTATTTTCCGATATTTGATGAAAGGGAAACACACAGAAACGTAAGAAGATAAAATATATCCATTATCGATTTATTTGTAAGCTTCCTAATTTACTGGAGAGGCTCTAAATGATGTAAGGTTACTTAAATAATAGAGTAGCCGCTCAGTCAGACACTCCAATCAGAAAAAGTGACATGAAATTGCGTGTGTCTCAAAACGAGCATTGCTTTGGGACATGACCCACTTCTTCAAGGCTCACAACCTCGGAGCAAAATTTTACGTATTTATACAATTACTACATGGTACCATGCGCTTTTATTACATTTTGTTTGTTTTGCCTTAGCTCGGTTCGCCTTAAAATAAATATTATTATTTGTGAAGGATATCGGTTCTAAATTTTCATTTTGGATGAAAAAGTTTCCTAATGATTTCGCGAGAAACCCTATCAGCCCTTTCTTTGTAATATGTACTCAAGGAAACCATAAAACTCAATATAATTCTATATTATTAGAAGGAATATTTATTACTAAGGGTTATTTATTTATTATACTTTTGGAGAACTTGTGGCTAAACACATTACAAACAGAAATTGTTTTTCTTAAAGCTAAAAGTTTTAAGAACTTTCATATTGATACGACTGAGGTTAAAAGACCAATATTATTTTGAAGTGATTTTGATGAACTTTTAAATCACATTATACAATAGACAGGTCTATTCACATGAGTACTCCCATCTAATTCCAGATCATTACCGGTTGGTAAGCTGTGATGCGAAAAATATTAAAAATTTCAAGAAAATGTTTAAAAAAAATAGAAAAGGACCGTACTGCAGTGTTAATGACGTCACTATTATAGCAGTGTCATTATAAAAACGAATGAATGACAGAGAGAACTACATTGAATTCGTTTGGTTTCATTGTCTATCCTATTAAGTTACCTCACATCTCAATAACGTGTAGGTGACAAATTTAGCCCAGGATAATATTTCTTACCAGAGATAATAAACCGTTAAGAGCCATTTCACGTTTTAAGCGAAAAATACAAGTATTTGAGCTCTCCTATAGGTGAAATGAAAGTTGCTTTACATTTCTAAATAAATATTTTAAATAGCTCATTTCTTTGTATTGATATTTATTAGAATACATTTCGAAAAAATAAAATAATGTGCGTCAATTTCGACGTAACATACCTGGCATTTAACTGCAATTTTTTATCATTTATTAAAGATTTTTTTTAATTATTACTTAGAATAATATCAATTTTGTACCTAATTAAAACGAAAACATAAGTATGTATTTTTATAAATTATGATTTATTATATATGTTTTTTAATATCACAAAACTGCTCTAATTGTTCTATTATATTCGGGGATTTTCGCGTCGGCCATTAATATTGTCTATAGAAGCACACGGAGAAAAGTTCGGCTTATTCATAGTATCAAAACTTTTTTTTCCATAGTTAAGCTATAGAGATGGAGGCATGAACTATTGCCAGTCGCGTTGCGTTGTAATTACCTAAACTTGCTTTAGTCATTTTTGGGAAATGGCTCTTAAGGAAAATATGACTTGTCAATTCGCTTTGAACAACTCACTACAATATTGTACATTTTTACACACCTCTACGAGTAGACTATTGTTCAGAAAGTAGTAAAACTTTTTCGATAACCTACCGGTAACTCCAATTCATATCGCTTCCAACTCGACTTGTTCCGATGGCTTTTGTTTAGACATTATGAGAATGTACGAATTGTCGTGAACATGGATTTCAGTGTTTAATATCTTTCAAGACCTCGCCTTTCGTTATTGGAAATATTTTATAGTCTATTTCGATTTTCTTTCAAGTTACTTATTTTCTAGAAGCTTCATCCTTAAAAACAACCGAACGTGTATATTTCTGGGAACTGAATTTATAAGGTATAGATGTAGCAAATTTCAAAGAAGAAAAATAAAATCAAACAAGAGGTATAATAAACATTGCTTTTAAATGTTACTGAAGGGATAGGACAATGCTACAATTCCACAGTCGACTGGGTGTGGCTAAGTTAACTCACGCTTAGAGAAACGAATTCTGTGAAATGTGTCAACGTTCTCCAGAGCCTGTTTCTTATTCCATTCCATTCTATTGAATCCCGCCTTATTCTACTCAATGCTATCCCCTTTGTTACAAATTTCTAAGTACAACAGGATGAAGGAAAACTTACATTGCAGCGCATTGAGAGACATTCCAACATTGGTCATTTCCAACTATTGTCATGTTACGATCAGGTGGAATTACTTGTCTGCCATCTTAATTCTATAACAAAATTGAAATACCACCATTATGAATACCGCCACTTATTATTAAAAACAAATATTGTTTACTCCACGGCTCAATAAACAGCTCGACTTTATATAAAAAAAGGTGACATGTTTTTAGTGGTCTGTGCTACATTGTTGGTGTATTTTTGCTGTTACAATAGTAAAATTGTAGTCAGACGAGTCGATAAAGCACAGTCCAACAAAAACGTGTTAAATATTTCCCTCAAAAGCAACTATGTAAAAATAAACTCTGTATAGAGTAGAGGTCGTTTGTGTTCATTGCAACATTTTTCGTTACATTTTTTTTCAGTTCAAATAAGCCTATATTCAACCCAGCAACTTCCATTCCATTCCACTGTTTCTTTTTCTTTTTTACATTCCGTTCAGAACATAAGATAAACAAACAGTGGGGTCATTTCATAGGTACTTGCCGGAAACGCATACAAGGATAATCATTAAAGATACAATACGATTAAAATCCACATTATTATCATAAATTAAAATATTATTGCTATACACATTTTCAATATAAAATGCATATTATTATCGTCTTTGGATCGTTGGGTCTTCATGATAATGGCACAAAACTAGGGAGTATATTTTGGTATCAGATGCATTATAGATTCAATATATCTTTCTGTTGCGTTAGAATATAATTGTAGTGGATTAGTCTATAGAAATGTTCCTTCTCTGTATTTTTGTACTTCTGCCTTTGTGAATTTGATTAACTTTTGGGAGGGGAAGGGTGCACTCTGCAATTCCACAGCTGGTGTGCGCTTATCCTTCTCTCACGGAAGAGTATCTTATTTCTCCAATGTACGTACGTGTTTCGGTAGTGAGTGATCTCACTCACTACCGGGAAGATGGGATGCCAGGGCCCATTCCCATCCCATTTTCCCAATCCATTCCTTAATCTGTGAAGGTAGAGAGCGCATCCGTGAGCGTGCCAACGTATGTCATTTTGGACTGATGTTGACATGTATCACGGATGTCTAAGTTCGACAGTATCCACTTACCATAATGTATTAGACTGCATACTGTGCTACACGATAGTTAAAATTCATTCAGTAACTTATGAGTAATTCTATTTAATGTCATTTTTTTATTTCCCTCTATAACTCAACTTCCTTGTGTCATATGAAGATGACACATACACCAGTTTTCCTTCTGGACAATTAGTGAATACATGATCAAAATCCGTTCATTAGTTTTTATGTGATATTCAAACAAACAGACATACAGGCAATGATACGGACAAAAATTCTAAAAATTTATGTTTTGTGTTGTGTATCTTCTAAAAAGACCCTCAACTTATATTTTAATTAACTCTATGTACAGACTTAACCCTTTTACTGTTTTATTAGTATAGGTATATAGTTTTAATCAACGCTTTGTTAATCTCCTCTAGTTGGCCTATATTTACATCATCTCCTGAGAAATTGTTATCGAAGCCACTGACGCACATTCGATTACTGCAGAAGAGAATCGAAAGGATACATTCTGAGGGTTATTTGCCCGCACTCGGTGGCTCTAACGTGAAGAGAATTTTCTACGCAATAAACAAGTACATTGATAAAAATTCTGTCTGATAATTTATCTATTATTTGTTTATACTTATACATTACATAAGAGCGACTATGATCTTATACGTGCGTAGGCCCTGATTCGTAAATAGTAGTAATTTAGATCATTATAATCTTTTCTCTTTCTTCTAGTAGTCTTCATAGAAAAGAGAAATCATGGAAAAGCCACCAAACAAAAAGTACAAACATCTGATTCTTTTCTGCTTATTGGAAAAAAATAAAGTTTCGCCTTGACGGGAAACCAGAATCACTTGGTTACTATTCTAAAGAACAAAAAAATGTAACAAATTACAATAAATGGATCCCAATGGAAATTAATATTTTCTGCATATAAGTTTTAGAAGTAGTTTTGATTGAAAAATTGTAATATTTTCTTTTGTTTCTTTTTGTCACAAAATTCTACGTTATTAGTCGCCACTTATACGCCCCGCTCCTGTGGAATATCGTGTTAAGGATCTGTAAAAGAGTGTTGTTCGAACATTGTATTGTTTAATATTGTGAACGTACACCACTGTTTGTTGTTTGTATTGTGACTACAGTTTCCATAGTTAGTTCCAGCATTCAAATAAGTTCATTTGAATGCAGTGCGTGACCGGTGAGAGTGTCTCGCAGTCTCCGAGGCTCGGAGACAGGTTCTATTGTTACGATATCATCTATGAAGCCGTCACGTAGTTGGAGTGCTGCGATTTTAAAGCGGATAGCTTATTTTCTATTCTTCTTTTCGTATGTGAATCGAGTAGATGGTGAAAAGTGAAGTTGTTATCTAGCTCATAGATTTTTTTAGAAATGGTAAGTCTAAGTAGAAAAGGATATAAAAGTATTTGAGAGTTTTGGGAGAGAGCTATTTATTATCCAGCAGTGGAGGAACTTACTACATATAAAGGAAATGTAGAACAGTAGACCTTTACTCTTCCCAGCTACCCCGGTGATATATTCCCTCGATATGGTTCGTTATCCTCTGGTCACAAAATC
Organism: Sesia bembeciformis; assembly: GCA_943735995.1. Classification (NCBI taxonomy): domain Eukaryota; kingdom Metazoa; phylum Arthropoda; class Insecta; order Lepidoptera; family Sesiidae; genus Sesia; species Sesia bembeciformis. Next base: position 6,894,299 of record OX031034.1, read on the forward strand.
TATGTAAGTGTCCTTAGCTATTGTATATTATTCATCTTGTACACTTGTACTCAATTTTCTATTTAGACTCTCATCTAGTTGTATAACTGAATTTTAAATTGAACGAAATTGCATCGTGTGTTACGTATTTGTATAATAATATCTTATGTGTGTAATAGACACGATCCGAATATTCGTATTCGTTTTGGCGAACACTCGCCAATTTTCAAGTATTTGTGTTCGCTATTTTCTAAACGAATACTCGAATACCAATCGAATAGTAAAAGCTCAACGTGAGTAGTGAGTAAAATAGGATTTTTATAACAAGAAATACTTGGAGATTAATCTTTCATTTTAAAATCTGTTACTTAACTGGTTTTCTAGTTTAATTTGAAAGTGTCTTCTTTAGTGTCATCGAAAATTAGGAAGGGATCTAACTTTAGATAAAACTAAAAAGGTATCTACTAACTGATTGAATTTAAGAATAACTGGCATTAAATTGGACTGAAGATTACTTACTTGCTAATTTTATAAGTGATTGCGTAGTACATTGGGAACTATTCGTATTCGCGAATAGTAAGGCAAATTATTCGTATTCGTATTTGTATTCGAGAATAGTCCTTTTTTTGCTATTCGATACATACCTAATGACTAATAGATAAACAAAGGAATGTTTTTATATATAATAAAAAAAAATTCATACGATATCACTCGACAGATGGTAAAAGCCAGCATGTATATTCGGATTTTAAGGCGTTACTGGTACATTCCAGAAATTTAAGTGAACAAACAGACAAAAGACTGATAATAAAACCATGACACACCTTTAATGTACTGGATAAGATTATTATGAATAAGCATTTCAAAATGAAATTTAAAGAGTTCTCTATCTACTTTTTATATTTGAACAATTGTGACCCTTCACAGCAACTTCTCACTAACAACATTATACTAATACCAAATGAGTTGCTTTGCTATTCACCGCAGAGTTTATAGGGCAGTCGTATTAATTAAGTAAAATTGGTTCACTCTCAGAGAGCCCAAGCGATTTACGCTGTTCGTGATGACAACTAATTTATCTAGACTAGATAATTATCAAGACTAGATTAATATCCCACTTAGTGAATATACCCTAATAAATCTGCTGAATATAGGAAGATTACATTTAACCTTTACCCTTCCTGGCATTGTATTTGATTTTATTATCTACACATTATCAACAATCAAACAATCTCAATCTCTCGAAGTCTAAAAAAACTTGAGAACAATAATTTCTTCGATATTCACATTAGTTTCTTTGGTCTGCTAGTCCTGGACTCGCACTTACAAGATCGCAGACGCCAAGTAGATATGTTAGCATCTCGATAGATTGCAATCGACTTGCCACCGTTGTAAAAATTCAGAACAATCCCTTTAGAAAAATTCCAGGTTTCGATAGAGCCGAGCCGAGGCCAAGGGGTTCTTCTGTATAATCTATCGCAAGGTCTACATGTGATCAACGATATGAAAGTCTTTTTGAAACCCAGCCTGCTCCGGTGGCTGGGTTTAATCTCCGAGCTTATGACATTGGTATAAAAACTAATTTCTAATACAAAATGTTTACATTCAAAACAAGCAATGCTCGTGCTCATTCTTCCTTTTTAATATTCTGTGATTATAGTAGGTTGTTATGATCTATACGTTCCATTAATTTAGTTTGTGGAGTGATACGATAGGTCAAATTACATAAAAGTTCTTAGAACTGGCTACTGTACAATACTAGGTTTGTGCTAGGTTGATTCCTCACAATTTGAGCAAAGCTCAAAAACATTCAATGGTGGCGCATGAAATGGTGTCTCCAAATGCTTGAAAAATTCGACAATGGTCAATCAAATGCTGGTTTTGATATAGTAACAGGTGATGAAAGCTGGATCTACTACTATGAGCCTGAAAATGGCAATCTACGCAGTGGGACTTTCCTTTTGAAGAGTTGCTGACGATAGTGAAGAAAGGACGGAGTGCTGAAAAGAAGATGATTGCCTCCTTCTTTGGAAGATCGGGCCAATTTGATACTGTAATTTTAGAAAATAAAAGAATAGTGACTGCGGACTGGTCTGCGGTGCGGGAACAGCTCCTTGCATTTTAGTCAAAGAACGTCGCCCACGAAGCAGAATGATCCTCCGTCACGACAATGCCTCAGCTCACTCGGCCAGACAAACTAAGCAATTTTGAGTACAGTAAATGTAGAGTTAACGGGTCGCCTGCCATACAGTCGTGACCTTGCGCCCTGAGATATTTATTTATTCCCTATAACTAAGGAACAACTCAGAGGAATACTTTTTATGAATGCAGAACAGGTAGCACCAACGTTTTTCCAAACGGCTGTTGAAGAAGTGGCCTAAAGAAGGGTGGGCTGAATCATTCACACAATGGTTTCATCGCATGAAAAAGTCAATCGATTGCCGGGAGAATACTTCGAAAAACAATAAAATAACTTCCATCATTATATTTTATTTTATTTTTGAGTTTCTAAACACTTTAAGTGTCACTCAAGTATATTGCACAATCAGTACTTTAAATTTCCATACTATGTTGTTCCTTGTAATGAAACTTTTGTGGTAATGCTCATACCGAATACTCATTTTACCTAGCATGTATCGCATTTGAGATACTTGAAGACATATTCAAAACAATGTCATTTAACTGTCTTCTCAAGATCTAGGCAGACATACCATTAAGGCGGGTAGGCAGTTGTTAAATAATTCAGTTTTAGAGAATAGGTTTAAGTCGGCCTTCCACTGCGAGTGGTAAATAGTTTTACCTAGCATGTATCGCATTTGAGATACTTGAAGACATATTCAAAACAATGTCATTTAACTGTCTTCTCAAGATCTAGGCAGACATACCATTAAGGCGGGTAGGCAGTTGTTAAATAATTCAGTTTTAGAGAATAGGTTTAAGTCGGCCTTCCACTGCGAGTGGTAAATAGTTTTACCTAGCATGTATCGCATTTGAGATACTTGAAGACATATTCAAAACAATGTCATTTAACTGTCTTATTAAGATCTAGGCAGACATACCATTAATGCGGGTAGGCAGTTGTTAAATAATTCAGTTTTATAGAATAGGTTTAAGTCGGCCTTCCACTGCGAGTGGTAAATAGTTGAAATGAATGGAGCGGAAACTAATAACATAGATTTGAACTTCTATTGCAAATCGAACACCCAAACTCATTTTTACTCGTTTAGGGTGCGTGTCTAGTAAAGCATACATGAGTGGAAAAGGGAAGAGAGTTGCATACATCAGCGAATAGGAGAGCTTGTATCTGAATGGTTGTGAAATTCAAGCGATCCTATTAGTTGATCTCAGTACGTCCGCTTCGGTCGACATATTGTTGCTAGAAGCTTTTAATGTAATTTAAGGCTTTGCCTGTGTACTCGCTTTCCAACGGGAACCTTCATTTTGTAGCCTATGTCCTCTTTGTGATTCACAAGAAGGTCTATACAAAATTTCAACTTCATTAATCTACCTGTTGTTGGGTGAAAGAATTTACAAAACAAATAGATATCGTTTCATTTTTATATAGGTTCCAGTCTGGATTTACGCTTGCGCGTCGAACGGAGTCCTTAATAGACTGTTCCGCTCGCAGTGGAAGGCGGGCTTTAGACATTCGGTGTCGGGTAATGTCACACTAATGGAGACGGTGTGAAATCTTGGAATGTTTGACGTCGGAAGATACCTTAAATTCTGCGGTCGGCAGGCGGATAAGTGTATCTTAAAACTATCTATCATTGGGCTTCACGTCTATATAAATATGCGTTCCGAATCATCAACCAGTGAAAATGTTTATTCACCTACATATGTCCACTGTCACCAGCCCCTTTATCGTCCACTGCTGGACATGGGCCTTCTCGTGCACATTGTCTTGTGCACAAGGGATGTTTGAACTTAAAACATTACGCTCTCCAAGCGGGTTGGTGAGTTCACACTTTTAGAGATGGTGTAGTACCATAGGGCTTGTGGTAGCGGCTTTGTTATCCATTAGTCACTTTCTATGACATCCACGGGAAAAGATGAGGTGGCAGTATTTTAAAGCCGACACCACACAGCTACACACTGTATGGTTATGATTTAATTAAAAAAGGGCTTAACTTAGGACATTGCCTCAACAGGGCAATTTTACTTCAGGGAAGTTAATTTGACGGTAGGGACTCTATAGCCACAGATAACCCTTAAGATCCCTGAGTAAATTAACAACACCATATTCTTGAAAACAATAATTATAGTAAATGGTTCATAAATGGCTTGACAAGCAGTTCTTACTCATGAACAAGTCAGTAAGAATTTAACTGCACCGCAGAGCATGTTATCTAACTTTCATAAAGCCTAACCGACGTCTTTCACATCAAAGTCTACAGTTCAAGTGTCAAAGGTTATCTGAGTACATTCACAAAGACAGCGATACTGAAGCCGGAAACACCGTGATAAGAATACCGGACACCATTCCTCGACTAACGAACAGCTACCAGACGACCAGTATTGCTTGACCGCTAAGAAAAACCGTCTTGTTTAAAATGTCCAAGGAACCGGTAGATCAAGCAATAGTGGACGGTTTGAATTTTATTTAAGTGTAACCTTAGTAAAGAGATGAGCAAACTTCTTTCCTTACTTCAAATGTTGCCTGTAAAATAAAATAATTGGTTTTACCTATCAGACAATTTTAGCAGGTAAAATCGATTGAAAAACTAGTAGCAAATTAAACCTATCATATCAATAAACAGCCAGCTCATTATTGTTTAAATACAATGTTCTTAGACACATTTCCTTTCAGAAATGTTTAAAAAAGAGATTCTACTTCAGTGAGTAAGTTTCAGATAATTGAATACACGAAAGTACCTTTATAGTTAAAATGTTAATTTTATTCATAAAAGATATGTATAATTATATAATTACATAGCTCCTCATTAAAAGCAGACAGCAAGGAGAACAAACGTCTCGCTTCAGGCTACGATACCCTTAATTAGCTGGTACAGACAGAAAGATAAAACATATGTTATACGTAAATATACATAGCAACTATTGGCGTTCACTCAGATTCAGTATATACGTTTGTAAAATGAGTTGCTGAGTCTTCTACTTACATAGTTAAACAGAATTCAGATAAGACATTTTATATAATTGTACAATCGCTCACTGTATCTCTAATAACTAATTCATGTACCTGTACTCGTATCTCCATTATACATGCATCAGCCCAGCCTTTAATGTTCCACTGCAGGGCAAAGGCCTCCCCTAGTAAATCACAGGGGATTTCGGGCCATAATCCACCACTCGGGTGCGGATTGGTGAATACTAATACATTTTTATTTTATTTCTGGAGCATGCGGGTTTCCTTACAATGTACTATTTGTTCATAATATTATTAGTACAAATTACTTAAAAAGATGAAATTACTAAACAATTTTACCAGTCTTAATTAATATGACATGTTTTTAGAAAGACTTAAAAGTTTACACGGATATATTATCCTCAAAATTTAATTCATAGCATCGTTATCGGTATAACCAGATTATATAACCAGGTATAATCACCTAAACTACATCATGCCTGTGCTGATAGTTCTGTATCTACTCAACCATTAACGTTATTTTTATCAACACAAAATATTTTACGCTTCTTCATATGAAACACATCAATTAAAGAATCGGATCGATCACTACCTGTGCAAAGTGCATCGCTGCGGGAACGTCCGTTAATTAATATTATCAGCTCGACTCTAAAATTCCTTTGATGGCCTTATTATGTCTATGCGTCATGTTTGTTTCCACTTAGTGGATCATTAATTATTCATGTTTCCAATGTCTCCAATTTAACAGTTCTAAGTAATTTTGTATTGTATTATTTTACTAACAATTGTCTGAGAATTCGTTCACATGAAATTCAGATAAAATGTAGCTTATACGTTATTCAAAAGTCCAAGAAACACACTATTTTCTTTCGTGGAGTAAACAGACAGACATATTATCATACAATCAGCCAATGTCTCTGGGTATAGGTGTATTTATTTTTTATTTAATTATTAAATTAGTTATCAAAAATACACAATACAATAATAGACACTCAAAAACTACGGAGGTTTGCCCACAGTGAATATATTTGTGCACAAACAAATATACGTTTACGTTATACATACTGCCCCGCCAAGAAGAAGGAATAAGTGACCTGTTCACGACAGCGCTGACAGATAAGTAAGTAACATTAGGAATATTCAAAAATTAAAAATAAACAAAACCAATAAACTCCGATTACTATTTTTGTTTTATCGCAAACTCAAAGTTTCTAGTTTGAGTTTTAATCAATGAAATTTTGCATTTTTGCATTTTTCTCGAATGTGATCAAAATGTACCCGCTCCCCCCCCCCCCCCCCCCTAGCACAGCAGCACAGTAGATTACTAAATCCAAGGCCATTATGTCCAAGCTTCGCCACTATACGATTTTCGGCTCTACTCATTCAGGCACTACCGACGAACTTCTTTAAATTGCCGCTCCTCCTGGCCGAAGGGCGTTCCAAATAATACTTCCCAATAAGCGGCCTTCATTCAAGGTCTCGTTTACCTGATTAGTTGTCCGTAATACTTGACTTGACCTGATGACTTGACTGAATAACAGTTCAACATGTTGAGTATGAGCTATGGCGGTTGTTCTGTGGCGGATCACTGCGATTCATTTTTTATCCAGCGAAGTAACTCCGACTCTCAATATAGGGAAAGATGGATTGAAACCTACCGTCCAAGGCCACGTTTCGGCCTCGTATGTAATAATTAGCCGGAGGCACTGATTGAATATTTCGACTCAGCACTGTAATAATATAGGTGATGAGAGGAGTCGGCGTATTTTCCCAAATGCTGTCTAGTCGAATTGAATGCCTCTTTTTACATAACATATCTAGCAGTAGATTATTTCTATAAACGACTAATAGAAATAAAATAAAGAAACATCCCCAATATCTTAAACCTTAAACTCTATAAAATATTTAAACCGTCACAGTCACAACTAGACTGACTACGTGATGACACAAAGAACCTTTGAGGAAAAGAAAAAAAATATTCATCGTATCTCGTGTCAGTCCTTAGACGTTTTCCTCATATTTTACAAGAATATCAACTTTAGAGCACTTCTCGTCAACATCGTTACGACGGGCGTCTTATAAATTTCCACGGAGTATCATCCTTACCTCAAAGGCTATTAAGTTAAAATTAATTTAAGTCGCCATCCTCTATGCAGAACCGAGTGCACTTCGTTACACCTATGTAATGAAAAGATTCCCTCGAGGAGAGAAATTCCGTGTTCAGGGGTTCAACGAAATTATAACTGCTTTTAAAAATAAATACGGGCTTAGCTGAATCGTCGTTTTCTGTGTTTCATTTACAATCTCATATCACTCACGACGGACGATAAAATTGTATGACAAGCTTGAAATAAAATTGTAATAGAAAATCGACTATTGTAATACTAATATGGCTACCTACACTATTTCATGATAACTTTACGGGACAGTCAGATAAATATTTTTTCTGGTATAATATTATTATTGTAAATTCAAAGTTATAATTATCAATATATTATAACGTGACATCACAGTTACTAATATATGACAAGGCTTATCTGATGGACCCGTATAATTAACCCAATGTACATACAATAAAATACGTAGGAGGTATTGACATAAATATACACGAAACCATATCAACCAAACATCTGTCTATGGACGGAATCGAAATATACAATGTTTAGATCAATTTCTTGGCCATCCTCTCTTAATACTCTTTTCTTATTTCTGTACTCTGATAAAACCGAAAATAATAGAACATAAAGACGATCCCAATAAAAAGACGATTGAAAAGAAAAAATCGAAACAAAAACGAGGTTGCTTTTGAAAGGGAAATAATCTTGCCGTGGGTCCAGCGGACCCAACCCGTGGGAAATTACACATGAAAGGCAAACCGAAATAAGGCCGAAATGTCTTGTGATTAAATCTGCCTTAACCCGCATTTCTGAACCATTGAATCATTTAATTGAGTGGAAACACTGAACGTTGGGGTCGCGTTCCAATTTAGTCTAAATGCAACGGACGCATGTAGTATTATCATACACTAATGTAAGTCTTTATTACACGTGAAGTAGAAAATGGAAGCGGGAGTACGTGAGTACGTTAAACACATATTGTTTTTACGTAACAGAAACAAAGAACGGGGCATTCCTTAAATTTACCTGAATTATCTTATTCAATGTTTCTTTGTTGAATTCAATGTCTATTTAATACCAGCAGATATTGAATATATCTCTACTTTTTAAGCTTTTCTGTAATCTGACTTATAAGGAAAAAATATTTATTTAGTATGATAGACCAATTTCAAATCTACTAATATCAAAATTATGTACCATCGGGTCTAATAGATGAGATAGTTCAATGCTGTGCCGCTGGACACGACTACATGCCCCCCGGTGGCCGGTACATGGCTGTATGGCTGTAGGGTTGGATTATCGAATCTTAATTTTAATATTCTTCCCTACAGTCTGACACTAATTAGCCGCTTGTTAACGACACGGTTTCTCGCCGGGAAAACCTACGGTCGTCAGTGTTGTATGGGTCTCTATGGGGTCTTGTTAACACATACGACAAAGCCACGGCGCGGTGCGCTCGCCGTATGCACCGTGAAAACGCTCGACGAGATATCGAGCAGTGTTATAGGAGGTAATACATATGACACTTTGTTAACGACGCCGAACGTTTTCACGGCGCGCAAATATCTCGTGATCATTTGCCTGTGCTGATTCGAGTTTGGTGGTATTTTAATTACTTTTTCATAACTTAGCACTCTAAAATGACACATGAAGACCGCACCTAAAATACGTTAGCCGTGCCTCCAACGGCGGAAATCCATGCCGTTGACAAACATATACGGTTTCTCTGCGGCGCGGCTAACTCGCCGTATCGTAGGGAAACCGTGTCGTTACCAAGGAGGCTAACAGTTAATAACATAAATAGATTATAGACATTTTTCTGAAAATAAATTAAATTACCTAATAACAACGCCAGTGTCAAAATACAAATGAAATATAAAATGCAAATCTAAAATCAACTAAATTTTGTCACGCTGAATATCAATTACATGATCTAATTTACACACTCCAACATTTGATAAGTAAGAAACTCATTGTTTTAATAAATATATACACCGAAGACTGCAGGATAATTATTAAGGTAATTGAAAACTCAAATTTTGAGATATCAGTGTCAATTCCTAGGCATCAAAATTCTACATGTAACAAAACCCGTAAAAGTACTTTTCATGCACAGAGATCAGTGAAACACGTATCTTTTCAGACGTATAAAATACAAAAACATCGAGCAATGCAACAATCAAAGTGACAACGATACATACTCGTATCGTATCGTATTTTTATACCCGCCGGTACACAAAGACATGATCTTGACAAGAAGCCTCGTGTAACTAAAAGCATACCCGTCGATGTATTGACAAACCACTCTGAGTGAGCGTTTACTTTCCGGTAAGACGCCAGTAGGTACCATCAATAGGTACCTTGAGAGTTGCCTCTCAGGAACTCCTTTAACTGCAAAGAATTTGCAACGGAGAAAAAATGTTAAAATGCTTCAGAAAATTAAAAAAATATCTTTGTATTGCGAGGGAAATATTAATTTAGAAATAAGGTGGCAAATAAGCAGATAACTCATTTGGTTAAAAATTCCTCGTGATTGTAAGAGGTAACTGTCTGTCATGGACATCTGCCATATATGCCAACATCAGTGAAAAATGGCGAATGTTGGGACGTATGCAGATTATGTTACCTTTGGACATTTTAGAAGAGGAACGGGAAGCAAAACGTATAAGATGGGGAATGAGATGGGAAACGATTTCTGATAATTGTTAGTTAATGTCAAAACATGTCTGTAAATTTCATTGTAGTCTTTAATATTTAGTTAATTTCTAACCTGAAGTTTTAAAGTTACCTTAAAAATTATAAGCCCTTCTTTATTTTCTTCAAACTTGTTGTGTGTTTTAATGGATATTAAAAAGCAAGTCGGTTTATTTCGCTGAAACTGGTAAATACAAATATAAGAAGAATTAGTAACTTCCACAGTCCTTAATTGCTTCCCGCTCAACAAAAATAGAGCAGTAATTACAGTGCAACGAATGTAAAAGACCAGTAATTTCAAAATCTATTAGGTATTTACGGCTGACCGAACGGTTAAGGTAGAGTTAAGACGGTTAAGATGATGTAATAAACCGGTAGGAATCGATACAATTTTAGTCCAAGTGATGGGTGACGCAGCTGAAATGGTGTTGGCCACAGGGAAGATGTTGGCTAGTGTGGCTTGATATCGCTGATGTCACAGGTGTACATGGGTCGTGTACTCGTATAGCGTCAATTTTACCCAAATATACCTTATCATCTCAGAATTCATATCTCTAAGATATCACTACTCTTCGAGAGAGAGGTTTAATCCAAATTTGGAAGACAACTAGCAAATAGAACAAAATGGTATAGTTCTGGTATAATTTAGTGCAATTGATTAAGCCCAATGGCAATTCTAAAAGTAATTCTAAAATGCCAATAATATCTCTTTGTAGCTGGATATAGGCCTCTTCCAAGGCTCACCACCATACACAATCTTCGGTTCTTCTCACCCAATCAACACCGGCGAACTTCTTCAACTCGTCGGTCCACCTGGCCAGAGGGCATCCCATATTGCATTATTTAAATGTACCTACAACACTTATTTAAATTGTAAGTAAAGTTTAAGGACTATTAGTACCTATACCGTTATGCCGTTCGAGGGAAACGAAAAATTATTTTCTCACAATAAATCTGTCATTCAGGTAGCAATTCAGGTAGCAGGTAGCATATGTTAATTATTTTCAATGTAATCAACTAAACTATAATACAAAAATATCTTCCGAAACAACTAAAGAATCATTGTGAATTGTTCCAAAAATGACAATTCTACACATTAGCCTTTTAAAAATAAATTGAATTTAGTATAAAATCCCAAAGGATTTATTCTGGAACTTAATTTTAATAACGTTGCATAATTAACATATAATTGTAAGCATTATGTACGTTATTATAATATATGGGTGTGTGTTACGGTATTCATAGAATTTGGCTACGCATTTAACAACGTTAATGAAAGCCTCAACATTAAATTGTATCGAAAATGAAACCCTCCATCAACGCGTCACGTCCACAAGGCCTTAGACGTCCCATTCCACAAGCGTACCAAGTTACCCATTAAGCCGGAGAACACTAATAGACCCTTTCGATTGGAGTTCCTTTAATTGGGAAGACGTGGAAGCCTACACATAGTTTACCTGGATTAAATTCTGACCCAAAACACGTAATCAAGAAAAGGAGCAGTAGGAAGACTCAGTATTTGTTAATAAATATTTGTTATAACTTCTTAACATTCTAACGTACTATGTAACAATTATGTATCGTGTCCTATGTATCGTGTATGTATGTATGTATGTATACATATGTATGATACTATGTATGTATGTATACTATGTATACTGTATATGTATATAAGTATACATACTATGTATGTATGTATAAGTACTATGTATCGTGTCCTTAATAAAGTTCATAGTTAATAAATACTCTACAAAATATTTTTTTATCAAAAACGCTACAATAAATATTAGCAAATAGTTAAGTGACATTGAATAATAAAATATAAATATAATTAAAATTATATAAAAATAAACATTAATTAGTTATGATGTGTACTACAGCTTCTCTTTAAGTACCTGACTACTGCACAGTGTAAAAACTACTAAACTAAGTTTTGACAATTTGTCTACTATGTATAACAATTGAAACAGGCACAAAGCAACGATAATAAAACAAAGAAAACAAGTTTTTTTACAAGTCATTACAAATATTTTTAGTCAATACGATAGGTCAAACTAAAAGTTCTTGGAACTGACTACTGTACATACAATACGATAAACAAAAACAAATTCGAATTTTGAAAATAAAACTGCAGTTACTTCTTTTTTATTTCTGGCGGCAATTTGAAATATTAGTGTTTGCGGAAGAATGAATTTAACAAGAGAACATTTTCGTTCATTGATTTTTTATGACTTTCTTTGCGGTCTAAAAAAGAAACAAAGTTATGAAAGACTTAACTTATCATTTGGTGATGAAGCCCCATCCAGTGCCACTGTTTATAACTACTGGTTCAGGAATTTAAACGTGGTCGTACCCACCTCAGTGACGACGTTAGAGAAAGGCGTCCTGCGACGGCCATGACGGAGGAAAACGTCAAAAGCACAATCCCTCACAATTTGAGTGACCCTCAAAAACACTGCTTCGTGGAATGGTGTCTCCAAATGCTTGAAAAATACGACAATGGTCAATCAAATGCTGGTTTTAATATAATAACAGGTGATAAAAGCTGGCTCTATTGCTATGAGCCTGAAAATAAGAGATAATCTACGCAGTAGATCTTTCCTTTGGAAGAGTTGCCGACGATAGTGCGGAAAGGACGGAGTGCTGAAAAGAAGATGATTGTCTCCTTCTTTGGCAGATCGGGCCACTTTGCTACCATAACTTTAGAAAATAAAAGAATAGTAACCGTGGACTTGTGTGTGAACAGCTGATTGCCTTCTGTTTTAGAAAAGTCAAAGAATGACGCCCACGAAACAGAATGATCCTCCATCATGCCCCAGCTCACTCGGCCAGACAAACGAAGCAATTTTTGAGTATGTATTGTAGATGTACACTTAAAGGGTCATACACCTTACAGTCCCGACCTTTCGCTCTGTGAAATTTATTTATTCCCTCAAATTAAAGCTAAACTCATAGGAATACGTTTTATGAATGCAGAAGAGGCAGTAGGAGCCTTCCAAATGGCCGTTGAAGAGGTGTCTAAAGAAGGGTGGGCTTAATCCTTCACAAGGTGTATCGATTGTAGCGGAGAATATTTCGAAAAGTAGTAAAACAGCTTTATGTCTGATTTCATTTTTGAGATTCTAAAAACTTTCAGTCATCCACGTATATTATGTGTCGTTGTCTGCCTCAAGGAACTTTATTGTAAGTATGTGTGGACTTATTATTTCTAGATTTTATTTAAATAGAAGCATGCTATAACGTTCGATGTTTAATACAAAGCAATAAAAATAATAAAGTAAATAATTAATAAGTAACTAACAAAATAAAAAAAAAATGTTTTCTCTAAAGTTGTGAACGAAAAATGCTAATGTTTTCTTTCACAGCCGTCAAATTTATTTACATTTATTTATTTGTGGTTACAAAGAGGAGCTTCTTATGTTCTCTGTGTGCGTATGGAAACATTCATAAAGATTCTTATTTACGTATACGTAAGGTTTCACATCTCTGTCTCCGTTCGGTATTGTGTACGGGCTTCTAAGTCCGTAGGCTTTATTGTTGTTAGGGAGCGGAAATGTCGAGGTCATCTCGAGATTACTTCTATTAGAAGGAATTAGTTATGAAAACAAAGAAATCCATTTAGAAACCTTTTTCGACGGCAGTCCTTGTTATATTGATGAATGGATTACGCTGAGATTTTTGTAAGGCAGTCTTTATACAGCCTTTTGAATGCCAGAGCTACCTAATTTTTGTAACTTCTTTTGTGGTCGATTCGAACATTGTTCGTTTTTTTTATTTATAGAAAAAAGGCGGTAGACTAGGAAACAATAAATGATGGTAAATGGATACTGTCGTCCATAGACTTCCGCGATACACCGAGTTAGCCAAGATAAAAAAAATTATGATTTTCTAAATCGGTTTGCGTAGTGATTATTAACAATTATATTTGTCATTTTTTGTAAGACCATTTATAAAATACTGCAGGTATCACAAAAAAAATAACATCATTGTGAAATTTTATGGTTGATAAAGCCTACCATTTATCGGTCTTATAAACTCGTATCATTTCTCAATTTATCAAACATATCGCAATTTCACAATAAAACACGCATGTTTGTTCTCTTGCTTTAAATAATATTTTTATACACATATATTTACACACTCATATACAGCAATATACAGTGGCCAATGATAATTTTGAGCACTTCTAAGTTTATTTTTTGACAGTTCAAAAACATTTTTGCCCGTTTTTCGCTTGCAAATGTAACTTGTCAATTTATATTTGGAGCTACATATATCACTGTCTGTTCTTTCAAACGAATCGAACGCAAAGTTGTCCAACATTTTCATGGGCTTACTGTACATAACAATGTATGTAACGAAAATACGATATAATTCCTATAGTACTAATTTCGTAGAGATACCGTTGCTATGGTAACATTTAACGATGGTGCTACATTTGCGACATGAATGTAGCCCATTAGCGACTAATTGGATTAAACACATCTTGGATTATGTGTGAGGCAAGTTACAAAGCCGTATTGAATATAAGATATAAATATAAATAAATATAATATAAGAGTTAAAAATAGAGTTGGGAATAAAACCAAAGCATTTTTAGTGTTTTTTTGTTAATCTAAACCATACAGGATTAAATAAAATATCTGAACTCCGTTAATATAGAATTTCTATTAATAAAACTAACAACTATTGTTCAACGACTTTTTTCTAAACTTGATATTTGCCTCCTAAAAAGATGTTTTTAATGTAGTCTCTGATTTGGTTACTCTGCACTAGGGATGTTCATATTCGTATTCGTTTTGGCGAACACTCGCCAATTTTCAAGTATTCGTACTCGTATTCGCCAGTTTCTAAACGAATACTCGAATACTATTCGAATAGTAAAAGCCCAACGTGAGTAGTGAGTAAAACAGGTTTATTATAAAAAGAAATACTTTGAGATTGAACGTTCCTCTGAAAATCAGTTGCGTGGCTAATTTTTTAGTTTAATTAGTAAGTATTTTTTAGTTTAATTTAAAATTGTGTAGGTACCTAACTTTAGATTCCCCTAAACTAAAAAGGTAAACTGATTGAACTATAGAATTCCTTATTACACTAGCCATAAGTTGGCCTAAAAATTACTTATGTACTATTTTTATAAGTGCTTGCGTAGTACATTAGATCCTATTCGTAATCGTATTCGCGAATAGTGAAGCTAATTATTTGTATTTGTATTCTCGAATACTGCTTTTTTGCTAACCGAAACGTCCCTACTACTCATTATAACGCACACACCGCACACATAAGTAATATACGTAACATTATACGTAACGCCGCACACACCGCTGCTTTTAAATACTTATATCTATACAATGCAATGCAATCTTTCAGTATCCACTGCTGGACATAGGCCTCCTTATGCACATTGTCTTGTGCATGAGGGATGTACGGCCTTAAAACCCGCTGACCAAGCGGGGTGGTGAGTGCACTCTTTTAGAGGTGGTTTGTTACAGGTGGTGGTGTAGTGCCGCGTGGTGACGGCCGGCTATAGAGAATAGCAACACCCTATCTCTTCCCCTGGGTGTAGTAAAAGGCGACTAAGGGATAACAAAGCGGCTACCACAAGCGCTGAGAAACTGTAATACTTATATCTAAATATTCGTAAACTAACGCGGTGCGGGTAAGAGAGTCATTTGTGTAAAAAATGCTGAATTTTTAAGTCGTAGATTAAAAAATGTTAGTTTTCACGAAATAAATTCAGTATTAAGAGGGTGCGGACGTTTCTTATTAAAGCCTGTATAATGTTTTTACAGGATTCTCTTCGATATCGCTAAATTCCTAGTACTCATACATTTAAAATGAATACCTACCTAAATGTCTATGATGTCTTTTATCAATTGTACATAGAAATGTTACGTCAAACGTTTATTTGTATCTAAGTTACGGGCTTAAGCCGAATTAACAGCACATCGAGATATACCCGGGAGTCCTAGAACAATTCGGCTTGATTGGGATAGAAGTTTGAGGGGATCGCGTGGCGTAACGGAGCGATCGCTTCGGACTCGCCTTATGGTTATTTTTTTAAATAATTCGAAATCCTTTCTACCCAGAAATATGTCAAGCCCATTCGCGGCGACATCGGCTTTGGTCCTTCATATCTACACAATTCGACTATATTAAATATGAGAACTAGTGTGCCCCAGAAATGAAAAAATAAATATATATTTGGGTAACATCCATCAATTCACACTGGGCCCGCGCTGTGGATTATGGCTCGAAACTCCCTAGTGGTTTACTAGGGGATGCTTATGCGCTCTATTGATTTTCTTGATTTTCCATGGTACTTCGCTTTATATCGGCAACCTCGCTCAGAATTCCCAACACACTCTTAAAATATTTCATGCACACATGGTTGCATAAGTTTCAGACAGCAAGTAACGTTTCTAATACTACGAAATTCAAAGCTACAAACGTTCTGTTCAAACGTATTTTGTTTCTGCAATGTTTAACATTTTCTAATTCTATGTTGTGCCGAGGAATAAAAATTTAACATCTGCCAGACCTGTCAAGAAGCTTGCAGTTTAAATATAAGTACAGCTTTAACTTAGGTATAGAGATGCGATATTTATATTTGTATCGATATCTTAGATGGATTCGTACAGTAACTATATTTTTTTTTATAAACAAGAGGGCGGACGAGCAAGCGATCCCACATGATGGTAAGTGTTACCGCCGCCCATGGACGCCTTGCCCATGATACGATACTAGGATTGTATAGAATAGTTGCGATCCGATCCTCTAAATATCGTATCGAATCGAATACTTTTAAATTTATATAACAGTTTATTTACTAATTATTTCGTTAAAGTAAAAATACAAAATGTTGCAAAATATATCAATATTTGAAGTTGTCAGCCAGCTTTTTTGTAGTCAATTATGAAATAACTACAAATTGCAATCTTCAAATTCTAGGCTCTTTCAAAGTAATAGATAATCTTGACAAACGGTTTATTAGACGGTAGATTAGATCTATTTCAAGCCTCAGTTATGGTATGTTCCGCCGAAGAAAATACACGTTCTAATGGATCTGAGTTTGCAACGATTGATAAATAACGAAGGGCTCCATTTGAACCTCCAGTACGTTTGTATCAATCCAAGCCTGTATCGTATTTGTATGTATCGATGCAAAATATCGAGGTATCGATACTAGAAAATATCGAATATCGAATCGTACATCCCTACTTACTAGGTACATTTTTTCTACATTGCGCATTATAATCATGCAAAAAAATACTTGCAATTCTATGGCCTTTTTTCTAGTTAATGGCTTTGTAATAACCCTGGAGCAACGATATTATCACATTAGTGGCTGCACGCAAGACTTAAAACATTTTGCTGTTTAATATTGTAATGGGTTTCAGGTTTGCTGGTGTGCACTCGCTTAATTGGGTTTTCCGCTTGTGAATTATTAGAAACTGCACTCGAATTTATCGACTTTGCTACGTTAGCTGGTCGCGGCTAGAATCTAATTTTGGCTTTTACTTGCTCATCACTTTCCGATAGATGGCACTACGTATCGAAACACGTAAAATAAGGTACCCTCGAAACACCTTTAAGCAACAGTATTTAAGGCGCTCAGTTGATTAAAGTGAAGTCAAAGATCAGTCTAATCATAAAATGTCAAAGATTCCATACTTAATTCCATACGCAATATTTTTCAAGTATACCAACAAATTTCCAAACCAATCTAATGTTTGCATGAATCTTTTGTTATCAAATGCTATAGTCTGAAGTCCTGGATAAAATTCAAGGCCGGTACTACTGAGTTTTAAATTAAGTACAATTTTTTAAAATTATGCCTAAGTAGGTAGTGAAGGGAAACATTGTGAGGAAACCCGCATTTGCAAGAACTATATCAAATCTGTGTATCCAAAGAGACTTTCAGATTGGGACTGTGGGGTGGATGCCTGCTACGAAACCCCTTAGTGGTTTACAAGGGGGGACGTTATAGGCTGAAATCAATTGCTTCCAAATCACATTAGACCTGCATGGAGGATTACGGTTCGAAAATAGTGTTTTCCAATAGGATTTTATAAGCTGTAATCTACACAACAACCATATAAAACTTTTTCATCACAAAGATTTATTATAGAGCCGACTACAAATAGCATGGTAGAAGAATTATTATCATAATAATACTCGTAAAAATCTCATCAAGGCGTGATTTTCCGGTTTATCCTTCGCGTTCGGATCTCCTTTTGTTCGTACACCCGAATCACGTTCACATCACAAACAACTGAAATAAATGGTTGGATATGGCCGATTTTATTACTTACGGAAGCCATCCCTTCTTATTCCGACTTCGAACTGTAATTTTTCCGTGGGAAAGGTCTTCTGCACCCTCAAAGAAAGTAATTTGAATTGCTAATGGATCGATAACTATCGCAATTTAGACGTTGAAAGCTGGAAATTTTATCTTGTCAATGTTTTAGTAAAAATTTACATTACTACTGCAATATTTTCTTTCTTGCGTTACTATGAAAGAATAAATTATTTGTAGCTTGATTAAATAAAAAGGTTAATTTTTATATCTTTATTCATTTATGCATGAAAATATAAAATATATTGTGTATATATTTAATATACTGTAATAAATATATACTGTATATGTATATATTATATACATATATGTATGTATATGTATATACATAGTCTTCATAGGTATATTCGTACGATTATTTAATCTTGCTTTGTTACATTAAAATTTATTGTCATTACATTTGTGGTCATGATATTTTCTGAAAAAAAGGGACCTTACTGTTGAATCTACATCAAATATTGGTACTTAAGTGAAATTAAAAAATATATATGACCGTTTAATAATCTTTAAGGCTAAGCAATTGCTTCATCTTAAATATTCTTGGAGCATAATTACTATATACACAAGATCTTGAAACAACGGAATTTTATGTTGGAAAATTTTAACCAAATCC
Source organism: Sesia bembeciformis (assembly GCA_943735995.1). Classification (NCBI taxonomy): domain Eukaryota; kingdom Metazoa; phylum Arthropoda; class Insecta; order Lepidoptera; family Sesiidae; genus Sesia; species Sesia bembeciformis. The sequence continues at coordinate 6,913,168 of OX031034.1, forward strand.
TACACCATATAGACAACGCTTCCTTTGCTCAGAACACGTCTCAAATATTCCTAAAACCTATTATTTATCAAAACACTTAATAAAATAACATATTATAAATGTCACATTATAACTTATTCTAAATATTCTTTAACCTATATCGTGTGGTCTGATGACGGCAATTTTCCAGAAACATAATAAAACACAGGAATAGAGTGGGTGGTCTCGTTTTTACGCTAAATTGAACTAAAAGGCTTTCAGAAGCAGACAGAGTCGGCGGATGCGGCCGACGCCGGACGTCCGGCTTTAGGAGCCTAAGGCTTTACATGTGCAGTTTTTCCCTCCCTCACTTTATTTATAGGACTCTTCAATATTACATGGACTGTAAACTATTATGGTGCAGTGAATTTTAACTAGAGTATATGTATTTGAAAAGAAAGAAACCAAATCCTCAGTTTATTTCCTATCTACAGTGACAGGTCTAACTAAAATGCAACACAAGAACCTTATAAGAATAATGAAAAAATATATATTTGTGTTACTGTAACAGGAAATGGGTACCTGACACAGCATGATGCTGCAGCATACACTACAGCGCTGATATTCTGTCAGATCCCTATCACGGATGGACGTCAGTGCTCTTCAGTATATGTAGTAATCGTATGGGAGCTTATGCTGTAGCTGATTGATAATATAATGATGACAATCGATTCAAAGGACAAACATAAACTTAATTGCAATGTATTTGTTATGATCTACTCATTATCGTTTATAACCAATCATAACTAATACGAGTATAGCAATGTTTTTGTAGCAAAAAATAAGAGAAATATTTTAACAAATAAAAGATTCAAATGGAAATGGATATTATGGAGTTCGCCTACGGCCTTAATATTAAAAGATCAATGAAATTGCTTCCATTTGAATATGTGGGTACATGTAGTATACATGTTAATTTTTTTGGGACATTTTTATCCATTGTAACTAATTAATAACATATTCTATTTTCTGTTCGATCTGGTGGTTAAGCGGTAGAGAATGTTGTACAGCCATGAAGTTTCAATAAATATAAAAAATACAATCTATTAAATATTAGCTTCGTTGTGAAAAAAAATATCTTGAGGGTTTCCTCAGTGACCGTAAAAAAAAACTGTGAAATTAATATCCACTATTCAGCATTGAGTCCGCATGCTAGTGGAACATATGGAACCTACAAAATTATTATGATATACGTTATACTAAAAGTACGTTCAGGATTGTTTGAAATTATACTCTTTATGTATAACGTGAATATTTTCAATTCCTTATTCTTCATCAAAATTAAGAAAAAAAAATTATTTCTTATTCAAGAATATGGTGGAGTTTTCATTTGATTTCCCAAAGGCAACGATCTGTAAGAGTTACAATTTCAGTAGCAAACTTTTCCATCAGGCGCCGTATTACTTCAGAAGTCGAACGATTAAAGAAGAAAAACTCCCAAGCCTCTACCCACAATATGGTAAGTTAAGTTCTTTTATAAAACTGGTTGCAATACTGTAATTGCAGTAGCACTTGTTTTAAGTTAGAAACAATTGTCTGTTGTTAAAATAAAACTCTTGTACAGACTACAAGGAATACAAGAGAAAAGTGTTTGAATTTTGAAAACCTTTATACATTTAGATACTTTGTACTTTGATGTTAATGGTTTCAATTTACTCTTTGGGATGTTTTTATCGGAAAAAGTATCAACTAACATAATTTATTTCATTTGGTGACGCATAATTCTTAGGAAAACTGTCAAAAATTTTAGCTAGAAGTGAACATTTTCGTATTATATTGTTACAAGTCACTTTCCAAATAAATTATATTTTAATTGGTAGCCGTGGTGATCGGCTAAAGAGGATGAAGACGAGACTGCTCAGTACACAGTGTGATCGTTTTAAAAATAAATAGAGTTAGGTATTGGAATCTCACCAGTGGCACATGTGTGCCTATTAACATAGATGTTATTGTTTATCGGGGACCTAAGGACCGACAAGAACTACTTTTAGCTTTATTTGACACTTTATTTGTCAATTAATCTTCGACTATAAACATTACAAACATATGCTACTGACCGTACCAAGGTTCAAAGGGGTTAATCAACTTTCAAACAACTCGTATGACGCAGACGGTTCATCGGAGGTAAATTAGTACCATTATGAAAATGTATGAAAGTACACCACTGTGTATCACACACATAATTGAGGGTTACACCAATAAAGTTCTAAAACGGAGGACCGTCCTAATGAGGTGTAGTTACATTAAAATGGCCGGCATATTAGAGAGTGAACTAATTTTGTTCTCAATTAATAATTTACTTGGAATAAAGGTTCGCGGCATCTGGTATTATAATTTCTTATTTTTATTTTAATAACATTTTTTTTCCTTATTTTAACTGTTATTGCACCTTCCACATCATCTCTATACATATTTACATACATACTTACAAACATACAAGTACAAGTACATACAAATCCTACATGCCGTCAAACAATCTTGACTTAATGATTAATGGCGAAGAAAAATAAAACTAAATACTATCAACTTAAAACTCTTTATTTGCAACCAGAAATATACATTTTGTACGGCAATAGTAACATTAACAGTTTTATGTTTATTTAAATAAAAAGAAAAATTAGTGCGACTTGCGCTGTTGCCGTTCCGGCACCGGTAGCCCCCGTTCACAATGAACTTTGTTACTATGACCTCAAATGTAGACGAAAAAATAAAAATATTAGGCACCTAAATTCCTTAATTAATGTCGTGCCCAAATTATTTTTCCCAAATAAACTAGCAAAAACATTGCGCAATTCGTAAAATTGCACTATATAATTGATCGTCTATGGCCTAGAGGACCGGACCTCTTACGTTATAATAGAAAAACATTTACCTACGTAAGCCTAACTAACATTGTTTTAAAATGTGTAAAATAGTCCGTCCCCTCCTCCGGCTAGCCACCTTGTGATTTTCTATCTATGTTTCAGCTATTCCAGTAGCATCGGGTGCTTTAGCTGAAATCCCCCCGAGCCACAGGATCCCTTACAAACAGAGAGGGTTGTAAACCATTTTATACTAGAAACGACGTCACATATATTTTTACACGAATAGGATTGGGGGCAAACAAATATATACTTAGTTTTATAGTTGTTTCCAATTTATAGTTTGGATTTTGAGGTTATTTTTATTTTTTGTTGCAATAAACCCAGTACTGTAGTCAATTTATGAAACTCAAAGAATAAGTAACACGAAGTAATAACTTCTTTTGTATGTTTTTTTAACCGCTAAATAATTTATAATATAGATTGATGAATAAACTCTTTGTGCATGTTCAAACAGACAATTTAAACAAATAACACTAAGAGTACAAGGGGTGGCCTTATCGCCAGAGCTATCTATCTCTTCCAGGTAACCTTTGGGTGGTAAGGATAAAACAGCAATCAATATCAAATAAAGGTAAATGGTGTAATTTTACTTAATGTAATTTAATTTTACTTAATTTTACTTAATCGAACATGACAGTGTTATAAAACGGCAAAATTAAAATAATAACCATAATTGTTAATTTTAAAAAAACGTCCTGTTTTAAATTTAGCTTATTTCTAAATCTATTTTGCTTTTATTTTGATTATTATATTATAATAAATATACAAAACCCTTTGAAACAAATATGTAATCTGTATAAATTCAGAACAAAGAGACACAAGAATAAAATGTATATATATTAATTATCATTTGTGTATTTTAAATGTTATCTACAACTCATCGATATTCTCGTATCGATGTCTACAAATATATGCTAACTTTTTGGATAATATAATATAATGGACCTCGGGAAGTGAAGTTGAGTTTTTGTTTCATTATTGTAAAAATTGAGTATTAGGCGTTTTGTAGCTTAATAGTGATTTTTTATTAAACTTCAAAGTGTTTTTCGTGCGTGGTGTTTGTGATAATCAAATAATTGTGTGGGACTACGTTTTTCATGTGTTTCCAATGAGTCCTCTTCTGTCCTCAGTAAAAAATCGCTTTAATGAGCGACCTTAGAATCATTACGGAGTCCAAGTCCCTTAAATTATATATCACCTTCTATTGTCTACGTAAATGTACTCACAAACAGTGACGACGCTCTCGTCGTGCCCAGGGACCGCATCTATTCTCACTTAATCCGAATACAATGCATGAAATACTCGCTTGATTTATCCGCTTTTGTTACCGAGTCGCATTTGTGCCAAGAGAAAATCAGCGGTAAAGAGTTACGGGGTGTGTAGTTTATTTTCGTAGCACTTTTTTTCTTCAAAATAGCTAAAAATGTTGCGCTAAAAAGTGGCAAAGACTTAATTTGTCTGGTTGTAACCACCCTGTTACTTACTCTCTTCAATTCACTGAAGAGCCATCCGCTTGCCTGCCATCGTTCTATAAAAAAGTACACGACTATACCAATATGAAAACCTATTTTCATCGTTGTTTCAATATTTTAATTTCATTTTAAAAGAAAAATCTTCGTAAATATAGTTACATTTTTTCTGTTCGCATGTAATAGTCACGTTTCTATGATTGAAACTAAAAAAGGGACATATAGAGAAAACATGTACCATCGTTATGCTAATATTTTAAATGCAAACAAGAGTCTCTGTTTGGAAGTCAAACAGTGGAGAATGTTTCGTCGAATTTAGAACAAACTTTGCTATTTTTTTTGTATTTATCTACGTTGTTTGAAGTGAAAGCGACATGTTTGCTTTATGGAGTGTGAACCTCGATATCAACGAAATTCTTAAAGAAGTGTAAGTATTAGAAATTACCTGAAAATGGGCTATGGAAAATTTATCACATTACAGCTATCTTGAAGAATATAATCTTATTTTAGCCTAGCAGAAGTACTTGGTCGTACCAACCTACTTTAGATAAAGCTTTTATAAGTAGAGGTTTTTAAAGTCTTGATTTCTGAAATACATGATACGTTCGAAGCCGAATAACGTTGAGTGCCTTTTTTAATAAAGGAGATTTAAGCTATCGTCACGCATCTGGAACCATGTGTGATATGATTAATGGTTTCTGAGGAACATCGATCTAAAAATATAATGTAGCGGGTGCAACCTAAGAGCAGATTATTCTTCTTCACAAAACACGGTGTATTTCGCTTATGTTTTATTTAATACTAGCAGTGCACGCGTCTTCGTATGCGTAGACGTATGACTTGTTTCTCTTGGGTAATTATAATTAATCTGGATAAAAAATACCCTAAATGTTAACACGGCACTTAAGTTATAACTATGCTAACTTTTATTAAAAGTCCAGTGATTTTTGCATGTTTTATATAGAAAAAGGCGCCAGTCCACCTGATGGTAAATGGATACTGTCGTTCATAGATTAGATGATGCGCTTTAGACAGACAGACAGATAGATAGACAGACTGTTATTATTTGATAACGGACACAGATAATTTAATTATTTGATGACAATTTATAACATTCAGTTAGTTGAAACCCTGTCTAATTTAGTATTATCATGCCATGGCATTCCAAAGCATGGAATGGCATAACATAGCGTGGCTTAACGAGGCATAGCGTGGCATACTGTGATACTCGTATACCGTGGCATACCGCAGCATACCAAAGCATGCCATGCTCTACCATGACTACACGTGTTACCCTATACTCAAGGTGAGAATGTCGTAACACATTCACTGATATTAAAATTCACGAATGTTTCGGGACTAAGTGGGAGTTGTTATAGCCTGTTCCCATCCTATCCGATTAATTGGAGAGTAAAATAAGGTATGAAAAATTGTTCAACCCTTTTACTCTATAGGTACTTCCCATCCCATCATATGACTTCAAATGGGGAATGAAATGTACTTTATAATCCTTTATAATCCCCTAATCCTTCTCAAAACCTTATTTTCAAATCCTAATTCCTAAATTTTCAAATATAGACAGCGAGCGCATCTACGATTATGTATACGTTAGTAATTTTTTGTTGATCTTGCCACATATTGTAAATGTTCATGGGCGGCAATATTCACTTAGCGCCTTGTGAGTGAACTATCAGTCATCTGCCACATTGTGCCTATAAATAAAAAATATTTACAGAAAATTTGTTAGAGATTTGCTTTCATGGTCGTCTTCGTGTGTGTTTCCTGTTCATCGTCGTCGCTATCGTGTTTGTGTGTGTCTTTGGACATACAACACAGACGATCCTTGTGAAGACTATTGAATACGGCGATGTTTATTATTTTTGTATTATTTGTTATGAATTCTTGTAATAATTCAAAACAAATAATACATAAATGTCCATTCATGGTTCTTTTGGTAAAATACACTACAATTTATAACAGAGATACCAATGAATCTAACAACAAACGTTTTGGCTCTCAACTAAGTTATAATGCGGCATCGAGGAAACACTCCAGATCTGAAGCCAATGCGCCAGTTTGTCGTCTAAGTAGTAAGACAATTTAAGACGTTTAGAGACATACCCGTTGAGTGGGCAAAGTGGGGAAACTTGCTTAGTGAGCAAGTGGTCGGATACTGCAAATGCACTTCTGGTTACATAGAGAATACGTATACTTAGAATGGGCATAATGCTAGTTTACTCCAGATTGTGCGTCCAAATTTAGTCTACAGTCACAATATTCAATTGTTGAGCCGCTATCCTTTATTCTTAATTTGGCAGTATTAAACAAACATCGACAACATAATATATAATTCAAAGATATCACGCCGCAGTCGTACGTATCGAAATAGACAGTGTTATAACACGGCAAAATTAAAATAATAACAGTAACTTAAAAATGATGATGGTTAACTTAAAAAAAACATCCTGTTTTAAATTTAGCTTATTTCTAAATCTATTTTGCTTTTATTTCGATTTTTATAATAAACTAGCGAGCCGCCCTCGCTTCGCTTCAGTTTATAAGTTTTATTTCAAAATGTCAAAATAAAATATAGCCTATATTAGAGACGGATAATGTAGCTTCCTATTTGTGAAAGACTTTTTGAAATCGGTTCAGTAGTTCCAGAGAATACCCCCAACATACCTACAAACACACAATTTAACCTCTTTATTATATTAGTATAGATTAACAAAACCCTTTGAAACAAATATTTACTCTGTATAAAATCAGAACAAAGTAACACAAGAATAAAATGCATTTGTGTATTTTAAATGTTATTTACAACTCATCGATATTCTTATATCGATGTCTACAAATATATAGGTGCATTGTTTAATCTACTTGCTTATTTAAATTACTTAATTTATTTAAATACGTAATTTATTTACTTAAATAATTAACTATTAAATAACAATTCAATATTAATTGATAATTAATATGATTTATTTTAGAAAATCAAGTACGCTCATTTTATAAAGGTCATCACCATAGCATATAATTATGTCATTCTCTTACTTATCTCTGTGTTTGTGTCCTATCTAGTTAGATACGAAATTGTATGTGTCGACAGTTACCCTAATGTTATTTTGATTGTGGTAGTAACGTTTTATCTTCCGGATACTTGAATGCATCGCTTTCATTGCGTTGTTGCGGTTGACAGTATAACTACCGTAGTATGTTTGTATTACTAACTTACGTAGTGCCTAATGGCAATGAAGACATGGATACATGTCAACAACAGTCGAAAATGACGAACTTTGTTACAGTCACAGGTGTTGTGTTTACCTTTCAATAACGCCTATAACGCTCCACTGCATAACATGAGCGTCCACTGTGGTTGAAAGAACAATGAATTTGTTAAATTGTATTATACTCTTCATTAGATAGGGTGGGATTTGATGGAAAATAAGCTCTGGCATATCTCATTCACTACCGAAACTTGTACGTGTATTGGGAGAGTAAGATAGCGATGGGAAAAGTAGCAGGTACAATTAAACGGTAGTCTTCTGTTCTGTGAGTGAGAGGTAACGTGGCAGCGTGCACATTACCTCCTTTTATTACTTTTAATTTTTTTATGTATCCAAGGCAACATAGTAATTTACCTAGACAATTAACAACTGCATGAAATGTAGTTGCATAAATTTGACTGTTAATTTTATTCTTGTTTGTTTATATTGTTTAATGTAATTTGTATTTTCATTAGTACTTTAATGTGATTATTATTGTCATTTTAAATAAACTGGATGGCAAAAATTCCGGGTCGCTAATAAATGGCGTGATAGTTTCTTAAATACACAAGACTAATTTGCGAAACTATAGTATATTGTAGATGACTGATTAATATATATAAAAAAAATGTGTAACACGTTCTGTACACTATATAACTTTAATTAAATACTAAAAAATAAGAAAATTTCGCTTCTAACTTATGACAACAAAAATACACTTCGCAGTAAATCTTAAAAAATAAAAGTTTTTTTGACAATTTAATATTTTGTATTTCCTCCACGAGCCCGTATCAATTCAATAAGACGATGTGGCATGCTGTAAACCAAATTTTTAATACGATTTTGGTCTATGTTTGCCCATTCTTCCACTAGCGCATTCTTTAACTCGTGTAAGGTAACGGGAGCAGGAGAGCGTTGTCTTACGCATCTCCCGAGCTCGTCCCATGCATGTTCTATGGGATTTAAGTCTGGGCTGCGAGCTGACCATGCGGGTAATACCGACGTCTTGAATATACATATTGACCAAATGAGCAGTATATGGTCGCGCATTATCGTGCATAAGAATGGAAATTGCACCCATATTCACTAAGAATGAACCAGCATGCTCATTTAAAATCTCTCCTACGTATCTGACAGCAGTCAGAGAACCGTTTTCTATGATCACTAACTCCGTGCAATCCTCTGAAGATATCCCAGCCTAAACCATTATTGATCCTCCACCGAATGGCACCTTTTCTTCAAAACACGCTTGATGATACCGTTCTCCTGGCCGTCTAAATACTCTTCGTCTCCCGTCGTGCGTAAATAAACAAAATCTGGACTCATCGGCAAACATAACCTTGGACCAATCGTCATCTGTCCATCGGATGTGTTCTCGAGCAAACCGTAACCTGGCAACTCGATGTTCTCTGAGCAGTTTGGGGCCGTTTGCTGGTCTATAAGGCTTTATATCAGCTTCACGAAGACGTCGCAGAATCGTATTAGAGCTCACATTGTTGTGGTGAATTTCTTGAAGACTGTTTCGGACCTGAACAACTTAACGATGTCGTGAGATGTCGATTTCTTAACATAGTGCTCACGATGAATCGGTCTTATCGTGTAGTTGTGCACCTTGGCCTGTCATTTCCTGGTCTCCTGATGTTCATGCCGGTCTCTTGAAATCGCTGGAGTACTCTTTGGACCGTTGATAAAGATACTCCTACTGTTTTAGCAGTGCTACGCTGACTTCTTCCTTCTTGTACCATGGTAATAATCCGTGTACATTCTTCAGGTGATAACGACATGATATTGCATTGAATACCCTGATCAATCCAAGGTACCATTTATAATGACAGCTCCGTTTGAAACAAAAGCAGAAAAAATATTCTTTTCCTAATTTTAAATTTTGAAATTTTTCAAAATGCAGAATATTTTTTTTAAATCTGTAACTTGTACAAATGAAATCTCTTTAGAGATTTAGAACAAGCATTAGTAACCTCCTTACTACATATTATTTATTCGAGCGATCTAGGTATATAATTTATGGAGATATCACGGTTTTTATTAGCGACCTGGAATTTTTGCGATCCAGTGTATATTCAATATGATTTTATGTAATTGTAATAATTTAATTTATTGTGCACTAAATAATAATGGCTACATTTTACTAACAAATCTACTACTAAACAATAATATGAATTATTTTTGACCGAAATAAATGGATTATTATTATTATAAATGAGCATAATTTTATAAACAATAAACTGCACAAATAAGTTTTATAAACTGCAGCTTATTTGGGTTTTTTATTTAGAAAACAAATTTAAATTAAATATAACTTAAATATAAGAAAATACAAAAAATACAATGTTGTTTCCATTCATTAATAGCCTACATAAAATTCACTTGAGTACGTATGCATAAAACTAAATAGGTTAATACATATAATATGTATATGACTGCATGATTTTGTTATCTTATGTCTATACCTACTGTCAATATACTAGATGACGAAGTAAGACCCATTAGAAACCAAAGCCACAATCGATTTTATTCTAAACATAGATTTACTGGAAGAACATTCTTTGTACTATCTTATTATGATTTAATTATTTTATTATTGTAAGGTAGAATATATTATATAATAATGCATACTTTAAATGATCTCGGGACGTTTGTTGAATGGAATGACATTCCATAGCAACTATATGTTGCACACAGAACAGTGATAGTCCACAGTATCACTGTTCCTTTCTCCAACAGTGTATCCTTTCTCGGCCCGCATTCACATTTACGACATTACGGACTTTTCTTAGTCGGACTATTGTTACCTCGACGCTAAAGAAAATAAGCGTTTGAAAATGCGGATGCTTGACAATCAAAAGCAAAACTGGAGCATGTGTATACACCAATATGCACTAGGCATGCGTGCTGGGTTATGGCGCGAAACCCCCTTTGTGACTAGTGAAAATCTTAACAAAGGTTAATATGGTCCATACTGACAATGCGGTCCCGTTATAATAAAGTCTAACAATGTCATAAATATTTACAAGTAGTCTATTTATCAAGTAAACAACTGAAAAGCTATTTATTGTGTAATTTTGTTTGGTGTACATTGCCTGTGACATTCACAGTTGACCGAATTTAGCTCTCGATAAATGCTAATAGTAGAATTAATAGCTAATGGGCATGTTATTTATTTCATGCCTCCGGTTCGTTTTTGTGTTGTCGAAAATTAAACCTTACATCGGGATCTAATTAATTAGTGAAAAACATTTACATACTAGTCGAATTTTTTATCGTGATTTTTATTTTTTTCTAAGAGATATATTAACTTATTAATCCTAAAACTGACTTTTAAATATGACAGTATGGCAATTTATATGGCAGTAGGTTTATGTCAGTATGGCAATTTATATGGCAGTACGTTTATATCAGTATGGCAATTTATATGGCAGTACGTTTATGTCAGTATGGCAATTTATATGGCAGTACGTTTATGTCAGTATGGCAATTTATATGGCAGTACGTTTATGTCAGTATGACAATTTATATGGCAGTACGTTTATATCAGTATGGCAACTTACCGTAATGGAGATATTTAACCTACATACAGTCCTCAATAATTGGATGCACTGACTCTACAGATAAATAAAAAAACAGATACAGCTTTCAAGCAAATTAGTTTGAATTCGTATTCACTAAAGATAGCGATATGCGAATCACCATGATTGGTCGATCCAAATGACAAAGAAATGACAAGAAACATTTTCATGTAATGAACCTTCATATGGATGAAATCAAATTTCTATTTATCTATCTATGGGGTAAAAGTAAACTTTTTAATTTATAAACAAGTGTGTTTCCGACTTAAGTTTTATTATAGCACGATTGTTTCAAGTCCCTCAGACTATTGAAGAAAGTTAGAACGTTATATAGCCGCATAATAAAGTCATATTATTATATAGCGGTATATAAATATGTGTGATCACCCTTACCTAATCGCTAACCTCACTGTTCGAATCCATCTTTACAATATCTATATGCGACATTACTGTGCAGCAAACCTAAACCAAGCCCTCCCACAAACACTGTTGTTGACATTGGACCTCAAACACCAGTGTTTGACCCAGAATATATTAATACCGGTACGTATTATAATAGGTACTCTGCGTATAGGACTGGTAACCAACGACGCGTTATAATGGAAATGATCATGTATTAGAAAACGGAGACTTTTACCAGTCTCAACCAAAAACATCGATTTGAGAATAAATACTAGATATGTTATACAAGCCCTGTAGGACAGGTATAGGGTTGCCAACCGTACTTTATTATAAAGTATTGTACGTTAACGGACTAACAAAAAGAAAACAAGATCTCTGTGCCTGTGACAGGCACGTTACAGTCTAATAGTGTTCTATGTTCAGTAGCTCTCGAATTCTTTCATTCATACATGTTTTGAAAATGAAACATTCTTATTACATAGTACATATTTCAAATTTGAATTTTTCAGTATATACTAACTACAGTATGGTGTATCTTGATGACACTCAAGTAATATGCAAAATAATTTGATAAGTTTTTCATAAAACAAAAAAAACATAGTTTAGTCTCTTTATTTATTTTGAATTTTCGAATATAATGTTACGAATGCATCATTAAAAATGTTACATTAATAACATGTATGTTTATTAGTATGTTACATTAGTAAGAAGAAATTACAAACAGGTGTTTTTCGTTGTATCTGACCACGTTAAGTCTCTCATAAAAGATTACCATAAAATGTACTACATTTCCAGCTTCATCCTATGTACGTACCTACGTATTTTAGTAGTGAGTGAGATATGCTAGAGCCCATTCCCACCCCATCCTCTGCTATTCCTTCCGACTTTCCTAACCCTTTCCCAAAGTCATTCCTACATCTCCAACAAGTAGGCAGCGCAATCGCGGGCGTGCCAACGATGTCATTTCGGACTGACAATTGGCATGTATCGCGGATGACCATGGGTGACGGTATCCACTTATCACATTGTTGAATGATAAGTATCCACTTATCACCAGGTGAATTGTACCATCTGCCGCCTTCTAGCCATAAAAAAACCTGCGCGTATATTTTCCGCTGTATCAAATTCGCTCGTCCTGCCTGCATATAATACTTACTATACATGGTGAGATTCTATAAAACGTTTAGTAATAATAAAAAGCCTTTTCCAGCGCTGTTTGTCGAGTGAGAGGGAACCGGGCGCAAGCCATTAGCAGATTAAAACAGTGACACACCTGTACGTGGTTCAACGGCAAGCCAGACGACTCATAATTTATGTACCTGCCTACTGCTGCAATGTGGAAAAATGCACTCTCTGCTGAGACCGACACACGTGTTGCAGGTTGTAAAATGTTTGTATAAATAGCATCTAAGTATATCAAGAAGAACAGTATTTGAACTTTAAGGTGGTATTTTTCTGTATATTTTCTTCATTATTTAACGATGTTTTTATTTTATGTTAATGTCCGGATGTTTAAAATTATAAACGATTGCATCTGTAAGTTCAGGAAAGAAATCTAGACGTAGATGGTATTACTACCATCTATGTTTTGCGTCATGCGCGTTTAGACAGACATACGGATAAGCAAACTGACATCTAAAATTCCAAAAAAAGTTTTGGCTCTTTATCACACGTACTTTACACAAAAATGACTTTTTTCAAACAATATTAAATGTACAATTTAATGCACTTTGTTATGATTTTATAATATGTATAGATAGTTACTCGTAACTATAGTTACAGACGCATTACATTTTAAACTCCCTCTTAACTAATCAAGTTACTTCAGGATAATTTAAGGAATCTCAACTTATTATCAACAGTAGGTATATCAAATGTAGCGTGCTGATTTGTTTACTTTTCTTTATAGAAAAAGGCGACAGACGAGCATACAGTCCACCTGATGGTAAGTGGATACTTTCGTCCATAGACATCCGCGATGTATGCCAACATAAGTCCAGAATGACAAACGTTGGTACGCCCCGGGATGCGCTGCCCACCTTTGCAGATTAAGGAATGGATTGGGGAAAAGGGTTGGAAAAATGGGAAGGGATAGGATGGGATGGGAATGGGCTCTAGCATATCTCACTACCGAAACACGTACGTACATTGGGGAAATACGATAAAGTATGAAATGCACTTCAAGGTAGTCTTCTGTGAGAGAGGGTTAACGTGGCCAGTCGAGTGCGTCCATCGACTGTGGGAATGCAGCGTGCACTCTCCCCCTACTAAATTTTAGTGCCAAGGTTTCGGCAAGCCTCATAATTAGATACGTCTTACCAAATTTCATGTTCTCAAGTAGTTGATGTATAAAGTCATAGGAACCCTCCAGTATCAAGAGTCAGTAAGATGTTTTGTCATAATATTGCATAGGTAAGGTGAGGTGTTCTCGTTTTACTCACATATAAATGACCCTATAAATATGGGTTTTATAACCGGAACACATTTAATATTCTCATAAAACTGACACCCGTAATAAAATCATGGCATCAAGGCGTGTAAAATTGAGTCTCCGCTTCTGTACGGAATATTTATAGATGTATTAATAATAAAACGGCCTCTAGAAACGATATGATAATTTATAACTTTGACATTTTTCAGAATAGGGTATCGGATTAGTTTCATATAAATATTTAAAATATAATTATAATAAATAACTGATATTATTAGAAATCAAAATATCTAGAAAATTACTCAGTTATACTGATTAAAAGTATTCTAAATATTAACCCGACACATAAGCTATACACATATTATTATGTTCAGTTTCGTTAAATTCCGTCCATTGCGTCATGTGCGCCATGCACCTCCAGACAGAGAAAAAATCAATAAAATATTGTACTATTCATAGTGTACAATGGAATTATTATTACTGTTTCAAAAATATTTAATTTATATTATATTTATATTTATTTATATTGTTAAGATTTTATTATAATTATTGAAAGTTAGCTAAGTATGATCGTGATCATATCCTGATCAAAAGCGACTTGTGTAAATTACAAAAAAATTAAACGGAAACCGATTCCACGAATTGCAGATATCCAACAATGCATTTAACATTCGTTTAATGGTTTCACCAATATTAAAGTGCAGTGAAACGTGAAAATTCGGGCGTTGTAGGCTTCCTCATATACTTGTAAATAAATGTGCGGGTTTAATCAGTATAATTACTTACCTACTATACCTTTATTACATTTTGAAATAACTATTTTTATCAATAATTAAACTTTTTCTCATATATATATATATATATATATATATATGTATATATATATGCCCAGATGTTTTGAATACTTGTAAAGAAACGCAATAAGTGTGAAAGGGATAGGATGATAGAGTGAGGGAGATATGAGGATATATGGCGAACGAGCAAGTTATTGCTCGTTCGCCTACACTACACACACACACAACAACACACAATAGGTAAACGTGTTAACGTTTATCTATTGTGTGTTGTGTAGTAATTAATTTGCATATTAAAAAAATAAAGAAAGTAAAATCTAGCTGTGGTTTTCGTCGCTGATGCGCGTTTTAAGTTGAATACCCCAAGCATATACTTGTTTAGTTATACAGAATAAATGTATATGTTACAAAAGTATTTAGAAATATGACAATAATTCTGAGCAATGTTGGAAAGGGGATTATGTTCAATGACATACATTGGGTCGGTGTCTCTTAAAGAATATTATACTCTTGTCTCTTAAATGTACAATAGAAATAATAAATACAATACGTGGGTGACACTGAAAGTTTTTGGAATCGCAAAAAATTATTTTAATCAGATACAAGGATGGAAGTCGTTTTATTGCTTTTCTAAGTATTCTCCGCGACAATCGATATACTGTTTCATGCATTGAAACCATTGTGTAAAGGATTCAGCCCACCCTTCTTTAGGTACCTTTTCAACAGCTGTTTGGGAGGCCGTTACTGCCTCTTCTGCATTCAAAAAACGTATTCCTCTGAGTTTATCCTTAATTTTAGGGAATAAATAAAAATCACAGGACGCAAGGTCGGGACTGTATGGCGGATGACCCATTAACTCTACATTTATAGTACTCAAAAATTGCTTCCTTTGTCTGGAGTAGTGAGCTGGGGCATTGTCGTGATCGAGGATCATTCTACTTCGTGAGCGTCCCTCTTTGATTTTTTCCGAAACAGAAGGCAAGCAGCTGTTTACATACCAGGACTGGTATGTGTTCGTGTTCATAGCAGTTAGTGTTCTTTTATTTTCTACAGTTATAGCAGCATCTGCCAAAGAAGGAGGCAATCATCTTCTTTTCAGCACTCCGTGTCCTTTCTTCACTCTCGAAAGGAAAGACCCACTACGCAGGTTGCCTCTTAGTTTCAGGCTCATTGCAGTACATCCAGTTTACATCATTTGTTACCATATTAAATTGACAATTTTCGAATTTTCGAAGCATTTGAAGACACAATTCCATGCGCCACCGTCGCATGTTTTAAGATTCGCTCAAATTGTAAGAAATCCATCTAGCACAAAGCTTCCTTACCTGTAGGTAAAATAATTTGAGCTAGACTCATACCAATATCTAATTATGCTCTTATCTGCTGATATTTTCCTCCGTCACCGCCTTCACAGTCCTTCTCTAACATCGTGTCTGAGGTGAGTACGACCTCGTATAATTTCACTAAACAAGTAATAAACAGTGACTGGATGGCCCCATTCATCATTCCTCACTAAATGATAACTTAAGTCATAAAAAACATTTAACGAAAATGTACTTTTGTACCACTTAATTAACTACTTTATGTACGCACTACTTAATTTACAAATTGCCGCCAAAAATAAAAAAAAAACAAATGACGGCTTTGTAAATTTTAATGGTGTTTGACAAGCATAGAATTCCATTTTCAAAATTCGATTTATTTATTTTTCTATCGTATTGTACAGTAGCCAGTTCTAAGAACTTTTAGTTTGACTTATCGTATAGTATATCACCATATCATAATATTTTTATTTCATATATATGTCGACGCAAAACAGTCAACATCTTTTATTTTAGATTTTAAGTTTGATTACATAGTCTATTTAAGAATGATAATTAATTTTAACCTATTTTATTACCAATGAAATAGGTAAGCTTCATTTTTTAACCTAAATCAAATAATTTTTAAAATGAGTTTGTTAACATTTGTATTTACTTCCTTAGAAGTTACGAACATTCAAAAAGTTAACTTTAAATTAATAAGTTTAGCTCAAAATTAATTATAAATCAAATCTTTAATTTGCAAAACACATTCACAATTTAATCATTAATAATTCTTTAGATTGATTTTTAATAGTTGCTTTTTGAATGTTCGTTGGAGATTGTTTTGAACGATGAGTGATTAAAACCACGCGTGATTTTATGAAATTATTTGCGTTTATAAGTGTTTAAATAATGTTTTAAAATTATTTCACGAATAACTATAACGAAATATTCGTATTAAAACCATTGTTTAAAAATGATTGTAAAGAAGCAACATGGTGGGAGGCCACCATGTTGTTGGCTCACTTTTCACGTGGCAGCTGCTGAGAACGGTAGTTTGGTGAGTGCTTTTTGAAATATTGCTATCTAAATTATTTTTACTTTTGTATAGAAAATAAGGGTAGACTTAAGATCTTAGTTGAATCTATAAGTTAAGAAAAGTATTGATTATAAAACGATTGTAACAACGAGTTATTTCAAGTGTATAGTTGTTTTATTTCGTCATCTGTTGAATATGAGGGACGCGAATAATGGTGACGTCAGCAATGCTGACGTCACGCTTTCTAAAAACATGCACGATAACAATTCTCCGTTATCAGAAGTGGGATTGGAACGCACGACATGAAGAAGCTAGGAATCATATTGTTCAATATTTGTCTACTGCGCCTACTCTTGCACTTTTCCAGGAAGAAGCACCCATAGAGCCCTACACTGACGCAAGTAGTCTTGGCTACGGAGCTGTATTGGTTCAAATAATAGATGGGCGGTGTCATTCTATTGCCTATATGAGCTTACGTACTACAGAGGTCGAGAGTCGTTACCACTCCTACGAGCTCGAAACCCTAGCGGTAGTGAGGGCTATAAAACACTTCCGACAGTACTTATACGGGCGAAAATTTGTGGTTATCACTGACTGTAATGCTCTCAAGGCATCTAAGCATAAGAAGGATCTTCTCCCTCGAATCCACCGCTGGTGGGCATTTTTGCAGAATTACGATTTCGAGGTTAACGTCTCCAACACGCCGATTTCTTCAGTAGAAATCCTATAACCAACGTCAACCTAATGACCAGGGACACTGAATGGATACAAATAGAGCAGCGACGAGACGAAAACCTACGTTCATTGATTAACAATATGGCAAATGGCAATCCCGTAGATAATTATGTCTTGGATGAAGGCGTACTTAAGCGGCGGCTGACAGACCCTGTACTGGGAACACGTAAGGCAATTGTTGTACCAAAGTCATACCAATGGACTCTCATCAACTCTTATCACACAGCGCTACACCACCCAGGATGGGAGAAAACTTTACAGAAATTAAGAGAATCATACTGGTTTGATAAAATGAACACAATTGTCAGGAAATTCGTGGACAATTGCATCGTGTGCAAGACATCAAAGGGGCCATTGGGAGCCACACAAGTTCAACTCCATCCCATTCAAAAACCTACCGCCGCATTCCAAGTAATTCATATGGATATAACGGGAAAACTCGGTACAAGAAACCAAGAAAGTCTTGATGAATATGTAATTGTTACCATAGACTCTTTCACAAAGTATCTGCTACTGAGCTATTCAAATGATAAGAGTCAAAGCAGCAGCCTAGCAGCACTAAAACTTACTGTACACTTGTTTGGTACGCCTATTCAAGTTGTCGTCGATGGTGGCAGAGAGTTCCTGGGAGAATTTAAAAACTACTGTGACAGCTTCAACATCAATATACATGCAATATCGCCAGGAGTCAGCCGAGCTAATGGCCAAGTAGAGCGTGTTATGGCTACGTTAAAGAATGCGCTAACTATGATCAAAAACTATAACACCGAAAATTGGCAAACTGCATTAGAGGCACTACAACTGGCATTCAACTGTACTCCGCACCGTGTGACTGGAGTAGCACCCCTTACACTCCTTACACGTCGTCAACACTGTGTTCCGCCGGAACTCCTGAAATTAGTGAATATTGATGAAGAGACTGTCGACTTTGATCTACTAGAACAACAAGTACATCAAAAAATGGCGGCTGCGGCCGAATACGAGAAACAACGTTTTGACAAAAACAAAGCCAAGATTCAGTCATTCCAAAGAGGTGATTACGTTCTGATTAAGAATAATCCTCGAAATCAGACGTGCCTTGATCTTAAATATAGCGAGCCATACGAAATTCAACGAGTCGTCGATAATGACCGGTACATCGTGAAGCGAGTTACTGGCAGGGGAAGACCGCGCAAGGTAGCTCATGACCAGCTGCGCCGAGCACCGCAACCAGGCGAACAGATGACCGTGTCGACGGACGACACCGACGAGCCACAGCCATCCATGTCTCATGCTGCAATGCCATCACAATCTGGAACAAACGGTGAGTTCCTTCCATATTAAACTAATGTTTTATTTTGGCAGTAGGATTTCTCTTACTGCTTTGATGCAGATAATAACTAAGCTTCAATCAAAGCAAACCATTCTAGGTGACCTTTGCCACTGAATCCAATAATGAAATATCTGCGCTGTAATATTGAATCGATATAAATTAAAAATAATGTTTAGAATCCTTTCCCCATCCTATCATTTTCAGAGCCTCTGTGGACCACGGTCTAAAAGGCCTAGGCCACAGCATCGTCCTTCCCATATCCTTTAGAGCCCCTGTGGACCACGGCGTACGAGACCGCCCAGCACCACAGCAACATTCACTTGAGCTTATACAAAATTTAATAATAATTATAACAATGATCATAAATTGTGGACCACGGCGTTCAAGACCGCTCAGAACCACAATAATAAAAACCTTCCTTTTAGTGCCTCTGTGGACCACGGCGTTCATGACCGCCTAGCACCACAGCGTCGACCTAGTTCCCATGTCCTTTAGAGCCCCTGTGGACCACGGCGTACGAGACCGCCCAGCACCACAGCAACATTCCTGTCTACGAGTACATAAATAAAATGCAAGGATGCGTGGAGCATTTGCATTCCATAATAAAAGTTCAATATGTGTGAAGTGCGTGGAGCATAAGCACGAATAACAAACGAACGCTCAATTTCCTTTATTCACTTATTTTACAACAAGCTTATGATATTCATTATTCATTTGACGAAACAAACAAAATTAAATTAATGTGCGAGTGCGTGGAGCATAAGCACAAATAACAGACAAACAATTGCCTTCTACAAATAAGCCTACAATATTTCTTACGTTAAGAGATAGTCTCCTAAATAAGTAAAACCGTATATGGTCGACTGGAGTATCTATGTACACAGATACCTAGTCAAAAATGTTTTCTTATTTCCAGAAATTGAAACATAATAATAAAGGAAACCGAGGCTGGTGCAGAGCGCGCACCGCCCCGCAGAATGGCCGTGTCGACGCAAAACAGTCAACATCTTTTATTTTAGATTTTAAGTTTGATTACATAGTCTATTTAAGAATGATAATTAATTTTAACCTATTTTATTACCAATGAAATAGGTAAGCTTCATTTTTTAACCTAAATCAAATAATTTTTAAAATGAGTTTGTTAACATTTGTATTTACTTCCTTAGAAGTTACGAACATTCAAAAAGTTAACTTTAAATTAATAAGTTTAGCTCAAAATTAATTATAAATCAAATCTTTAATTTGCAAAACACATTCACAATTTAATCATTAATAATTCTTTAGATTGATTTTTAATAGTTGCTTTTTGAATGTTCGTTGGAGATTGTTTTGAACGATGAGTGATTAAAACCACGCGTGATTTTATGAAATTATTTGCGTTTATAAGTGTTTAAATAATGTTTTAAAATTATTTCACGAATAACTATAACGAAATATTCGTATTAAAACCATTGTTTAAAAATGATTGTAAAGAAGCAACATGGTGGGAGGCCACCATGTTGTTGGCTCACTTTTCACGTGGCAGCTGCTGAGAACGGTAGTTTGGTGAGTGCTTTTTGAAATATTGCTATCTAAATTATTTTTACTTTTGTATAGAAAATAAGGGTAGACTTAAGATCTTAGTTGAATCTATAAGTTAAGAAAAGTATTGATTATAAAACGATTGTAACAACGAGTTTATTTCAAGTGTATAGTTGTTTTATTTCGTCATCTGTTGAATATGAGGGACGCGAATAATGGTGACGTCAGCAATGCTGACGTCACGCTTTCTAAAAACATGCACGATAACAATTCTCCGTTATATATTATTTAAGTATTACTTGAGTAGCCTTTACAGTGCTACTCACCAATTCGCGCATTCAGGACCTCCATATCATGTACTTATCATGATGTATGCAAGTACATTGTTAATTCCGTTGATAGCGTTACTGAATCGATGTATTGAAAAAAGACTACATGAAACATGTGTTTATATTTGTAAATCAAAACGTCCTTGATTCCATATTTACTTGCACAAAAACACCGTAAAACATTTACGAGTAATATTAAAAATGTTGGCAACTACGAAATCCAGCGCGATGTAAATTTTAATTGAATATTTTTTAGATTTACTTACGCTTAACCTCATTTTTTTTTTTAATAAAACGGAAGTGGATGAATCCACTAGCAGCCTTTCATATAAAATCAATCTAAAAACATTTTGCTGTACTCTGACCGCTTTGGTATCGCGAAAATGTATTCATCCGCGCAACTCGCACCGTCATTGCAGATGATATATACGCACTATCCCGGCGTCATAGGAGAGACATGAGCAGTATACTAACGTAAGAGCTACAATTAATTAATTGTGATTTTATCTGAGCAAATTAACTTTATTGTTTTCCAATCATATCTTCCATCTAATTTATGTAGATGGTTAGTATAAATCAGTTAGTACTAATAACTATCACATCACAAAATAACTTAAAACTGACTTAAAATAAATATTAAAATTTGTAATTTATTGTACAAAATGCTTAATTTATTTTATTTATTTGTGGTAAGAAGGCGGCAGAGGAGCTGACAGTCCACCTGATGGTAAATGGATACTGTCGCCCATGAACATTCACGACACATGCCAACATCAGTCTAGATTGACAAACGTTGGCATGCCCCCGGATGCATTGCCTACCTTTGAGATTTATAGAAATAGATTTTTAGGAAGAGTCGGAAAATGGGGTGGGATAGGATAAGATGGAATAGGAATGGGCTCTGGCATGTCTCACTCACTACCGTAACACGTACCTACTTACATTGGGAAGTTGAATAAAGTGGGAAATGTAGTACGTTTCAGTCTTCTATGAGAGAGAGAGGTAACGTGGCCAGTCGAGTGCGTCCAACGGATGTTCCGCATGCACCCTCCACCTTCAAGTTTAATCAGGAACATGTTCTAATATTCGATTTTTAATATAAATCAATAAAAGAAATAATACGTATTCTTTTAAAATTTCACTAAAGTATCAGAAACTAGAACCGTCAGAAAGGGTCGTCACGATTATCACTTGAGTTGTGGTGTTAAAAACATTTATTACTATTATATTATCACAAAGAAATGATTGTTACAAATGTTGTGAGAAAACCTATCCCATATATTCGTACCTATAATGATTTTTGAAATTTCATCAATATGTATTTACATTTGTCCTAAACAAATCATAAATATTTTAACAAATTCTATTCAAATTCGTTACTGCGCAAATAAAACCATATTTTATTCTGGTACATTCGGCAAATAAAACATTCGGAGCGGTCTCAACTCCAAGCGCTGTTTTATCGTTGTAGTGTGAATGGATGTGTAGGTAAGTAATAAGTTCTCCCGAAAATTAATTCACGTCCACTTCTTTTATGTTATGTATGTGTGAGGCGAATGTTTTGGCCTTTTATAGAATTACCTTACCGTGCTATTACTACCATACTATTACTGTTACTCTGCTAAGGCATGTCCTATGCGAAGGGCGCACAGTGGATGTCGGGCCATTTATCTCGATCGCTCTCTCGTTTGCGGATTGATGGACAATTTGTCATTCCAATTTTTACTCGAAGTGCCAGATATAAATTGTGAGCGCCTGCCTACCGGATACCTAACAAAGATATGTTTGGATTTCTATCGCTGAGTATCTCGTACCACTCATTTTCCCCTTAATGAATATTTATTTCTGTATTCGCCAATGCAGAATACCAATCGAGTATAATCAACATTTTGATGTACAGTGGATTCAGGTAACAGGCAATTTTATTTGTAAATTGATATTTTAATCACATAGTCAGTTCGTATCGAATTCATATTTTAATAATACTGCAGCATCGGATTGTAGGATTTTATTACGAAAATATAATAGTTTATTTATTTGCATTACCCTACGTCATCACAAGGTTAGTGGTTCTGTTTATTGATTATATAAATATATGTGTACACGTAGATTAATATATTAAAATTATATTTATGTTATATATTAATTAGGTACATTTAAGTAAATTATGTATAGAGCTGTTGTCTTTTAAGTTATATATTATATTTATTTACTTCTCGTATCTCTATATCTATATCACTCTGTTTAACCCAGAGATTAAATAGCTTATAGAGAATGCTTTAAAGTATTAAACTCTCCTAGTGTACGATAATGTGCAATAAAGTTTGTTCAAATTAAATTTAATATAAGATTAACTTATTAACTAATCGTTCAAAGCACCTGGGTTTTTATGTTGCTACTTATAGTTCGTTCAGAAATTAAATTGATTAGATTGAATATTTTTATACGAGATAAACAGAAAATTAAAACGAATTATAGAAAACATAATATTCTAAAGGCAACTATAAAGAAGACATACGTTACGTGCGCTGTAGACTAAGCAGTATGATACTCTTCAAGCATAAATAAAGCGTTATACGCTAAGGAGGTAGTTTAAAAGCATCTACTCCAGGTAAATAAAACAGATTACTACTATAGATATAATGTTAATGAGTTTTTAATGAGAAAATATTTTAAAACAGATATTTTAACGATATTTTTAATCAAGTGTGGCAAACATTTGTATTCAAACGTTTGGACTTGTCATTAACTCATCAAAGAATATGAGCTTTGTCCTTTATTTTTTTGTCAATGGTCATCAGTTACTCGAATAGACGAATGTTTGTTCAAGGCATTAATTCCGTTACCGAGTTACCATGCGAACAGCAAGGAATGGTACAACCAACTACACTAATCATTCATCGGGACAAATGACATGTCCATTAGGGCTTTGCACCAGGGGCAATTTTGTGAACCCGTTGTTTTCAACTTGGTGTCTTCACATAAGGCGTATTTTATAGCAAAAAGTGGCGTCAAATGGTGAATTAGTGGTGATATCGATGTATCAAAATAACAGTCACAATGTTAAATAATACGGCGTTTCTCATACTAAAAAATAATTCTCATTTTTTTTATAATACTGATCCCTAGTTTACTTTATTTCATTTTGTTCTGAGATTCCGAAGAACAATCGGTATCATTCAGTTTTTATGTTTACCAGAACCGGTAATCCCTATAACAAGACAGAATATTAAAACTCGTATTCTGTAACGATGGACGATAGGCTAATGCCTTCAAAATTAGGCGGTAGACTGAGCGTCAATTTGCTCTTCATTAAAACACACATACGACGCGGAGGCAGTACGTCAAACACCTCGATAAGCCCAGTGTCAATCGGCGGCTTAACTAATCCTGTCCTACCACTGTGACGTGGAATAGGGCAGTGTACTTCAATTCGGTATTGGCGGTACGTACGTTATCGGCATACCTGTAGACGAGCAAACAATAGACGAATAATACAAGGTCAAAGGTCACTCGCTTGATTGGTATAGAAACATGTTCAAACAGAAACTAGAAACATGTTCAAACTAGAAACATCAGATTTTTTAGATTAAAAACATTAGCAGCATACCTCTCACATGCCCTAATGACCTTTCAAGAGTCATCGGACATGTATAGTTTAGGGCGAGCGCAGAAGGCGCTCAGCTAGGAGCAAAAAATGTGTGCAACAACGAGCCTAAGGTCTCCCCCGCCGGTAGACCGGCGGAAGCAACGGACCTCGGCTTAGGGCGTTGCTTTGGGAGGGTACCGCGGGATCGCGAATCGGTGAGAGCGTCTCAGATGTGAATGAGGTCTTAACTGTTCGTAATAAACCATAACCCTTTCTTTTTTTCGGAAGGACTAAATTCTTGTGGCCCTATTGGCCTTTCAAGAGTCACCGGACGTGAATAACCCTTTCTGCACTCGCTGACAGCACAAATGAACACGCACATTTACATGCATACACACATGTATACAAACCCTCTTATACACACACAAAACACAAACACACACACATATACATAAGAAGGTCTGCAAACAAGCGCTTGCACTTGCGGCTAGCATCAGGCGGAACCCTTCGTATTACCACTAATTATACTGGTCTACAAATTTTGACTTTAAAAAAGTATTCTTCATGTAAAGTAGCTTTTTTTATTTATTTTCATGTACTGAATACAAAAATAATTAGTTTTCCTTTTTTAGAAAAAAAAATTAAAGGATTTTTGCAAAAATTTACAGAAATTATAGTTTTTTTAATCATTAGTAGAATTTCGACGTGTTTTTTTCGCTGACCTCTTGTATTTTGCTTCTGTAACATCTCGACAAACAGTCCAGCAATAATCCGCCAATGAGTTGTCAGGCAGAAATAAGAATCAGTTGTACGATTTGTCGATTCTCGTCACTGCATTGGCACTGCAAAACGAAATGATGTTTTTTTGCCACTCAGCCAATTTCTCAAACCTGTAGCACACGGATTGCAGCAGAAATGTGGAACCCAGCTTTTATCCTGGTGTTTTATGTTTTCGTTAAAATAGTAAGAATAGGCTTTTTTTATTGTAGGCGATATAGAACACCTTTGCTTACTAAATATCACTTCACCACAAATGTAACAAAAATTGTCGGGATTATTCACACATTTTCGAGACATAAAATATAATTATTTTTTTCACTTTTAACACTTTTATCACTTAGTATTATAATACAGAACAGAGCACTAAAACACAATATTTTTAACATTCGATGCCAACTAAGTAAATATATATCAACATTATCAAGTTCAATGATGGTAGAATCATTAAATTCGGAACTTTTACTTGTCAACTTGTATTCAGCATGGGTAGATAAGTAGAAATTAGTTAAAATTATTTCGAATACTTTTCCATTGTGAACCAGTGAGATAATTAATTATTTAAGTTTTTTTACTAAGTGAACTAGGTATTTAAGTTGTATTGTACTCGTTTATTTTTTGTAACTATAGAGTGGCAATAAGTATTTATTCTTTCTTTCCCTTTTTTAAAATCTATTTTTGTTATATTTTTAAAATATTTATAAGGTTTTTTTTATCTGGAAAAGAATCATTGAGTTGTACAAATAACGCAACTAAAAATATTTCCCTATTACGAAGACACTACTTGAACACATCTCATTGCTGATAACTGAATTGAATATGTTACTGGTTTTAGTTAAATTTGTACTTTAGTTACTTAAGATGATACTCAAAATCGATCCCTAAAATTTAATTCAAAAGAACTTAAAAAATTATCACAACATAAAAAATACTCGTATAAACCGAAATACAAAAATGTTTATGAGTTAATTGGTAACATAAACCTGACGGTGTAGAAACAATAAACATTTTATGGGATTATCGTGAACCGCTGACTAAGACCGGTGTCGCGGACCGCACCTCATCAATAATTTGCTACGGACATGATCCTAATTTTATCATTTGATTACGATGGTTATATACTTCTGTGACAAATAATTTTGTGTGATATGATTGATCATATTAATACGACCATGAACAAACATTGAAACCAATCACACGCAGAATAATAATACATTCTGATTGTATGTATAGTGGGCCCAAGAATATTTTGAGTAGTTTCACGTTTGATTCGTTTGAAGAACAGAGAGCAACTATAACCAGTTCATTAAGCACCCACTGTTGAACATAAGGTCTCATACACATTGTCTTGTGCATGGGGTATGTATGGCCTTAAAACGAGACGGTGGCCAAGTCGGTCGGCGTGTCCTCTATTTTAGAGGATGTGTAGTTCCTCGAACTTTGTTATCCTTGTGGTAGCAACTTTGATATCCTTTAGATGCCTTTTACGACAACCACGGAAAGAGATGGGATGGTACCATTCTAAATTTCTCTCTGTTCGGCTGACAGTACACGGCCCGAAAAAATCTAATTTTTTAAATTGACAAACTAGATTTGCAAGAGAAAATCGCCCTCATATTTTAGTGTCAAATTTAAACTCAACTTTGAAGTGTCCTCTCGTTCTTTGGTAAAATAATCTCTTTATTTTGAATTGCAATCCGCCAAGAAACTTCGATTATAGCGCTCCCCATAGCTGCCTGTGCGCATGGTGTATATATAATATCTATTAATTAACTTCTATGTATTCTAGAGCATACACAAAGGTAAAAGGTGATATAACATGAAAATGAAAGGGGTTCAAACACAAATAGTAGTGCAACTCGACATGATTATAAACAACCGAATATAATCCTAAAATTCATCACGATATAGTCCTATATAATTAACACTCCGCTATATCAAACGCTTTAATTAGTGCAGTCTCAGTGTTTAGAGATACATTCGCTTAATGCCGTTCAAAGGATGTGGAACAATCTGATATGTAATCCCTTGCCAATTAGTGGTAATCTATTTGATGTTGGTTACAATGACAACCGTAAGTATGTGGTAACGAGAAAATCGTTACGTTCATTAAAGTATAATTTAATATCAATTTAATATTTTTAAGCATAATTGTGTGGTTTTCTGTCAGTGGTCAATAGTAGTTTCTGAACAATTTACTTTTTGAAATTACAATTTAATTTGTGATTTGATGTCCATGTCTATGTGATTTGATGTCCATGGAACAACACTTCCCAAACATTCCTACTTTATCGTATTTCCCCAATGTACGTACGTGTTTCCTATCCTTCCCCATTTTTGCAAGCCTTTCTCCCAATCTATTCTTTAATCTGCAAAGGTGAGCAGCGCATCCTGGGGCGTGCCAACGATTCTCATTCTAGACTGATGTTGGCATGTATCGTGGGTGTCTATGGACAACAGTATCTACTTACCATCAGGTGGACTGTATGCTCGTCTGCCATCTTTTTCTATATAATAAAAATATATTCAGAACTGACCATGAGCAGAATTAGAAAGCTTATATGGACTTTCAAAATGTTAAGACATCAATATGTCTTAAGCTTCACGTATCTCGTCATCACGTAGCTTTCAAATTCTGCTTCACTTTGTAGCAATGCTACAAAGTGTCTTCTAAGGCAGATATATGTCTCACTAGATCAATCTATTCCGGTGTATTGTATACCAATGCTGTACTATATACCAGTATAGCGTGGGGCTACAAAAATTAAATTCAAAAAATTGGAGAGAGCGCAGAGATCCCTGTTAAAAATAATGTATTTTTAACCGTATAGCTTCCCATCCGAAAGCCTATATTCGTTATGTGACCTTCTTACAATTAGATATTATATATTTTACATGCTATTTTAAAATTACACAAGTCACTAACATATAACCCTAATATCCTTAGTAAAAGAATAAATGATATTGTAGCTCCGTTAATTTCTGTTAATACAATTAATATGATTTTTGATATTTATTATTATTATATTTATATGCGGCACTTATGGTTATGCACTTACACATCCATACACACTTTCACACACACACGCACGCACATGCACACACAAATCACACATCACACATCACCATCTTATACTTAAATTTTGTATTTTTATCTTTATGGTCATGTAATAATAATCATATATAATGATGTAACTTGTTACGGAAGAGACAGATGTGTTTTTATACTTTAAAGGAGACCCCCCCCCCCCCCCACTTGTATAAAACTGTATGATTATGTTAACGAAATAAAAAACATTATTATTATTATTATATAGATGTTGTTTTAATTGATGACAAAATAAAAATACAAAAGTAGTCCTATACTATGTACCTAATAGAATGTATGTGTTTCATCTAAAACGATTTTGCTGTCTTACTATGCCTTCCCTTTTTCCAAACTTTTCTTCCTTAATCTTCTAAATAGTAAATTCATTTCTAAATTCCCAAGGTGGGCAGCGCAACCGGGGGCGTGCCAAAGTTTGTCATTCTGGACTGACGTTGGCATGTATCGCGGATGTCCATGGACGACAGTATTCACTTACCGCAAGGTAGCCTGTCGGCTCTTCTGTAACCTACTTTCTGTAAAAAAGTCCTGTCTACATAATAAATATTGCATTTGCTCGTACCTAACATTCATACTTTTCCCCCTATTAAAGCTTTTTGTATAGAAAAGCAACTCTTCCATTAAACCTAGCGAAAAGGCTTATTCTTCAAGCTTATCCATTAAACATAATCGCCTTTTACAAAAACAAACAATACAAAGTGCTCACATGATTGATGTTCCCAAAGGAATTTGTTAAAATGAAAAGATGAGAATAAACAAGACACAGTGGAGTTGAGTGCAGGCGGAAATTAAAGGGACCAAGACCCTTCCGCCCTCCATTTAGTCATAGTACACAGATAGAACAGTAAGTTAACTTCATATAACGGCTATTATAAATACACTTTTCGCGCATAGACTCACCTTATCTTTGCTCCTCTCTTTGGTCTGTTTCTGTAACATGACAGTTATTTACCCATTTAATTTGTATGTATATTGTATTTACGTATTTTTTTTGTACAGCTCTTCCGTTTTATCTTTTTAAAGTAAGAAATCGGCCGACGAGCAGACGGTGACTGGATACTGTCGCCTAAGAACATTCCCAATATATGTCAACGTGAATCAATAATTACAAGCGATTCACCGTCTCTGGATCGCCGCTTACCTTTGGAGAAATAGGAATTGATGTGATAAAGAATTAGACAGAGCGTGCACCTAAAGTTCACTGTATCAATTACGTCATCGGTTTCCGCATATACATCAGACTATATATTATATACCTTATAATTATCTATTTCCCAGATTTTGGATACAAAAATATAAACACTAAAAATGCGAGACTTTCCGTGGTCATGTACGACAATCGTCACAGGTAGTACAGTAAACTCTTTCTAAAATTCATTATTTCTAAAAGTTTCGTAGCTTTTGTTTAAGTTTCTATCGTTTCTCTACTATCATTTTACTGCTTTTTACGAATGAAGATTTTAATATTCTCAGTATGCAAGAGCACTAGAGGCACTGTTTAATTCTGTATACAAAAAAATATACTTAATGCGAACGAGATACAGAACCCAAATCAACCTTAAAAAAAATGTTGTCTGTCTGTCTCAATGCGCATCACGCAAAAGCCACTCAACAGAATTTAATAAAACTTGGCGTAATTATAGCTTATCCTTAGTTAGCATTTAGGGTAGGTACATTTTATCCTAATCCTAATCCGTTATAAAGTTCCTGAGTACGCAGATCGTAATTATCATTAAGTACACGTACAATATCATCCGTTACAAAAATCACAGAATAGCTTATGTCCTGATTGAACTCATAGCATAGTTTTTAACCCGAACTATTTTATAAGTTCTCTCGGAAATCGAATAGAATCGAATAGCATTATGTTGATCCAAGAGTAAATTATAATTATAACAAGTGTCATTGCGGTTTAAATTTTGGATCATTACAATTCAAATACAATGGCGGGAGGGCCCGATGAATTAAGCTACTGGATAGCTACGACCCTATACAGCAGAAAATAAAAATGAAATATAATAATACACTGTAGTAACAACAAAACAATACAACTACGAGGGTAGTGCCCTTTTCAATTTTATAACATAAGTAACATTTCTACCCTATCAATATTAATATTAGGTACTTGTCGATCATCGCTGTCACTGTCCTGTCAGTGTGGTACAAATCGTATTACACCTACATGCCAAATTGTGGCTACCGGCTAATAGCCGTACTTTACGTTTTCCTGTGTTTTAGAAAATTGTTATAACATCTGTGTTTGCTTAAGAAGCCATAGACTTTGGACAGCCATCTATGAGATGTGAGTACCGTGTTTCCTACCATCACCAGATCTTCCCTCTTTTTAAGAGTTGGCCAACTCGGCCAATCAGATGTGATCAGGCCGACTAGCCTATACAGGTTTATTGATCTTATTAATAAACTAATCACACATTAAAGGCCAAGAGTCCACGCGCGCAAAGTCACGGAAACAGCTGGTTATACTAATACCTACAGTAATATACTAATAATTATACTAATGGTTGGTATTGGCACGCACCTCGATGCATAATTCCCAACTAATGATAATCAACTTACGATTACAATCTAGTGCATAAAAATATACTGCACTATAATAATATAGGTACACTATAATGCAGTATATTTTCTGTTGCAACTTGATGCAATTCGTTGAGTTTGTTTACTGTTACTTTCATGTACTGTGATTTTGTCGTTACAACGGCTTCCATGAGTAACAACAATATCCGACCTCCGCGTGGCTATAAAAACATCAATCCTGCGCCGATCGTTGTTTATGAACAAATAAAGGTCGCTGACGTTAAAACGCCACCACTCGTGGCTCGTGTGGCGCATAATTAATTAACAATCAAATGAAACTACAAAAAGAATGGTTTGTATGTTTGTCGCAATTGTCAATATGCAATACATCAAGTAAAATATGATGTATTGAATGTATTCAACATTCAATACATCAATATGATGTTGCGTAAATTATTATTATGTATTTTCTAATTGTTCTTTCTAAATCCTCAATCCATCAATGCTTCTCCTTGCGGCCTTGTGTACAGACTCGTACGTCCTACAATAGATTCGTAGATCCGCTACGATATATTTGTAGATCTCATAGCACAGTGTAGTGCTACGTCAACATTGCGTAGCACTGCTGCATTTTTTGCTGCCTAATCGCGGAGATTTTTAAGCTGACTTTTAAGTACATTTGCACTAATTATTAATTAATAACAAAGAAGCACGTTCTCTGACGTCAATTTATGGTAAATAGTTAGAAAACGTATTATAAATACTGTTTGTAACGTACTGTGCAAAATAACCACACATTGTTGAGATCCGCTAAGATACTTTCAGATCTCGTAGCAAAGTGTAGCAGCGCTTCATCACTATTACGACTAATAACTGACGTATTTATACTGTACTAGCTGTGCCCGCCAGGCGTTGCATGCCCGTCAATTTTTTTGCCATTGGAATTCCATTTGGAATAATGTACCTTTCAAATGGTGTAAGAATTTTTGAAATCGGAATAGTAGTTTCGGAGACTACCTCCTACATCCATTACAAACTTTACATCTGTATAATATTAGTATAGATAATATAGTAATAAAATAAATGATATAACTAAAGATAGCTGCTTGAAAAATATTTACGGGTCACACCTTAACATTCCACTACTTGTCCACCACTCACTCTTAACAACACTAGAGACGTAGCAGCTACGAATAAAATTGAAGAAGCATTTGAACTGAACTAACTGAACCTAATTAATATTTTTCAGTATACAAGTCTTCGTCACTCCTCTCGCCCTACACCGAAATACACTTAAGGCGTTTTAAAGATATTAAGTTCTGATTTTTACTTAGTTAACACTGCTAACAGTTTTTAAACATTAGTTTCAGCCAGACATTGTTACAAGACGTTTTCTTACAGGATTCCCAAAAAATACACAAGGTCTGGTGTCTCGTAGATATTATTACCGAGTTTAATATCAACGTTTATGTTTACAATACAGCCGTGCCGATACTCTACTCGGCTGTTATTACAGGCAGCAAAATCGAGCTGACGCGGAAAAATGAAAACAAAAAAACGTCGAGCAACGGTCGGTAATTTTTCCGGACGCCGCGTCGACTAAAATCATTCAACCGCCATGGAAAACACGGCCTAGTAAACAACCTCAGATTAGCTGTAAAAGTGCAGTTTTTTTAACATAACCCATTCATGTAGACACGTTTTTCTACACGTATTTAGTTAGGATGACTCGGCTAGTTTGTAGAGAAGCGCGCCAATTTTACTTCACATTTTTGCGTTAATGGAAATACTTGTAGAATTTTAAAAGAGGATGCCTTTTACACGGAGAATATAAAAATTGACAAGGAATTTTATATGACGCAAGTATTTTAAAATTCAAATACCAGCAGAATGTACCTAATTTTCTTATAAGAAATATGTAGCTAAGCGATAGTTCGTAGTTGTTTATTGATTGTAGTAGTTTATTGATGTGATGATTATTCCAATATCTTTAATTTTCTGAATTTATCCACGTTTTTTTATCTCCTTCACCCGACAAATCGTTAATGTTAATCACCTTGTTTTACAAAGTGGGTTATATTTGAATCAAAAACGAGCTATTGAATAAAAACTCATAAAATTCATATGAAAAAAAAAAATAGACGATAACATGATAGTGCCCAAGAAATTTTGATAAAAATAATAATTAATTGTTTAATTTATTTTTATATAAATGTTTTGTGTTTAAAATTTTATGACTTATTTAAGTGTTTTGATATTTCATTGGGCCTAAATGTTTATATAGTAAAGATTAATATTTCAAATGACTGTAAATCTTCCATAAAAATAAATAAATTAAAGTTTATACAGCGATATTTGGATCTAACATTACGATCTGAAAACCGTGACAGAAGCAACAAAATCGAAAAGTATCGAGATATCTACAAAGAACCAGTAATCAAAAAGATCGTAAAGCAGCGCCTCTAGCGGACGAATGGAGAAACTAACAATCTTCATATAAAATTAATATTTGACGTTTACTTAATACCACACACATTCATAAAACTAATGAAACTATATAGTAGGAGTATTTAACTTTATTTATTTATTTTTTATTGGAAGAAGGTGGCAGACGAGCATACAGTCCGCTTGGTGGTATGTGGATACTGTCGCTCATGTACATCCGTGGTAGATGTCAACTTAATAATTCTATTCCTAAACTTTTCCTCTATACCTAACCTGCTATTCCTCCGCGATTAACTCCGGAACATAAATAATTAAATAACCACATTAACACTAGCTAAATGGTAATTCGTGTTCCGTGAGCGGTGTTAGTCT
The DNA here is from genome assembly GCA_943735995.1 of Sesia bembeciformis. Classification (NCBI taxonomy): domain Eukaryota; kingdom Metazoa; phylum Arthropoda; class Insecta; order Lepidoptera; family Sesiidae; genus Sesia; species Sesia bembeciformis. The sequence continues at coordinate 6,947,063 of OX031034.1, forward strand.
GACCGGCATGTACAACTATCAAAATGAGTTAACCTGCGCTTTACGACTGTAGGTCATTGCAATTAGCAATTTATATCCTGGAATTTAGATATTTGCAGTTTCACTAGAATCTGGTTTCTCATTAATTTGTAGTTGCTTTAACAATGTTGTAGTATAGCAATTAACAATCCCATGTATATAAGTTTAAATTACATTAGTCCTACTCCTTGTTCTCCTCCCTGCTGAGAGTCCTAACCGTGGATCACTTTTTCTTAGACGATATTGTGCCGTCTATTTTTGTCCTTGGTGGTTCATGGTATCGTGGATGTTGGTGTTGAGAATGGTGCGGATCTGTTCAGTCCAATATATCGGGCTACGTCCTCGAGATTTCTTTCATTCCTCCTTGCCAGCCTATATGAGTCAATCTAAATTGTAGTTTCCCACATTATTAGTAACTAAAAAAAACTTATAGACCTATTTATTCTCAAGCACATTAGTAATAACTTAAGGTAGAACCCCGACCCAACCATTGAGTTTTTGAGTTTGTTGAGTTTATTTCTTAATCTTCACTAACTCGGCGGCGGCTGAAAACATGCTGTGTAAACACTCATGCGCGATAATTAAAATCGATTACAATTAAATCGATAATTGAAAAAAAAAACATGCGCATTTGTGTCATGAACGAATGTTTATTTAGTTCTGCGTAGTGAGTTTCGCTCAGAAACCGCTTCATGATTACATGGGGACGCCACTTTCAAAAGTGGGATGTTAGAGACTGATTTTGAATAACTTTTATTTTATCTTTATTTAAATAGGTACTTCGTGTTTTTGTATTTCATAATCATTGCTGTTTTACAATACAATACGAAACAATGTAATAAAATGCATTAGGGATAATTAGTCACATGTGACAATATATGTCACAGTAAGATGTCACAGTACATGTAAGATGTCACAATTTTGTTGGGAAGAAATTTCTATAAAGAAATTGATCTTCCTGGTTCTCCCTTCCGTAAACATTTTAATTTTATTTTAAATATAATTTAACAGAATAAAGAATAATATAACAGAGATATGTATCAAATAGTAATATTTATATGATTTTGATTAATTATAACTTTATTTGGTTCTACGTTTAATGTACTGTTGAGGAGTGGCTACGATTACATGAAAAATTATTGCAGTAGCGAGAATACAAAAAGTAATTACTCATATTTCTAAAATTCTATCGATAAAGTTTCATTAACAAGCATCGACTTAATGCTACTGATCAGCTGCTTCATATTCAACGACCGAACTCTCTGCCATCGTGACCCCTCGTAAAACCTAACGATATCTGGTTTAATCTGCCCGCACTGGCGTGGAAAATGCCAGTGAAAACGGCTTTTTGTAAGGTTTTTATCCTTATTGTGAGTGCGTATTTCCCGCATCCTAGTAATGAGATTAAAGAAGCCGTGTCTTTAGAATATTAAACGCCATTAGTGGCATCAATTACCAAACAAATAATTAGTGCAAATGCTACAACCATACCATACCGACCATATCAAATCCACTGCTGGATATAGGCTTCTCTCGAGTCTCGAGACCACCCACGTTCTTTGGAACTTCGGTGAACATCTTCAAGTTGTCGTCGGTTCACCTGGCCGGAGGGCATCCCATACTGCACTTATTTCGAGGCTACCTAGCGCAAGCAGTTACAAACTCTTATCGAGATATGAATTATTATAGGTAGAACCTACAGAGCAAAAAAATCAGTACATAATGTTATTTATAGCTACACAACAATTTCGAGTCCATATTTTATTAAGAAACACGGCAACGGCCTATAAAAATATAAAATACCGCTTACATTAATACCACGTATCCAGTACCGATATTGGCCATTCAATATCCTCCGTAAAAGCACTGCTTACGTGTTAATCTATTTGTATACCAAACATTACGTTCTATTATAGCCGATTCTGCTCTGGCGTTGCAGGCAACAACGCCCAATGAGCGCATTAGAAAGAATGTTTGCTCCACGAAAACAAAAATATACCTTCAATGTGCCTTTTTCTGCGCCTTTTCGCTAATCAGAGCCAGAATTAACCTTTTTAAGACATCCCCAATTTAGTCTATATCAATTAGTCGGCTCGCTCCAACACTTTCATTAACATTCGATCCGTGCCTATAAAAAGCTATCGTACCTCACTCTTTGGTTATAAACGTCCATTCAAATTTGAACTCTAATTACTCTGTCAGTAAAGTCTAAACTTAATTCAGCTTTGTAACACATTTGTTTGATTGAGTCCGAAAATATTCGTGAACCCACGTCTACAACTGATTTCACTTTGTTCAGGAAACCAACAATAATACTCGAACTCGTATTTGTAGTATTAGGAGAAGTTATGTACAATTGTTATACATTATGGCAGATTAATAAATTACTTAGGACTATATATCAAATGTCCAAACTCCAAACTCAAAATTGCCAAAGAACGAGTCATATACCGCTTTTAAGAGCAGCAGCCTAGGGATATATTTACTCCACTCTCATTCGTAAGGTCGTGAATTCAAATCTTCGGCTCAGACCTCAAGTTTCTACTTAATTGCGGATTTAAAAAAAAAATATCACCTGCTCGGCGGTGAAGGACAACATCGCGAGGAAACGCGCATGTTTGAGAATTATAAACAAATCTGGAGAATATGTATCCACCAATCTGCAATGCGTCCATGTGATAGATTATGGGCCGAGATTCCTTAGTGTTTTACTAAGTGAAGTCTGTGGGCCTGGCACCCTATAGTGGAACATAAGTTAATAGTGATCGCATCGTACGTGTCAAAAGATCGAATCATGCTTGAAATACTGCAGCAAAACACTTACAAAGATACAATACTAAAGTACCTACTCGTAGTAGCATTGCAATCAACCCCCAAAACGCCGTCAAAAGTCGACTATATGACCACGATGAGGTGGCAACTTTTTTTTTAATGGAAATTATAGCTTTTGCATCAAAGGATAAAATAACGATACGAGTTGTTTCATACGATAAATACGATACGAGGGGAAGGGGTAAATCATCCCCCCAAAAATACCCGCTATGAATCTCAATATCTATTGGGTGTAGCTCAATTTTGACACCGGGTTCGAGTTTAGCAACCCAAAAACTTACTAGAACTCATTTTCAAGCCCTAATGTCGTACATAAAAAAACATAGAAGTGGATTGTTTTGTGGGGGTGATTTATTTACCCGTTCCCCCGCTTGAATAGAAAAAAATACATCTATCATGTATGATAGATCATATCATAGATCATCATCTATCATCTATCCCTCATCTATGATGTAAAAGCTATCATTTCCACAAAAAACAAGTTGCCACCTCGTCGTGGTCACCTAGTCTTATTTTGAGGGCTTTTAGGGGGCTGTTTGAAGTACCATAGTATTATGTGAGACATGTGTGCAGTATGAGTTTGGAGAGTTAGGTGAGAGTAAATTCTCAACAGAACCCACTGAATGGACCCAGACAGTGCTCACACTCGAGGGAGGTCTAGCAAAAAAACGGTAGTAAGACCTCGACTTTTTGGTAAAGGATGAGCTAAAGTTGAAGCTACATCGGAGCTACAGAGAGGCTTGGCGTTCCAAGTCAATAGCCAAAGCCTTTGCCAAACAGTATAACACGGATGCTATTAAAAAATATCTTTATTTTTATTTTATTTAGGATAACAAACAATTGTATAATAATAACTTCATTTAATCTGGTAATAACACGTAATACGAGTAAAAAGGTAAGTAATTGTACCTACAACCAGCACGGTTATCCCCAAAACAAGTATTTAAGGAGAGAATAGTTAACATATTGCCTATTGATACTTAGGTAATAATTACAATTACTACTTAATTATGTCATGTTCTCGGAAATATTGTTTGATAAGATCTAATTAATAATCATGTGTTATTTTTTTATAGAAAGAAGGTGCCGAAATACCTAGACTTGTAGATGGTTCACCTGGTAGTAAGTGGACACTGAAACCTGTGGATTTCTGCGATACATGCCTATTTAAGTTTAGCATACCTTCGGGAAATTTAGGAATAGATTTATAGAAAGGGTGGGGTAAATAAGGAGACATAGGATAGGCTCTGTCATGCCTCACTCACTACAAAAACACATACAACACGTACATTGAGGAAATAGGATGTATATCACATTAATATAATATTTAATTCATATGTTATTTATATCGAAATAAACTACACTTAGTCCAGCGTCCACTTCGAAAAGTAATACAAAAAAGGCACTGTAACTCATCTCGAAATATCACATTTCAGTCGCAGGTTATTCACTTGAGGGCCATTCGGCTCTTTCCCGCATGAAATAACTGTCGCATAACGTTGATATAAAGCGGCTGGCGACTCGCGTGGAATTATACCGCCACACCGCGGTGATTTAACTGGCTATACACAAGTGTAGATTAAAACCGTTTTTAGGCTCATTTATATTTGTTTCCTATGCTGTCAAAAATGAAATTGTGACTAGTCAAATGTACAGACTGATTTAAAGGCTGATATATGTTATTTAAAAATAATACCTAATCTCTGTTCAAGTTTAGAAAAGAGTGATGTTGACATTATCAGTCACGTGATTTCATTTATTGATCAATTACGAGTGGGAGCGTTCCTCGATTGACCAGTTTCAACAGAGAGCGTTCGTCGATTGACCAATTAACGCTGAATTATGCTACACCTATTGGTCGGACGATGTCACTTTTCTTTAATATGAAGAGAGTATGAAGTGATTTGAGCTATCAACTTTTAACCTTCAATTATTCCCTTCTGTATTAATGGCCTCTTTTGGTGCAAGCCGCGCTTGACTAATCAAAGATATAAACGCTTTGAACCTACAGTAGATATACTGGCAGTTTCTCATTTGTACACACTTTGGATTTTGAACTTTTAAAAGGAAGAGCTGTGTTCATACCTTATAGATGCTAATTTAGTAATCAGTATTTAAACACGATGGTATAAAAATAGTGCATGGTATGGGGTCGCACGTAAATCCTTTTATATCAAAATCTATCAAATTGTATATAAGTATATATGTTTTACCTGTACACAAATTCTATACATAAAATCAATATTCAAATTGCTTTTTGATTACTGCGTTCAGTTTGTAAGGCGTGTGTATGGTATGGTATATGAGAAAGAGTATGAGAAAACTTGGTAGAGAGAATTCTCTACCAAGAATTTGTAGTGGAATCACTAGTCACTAAGTTCACTTTCTGTATGACATTTATGTACAGTAAAACTTAAATAAATAAAATAAAAAAACCTCTGGAAATATATATAGGTACGTACATAAAAATATTTTTGCCCTTTTAAGATTGATACTGACCAAACTCTATCTTGGTTTCACCTTGCCAGGACAGTGAATATTTCAAACGCCTCCAAATTTTTCAGTTCTCAAACGTGCCAACTATCCATTTTCCATTTATCTCTCAAACAATGTAATTCGTTACCCTTTGAACGTGAATCTTCTTGTAAAGCTCACGTGACATCCAAGAAACACTCACATTGTAAGAGAAGGTCTTTTATTATACACAGGTAAGTCAGTAGGTTCGGCAAAGTATAAATTAACGAAATGGGACTACAGTCAGCAACAAGGTTTTGTATACTCATCAGTATCTTATTGCGCTTGTTAATGCTTAATAAGGAATAGAATCGATCGATTTTGGGTACATTAGCCAGTTGCTGACTGTACTTATAACTGATGAAGTTAAGTCGGAAGGAACTGTATATTTTCAAAGTTACTCCTTTTTTTTGTGCCACCTTGAACGAATTTTTCACGTATTAAAGTAATGACCCATGTTTATGTCAGTAATAAACATACAATTCATTTTTTTCTTTTACAATTTCATGAGTTACCATACAATATACGTATGTATACGGTAGTAGAAATACACAACGACATATCTGGGACTACATAATGGAAACGATTGACCCTCACACTTTTTATTGTGATTTTTTTGAATATGGTGTACCTACCAATATTCTCCCACGGATCTGCATAATCTGCAGATTATGCATTTACATTCAGCTTTTATTTATCTGTCATTGAACTCTTTAAGCGTGTATCTTAAATTGTTACACATACATTTGTCCACACAATAATGGGAAAAATATTTAATAAAAGAGCAAGACAATTACTTTGTAATGTCTCGATAGTTCCGTATTCAATAGGGTCTGTATGTCATTACAAATAAAGTACTGTTCTCCTATGTACTGCAGTTCAAACTACCTCTTCACGGATTACAATACCTGACACAACTGTTTAACAGTTCAGAGTAGTTCCACTTCAAACTGGAACTGTTTGAACTCGTGTCTGAATTTTGAAGTATTTGGTTTCCAGCTCTGGCTACGAGAGTTCTATCCTTTTAGTTTTCCGTTTTATATGTTGCCGTGATCGTAAAAGTTGTTTTATTGCGGTTCAGAACGTTTGCTGCACGAGAAATGAAGCTTGTTTTTAGTGAGCTTTCAAATTAATAACCGCAATAGATTCGTGGTCATCAATTTGAAAACTTTGTAAATAATTAATGAAAGTAATGTTACTTTGTAAATTTATACATCTATATGTCTATACATACAATAAAATCGCAAGAAAGCCGTGTAGGTATATTTCTTATTTAAAAAACATCGTTCCGGTATAAAATAGGAGATCACGCATAAATCTGCCAGGTTAACATTTAGTGTACTTTTTATCAATTATAGAGTTCCCACGGGAATCCCTTTTAACTTCTTGCGAACGAAGTCACAGGCATCGCTACTAACAAATATAAGTCTTCATTTTTATTAGTAAAAGGTCCATTGGTATGTAGCACTCTCACTTACGCCATCGCTTTATTTTCAGATTCACATACCTTTGTTATTTACCAAATTGGACTCAATGACAGGTCTATCCAGCCAAGCAAGAATAACATTGGCGGGCCGCTTAGAGACAATGCAGAGATGCAGGTAGTTTCTTGTTTTTTTTAGACTGTCTTCCATTTTTGAAATTCCTTCCAATTGCCATTTCCTTCATTACTAAAATTTATTAGCAGTCAGAGGCAGCATCAACAAAATTAATTTTGTACGAGCTACTTAAAAACGATGGGTAACAGAAACACAGCACAAACTACCGGCGTAAAAACAAAACTGAAAATTGTAAGAACATTCTGACACTGAATTTAACCCCACCAAGCTGTCTCGAGGTGGCTACGACTTTCAAGAAGAGGTCTATTGTCATACAGTGTGAATGCGTGACGACATTTGTTTCACCGCTTCGATTGTTACGCTTATTAACAAAACAGGCTTAGCAGAGCACAATAGTGAGATGAACAGCAAGTTAACAGGTGCTATTTGAAAATTGTACGACACATACGGATACGGAGGTGTCGCGGACTGTTCGCTCCAAAAATTATTTTATACCGCCAACCCGTAGGCTGCGGAACGAACTGCCTCAAGAGGTCTTTCCATTAAGCTACGATATGGGGTTCTTCAAGAGAGCTGTGAATAGGATTTTTCAAGGTCGGCGGCGTGCCCGCCCACTAGTCTATAAAAAAAAATACACAATTACATAAAATAATGCACTTACTAGCGAGTTGATGATTTTCACTCGTATTTTCAAGTATAAAAAATCTGAACGTAACCTTTTGAAAGTCGAATCTCGTTCAATAATCTCCATTCAAACACTAAGCCGTTCTAATGCAAAAATCAGTCGCCGTGAAGAAGCTGAATATCAACTTTACCAATATATTTTATTTTGTGTATTATCAATGTATATTGACGTCTATAACTAACACAATCTTGGAAAAACAATTATTTAAACTGTTAATTATTTTAAATGTATATTATTGTATATAGCATTTATTGTCTACTGTTTCTACGACAGATGTATCCCCGTGATTGACAGTCAAACTAATAGATCGGATATATTATGTAGGTATGTACATTGTACAGATACATTACTATAATCTTGGCCATCGGCTAATCCGGAAACACCCGAACGTGTCATCCACGTCTATGAATTACCGTACCTAGAGGTAGAATTACCTTTCCTTATGACGAAGAATAACTTGGCAAATTTGTGGCTTTGTCCAAGTTGGATCTACATTAATGTCATGTTTTACCAACCAGTTTTATATCTTGCTTCATGTATTTGAATTAGGAGGCTTTTCCACATATTTATTTTAATATGCAGCAGCATTATCAACGACCAATGCCGATTTTTCATAATTGCCGCTATTCATCTCATTATGATAGTCTCCTGTTGCATCGGTAGATTTATACATATAAAGCCCCACGAATAAATATATATTTACTGCCTGCGTGTACATAATAAGACGTTGTTCTGGAGAAATGGCTTGTTTTATACCTTTCCCCGTAGAATCAGTCCAACTTTTACCTGTGATATGTGACATAGGTACATAAGCTTCATTCACATATACAATTTCTCTGCCTTCAGATCAAAATCTTTTAATCAAATCTAAGAATTTTATCCGTTTCAATCTTACATCATATTTTTCCATCAAAACTTTCCTGTTGTTGTTAGTTTTAGTGAACCGGAAACCCAGCTGACGAAGAATTTTTCGTAATTTAGGTACTCGCAAGAATACAAAGGATTCAAAGGATCAAATCCTTTGAAATCAATGGCTTCCATTAGTTTCAGTTTTAAAGACTTGAGTGCCGGCACTGGCTTAAATCTCAAATGAAAATTATGCACGATCCTTCAAATCGTCAAGATTAAATAAGAATTTTTTTTCGATCTCCCATGTCTTTGAGTTTCTGATGAATTCAAGCTATCGTCATGAGCTCTTACAATTTTACGGATACTTGTATGTGAAAGACCAGTTGCATTACGAACTCTTTGTTGTATCTAGTTAAAATAGTTTTTCTTGGACTTATTTTTCAATTTTGTCTGATCAGTTAAAAAGTAAAGATACCTATATATTAAAAATAATTTCACCGGCTTGTGTATTTATGGGTTTTCCTTGTCTTGAATTCTTCGTTGTACTGTATTGAATAATAAACAATATACATTTTCAAGGCGTTAGTGAGGAATTTTGTCATTCATCACAGTATCAGGATACCTTTTTGAAAATTAAATATAAAAAGGTGATTAAAATGAGATCGGTATCGAAGACGGAAACAAATATATATGTATAAAAAGTACTTCCTTCAATCGCCACGCTGTCAAAGTTTAAGACGACTTTATGATATATACACATCGACGACCCCACGAAAAGAGATGGTATAGTGCTATTCTACCACCGGCCGACACCGCACCACCAAACCACATACTAAACGGATTTGATTTGACATTTGAGCATTCGATGAAAATATCCAGACGATGAAATACCGTAGCATTCTATCAGCCCGTTTCTCTGCTGGCTATAGGCCTCAATCAATGCTTATCGCTACATAGGATAATGTTCCCTTTTTATCCAGCCACCATCACCAAATCTCTATAAGTTTACTGGGTAATTCAGCCCTCCCCACATCTCTGGACCAAGTTCAGTCTACCTTACACTCAAACTTGGTCTAAAAGGTCTCCAATTTCTGATTCAAGTCTAGCAAGACTTTGTTTATGCTTGACTATTGAAGCATATATGAATTATCTCATTCGCGTTATCATTTTTACACCTTGATAATCTAAGTCAGGACGCTCCGAGCATCAGAGCATCAAACTTTGGCCTCACGTGGATTACACGAGAACTAGCTGGTGGTGGGCACAGGTTGCGATGTGAGGACGCTCCGCGCTTAACTTTACGTGGAACTCAGTTTAAAGCCTCGTCGAATGCAGCTCGGCATCTGATTTCGAGAAAATTCAATTTTAACATCCATTTGCCTTGCCAAAGCAAAAATAAAATGAATTTTCAAAAAATAAGATACACCAGTGCCTCTTGCGACATCAAGACGAATCAAATGACACATCATTTTTCAAAATCGTTCGCTCCGTTTATGCTCTGTGAGGGAATAAAGAAAGGTAGTTCAGCCCTACCCATATCTCTGGACCAAGTTCAGAATGTATACGTATATAACGGTGAAAAAATATATCCCTCCTTTGCGTGCCGCAGTCAAATAAAAAGAATTTGGAGTGTAGTAAAGTCACTTACTTTACTTTCCAGTAAATGTTTTTATGATAAATGCACGATTATATTTTCTAAAGAAAAAATGTGCTCCGTAATACTACACAAAATCGTAGACCCCGAAAGGCCTACTAAATGCATTGTCTAATTTTAACACGTTTATTCGTTTGATTTCAAATACGTTGAGTGCTTTTACGAAGTGTATACAAGAATATTCTTGAAAAAAAATTTTAACTGAAATTATTAGAAACTGTTCATGAACAGTTTCTAATAACTGACTAAAAAAAATGGGGGTAATGTCTCATTTTACGAAATTTAATTTTTTGACGTTTATTCAGTGGGGCCATATATCAAAAGGATAAAAAAAAATCATAAGCACCATGAAAGATATGGTAACACATCGTACAGTGCAATAAACTTGCAGCGGCGTCGTGTGCGTAACTCGAAATTCCCCGTCGCGTCGCATCTGCCAGAATCTGTATTCGTGTGTGTGACCCTCCCTTTTCGAGTTTGTACATAGTTCATTTACCGTTGACCGTGTTTCCGAGTGGTACAATTACACGACCACAATTAGAAGGAGGCAATTTGCCGTTTCACAGGCATTCCGTTGTCACTCCGGCACTAATTACTTCCACTGCACTCCGTTTGAAGCCTGATTTTATTGTGCGCTGTTACAAAAGATTCAACTTTTTTTCTGCTTACTTGGCTCTCTAGTCTCTAGTTATGTACTTCTATATTTTATTAAAGGAGAACTTCTGTAAAATTGTTGTTAATTTTTTTTTTGTAGTGAAAGCAACTAAAATTATTTAGTATTTATTTTGTTCTTCATTACCCGATTAATAAATACCGGGTTACTTCTTAATGTACTGTAAGTACTTATTTTTAAGGTTCTGTAAGTGCTTATTTTTAAACTTTCTATTGTTTTTTAATTAAAATAATTTACAATAGCGACATTATCCTCACAAGATTATTGTGGATAACTTGTACTTATCTATACTAATATAATAAAGAGGTAAAATTGTGTGTTTCTTTGTATGTTGGGGGTAATCTCTGGAACTACTGAACCGATTCCAAAAATTATTTCACAAATAGGCAAATTCTTTCACATTATCCGTGTTTAATATAGGCTATATGTTATTTTGAAATTTTGAAAAAAAACCTTATAAACCGAAGCGAAGCGAGGGCGGGTCTATAAGAAAGGGTGACCCGCTCGGCTCACTCGCGCGGTCAGCTCCCTACGCAACGGATGTCAAAGAAATTGTATGAGCTCAGCTTACTCGCGCGGTATCTAAATACCATTTTTAATTCCTAACATTTAAAAGTTTCTACCTACCTTATATTCTATTCGCGCGGTTCTCTCGGGCGGTATCTAATAAGTAAATAGTATTTTAAATTCATACCTCTAAATTTTAATTCAATATTTATTTCATAATAACATCCATTTTAATCTACCTACTGATTTACCTACCTACTGCCTAGAAAAAAGTCACAACTTTCTCAACAGACATCCGAGGCGAAGAAGGGCAAAAGACGTCGTATCGAAGAATCTTCCACTGAGAATGTAAACTGACTTTCAAGTCTGAGAGAGTATGCATCGCAAGCGCGTGCTAGAGAACCTAGCCCCGAGCGCTCGCAGCGACTTGCCGAGCAAAATATTAGAACCTCGCAGGTTCGCGCTCAAGAAACTAGCGCCGAGCGCTAGCAGCGCCTTTCCTATAATAATTATAGAATGACGCAGCTTCGCGCTCGAGAATTTAGTGCTGAGCGTTTACGACGGTTTTCGGCACAGAGGCTAAGACAAAAACCTGGAGTGCGTAATCGTATTTCAGCTTTCAACAATAGATCGGTATTCAATTATAATCCAAATATTGATTATGCTCAGCAGAGCACTGTCCAAATTGGAGGAATGAATAAGATTTGCTGTAAGTGTTCCGCAAAAAAAGTTAGCGATGAAGCGAACGGTATGTGCTGTGCTGCTGGAAAAGTAATTCTCCCCGATATGCAGGAGCCACCACAACCAATAAAAAATCTCTTGACAGGCAATCATCCATTAACAGCAGACTTTTTGAAAAATATACGTAGGTTGTATCTACGTATCTGGCTGTATCTTTTTCTGATGACTTCGTTTGGCGCGAATGAAATTCGGAAAAGTATGCCCTCTTTTAAGGTAGAGGGACAGATTTACCATCTCATCGGCAGCCTTCTACCGCCATCAAGCCGAAGCCCACAATCTTTTGCAAATGTACTTCATCTCCGATGCAGATCAACTATTGCGCTCAAACATTGCCCCGACCTTACAACTAGATTTGATGAACGTATTTCATTTCTACCATACATTCGTGTGTTAGAAATAAAAACTCATATAAATCGAAGCGAAGCGAGGGCGGGTCGCTAGTTGTAGATACAATTTTTATGTTGTTTATAATTACTATATAATTGTATGAAGTACGTCTCAAAATTAAGTTTGAAGGTTAATAGTAAGAGTTTTTAACTTAAGCATACGTATTCCGTTGTCAAAAGTATAAACAAGCGCGAGTTAACGACCTTTCAGTTTGAAAATTTGAACCTTTATAATAAAGGTAGAAGTTATCGTTGTTCCCCCAGTTTTACTACCTACTTGTTAACTTTAATACAGATTTGTTTTAGAATAATTTTTGTTTCATACTAATTAGTTTCATACTTTTATTTCATAAAATATTTTCATAAAATTCATGAAATAGTTTCTTTTAAAATGTCGCAAAATATGTTTGCTGTTAAATTTTTGGTTTCAGATTAAAGAGGGAATACTTTGATTCGTCATAGTTCTTAATTTTACTTTTTCTTCATGCCTTGCGTCAGTTCATTTACTTTCAACTCCTTTCATGATTTTGTTTTACAACTTTATCATTTTCTTTTTTATTCTGCTCAGGCACGCCGTTTTTTTAGTTGATCTAAATTTTTTTTTTATTGTTGTTACATAAACATACACTTTTCTCACTCATTCACTCATTTCTCCAGTCATATATACAAATTTGTAAACAAGTATTTTTTTCACGCAAAGACTCGCGTCAATATTCGTTTTTTTTTTCAATTATCTTAATTTCTTTCTAATTCTTTGTTGTCATTCAATTTTAATTCATTTAATTTTCATTGAATCTATGCTCGTACACCGCACAAAAAGTCAAATGATTAAGCATAATTAGAACTAATAATGACTCTGTCTACAAAAAATAAATGGAAACATAAATAACAGATGATAATGGGCCTACTTAAGGGACCTATAAAATTTAGGATGTCTGTCTGCCCATAGATAATGCTACGGGTTACTAGCGCACTGATTACCAATTTATTGGCTCGCGCAGAACTCCTTTATCTCGGGACGCAACCTGGATCAAGTCACTGTCACGAAGACAAATGGCGACCATTTTCTAATCTACACTTATTGTACATTGATGACTTTGACTAATTTCTAAAAAGAGTCGTATTGTAACAATTAAAAAAAATACGAATACACAAATTAACAAAGTATTTGCAGTATGAAATACGAGTAATGCAGAACCCAAAACCAAATTTTTTGGAATGTTTGTCTCGAGATCGAGACTCTTTTTATAGAGATCAATTATAAAGCTCCCACGGGAATCAAGCTGTCCACATAGACTCCAACGTTTACGATCACGAAGGTGTGGGTTAATATCAAATAAAATTAATAATTTTACATCGGGATATATTACCAGTGGTTGAATGAGATAAGCGAAGATATCATCTAGGGTAGTAGGCCGTGGAAGAGAACTATATCCAGGCTGTAAATTGGCACAAGCTGATAGTATTTATACGGGACCGATTCGATATTTTCTAAGAATAATATTATGGATATATAATTCCAACGTTCGTATGTGTATATGACATACGAACGTATATGACAAACAAAACATGTATTTCTCAGAATAACAAATCCTATTGCTTGGGATTCACATTTATTGTTACTTAGTTGTTTACGTCTATAGAAAAACAAACTCAACCATTGATATTGTATATCTATTTACAGCTTTCAATGCACCTTGTTAGTTGTCTTATTCGACCTTATTTTTCTACAATATCTAGAGCCGGAGATAATAATAGTTCGAGACATCTAGTGCTTTAACGAGTAACGAATTGAACAAACAACACTTTGTTACCGCATAGTTGCAATGAGCATCGAGTGTTCTAGAAATAATTGGAAAAAGTAACTTGATATTACAAAGTTGTATCAATAAATTGATACTTGTATCAATAAATTCGGCAGATTGTTTAATTTATTGACGGTCTCCAGAAAAACGAGAGGTAGGCAGTCGTGCAGCTCTGTGGTCAATCAAAGTTATTTGAACAACAAAGAAACAATGGATCAGGGTGACTGAGGACCGTGCTCTGTTTCATGAAAGTAAGTGCCCATATGTCGATATTATACATAATTATGAAAACTACACCATCGATCTGTGATTGAAATATTTATTTCCTCTCTGCCCAAAGGTTGTCTAGCAGAGATCGTTTTAGCGATAAAACCGTCTCTTCTGCATTTGCTTGTCACAATGTAAATTACTGTCTTATATTGTTTTAGTGTGTAATAAAGAGTTTTTCTATCTACCCAATCGTGAGTGAATATGGGCTGAGAGTTATGATATAATAAATATTATTCATAACACAATTATGTATAAAAGTATTTAGAGGTGATATACACAATTATAATTACGTCTCAAAATTATAAAATATAGAAAAGTACAAAGTTTTTCTTGAGGTACCTCTATTTATTCATTTCTAATATATTTTTTGTATTAAAAATGCCTACAGATTTTAAGAAAAAACGCATATCATAAAGTTTTTGTTTCGTACAAAACCAAGCCAACCCGTTCCAAAGTTATAAATGAAAGAGTGATGAACCAGATTCTACGAAATTAAGGGATATCGCTGCCTTCATTTCCGTAATAAACTTTCACAAAGTTACTATCTATTTCTATTGATATCTAACAACTTTTAGTCTAATTTTCTTCAATTCGTTTTCAATAACATTCAGTTTTCAGTTTTCTGTCTTCTCTCTAACTAACCTTCTATTTCTAAGCCCTCTAATACTAGTTAGAAAATGATCGCGCTACTGTTTTAATAACGTCACTAACATAGTAGTAACATTACATCCGTGCGAATTTTTTTTTTTTTTTTTATGTACGAAGGCGGCAGACGAGCATACAATCCACCTGGTGGTAAGTGGATACTGTCGCCCATAGACATCCGCGATACATGCCAACATTAGTCCAAAATGACAAATGTTGGCACGCCCCAGGATGCGCTGCTTGCCTTTGGAGATATAGGAATGGATTTGGAGAAAGGGTTGGGAAAATGGGCAGGGATAGGATGGGATGGGAATGGGCTCTGGCACATCTCACTCACTACCGAAACACGTACGTACATTGGGGAAATACGATAAAGTGGGAAATGCAGTACATTTCAAGGTAGTCTTCTGTGAGAGAGGGGTAACGTGGCCAGTCGAGCGCGCCCAGCGGCTGTTGGATTTCAGCGTGCACTCTCCCCCTCTCAAATTATAAAAAACTACCTACCTAATTTATCTACCTAATTTTCTAATGAATTTGAAAATTTCTTTTTAATATGCTTTTGTTTTCGTCTCTAGTTGTCCAATTAGCCATGAGACATATTAATTTCAAATAAAGTTAACTACCGTATTACGATGTGGTGTTTACGGGATTTAGAACACCACCACTCTATATCATAGCGTGCGTGCCGTAAAGGGCAAGACTAAGGGATAAGAAAGCTGCATGCCCTGAGGAGCTACACCACCTCTAAAAGAGTGGCCAGCGTGGCGTTCAAGGTCATATTATATCCCTCATGGGCAAGACAATGTGCATGGAGAGGTCCATCTCCAGCCGTGAATGAAAAAAGGGCTGGATACACTTACGGTATTGCGTAGACTATCTCCTCTTTGTTATTGGTCCACGGTGACTCATTTGTTCCTCTCTTCATGGCTCGCCCTTGGGCTTCCCCTTATTTTAAATATATAGCCAGTTCTAACAATAATTACAATTTCTGCTTCTGCATATAATTTTAATGAGAAGTACGCCCCACGACTTCCACAACAAACATTTCCTTCATTAGTGCGCCGAACGCGGAGATGTAATGCGGTTATGTACAATCATACATAACGGCTGTTGCCATTAATGTATGTAGCATGTATTATAATGGAAGTATGTGTACAACCCAATAGCGACTTGTATTTAGTAATTTATTTAGTATTTACTTGTATTTAGTCTTGTGAACATGAATCTACAGCAAAATAGAGAAATAAGTAAGAATAACTAACTTATTGCCAATAACAGATTCCACTGCGTTATAGTCGTATAAAGTTATACGACAATTGGTTTTAATCTTTAATATAAGGTACCTAGTGTTGGCTGTCTATAAAGTTATTATAGTAGGAGAGCCCAAAGTGATACCATATTCTAGATTATATGTTGTAGGTATTACTTTTATGTGTCATGTCAACAAATATTAAATCACCTTGCGTTTAATGCTAGGATGGGTGTAACCACTAACAGGTGGTCTGCCTAGAGATATCAGAGACCTGTGACGAGCACCAACGTCATCGGTGCGAAAGGCCTATTAGAGGCCTGCGCGTCATGGTGATTAGGGCACAAACTCCTAAAGTTCCTATCTATCAATCAATATCAGTTTATAATGTCCCATTTCAGAGCACGAGCTTTTCGTTGTAGTTGCGAGGGTGTTAAGTGGCCGAAAATTATTGAAATAATTTCGATGAGGTTTCCTCCATTCTGTAGCTTCGTATTATAGTGAATAACTTCCGTATAAAACATTTGATCACACAAGTCATGTCACCGTGAGATTAGGCAGCAGCAACAACAAAAGTCCGTGGCCGAGGCTAGTTCAGTATAACCAGACTTACTTGCGTGAATCGAATCATTATTCATTTAAACTACTACAATTTTCATTGAACGTTCCTAACAAGGTCAGACAGAAAATTATATTACTATTAGAATTCCATCAATGTCTATATGAAGGCCTAATATACCTGAATAGCCTGAATATTTAAGCAGAATATAGAATGAGTAATTTGAGTACCTACTATCAAATTGTGTGCGTTTAATTTATTTTCACAATGTCCGATTGTATATAATTATAATAATTCGATACCAGCCTGTAACGTCCAACTTCAGGACCTCCTCTGGCAATCACGAGGGATCCAGTGTGAGAAATAAAAGAAAACATCAATTTTATTGTTGTCTCAATCAATATCAACTCAGTTCAACTCTCTAATAATTATAATTAAGCTCTTTCCTATTCATGATATGCCACATATGTCGCCGGGTACTTTACATTTTTAATCTTTTATCGAGTGGCGTATATACGTGACCGTGGTTACAGAAATTATATGAAAATGTTTATTAAAAAAGTTTCGTTTGCAAACCGAGCAGGGGTAAAGCTTCCTGCTATGTATATTAAAAAAGTTCCGTGTGTCATATCAACGTCCAATTCATGAGGCCAACAATTATTATCCTTTCTTATTATGTCTATACTGTGCGTTCATGGCTTCACTAAGTCAATGTAAAAGTCCAGGAGAATGTCTTGTAAATATTAAATGTTGCGTCAATATTCTTTTTATACCATTATAATACGAGAGACTGTTCTTTATTAGCGATCGTTAACAGCCTATTTATACCTTCGCACTGCAGGGCACTGGCCTCCCTTAGTTAATCACTAGGGGTTTCGGGTACCTATTATAATCTACCACGCGGATTGGTGAACACACATGCTCCAGGTTTTGTTTAATTCTGAAGACACCCTCACGGTATTTTACTTCACCAGCTAGCTAGTCATATGTATTTTAAATCCGTACTTAAGTAAAAACTCAGTGGTACGGGCCGGGGATTTGAACTCACAACCTCACGAATAAGAGTCAAGAATAGATGCCTCTAGACTCTAGACCATCACCGCTCTTTATATAGAAAATAAAATAAATATAAATTATGTAACTGAAATACTCCTAAACTGAAACGATTGATTCCGTTCATGATTATAAGTACATAAACATAAAGATTACATAAAAATTGTATGTATTATAGTTATTTTTAAGTATTTTTTTAAAAATTTTATCTCTATATTTTTTTTATTAGAAAAATAATTAAAATTGCATTTCAATAAACTATATCATGGGAACCATTTATAACAACGAACAGCTGTTGAATTGCGTGAGTGCGCAATGACTCCGCGGGAACTTTTGAAGCGTTTCAAGCGACCACAAGTTAAAGCCATTCTAACACATTCATTTAAACACATTTGACGTACTCAAATTCTTCAAAATCATTTCATAAATATCTATCTCTTTTCTTCCTATTACCTTAGACAAGGCACAGAAAGAGACGGACGACAATCCATTCGTTCATTCATCAGTCATTCGCTCAACCAGTCGCTTTAACGCTCTCGCCGCGAACGCGCACTGTCAGCGCTTAGACTTTCGAATACTGCTAAAAACGCTTACTCTTCCAAAACCAAGAGTTTTAAAAAATCTTTATCACGAAATGATAATTTCTACTCCAAGGCAAAGTCGATTTTGTGATGTTCTAAAGTGAACCATCGCGGAGCCTAGCAGTGGACGTCTTCTTCTATCTCCGAGTAAGTGCCTTGCCTACCATCAGAATATAAACACCACCACAAATTATAACTTCATTCGAGCAATTGGGCAGAACAATTTGAGTACTTCAATAAGTTTGTGGCTTCAAGGAGGATACTTATAGCGTCGTTATACATAGCAATCTATGTATTTCCACTAAAGAGTCGATTGTATTGTAATTATGTTCACTGTGACAAAAATATTGAAGAACTCAAATTGTTCGAATTGGGATACAGATCGTCTACACTTCCCGCCAGAAAGTAACACACATCGGCCTTTAGAAAGAGACTATCGGCTAGCTTTGGTTTTGTAGAGCGTCGTCTCTGTCGTCTGCCGTTACGATAGAGAAGACGCTCTACAAAACCGAGCTAGCCGATCATAGTCGATGTGTATTGTGTATTGTATTGGCGGGATGTGTGTGCACTAAGGTGCCGTACACCGACACAAAGTCAAAAAGCGGCTTGTTTCGGTTAGCATACTTTTGTAGACATTTGCCGGTTTAATATAAAGTATAACCTTTCGTGTATGTCTCTTTTGTGTACTATTAGAATGCTATTCTGTGACTAGATGCTTTTTCTATTAAATTCAAAACAAATTATGACGGAATATTTGCAAAAATATTTCACAAAATATTTTCTTTTTCTTAACAACACTCAAAAGTATCTCTCCTCAACACTAGTGCTGGGGTTTCTGCTCTAAATATGATTTCGGGCTCGTGAAAGTTTTACACCGGGTCGGTGAAACAAATTTCCATACATATTCAACGATCTGCATACAAATATAAGATTTTCGGTTCAAAAAGCCGGAAAAATTGTAAATTATTACAGTTCTCATTCCGCTTAATCTTCGTTTTTATTTTTTTGTGTATCTACAAACACTGAACAGGTGGAAGTCTTAACCAGTATACAATGTATACATGGGCGCGCCAGGTGTCCATCTTGTGGCAATTTTGAATTAAAAAAATCAAAACGTTTCATAGTTCTTCCTAATTAAAGTCATTTATATCTATATAATTATTATTAGGAACTATAATTGAGGTATTTTAATCTATAGTTTTTTTACTTTCAATAACTTTTGTTGAAAAGTAAATTAGTGTAATTAATCTGTAATTAAGAACATCTGTAGATAATTGATGTAATTATGAACAGACTAGAAAAAGTTATTTACAACTTGAAACAACTCTTGAAGTACCTACTTGTCGATTCTGGTTCACTTTTCCCTCGCAAGCATTCTGAAAGAGTTGTTTAGAAATTTTCAAAAATTAGATTTTTTCAAAGTGAACAAGTTATAAAAGCATAAAGAATGAAAGTGAAAGTGGATTGGAGATGCAATACTGATTTATGTTGAAAATCATAATATTCTTGTACATAAACAATAAATGAATAACGAAATTATAATTAGCTACCCTTGTAACAAAGACTTCATATTACATACTTAGGGCACGAGACCTAATTAGAACCATCTTGCAATTACTTTACCAACGAAAATACAAATTAAATTTTGCCTTAATGTCCTTCTGTAAAACAATATGATTTAGTATCGTAATAATAAAAGACCCTTTTCTGACGGATCCAATTAAGCTGATAGAAGATAAACCACGAACTTTCTGGAACGTCTCTTGAAAATAACCAATTTAGGGCCGTTAAAAAATTAAATCACTTTAATGCAGGCTCCAATCCTTCCCCACAAAAAGTTAATGGACATAATCGAGTTAATACTCTTTTATTTTACGCTAATGGTAAATACCACCAAGGTAAATACGGAAGTTTGGATCAAAAGGTAATATTTACAATTTTGGGTTCAGCCTATAACATCCCACTGAAGGGCACAGGCCTCCCCTAGTAAATCACAGGGGGTTTTGGGCCGTAATCTACCAAGCGGGCCCAGTGCAGATTAGTGGATCAGATACTCCAGTTTTTTTTCCGGAGCATGCGGGTTGCTTCACGATATTTTCCATCACCGCCGATTTAGTGACAATTTTTAAATTGACAATTATGTATACTGTACAGCAACTAATTGTGATTAAAATATTCATTTCCTATCTAAAGGTTGTCCTAGCTATTAGCGATAAGAGCGCTTTTTGTGCATTTCGTGTGTTACAATGTTTGTTACTGTCTTGTTTTGGTCTGTTGCTAATAAACTGTTTTATTTATCTATCTTTGTTCTTTGATATATTTCTGTAAGGTATGCGCAGATGTATGGTGAGGATGGAGTCGCATGCACTATTAATGATACAAATACTGGCTCATACTGATTAATGTTTAACTGATTAAGGCCTAACAATTACCTCCTCAATTTCAATATTGATAGTCGATTGTAGAATGTAGTATTGTAAAACGCTAGTGATAACAAGCACCAAACAAAACCAAATCATAATATCCACCAGTTACCTATCTTAATATTGAACGATGTACAGTATATTAATGTAACACATACATATCATATCTAGGCATGTTTGAATATAAACCCAAAGCATGTACGCACACCGCATAGCTCATTAATTTGGTATCGATTGTATTAAGGCCGAGGGTTAAGACAATATCAAAGGTTGCTTAATAAACCTCATTCAATAACAATCTTAGTTATATTATAGTAGAAATTGGTGAAATTATACTTCGGTAATGATCCTCTTAAGATTGTGGATTCGATTAAAAAGACTCCCTTATATCGAAAGAGAATTCTTAGACCTCTGGTATTGGGTCACTTAGCTTCCGAGGGACGTGTGCCTTACATAATAATATATATCTATCGTTTGTAATTATTTGCTATAATATTTTTATTGATTGTCGATGCACCGTCCTTCGTATTTACGTTTAATCAAAAGCATTAAGTGCGCCTCTTGGACAAGGTTCCTTTGTGCATTAAAGTTTAAATAAATAAAATAAATAAAGTCGACATGATTAGTTTTTTTTTTGGAGGTGGTAAAAATTAACCTATAAATAAAAACTTTCAATTAATTCTATATATTTCTTATAAATTAATACTGTTATTGTTAGTCGTTTTCACTCCCAAGAGTTTTGGACCAGGAGGGCAAATGATTAATGCCCATTTTTATTTTCTGATTATCCAGCGATTGGGCGTTTCCCCGTTACCGTTCATCCCGTCCCGTCATTCAATGACGTAAAACTATTTAAAAATTTGCTGTTGAATTTAAATTTTATTAATTTAAATGAGACCGTCACCATAAATAAACTCTTGCAAGAAGAAGGAACTAACAGTCCATCATCTTTAGAATCAATTCAGAATCATAATTCCAAAATCTAAGTGGTTCTGAATAGAATGAATTGTGTATTGTAAGAGGAACTAGGTTATAAAAAATATATTAATGATCCTTTTAATAAATTGATTTAGTAAATTGATAATTAACATATGTAGTAATGAATTAATTCGTAAATTTCTTGGTAATGTTAGTAAAAATAAAATAAATAAAAAATAAGAGAACTGGTAATTCTTCGACCTCATAAATTGTCCGATTATGATGACCTAACATCAGCTCCATTCATCCGACAACTAGAAAACTTAAGTCATTTTTCTCACTAAATCGACAAAGTTTGTAAGTAATAAAGAAGTAATCTCGCCGATGATGGTACTTTAGCCTTACTTTAATTGTAATTGTTCTGATATTAATCGTCGATTTGCTTCAGCATCAATCTAATCGATTTCACGACTCGTTAATTTTAATATAAGATACTAAATAGACTCGCTCATTGTAATAATTTTACGTAAAGATGCGGGACCTTTCGAAGTCCGGGGAAAAATTCTGAAATTTCTATGCCAAGTTAGCGTTACGATCATAATCGATATATTATTCAAATTACTGAAGCGTAGGGAGGAGTTTCTAATAAAAAAGAAACTTTGCGCCACAAACTGGTGACCGTAACCCTGAGTCACGGTATAAAAAGCGAACAGTATGGTAAACCCTCTTTCCTACTCTCCTCAAACGTGTAAACAAGACACGCTATATCATCTGCATCTGATGTATCGTCGTCGGTGCTTTTGGAAGTACAAATGCACGAACAATAATTTCAGTATATTATATACTTGATGTACTTAAGAAATATTACATTTAAAAAAATGAAATCATTTATTTGCTGCAAATAATTGTACTACAATGTTAGAATATACAACTATTCTCATATTCGCTGTTGGAATAAATATATATATATATATTATAATGTTTGCAATGTGACAGTTAAGGTAGACTTCCGATCCATGCGGCTTGAGGCTTGGGTCATGCGTCGATTGCGGCTATACTTATCATTATAGGATTGTCCTTCCGAGCAATGCGTCATCGCCGCATGCGACGGTGCGATGGATCATAGCCGCGCGGCTCATAGCGAAAGAGTATCGACGCACAAGCTGCATGGACATTGCACGCGAACATAGTGCTTTTTGAAAAAGTCATAATGAAAGAATTTTTGTCTCATGAGGATCAAATTTGATTAATTTGGTTCTTGGATGGCCCTGTAGTGGTCAATGCTGTAGACCAGGCGTTTCGAGAGGTTCTTAAAAATAATGCTCACTAGGAACGAAAGCAATAAAAATGAATTCCACCGCAAGCAATAAAAAAGCAATAAAGTGTACGTAATGGGGCCACGATAAAAATAATGTTGAATAGGTACGATAAGACAGATGTTTACGAATTATTTCTAAATTACCAATGAGTTTCTATACTGTTCCTCTGATCACCAACGCAGCTAAGTAATAAAACCGAGCAATCTTCGGCCGCTTATATCGCTTGTTTGTGACGGGAACGTGAACCAGATCCGAGGTCCGTTTACGTGGAAACTTCGCAGATGGAAACAGATAAAACAAATCTAATTCTGTCTCAATATTGTTCCGCAACTTGTTACCGATGTGACCTCTCGACATTGTGTGCCAGGAATTGAGATGTTACTCTGTGACCTCTTGGATCGGTGAATCATATTATATTATACTGTAACTTGAATTTTCGTAGTGTACTTATAGATTTGGCTTACAGGTAGGAGTGTTTTACTGATATAGTACTAATATATTACAGGCAGATTAGTGAAAAGTATAAAATATGATTATTTAATTTTGTAGTTAATGTTGCAAACGAGTTCATTCTGTTCAATCTGAATTAAAATATTGATTTATATGCGGTTTATTCGTTGTTCCATCTTCCTATCTACTAGCATTAAAGCAGTATTTTTTATTACTTTACTTGCGAATTTTTTCAAAAGTTCATTGATATTATTTAATAAATCTTTTGCCATTTCCTCAAATCTCTATGACCAAAAATAAGTCTTAATACATACAATTATTAGACTACAAACAAACTACATATCAGAACCTAAATCGAACATCGAAATATTCAAACTGACCCACGCATGTGTACATAACTGACCCACGCATGTGTACATAACTGACCCACGCATGTGTACATAACTGACCCACGCATGTGTACATAACTGACCCACGCATGTGTACATAACTGACCCACGCATGTGTACATAACTGACCCACGCATGTGTACATAACTGACCCACGCATGTGTACATAACGAAAACGACTTAACAATTTAGACCTTGTATAATGTCCTTATAGAATGCGTGGGTTTGGAGGTCTTCGTTTTTATTATTGCTGAATGAGAGTCCTAGAACAATACATTGAGTAATTAGATAAATGCTTGAATAATTATATAAAGAGTCACAAACGTAGTCTTTTATAGACAAGCAATAAAGCTGTAAATATCGGCGATAAAGAAATATGTTTAAAACAAGTTAAATAACAAAACCAAAAATATATGAAAATGTGAATCACTAACAAACAGGTAGTATGTATGGTCTATTTTATCCCGTTTTATTACAGGTTATAAAATATCCATCTATCCATAATTTGTATGAAGTTAGCCGTGTTTTTATTTCGATTTTTTTTGTAGCACCCGAATTAATAGAAAAAAATGACGGTCGGAAGATGTCTAAAAGCTTAATTATTAAATACAAGAGATCTTGATTATTATCATCTCAAGAGAAAAATCATAGATTAGTCTAAATTAATTATACATACAAGTTAAAATATATAAATTCTAATGAAGGTTTAATTAAGTACGAATACATGACTGTCTATTTAACTTACAAAGTCAATCGATATAACCCCGAGTTCATTAAGGCATGTGATTACAAACGTTTTTTACATCGGTCTTATGTAAATAGTAGCCAATGTCCAAACATGAACAAATTAAATCCATTCGTTCCAACAAAGGAAAGCCTTTTCCCATTAGGCAAAAGTAAACCCTAGTAATTGAGTTTGGATTGCTTTAAAACATTTATTTCCACTAGTAGGCATGTCTATAGCCGCAATTATTTGTTTTCGACGTTTTAATTGATTTCAAATAGAATAATTTACTTTGATTTTAAGTTAGTTTTTGATTAGTTTTGATTTCATTATACTGTGATGAAATACGTGAAATACAGGCATATTAAAAATAGTAACAGTATAACGCTACTTATAAATCTCCACAAATATGTAACTACAAACAGAAAATTATACCCTAAACGTCAATATAAAAAAAAAACTTTTTTTTTTATTAACAAATTTACAAAGATTAAGTATATAGCTAACATAATTGTATCTAATAAACCATACAGATTTGTCTAAGATACAAGTACTGCTGGAATCAGTAGTCGAGATATTAAAAACCTACCTGTGAGCAGTGAACAAATTATAATTTGGACAAGAAATATGTTCGTAATTTATATTTTAGGTAAATTATTTTCGCTGATATCTTTTTTAAATTTAGGATCTAATTCATTTATTAACCTGGGAACAGAGTAAGCGCTGGTCCGCTGACCGTATATATTGTTCGCGGCGTTGGTTACCAAATGGTTGGTTTAAATAATAGATATGAAAGATGAAAGGAAAATACAACTGAAGAAAATAAAGTTATACTACACTAGCTCTGACCCGTGGCTCCGCCCGCATAGAACAAACACATTTTTACTGCAAGAATCGTGCAAGATTACTTTGTCTTATAAAATCCACAATATTTTCAAAATAAATTGACCGATTTTAATAAAATACCTTCAGAGTTTCATATATAAACAACTCATCTTTGCAAAACAAACACCTCAAATCTATCGAAATAAACATCTCTGGATTTTTTATTGGATAAGTATCTAGTCTTACCCCACAAAGTTTGCTCCTCTGTGACGCTGTTATAGCCATAAAACTGACTAAATATATTTTTCTATATACTATGTGAACGTTTTGCAATAAACTAGAGAAATATTTATATTAAACACCGACAATTCCCTCGAAATCGGTGTCTACAAACGCCATGGTAATTGAAAAGGAACGACAGCGAAAGTAAGTCTATGTTTAAACTACAAGCGGTAGCGTTTAGTGGAAACTATAAACGTCTTAAGAACGCTTAATGCGCACAGATGGTTTTCAAGCCATCATGAGAAAAAGGACAGTCTCATTGATGAGCAGGGTGCCGCTCGGCAACAACATCCTGAGGACAATTGTTGCCAATGTCGACCATCCCTTCCAGACGCAGTGCATAAAGTTGGTCTTAGATATAAGTTAATTTTAAGTAAGCACTAACATTAGTCTAAGTTTCTTACTAACTTTCTAACTTACTAACAAATCTTTGGATATGATTCGAAATAAAAATAAATATTATTATTAATATATTCACTTCTTTGTAAGTTGTTCTAAATTTTTGTCGGCAATACATATTGATATGCTTTGATATATTATCATTTGATGATCGATTAGTCCAGTTGGTCGTGTCCTTTACCGCTGTATAAAAGTCCCGAGGTCGATTCCGATCGGACATCCATTTGCTTAAAAACAAATGTTGATTCGGGTCCTGGGTGATGTGTTCGTCTTTGTATGTGTCTCTGGACATACCGCACAGGGAATCCTATTGTGGGCCATTGAGTTTGACGTTAAAGAAATATCTGTAATAATTTAATAAATAATACAATAAATAATACATGTTCATACAGTTCCTTTTATTAAAATCCAATTATTTTGCAAGGAACTTTATTAACCGGTAACAGATATTGACATATTGTGGTGAATATATGTATCTCTTAAGATGTGCATGAACATTGTTTATATGTATAAACCTTTTACTGGCAGATACCCATATCAATGACAGAACCGACTTACGAAGCCGTGACTACTCAGAAGAGGAGGTTGTAAGGCACGCTGCACTCGCAACAGCCACTGGGCGTACTCGACAGACCTCGTTACCCCTCTGTCACAGAAGACTACCTTGTAATATGCTTCATTTCCCACTTTATCATATTCCCAAATGTACGTACGTGTTCCGATAGTGAATGAGATATGCCAGAGTCCATTCCATCCTATCCCTTCCCATTTTCCCAATCCTTTCTCCAAATCTATGTCTAAATCAACAAAGGTAGGCAGTGCATCCGGAGGCTTTCCAACGTTCGTCATTCTGGACTGATGTTGGCATGTGTCTATGGGCGACAGTATCTACTTATCAATGTATGACTGTATGCTTGTTTGCCGCCTTCATTCTATACAAAAAATACTCAGGCGAATGATTCAAAAAGTTCCTACTCATTTAAAAAATAATCTTTTTGGTTTCTCGTAACTTGTACCAAGAGTTTAATCATAAGGCGTTGCGGTTTCCTTTTACTTGTTTCCTTTCATGTGGAAGTGCTGAGAGAGTTAACTCTACCCAATATTAATGAAGAACGATGTTACAATTTGAAAGGCACTGACATTGAAATAATAGGAATATCATTTTAATTTTATAATTTCCATCCTCCCGAGAGTCCCGCCCCCATTATCGGGGACGATTGGAAAAAACTGCCATCCTTCCCAGTGAAACATTCAACAGAGACGACACAACGGTACAGTTCCCATCATACTTGGCAATGAAAAAATCTGTAATCTACAGTCCATTTAATTGCTTCGTTTGTCTGGCATTTGCATTGTCGTACGGGGAGGATCTTTCTGCTTTTTGAGTGTCGTTCTTTGACTTTTTCCAAAACAGAAATCCAGCAATTGTTCACATGCCAGTCCGCAATTATTGTTCTTTTATTATCTAAAGTATAACTTTAGATAATAAAAGAACTACTATAAAGCTACTATAAAGAATAGCTACTATAAAGTAGCTGTGTAGCCCGATCTGCCAAAAGGAGGAGGCAATCATTTTCTTTTCAGCGCTCCGTTCTTTCTTCACTACCGTCGGCAACTCATGAAAAGGAAAGACCCACTGCTCAGATTGCCTCATAGCCTCATAGCAGTAGTTCCAGCTTTTATCACCTGTTACTATGTCAAAAACAGCGTTTGATTGACTATTTGGAGACACCATTCCACGCGGTAGTGTTTTTGAGCAGATGTCCGTATCTGCTGATAGTTCGTTTGTCTACTTCAGTCATGGGCCGCACAGTTTTGATGATTTCCTCCGTCACCGCCGTCGCAGGACACCCTTCTCTAACATCGTCACTGAAGTGGTTACTACCGCATTAAATTCACTGAACTAGTTATGAACACTGGATGAGGCTTCATCACTAAATGTTAAGTCTTTCATAACTATACCGCAACGAAAGTCATATAAAATCATTAAACGAAAATGTGCTCTTGTTAAATTCATTTTTCCGTAAACACTTAATTTTCAAACTGCCGCCAGAAACAAATAACAAATGACAGCTTTGAGAAAACAAGCAGAGTTATTCTTATTTTCAAAATTTTATTCTACAATAGCCAGTTCTTAGAACTTTTAGTTTAACCAATCGTACATATTCATATTTCTATTTTAGTAAAATAAACCCTTCACTTTTTAGTTTAACTTCACACATTACATCACCTTATATACATTTTTTAGACCGTATAAACAAAAAAAAGACAAGTTTATTTAAATAGATGATCCTAGCACAAAACTTTGGTGTATTTGTCATTTATTTGGTCAACGTATTTTTGGCTTTATACAAATTTGTGTTTGGTGTAAATCTAGAATATGATGTACGCAAAATAATAAGTAAAACATAGTTTTATTATTTATAGATTTTGTCCAGAATGACATATCCTGTTAAATTTATACTCGTACATTAACAAACGCATTTTACTAGAAAGGCGTACACTTGCCATATATAAAATACCCGTTCGTGAGAAGTATAAATACACAAATATATATATATTCACACTTAATTAGAATGATTCTCGGAATCCTTCCCAATTATTTCGAACTAGGAAGCGTGAACAGAAATATTACATTATATCACGTTACACGTAAAGTGGCGGCTGAAACCCTTTACCTATTTATTCCCTAACGCTCCTTTGGCTTTGCCGTAATCGGGTAAACATAATATCTCGTTCTTCACACGAAACAAATATTCGACTATTTATGTACATTATGATTTATACGTTTATATCTGTAACAAACCAAAATTGAAGGCATAGTGTTGCTCGTGAATGCGTTGTGTTGCGAAACATTTTGCTGTCCACATACTTCTCTCTCTCATATATTATGCTAATGCAACAACCAGCGGTGGGTTTCTTAAAGGTACACTTTGCGAAATGACAATTAATAAGAAATTTCATATTCAGCTCGTCTGGGTCTCATATGGTCAGCCTATTAATGTCAAATTTCACCATCGACATCAGTGATATAAGCATCATAGTCAATAAAAAATCGTATAGATTTTTTACAACTGCACATCCTTTCACTGAAGTAAGGTTTGTTCAAAATTTGTTTGCAAAAAACTGTGCGATTTACATTGCATTTTATAGAAGGAACACTCGCATTTTAGGAACCTTTTTTACCTCAGGGTTTTTCACTTGCGATTTGGGATTGAAAAAACTGTAAATAAATTTCTACAAGGTCGGCAGCCCACCCGCATTCCTGTAACAACGTCAACAACTGTGGCAACTTCCTATCATATATCTATATAGATATAATAGCTTATTGCAAGTTTACTTTACAAGTATTACATATAGTATATATAGTACTATACAAGCCTCTTAGTGTTGCAGGCCCGCCCACAAGTCTGCAGTTTATACTATAAAAAAATAGATACATATTATTTGTATGCCTCATGTTTGCTATTTAAATAATTAACAAATTATGTCTATCAATGTTGCGTTCACTGCAAGGGACACAGTGTCGACACGGTTTCGAATGCTAGACACTGGAGACCAAGCAGCACCGCATTTTTTGGAGTCAATTGTTCCTGGAGATAAAACAATGGTTTTTTACTATGATCCTCTTTCTAAAAGGGAATTGATGGAGCGGCGTCGTTTTGGTAAAGTACCGCCTAGATAGGCGAAGATGACTCAGTCTACCAAAAAGATCGTGGCTTCAATATTCTGGGATTGTCAAGGAATATTGCTTATAGACATAAAATAACATAATACTACGAATTAGCGAAATAGCCACGAATCACAGCAATTAGCCACCCACCCTATAGTCCTGCCTTGGCTCCCAGTGATAACTATTTGTTCTAAAAACTCAAGGCGGACTTAAGGCGTCGAACATTTTTCACTGATGATGAAGTTACATCATTTATTCAAAATGAAGTGATTTTGAAGACAAAAATTCTGACTGTTTTTATACTCGGATAGAAATGCTTATTAAAGAATCCAAAAAGTGTGTTCAAATAGACGGAGACGATGTTGAAAAATAAAAATAGTTTCATGAACTTTTTCTTTGTCAGGCCCAAATGTTAACCCGGCACCCAAATTTGAATGTGCCTTTAATTAAAATCCGTCCTGTGTTTTGCGAGATGTGCATTCAGACAGACAGATGGACAGACAAAGGAATGGTCACCAATTTCTTATCACTTTCATAAATATGCAATTAATAAAAAAGACTACATCATTATTTCTATATTTTATTACGTGAGAAGTTTCGACCTCTACATTAGTAAGACAATTTCTAACCCAAATTAACTAATATTTTATTACTATTTGTATATGTGCCCGTACCTACTTAACAATGATCAACGAAGCATCTAAAGTATTATATGTAAATGTATCTTCTCTAAATACATTGGCGCTTATCGTAAATTATTAACAACATTTCCTAATATCAAACAGAATTCCCAGATTACTATGTAATTCGTACACGGAATGAGCATTAACGGGTTCAAATTCCGTGAACATGAGCCAAACATGTCACTGACATTTTGGTATAACGAGACTATTTAAATTAGAGACCTGTCTAGATACTTAACTGCAGGTTTCCGCCGCTTGTGTGAATTGAATTTGCATATTTCACAGCGATAATAAGCTCTAGATATCTGCATAATATTGTACCAATTAATTTAAAGTAGGTAACCTCGTAATTTCGTTATATCGCTTCCGTGATTTCCAAATATTTGTATGGCAAAACAATTCCTACAATTGATCATACCAATTATTTGTAAATTATTTTATTTGTTAAAAGCTTACATATCTCTACTGTTGGATATAGACATTTAAGAATATTTCTTTCAAGATTAGATTTACTTCAAATGTTAAAATTTATATTGTAATATTTTTAAGAAAATTTAATTAATTACGCTCCTTTTTCTTGAAATCTTGCTATTATTCCTTATCGTAATCCCAAAATCTTGCTATTCATTTGCTATTTATTAAGGAATTCCTTTTTTATCGTATAGGCCTTGTAAATCTCAAGACCACATCAACCTTGCTTGTGGATGTCCGTATACGCGAAAAGTCCGTATACTTTGGGGTCAATTTAAAGGTATCATGAAGGACATAAAATCTATTTTTACCACTACAAGTAAGACAGACGCGCGCTCCTGTGTTGCTAGATCTATAATCTTGCTTTAAACTACACATTTTTATACATATTTAGAAGTAGACAGAGATGTACCAGATACTTACTATATTTTATTTATTTTAGTTGACGCATTCGCTCATTTCAATTTATAATAAATATAATGGCTCGCATAAAATATACAATTAAAAAATATACACTGAAGAAGGCGTGATGAGGAATAAGTAGTAGAGTTATATGTATTATCAATATCATGGCTTTTGCGCTGCAGCCGACGTTTGATGAATGCGTTCCACGTCAAGTCTGTCAGAGTAGAATACAAATTGAGACATACACTAGACTGGAAATACAATTTGCATGTAAGCGAGTCTAGAATTACGTTCCTTAGCTGCAATACAGTTAGTCACTTGTGAGTTATTTTCAGATAATGTTAGTTATGTTAAGGCTACATATTAAAATTTTCGTTATTCAGTTCTCCTAGAAATATATGGAGTATATTATAATATAACTTTCTCAAAATTTAGTACCTAATGAAATTAATAAAATCTTCTATTAACATACCTAATGAATTAGGTTGTTTTTATGTACGAAGGCGGCAGACGAGCATAGAGTCCACCTGATTGTAAGTGGATACTGTCGCCCATAGACATCCGCGATAGATGCCAACATTAGTGCAAAATGACGAAGGTTGGCACGCCCCCGGATGCACTGCCTACCTTTGGAGATATAGGAATTGATTTGGAGATTGTCTTGGGAAAATGAGGAGGGATAGGATGGGAATGGGTTCTGGCACATGTTACTCACTACCGAAACACGTACCTACGTACATTAGAGAAATAAGATAAAGGCGGAAAAGCAGTACATTTCAAGGTAGTCTTCTGTGGGAGAGGAGTAACGTGGACGGTCGAGCGCGCCCAGCGACCGTTGGATTGCACCGTGCATTCCAATTTTATACCTGTATAAATGAAGACAGTATAATATAAGTAAGAAGCCAATAGATACCTATTCCGGACTATCGTGATTCCGAACCTCAGATCATTTCTGTTTTATATCTATAGTAAAGGCAGTCTATTATTATATAGTAGAACAAGCACGCTAAAGTGGCATTGGGCAAGTTATATTTGCCGCAGGACCGACAACCGACACCATCAAATGGGTTAGACGAGTCCTCAAATGGAGACCACGTACCGGAAAGCACGGTGTGGGACACCCATAAGGCCAGGTGAATTGACGACTTGGAGAAGTTCGCCTGTGGTAGATGGATGAGAAGAGCGGAAGATCGTATATGGTGGCAAGTTTGAGAAAAGGACTAGTGTATGGTATAGCAGAAGTGCTAGACAGGCGGGCGATTCACAGGATGGTAAGTGATCAGCGCTGCCCATGGTCATATCATGGTGATTGCGAGTGAGCTTACTAAAAACGGATTTTTCAATTATCACTACATGAAAAACATCGTAAGAATATTCACATTTCACAGTATTCAAGAAATATTGAGAGTTTGTTATATCACCCCACTCCGTATTGAACTATTCACCAAAATAGTGGATTATTAAATTTAAAATAAATAATTAACCCTTTAGTTATTACAAGGATCTACAGAATATAGACCTCTATAATCTGCAGTGAAAAATGGTAGACTGATAAAATAAGTACAATTACTTAGAATACGGAAAAGTTAAAAGACGATTATTTTCACTTATGTGGGTACTTACTTATTAATATTGTGTCAATTTTGAATCACGAAACATATGTACTGGCATTATACACAATACCATATGCAGTCAGTTCAGTGAGTGATGAACGAGGACGTGGGGAGCCGTTTTGACCATATTAGGGATATGTAACAGTATAGAATTTTGGTTCTAAGATGTAAAAGTTGCTGCCATACACTATATATGATGTTTAAGGTATGACACTTAACCGTACACATTAGTATCAAAATTTTACAAACTTGTTGCAGGTTTTGTCTAAGAATACTATTTTGTATAAACATCACTTATCGAGTGAACATAGCATTAGCTTATGTCTGTCCATTGCTGGATACAGTCTCTCTCTAGGCTTGCCATCACACACGAAGTTCAGTCCCTCTCACAGGCGAACTTTTTCAAGTCGTTAGTCCAGCTGGCTGCAGAGCAACCCTAGACTGCACTTATACTACGTGGCCTCAATTTAAGGACTCATCCACATCATTGGTCATCGGTCCTACTACAATAACTGCCCATTTCCACTTGTAAATACATACTGTTTTTATGAGCTAAGTATGGCGTTCTTTAAGGCGAGTCTCTTCGTTTCGGATTTTATCCGATAAAGAAATTCCGAGCTTCCTCTTCACTGCTAGTTGACACATTTTGAACTTATGGATAAGGCCTATCTTTTTTATATTTTCTTATATTTTATTGTGTATTGTCGTGTCGAAATAAAGTTATGTCTATAAAACCGTAATGCCCAGTACATTACATGCACAATAATGTACGCGTTATTGTAGTGCTAGATGCCTACTGTTTGCTACAACCACTACGCGTTCTCACGATTCAATGAATGGAAACGATTCATCTTGTGTGTACTGAAATGTATAGTTAAACACGTGAAGAAGATTTATGCGGTTAGGTTTATCTGTTTATAATAGTCAGTGATGTAGGAGGGAACGGGTTACGATGCAGTAAGTATTAACGTAAATTAACATGGGCTATGTCGTCAGTCCTTCTTAAATAAAGTAATAAAGATGAAAAGCACAGTACTATTTTTTAAATAAGTACAATATTTTTTTTAAATGTAAGGTTCGTTTTTAGACTATTCAAAGACAATCAGTAAATACCACAATATATAGGGTGATTTTGCCAGATGGTAAGTAATACAACCATCACCCTCTTAATTACTTGTGTTAGTTCTTAATTATACGAAGTTACGTATCATTAATAGAATCCTTATGTGTAGTTTAAATTGGATGGTATTTGAGGATGTTATAACTTTAAACTATCACGCTATATACTCGTAACTATTAACCTTCAATTGTTCCCTTTTAATTGTTCCCTTTTGTATCAGTGATATCCCTTTTCGTTCAAGCCGTGCTATTATAATCGGTTATTACCCTATGTAACCATCTGCTGGTAGATTATTCTGTACCACGTACATCTTGAGTCGCTTCACAGAAATACAAACTGAAGACACTTCCGTCCGCTTTTAATTCAACGACACATTATTCGAATTGTCGACGATCCCACTCTCACAGATGGTTTAGAACAGTATAGTGTTTGGAGAGATGCTAATGTTACCTCTCTGTGTCTACTGTTTCTATGTATAACGAGGAATATACTAAAGAACAGTAGGTACAATTTGATGCTACCCTCAGGTTATGGTCCATCTGCACTTATTGGACAAAGCATACAGTGCTGTCCTCAAAATTAGCTATATCGAGAAACCGAAGGTTTAGGAATGACTTACCATCCAAGGTTTTTACATCTAGCTAAGAGGGGACGCCATTGCTCAACAGTGGGATAGAAGAAACGTAGGCTAACAAATAAAAACATGGAGGTTCTTCAAGACACCAGTGCACAGTGGCGCACTAGTATGCTCCTTGGCACATCTTAGTATCGTAGGTGTGATGGAGTGACATCACTATCGCTATAAGCGGTAGTGGTGCGTGTGGACCCCGTCGCACTTCCACCCACGAAGAGCTGTCAGACGGATAGAAAATAGTTTGTGTGCTTATGTCGTGTTGAAAAGTAATAACATTTTAGAAAAGATTCGGCGGTTTAATTGATACTTCTCCAAGGAAGAGGAGCGGTCCTGCGTGCACAAATACACATACTGAAAAACGCAAGTGATACACATAAAAGTTGTCATAAGTAGTATTAGAATTATTACAGCAGGTACCTAGGTACTTAGTGAAGGGGACGGCATTCGCTTTCCAGTAAGGTATCTTGTCGCTCGCATTGAACCTTTTCCATAAAAAAATAGCTAAAACTAACTAAATGGAAAATAAGCTACAATATTACACACAGCTGGTGTACTTCAAGTACGATACGTGTTTGTATAATTAGACACTTATTATTGTTTGTGTTATTATTGCCTGAATCTTTTGGTGTTCAATAAAGTAACCATCTATTTACTTATTAAAATATGGACTTACTTGAGCGTACGTAACTTTCAGAGTAAGCAAAATAATGATTACAAACTCGAGACGTAGATGGGGAGGTAATTCATCTCACTCGTACGGAGATGGGAGAACTCCCAGATAAATAAATACGATACCCATTCACCCGATATCGAGTTAGCGGATAGTGAGCAAGTCGAGTTAAAGGAATGATTGAAAGGTCATTACGGGTCTTTGGATATGGAAATTTTATAAACTAGACTTGGAGTTTGTACGGCGATAAGAACGTCTACGGATCTCAAGAGGTTTGCTTGGACTGTGTTCGAGAGTTTATATATCTACAGAAACTTAACATGTAGTAATATAATATATTTCTAGTTACATCGCCAGTTTAATATATTCGATCTTAATAGCTATGTTTTGTTATTATGCTAAAATACTGAAATTCTATATAATATAAAATTCACGCCATCTATGTTTTAGTTGCTTACAATATTCTCCTAGCCTAAAAGAACTTATCACTGAAATACGCATTATTTCGGTATAATTCCCCTGTTCGTGAATAACTTGGTTTGGTCACCGCCTGGTGACAGTGCGAAACCTCCCGAAACCTCCTTTTGGTTACAAATGTCTTTTCAAAAGTCTTCTGTCTTTTTCAATGGGACTTAAGAGATTGTTATCGCCACTGGTAGTGTAGATAGGAACATGAAAATAAACATCAAGAAAGCGATTTTCCCTCACGGTGAATAGGTACTACAAAATTTATATTGAACAAGTTTAAATTAAATATTAATGGTTTCACGGAACCCACGCAAAGCGTTCTAAATTTAACTAATTGTGAGGAACCTTGGATTCCAAAACAGTTTCTAAGTAAACTCTCAATGTATTTTGTTTTATTATCAATATGAATAGCACTACCCTATCTCTTCCCGTGGGTCTTGTAAAGAGATAACAAAGCCGCTGCCACAAGCCCTGAGGAACTATGCCACTTATAAAAGAGTATAATATCCAATCTGCTTGGCCAGCGTGCCGTTTTAAACCCATATATCACTTATGCACAAGACAATGTACACGAGAAGGCCCATATCTTACAGTGGATGATAAACGACCTGGTTTCCGAAAATTCAGAACAAACATTCATGTTGTAGGCATTAAATAATAGGGACAAAAGTAACATATTAATCCTTCAGACCAAAAGGAAAGAAATAAAGCTGACGAAAACATCTCATTGTTTAACTAAATCAGAGAACAATTCTTTATTGGAGGTAATTGGCATCATTGGGCGCGTGATTTGTTTGGAGGCCCACTTCAGAGAATAGCGACGTTGCCCTTACCTGGGATTAATTGAAAGAGAGTCGCACGTTTATTCATGCAAGTAATAAACTAAACGCGTTTAATTGGAAGCGCTGGTCTCGGAGCCGAATATTATCGGAGAGATTAAAGCGAGGAGGTTGCATTGATTCTGTCACGTGGAGAAAATCGAGGATGATCGTATAGTTCTTTCATCTCACGAAGGCCGGTTACGCTTAGTAGTGGTGGTGCTCGAACATGACCTTTTCTCACAGAAGACTACATTTCCTACTTTATCGTATTTCTCCAATGTACGTAGGTACGTGTTTCAGTAGTGAGTGAGATATGCCAAAGCCTATTCCCATCCCGTCCTATCCTATCCCTCCCCATTTACCCAATTCATTTTTTAATCTTCAAAGGTAATCTTCATTCTGGACTGACGTTGGCATGTATCGCGGATGTCAATGGACAGTACCATCAGGTGGACTGTATGCTCGTCTGCCGCCTTTTTAGTATAAAAAAAACAAGTTGAAACAGCTCAATCGATTTAGTTTAATTTTGTAATATACGTAGGTAGATTGTAATTCGGATTAACTCATACGCTACGTTACTACTATTCATGAATGCCACTTGAATGAAGTTGCAGCAAAATGCTAGTAAATGATAATAATGATAGGTAATTACTTATTTCTATTTGTGTATATGAGTACACACAAAAAACAAATTTCTTTAATGGAGAAGAAACATACTTCATTTTCTGTCTCATTTTTCATTTTCTAGTCACAATATTTTTACAGCGGGTAAAGCCAATAAGCTGA
Source organism: Sesia bembeciformis (assembly GCA_943735995.1). Classification (NCBI taxonomy): domain Eukaryota; kingdom Metazoa; phylum Arthropoda; class Insecta; order Lepidoptera; family Sesiidae; genus Sesia; species Sesia bembeciformis. The sequence goes on from OX031034.1 coordinate 6,984,716, forward strand.
ATACATTCAGGAGACGGTCATTTATCTTATTTATTTAACGAAATTCATCCTCGCCGCTCTTTCGTAACTTGAATAGATGATATCGTGGTTTAATTCCCTTGTTTCTCCTCCACGTGTATTCTCCGCCGGTGCTTCGCTGTAACAGCTGTACGGCAAGTATTGTTTTAAATCCATGAATAGTTTGATTTAGTTACATAAAAGAGTATACATATTTTTTGAGGAATAAGTTATGGGAGCTGTCAAGCGATCATCACAAACGACCTGCGATTTTCATTTGTTTGGGCCGCTTAAAGAAGCTCTAGGAGGGCAACGATTTGAAGATGACGAGGGCGTGGAGGGATTCGAGCGCAATTGGCTCCTGACGCAACCAGCGTCATTCTACGATGCTGCTATAAAAAACCTTCCTTCTCGCTGGGAAAAATGTATTTCTAAAGCAGGAAACTATGTAGAAAAATAAATTATATTTGCCTTTTATTTTTCAATAAATTTTTATTTTTTAAATAATATCCTGTTTATATTTGATTAACCCCGTAGTTCGGCGATAAAGGAAAACATTGTGAATAAATTCACATGTTCAAATGTTAATTCAAAGAAAGTTGAGGCATGAGTACACCAATTCTAACTGGATCCGCAATTGTGACACAAATCCTCTTGTGATTTCCAAGGGAGGCTTATTATATAACATAGCATAACATATTACATACATTATATTACATAAAAAAATATGTTTCATCGTGTCTAGTCTGAAGCCATTTAAAAAAAAAATGATTAAAAATTTTATTGTTTTGTACGGATTCCAGAAAAATGGTTCCGCCGGTCAAATGGGTTTTTAACAGATATTTTTGTAGGAGTATGTAGGAAAATATTGCTGAAGCATAAAGGAATATAGCTTTATTAGAGCTACATAAAACAGTTTGTATCTATTATAGTAAACAGTGTGTCGTAAATTGTGGTCCAACGTTAAGGGGTCGATACACCATATATTCAGCTATCACATACCAGAATTTGAACATTTTTTTTTTCATGGGTATGTTTTATTCATTATTATTATTATTTTGAAAAATCGATACCCTGAGTTACTAATTTGGCTGTTATTTCAACAAATAACATTATTTTTATATTTTGTTTCTTGTTTATTATTGATAAATACACAGTTTCCACTATATAGTGGAAACGCAACACGGAATTGCATTTCGATGCCTGAAATGCAATGCAATGTGTCTGACTTTACAAGTAGAAATTATTTTATGTTGCCATAGTAAAGCAATGTTCCTTTACCCTTCAGCAATAAGAGTATATGTATTTCTATATACTGGTACTATACATTTCTTACTATTCATGGTTCTAACAATAAAAAAATAACATTTTATATTGAAAATCGTGTCTGAACGCGTAAAATTAATTGGCTTTTGTATACCTTTCATTTCTACTCGACGTTTCGTACTAAAAAATATACTAAAAACTAATAAAGACTACTTCACCTCCAATTATAAGTAATTGTTTGTAATCGCTCCAATTGTCCCAAAATCACCAACCAAGAGAGAATAATTAACTGGGAGAATTATCTCTAACAAATTGTCAGGGTCCGTAATTCTTCCCAATCAGACGAACCGCAATAAATATTTGATGAGCTCATCTATGAGAATAATTGATTTTCCCTAATTGTTTTTTCTTCTTATTCTTCTACTAGCGGTGCCAGCGACTTCGTTCGCGTGAACTGTAAAGTGATTCCCGCGGGAACTCTATAACGGACTGGAATAAAAAGTACCCTAAATGTTAATTCGGTATATAAGATATAATTATGCCATGTTACCTTAAAATTCGTTGAATGGTTTTTGCGTGATGCGCGTTCAGAGAGACAGACAAATATTCGAAAAAAATGTTGTCAAAAAATGATGTTGTCATTCGTACTTTATATTGCTTTTTTCGAAAACAAAATAATGTACAGACACGGCTCTGTTACTAATTTATTACACGTATAGATTTGGATAGAAAGATGCTATTAAATTATGTACTGTTTATTACAGGACAATCGTTTAATTATCTTTCCAGCAACTTCAATTAGCTCAAGATCTGAGTCACATGAACATTCATGTCTAGGGCATCCTGTAGGAAACTACAGTTTGCCTCTGTATTCACCACCCGGATGATCTTCTCAACTGTAATTGTCAGGTCAACATAGGTCAGAGAAAAAGAAGAAGTCTCAAAACTTTGCTTAGGACTCAAAACTTTATAGTTTTGAGGCTTATGGCACAGGGTTTCCTTTGTTGCAATAATAAGATTACTTGGATCGCAAAATGTACGCAAAATGCGTACAGTGTTTCGCGTTGTCAGCAACCTGCATAATTGTCCACGCTGTATTCGCCAGTCGTCTTCCGCACGCCCCACAAGATTTGTACTTTTATTAATTCTTGTGACAATGGAAATTACTTAGTCCATCATCTGAAGCCCGTCACACACGTTTTGAGGGGGAGAGTGCACGCTGCAATCCAACAGCCGCTGGGCGCGCTCGACTGGCCACGTTACCCCTCTCTCACAGAATACTACCTTGAAATGTACTGCATTTCCCATTTTATCGTATTTCCCCAATGTACGTACGTGTTTCGGTAGTGAGTGAGATGTGCCAGAGCCCATTCCAATTCCATCCTATCCCTCCCCATTTTCTCAACCCTTTCTCCAAATCCATTCCTATATCTCCAAAGGTAGGCAGCGCATCCGGGGGCATGCCAACGTTTCTCATTTTGGACTAATGTTGGCATGTATCGCGGATGTCTATGGGCGACTGTATCCACTTACCATCAGGTGGACTGTATGCTCGTCTGCCGCCTTCGATCATAAAAAAAAAAAAACCTAAAATCTACTTCAAAATTTACTTGCGCCCGGTAACTCTTGACAGACTAGGGCCACAAGAAAAACAATAAACAAAAGTATTTGATTTATATTGAATAATTTGTATTCTTAGAACAATTTACTCATGCTATGTAAGGCTGCAAATGTAAAACGTCATGCAAGGATTAAGTCTGTTCACCGAGGTTGTACACCTGTAAAAAGTTGGCATGTAATTACTCCATGTTACGTGGAAAATGAGAGAAAAAAATAACGAGTTTTTTTTACTCGAAATTGCTTTTTCATGTACCTAATTATCTCAACTTTTCGACATTAACAAACAATGAACGGTGAACAACAAGTATAGTTAATAACAACTTGCCAAGTTCATTAACTGTGAACTTAGAGTTCAGTTAGCCAAGGCGCGCCTCTTACGTGTACAAATCGGTGTTGTTAGTAGAACCGATAAGTTAGTCTAGCAGACTGTAAGAAATGCACGTAAATGTATCCTAAACGATCTTTAACTATACCTAGAATATTAGAGTAAGATGCTCATCAATACATTTAAGCGGATAAATGCATAGGTAATTGTTTATCTCTTTGTGATACATAAGCGAAAATACAGCAAAAAACGGTACGGGCCCAGGTTTTAAACTTACGACCTCACGAATGAGGGTCGAGAGTAGATCCGTAGACTAACATCACCCAATAACAAAATGTTATAAAAATGTATTTTTAATTTACACACAAATTAAAATAAAAAGTTTTTACATTAGACGATAACAAAAGATACAAATTGTTGATTAAAGAAAACGCACAGTTGTGCGCCTAGAAAAAACGAAATTTTATTCCACGCAATGAAATCATTTGTTTCGACGATAAATTCAGGGTAGTAATTGAACGTACATTTATAAATAATGCTTATCGTTTTTCATTTCTTTCATTTGTTAATTTGACAATTAAATGAATAAACGTGAAGAAAACATTAATAACACATTAAGGAATTATCTAAAGTTTCTATCGGATAGAAAAAATGAAACCAACTCAGACCAAGACAAAATATTTAGTACATTATCATTCAAGAAGATTCGTCCAGACTTTAGCAATGTAAAAACTCTCCTATATGGAAGTATAGAGTGAATGGAATTGAGTGAAAATGATGATAGATAATATTCGATACAGAATATTTTTTGCGAAGAGTTATGTACCTACTAAGTAAATATAAATTAAACACTACTTTAGCGCGAGCGACATGCACGAAGAATTTCGGTCATTGATATGAGGTTAGCCAAGACTGGACGGAAAGGAGATTTGTATGAATCATCGAAATAGTTGGACGAAATAGACCTCATGTTGGCGACCTCATCTTTAGTGATGGCTAACCTCATCTTTCTGCTCGTGGCGTGCGCTTTAGAAGAATTTAAAGTTTTATAACATTTCAAATTTAGAATATCTCCTTGCATATATTTACCTATTTATACGGGTTTCAACGCGTAAGTTTATTATTTTCGTCTCAACCTTATTTATTTTACTCGACCTTTCGGTAATCTAAAATGATATACAAACTTACTTATTTTTGATGTTTTACTTATTTTTTCTTATTATAATTTTAGGTTTTTAATTACGTTATATGTATAATGGATTTATCTCATAAATATACGTACGTGTTCAACGAACAGGGATTATTGATTCAACTCAATCGTAGCAACGTACGTGCCTAAAGGTATGTACCTGAAAATCACGTACCGAAGTCACGCCGAAAACGCTTCTCTCATAATTCCTAGCTAATTAAGTCTTGAGAGGCTGTTACAAGGAACCGAGTGAGTGGAAGGTGGTAATTACCACTCGTTGGCTCACTGTACAGTTTCATTAAAATTTCACCTTTGCCGAGTAACGACTCATTAGGAGCAACTCTTTGATGCATGCTAATTGTATTTTCTCCGAAAGTAATTGTAATTAAGCTAGAGTTGAGAATTGATTAATTCGTGCTGCGTGGATACACAGGTTAATGGTATGGTGACATTAATTTGGCTATGTAGAATGATTTTATTTTTAAATTTAAATTTTAGTTAAAAGAAATTCTTAAAAGCTTTTCTAAACTATTAGAAACAGAAAATTTCGAGGTTATATACATTTCTCAAAAAGCGCCGTCTTTTAAAAAAAAAATATCTACGAGAATCTTAATTATTTAATACAATAATTAAATAGTTTTAAAAAAAGATTATGAACATTTTGAACAGCGTATTTTCACATTATTTCAATTACAGACAAAACATATTAAAAGGACAAAAACAGCATGTTAGCTTTACAGAATCTAAAAATTGCACAAAAATTGAGCTAAAAAAATAAATACATCTTTTTGAAGCATGTCCACTGCAATATTGGCGGATACATTCCCAGGGGGTGACTTGTTCATCTCGCGCTTGACTAGAAACAGCAAAAACAACTGAAAAAAAACTTTTTTGATGCTAAAATCTGCGCCGTCATTACAATCCGACAAAGTTATCTTTGCGTACTACAAAATCCGAAATTAACTGTTGAATTTGATATGTAGCTCAGTTTTATAATGCATTTAATTCTAACAGGTGCAAGTTGTCACTAAGGTACACTACAAAATAATTTACCTATCAAATAATTTAAGTGACATTGATCAAACCATATCTATCGTACCACAACTAATGGGTCTAGACGAGTTATCCAATTAAAACCACGTACTGGGAAACGTACTTCTTTTGGCTAGGTGAACTGGAAACTTCATGATTGACAGTTGTGGTTATTGGGTAACAAGAGATGAATAATTCACCTCATTTAATTATTAAAACCAAACTGATAACAGGCGCCACCGGCAATACGCACTGATAACTTTGTCGACCTGTATGGCTGTCCATCCCTCGTTCACGTTAAATATTCATTTTAAACCTTTTTCTCCTCTGTCACGCAATTAACCGTCAAATACCCGACGAATTTAATAATATTTAAAAGGTTGGTTGAAATTTAAACGACAATTTCTAAGCACTCACCCAGTCAAAGACGGCTAATTGCTCTTTTTCAACAAATTATTAACTGAGGTTGGAGAAGTTACGAAAAATGTCATGACTTTCAATTTGAAAGTGTTAGACGTTTCAAATTATCGGAAAACGATCTCCATGAACAAATGGTACTCACTGACAGATACCTCTCTAGAAAAGTGAAGTATTTATGAATTTTTATATTGTGATTAAACGATATTATTCAATCAGTTCAATTTTATTATACGATTATTATATTTAATAAAGGTAGGTAATATAAATAAAGTCTACAAACGATATTTTTCCACATTTATTTATTTTTACAGACATGTTAAAAATATTATTGAAGCAACATAACCAGAAAATATAAGTAAGAAAAGGGGGTTTAATTAGAAATTGATACTTTCGTTTAATTAAATTGAAATATAAGATGATAAACGAAAATATTATTAAATTACGATAATGACATCTTATAGAAGACTGACTACCTTGAAATTTACTGCATTTCCCACTTTATTCTATTTTCCCAATGTACGTACGTGTTTCGGTAGTGAGTGAGACATGCCAGAGCCCATCCCAATCCCATCCTACCCTAATTCCCGATTTTCTGAACCCATTCTCCAAATCCATTTCTATATCTAAGTGGGTAGGTAGCGTATCCGTGCCAATGTTTGTCATTCTGGACTGGTGTTGGCATGTATTGCGGATGTCCATGGACAACAGTATCCACTCATCATCAGGTGGTCATTATGCTTGTTTGCCACCTTTTTTCCATATACAAAAGAATTTCTTTAGTGACTTATTCGTTGACCTTGATATGACGTATACGTTTTATATATGTTTTGTCTAATCTAAGGAATTTTTGTTAATGATTTGAATGCAATTTTGAAATCTAACAATTATTCTATTATAGTATTGTAATGTGATTTCTATTTAAAAAATGATTTAAAAACTTAATAATATCAGAGAATGTTGGTAAAGACCCACATAGTTAATACATAAGAGAAATCATAAGCTGTTTTTTCGACAAGATTAAGAGAAATTAATTCGCAAAAACCGATTGAAATAGATTTTAGTCGGTCTACAACAGTAAATATATATTATACAACTATACATAAAACTTGTATGCTAGGTATAATTTTAGAAGCCATGATGCGGCAAAAAGAACCACAGAAACTTTTGCAAATTGTAGCTACGTGCTGTTCTAATCATGTTTTATCTTCCACGTTGGAATTTAAAAATATTTATTTTCCGTTTCATATCGAAAACTCTCGGTATGGAAAGCGATATGGAACATTAATTGATCCCAAAACACATTATTCAGTTTGGACCAAAAACTGAAAGTTTCAGCCAATGTTATATTCTGTTAAAACTTATGTCTGACAATACGAGTCACTCAGTCGTATGTCACCAAAAGGGGTAATAAATACCCCGTGTTGTTATTTGAGTTGGAAAAATCTACATTTTCATACATTGACCAACGGATGTTCAAAATGGCATATCCTGGCAGAATTAAACACTTTTATTTTCTTTGAAAATATAGGAAAATTGAGGTTTTTCCAACAAAATAACAACACAGAGAATTACCACTGTTTTAATGTCGTAACAATAAATGCTTAGAATATTAAATTCTGACAGAATACAGCATAAAAATCTGAATAATGTCCTTTATAAAAAAAATTGTTTATCCGTTTAAAGAAACCTTTTCGACCAATTTTCAACTATATTCAATTATGTTCTTCCAGATATCATACTTATCGTTTTGTATTAAATTATTACCATAATTAAATTGCCATCAATTCACGTCTCTAAGGCTCGCTACCGCCCACAGGACTTAAAATTATTTGATTTAATTTTCAAAGATCAAATAACTGATGAGCATGGAAACGATAATAATTAGATTAATATTAAATAATTCGTATATATTAAAAATACTCAATTGTATTGTTATATAAATGGGTTCCTGTAAAAATTTACTGCACCTTTACATAAAAGTTAGGTTAAGCAAATATCTCCACGAACTTCCTCCATTACCTTAAAACCATTATGGGCCCCATAGCTCCCTGGACAAATTTCAGTCTGAAGCGCACCCAGGTGAAACATTACATCCATTAACTGAATGAGATCTCCCTGAATTAGGCCGATCGAATAGCCAACGAGACGAATTACACGGTATAACAAAGAAAAGTATTGCCTTCTTTATTTAGAGGTTTGAAATGCGTCACACCGCACACAAGTGCACTAGGACGCGTATGTCTCGTTTGGAACGATCTTGAAACGCAGTAAAATACTAATTTCCGGAAAAATAGACGATTCTAAGATCGTGGTTTGCTATGATTTGGGCCGTGTCGTGGAAACTAACCTCTATGCAGACTGCATAAGGTGCTGACTGTGACCAATTCTAAGATAGAGAATCGTCTACATATCCCGACCTATATCATTCCTTTCCTTTAATTCAAATAATAAAGTAAACGTTTCAATAGAAATTGAAATTTACTGCATAAAGCGACCGAATCAACGATTTACCACTTTTAACACCATATTAAAGAGTTGATCACACACGGTAGTGAACCACAGCTCAAAAGAAGTAGAGAATGGGTCGCTTGAAAGTGTTTACATGGGATCGCGCAGTTTATGTACCGCCCTCAAACGCAAGCGTTTGCAACTCGCTCCTCTAGACACAAAAGAGCCATATTTTAAAGTAGCTGTTTGCCCACAGATTCACTGATGAGGATTTAGCTGCCTAGATACAATTTTATAAAACGACAAAAAACGTGTTAATTTAGTCGCGCCATTTAGCGACCAGCAACGTTACCACGTGACAAGTCTCTTCACTGATTGACTAAACGTATTAAACGTATACATAATAGTTACGTTCTTAGGTATGAGATGTTTAATAGCATAATAGTTTAAGTGTAAATGTGGCATAAATAGGTATTTAAATGAAAATGCGATACTGTGACCTTTATACTGCGTAAATTATCAGCAAACTGGAGCCTTCCGATTCGGAACACCGCTCAGAATAAAGTGTGCCTTTTAAAGAATTCCGGGAACATTTTCATGTTGGGAAACTAGGACTGATGTAATTTGTTCCGAGTTAACTTCTGTTGGGAGTTAATGGCGCGCGAGTTTCTAATGTTGCCAGCCCTAACATTATTTTTAAAAACCAAATCGTCAACTGTCACTTAGAAGTTAAGGTAAAGGATGAAAAAATTCAGACACATTTCGAATTTCGAATAATGAGGGGCTGAAAGTTTAACGACTGTTGTTCTTTATTAGAGTTACATACGAGTATATAGAGGGATAAATACGGCAAGCTGTCCGTCGTTACGTGGCCAAAGTTGACGCTAAGCTCTTACTTCTCGCGCTGCTCGTTCAGTCTGTTCCTATCCGTGTCGCTAGCAAGTCGTTGTTACAAATCATCGTTGTAAAAATCGTTGTTGTAAAAATTCGTCCAAAAGTGGTGAACTGAGCCAAGGGAGAGGTTTCATTTCATAGGTGAGCGGTTTCCAATCACTCGTGACGTGACACGCTTGGTCTCCATACAATTTCATAAAGGGTTGTCTATTCCTATGATTAGTATAGTTGTCACACTGCACAATACACTCACAAATCCGAGCATCAGCCACGTCACGTAACGTCTTACGTGACGTTACATTTTCTCTCGCATCACACCTACCGCAAACCGCAAAACTTCGTTCCAATAAATAAAAGTGTAGAAGCGTTGAAGAATCGTGTAAGTTAACTGGTTAAGAAAATGCTTAGGTATAAGGTACATTAGAGTAACCATATGTAGCCTTATTATTACATTTGAGTAAGTATTAAACGAGATTTTCAAAAATAAATAAACTTACGTTATCTATTATTGCAAAACAAGCTTACCTTTCTTACATCTTGTTACATTTAATCATATACTCGTTAAGCTATATTGTTTTGTGTGTACAATAAAATACCTAAATAAATAAAAATAATATAATTAATATTTAAAGTAAATTAATGATCAACTTACATGTAATCTATACCAATATAATAAGGAGGTAAAATTGTGTTTTTGTAGGTATGTTGGGGGTAATCTCTGGAACTACTAAACCGATTTCAAAAATTCTTTCACAAATAGAAAGCTACATTATCCGTGTCTAATATAGGCTATATTTTATTTTGAAATTTTTAAAATAAAAAAAACTTATAAACCGAAACGAAGCGAACGAAACGACGCGGGTCGCTAGTATACGATAATTATATAATATTTAGTAAATAATTCTCTTCTGGATGTCCTATTAAAAATTGGCCGCACGTCAAATTGTAAAGTCGAGTGGCTCAAGTATCTATGATAAGACATTTCGTAAATAAAATTGGTGTTAAAAAAATACATTAATTCTACATACATACATGTATTTATCTATAGCACGTCATAAGTATGTGTATTTTATGAACAGAATCCCGGAGAGCGGATGCACCGTGATGAGAAAACCGGATGTCCGGTTTGAAAACAAAGAGAGGACCGCGTACTTAGCTCCGAAACAATGTTCTCACTCTGTATGTGCTTCAATAACAGCGGAACCATTAGCAACGAAACAAAAGATGAAAACATTGAAACACTTCAAAGTAATTAACTTGAATTACTGCGTGGGCGAAATTATAATTTATTAGTACTTAAAGCAAAATAGAAGCAATTTAATCACCAGTTAACTCAGGCTCTTATTAAGAGAGGTAATCGTTCTTAAGAAAAGCCATATTAAAATTAAATTTAAAGTTGTCAGTATATTTTTAGAGAGAGGAGACGACAAACGAGCACAGAGTTCACCGGATGGTAAGCAGATATTGTCGCATATACATCTGCGATACCCGCCAACATCTGCAATGAAATCTGGATTTTTATGACGTAATTTTAAGTTTTTTTTTAACTCATTTTAATCGTGTAACAAATCAATAAGTCCATACTAATGTTATGGTGTCTGCTCAAATAATGTCACATGTTTATTTATACAGATAATACATAATTGTAAGATAATATAATATGCAAAATTACAGCAGCAAATTTACATTCACTAATTACTACCGTCAATAGTGTATTCAGTTGGCGTCGAGGCGAGCATGCATGTGAAATATAATGATGCGCTATAGAAATTCCAGTGGTCACCAACAATGCCCGCAATTTCAGCGTCGGACACGGCCGGGCCGGACGCGGCGGCGAATACATAATGACGTCCGATGGTCACATTTGTAATTTTATTACCAACACGCTATTCTTGTTATGGTAATGATAACCTGAAGTTTGTAGCTGCTTGTAAACACCAACACTCTGAACACTGAATAATTTAGTAGTATTTTACAGGAAGAAAGAAGGTGTATGGTAAGTACGATTTGCAGATACGCCGGACACTGGACACTCCTATTTCACAATGAGTAGCAACAAACACTACACGGGCTGTAACTGAAACTTTTCTGAATTCTAAAACCATGGATTCTGCTCATGCTTCTCAGTGCATTGACATATAAATTTACGTATTGGTTTTGTAAAAATACTTATAAAGGATTTGTATTTAGCAAATTTGTATGAAAAAATATAATAGTAAAGGTTCGATTACATCCTGTATTGCACCCGAATGCGATTAAATTGTATCATGTAGCTTTCTAGCAACATAAAACAAATCTTGTATTGAAATGAAGAACATTGAAATCGGATTCCTGATCGAAAGTCGGTCTGTAGATACTGCTAGCAGGTATTTGAATGAGCGAATTTTACCGTATTCGTCATTGCTCATTGCCGACATGATACATCTAACAAAATCATAACTAGATGTACGAACAGCAACATCATAATTCCAAATTACAAATCTCCATTTCTTTATTCTCTCTATTCCTAATTTCTCAAAAATGGTATATTTCCACACTAATGTTGGAAAATTTACTTAATACTTGTACAGGATTTTCTCACCAAATAAGGTATTTATTGTGACGTAAATTAAAAATTCCTTTAACACACTCGAAAAAGATAAAAGCGCATCCGTAATTTCGTCTCTAATGATGCTACAAAAACATTTCGTTATTCACAAAGGATTTCCAAGAAGAAACTTTCGCTCCCGAAATTATTTGCATCTGAAAGAGCGTAGAAACTATTCGTAGTGCCCGTTTCCTTGCGAAGACACTTCCTTTTGGATACAAGGGAGGAAGCATTGGTATGCAGATGCGACGTTGTTTTGATCAAATTAAGTATACAATAAGTCGCGACTGTCAAGAGACTGCTGAACATAAACAGAGAAACATAGCGTACATAGGTTGCCAAACGTAGGTTTGCAGAAATTTCTGGAATTTATAAAATAACGATATCGTCGCATCTATTTGTTGATATCTGTACTCATTTACTTTGCTTTTGCGGGGTAGTGTTTCATCAAACCTAAAATACCAAAATTGGTTCATCAAGATGTCCTGCTAATCCTAACGTTGTATCTGTCAATCTATATAAATAAAAATGTAAACGTTTGTTTGTTCAAAATCTTAAATCTCCGAAAGTTCTTCACCGATTGCTTTGAATTTTTGACACAACGTTGCATTCGAATACACGCGTGTTTTTATATACCTATCACAGAGTAAAAACATGCTTTTTACCCAAAAACAGGTAAAAACAGGGTAAGCGCCATCTGTTGGGCAGCCACAGCAACGCGTGGCCGGGCACAGCGAGTATAAAATATAAACATACAACTTTATACACAAAAACACTTTTATAAAAGATACAATCATTTTTGATAGCCGCTTGATCTGTAAACTTCACATTTATTTAAGACGGAATCTTGAAGTACCTACTGTGAAATGTGAATAGATACGACTGAGGCACACGACCAAACTTCAACGGTTCGGCATCAGTCGCACTCATTATACCGGCTTAATGAATTACTCCCATCTGAATCACAAATGAGATTTCGCACTGAAGTAGGTATCTCATTTGTCTGGTAGGCAAAACCAGACCTATATACGAGTTTAAGTGTAGTCTTTAATTGGGCTCAATTATAGTGGTACGTATAATTGTCGTGTAGTATCAGCCGAATTTAGAATAGCACCACCCTATATATTTACTTGGCTGTCGTAAAAGGCGGCTAAGGGATAACAAAACCGATACCACAAGCCCTGAGGAACTACACCACCTCCTTAACAGTGGACTCGCCAGGCTGCTTGGCTGCCGTGGGGTTTTAACGCCATATATTCCTTATGCACAAAACCACGTGGATGAGGAGGGCCATGTCCAGCAGTGGCTTTTAAGAGCACTGGTTACCGTTATAAAAGAATTAAAAAATATTTTTTCCATCTCATGTTTTGATTAAATCTTTATTTGTGTAACGGATCTAAAGTGTTTACGTATGACAAACATCGACCCGATTTACATTCGCTAAACGGTTTAAGCTTTGTTTGGAGAGAGATGTAGCAAATCCCATTGTGTTCAGTGTTAGGCACTGTAAAACAACTCGCGGCCGTCCTTTGCATATTTCATGAAATGAAAGGTCCGCAGGCCACAAATCAAATCTACAAACATACAGATATTCCCCAGAAAATTGCCCAAATAAACTTTAATGCAAAAGTAAAGAGAATTATTTATGACAGATTCGAGTAGCAACACGATTACATTAGAGACATTACTTAAGAAATATTTTTATGTCAATAAATATTTGAAAATATAGAAGAGAAATCAGATATAAAAAGGTCCAGCTTTGACTCTCGTGGGGCACGTTGAGACATTTCCAATTTGTGATAAAGTTGATCGTAACAAACGTAGAATATTATTGTGACGGCATTGACAATTGGATCACGTTTTATGTCTCAAAAGAAAATCATTCGGGATTTTCTTTTAACGGTAACAAGATGCGACTTTACGCTCGTACGTACAAAGTAAAATACTATCGTACAGTCACGCAAATACGGCATCCCAAAAATTGACCTAAGGCTATTCAAGGTTAAATAAAAAATATTTACACCCTCTTAACGCAGAATTTCTATAACTAAAACAAACAACTTTTGTTCTAGTACTTTTTTTCTGAACATATGTTTTTAAAATGAAGTCTCTGACTTTGTTACTCTGTAGTAAGACACTACAGTACACTAATAATAGAACGGGAACGCCACACACTGCACTCATAAACAGTTGCTAATGGAACCGCTAATGAAATTAGACATCTATATCTACGATATCTATATCTACAACTCGTACGTAAATCGTTGCGAGTGTAGGTACTACGCGGTGCGAGTGGATTGGTTTATTTAAAAAATAGTGATGAATTTTAAAAACTCGCAGAATAATGCGTGTCAGTTTCAAGAAAGAAATTCAAAGTTAAAAGGGTGCAAGTATTTTCATATAACCCTGTATAAGTACAGACGTACACTATCGATATTTTCAGGAAAATATCTCCCGATACTCAAACAAATTCCGATGTGACTTCTTACGGAGGGTTCAAACGACGATCTCTATCGACTTATTATACAAATGGCCGATATCTGGGCAAAAGTAACAATATCTTACCATGAAAAATTACGAGTCGGTGCCGCTGCGGTCTCACTTGGCTCGATTCTGCAATAAAATCGAAGCATCATAGATTGTATTTGTGATTCCCGTCGTGAACTTAGACTGATCCTTCCCGCGCGAGCCAATTTTGTCGAGCGTCGAGGAAAAATATGAAGTAATGTGAAAATGTGGTGGAGAATTATGAGAGTATTGGCAATGTGTCTACCAATGTAATATCAATACTATGGCTACATGGCGATAAACAATAATGTTACCGTCATACATTACACCCTTATATATTTTTCTTGATCGTGGGCGTAATTCAAGATATAAAGTAAATGGCAGCAATAACAAAGTTTTCAAGGAAATCGCCAGGACATATGTACATCCGAAAATATTGGATGGATCCACCATTAAGGACCTAATGTATAAAACATCCACCGACCTAGTATAATAGCAAATTTTTATTTTTAAAATTCATTTTCTAACACAATCTGCGGAGAATATTGTGAAAATAAATTATGAAAATAAATTAAAAAATTATAAATTAATTATAAAATTATAAATTAATTAAAAAATTATAAATTAATTATAAAATTATAAAATAATTATAAAATTATAAATTAATTATGAAATTATAAATTAATTATAAAATTATAAACTAATTATAAAATTATAAATTAATTATAAAATTATAAATTATTAAATAAAAACAAAAGATTTGCTTCAAAATGTTAATTTAATTATTTCACTGAAAGCATCGATAAATCAAACGCTTTTGTAACGCTGAGGGCTTAATTAAATTGTCAAATTTGAAACATAAGTTGAATGAAATTTGAAATTTGATGAATGAAATGAAATTTGAAACATAAAAATTGTACATTCTTATTATAAAATAATAAGAATGTACAATTTTTAAAACGCATGAATTAAAGACTTCGAGAGCTACTGAATATAGAACACTATTAGACTGTAACGTGCCCGCCCTACGGTGCTTGTATAACATATCTAGTATGTATTCTCAAATCGATGGTCTATACATACCAATTTTAGTTATATAAATTGTCCGTCGTACTTATTTGATTTATACCAGTTAATCTGTATTATTAAAAATATTCTTATGCAGGTATTTTAGTATTTTAGATCGCTGGTATTTATGTGCTAAGCAGGACTTGATATCGCATAAAAATTTCTACACAATTAGCGTTTTTCGACATCGTTTCGGGCAGGTCTTGCTTAAGAAAGATTTTTGGAGACACGAATTTCGATTGACAAAAAAATGTGTATATTAAAGAAATATAAGTATATTATTAATTACGGGAAGGGGTTCCCGTCCCTTGGGGTTAAGTAAAATCTGAAATTCGATTACGATAAGAGATTTTTTTGCCATTTCAAATTCAGACCTTTAAAGAATATTTCCAAAGCAATCTACTCAGAATTCTACTTATCAATTAATAGCAGAGGAAGCGATGACTGAGCACTGCTTAATCTCCTTTTGCCGTCTCACCGGTCGGCTATTAGCCTAATGAACCGACGAGATTCTGACGTAACGAATCCAATATTACTCCTGCTCTATGTGAAAGAAAAACAATTCTTTTATACTGACTCACGTATTTTAAAAATAACCTCCGTTCTTTCTTGAGAAGAACCTGCACCTGCTGCTCGATATTAAATTTCAGCTTTATTGGAAAATAATTGAGGAGCAAAATTTTCTATAAATAGTTCCATTTTTCTTTATTTTTCGATTAATAGCTGTAATTACAAGATTATTTCTGTTACCTTAAGTTTAACCGAGTACAAACAATTGTACGCCTTTTCTGAAGTCAACTACACGAAGGTAATAAATGCTTTACACGCAGTTCTTTCTATTTGTGGTTAAATAAAAAAAAAAAAAATGCAATTTAATGCAATTTAATATCCACCTAGTTAGGATAATTGATAAACACCGGAAAAGGTGATAGACAAAATAAATCGTTTCTAATACGATTTATTTATTTATTTTAACTACAGTTACTATTAGATTTATAATTAGGAAGTATTAAGTTACTTTTGCAGTGAAACCAATAGAAATTCCATGTGGAATAGACACGAATAGACATTTCCCCGTAAAACTTTTAGATACACGTTGAGTCGACTAGAAATGAAAGTTTGAAAATTTTATACAAACATTGTTCCGAACTAAATTCCTAGTGGAAATCAGAAACAAATTGGAGCCTGAAACAAACTTGTCTCGGTTCGGTACATTTGCATATTTGAATAAGTCGAAGCTGTCATAATGGCTACACAATGCATACCAAACAAGTCACCTCGACGAAAACTCATTTGGTCAGAAACTGAAGGAATTATTCGAGAACTTTCAAATTGTAGGTATTATTAGAGTTGAACGAGTTTCTTTAACATAAGCTATCCTAATACTAGCAATCCTATTCGATTCTTTTATATTTTCATCAAAAAATAGGAAGGAAGGGCTATCCCTTGCTTCCTATTTTTTGATGAAAATATAAAATATAAATATAAAATTTGATGAATCGAATATCATCTCTTCGGATGAGCGAGACAATAAAAATATGATTTAGTAACAACAATAAGAGGGAATGTTAGTAGAGTTTCAATATATCTTTCAATTTGATCTGTGAACCACTATACCACAAAGTAAATACATATAATAAAATTTAAATATTATTAAATTTCATTAATTTAATTTATCCAGATTTATAGTCTGTTTTTGTTCTATTTTCATTAAGTCTAGAACTACTAAAAATATAATAAACGCAAGTAAATTTATTTTAAAAGGTTTGGTGTTATCCTATGTATTGTAACAGTCCTTATGTAGGACACCGTATTTACTGTACAGGAATTTATTAAAATAATTTGAGTTTTTACAAAACCTTTGTAACTTATGGTATTCCATAAGTTCTCTAATAACTTTTTTTTCTGAAAATTTTAATCATGAAATCTATATTGAAATTTATAAGGCTCTCTCGTTTGCAAACATCATAAATACATAATGTGTCTGACTTTTCCGACAATACCGAGAAAGAGAGTTTTGTAAAAAAATCTTAGCGTCGGATTGCCGGCGTTGTACGGATCATAAAACTAAATTGCAGCGGCGATGACTGGAAGTGCGTTGAGAGCTGTGTTTGAGTAAACACGGCCCACGGAACATGTCTAGAGACAGTATCGATCATGAAGTTTAGTTGTAATTGAAGTTAATGATGTAGGGCTAGCGGGTTCTCCTGTGCCCAATACCTACAGTTTTGTTTGGTTACATGTCCATTGAGTTGATTTATTTATTGGATTATTTATTGATTATTGGACATAGTTGATAAAGTTTTAAAGTTTTGTTAAAGTTGATAAAGCGGTCCCTCAAGGTTGAAAATTTTTACCTCCAGATTAAATGAGTGTAAAGAAGTGAACGGTGCTCATTTAAACGTGATTCTTTTTCATAAATGAAAATATAATTATCGCCCTTTAAAATTATAACAAACATGTATTAATTATGCAGACATTTAGTTTTAATTTTTAGAGTTCAAAAACGTAAATATTTCTGAGACACCCTTTATAACAGTGTCGGAACTTTAATATGATGTACCTAATGTGTTTGAAAGTGAACTAGTGGCAGTAAGGTGCAAGTAATGACATGATTCCAACATGATACAAGATAAGTACATGGAAGCAAGACAGGGAAGTCTAAATTAGTTAATTAAACATTAGTCGGGGATTGCTGTTGGGATATTGAGGATCAAGGGGCGCGTCTGCCGTACTTCATCATAGATCGATATGCTTACCTTGAGCATTTTGATCATGCCTTATCAACCGTCAGGCACACAATAATTACGACGCATGCATTTACCACCAAAGGGCCTTGAAGTTGGGTAGATTTAGAATAGTAGGGTATGGATGGTATGCTGCAGAAAGATCAAAGATTTAAATCTTTGAACACATTAGTAAAAATCTTAACGAATGCACACAATGGCACTTAACACATAGTCTAAATAAATTTATTTTAATGAATGTTTGAAATTTCATATCATTGTGTGCATTCGTTAAGATTTTTACTAATGTGTTCAAAGATTTAAATCTTTGATCTTGCTGCAGCATACCATCCATACCCTACTATTCTAAGGATGAATGGTTGTAAGGATTCTAAGGTTGTTAGGATGAAAAGGGTATGAAAATAAATTAATCAATGTTAGAATCATTGGTCTTCTGCAGAGAGTGCGAACAACATCAGCACGTAGGGCACGTAGGGCGGGTTATCAACTTCATAATATTTCATAATCAAGTAAATATTTTTTCCTAAATAAAACAGTAATAGAAGTGAAAGAGAAAGTAATTGAGCTGAGTAGGAACATAATTAAATAAATCCAATCAAATTGCAGGCAACGGGGTTGTGATGGTGTGATGGGAGACCCGGTAGTGGGGACCGCTGGTTTTCCACATATTGTTGCAAGGCATTGATATTGCACTTATATCTAAATTCCAGTGACAAATGGTGAACAGCATTGCTGGACTGTCGTGGTATTTGCCGCGGCTACAGGTCACCGTTGGCTGTCGCCGTAGAGAGAAATTAAAGTCTTTAATTGAAAGATAAGTATTTTAATGTTCATACACTCCAAACGTCTAGTTATTTATTCAGTGTACTACTGTTGTGCATCAGGGCGATATCTACTTTATACGGTACGGTACATCATGCGGTTAACATACAGATGAACGCGGAGACGACGACAATCCGATGATATGCAATTATTACGTTGCGAATTTTAGAACTGGAGCCTATAATTCGCTAGGCCTGCTTGGAGACTTCCTTACAGTATCAAAAGCCACAGTTGTATATTGTTATATGATTATATTGTAATTTATAACCCATTTATAAACACTTATATATTCTAAAACATCTAATTAATACTAATGAATGTAATAAATCCAATAATTCTAAAATTATTAGTATTTATTGTATATGAGTTGTAACTGTCGGCATAATCAGACATTATTTTATAGAAAAAGAGATGATAAACAAGCATAATTCAGCCTGATAGTAAGCGATTACTGTCACCAATAGATATCTATGACATGAGTAAGTACATACCAATGTCAAAACTGACGAATATTGAAATTGACGAACGTTGATATATCCAGAGATATGCTACCTTTCATTGGAGATTAGGAAGGATGAGGAATTTGGAAGGGAGAGGAATAGGCAGTATCATTATACGACCACATACAATCCACAAGTTGTGTGACAATGAGTCACATTAGTCTACCAAAAATGCATTCATGGAATCACAGAACGTAAATCACAGCAACACTGCATGTTGTAGAATAATAAACCAATTTAATGTTAATTCAAAAGTCTGGACTCGTTTCCCAAACATTACATTTAACATTTAACTTAACCCGATGCAAATAATATGTAAAGGCTAACAGTTTGTATGCACGCAAATATTGAATTAATTTCACCTAGACTAATGGCTGTACAAATAACAGATTTGTTTGGTTGAAGGTACGAGCGCAATACATACAACAACATACACCGCCCATAAAATGAAATTATGTTATGTCGTACTGGTTGTCGTAAGTCGTCTTAAATGTTTATGTTTATGGATAGACCTTTGGAGAGGCTTGTATCCAACAGTTGAGAGATACAGGCTGATGATATGGTATAAAAGCAGTTGAAATACGTCTACCTGTACTTTGGTCTTGCCTCCTACTTGCACGCAATAATGTTTGTGAGGCAACGATCGCACATGTATAAATGCCAATGCGGTTCTTACACACTCACAAATACACATATACACCGTCCCCGGAGGCGGAGACGAGGACGTCACCCTCGCTACACCGTGAACACACATCGGCCTTCAGTGAACAATTTTACCAGGTATCGGCACGTGCCTGGGCGCTTCTCACCGACTCGAGATCCCGCGGTACCCTACCAAAGCAACGCCCTAAGACGACGTCCGTTCCTTTCGCCGGTCTACCGGCGGGGGAGCCCTTTGGCTCATTGTTGCACACTCTTTTCTCCTGTCTGAGCGCCTTCTGCGCTCGCCCTAAACCATACATGTCCGGTGACTCCTGAAAGGCAATTAGGCCCACAAGAAATTAGCCATTCCGAATATATATATATATATATATATAAATTATTTATTTTATTTTATTGACTTAGATTATATAATACATAAAATCTTCAATATTTAAATTTAATGTCGAATCGCTCTAATGTATTTAATTATTATTATTTACTGTTACTACATACTATTTATTATTATACTATTGCTATTAATAATATTACTAATATACTACGACTAATGAATTCATGTTTATAAAAGCAAATGTATATATGTGCGATTATATAAGAGTATGAGTGTGTGCCAGGGCATTGTTGTGATTATATTTTCCATTAGTCCTGGAATGTTGAGCATTATAAGCATTTATAAAACGTGTCTTCAAAGATTCAACCTTAACCTTTTCTGCACCCATGTATTTATTCTATACATTATTAGGTAGTTCGTTTATTAAAGTAGGTAATACATATTGCCATGGTTTTTCCCCATATATGTACACTGTTAACTCTCTCAAAGGACTGTGGTTATACGCAACAATTTTCTATTATGGTATGCATCAATTAACGCAGTTCATTACAAATAGGCTTAGTTTAAAAGAAATCTGTTTGACAAAAAACGAATGTATCGAAAAACCATTTGCACATAACTCTTTTCTTTTATGAAATATATAATTTTATTATAATGTAATACACATAGTTTAAATAGTTATGGCCGCCTCTTCTGGTGGGTGCTTAAAAGGCGACTAACGAAGTTATCACAAGCCCTGAGCGAAATACACCACCTCTGAAAGAGTGGACTTGCCAACTCGCTTGGCCAGCGTCCCTTATAAAGAGGTCCTTCTCCAGCAGTGGATAATAAAAGGACTGGTGATGGTGATAGATAGTTATATGCTTATGAGCGCACAAGAGCACAGAACAATATAACAATGTGTATTAAATTTAACCCTGCGCGTCTAGTTCAACGGTGCATTGTTACGAAACTTTTTGCTCTTATACACATTCACAAGTAGTGTATATTTTAATCTAAAATGAACCGTTTATCGTTCCTTTAAGGGTTGCTAATAGAATATTCGCGTAACAGAAGCGTACGATTGCACTCAGTTTGCGGATTCTCATGCACTTTATGATCGCTTTACACTCGGCTTACAGTTATTCCACAACTCCATTAATTAAAAGTTATATCACTTATAGAGATGCTGTTAACGGAAAATGAGAAGATTCTGTATTTGTTTGTAATTTCATTAAAATTCTCATTAAATTATACAATAAAGTAAACAACACGCTATTGCCGCTAATTTTTTATCTGAATTCTCTGTCATAGATGTTTGTATGAAAAACCGTAATTTTTCATATCAAACGGGTGAGTTAAATCGGCAATGCTATAAAGTTACGGATGACAGACTTCTGCTAACACTAAATACGCGGCTGATACTTCAATTAACTATTATTATTAGTAACGATAGACAAATAAGTTAAAGAGAAGACCTGTTATGATTTTTAATAAAGAAATTAGTGATTCCAGTGAGAAGAAAAATATTACGCAATTACCATTGAATCGGAATATAATCGTTTCATTTAGGGAAATATTGACATTAGAGATTTTCGTACTTAAATTAAGGGTAGATTAAGATATTAAACTCAGTTGAAATATAGAATTATAATTTTCATTATTTTTAAATTATTATTTTTTCTGTTGAAATGTTATTTCTTACATTTGGCGTGTCATATATCTTATCATACTAAACCATATCATCAACATGTCTACCCACGACTAAATATAGGCCTCTCCCAAGGACCGCCACCACATACCTTTTATTCTTCTCATCTAGTCAGTTACATATTAATTTAGCTGACCTAATCACCACTGTTTTAAACCAAATAAATCATGATTCTAATAACCAATATTTGTTATAAACAATTAACTTATTATCTATTTCGATGTTAATTTGTTATTTTGCTTAAACTAGTTGTTCAATAATTATAGTTCAGAAGTGTTTTGTTTGTCAGTGATCGATAAAGACCTTTGAAGGTGCTTTACAAGATTGTGAATTAATCAAAAACTTACTAAAATGAAAACAATAATTTATAACACAATACGCATTTAGCTGTCAGCATTTATGTTTTATTTTGCAGTGCCAATTTCAACAAAATATAATTACAATGTATTTTTTGCTTCAAGTACATAAATTTTATAATAGCTACTGGGTAAAGTTCGCGCGCGACCTTTTTGAACGTATGATTTTAGCGTGCTATATTTCTGGCAACACTGATCACTGGCGGGAAAGTGATATGCCGTTTGACAGCTGACTTCTTTTGTAATGGCGGCAAATTGAAATTACCACTTAAAAGTTTTATGTCTCATATTTTTTAAATATTTTAAAATGGAAGTTAAAAAGGAGAAAATTAGATGTTTTACATTTTTTTTCGTCAAGCTAGTGCTCTTAAAGAGATTTGTGATGTATACGGAGAAGATGCGATATCTAAAACTACTGTAAAAAAAATAGTTCTGTCGATTCAGGTCAGGTAAATGACATAAACTACGTGAATAGAACTTCCATATTCGAGATGTTGCTAAAACGAAATTAAATCGATCCGTTCTAAAGAGATTGGTAATAGGCGATGAGAAGTGTATTACCTACGATAACAATGTTAGAAAATGATCTTGATCTAAGTGAGGTGCCACCATAAATATATCCCAGAGTCAGGAATCACTCCGAACAAAAACTGACTGTGGGACTGAAAATGCATTGTGTATTACAAGCTTTTGCCACATACCCAAATGATTAATTCTGATGTCTACTGTCAGCAATTAGTAAAATAGAAACAAGCACTTGAAGAAAAACGCCCAGAATATATTCCGCTCTTTACAAAATTCTATAAATGGAGTAAAATTTCATTCAAGAGAAGCCCGTATAAACTATTTAAATCAGTTTTTGGCTCGAAACCCCGAAATTTTTATAGCGATGGGATAATGGCTCTGCCGGAAAAATGACGTAAGATAGCCGAATTAAATGGATAATTATATTCCGTTCAATAAATATTTATGTAATACAAAAAGGTCTTTATTATTTTCACTATAAAAAGACCGCGAAATTATCCGACTACCTTATATTCAACATACTTTAACCGTAACCGTAACCGTAACCACCCCTTTTATCATCCACTGCTGGACATAGGTCCCCTCGTGTACCTACATTGTCTCGTGCATGAGGGATGTATGACCTTAAAATGCCACACACATATTACACATATGATGAGTTTTGACAAGTAGACGGGTCGCGACCTTTTCTCGCGAAACAACTTGTGACGTTATTTTCAAAGGCGATTCACGTATGTACCTTGTTCAAGTCTTCAGGTTGAGAATACGGCGTCGGTTTGCTACGCTTCTATTTTGGCAAAAACAAAACCGACACAAAATATACATAACCACATTGCGGTAAAAATGATAAAGTAGGTAACATGACTTTGTGGTGTAGTAAAAGCATTAGACTATGAAATTGAAAATACACTCCACTAGACACACAGCGGCATTTACTCCCTTTGTAAACATTACGACGTTGAAACTAAGATAATTTAGTGAAGTTTCTCTTGTTACTATCGTATCTGGATATCGACAGTGCTGTCTGAGTTAAAGCCTAATATTGTAAAACAGTGGGGAAACTTCATAGGCACATATTGGTAATGCATTTTTTTTCTGTGATTGTCGGTACTTGGTAACACCATAGACATACCTTCGTGTGACCAAGGTAATAAATTCTATTGCTTGAGGGTAAAATATAACAAGGCAGCAGTTTTTTTGGCATTCAGATGAGGAGAGGTTTCATCTCCACGATTCCTAAGTTGTCTATATAAAAAAATAAAGTGACAAATGAGCACACAGTCCACATGGTGATAGGCGTATATTGTTGCTCATGGACATCCACGATACATGCTAAATCAGTGAAGAATGACAAAAGTTGTCACTACCCCCAAAGGCGCCACCTAACATTGAAGATTTAGTAGTAAATTTGGAAAGAGGATTGGAGAGGATGGGGAATACGAAACATTACGGAATGAGAAGATTTCCTCATCCCGTTATATTACCCACTCTTCCTTGAGGAGAGAATGGGATGAGACGTAAAAAGTATAATGGGACTAAATGATATAATGATCTACAACACTAAAAATAATTAGAGCAGGTAGTCCATTCTTAATCTCTGAGTTACGAAAATGGTTTATTAATAGATTAGGTTTCATCAGCAAACTATATTAGCAATCCCTACCTGACCACCATTTTCGTAAACTGTTGATACCATATTGAAAATATTAGTAAGTAGTGTAACGCATCTATGCGTTATACATGTTACGAATTGCTTATATGTGTGTTGCTTTTGTAGGTGACATATTGAAATCAGAGTGAATGTAGTTGTGCGTACGAAAATTACGTTTAAGCCCTATACACATGGCGATTTTTTGCAGCGATACAATTACGCGTTTCAGGAACGCGCGACTGCATCGCGTCACTAGTCATTTCAACAAATAGTTTGCGATTGCGTCGATGGTAACGTGCGATATTAGCGATACTGTAGCGGGTTTATATTGTAGAATCGATCCATCAGCGCGATCACATCAATACAAACGATTACGTTTAGTTTTTAAAAAAAGTAATTAACCTAACGCAAGAAATGTTGCCTCAGCCTCCATTGTGCTAAGACTGTTGACGACTGACTAACATAATCCCCACATTGACATCATCAGGCATCACCCCAACATTAGTCAAAAATATATCCATGAAGACGCGACTGTATCGTTTGCTGCATCGCGACTGTAGCGATACACTACTACAGCGCACGTGTTTAAACCTAGACGAACAGCGACTATATCGCTCCAAAAAGTCGCCGTGTGTAAATGTGCAAGCTGGGAATCATAGGTACTTCTCTATTTAATTATGACTGTAGTTTGTACATAATATTCTTGAAATGTGGCTTATGCTCTGGGGTACACAGTTAGACTGCCTATCAAGCTGTATGACCTAGCTTTGACTTTCTATTGTTCTATTTTGTATTAGTTGCCCTTTTGGGCCAAACCGCGCTTCTCTGGTCAAATACCAATTTCAATGCATAAATGTGAAACATCGGAACTCTCTTTATATTTATTATATCAATTTGAAGAATGATTCGATTCTGCATTATACTTTTATTGTGGGATTTGCAAAATTCACAGCGATCCATAACAGTTAACTTGGGAAGTTTCGACACCGTAGAGTATTGACGTGACAATTCGAATAAGATGCAGTAGCTCGTCTAAGCCAGTATTTATTCTCCAAGGAAAATGGATGGGAATTTCATGCAAATCGATATTGACGCGCTTTGGTATTCCTTTCCAACTGCAATTGTTTATTTAAGGCTTTTACCGAATAAATTCAGTTTTACAACTTAATATCGATTCTTAATTTTTTTTTAAATCTTTCTGTTATTTGTACACGATTAAAATAAACTAAAGAAAGTAATAGCGACACAAGTTCTGATCAAACTCTATAATGACATTATTTTTATTACCACGTCATAACGCTTAGAGTTGGTCAACCCGTCACGGTGGGCTGTAAAGGACTATGTCCTTGGTGGACAGAATGACAATAACATTCAGTCCATTTTTCTAGTTCCGAATTTTACCAACCGATGGCGCTGTACCATATAAAATCAGACTATGGTTTCATTTTGTCGGCTATATTATATAAATTGTATTTTGTTCTGGAAAAAACTATTTCTTTTCCTACCTGACTTCTGAGCTGCAGGAAGGAGCCTGTACCGGTATGTACACCTAGATTGCCAAGTTCTATTTTCTATGACATGAAGCATCGTACTGAGCAGTCTCTCTTACCGCCTCTATAGTTTATATATATACATATATACAATGTTATACACGAATGTGGAAGTTTAGACTATAGTCAACATTGCTACCGAGTGAAGGCGTGAGTAGTTCCGAAAGTACTTACTCATAGTTTCTGCCTAAGTACACGCATACATTATTCAGTGTTATAGCCCAAAGAGGAGAATAATACGAAGTTATAGACGCATCCTTACTTTGTAAAGAGCATTTGAGAAGTTTCCGCAACAATGTTATGTAATGAAATAACACACACTTTCAGAAGGTATTGACGTATACTTCCCGGCCGACTGTAATATACCGACTGTAATTAGAAAGAAACTATCCGTCGTGTGCCGGTACGACGACTGACAAATCAGCGACGTATCCGCACACGACAGAGACGACGCTCTACAAAATCGAAGTTAGCCGATCATAGCCCGTATTATTACTTTCGACCGGAATTTGTCCGATTTTTTTCTAAGCAATACAACAGCATGCGGGTGAGAATTCAAACAAAAACTATTCACTGTAAATGAAAAAGAATCAGAACCGAATGTCAGATGGCACACGTTCTCAAATAATAGGAGAGTCCCGGCCAACATGTACCACGAAGAGAAATAATGAAATGAGCAACAGAGAATTCTAATGAACAGCAAATTATTGATAGCAAATTTAGAGGCGGATGAAACCTCATCCCCGGTGACAATAAAAAAGTAGGACTCCGTCGACTTGGTGATAACAATTTTAGTAATTTAAAATAAGTTACCTCATTTATAGAAAATAGGTTGTTTTGTTTATCATGATTTGCTGCTCATTTAAATATAAGCCTGGTACGAGCTGGCTTATGGTACTTTAGGTCCACTTTAGGTAGCAAGTGCCGCCATGCAATTAGGACAAATCACAAACTGAATTAATGACGGCAAAACAGGATCAGTTTAAACTGTTCATTCAAAACTGATAGTTTTACTGTCACACTACACATGGTTGGTTTAAACTGTTCGTTTGTAGTATGAAAATGGTCAGTTTAAACTGAGATGTTTTGTGTCGAAGACATGGTGCTACGTGTCTACGTACATGTACTCGCACGTATTCTACAACGTACCCAAGCCATCATAATTGGCAGGTATCCAAGTAGGTATACAAGGCTCGTGTGGTAACGAACGTTTGTGCTCCTGGCCCCCTCTTCCCCCTCTCACCTCAGCTCTCTTCCATGTTGCCCTTTGTAACAAATAAGAGAGTCTCTACGCAATAAAAAGAGTAATTAATTTATGTCTTTGAATGGAATCAACAACACTAGTAACATATTCTAGCAAGTGCCTCCTACCTAATATTACTTAAATAATAAGAGTTTGTGACGTTTCTGAGCAAAAAGACCCTATTGTCGGTATAGACATATAGGCTTTAGTTAAGATTTTTTAACTTACAATTTCATTGTTTCAAGATTTTGTTTAAATAAATAAAAACATGCTGTAATATTTTATTTAACAGATAAAACTTTAAAAAATATGCTAATTTTATAATAACACAGAAGATATATAAGCTTAAAACGATTCTCATTACCTGAAATAGTAATCCCTGAATTAATCTTATTAATTAATAATTGTACAAAATTTTGTTTCACGCTAATGGAAATTCTGTTTTCTCGTATAAAAATCTTCTAAACTAACTTGGCAGGTGATTTATTAAAACGCTTTCGCTCAAACACCGACTGAAAAGCTTACACGTAACCCCAGTTTCGCCACACGCGCAATGAACAAAATTCAGCAAATTAATCACTAAAGTAAATTTAATCAGAAAATTGGCAGCTTGGCTTAAAATTAATTAAACCTTTTAATTAATGGCACCCGTGGGCTTAACCCGCACTCTGATGAATCTTAAATAAACCGATTGTTACGTAGACTTCACAACAATTTAGGAAATTTTAAATTTTGTATGTGACTTACGGCAACATTGCATTGATCAACCAAACAGTCCCATGATTAAAAAGTTCTTTTGCATTCATAGAAAACTTCTTAATATACCAATAATATATGCCTTTGATGTAGACAGCGTTTAAACTCGCTATTCGATATCCACGTCTCTCTTTCACGATTTTCCCTCAGGTCCGTTACGTCCAGTTCCCATACAACCCATTCCATTCCTTTTAATGAATATATTAGAGCTTAATACATAATAATACAGTTTTAGCATGATGCTGCTGCAATAAACCGACAAACAAACGTTACAATTTTATAATAATAGGTATAGATAAGAATTATTTTATGTGATTAAATAGATAAGATTTGATACATTATCATCATTTTCTTGTCTCCTAGACACTTTATTTAAAAGTTTCAACAATAAAATTAGGTATGCGGCCGAATTGTATGATTCATCATTTAAGTAATCGGGCAAAAATATGGTTACATTCTAAGTAAAAAATCTGTTTCAACAATTTTGAAATTCAACAATTTGAATTTTGATATTCGATAAATGAGTTTCTATAAATACTTATTCAGTCTAATCACAGATACCATACCATTAATATGCAAACGGCAATCCATTTGTGCCATTACTGAGTAATTTGGCATCGGGATTGTCTCGAGAATGGAGCTCAATATTAGGTCTATTCCTCTCGCGTTATTACTTGCTATGAGATGTCTGATCAGAAATTCCTATTTGCGTCTCAGCGATTCTGAATACGAATGTATTCTGATTCATTATATAATTCTATAGATAATACCTACTAATTTAACTAACGTTTAAAGGACACATAAATTATTTTATATATTTTTGTATGGAAAACTGTTAACTAGTTTTCATCATTGTTTTATTGCTTCTTGTTTCTACTTACTCGCTATACGAAATTAGTCACTAAAAAAAATTCAAAATATTTACGTAATCCAAAATCAATTTCAATCTATAAAGTTTTCAACTGCAGCGCGCAGGCCTCCCGTTGTAGTCAGGAGGGGGGTTTATCAATCTATAAAGTTTCCCACTCCGGGGTGCAGACCTCCCGTTGTAGTCAGGAGGGGATTTAAAGGTTTTAAAGACTACCACACCGGCAATTTCGTGTTGACCAGTTTACTCTTTCTTTAATTTTAAGTCCCACGCTTGTGGCATAAAAATAAAAGGTATTGGGTGCCGTGTGGTGATGGCCGGCTATAGAATAGCATCACACCATCTCTTCCTGTTGGTGTTGAAAGGCAACTAAGGGATTACCAAGCCGCTATCACAAACGCTGAGGAAATACACCACTTCAAAAACACTGGACTCGCCAACCCGTGCGTGCATGCCGTTTTAAGACGCACAAGACAATGCACATGAAAAGGCCCATGTTCAGCAGTGGATACTAAAAGGGCTAGTTGCACTGCATCGTATTGCTTGTGGCAACCACCTTTGCAAGTCAGACGTCGGGTTTCGCCACAGTATGTTGTCGTTAATACTTTGGTGACACGTGTAGAATTCTGAGAGACTCCCAAGGACGCAAGCAACATTTGGCCCCCTATTCCAGTTTATTACTCTTTAGTATGTTTATAAAACATAATTTTAAGACATACAATTGATATACTCGCAATGCTATTATTTATGGGCTTTTAGCTACGATTTTATTTACTTCAATACTTTTTATATCACAGGAGTAAATGCATAGTAAAGACAATGTTGGTGAAATATAACTATGGGGAATATATTATCATGGCAATGCAAATTGTAATCATAATGTTTAGAATAACGAATTCATACCGTAGAACTCATGCATTTTGAATAAAGAAATCCAGACAGCAAGAGAACTCCCGTCAAAATAATATACCTCTGAAGATACCAAAAAAGAGATTACAAACGAAGCCAGTTAAATATTATATTTTGCTTTAGAATATTTTGCTTGAATTGTAGTAAAAAAATATACCATTAATAAGCAGTTGCGTAAACAATTTTGAGTAATAAGCGAACATGCTATACAAATATATTCAGCACTTGAGTTCCGCGCATCGAGTTTCAGTACCAGTAAATTAAATTAAATTTCGATCAAACGTGGCGTGGATCAAACTGTTATTATTGTTATTAGAGCTATTTTCGTATTAATTTCTGTACACATAGGGCAACGTCTGTCAAACATTTTGCTGTTATTGTTTTGTAGGATTATACGAGTATAACCTTTTAATGTTTTCAATTAAAAATGGTCGAGTTGTTAAAAAACGCGAATTTTGCAAGACAATATGTTCGGTCATATTTGACCGACTTTAATCAGAAGGGGCCAACCCACCTTCATGTAGTTATGAGATTATGAGCATTTTACAAAATGTAGTCACGTGAACACAATTCTTCTTGAAAAGTTTTGTTAATAATTCTTTATTATTGACATGCTGATTTATACTTTATCAAAACAGCGAACGTTTAGAAGGAAAACCATAAGATGTACAGGTCTTTTTATATGGTTGCTCCTTTTCTGCTTTTAATCCAAATGAACCTATATATTTAAAGAAAGGTACTCATAGTAATATAAAATAATAATTCAATGAATTAAGGAGCTTATGATATTTAAATAATGAATTGCACTAAAATCAGTATTCATTTTTAATATTTTAAAACATTATAGTAAGTAACTTATTATATTATGCTTTAAATATTATTTAATTCTAATGTTAGATTTAGAAACATTTAAATTATCACGTATTTACTAAATAAAATACATAAACATTTATAAGATATTTCTTTTAACAATAAATTATTAATCTGTGTATCTCCTGAGATCAAAAAGTCTTAATGATTATAATAATAGTTACAAACATCACGATACACATAATCTAGTAGCACGAATAAATACTAAAATCTTCATCATAAGGACATAAAACTGGGGAGTATATTTTGATATCGGATGCATTATATATAGATTCAATATCTTTCAATATAGATTCAAAGTGTTCGCAATAGCGGTTTACCGGTAAAATATAATTGTTTTAGATCAGTCAATAGAAATTATCCTAATCATTTTACATTTCGTTTACATTACATTTTACATTTTACATTCCTAATCATTTCATTTTATCGCCCACATTTTACATTAAATTAACTAATTTCGATCAACTCTTTTCAAAATATTATTATTTTAATATAGTGTTATACATACATATTAGAATATTTTTGTTCTTCTCTCTTTACGACTTTGATTGACTTTGGGGGGCGGGGGGGGGGGGGGGGTGCAATCCTACAGCCGCTGGAGGCACTCGACTTATCCCTCTTTCGTGGAAGAATATTTTATTGCCAGAATTCATTGCCATCCCACCCTATCCTCCTCCATTTCCTGCACGCTGTAATGCTCCAGCCGTTGGGTGCACTCGACTGACTACGTTACCCCTCTTTCACAGAAGACTAGCGTAAAATGTACGCTACTCAATTTTGCCACATTATCCTAGTTCCCCTATATCCAGTACCGACATGATTCGGTAATAAGTGAGATTATGCCAGACCTCATTCCCATTCCATCCACTTCTATGTCTCCCCATTTTCCCTATTTTCCAACCCCATCTCCAAATCCATTCCTACAAGTTCCTACACACCTACAAGCTGGTATAGAGTGTACCTACAGAACATTAACGTGAAACGAGTTTCAACTAACAATGAAAATACAGGAATTTCCTTACTTAGTAAAAGCAAAGGAGGCCATTTACAGCATAGATGTTGCTCTTAAAAGTACTCTCAGCTTAATTTTATAAAAAAATAACATTACTTAATGCGAATAGAGTAGCAAATGGCAACTTTATGTGGGGTTCAACTATAAAAGGAACCATAAAATCGCTTTAACACGTTCATAAAAAAGCGGTTTAAAATAATGAAAAGTAACGATGATGGCGCCACCCTTGTTTATAACACTGTTTATTCTGCTATAAATCTTCTTCATTAAAGTTCTCCAGACTTACGTTCCACTCGAAGTTAATTCGAGAAATTTTGAATGAAAAATTACAGTAATAATTTTGGTACAACTGTGGACGTCTTGGCGAGAGTCTCTGTAATTAGATCCCCTGCTGAACTCCAGTTCCCATCGTTTACCTAATTGCTTTGTTAGTCGCTTAAAATAATTTCATTTCGCCAGCATGCTCCAGTACACGTTCGTTAGGTACTGTGCACGCCGTTAACACTCGATTGAACATGTACCGAATCGTGACGTTTACTGTATTAAATATAATTGTACATTATTGAATTGACTTAGTATAGTTATTTATAATAAAAGAACGATGGATAAGTATTCTAAAGATAACGTGCATTGAGATATACCTTAAATGAAAGCTTCATTTAAAGTTAAGGTAGTTTATTCGCGTCGCTTTATTGTTTTAGCCATGTTTTGGATCGTTAGACATGGACTTTTAGCCCATGACTGACGACTGACGAAGCCACCAGGAGAAAGTTCACGTATTTATCTATTTAAATGGATATTAACGCGAATGTTTACGTTATTTATTTTACTCGACATTTCGGTTGGGTTGCACCAACCATGGTCACGAGCTAACTGAAGAGGCGGGTCGTTAAGATCCGTTTTAATAGATAAATATGTGTGAAAATTTCAAATGTTAGGAAGTTCGCATATCATAACGTCTCTTCGTAGCGCACGCGCGTTCCTTTTGGTTCCCATTGTCGACACCATCGAAAACAAAATTCTGTTTCTGGTCTATAGTCTATAGGATACTATAGTGGTTTCCTATGGACATATAGCGCACCAACATAGTTTTAGTGTGAAAATCGTGGGCGAACCATATAAACCGCTTTTCTATTCTTATCTTTTATTATCATTTATTTTAGCAAAAAATAAACCATCGTTTTAGAGATACAATTGCTTATAATGATTATGGTAGATCATAACAAATACATTGTCACTAATTTTATGTTCGTCGGACGGCTGGCACGATATCGATACATTTTTCCTCATCGTCCCTTTTTCGTACATAAATATGTTCAATTTAGGTTACCATAAAAATTCGGTAGGTACCTAGGTAATTTGCTACAATCATTTGCAGTAAATATTGTATTAATTTAAACAAACCATTTATAGCATGATTAGTTTCAAAGGTTCCAAAATTCCAATTTATAAATCTTAATCCCAAAATATTCAACAAACAACAAAATTCCAAACTCAATTTCCTTGTTTCACAAACATCTTTCAAAGAATACCAAACACCCCTTAATTCATATTTAGCCTCCTTAAGTAGATATAGTTAAAATCACGAGTTTTTGGAATATATATTTACAAAGTTTCTCTTATCTTTGTAATAAATCCCCAATCCGGCTACAAGATGGCAGGTTAATGACCAAAAATTTGGAAAACAAACCCACGTAATTCGTTTCTACGTTATCTGTTTGCTGAGTGCAGAGTTAATTGATTTTCTTTTCAGAAATGTGTATTATTTTTCGTGAAAAGGGCAAATTAAAGAGAGCTTGGAACATTGCACGTGTATTTCTATATCATAGTGTCTAGACTAGACACACTAAAATTGATATTTATATTATTGAATAATATCTATAATAATAATGACATAATGAATAATAATATAAATAAATATAAAAATTGATATATAAAATTGATCACAGCCGCGTTGCCCGGAGATTTACTATGTTAACCCATAGCCCAAACAAGCATCGTTGAAACCCGTAGAGGGTTTGGCAGCCCTAGTTACGTCGTAGTGTCGGCTGGCTTCAGAAAATCTGCCCGCAGATGTCGTAAGAGGCGACTAGGTGTAACAAAGTCGCTACCAGAAGTCCTGAGGAATTTCACCACCGCTAAAAGAATGAACTCGCCAACCTGCTTGGCCAGTGTGAAGATTAAAGGCCATACACCCCTCATAGAAAAGACAATTTGCCCACTGCTAAAAGAATGAACTCGCCAACCAGCTTGGCTAGAGTGAAGATTAAAGTCCATACATCCCTCATAGAAACGACAGTGAGCATAAGAAGGCCCATGTCTAGCAGTGGACAAAAAAGGCCTGATAACGGTTTCGTAACGGCTGTTTTTTTATTTGCGTAGTTATTATTTGTGGCGTAGGTAGTACTTCCAAGGCTTCGATGCAATAAATTCAGCTAGCGTAACTAATTATTATTATTCGCTAGTTACCTAACAACGCTAATGGGGTGTAGCTTCAAAGTTGGCTAGTTGATGCATTGGTCACCCCTAAAACTCAGTCCCAAAACTGAATAAATCTAGAGCTCTCGTGCATTGCACTACTTTCTCCTACAATAGTTACGCCAATGAACCTGAATCACTAGCAATAAGATTTAAAATTACCCGAACCTACCTACATGTTAGTAATGCAATGCAATCAGCCCTTTCAGTATCCACTACCATCACCATTAGACATTGACCTCCCCGTGCACATTGTCTCGTGCATGAGAGACGTATGATACTGATACTCCACGCTGGCCAAGTGGGTTGGCGAGTCCACTCTTTTAGGGGTGGTATAGTTCCTCAGCGCTTGTGGTAGTGGCGTTGTTATCCCTTAGTTGCCTTTTAGAACACTCGCGGGAAGAGATGGAGTAGCGCTATTCTATAGCCGGCCTACATCACACGGCTACATGTTAGTGAAATAGCAGTTTCATACGTACACGGGTACTTTATATTTCGCTCACGTCCTTGCTGATCACAGAATTTAATTTGCAGCATAAAATAATATAATTTTCCATCGTCGAGCTGCGTATCAGTTTAAATAAAAATTGGATTATAACCTGCTTTAATTAAATCATCACTGGCTCCAAATAGTGTTCTGCCGCACTGGGAAATTTACCTTCCTTGTTGCCCAATAAAATCTCAAACAAATAAATAAATGCAAGATCATAATAAACTTTAATCGAAGTAAGTATGTATATAATATTCTAATAAGATTGCCTGTGATTTACGTTACTTTGACCAGAAATGTTAGAAAACATATGAAAATCCCAGCTTTTTATTGTAGGAACATAAAACAAAAAGTCGATCAAATTGTCGTTTCGTTGCAAAGTTTCACACGATAATGTATCTCAAGAGGCGACAAAATGCTCAAATCAAGAACAACAGAGCATGAATAAAATTTATTTTTGACGGCGAAACAACAGTCGTTTAACTTTTCGTATTAAGAATGCTATCCTTGGATAATCTCAGTATACATATGCTGGAAGCAAAATGCAAGACATGGAACTATTTCTTCCTGTCAAGCAACATCAGGAAAAATATGCGAGAAGAAATATGCAGACTGCAGAGGTCTTATGTATTTTCTAAATAAATCCTCATCTTACATATGTAGCAACTACAATGACTTTTTGGATAACAGGTAGTTCAGAGGTTTACTTAAATATTAATCAATTGATCTCAATTAATTGCTAAAATGGAAGTGTAGGGATGCTTGCAAATTACTTAATCCCAAAAACTTGTTATTGTGTAGGAAGCTCTAACAATTTATTTTAGTTGGTTCAATAGTCTTATTTATTTATTTATATACTTATTTAACGACTTTTAACTATTTATTTATTCAAAAACTGCGCAAACAAAATAAGTCACCGACCTCTTCGAATAATTTTTCGTTTCTATCATAATTACAGTTTAATTGTTTTTTTGTATTTAAAACATAATTATTATCTAAATTGTCAATCAAACTAAATATTCATGACTATTATGGTCTAAGATATTATTTTTTATAAAATCATAAACTTTATTTATCGTTTTTTTATTGACTTAGAATTGTATCTGATTCATATTTATATATCTACATAATACAATCATGAATACGTTAGGTAAGCATTTTAGTAACATGTAAATAGCTTTTTAATTAAACGTTTTAAAATATTGTCTTTTTCATACCAAGAATTCATTTTATATTTTGTGTGTTGTAACAGAAAAACTGTCGAGTGGGCCTAATTTTATATTTTGTGTGTTGTAACAGAAAAACTGTCGAGTGGGCCTAATTTTATATTTTGTGTGTTGTAACAGAAAAACTGTCGAGTGGGCCTAATTTTGTTTTGAATAGTACACTAAAAGCAGGCGATTTAATATTTAATGATACTATTTAAGCCGCCTTCGAGAAATATTATTTATAAACGCTACAAGAATACAACTATGAAACGGGAATCTATAATAGCCTTCCCGCGAGTTACCCGGGCGAGAGCGGTTCAAATAATCTGACTTGAAGAACTTTCTAATAACGCCTTCCATTTAGATTCATTGCACCTTGCAGAAAAATTTCAAAACTTCCCCGGAGGAGGATTGAAGAATGTTTGTAGAACTTTTCAAATGACATTAATCCCGGTGATTTCTCGCCAGGTTCCAAATGTAAAACTCCGCTTCAGTATAATTTTTCAACGGACTTTTTCAACAAGATTTTCCTATTACCTTTATTACCAAGTTAGCTCAAGTAGACCGACTGAGGAATCGGTAGTGCAACTGACTGGTTTGCGAAGGATCTCGGGTTTTGTTCTTCATAATTCTGGTACATATATTAAATGAGACGCAAAACAATACTGATGAGCAGCAAATCGATGGTAGCTACGTGAGTTGAATTCTCTAGTGACAACTAAGTTCTCTGGTCCCGTGAAACGACTTGTATTCTTAATAATTTAAAATAATTTACTTCAGTTGTTCAAAAAAATAAGTTGTTTAGTTGGTAAAGATTTGCTGCTTATTTAGTATATTTTGCT
The DNA here is from genome assembly GCA_943735995.1 of Sesia bembeciformis. Classification (NCBI taxonomy): domain Eukaryota; kingdom Metazoa; phylum Arthropoda; class Insecta; order Lepidoptera; family Sesiidae; genus Sesia; species Sesia bembeciformis. Next base: position 7,021,578 of record OX031034.1, read on the forward strand.
GCTCGCTTAAATATAAACCTGTTTATTCTGGTGGCAGAAAACACATAACTATGCTCGTATACGTATTCATGTGATTCTGTAAGTTTGTATACGTATTCATATGATTCTGTAAGTTTGTCTACCTATTCATTTGATTCTGTAAGTTTGTCTACGTATTCCTGTGATTCTGTAAGTGTGTATACTTATTCATGTGATTCTTTAAGTTTGTATACGGTTTTCATGTGATTTTGTAAGTTCGTTGACGTATTCATGTGATTCTGTAAGTTAGTCTACGTATTCATGTGATTTTCCACTACATATGAAATTCTATCGTGAGCCATTTAGCGAGATATGGCGGCAATTACGTCAGCATATTTATTATATAATATTTTCCAATATTCGTAGAAACTAGAACTGATCATCACATAATAAATATTTAAGTATTTCGCGACACGAAATTCTTAAAACAATACAAAATAATAAATACAGTCATACTCGTAATTCAAGTATTATAACTTACAACTGCAGAGAATATGTCGCAAAGTGCGTAACTGTGTATTCTATGCATGCAATAGAAACATTTTAGTAACTTTATTTTCATTTCAACAGAATCTCAAACCGCATGCACAAGGCCATTAAAATGTATTTCATTTTACTTCTTTACGGGGCGTTTGCATGTAAAAAATATAAAACATTCGCTTCGTTTTCAAGTTGAAAAGTTCAGTATCTTGCGACGCGGGACGTCGCGTCGCCGAGTCGCCGTCTTAATGAACTTATGATAAAGAACTTCATTTTCATGAATTTCACTCGAAATAAAGCAGAATTTTCGAGTGAAGCGATGAAAATGTTTTGATTTAATAACACCTGGTGGGCCTCGAAGCTGAATTTCATGTGAAAGACTAGGTGGCTCTTGGTGTTAATTGAGTTTCCCTCATTTGCCTTTTATGAACTCCGCTGAAATACCAAAAAATGTACTGGAACTGTCCACTTCTGGAAATGGTATCTTTCGTCAACAGACATAGAACTAAAACTCTTTAAAATTTAGTTAAAGCGTCAGCGGGACAACTCTTTGGCGGCAACTTGAGAAGTGGAGTTGAGTTTTTGTTTGATTTTTGTAAAAAACATGTATTAGGCGTTTTGTAGTTTAATAATGAATGTTTATTAAACTTCAAAGTGTTTCCCTGCGTGGTCTATGTGATAATCAAATAAAAGCGTGGGACTGAGTTTTTCGTGTGCTTCTAAGGAGTCCTATTCTGTCCTCAGTAAACTTACTATCGCTTTACTAAGCGACTACTTACTTACTCCGACGGGACTGGACATTGATAGGATATGTTTAAGACTTTACATTTGTTTATTACGAAGAAAACTTGACATTCGCAGAATGTGCTAATTGCATCATTGCTATATATATGTGAATAAAATACCGCGTTAACGTATTTTTATAGATTTCGACAGATTTTAGAAATATATTCATGCTTTTGAAGCAAATTCTTCTCAAATTGTACTGGTTTATAAGTTCCAGAGACTTGTGTAAATTCATTATTCCAAACTGATTTATTTCTTATGTTCAAAGAATAATAAAGGATTGTCTAAACCTGAAAATTGATTGCTCCACTAAACGTGGGCTTACAGTGCTGAATGGAGCCTGCACTCGGCGCAGACAAATCTAGTGGGTCGCCCGGCACACGGTGCACTAAACCGCCTTATTTATAAAACAACACCTTGATTAATGGCCTACGCTGCTCGCTCTTTGACTGATTTATGTACGGAATGGTCAAGCTCCACTCATTTACTACAATTTACCACTCACTCATTTCTACGTGGATTAAAAGTTTAAATTTAAGAGACGAAGAGAAAGAGCTTGCGGTACAGGGTCGATTAAAAATAAATGGAGATTAAAAAGAGGCGATTGCTTGCACATGAATATCTTACTCCATGAATTAGATAATGTGTTATCTAAAATGGGATAAATGACGCACTATGTACTTTTACCTGTGTACTTAGCCATAAAATCTTTGAATGATATAATGAAAACGTACCTACTTTTATTCGGTGAAATCTAAAGTATAAAATTATTTAAAATTCTCCTCGTTTTCGTATCGGGAGTCGAAGGTTTCACGCAATCGCAGTCAGGTATACCTTTATATACACATGGGGGTCATTTTTTAAATGTTGATGTATTGCGTCATAGACTTTAGAATAGTAAAGACGTAACGTCACCTTTTGATGAAGAGATGTACTGAAATTATGCTGACTGAAGGTCAGTACACGATTCACACACACGCACACCATGCCAATCGCTCAGTTTGTTGTTCATTAACAGTTCCTCTATCTAGTTTATCTAGTTCTCTATCTCTATCTATTGCGAACGACAGTACATCTGACTTGTTTATGGATTTATGTACAAGATAGTCAAGGGCCACTCATTTACAGTTCGACGTTTATTAAAAGTTTGTATTTAAAGACAGAGAAAGAGGTTGCGGAACACAGCCGAGAAGAAATAAAAGGAATTGTGTCTAAAGTGTCGTCCTCAAAAAATATTGAGATTTGCAATAAAAGAGAACACAAAAGAACGTGACATATCGCCAACGAACATTACAAACAAGTAGACCCACAAAGCAGCATTCCATAAATCCCACTTACTTTGCCGCCATCCAACGATTTAGAACTAACTCGTAGATATAAATTTTCGGATACGCTACCGAAAATAGCTCTGCGGCAAAGGCCTGGTGTGCAGCCAAACAGATGAAATGTTGCCCCGCTGCTCCATTAGAAATTAATGGGCCGAATCGAGAAATGTCATCTTCCGGTAAATACCGATCATAATTCATTTCCTACTTGACAACCGTTCAGGGCCCAAGGGTTCGGTTTTCGGTATTTCAGCACAAAAACAATAGCAGACAGCCTTGCCTGCGAATGAAAGTGATTCATTTCGCTAATTAGACGATGAAAAGATGGTTTTATTTATACAAAGAACAGGCTCCATTAGGATATTAGAACTTGCTTTATGAAAATACACAGCAGAAATTGTTTTGATAGCGGAGTGAATAAGCTTGTTTGCTTTATAAATTACCCCGATCCACAGAGCAAACATTTTACTTTGATGTACACAAAAACTGGCAACATCAAACAAATATTTTGTGTAATTTTAGGAACTATTAGACATGTTTGCAGAACATTTTCGTGAAAGTTAATATCCAGGATGAATTCAGAAACAAATCAGTATTATACATTTTTTATCGCACTCGTGTTTTGACATAAAAATGCTCTAAATAGCTCAAAATACATTTAACGTGAGGCATTATAAGTGGATAATAGGCAGCCTTGAAATTAAAAGAATCTCTTACTAGCAACCAATAACTAAGGAAACGATTTATAAAAAGAGAACTAGGCTATGGAACAAAATAATCAATACAAGCTTACAAATACATTTACATATATTCATATTTAAGTATTACACACATTATAAGAACTACACATTTATAATAAATTACAACTACAGACATAAAACAAATGTAATAATTATTAAGAGTATCACACAAATAAGAACATGAGTGACTTAGAATAATAATTGTAACTAATTTGTGTAGACTTAAAAGTATTCGTAGGTTAGAAGTATGTTTATTGTATTGGTTTTCTGTGTTTTTGTTCTTGTCTGTTTATATAGGATAAACATTAACGTCACTATGTTTCTTACTTATTAATTTATTGTTGTTGTATAGGTATAAAATAATCAATCATGATATATTTGTACAGTACCACTAATTAAACAATGGGTCGTCTTCTAATTTCCAACGGTGACCGAACGCTCAGAGATGTGCAATATATCTAATATAAAGTGTAACGTAACGTAATTAATTCTGGAAGTGTCTATAGGTGTTTGTTTTGTTTTTTTAATTATCATTTCTTGGTGTGTGTTCGGTTTACGAAGATGGCCTACAGATATTATTCGGAAATACTCTAATTACCTGACCGTGTAATTACCCCATACTGTAATTACCCTGTCTCTTCGCGTGGGTGTCGTAAAAGATGACTAAGGGCCACATAATAAAGCAGTCACCAACAAGCCCTGAAGAACTAGATCATCTCTAAAAAACTGGACTTGCCACAACGCTTGGCCAGCGTGACGTTTTAATGCTATACATCTCTCATACACAGGATAATGTGCGTGAGAAGGCGCATGTCCAGCAGTGAATTATAAAATGGCTGGTCTCGGTTTGCTTTGCAATAACAACCTTTGCATAGCAATTCATTTGGTTTGGCTCAGATAAATCTATGTTTCTTTCGAATCTGTGCGCTTTGTGTCTGTCTTTATGTATCATATACTCAGGGAATCCAATAACCATTAAGTGTGACGTCACAGATAACACGACACTATTAGCGTAAATGGATTATACCCAAGATTCGTACATTCACTTACTGGAATATATCAAAATAGATTACACGTCGTACATCAACATAACAATGGCATATTACTGGCAATGTCACACCCAATAATCAAGACAATTATCAAAGCAATTGTAATAATATAATAAACATCTATGGGCCAGCTAATTGCGGGGTGTTTGTCCAATGATTGATTAATACACGGCAATTGCTTTGTCTCTCCACTGCTGGATATAGACCTCTCTAAAGGCTCGGTACGGCTCCTTTATTTTCGGAATGGCTAATTTCTTGTGGCCCTAATGGCCTTTCAAGAGTCACCGGACATGGTTGGTTTTGTTAAGGCAACCGCAGAAGGCGCTCAACCAGGAGCAAAAAGTGTGTGCAACAACGAATCTATGGACTCCCCTACCGGTAGACTGGCGGAAGGAACGGACATCGGCTTAGGGCGTTGCTTTCGGAATACGACTCCTCCTATCTAAACGCCACCCGCAAACTTCTTCAAGTCGGCGGATCACGTGATCGGGGAGCGTCTTACACCGAGTTTCCCGGTACGATGCCTACATTCAAGGAATCATCAACCCCATCGGTTCTCGGTCCTGTGGAAAATATGGGCCGCCTATTGCCACTTTAGCACGCTGAATCTATGAGCTATGTTGGTTACTTTAGTTCTTTAGCAAATCTCTTCGTTTCGAATCTCATCTCGAATCTTATCTATCAAATACTTATTGTTCAAATCCTCGGCACGTCAATGAGTTTTTACTTATGTACATTTTTTTAAAATTATCACTTACTAAGCAGTGAAGCAAAACATCGAGAAGAAACCAGAAAACTCAATAATTTAAAAATAAAATCGGATTACGGACGTACACTTACAAACATTATTAAATGGCTATGTATAACTGGCTATGTGCATTTAAAGTACCTATAAGTATAAATCGACATCTCAGCAATAGCTGATATTCACATTTCTATTTTACTTACAAAACAAATGAAAACAGCACAATCTCATGAAAAGGCAAGAACAATCCAAAAATTGGCATACAGTAACAACAGTTCATTTCAAAAATAATTCACTCGACGGAAAGGATAACAACGGGGAACGATTGTCTGTAATGACAAAAAATAAAGGACGGCGATATTAAAATATTTTTTCTGTTTGCTGTTCAGCTTTCATATTTGAGCGGTATTGTTAGAATGTACGAGTATATAGACTTACGAATGAGCATTTGCCTGAGGGAATCGTCTATCGTGACATATTTCATGTAGGTAGATGCTTTCAATGTTACTTGTATGTATGTGTAAATACTGAAGCCACAATAGGCAGAACACAGTGAACAAACCGTTTTCATGCGATTGTCACCACATTCGCCTGCTATCAGTATTTCAGTGTATTTCACTCACACGTATGTATGTGTAAAAGTTTTGGTAAAATCGGAATAGAAAATTACGTAAGAACGTCTTTTGGGCATGTAGTGCAGACCAGTTTTAGCTGGTATTGTAAAATGCGATTACGGGATAACAAAGCCGTTACCACAAACCCCCTAGGGAAACACCATCTATAAAAGAGTAGACGTCCCATTCAGCTTGGTCTGTTTGGCGTTTTGAGGTTTAACACCAATAATTGAATCAATCACCGTGAAATCAAAAATAAATATGTCTAAAAATGGTCGAGATAAAGGCTATTAAAGTCACTAGTTAGAAAAGAACAACAATATCAAACAATGTGATCATTCTTCTGTGGTATCATTACGACCACATAAGAGTGACAGAGATTATAATTATTATTATACTTTGTGCTTCGTCCTCGAGATTATTAGTAACCTGAAATATTAAATTATAATATACTTTTATATAAGCATAAGTGTGTCACCACACGAGCACTAAAACATTTCTGACGAGGCACTTTGTATAATTATGGTAGAACTTCACTTCGGGTAAGTTCGTTTAATCATCAATTGCTCAACACCATATCTCTGTCTCAATACAATATTTTCATGCGGATATTTACACAATTTTCTAAATAATTATAAGAATTATTTTAAATATCGGTTTATATTATTTTGTTTTTGAATCCCACTAATATTATATATGCGAAAGTTTAGTTGTTTGTATGTTTGTTCCTCAAATAAGTCGAAACGGCTGAAACTTGGCAAATAAGTAAGCCGTAAATGTAATCCGGATTATTAATCCGGATATTAATACATAGGCTACTTTTTATGTAGACCACGCGAATCAAGTCGCGAGCAAAAGCTAGTAAGATCGAATAATAAATTACACTAGGTACTAACCGTACCCTGTATATATATTTTTGAAACGGCGAAATTCGTTAAACAAAATATGAATCTACTCGTATTTCACAAAAATGACAGCTCACGCAAGCAAGTGTCTAGAAACGCATTTACCATTCAAAATACCAGCTCCGGGGCTAGAATTATATAGGAAAAATTGCGTTCATATGGCGTTACTAATATATACACCGTATTCCAAAAAAAAATAACAGATCTGCCGTGTACTAAGTTTTATTGTACTCTTCGTAAATGGCTAATCCTAGAAAGCTTTTACTCTATTGAGAATTTTCTTAGGTAATATCCGTGTGGCTTTTATAGATTAAAGTAGCGGAGATGTTTCCTAAGAAAGTACGGCTTTTAAGATTTAACACAAAATTTCACAAAAGTTAAAAGATAACGGTACCTATATATAAAGCCTTCAGTATCTTGTCTACGCATTATATGATCCATTAAGAGACTTCTATTCTAAATATATGTTATACGTGTTAGAAATTCTATATTATACCAGTACATGTGGTTTTCTGTTGTCACAGTAACGGTTCCATTTATTTCTAAACATTAAGTTTTCCAGTTATTGTAAATATATATATTATAACTAGACCTGGGCTATTGATTAAACAGTATTTCCTGATTTATAATTTATTTTAGTTTTGTTTCAGGAGTGTCTTTGAGTTATGACGTTTTAGAAAATAGTTTAATTAAGAGACACTATTAAAACAGTTAATAGTACATAACGAGTTAATGATAAGTAATGCATTATTTAAGTTTACTTCTTGTTTTTTTTTCACTTAAAATTTGTAGGCCCGCGGGGGCAAGACAGCTGCGCAATAATTTGAGTGTCACCTGTTTTAAGCAAATAAATTGTATTTGAATATGAATTAGGTACATAAATTATAACACAATATCAAATATGCTAATTTCTGGTTTGACGACTTGTCCAGTAGAATAATTGTCCAATACGTAATTTCGCACAAGCAACTACAACCGTCCAATACTAAATTGTACAAAATTAAAAATGACCAATAAGAAATTTGTCCATAAAGAAATTCGTCTATTGTGGTCATAATATGTTTTAAAAATTCCGGTTACCTTTTATTACGCTCTGCGAGCACTTGTGGACAATTACAATTACTTAATAACTATTAAAACTGCACATAAATAAATAATTATCAAATTTTATACTACTTTTATTATATATTTTTATATTATTTTATTTTGTATGCGTTTAATTAAAAATAAATAAGTATAACTCATTTAAATGATATTTACACAATTCCACTTACTTCTGAAAATCAACATTCAATTTAGACAATATATATTTTTGACAGTATTCAGTTTGGGAAATATTCAGTTTTGACAATATTCGGTTTGGACAGTATTCAGTTTATAATATACTCAGTTTATACAAAAATCAATTGACGTTTTGGATATAATTACGTATTTGACTATTAACATATTGGACATAAGTCGACAAACCCCCTAATTTCAAGGACCGCTATATATGTTTTAAATTTTCAGTCACTCGTCAAAATGTAAAACATTTTTGTTTGTTATTGTTATATTTTTGTGCACTTGACAACAACGTTAAACTATTGGCCCTGTAAAAAACATCGATACGGAATACTTTATGGGACTAAAGGATTGAAAGAAATGTTGATTCGTGAATAAAAGGAAAGTATAAAGCGGAGTCCCGAGCAGTGAAACATTGCCGTGTCAAAGCGCGTGACGGGGCTTCCCTCACCCGACTACACTCCAATATCAATTTCACAGATTGAAACTGGGATGGATGAGACTCATCCCCCAACAAACACCGCCACATCCCATTATAATACATCTTTATTAAAACGAAAGGTTACGGATATTGGAAGCAACTTTGAAAACCTTTTGAAGAATCTTCGTCCCCATAAAATTATATTTTATTTATCGCATTTGACGACAAAGCAATAAAATCTTTCTAATCCCCTCAAACAAACTTCGTGAGGGTCTAAATTAATTACAAAATTGTGTTCAAGTTGAGACATCAGACCGCGTAACAAGTTTCGTTGCCTCCCGAAACTGTGAGGACCACCAAGATGGATTAGGTCAATTTAAAATTATTACCATAATTTCTTATCATAAACTTCCAAATGAGTTTTGCCCATGAATATTCAGGGGGGTGCTTATGCGTTTAAGCTGCTCGCTCTGTTGTGCATTATCCCTAATAATCCCTGTTACTTTATAATAAAACATTGTGTACATTGTCACAGAAACCACTAAAAATGGCAGCCGCGCGCGGAAAATTACACGTCTTTTTAAGTAGTTACTAACAAGAATTTAAAATTGTTGTATCGAACTCAGTCTAGATCGCTCATTATTATTTATTGCGCAACAGCACGCGGAAAGTTTTCCGCAGCTGGCGGCATTAAATTTGTTGTAACAGAGTGGGGTCTTCGATAGCCTCGGGTTACTCTCCAACTTTTCCATTTCTCAGTTATGTAGAACGCGAGTGTGGAGGTTAGTCGATCTAGTCTATAAACTGCCGGGTCAGCTTTACCGAGTATCGATCGTTGACTTTTTCTGCGAAGTAAAAAACAATAAAGTTTTTCAGTTGAATGTCGAATTTTGCCAAAAAAGTCCAACGAGTATTTCTTTTCCCTGCAATTGATAATAATTTACTAAAGAAAGTTTCTAACGTAAGTAAATGGATTTGAAGTAATAAAAATACATTTGAAAAAGTAAAGTTACGTAAAGTACAGTAAAGTTACGCAGACATTTCCTCTTACAACTCCATTTAATCGCATTGTTTTAAGATAATCTCTTAAGTAAAAGTAGAGATCTACAGAAGCTCTTTAACTTTTTTATTATAAAGATGTTCGAAAAATTTCTTATTCGACGCTGACAAAAACATAACTGTAAAACTTGGTCTAAGAAGTCAGTGCCAAATAGCCCGATTTAATTAAAAAAGCGCGCGCCGAGGGCCTCGTGGTGGATTACAATTTAATGTAACGGCGACACTCTAAGAACTCCTTTATGGACGACGCAGCCATGAACCTACATAATTAATGAAAGTAGTGTTTATCCTCAGCGACGAGTCTTTACCAGAACTTTTGTTTTAACCACCTGTATTTATGACGATCACCGCATGCAAAGGTGTTAATTTGAATTCTCGTGTAGTAAACAATCATGTTTAGAATGCTCGCAACTCACATGTCTACCCCAAGATGGCTTCTGGAAAGAGCTAGGTTTGAATAATATTTGTACAACCTGTCACTGATATAAAGTTTACCGGTAGAACTGATAACTGATATACCGGTATTTTACCGGTAGAATGTATTCTACCGGTTTTTACAATATGTTTTTTTTTCTTAATTTATTGTTAATTTCTAGTATATTTTTATTTTACGTTATCGCGACCTGTAGCCGTTTAGGCGCCCGGTCACTACCCTGCACTGAGTAATGAGCGCTACGAACGTTTTAAATAGAACAACAAAATTTTACATATTTTCAACTTTTGATTTATACCCTAAAATAATTTTATTTTTCGCTAGAACGGTTTGATATATTTTAGATTAATTGACGTATTTCAAGTTTTGCGATACTTCAGTGACACGTACAATCTAAGTGACAATCTAAGTATCATGTTCTCGACTACCTACCAATTGTCACTCGTAAATCTCATAATACAAGTACACATTTTATTCTCACCGTCCTCTGGAAAACTTGAAAGTAGGTGGGCACCTATATTCATGAAATAGGCACTTATGTACGCAATGAGTGCAGTTTATAAAGAAAAGAAAAATCCGAGGCTTTACTTTATTATACAATAATATTATATCAGGTTACTTATTCACACCATATACCACCCGATTTTCGTAACTTTCTTCACCATAGTTTACTTGAATAAGGTAACTTGTTGTAGGGGACTTTCAAACAAAGAAGATATAAGGTTCCACACGCAATCCCGCGGCAGAGACAATTTGTGGCGGATCTGAATTTGCCTAAACCCTGAGAGAAGGGACAAAGACAAAAGGTCGACCTGGTTGAGATTTATGAAGATTGCGGCCCCGTACAGGTGTGTTAGCAATGTACCAGGGCGAAAGAGAAAAGAGAGGAGTTTTATACAAATTTATTGAACTCAACGGCTTGAATTTTCTACGAAAATGCATCGCTTCAAAAATCTTATTTCGATCAGCTGCTATGTAAAGTAGGGTATTGGAAAATCAAAGTCACCGTTGTTAGGTAAGACTCAATTATAGATGACATCCCAAGTCATGAATATTGATTTGGACATTTGCATATCCATCGCACCAGCTACGTCCGGTGAAGAAAAAATTTAATTAATTCGTTGTTCAAAACCTTATTTCGTTAACAAGTTCCGAGTAAACTGATACAATTAAGATATGTTACTGATAACTATGTTTTTTCTCGTGGGGTACCTCATTTTGAGATTAATATTAATAATGTCTAAATTAATAATTCGTTCATGTATAAACAATGCATGTTAATATAAAGTTAACGCTTTGTTTTAAAATTGCCTAAGTATAAACGACGCAATTATTTAGAATAATTAAATAATGTGATACTCTATTACATTAGTAAAATAATAAATCTACGTTAGAACTTGAAAGAGAGAACCCTGCTTCTATTAGGTGCGCAACTAAGTTCTCGCTGTTTTTTTGATGAAAATGACACTATTGTGAAAAAATGGTTACAAACGAATCATTCAAAATATTTCCCATCGCTAGCGACAACTTTTTCCCATCTTTCGGGCAGAGCCCGAATACCGTCACGGTAGAAGTGTTCGTCTTTCGAGGCTATCCACGAATCAAGCCATTTTGAGATGTCTTCATATGAGCGGAACTGCTGATTAGCCAGACCATGTGCCATCGAACGGAACAAGTAATAATCGGACGGCGCAATATCTGGGGAATATGGCGGGTGGGGTAGGACTTCCCATTTGAGCGTTTCTAAGTAGGTTTTAACGGGTTTGGCAACGTGAGGCCGAGCATTGTCATGCTGTAAAATCACTTTTTCGTGTCTCTGCTCGTATTGTGGCCGCTTTTCGCGCAGTGCTCGGCTCAATCGCATCAATTGAGTTCGATACCGTTCCCCAGTGATGGTTTCGCCCTGTTTCAACAGCTCATAATAAATAACACCGTCCTGGTCCCACCAAATACACAGCAAAACCTTCGAAGCGTGAATATTCGGCCGAGCCGACGACGTAGAAGCATGACCGGGCAGTCCCCATGATTTTTTTCTCTTTGGATTGCTGTAATGAATCCATTTTTCATCACCCGTAACGAAGCGATGAAGAAAACCCTTCCTTTTTTTGCCGCTGGAGCAGTTGTTCACAGGCGAAAAAACGACGCTCAACATCTCTTGGCTTCAAATCATAAGGAACCCAAGTTCCTTGTTTTTGAATCATTCCCAACGCATGCAATCGCTTGGAAATGGCTTGGCGGGTAACTCCCAATGCTGAAGCAAGCTCATTCTGCGTTTGGCGCGGATCCTCATCGAGCAATGCCTCCAATTCAGCGTCTTCGAAGGTTTTTGGCCTTCCTTCACGCGAACGGTCGTCAACATCGAAATCACCGTCTTTGAAGCGACGGAACCAATCACGGCACGTTGTTTCACTTAGAGCAGCATCTCCGTAAACTTTTTGGAGTTCTCGATGCGCTTCAGCCGCTGTTTTCTTTGAATGAAAGAAGAAAAGCAACACTTCCCGCAAATGACGATTATTTGGTACAAAATCAGACATTTTCGCACAACCAAAAGTATACGACGCAAAAACAAAACCACTAATGTGTCAAAGCGGTTTGTTTACCATATGTCTAAGCTTGGTTCATGACGTTTTGGTTATGTCATAATCGTCCAGCACTTACTAGTAGAGCCATCTCTTGAAAAACAGCGAGAACTTAGTTGCGCACCTAATACATAACAGGGGATACGGACACAACGGGAATCGGATCTTTTGGGATACGGATGTTTTGGGAAACTGTTATTTTGTAACGGACCTTTTGGGAACTAGTATTCTGGGAAACGGATAGCTTGTTCCTAACCGAACAAATTGTCTATAACAATTATAGTTTGTCGAAGAGGAAAAATTCTCAGAGGCATACGATATTTACAGGGACATTTTTTAATAATAACCTACAAAATCCACCCCTCTTGAATCGAATTCTCAGATTTTAATGAGTTTAAATATAACAGACCCTTGTGCGCAGTTTCGTGTAAAATTCCGTTAAATAAGATATCTCCCTGAAAATTACTTTCCGAGTCGATCGCATAAATTGAATTTCTTATTATAAAATTATATAAAACCGTCTTAAACAAGATTGCGCCTTTACAGATAATCCATTTCACGCACAATTTTCACTTCATTTTAATGAAATCGTTCCCTTTGTTGTGAATGGGATATTCTTTACAGATGTCTTTTGTGGTTAAAATTCATTAACATTTTGCGATTGTTTGTTGTATAGACACAATACAGTTCTATAGTTTCATCTACTAACTTGTTCATCTTACTTTTACCAGTTGTTTGACTAAAAAAGTTTTGATTTTGACAATATAGAAAAAAAATTGATCGATTCACATTTCCTGAAATATAATATAAAGTTTTAAGAACAATTATTTGTATATCAACATCGATATTCGAATACTAATGGACAGTCAAAAACACGTCAACGCGTGGCAACATAGCACACGCGGCAACAAAGCAGTCAACTGTACTACAACAAATAAATAAAAAAACAGCAATAAAATGCTACAGCGAGCAACGCAAAATGCTCAAGCGTAATATGGTCGTTATTTTCCATTTTTATGATCAATGTGGCAAGATTAAGTACTCTAAAGCTATGATCGACAATTATTTGTTCAAAAGAGTGTCTGCTCATATTGCACCAACTCTTATAACTAACGTTCCAATCGCGTTACAAGTAAGGGCATTATGAAGAGTTTAAAAAACGTAATTAATAGAAAAAGTCCAATAATCGTAGTGTCTTATACTGGAATAAGCGATCAGTCGTACGCACAAAAACAAACGTAAAAGTATCAAACGAGCGATCGCGCAGTCCACCTATTTGTTTTATATAGTAATCACTGTTTCTGTTTACCGCCAAATTAGCAATATCTATTTTCTTAAAATGCAATAATGTCGAGGTTGAAAGTGTTAGGCCAATTCAAAATATAATTTGTCTATCTATACCCTTCGTCCCAGAGATCAAGTTAATGTATTTGTCAAAATCAAATTAAAATACTAGTTAATAGTTTATTTGATAGAGATGTGCTACATAATAAAGATCCTCTTCTAAAAATAATATCCATACACATTCTGCCAGGATAATGGCGTGCAAATGTTATACAATTACGTATACGAGTATAAATTAATATTAATTATTAATTATTAAATTGAAAATTGTGAAAATTATCAAACTACATAGCCATGTTCAATATGAAGTAATTATTAAATGTCCATAATCTCAACATCTATTGAGTTTGATTGCCTATTGATGTCTATTTATCTATTGATTGCCTAGACTATCTGTTTCAGTCTAAACAATTCACCTCCAGCACGTGTAGGCATTGAACCTCTTAGTAAAGTGTCACATGACATGAGTCATTATTTACTTTTACTGGGTTTAATCTATTCTCAATGTTTATTTAAATCTCCATTAGTATCTCTAACAGAAACATTAACTTCATGATTTATTTACTTTGTTTACTTTTTCAATTTCCCTATTTATATTTTAGATTGAATTCACAAGTACGAGTCCCTACCGGGTGTACTTGTAAATCTCCGCAAATATAAATTTGGAAACCAGTTAAAACAAAACAAAAACTACATATTTAAAAATATCACTCATGGTCTGTTCCCGCGGGTGTCGTTCGCGGTAACAAAGCCGCTACCACATACCCTGAGGAACTACACCACCGCTAAAAGAGTGGACTCGCCAACTCGTTTGGCCAGCTTGGCGTTTTAAGGCCTTACATCCCTCGTTTATTTACTTATATAAGGTACACCAACAGTATAACATATTGTAATATATGACTAATCCTATTAGAGCTTATATGAATACATATTACAGGTGTTCACAACATTTATAATAAAGTAACATCGTCGCTTTAAAAATATATTGATTTGACTATAACAAAAATATTTCAAGGTGGAAATTAATTAATATCTAATAACTTTTCCAAAATGTGTGCGGAGTCAGAATATATATCCAAATCTTTTACTTTGCTATTTAAAATATTATTATGAGAACACATTCTGACTATAGGCGAATTACGACCCACATTAGTTCTACACACAGACACATTAAAAAAATTTGAAAGCGATTTCCTATTGTAAAAAGACAGTCACCGTTAATAATTATTTCTATGCCTAAATATCCTAGGTATCAAATGCAAGGTATCTTGTAAAATCCCTCTGAATTCTCTCTATACACTGTGAATGAACACTGTAAAAGGGATTCCAAATTATAGAAGCATATTCCAAGTGACTACGTACTAGCGCATTACAAAATATAATTTTAGTTTGTAGAGATGAAAAGACTTGTGTGTTACGATTTAAAGAATGCACAAGACAATATGGATGAAGAGGTCACTGCCCCGCGGTGAATACTAAAAGGGTTGTTTATGATTACGGTTACTCTTAATTTGAAAATAATAAAAACATTTTTTCTAAACTACTGATCGAAAATGGAAAATATTTACTTATAAACCTTCCGAAACAAATATAAAATAATAAGCAAGCAAATCTAAAGAGGTTTTTCTTTGAACATTAGAAAAAATCCTGACAAATACTTTCTGTTTAACATTACAGAGGAGTACTTGTATAAAATGTTCATTTACAAGTCACGAAACGCTTAGACATCAAAATATAAGGATAATATCGAACCTTTCAAAATGCATGAATACGTTCGATCATGCGACGGAACCTTGTCGAAAATAATTCTAGCCGACAGCTTCATTATACAGTCTGGATCTTCTCCGCAGAGGACTCTTGGCGCGACATTGTTAGCAAGTCAATCTACTGCGAGTAAAGAGATAGGTGAAAAAATGAATCTCACTGAAAATGAAATAGTATAAAATATTTGATTAGGACGAAAGTCGTCGACATAGCTTATCACGTCGGTTAGATTAGCAAGTTGAAGTGACAGTTCTATGCTTGCCATAGGACGAGTCATTGAGTGGAGATTGTGTACCGGGAAATGCAGCATGGGATGACCTACGGCCTGGTGGTCCGACGAATTGAAGAATTTTGGCGATAGTAGTATGACGAGGAAAGCGTGTATGGTGACCGTGTATGGTGGGGAGCCTTGGCCTATATCCAGCAGTGTAGAGACGCAGACTGATGGTATACATACCAGTATATACCTGATGGTATACCAGCATGGCGTGGAGTATTGTTATTATTAAAACTTACCATACTTTCAGTCCATTAAAGTTTCAGTATCACTTTTAATTTGAGCCTTAATTTTATCAACAGGGACATAACAAAGAAACAGGCGATTAAAATACTCTCAATTTAATAAGATTGTTCAAATAAGATTTATATTCATTCAGTAATGTAACAAACATGTTAAAAGTATTCAAATGGGTGAAAGAAAACAACGTCTATATAGAGAAACAAAACACATTTATCGTATTACCATGCGTTTCCTTGTGTTCTCATTTCTGTTCCCGGAATATGTTACATTGTGTCAAGCGTCAAACTTTGACATGACAGATGTTTGTTTTCTTTTTCTCTGAATATAGCCCCGTCAAAAGAATATTGTTTCAAAGGAACAAATTTTCCTTGTACCTCACATCATGTGAAAACCCTTCTTGTTATACCTATTCATTCTGTTATTACGCATGAATAAACTCCATATATAATACATACTCGTACATATATCTAGTAATTTTTTTACGAATCAAATTTCTTAGTGAGAAATAATTTCTGCAACCAAAGTTGTGAATACTAACAGCGACAAGATCGTCCTTGATTAGTTATGTATTATATATATCTTCATTTATTTATTCCGTAAAGATTCTGGGATTAATAAATAATAATAACCCTTATTTCTGATCATCTTAAGCTGTGTTCATAATTGTTAGTTTATTAATAACACAAGTAAAATAACTTATCAATCTATGTTAATAAAGCTAATAATTCTAAAGAATAAACCTATTTATTTTCATTCTAACATCAAAGAGGATATTGATCATAATGACTGAAGCAGCAAGCAAATACATAATGATTTTATTAAAAATTGTTGCTATTAAAATAATTTGCAATTAATCTGATACGGAATATAATTATCTCAACAATGGCTTGAAAACTGCATATATCGGATTACGGAAAATGCGAATTACAGCATTCTCGCGCTGCAGTGTCCCGATATCGGAGTTAAATCGTAACAACGCGTAATTAATGTAACGCTAGCTAGCGAGGCGTTTCGTGTTAATTCTAAACAGTGGTTCACAAGCGCCACCAGCATATAGTAACATGCTTATTGTCAACAATAATAATATTTTATTAACAATGTTAACAATTTGGAATGAAATATCATATTTAAACGGCTGTAATTAGTGCCAACAAGTCACCCGTGATCAATATAATGTAGAGCATGTTTATAATTTGAGTTATGGCTAGACGTGCATTAAACGATAACCTGATCGTACCTACATTTACACCTAATAGAGAATAATGTATATAAACTACTAACGAACCGCCCTCGCTTCGCTTCGGTTTCGTTAAAACCATATTAAACTATACGTATAAACCTTCCTCTTGAATCACTCTATCTATTGATGAAAACCACATTAAAATCCGTTGCGTAGTTTAAAAGATCTAAGCGTACATACAGAGGGACAGACGGCGGGAAGCGACTTTGTTTTATACTATGTAAAGATGATACTTAAGATTTCAAAAGATTAATAGTTTATTAGTCATTGTGAAATAAACATACGCTTTAAACATAAAACGATAAATTCGTCCAAGCTTACGGTGAAGGCGGACAAATAGCAACTCCCGCCGAGATGTTGATAAAATTAACAGATATTCTGAAACTAGAGCGCTGTAATCTAAGATTCAGTACACTTACGTAGAAGTTACAAAATTTACAACTAGCTTTTGACCGTAGTTTCTCAAGTTTGGAACTTGAACTAAAACACACCTTGAACAGTTTATAAAAAGGGCTAGATAGATATAGATATATTAAAGCTACAAATATATCTGCCAGACTAATTCTGATAAGAAATTCATTAAAATCTTCTGTAATGAATACCATGCAGACAGGAAATACCACAAGAACATCGTACTAGTACTTTCAGAGACTATTATTGTTAACAAACCAAGAAAGACACCGATAGGTCTAAGTGTCGAGTCCGACGTTTCCCTTTATAAGTGTATACTATATGTAGGTACTATGTTCACATGCTGGCATACTCCGGGGAATAAAAATAAATAAAAGCCAAGCAGGCCTCGTGCGCCATCTTTTCTTGGCAATTTCCGTCGGCCGGGATAGGAGGCAGGGACACGTGAAATCAGAAGTTAACCCGCTCTATCTATACGAGTCGAGTCTGATTTACTGGTTTAATCGAACGGCGGGTAAGCTTTATTACTACCGACCGCTGGGACCAGAATCCGTTATCCGGAGTACATGCCGCAATTGTAAGGACGATCGGTTATCATGGTCATATTATACATCTTAGCTACAAGTACACCAAACTACAGAAGCTAGTGTATTAAGTTTATTAACTACAGATGTGGATATTATTTTAAGATTTATTACAAAGCAGCCAATCAAAGATATGAAGGACACTTTTAATTTGTACTGTTATTCGAATTTTGAAGAAATACTTATTTTAATTCTTATATTATACATATGTAACTTACTGAAATATACCTAATAGACACGTACAATATCATATCACACATCTATACACATGTATATGTGTATATGTATATATATATATGTGTGTATATCACATGTATTTATTATTGTGAAAATCTAATCATACACATCTAGCCACATCTCGCGTACATGTTATCAAGCAGAATTTGTACGAACGCAAGCTACAGAGGTCATAATTATAATTAACTCAGAGATACGAATTCCCTTGTTGTTACCTCATAAGCACGCTCGAGGTAGGCTTGTGTGGCATGTACAGTACTAATGTAAAACAGTACTTAATCTTTAACCGGCATTCAAAATGAGATTTATATTTCATCACCCCCTTTCAATAAACTGTTGTGAACTGATACCGCTGCGTGCGTGGCAAGATGTATCAGAGGGTTTCTGGCATATTTAGATAAACTACTGTTTTTACCATGTATTGCGCATAGTATATGAGATTAATCAGAAAGCGTGTAAAGGTATTATTTAGGAGAGAGTGCAGCGTGCCTGCGATCGTTAAGGGTAGGTAGTTGCCGTAAACAATGAGCCTTGATGTAACCACATTTAGGTCTCTTTATTCGAATGATTTACATGGACGGCCTAAACTGTCGGTGTTTAGCTTGTTTAGTGCTTCAGACTAACGTATCTCAGAGTTTTATTAAAAGCCAGTTCGTATATGCTATTATCACATTACATACTAAAACGTGTTAGTCAAGTATAATCAATAAAATTAATCCTCACGATTTTTCATCTGACACTACTTTTGATAGTGTCCCAGAAGACCATATCAGACGCATGAAGACCAAATGCGGGTAGTTAATGCCTCTTCCGTCAGCTCGTGACCTAGTCGGTGCAACCCAACCAAAACGTCGAGTAAAATAAATAAGGTAAACATTCGCGTTAAGACCCGTTTAAATAGATAAATATGTGTGAAATACGCGAAAATCTCAAGTGTTATAAAAATAATTACCTAAATACAAATAGTAACATTTTATTATAACATTGAAAATTTAACGTTAACTTTACATTTTTTTTAAATCCCAAAATCGATCAACCTTATACATATTATAGGTAGGTACTAGCCGTTAATGAAAGAAATGAGTTGTGAACCCTTCCCGTTCTCTTATCACTGTTTATAACTATAGTGTAGAATGTTTTAATGTAGAAAGCTCACATAACTAATGTAGAAATAAATACAAGTGACAGAGTGATTTGTGTACCGGAAACAGTAGTTCCGGGGCGGCCGGGTGTACCGGAAGTGGCCGCTGCCGCGTCCGCCATGTTTGAGTAGTAACTCCCGAAGCGACGCTATCTGACGGGAATGCTAATTCATTTCCTTTTCACTTAAGTGGGTTAAGTAAACACGTAAACCTTTCGTTGCCGTAAGTGTCAATATATTGTCTAATCTACTTACTGTAAGAATGAATTTTTATGTCCCATCTATAAAGGTAGTTTATTTGGCAATTATAACAACTGAATATATAGGTATATTGCATTGTATCAGCCTATAATATTCCATTGCAGGAAATAGGCCTCCTCTATTAATCACTTCGTGATCCACCACGCCGGCCCAAAGCGAATTGGTGGATCACATACTCCAGATGTTTTTTCTTTAATTTCTGAAACATGAATATATAAAATTTGCATAAAATTATAGTTTGCGTGAAGAATCTCCAAATCTAAGTCATTTTTGGTAAATGTATGACCTGATGCGTCCAAATGATAAAGTTTTTAAAATGATAGACGGTGATATGAACGATAAAATGATGATATGGTTATTAAACCTTTCATTTTAAAATTATACGGCATTGCATGTTAGTGACCATGCTAATGCCTTCTTACAGAAGAGAACATTCATTTGTATACAATAACCATAGATTTAATTTGATAGTTCGTCTGTAAAAGGAGATTAATATGGCTCTCTCTTGTGACTCTACGTCCAACACAAGAGTTATTGTCTTATTATTATATTGTTTCAAGATTAAATGCGACAAATATCAGTACCTATCCTTCCAGGGTCCCGGCGCAATTCGGTTTTACAATCAAAATCCGGGTTCTATGCAAATGAAATCGCCCTCCATACCTACTTTAAAACTGTAGAGAGGTCTATTCATTAAGAAATGGCCAAACACTGTTGAATTTAATAAAAAACAGTAAGATAAACTGTTCGTTTCCTGGTAAGAATAGTGTTAGAAAAATCTTTAGCGTTTAGTTTATAGCAAAAAGTGTAGATAATGCACCTGGCAGCGACGGCACCGAGACTTCATTCGCGCACAAAGACGTTGCAATAAAAAGGGCATCGCACTCATAAGATCAAATAATTTACGTCAAGCTAGCTGAGTTTTAACGTTGCATGTTGTATAAAGTGCGATTTTATCGCGTTTATTTCACAACAACTGTATTTGGTGGGCGGACTCAGGTGTGAGGGGGATTTAAAGTTCATTGCACAGTTAGAGGGCGGGACCTCCAGCCATATATCTTGTGGAACGCTTTTATAAACCTTCTACAACAATGTGCCCCCGAGGAGCCTTACAATCTAATCTTACAAGTTATCAGACTAGGTGTTCCCGCCCTTTGTTTGTCACGTCATAATTTTCTAACTGAAATAGAAACTTTCCTTTTGTTGGCGACAATTTTCTTTTTGAACTTTTCCGCCGAAAAGAACTTGGGGAGTTACGGGCGAAGTTGTCACGTACGTATTAATTCTATTAGAAAGTTTATTTTACCAAGCTGCTCCTTATATTGTAAATGATTTTACTGAACACGAACCAGTAATATAGCATATATTGTGTCCCAAATCATTATAATTACGATAACATGACGTAACATTATTAATGTTATGTAATAGGGTTACTCGCGATTTTTATATTTTGTATATATTTCATGTTACTCTTTTAAATTTCACTAGCTCGGCGGTTAAGAAAAGCAAAGGGGAGGAAACTTGCGTGCTCGAGATAAAAAAATATACGGAGTATGTGCATCCACCAATCCGCACGTGGATTATCATCCGAATCCCCCGAGTGATTTACAAAGGGAGGCCTGTTCCCTGCAGTGGAACGTTACATTCTGATACATTACGCATTATGTTCATTTATTATGTTCAACAACGGTAACAAAAATTTAAAATGTTATGAGGTTTTATTTGATGTAACTAGAGTATTATTATTGTTATTGAAAAATCGGATGATCAGAAGCATCCGACCGTCCCACATTCTAAATTGAATGGTTTATAGAACGGTTGGAGAACTTCGTCCTACAAAATGCCATCACTTACTGTCGCTCACTATACGTATATATAATATTAATAATACAGTTAAAATATTTACATAAATATATATTTATATAAATATTCATAAATATTACTTAAATAATAAAAATTATAGATTTAAAAAATATAGGTACATATTATAATACATATACGTTTAATACATATGACATATAACACGGACTATTTAAGAAATTGACAAATAGTGCTCTTTTAATTGTTTTTTCATAATAATATAATTTATTTGTAATCATAGGTACAACAATGATCTCAAATCAATGGTACATAATCAGTTCCACTATGATTATGTAACATTATGTAACCCAAAGGGTGTACAAATCTTTAGTCATTACAAATTACATAGGTACGTATTCTCCACAATCTTAAAAATAGTATGTGAAGGAGTATCTCGTGTGCTGTGAGGGAGAGCATTCCACAAGCGTACGGCTGGAACTGGATTCATCCCCACGGTTACGCGAATTGTAAGAAGAGATCTTTAACAGGGAGAAGGTTTGGGTTCTAAGGAGACTAGATCTTGGAAAAATATACGATAAACGGTCACGCAAGTAGATAGGAGAAGAAGAATCGTTAAGGACATTATAGAGGAGGGAAAGAATGTGACAATTACGGCGAGAACGAATAAATAAACACTGAAACTTCTTCCAACACTAAGAAATGTGGTCAAACTTGCGTAAACCGAAAGCGAATACTCAAGTTTTGGAAAGCTAAGTTTCATATGTGACTAAGTTATAACTTTTTCATATTTAATATTGTTATAATTATTTAATATCTGCAAATTAGTTTATTATGACTTGCAACCTACAAAGAGAGGTATCTTAGAATAATTTATATACGTCGAATGGTTTGTATGGCGGTGCCGACAGGGCAATCTCATTAACCCAACAATAGCACAGACAAGTAATAAATCACGGCTTTGTGTAACCATTCGCGGCTTGCACGGGCGCCGCCTCATTATCGCCGCACAATTATGACACATGTGTACGCAGTGTATAGATCAATAGCTAACATAGGCTATAGGCTACTATAGGCGCGTACTATAGGGGAGGTACAAAGGCTTTTCAAATTAAGGTAATGGAATCAGTCGCACAATAATAGTGTACGTTTACTGAGGTTTGCTGCTTTGTCGTGCGTGATTGTGTTCATCTGTTAGGAATGACGTTTACATGTGCCCGGGCATATTTTCTGACATATGTTTACATATTTTCTGACACCAAACTGTCTGAAAATTCGATCAGAGTCATTCACGCAAGGATAGACTGCTCACTGCTGTGCGTGATAGCCGACAATGTTGACGGTTATGTCATGTCATGATAGATGAAATCAAGTAAATAGAACACTAAAGGTGCATCCGAGGGCATGCCTACATTTGTCATTCTAGACTGATGTTGGCATGTATTGCGGATGTCCCTAGACGACGATATCCACTTATCAGGTGGACTGTTTGCTCGTCTGTCCCCTTTTTTCCATAAAGAAACTATGAACAACCTGAATCGACTTCAGAGCACATTGATATTAGACCAAGCCCTGTTTAAACGGCACATTACAGTAAAAAAATGTCGTTTCATAACTTCGTAACCGTTTTTCTCCGGGCCCGTTCAAACGCGAAAGTTATTAACACAATTCAGTAATTGTTATTGTTATGACGACAAACAGACGACCCGTCATAAAGGGAATCCGCCCTAGAGGATACGGTCCAGTGTTTACTCACGCTTATAGACACGTCTTTACATAAATATATCTTGTTTTTATATTTATTAATGCAAATTTTATTTAATAAGATTCCAGATTTTTGGCTCTAATATAAAACCGTTTGAGAAAATAAGTTTTTTTTTACTAGTTGGCGGACGAGCAAGCGGTCCCACGTGATGGTAAGTGTTACCGCCGCCCATGGACACCTGCAACAGCAGGGGGTATGCGGATACACCGCCGACCTTGCAAAATCCTATTCACAGCTCTCTTGTATTTTAGGTCTAAATAAAAATACAGACGATAAGGATGCCCTGTGCAATTTTACTGTTAAAATATGCGTGTTTCTTGAATACAAGCAAAAAGAGTAACCATTGTTTTTGTTCTTTGGTTTTTGTTTATTTTCCAAATATACTGTTACTTATGCTTTCTTTCAAAATGTTATGAATGCATTTTCTATTTAGACGTATAAGGATAGACTGCGTCCACTTGATAACAAAAAGGTGCATTGATACGGCTCGTACCGCTCTACCTGGAAATAATAGTTATCAGACTTGTGACTCAGTGGCGCCATCATAATACGGGTGTTGCTTACAAGAATAATTTAATTTAATTAAGTGTATATTCATTCCTTACACAAATAAATTCCTCTTTTAGTCAGGAAATTTTAAAACAACTTACTTCACCAACTTGAACTTAAATTAATGGGAAAATATGGTTAAATATTGAAATAAATTTACCTACCTGAATCCAATATCCCGGGTCAGACAGATCTCTGTCCATCCTCTGTCAAATTTGAACACCGAGTAAGCCAAATTTCGGCAAAACGAGTTAGGAGTTACACATGTCAATCACAATTTGTGGGGCCGATGAGCAGGATTATTGTTGTGTGCGTCTATTTTTGTTAATCGTAGATGTGATATAAATAAAATGTTGGGATTTTTCAAGACAAACTTAGACTTATTTTGGTATGTTAACCAAAATAGTAATAATACATAAAATATTATTATATTGTTTTTAGTTTAAGTAAAGATTTCTATGAAAAAAATGCAAAGAGAAACAGCCCCGTGCGGTAGCCGAGTGGTGTCGGCCCATTTTAGAATAGTACCACTCCATCTCTTCCCGTGGGTATCGTAAAAGGCGACTAAGGAATAACAAAGCCGCTACCATAAACCCTAAGGAACTACACCTCCTCTAAAAGAATGAACTCACTAACACGCAGCGTGGTGTTTTAAGGCCATGCACTCCTCAAGCACAAAATGCTCATGCAGTGGAGGATAAAAGGACTGGTTCCGGTTACGATAAACTTTGTTATCGTGATTAAACATCAAGTCATTTATTACCCTTTTTTTTTACTAAAATATGAACTAAATTTTACTTATTAATCACAAAAATACTTTCACAATGATTATCATTGGCATAATTTACTAAATTTGAAATTAATTAATCACCAGATTCCATGTCGCATATTCCATATTCACGGTTGAAATTTTTATATTTCTTAATTTCAATTGTTTCACGGTTCATGTAATTGGTCAGATATATCCTGTATAGAAAATAAATAAAATCGTGCATAACCCGTTTATATGGTGTATTAACATCTATTAAAAGATAAGTAAATCGCTATATTGCTACAATTATTAACAATTAATTGAAACTTTGGTTTACTGACGTTTCGATACGGGTTGCACTGCACCCAGCCATAGTCACGAGTTGACTGAACAAGCAGGTAATGCGGGATGGGAACTGCGAGCAGTTTTCTTAACAACTTACATTAATTGATCTTTAAATTCAGAAATAATCGACAATATATCGCCCGGTTTAAATTCATTATTCAACAGTTTATATTCCCAATTGAAATTTTCATATTTCTTAATTTCATCCACTTGACACACAATCCTGGAATAATAAGTAGTTCAGTGGATTGACGTTCAAAATTTATAGATACAAAATATTACATAACGAAAAAGTCTAATAAGTTATAATTCATTGAAGCACTTTGGGAATACAATGAATAACGTTAATAACGTAATAACTGGCTTAAATATGATGTCACCATTTATTATTCTCTCAACTTATTAAACACAGCAACATATTAACGCATAAATCTCGTTGCACTTTACTCGTTGTCTAAAACACCGTTATATATGCAGGGGGCATGAAATAGACCAAACGGCGCCGTCTGCGATCTCAGGAGTGATTTATGTATTTCAATCCGGCTGAAACAATAGCTGACTTCGCTTTTTCTTGCTGCTAAATGACGGTAACGAGCATTTTGCTTTCATAATGAAAAAGCAGTGAGAAATTAAAGACTGCATACAGAATAGCCGGGGAAATTGAAACCGCAAACTTTTTCAACTGGCGAAGGATTGCTCGAGGTAAATTCCTTCGCTTTCACCGACCTTACGCTTCGCGAGTCGAATAAAGATGGTGGAGAGATATTTCCATTTTAACTTGCCCATGATTTCGCGCCACTTTTGTCTATACAATTCATACAGAAAAATGAAAACGGATCCCAATAATGGAATTGAAGCGTCCGACTCAGCAATTCGTTGAAAGTGACCATTCGTTTTGGGAGAAATGTAATTCCATGTTCGCGGTACATAAGGAAAGTGTTAACATGTCATAATTTCTGTAATAACTAGAGCGTAAACACTTGGGTTCGTCCGATCATACTCATTTATTTTGCCCCCCGACATTAAGTGCCCCTTTTATAGCAAAACTCTTGGGAAGAGAACAATTTAAGAAACAGTCCCCAGCTAAAACGTAGCATCAAATGTGTAGTAGATACTGAAACCTCTTTTAGTCGGATCGTATTAAATTGTTCTTTTATCGCCAACAATTATAATTATATTATTTTATCTAGCGCAACTACATTTTAATTTTGTTTTAACTGGGACTATTAATGCTAAATTCGACTTAAATATAAAGTAACAGAATTATAAAAAAATGCTTTATATATTCTGCGATCTCAGCAACTGTTGCACGCGTCCGTAAGAGTTACTTACTTCTCAGCACAACGGGAACTACGTTTCTGTCGGGTGGTGCTAAATTATCAACATCGCAACTTCGAATATCCGGCGGTGATAACACGATTCCATGGCTTGCCAGGGCGGCCAGGGCGACTCTAACGAACCATGAGGCCTAACAAAAGAATGAACTCTTATACAACGGGTGACCTGTGATTTGTAGTGGAAAACAAAAAATATTATTTATTTCTTGATAAATTGTTCTTAAATTGTTAAGACTGGACATACAGTACTACAAATCTAATAACACCAGTTGACTATCTTTGTATTCCTCAGTAGTTTCAAAAAGTTTCAAAATGATTGAATAAAAATAGAAACAAACATCCAAACACACTTTCTCGAGTTAATTACGTTACGTTGTAATCTCTCTATTTTATATACAGTCTCAGTGTCCAGTCACGGTCGAAAATCTAAGATGGCCGACCGGCGCCGCAGCGTTATTAAATTATTATCTATTATACTACCATATACTATAGGTATACACGGCCATGTTGTATCAGCCGGCTTTAAAATAACACCACACCATTTCTTCCCGTGGTTATTGTAAGTCAGTAACCACAAGTCCTGAGGAAGTAAAAAAGAAGTGAACTCGCCAATCAGCTTGGTCAGCGTGTCCATACATCCCTCGTGCATAATGCACCAGTGTCCGGCAGTGGACGTTAAAAATGCTGGTTACGGTTATACTATATACTTGTGATTTTAATATTCACTTTCATATAGAAAACATTTTCTAAGAACACCTTCGATACAGCCAACTAAAATACGAAACCTTAAATTGAATTTCTACTGCAGAACAATTGGATTGTCAAATGTTTTCGCACGTTGATTCCAATAAATTGAATCGAACGTAACAAAGTTATATTATGACATGACGAAATATAGCACGTGTAAATTTGACTTCAACGTGTCGGTTCATTCCGTTGCTCAGACAATTTTAGTTGTTAGCTTTTTGATGCATATGATTCATGAAAGATATATTTTTTTTAATTTATCAAATTGGTTATCAAAAAAAATACACAATACAATAATAGACATTCAAAAACCACGGAGATTGGTCCGAGTGAATATTCATATTGATCATATTTGTGCAGAAGAAACAAATATACGTTACGAATGCCCGGCCAAGAAGAAACGGAATGAGTGACATTTCTACGACAGCGTAGGTGTAAGTAAGTAACATTAGCTATATTCGGAAATTAAAAATAAACAAATCCAATTACCGAATTTTTTCATCGAAAAATCGAAGTTTCTAAAAGATTTTTGCATTTTTCTTGAATATATCTCCGCGGCAATTGGATTGAATACATCGAGTTAATTCGGCGTGGAACTTAAGTATAAACACAAATATTTATTGTATTAAATTATTTAATTTTGTTTCAGTTTACATACAATGTCATTGCCGGTCTGGTGTCGGCCCTCATGATCTTAGATCTTAGATCAGCCTTAGATTCCTCATGCCCAAATTGCAATCCCTCATGCTCCTCAATGCATATTGTCTTCAATGTACATTGTACCACTTATATGTTAAATAACGATTTTTATTATTTTTATTTTAAGTCTCTAAAATTCTTACACTAACAAGTTTCCTGGAAAACAAACGATACGATAAAGAAAAGAAAATAAATGCGTAATAATGCTTTCATTATTACGTAATTTTAATTACTCAAAAGACTATTAAATCAATACGTATTAAGCTACTCGTACATTCCCATTTCCCTATGTAATTAGGTAATCAGACCCAATAACTCCACTCAAATGGTTTCAATTTCTGCGAGCTGTCCCCGACCACAGGAGATGTAAAATAAAAATGATACAAACAGTATGCGGCCTCAATATTATTTTTTCTTAACATAATATCATAATACTCGTGTTATAGAATTATTACAAATATTATTTCATTTCACTTTATTAATATAAATAATAAATTTATAGTACTTATAATATGTATACTCGTATTTATAAAAGTAAGAAACGATAAAATCAGGTGTTAATAGTTGCTTTCAATGTTCCTCATCCAATTTAGTTTATATTTGTATTAGTACAAAGAGATAACGCATAAAATAGATAGACATAACAACCGTAGTACATTCTTCTATCTACAGTCTATCTACCCACACGATTGTCCAATCGACCATTCGCACGAATACAAACTCCTTTGCAGCTCAATACCAACTTATTTAATAAGTGATTAAATAACGCCAACCGCAAATATAACGTTATAGATAAACCAATTCATTCACTTAGAACTATAAAATCAACTTAAATAACTAGTTTACAAATGCAAAAAGCATGTGATCCGTTGACCAGTGCAAGTGCAGTGCAAATTCAAGCATTTGAACGAAGATTCATACTGCTCCTACGGCTCTGCATTGTCTCGACACGGCGGGTACGTCCCTAGCCATTTCCGTAGCAACATGGCGGCGTGGTAATCAACGGAAATTGAGCAGCGTTGAGCCTAATACGATGACGTCACTAATTTGAATATTAGTTACGCGGACGTGGTAGTAATGAACACCGATCAATTACTTGGTTCATGTTTATGTTGACAATTATTGGCAAAGTTGGCTACGTACGGGCCTTGTTAGCGATTAAATGGGACATTTTGAGAGCTGTTATTAATGGGTAATGTTTGAGTTCAGTCCAAGACGCAGGCTAATGAAAACCGATATGGGAAGCCACTGGACTCACTTACGAGGATACACGAAGATTATATCCAACAAATATTTTGCCCCGTATTAATTCTCGAAATGCATTTATTGAGATAACTTTGAGTTTCTATTCGTTTAGGCGTCTGTTTGTTTCTTTAGGGCCACTCGATTGGCCTGATTACCCCTCTCTCACAGAAGACTACCTTGAAATGTACTGCATTTCCCACTTTATCGTATTTCCCCAATGTACGCACGTGTTT
Source organism: Sesia bembeciformis (assembly GCA_943735995.1). Classification (NCBI taxonomy): domain Eukaryota; kingdom Metazoa; phylum Arthropoda; class Insecta; order Lepidoptera; family Sesiidae; genus Sesia; species Sesia bembeciformis. The sequence goes on from OX031034.1 coordinate 7,051,004, forward strand.
CGGTAGTGAGTAAGATATGCCAATGCCCATTCCCTTGACATACTATCTCTCCTCATCCATTTCTTAATCTGCAAAGGTAGGCAGCGCATCCGGGGGCGTGCCAACGTTTGTCATTCTGGACTGGTGTTGACATGTATCGCGGATGTCTATGGACGACGACAGTATCCACTTACCATCAGGTGGATTGTATGGTCGTCTGGCGCCCGTTTGTCTTAAAAAAAACATGCAAAGGTATACTTAACCTGTCAAGCCTATCAATTAACTACCTATCAACCAATATGACCGTTGACCTCCAATCGTTCTTTTGTATTAGTGGCCTAGTTAGGCCAAGTCAAAAACTGGCCAGAAGAATAAAATTTAAAGAGTTGGTTTCCACGTTATCCAAAAAACGCATGAATATTCAGTTAAGTAACAAGTTAAGAGGAGCACCCGGAAGAAAACAGAAATCTCAACTTATGTCGGGCCCAACTTTTCCTTATCGTACGATAATAATGTTAGCATTTCATTAGCGAAAATAAAGGGAACGTTCTCGAAACCGAATAGTAGATACTGACAAAGTTTGTTCGCAAGGAAAGCGCCTTCCCGTAATTGCTCGAGTAGATACTCTGAAAACGAACACGGAACTACTGTCACGAAGGAACATGCAATCTGTTTCTACCAATTCACGATGCGGTTTTAATCCAACCTAACCGATGCGTTAGCGTTGTGCTGAAAAAGGAACAAGTTTGTTATTGTGTACCATGCGTGGAATGGATTTTGTTATTTGGAACATGCTTTTAAGGTTTAAGGTTTAATGATGGTGTTCTGAACAGGGATGGCATAATTGTAACAAAGTGTTTTAAATTTAAAACACTTGTTTTTAATAGTGTTTCTAACTATTTTTTTAAAACAAGTTTAAAATGGACGGTCAGAAACACTGTTTAAAACACTTTTTCTAACAAATAAATACATACATGGAAATAAACAATTCAAACACCTGTGAGTTTTGTCTAAGGAGAATAATTTTGCTTTGCAGTACTCATATATTATGTATATAATGTGGCAGCGAGTGATATGTAGCTTTCTTATGTAGCGTAGGGTAGGTATTATAAGTAAAGGCGCCTTTTTTTTTTAACGTGGGGAAATCCTCATTGGATACTCTCCCTACCGATGCTTAACTAAGGCGTACCTTGACGGGATGGTATACCGCTCCCCCATCATGCATGGGACTTGGCGGAGGGGTATGCCCCGCCTATGCTTAACCTTAGCGTACCTTGGCAGGAGAGCATGCCGGACTCTTACCGACTAAAACCCCACGACTACCACCTCTCTACCAAGTGCCGAGGTCACGGGTACGCTTTCGCAGTCTTCCGCGACCCCAGCGCTGGCGGCCCGCCCGCGTGGGCCCCGGACTCATGTTCGCCGGCACGTGGAGAAAGAAAAACGCCGTCCGCCCAGGCAGTGCCCCTCTACCTGGGTAACCCTAGTCTCACTGGGATGTATGCTTCATCCCAGAAGTAATCATCCAGCTTCTTCTCCACCGTGCCCTCCACCCATACAGAGGGACACGCAGGGACGACAGCGAGACCCTCCCTATGTCTCCATGCGCCCCTAACAGTTGGGGCACACAGAAAAACGTCACCTTCTTGGAGGGGAGAGACCAGATTGGCATCTACTAACCAGTCTGAGCCCCCGCTTCCCCACCCTTCTGCCGCTGGAATGCCGAGAGGCATCCCAGAGTCTACCACCATCCTTCTTTCTCCATGCGCCCCCAACAGCTGGGGCACACAGACAAACGCCACCTTCTTGGCGGTGAGAGACCAGACTGGCAGCTACTAACCAGTCTGGGCCCCCGCCTCCCCACCTTCTGCCAGGATATTAGCCAACAGCCACCAAGATCTCCCAAGAAAGTAAAAGTCGCTGACTGTTGCCCAGGGTGCACCGTCCCGAATCTGTAGTTGAGCCATCGTTCCCTGCGGACGTATCCAGAGGGACAAATAGACCAGCGACAGCCCAGGCACACGTGGAGGTTTCCCGGCCACGCCACCCCATAAGTAAAGGCGCCTGACCTATCTGTGCTCGTATTATGCTCTAGTATTTCTAGGCAACTTCCGCTGCCAGACCTTGTACCTTGATTTTTGAAATACCAACATAAATAAATCTAGCGTTATCTGGCTTGCTTTGCGTTCATTGAATGTACTTTTAAACAAGCCAGTCAACATTAGGCAACGTTCATAATGAAAAACAAAATTGATCGGCATTGAAGCAGCTTAGTAATAAATACTTTATTTTACAATTAAAAATGAAATGTTTTTTTAATAAAAAATCAGTATTGATGGGTAATACAAGTATCGTTTATTAAAAATAGACAAAAATTATAAAAAAATAAGATATAAAATTAAAAAAGACGAACGTATTTATTACTTATTTAATTGTTTAAACACGACGCCAGGTAGTACTTGTTACCTACATAAACTTTGCTTGTAACTAACGTGGATTTCTAACATTTCTAGCATGTTACAAACATGTTATTTATTGAAATAAAAACACCTATTTTAAACAAAAAAAACAATGTTAGAAACAAAAAAACTGTTTTGGACGAAATTAAAAAAGCTCATCCCCGTTCTGAACTTTGAAAATTCGGGTATTAAGGCGGACACGCATTTCTATATAGTAAAAATATTCAGGACCATATAGTGTCTTGGTAGAAAGGCCGTGTGGTATCGGCTTTAGAATATCACCGACTTGCCAACCTGCTTGACCAATGTGGCGTTTCCTCGTGCACAAGATAATTTCCATGAAGACTACATTAATTACATGTATAGCAGTGGATGCTAAAAGGGCTGATTACGGTTGGTAGAAGTAGAATCCCTCTTTCGTGACTCATGTCCGACAATTAATGTCATTTTACTTTTCAAAATGAAATACGAATACGTTCATGTGTAACGCCGCTCTTTGCTTTAAAAGGTCAAAATTCAAAATTTATACAAATTAGACCGCCTCTGCACATCTGGATGTAATTTAAATAAAAGGTTTCTTTAAAATTATAATTGTCAGTTTTTCTTATATGCACATTTAGAACAATTACCACAAAATAGCTTCTACAAGGGGCCTCGCTCGCGTGCACTGAGTACCAGTAAAATTTAATGGAAAATTAGTAACAAAAGTAGTTATGAGGAAGAGGTGTGGAGTGGTGAAGCGTAGTTCGCACTGACTGTGTGCACTGTCTTCAGTTTAGTACTAAGTAGACACCTTTGTACAATCGTATTTCAGCGAGTAAGAGACGATATTTGTTTTGAGAATTTCTAAAAAAATATAATGATTGGATGTTTTTTTTACATTCCTATTGTAACTAAACTAATTACATTAAATAAACATATATAGTGTCATATAGCACAAGTAATGGGGGGCCTTATGGCTAAAAGCGATCTCTTCCACGTAGCCAACGGGCAGTGAAATGATTTAGAAGTCTATGCAATTAAGTAATACAAAATATTACCAATAATTCAATATAATAATAATGACATATAAAATATATCTCTACATGACCATACATACACACGAAGTGTACAAAGTAGAAGGAAAAACTGGTATAAAAATAATTACAATATAGAGAGAAAATATGCTTTGATGAGATTTTTAAAAGTGGCAAGCGACTGAACGCTTCTAGTATGTTGTGGTAATTCCATAGTCTAATTGAATCGACCGTAAAGGACTGAGTATGAAAACTGTCGCTAAACTCGGGTAACGGCTAGTGTAACCCGTGCCAAAAGTCGAGTAGAAATAAAAATAATATAAACTGTTACAATATAAACTGAGTATATAAATTTGAGGCATGAACGTGAATATTAAAAAGAAGGTTATGTGAAGAATGTAGATTACGAGATTGAGAACAAAGTGGTTGAAAACATTATTTTAAATAATTGGGGGTTGTAGAATGAGACAAGACTCAATAAAGAAGTGAAAGTAAGCTCAGTATAAATCAAAACTTGTCACTTGAAGTATCAATGTGTACAGATCAAATCTTCCACACATTTTCTGAGTAAGTAACCGTGTACGTGAATAAATAATCGTTCTCTTGCATCATTTTTCTTGCCGTATTTTTGTGTTACTGTCAACAGTGTTACCAGTTAATGGAATTTCTTTCAGAGTTTACGCATAAAAAGCGCAATAACTGTCAAGATAGCGATTCGCATGCCCTTACGACCATAGCTCTTTCTGGCGATAACCTAAGCAATATTTATGCCTAACAGCCATTGTGTGTTTATCGTCTATTCAATAAAGTGAACGAATGGGGTATTTTTCTTTTGTGGGTTTCTATAAATTTCTGTTTATCTCGAAACATGCTACAAACGGTGAGATTGAAAACAAGATGCTAAAGCAATTAGAGGGTGTGGGCGCACGTTGCAATCCCACAACCGCTGCCCGCTGGGCACACTCAACCGGCAGAAGATTACCACAAAATGTGATACATTTCCCACCCTGTCTCATTTCCCCAATATACGTACGTGAATCGGTAGTGAGTGAGATATGCCAGAACCCATTTCTATTCTATCCAATTGAATGAACAATATAACGGAATAAAAGTGGTGGCATATTCCATTATATTCTTGACTCCCCATTCCACCACATCTCAGTAAGGAGAATGGAAATCTGTTATAGAATAAGAAAAACCCATCATCCCGTTAAACTTCCTATCTTTTTCAAGCTTCGATGTCATACGGACACACTGATCACTGGGAACACCCCCCGTGAACACCTCATGCATTGTCCTGCTGATTGATAATTTCAAATTGATCATTCCTCAATAAACTAAAAGAATAATAAAATTAGTTTCATTCGCTTATATCAATACACTAAAAGATGTAGTGATTAATGATAATTCATTAATATAGTCTATAAAAATTTGATAAAAATCCAACGGTTAAAAAAAAATTTCATTACCTTTGAAAAGGTTAAAATAAAAAACCAATCTTGTTGACAATCTGCAATAGTTTTAACGCAATCTATCACCATCGTCGTACTTAACGAATAATGGTCGGTCTTGTTTCTATTACACTCGATAATCTTTAGTATCATTCGTTTAGAAATTATTAATCATGAACTTGGTACAGCAGAGCCCCTAGTTAGTTGGAATCACAACACTCATTCTCAAACATGATGGTCTAAAGTACGATTAAACTGTTACAAAAAACGTTTCAAAATAGGTCCAACCGTTTCAAAGAAAAGAGGTAACAAATGCATTTGGGGCAAGAGAATGATGTATGTGTACCCCACATGCATCATTCTCTTGCCCCAAATGCATATACCATCTCTGTTCCGTCGTGGGTAAAAAAAGATGGTGACTGATTGGTATTGATATAAGATTAACTATTTATATCTAGTTTTACTTTTTTAAACTTAAATTTTGACATAGGTGCATTTTTCATTTCACTGTTTATACTTTTGTTAACATCTTGAAAAAAATCGATTTATTTTTACCAATTTACCAGTCGTAGCTTAAACTACTTAATCGACGACACTGATTCAGCTTTTTTATTGCAAACAAATGCATAAGATAGGAGTAATGAGAGGGATAAGTTCAAAATAAGAAAATTGATATACTTTGATCACGTCTTCTCCGCTGTGATATATAGATACCATCTCTTGCAACTTAAAGAAACTGCAACTTAGTAGCCGTAAACCTAGCAGACGAAGGACATCTTGTCTCAGAAATCTTAGGGAATAGTTTTGGATGAGGAAGAAGTCTGTATTCCGTACAGCAGTCTCTCGTGGATAGCCATGCTAATCGCCAACCTCCATTATTATATGGCACCAGGAGAAGAAGAAGAATAAGTGTGGAAGCCTTCTATACAAGTACGTGTAAGTTTCTCGCGTTTTGATAAGACGTTGTCGCATATTAAAGTAAGTTTAATACAAGTAGTTAACTTAGTTAATGTTAACATAACTTAATTAACTTGGTTTAATACAATATTTAACTTGCTTACAGTATAACGTTTTAAACCTACTCGACTGCATACATGTAAGAAAGTATTTATAAAACCGCAGTTACCACATTACAGAAACGCATGAGAAATTCAGAAATATAAGGAATTTATGGCGGCAAGTGAGTTTGGTATCAGTGCAGTACGTGCAGGCGTGTACAGTCCAAGTTTGCAACGAACTCTATACCATTGAAGAGAACAAGCAGTGGAAGATCTCAGCGGTTCCTAAAATTATTCCCTTGAAAGGAACCTTATTTAACTTATAGGTGTCTGTTTTATTTAAAATTTGTTGATATTTTTTTTCCTTTATCCACAATATTTTCACATTACCCACAATAAACTTACAGAAGACTACCGTAAAATATACTGCATTTCCCTACTTTATCATATTTCCCCAATATACGTACGTATTTTGGTAGTAAGTGATATATAGCAGAGCCCATTCCCATCCTATCCCTCTCCATCTTCCAACCCTTGTTGCAAATCATTCCTACTATAAAAGAAAAAATATTTCCGTTTTAGAATAGAAAAATCAAAATAATTACAAAGCTACAAATGTTATTGTGAAATATTAAATACATTTACCAGTAGACATTATTGAAAAGAGCGTTATTGAATCAGAAATTAAAAACGGACCAAATAAAACATTATTTAAAACAGATAAATATAATGTTTTCATCATTCATCATTTTCATCATTTCCCTTTCATCATGGCAACATGTAATCTTATTATATTTGGATATTATTACATTAGATAAATTGTATTGTTCTACATATATAGATGTTGTTACTTAGATAATGATTAATTTTAAAGTCATATATGTGTGTGTAGGTACATATATATATAATACATATATATATATATAATATATATATATATTATATATATATATTATATATATATATATATATATATATATATTATATATATATATATAATATATATATATATATATATAATAGTAGTACATATATATATATATAATATATATGTAATAATAATTTTAAAGTTTTTTAACATTATTAATAATATTTAACATTTTGATTGTTTAATTAAACAATTAAAATTACTAATAGTATATTATATTTGATGAAATTTGTTGTACAAAATGAATTGTATTATAAAAAATGTGAGCTAGTCCGCCAATAAACTGTGCTCACAGTTTGGCGGAACTATGTGTATCTAATGTTTGTTTGGAAAATAAATAAAATTCATTTAATGTTCATTTAAAAATAATGATTTTTAATTATCGCTAGGTCAGCGGTGAAGAAAAGCAACGGGAGGAAGTGGAATAAAAAAATCGAATTAGGGCCGAAATCGTGGTTTAAAATCGCCTTGTAATTATAAAGGGAGGCCTTTGCTCTGTAAATGGATGTTAACAGGTTGATATCATCAGGTAAATAATATGATAATGAATTTATAACTACGCGATTAGAGTGTAACTAGGTAAAATAGTGTAATTGTATGTTTGAGCCAGATTTTGAAAGTAAACTACTGTTTGAAAGTATGCCGACTCGCATCGAGCGCTGACTCTGATTAAACTCATAAATTGGGACGCCAGATGGCGCACGCCGCGCTGTAAATCTGCAACCGATACGACATTTGTCTCTATTCCCCTGGTGCGATTAGATCCCTTTATATATCCCACGGTGGCAACAGTAAATAATTATTTACCTTCAGGCGGACCGCCTGCTCATCCATCAGCTTTCTACGAAAAGGTGCCTAATGGCTATTCACCTGGTAAGGGCGACCCGCGACCAGGCAACCAATAGCTCAAAAGCAGTTGTATAGGATCACTTAAAAGTTCATCACGACACGACGTCACACAGTCACTGCAAATTGACAACTGGACACCATTTTCTAAATAGGTCCTGTATTAGCGCGACCAGTGACTCCGCATTCATAATAAATACCTAAATAAGGAAAGTATTTGTAAGAAAACTAACGCAGCAGCAAAAATGTCCGTATTTTTTTTTATATAAAAGGAACGTGACTGCCGTGCAGACAGTCCATCTGGTGGTAACTGAATACTGTCGCCCATTTCCATGGGAATCCGCGATACATATTAACATCAGTCTAGAATAACAAATGGACAGCGATAGGACCTTCTCATCCCATTCATGGGATGAGAAGGTATCTCGCATATCTCACTCACTGTGAGTGAGATATGCCATACATTGCCGTACATTGGTAGAATAAGAGAAAGTGGATTGAGCTAAATGGGAATCTTTAACATGTTACTACTTTATTTTCTTCTTAACATCAACACCTTACTTTTCTCCTTATTACGTCTCAACAACACCTTTTCTCCACGACGTCCGGAACGTAAGAACGCGCTCATCTTCAAATCCACATACATAATGAACATGAATATAGACATGACAAATTCCATGCCTTTTGGCGTCGCCGTAGTCGACTAATAAGAACATAATTGTTACAAATACGCAAGTATATTAAAATTATTACTCATTTTAGCAAATAACAAAAGAGGCAATCGCTTTGCCCTACGACGTCATATCTTCTAATACAGTTTTCTTTCCAAAACTACTTTAAGGAAAAATATGATATGAAAATGCAGGTGGCCGTATTTCTTTACAAACGTAAATTTATTACGTAGGAAATGTAGGAGGCACTCGGGTGAGGCAGAAATATGTCGGTCACATCATGAATTATTTCAATAACACCGACGAATGTGCTCTTATTTGAGAAATTACTTTACTGAGAATAAGTGATGTTTACGACGGAAATGGAAAAAGATTTTTTGGAGGGGGAGGGCGCACGTTGCAATCCCACAGCCGCTGGGCGCACTCGACTAGCCAAGTTACTCTCACAGAAGACTACCGTAAAATGTGCTGCCGGCCATGGATACCTGCAACACCAGGGGGCATGCGAGTGTGCTGCCGACCTCGCAGAATCCTATGGATGTATGTATTGATGTTCCAATACAGCTTATAAGATGCTGATCTTAGCAAGTGAGGAGTCAAAATATTTATTTGTCTTAATTAGCCGAGTATTAGCGAATATGTTTTTAAGAATAAATCCTAAATAAATTAAAAAATGTATCTTTCCAAAACATGTTTTTGGACTCATATGAGTAGAATTCAAAAATGTGTATATTTTTTGGGTTAAATAAAATGAATTAAAGAAAACCAAATGTAATTTGTGAATTGCGAATGCGCTGTTTTTTAATATTTTGCAGTCTGGTTTCAGTTTGGAACATATATACCATATCCATATCCCATTAGCTTTTACCCACGTCTTCGTTCACGTGGTCAACATAAATAGTGGCATATGTGGTAATCCGGATTGCAATCCATCTATTTGCCAAGTTTCAACAATGTCGATTCAGCTGTTTCGACGTGATTAAGTAACAAACTTTTTCATTTGTAATATTAGTGGGAGAAACAATGGAGCCACTAAGGTAATTCTAAAGCGTTTCTGCACTAATTTATGTAGAAGTATGGAATCATTTGCATATATCGTGAGACAGGAGCAACAAAAACCTTCCAAGGATCACTAAAAATAATATGTGAATGTTATCAGGAACGGATGCCTGATATTTGGATTTATGTTTTCATTGATATCGTATCACTGTATCTAATATCCTCTTAGTTGGACGACTTACTTTACTTTGGTACTCACCTATATTTTCTTTTCTAACATCGAACTGCTATATTATTGAGGGGGAGAGTGCACGCTGCAATCCAACAGCCACTGGGCGCGCTCGACTGGACACGTTACCCGTCTCTCACAGAAGACTACGTTGAAATGTACTGCATTTCGCACTTTATCTTATTTCTTTAATGTACGTACGTGTTTCGGTAGTGAGTGAGATGTGCCAGAGCCATTCCCATCCCATCCTATTCTATCCCTCCCCATTTTTCCAACCCTTTCTAAAAATCCATTCTTTTATCTCCAAAGATAGGTTCACTATACGGGGGTGTGCCAACGTTTGTCATTTTGGACTGACTTTGACATGTATCGCGAATTTCTAGGGGGGAGAGTATCCACTTACCATCGGGTGGACTGTATACTCGTCTGCCGTTTTCATCCATAAAAAAAATCCGTAGATTATATCTAACAATTTTCAAAACCTTTATATGGGATACGTTCATTTACAAACCTATAGATATAAAAAATAGATATAAATAAAAATAATTACTAATAAACACACAACGAAATAAATGTAAAGCGAAAGTGTCAAGATTACAATACATAATACATTACAAATTAAACTTACTTATTTACTCGGTTGGCTCAGCGACCCGAAGTGAATCTTAGCCTCCGACACCAAGAGACGCCATCTTTAAAGCTCCCGCGGGTCCCTCTCCGTTTCTTCTCTCCAGTGGTGTTTGTGCGACATAACGACTCTTTTTACGGCGTGATCCTCCCCCATCCTCTCCACCTGACCGAGACAACGGAGTCTGGCCACTTTAATCTCACCGATGACGTTCGGCTCGGACACCAGCTCTTCCAACTCCTTATCCTTCATGTACCATCTTCTCTCCTTCTCAGTCCAAATAAACTATAAATGCAATAATATTGTAAAGTAAATATCCAACTATTTCGTGGTTACACATTTCAATCACCAAATTACATCATGTCATGAACCTAAATAATAATATTTAGAAAGACAAGTAACACGTGGAAAAGAAACTATGTTACCATCGTTTATAATAAAGCAAGCCCAAATTAGATTATGTGGGGAAGAAACAAGATAAAAGTAGAGATAGATGAAATTACGGGCTTTGCTCCAAACGAACTTCTTGCTGGAGTTTATTTGTTTTCTCTCCGTATACGTGGCGTATTACCACAATAGATGTATTAACAGTGAGTTAACAAATTCAATATTTTACATTTAGCTAAAAGAATAACATTTAAAAATACTTATATTCATAGGACACACCGACATTAAATTACGATATTGTAACATCTCTTTTTATTCACTTTCTTAAAATGTATCTGCTTTTATATGTAAATGTTTGCCTTTTCCTTTGTAACTGTAGTGTTCTTTTACGGTAATCTGAATAATGTCTTATAGATGTATCTAATTTTAATCAATGTTTATATCTAAATGGTACTCCCATTTATGAACTAATTAAAATATCATGAAAATATAGTTTTCAGCAATTTCCATTGTTAGGAAGGTTTTCGTGTTGTTCATAGAATACGCACCACCTACCTCGCCGACCGGGAATTGAATTCGGGAATTCGCACTACCACTTGAGCTGTACCACTTAAAGTATGTTTCTGAAAGAATAAACAATTTAAGTAAGGTATCGTAATAAAATAATCGCTTCCATGACGCAAATATTTGCTGTGGTGAACCATAATAGAATGAATGAATACTCGCGAATACTTACGAGTACCCCCAGAGTTCTCTTCCGAGCGTATAATTTTCTGCATCTGTGTGTAAGGCGTATCTTAAACGTTTGTTTGAAGTTAGATCACTGTTTTATTATGATATTACTCTGCTACACATACGCAACTTCTGCTAACTTCGAGGGAAACTTTAACGAGCGCAATTTAAACTTTAAATTCATGTATTCCGTTCAAAAGAAAATATTTTAACAGTAAATGAATTTCATTATGACGTAAGACAATTTAGAACTAACGAGAATAAAATGAAGAGTTATCATTATCACTATTTAAATATGAAGTTTAATTAAATTACATATTACACTTACATTCTATTGAGTCTATTTCTGACTCAAATTACCCCAAAACTGAACAAATATTTGTTTTTAACTAAATTTTAGCCCAACCTTAAATTGAACCCGGTACCTTTCATACAATAGACAGGGATAAAATGAAAGAACAGAAATATATTCGAGATTTTTTTGTAATAATATTTAGTTATCGATAATTTATGAAACATTAAAAAAGGTAATATTTTACAAAATTACTCGTATATTAAGTGGAATCGAGGTCTGTACTTTAACATTTCTGTGCCAGTTTTGCTCCTCGATTTCTTTGATTGACTGCTTCGCCCTTCTAGTTCTGATTGATGATGACACGTTGCCCTTTCATACCGAATCTACTTCATATATTTCAGCAAAGAAGAAAGGAATACATGTTTCTCCGCACTTTATTACGCAACTTTGTACATTTATATTTCAAATTCAACGACTTTAATAAAAACGAGATGTTTCTTCGCCTTAAAGTAACCTGAAATGAAAGATCAAATGTATTAAAAAGGACAAATATAAAAGATATTTCATTTCTTGACTGAACATATTCAGTAAAAAAATTGAAGGGCTGACATTTCACACACACTGTCCTGAAAAAAAATATATCACCTTATAAGTAAAGATCTTTCTTATAACAAGCTACTAAAATATTATTAAATTTTTGATATTATCATAAAAGGACGTATTTAAAGGAGCTGCCGCAGACGTAGAATACTGTCTCTTGCGACTGGAAGCGCTAACAATACTGGGGCATTTCTATGAAATTTGCATTAGAATGCGTGGGGAAATGGTGCAGCGGTGCCTTTGTGACACTCTAAGGATGAAAGCTCACCATACGTTTACGTAAACGCTATATTAAAACTGTAATTCCATTTAAAATGAAACAAAAATGAATGTTTCTTTCATTAACCTCATAAAAGTGTTTAGTAATGTGAAATTAAAAAACCTGTCAAAAGTCCGTGAATTTTACTTTTGTACTCAAATGTATAAAATAAATTCCATAATTTTATGAACCAAATAATTTCATGTAAAGATTTTTCTTATACGTTGAGTTTTCATGCTAAATAAACTAATAGAAACACGGGAATAAACAGAGTTCCCCGACTAAAACTACCAAAAGTCTCTTATCATGGCCCTTATTAAATTAATAATAAAGTGATAGGCCATGATAGGCCCTTATTAATTGCCTATCATGACAAGCGTCTGAAAATTTGACGTTGTGTACGAAAATACCGCTTGAAATCAATAACGATTTTAACTAACGCGCGCGCCTCGAGCAGAAGTAATTTCGGTCATTGACATGGGTCAGCCTCAGATTAGTCGCACACCGACCACTTGACTAGACACCTCATACTAAGGTTCAATAATATGAGGGAGCTAGTAAAGTACCTAGTAGATGTGCGACAATTTCATACAAATCTCTTTGCGTCCAGTGTTAGCTGACCTCATTTCAATGACCGAAATTCTTTCTACTCGTGGCGCGCGCTTTAGCTTAATAATCCCACCGATATGTGTTATCTGGCCAGAGGGACTGACGACTTGAAAAAAGTCGCCGGTAATGGCTGGATGAGAAGAGCTGAAGACCATGTGAGGTGGCGGTCCTTGGGAGAGGCCTATATCCAGCAATGGAGAGACGCAAACTGATGGCATGGTATGGTTGTCTCATATATAATTCTAATAAACTGATTCTTGGTAATTACATATATTATTATTAACTTGATACAAAAAGTAAATAAAATTCCTCGTTTCCTGTCAACGAGATTTCATTGCGTATACTTATTCATATTTTCTCTAATAAAGAATCTTATTTCCCAGTGACGAAAACATTTTATTCAAAGACAAAATATAAAAAATAAATATTAACCAATTTTAGAACAAAAGTGACTACTTTTTTAAGAACATATTATAACACATAAAAATGTTCCATTACGACACCTTTATTTACTACTTACTTTACTTTACTTTATTTACGACCTTTGACACCCATCACGATACATTTAATAAAATAAAAAATAAAAACATTTATTCATGAGTCAAAGAATACTAGCGGCTACCGTTCTTGTTTTTTTATTACATATCCTAGGACCGTAACCAGCCCTGTCAGTATCCACTGCTGGACGTGGACAGTATCATGCGCGTATGGTTGTATACGCGTATACTCATGGGTGTATGCTCTTAAAACTCGGTCGTTTAAGGCCGGCGTGCCGTTTTAAGCCATACACCCCTAAGGAACAAGTCAGTGTGCATGAGGGGGTCCATCTCCAGCAGTGGACTGGTCGTGCTGTTGCGATTATGTAAAATAGAGCGGCGATAGACAAGTTCAACTCTAAATCACAGATCACATTCTCAGATCACATTCATAAATCCCTGCCCGTAACATTGAGTTTCTACGTAAGTACGCTTTTTTTCAATCATCACAACCTCTGCAGTGAAGGAATAACATCATGAGGAATGACGAGAATTAAAAAAGTTTGCGGCATGTGTATCCGCAGTGCGGATTAATGGAAATATTTACCACAGTATTTTTTATTATTATCGGGCATCGGCATTCCTCACAATGTTTTCCTTCAGTACCACGGTTCACTATAATTAAAAAATCTTCACAATAATTAAAAAGATTCACTATAATTAAAAAATAAGCTGTCAGTCAATTATCTGTTGGACGGATTTTAACACGTTAACTGCCGAAGTAAAATATATGAAATTTTCCAAAAATACTGCAACAAAACTATCTATATATAACAGCAGGTAAAATACATTCATTGGAGCCGCGTCGGTCATCCTCAATGGTCAAATACGAAGCATTTGTAGCCGGCAGCCCGTAGCAGTGCAGAAAATATAGGTATTTAGTGGCGGTCTTTTTGACTCCCGCGGCCCCATTGGTATGTCAAAGTGCCGGTCATTTGATCCTCCACGGCGTCAAACGTATTGAAACGTGGGATAGTTTTAACTTATGTGTCGGGTTAACATATATAAGAGTACATTTTATCCAGATCAATTATAAAGTTCCCACGAGGATCAAGCTAACCACACATAATTCTAGTGTTTACGCGCATGAAGCCGCGGCTAATTGATAAGCTATATATTTACATATAATATAATCTTAACAGAGCTGTCTGTATATGAAATTATTTTGAAAAAGTCATTGCAATGTAAAGTACGTGTGATATGGAGCCCAAAACAACAATTTGAAGAATTTTTGTGTCTGTCCGTCTGTCTGAATGCGTATTTCTCAAAAACCACGGAGCAGATTTTAATGAAATTTGTCATAGTTATAATTTATATGCCGGGTTAACATTTATGGTGCTCTTTATCCAGATAAATTATGAAATCCCTACGAGAATCACAAGTTTACCGAACGAAGTCGCTGGCACCGCTAGTTAATAATATTCTCAAAATATACATTCTCAATTGCCCAGGACTATTAAAATTACAAATTAATCCTAGTTTACAATCTACAGACAGAATTGTACACGTCAATATCAAAAATAGAGACAAATATTTGAGTTTGAATTGTATGTCGTGCAAAAACAGAATCTGATTACCATCCCTTCAAAAGTAGTAAACTCGGCAAAAAAAAGTGCTGGTTAAATTTATTGGGTCCACAGAAATTGCCGCCGCAGCGGCCGTAATGAGAAATAAATGTTAGCTCATACGGGTAGGTAAATATTTTATTAAAGAGACTAATGTTGTTCTCCAAAACGCCAAATTCGCATTTCCGCGTATAAATGTTTATTCAACCGTTTAGGCAATTAATTTGACTTTATTAATTAAACTTTCGTTTTAAAAACGTTTAAAGAAATGTCGACCGTGTGTCGACTGGTGTTACCTAAAATAACGAAAAAGTAGGTATTTTGCATTCATTTGACGTTATCCTAAATATCATGCTTTCGAAGCTCCGTCCACAAAGTAACAAAACTAAAAACAAACCAAGTAGGACTAGCCAAATATACGCTAGCCAAATATTAAGTAAGTCTACGCCAAATACAAGAATATTTGATAATCACATAGATATACTAATTTACTAATCAATGGATAATCATAACTATACAAAAATTTAACGTTTTCATATACCGCATAATTAGTGTTCATTGTGAGTGACAATTTTGACCTGTCGTCGTAATTAATTTGTTTGTATTTAGGCTAGAATAAAAGTAAACTAAATTCAACGGTGCGTAGGCACTTCTTTTAAATTAGTAAAGAGCGAATACATCACATCTAACTTCCTGACGAAACACAGAGTTTGGACCTGTCATAGATTTTCAGATAATATACAAAAATTCTTATTGTGTCCCATCCACAATTTATCGTTATCTTAGTTTTAGTCATAAATTGTGAGCTATAGAATTTTCGTTCCCCAAATCCAAATTTGTTTAGGCATGAAAACTCTTTGCTACGCGGAAGTCGAGAGCACTCTATGGTATCCACTATCGAGGCAGACGAGTGCATCGTCTGTAGAAATTCAAGCGAAATTCTCATTTCAAATTTGGAGGTATTCAACCGATATTTAACCTTGATAAGTAAGGAACAGGGTTTACGTTCAAATAAATTACGTGGATTATAAAGATGGTTTTGTAATATAAAGCTGGATGCTCAAGTCAAGCTGCATGTAATAAGTGGAGTCGCTCTTCGTTATCCGGCCGCCGTAGCTGAACCATGCTAATTGTACACTCGGCGTGGAAAGAAAGTTACGTTTGAACACTCCAAATAATTGTTTATTTTTATAATTGAGTCATATTTACTCATCATATTATTTTTTTCAATAAATATAACATTCGGCCATATTTATTCAATGTAACCAATCTATGGTATACTAATATTGTAAAGATAGTCTGAGTTTGTTTTCTTTTGTGTAAGAGGTAAACTTAAAAACTACTGGATAGATTTTAAGAATCCATTCACGTTTAGGAAGCTAAAACAACGGAGAAAAACATTGGCTATGTTTGCGTTCCCTATGGAATCACTGTGCCATCTGAGCAAAGTCATAACTGGTGGCTAGTAGATAAATAGGCTTAATCAATTACATTTTATTTATCATTTAGATACCTACTTAAAAACATAGTTTTAAATTATTATGAGCTAAGAACTTTCATTTAGTTAACACATCTCTGAAGCTTATATCTTTTTCGAATTGTCTTTAAATATTTTCGTGGCGTAACATGTTACCAGCTTCAAATAACCCTAATATCTTATGAGATTTCATTTCTATAATAGGTTTAGTAATAAATGAGAATTATAACTTAGTTTTGTCTATCTACGGAGCGAAGCCCGACGAGAGTACATTCGCTTCTTCAGCTTTATTAAATGCACTTAAGTCCACAACATTGACTATTATTGTAACAGATTTCTCGTAAAGTCAACGAAAGTGCAATATCCCCAGTGTAAATAGTTGACGTCCACTAGACAATAAGTTGCTAAGCGAACAAAACGCACACATTGAGAAAGAAGAGCGCTCAGCAATAGCTGAGGTGGGACCGACTGAGTCAATATTGACCTAGAACACGGCGTGTTCACAAACAGAATAGATTCATGCGAATGCCCACAACGCGTCTCACGCATGCAAACGCACTGAACAATGGAATGAAGTGCAGAAAGATTTTAATCGATCATATTTGTAACTGTTATTAAAGAGATGGATGAAAACTAATAGTTTCCATCGGGCGTAACTTCACAAACAAATACAAACTTCATTATTGTACACAGTCGAAGTGTTAACTGACGTTCATGAAGAATTAAATGATTAGTGTTTATGAGAAATAATTAATACGTCTGAAATGTTTCAAATGTATGTATGTTCGAATAAACTGGTTCTTTTTGAAATCCTCATAAACTGACTTCATTGGACACACTAAAACCACCCTAAAGGAGTGTAATTATAGAAAATTTTTAGGCAAGATTCTCTACTGTTCATCATTTATACTGCCCTCAAGCGCCAGCATCTCGCGACTAATCTTATAGAAACTGTTTGCTCACGCGATTGAAGGTTCGACGCTCCACGGGAACTTTCCGCATTTCAAATAGAATTTGCATATAGGCTACCGGGCAATATTTCCGTGGCGGACCCCATTTGAATATTGCTGACAAAACGAAGTGATGCTACACTCGTATATCCATCGGAATTGATTCCTTCGAACCTGCCGAGTTGGAATTTCTTTTCAAATTATGTAACGTATTCATCGAAGGTCGCAGCCGTAATGAATATTCTTTCAGCATATCTTTGTAACATCATGTCTGTGTTCACTCCTTCTCTTATAAGTCCATGTTCTATGTACCTAAACATGCCAATATTGACAATATCTAACAAAACGGCTTCGATATGAACAATGACGATGAAATGAATGGATGACGATTTATAAATTTATAATAATATATAATATGGAATATACCATTATTTTAGATATTTGCCGGTACATTTTGATGGGTCATCCATTTAATTTTACTTAACTTTTCGACCAATTTTGTTAGACAAGCTATATTTTGTTTATAATAAAAGTAATATATTTCAAAAGTTTTTGTAGTGATTGCTTAAATGTGATGTATAAATATTAGATATTAATTGTAAATGTATTTGAATTGAATAAATTCGGTTGAATTGAATTTGCACCAACCATACCATAGCCACGAGCTGACATGCCTGCGACGTTTTAGTAACCTTTTTTTTACTAATTTTTAGAAATCGAACTATTCTACTAACTATCATATCTGTTGTAAGACTTTTATTGTAATCTATGTTGAAAATTATTATATAACCATTAAGTCAAATAAAATAGCATTAAGATCAGGAAGGGATATTTAGGGTTAATTTAATTTACTAATAAAATTGAATAATTATTTTCAGCAAGAGGAAGCAAACATTATTATAGCAAGTTAAAGAAAAGCATGTTTCAAAATCACCACTGAATGAATGAATGAATGAATTAATATTTAGCAATGAAGCTTAACTGTCAAGGTGAGACGGTCGCTTATACATTATTAAACTTAATATAGCAATAAAGCACTGCCATTTGCATACATATTGTAATTTTACAGCTGCCGCGCGTAGATTTTATATTGAACTTGATTTAAAATTAAAATTAATGTACCTGTACGTAGACGGCCGATTCATAAATCATAAGTATAATTTGGAATACTTCTTAATTGTTCTTGTATAAACGCGGATTTAAGTCATAATAATTCCGAAATGAAATTTCATCTGAGTACTAAACATCTAACAATCTGAGACCGAAACGAAGAGATTCGTCATAGAAGAAAAGTCATCAACATAGCTCACAGAATTAGTAAGCTAAAGTGACAATAGGCAGACCATATTTGGCGCAGGACCGGCAACCGATGTTGCCGGTTCTTGAATGGTGACCACGTACTGGAAGCTCAGTGTGGGGGAAGCCTTCTCGCGAGATGAAGCGACGACTTGGAGAAAATTACAAGTGGTGGCTGGATGAGAAGAGCGGAAGACCATGTGTGGTGGTGAGCCTTGGGAGAGGCCTATATCCAATAGTGGAGAGACATGGTACGGTACGGTACGCCTAAAATCTACATTTGCTATTCTATTTAAATAAATGTTACATATGTTAAAGACAAGTGAAAGAGAACGATATTCAATATTTGAAGCATTTATGAAGGTTACTTTATAAATTTTAATTTACAACACATAAGAGAACTCCGCTGAAATTATAGTAGATATACATGCACTAATAAGTATTAATATGCTTTTGAGCGACGATTACCTTAACTCACTTCGGCCGAACTGTTAGGCAATTCTCACTTCATTGATTTAGTCACGCTCTTCCACTCGGATTTCTCGCTCTTCTCGGCGAACGAACAACGGCTGCCTTTCCTCTGCTACCATTACCCCGCCGTGCGAATCATAAAAACAAATGAGAAGAAGTGGGAGGACGTCAAGCCGTACCGATAGATGACGCTAGTCACCAAGTACTTATAAGTGTTATTACGATTAATAAAATTCAGACATTCAATGCGATTATTATGCGTAAATATCCGTAAATTTATACAGTAACCTAACAAATTTATTTACTAAGCAAATACTAGGTAACACTTGTGTATTACCTAATATTTGCTTAGTAAATAAATTTTATCTCGAAATAAAAGCAATACACATATACAAGTGCCCGAACAAATCATTAATATTAACAGACTGTTTCGAGTATTTCTGGAAATTTGAGAATAGAATTATCACACCAACGAATTACTAAAAATAACAATGAAAATACTTCATAAGAACCTCACAAAAAATATTTCTTATGAATCTCAAGTAAATCAAGTAAACATAGTCCCAATACACAAACCACTTCGTTTATATTATTATTTGAACTCCTCAGTATTAAAATAGGTATATATATAACTGGAGTTAACTTAATACCAAGTATGTACAAATCAAGTCATGTTACAAATCGCCGATGAACCCTTGACACCTCGTCTTTTCCCGCATCTAGCCCGCGCACATTTGCAAGACGCAAAACATTTCTACAGCACAAAAACTACTTTAGCCTTTTTATTTATTAAATTCAGTGCGCAAACTTTGTTTTTTCATAAGTAAATCATAGCGTCGACCTGTTTACATTATGTAAATATTACAATTTCTCTAAACAATTCCTTTATGAACACCAACTGGTGTCCACAAACCAACGGTTAATATCTAGTTCCAGGCCTGGCAACCATTCGCAGCCAATACAAATGGCTAATATTAATTTCCAAACAGTATAGCGTTATATCATAGCTGTAGGGAATTCAGTGTGGCAATCGGAAATGAACTGAAGTGTGACCAAGCCGTACCACACGCACCAAATGCAACGGAACTAGAAACACGTACAGAATAATACATGTATGTGAATATATTAAATATTTTAAGAATTATTGTATTTTTATATAAAAGATCTATGAAATATTGCGATGTAGCGAATAGAGAAAATGTAATGAAAAATATTATAAATATAGTTTCTTTTTGTGTATTTAAATAAAAATGTGTTAAAAAGGTAATGTGAAATGATTACTTTTGAAATTTCTTTATTAGAAATAAAAATGTTTTCTATATTTCACTATGGTTTTTCATACAAATATTAAATATTATACAACATGGAACACAAAATAAATTATCTTTTGATAACGAGGGCCTTCGAACAGACTATAATGATAATCAAACAATTGATAATTAAAATTAATTGAGTTATCGAAATAATCCAGAATCAGGAGACATATCATTTACTACCTGCTTTTTCAATTTAACTTTTGAAAATGAAGCTTTAAAGGGCTTAGGATGCCAATCAATTTCCATATTATTATTAAAAAACCGATGTCAGTTATTGCTGTTAATTTGATGAATTAAGGCCCCCAAACCCGCTAGTTATTTCCTAAGAGAGGCCATGTGCTCCCAGTGCGGATTAGTATTCCTCAGGTGAATATGTGGAATATGTGGATTTTTCCGATGTTTTCTTTCATTTTAGAATCCTTAGTAGGGACCGCGAATTTGAACTCACGATCTCGTGAATGAGAATCGAGAAGAGATACCTACCCCTAGGCCATCGTCATTGATGATAATATTAAAATGTTAGTTTATAACTGCCAAGGACAAGAAATAGTTCCTAACATTACAGATAAGACCCGCATGACACGGTACCATTTGTTCAACAAACTTCTACATCTACTCGCAATTATAAATTCGGTTTCCGCCTGAATGACGGGCAGATTTAAAGACGACACGGCCCAAACCCTGGGAAATTAATGAACGTGTTGCCAACAAAGAGATGAGGGGAATGTTCATTACTTTATTTCTCTCAATCAAATGCTTTAATCCGACAGAACGGCCCCGTTCTCTTTCCAATTCGTTCACACTTTCTAATTAAAATTGAGACTTTTGAATACAGTGCCCCGAAATTAGGACAGTGCCACACATCTGTGTGATTTTCCTTCTTTTCGTCTCTTATCGTTATTTTTATTTAAGATAATTTATTTTTAAAATACATGATATAAAGATAATTTAATATTCATGGTACCAAAACTTTGTTACACGTTATGGGTTGTGCCGTCTTATCTCATAATCATTTTAATGAAGTATTTTACAGGTTTCTTTTTATAATTAATTTTCTTCACTTTATATAATAAGTTATTAATTGTTTTTTAACAATATGTTTAATTTATAAATTACACGAAATTATTGAAATTTTATTACCTATAATAATTTGAAAACATTCAAATCGACATTAAAGTTTTAATAACATCATAATGCGCGCACCCCCAGTACATATAGGCAATTATTATTAGTTCAACTCCATTATCTTTAATTTATGCATGTATCCAAAACGAATTGGCGTCGTAAAACGAAGTCTAAAATTATGTAGACTTATGTAGATTCTGGAGATATGCGGCAGTACTGTGGGTGGTATCAGTCGAAACAATAATAACTGATGAATAACTGATGGAATAACTGATGAAATAACTGATGGAGCGAAGTGGAGAAGGAAAGCCGAATGTGACTTCACTGTCATATGGTATTAAATCATGGAAGAGAGAGAAATGTATAATTAGACACTTGAAATGTTGGTACTTAATTTATATAATATTTAAGGTATGATCTACAATATTGTGAATTAGTATGACCAACTGTAAACATCTCCAGTTATCAAAAAGGGAACTTTGATGTACCTATCTACAATAATTTCCACCTTAAAAAAATAGGATAAGGCTCTTATTACCCAGTCCTGCTGAACATTAACCTCCTCATGCACATTGTGCTTGAGTGATATATGGCCTTAATAGAACCCACTCTTTTAGATGGGTTTCTGAATTAACTCTTTTAGAGTTAGTATAATTCCGCGGGGCTTTTTTAGTATCCTGACAGCCTTGTCAACCCCGAGTATGATTCTCCCATATTGCAGCATTAGATGGGGTTCATGCTTGGCAAAAATTGCTAGATTATGTATATGTGTGTGTAATAATGTATAAATTGTTGTTACATTATTTTTATAATATGTATATATATATGATAGGTATGTATGTATTTTACTTCTTAATAATTTTATTAAATTTTTAATTTTGGCATATGAGTCTTTGTTACTTGAAATAAAGTTTATATTATTATTCAAGAAATGGTCTCAAACTGAACTGGTCGCGCTGAAGATACCCCTGCGCTGTATGTACCGAACTCGATCCGCCAGGTTTTGTTCCGTGACGACTAAACTTGGCTCTAGCAGCAGAAACTCTCGGTTCATTGCTTCTCGATAACCCGTCCTCCTAGTTTCTGTCCCTGTGGCTCTGAAATATGCGCGCATAGCGCTCAAATTTAATTCACGCGACTACGCCATGCGTCGCATGGGTCCACCAGCGACTGGTCCCCAATGCTGGGCCATAGAAAGCCCTGCCGTGGCCAAGCCGGCTGGTGGAGATTATGGATGTAAAGGTCAGCCCGTTGGTCGAGCCACACCTCTAGTTTGGCTGCCTCGCCTTCTGCTACGCCCAACGGCAGCTCTGGACGTGTCCTGGCGACCCCCAGGCAGCGACTCTATTCGAATTTCTCTCTCATTTATCATCAAACTTGTAATTGGGCTTCATACTACGGGGTGCACCCATTTCCCTGACAGGACCGTTGGTCTGGAGTTCCACGCAGAGCAAATCTATATACACGAGAACAGGAATACTTCATATCCCCCGCCACAGCAGCCCCAGCCCAACCTCAACATGATTGAGCCGAAACCGCCCGACTTGGAGCACAAAGCACCCCGCTCCCGCGTCAACAAATGTGCTCCGCATCGAGACCCAGTCTGATGGTCGCCTGTTTGCACGACACCCCACACTTGCAGGGTGAGAACTTCCCGACCCCAGGGGACGAGAGGAGGGACTGATTGCGTGATGGGACAGCTATGTCACACAGCTGGCTCATCACGGGCGATGAGGTCGTCAATTTCCTACGCCTTTATTATTATTATTATTATTATACAGCATAATGTTTATAACCCAATTTTCAGTATTCAACGACATCGAACGCCATCTGAATTTTGAGCCTTCTAGCCATACTGTTATTATAGTGTAATATATAATATTCCAACACGCTAACTATCCCAAATTATGCGTTTATGTACTCACTAACAAGTATTTGAGTAAGTACTATGATACAACTAAGTTAGTTATTGAAATTGTCAGCAGGTACGAAGGCTGAGGAGCTCAAGTTGGCGCGTTGTTGCTTTGATGTCTAAGTTTTACAGTTAATACGAAACTTGCGACAAGGAACGGTACAACTTAAATAGCTACTATAGCCACTTAGGTACATGTCTGTGAAGTTCAAAGAGAATATTATACACTCTTTTTCAAGAGTTTAGTAACTATGTATTTGAAGAGCCTAACTGAAGAAACATTTCATTAGAAATTGTTCCATATTTACTTACATTCATGAACCTGGAATGTAATATAAGCTAATTATTATTGGAACGAACCCATTGAAGTACACATCAAAACATCACGTAGAAAGTACCTAAAAGGCTTTCAATTTTCTTTTTATTTATTTAAACTTCACTGAACAAGTACTTGACTGTACAGGATACCGTACCGTACCAGAATACTACCAGATCAAACAAAAAATAATAGTGTAGTTTTAATTTAGATATATAGGTAGTAATATACATACATATAATATATATAAAAATAATAACGTATGTACATAATATAGTAAATACAAAGATACTTACATACACGCATACTTTATATACATATATAATACATACTACTATTATACTGTCCTCCTTAGACAAAGTGGCACAAGTGCATTTATGACATTCGCGAAAATTGCAAAAACAAAATTCGTAAAAATTTTCATTAATACAAAATCAAGTTCGAAACTTGGAGTTTCGAATAAAATAAAAAAAACTTTGTTTATTCTCTTCGTTTATTTTTGCTTTGTTTATAATGTTACTTATATTTTGGTTAAAAATATTACTAATGCCTTTTCTTCCTGAGAGAGCAGTAGTGCATAAACATAAACATAATACATAAACTCAACAGAAACGTATTTTAATTAAGAGGACAGAGAAAAGTTGAACAGAGAATATAAATCGTTAAATCATATGCTCTAAATACTGATCAACTGATCACGAACAAAGCAATCTCTTAAGTATTTTTGTTGGGTGATTTTCTAACGTGATTGCATTTCTAGCGTCAGTATAATTCTAAATTTAGTATTGATTTATTTTTCTCAAAGGAAAAATGTAATCAAATTTCCACTTCAGACACATTATTTCGATCACCGATCCGACGCAGATTCGATAAAACTGTTCGCGGTCCATAACACTTTATAGACTTAGCGTACGAGTTTATTTGGAGTTTTCAGCCGAAAACGTGTCGCAGAATTCAATTTGGATGTAAAGCCTGCCTTAGGTACCCATCGCCCGCCTAAGCCCCAGTTTGTTTGACTAGTTACTTCTCTGTCCAAGTTGTCTAAGACAAACAGCGAACTGCTAAGCTCTTCGAGTTTCTGGGTGCCGGTGGTTTCGGCTCCAGCGAGGGCGTTATCTTAATTAAAGCAACGGAGAGAATGTTTCGCGAGGAATTTATTAAAACTTGCAGTTTACTTGCACACTTTGTTTAGCGAAGTTGACAAGACAACCTGCCGACAGAACCTCGAGCGATAGTTGATCTTAACAGTGACGAGGTATAATAATATTAAAGTTGATGAATAACCAAAAAAAATATTCGTAGAAACTGAAGCAAAATGTTTGAAAATTTAGCTTTAGTCTGAACATAAATGAGTAAATGCCTACATTTTATTTCTTAATAACATTTTTGCTATCATTTATTATTCTTACTCAATACGCTCAAGGACTGAAATATTTTCTGACGTTAAACAACAATTTCTACTGCCTTTGTTTATGTTTCTGATTTTGTAAACATGGCGATAAAAATAGTCATTGTCAAGTCTTAATTATGGAAGTAATATCGTGAAAATATTAAAACAATTTGCTGAGTCGTTCTATGATTCTATGAGTCTTCATAGTATCATTAATTATTAAAATCACTTATTTATTTATAGGAGAAAAAGCACTAAAAATAACAACTAAAAAATATACAAAAAAAGCGAGAATCCAACAGTAGGCAAGCCGAATCCTTAAAAATGTATCACTGATATTACATAATAGGGCGGCAACAATTATGAACGTGTAAAATCTACGATATTTAAGCAAAGTTTATTAAATATGAAGTACGAGTACTACACAATAAGTCAGCAACAGGAATGCAATAAATAACTAATCATCCTATCATACTATTATAAATGACGGAATTTACTGATTCAAGAACACAGAATGTATTCCTGAAGATTAAATAGTTATGAGTTAACTATGAGTTATGAGTTAATGTTGAGTAGTATCGTAAAAAAAGTGTGAAATTTTGTTAAAAAAAATTAAAAAGTATACATTTTGCAAAAAAAGATTCCTAAAATTTTCATGTCAATTAACTTAGAATCATGAACGAAATTCATGGTGTCATGTTTCGGATTACAATCAGTATATCAGAAAGGCCCCGTGAAGTACCATGAGCTTTATATTTCTTAATATACGGTAGTATACAATGTTAAATGCTTCCACCGGGCGCTGTGGGTGGCAGTGCGACCAATATGAATGGTGTCCATAAATTCTTCTTTGCATCGCCGACATCGACCGCAAATATGATGGGCGGGGTAGAGGAAAACCGGTCGTTTGTCATTTCTGTGATCTTCGTTATACGGTATGGTAGGTATATGATAATAGAAACACGCTGATTTTAAACTTATCGACTTTCGAACATTCGGGAAAGTGTTTTAGTTTTCATTCTTAAAGAATATACGTTATATTTTAGCTAAGTACGTTTGACTAACATGTTTGTTACCAACGACACCACTTAACACCACCGCTGTACAGTGGTGGTATCGTTAGGAAAGCCCAACGACACCACCAGTGGTGTCGTTAGTAGCGTCGTTGGTGACAACCAACATGTACTAGCAGATGACTAGTTTATGGCTTTCAGAAGTTCAAACAAATATCAAACGACCACCTGTATGCATATATACGTATATTATCCATTAGTTACATCCTGGTATAACAAACCTTTCCTGTCACGTAAATATGGACACGTCCTTCATTTATTATAATTCAATCAATCAGTATTGAAACTCGGTCATCTCAAGCGCTGTACTAAATGCAATAAATATAAGTGATTACAGTTAGCGAGCGCAGTGCTATCAGATCGAGCTAACAGACGCTTCCGTCGTCAACCGAAGGACCGTTTCTACCGGAACTTGGACGGGGGGGGGAAGCAGTGAAGGGGGACAAAGCGGATTCCACGGATCAGTTCGCTCGTCGAAACATTTTCGAGCTTCCGGTATAATTACTTCGATGGGAATTTCATTAAATGATACTTTCGTGAAACATCGCGTTATACGAACACGAGTTTTTCGTTTATGTTTTTTTTTTGTGAATAAACTATGCTTTTCCAAACTCATAATCTGAAAATAGCCGGTACCAAGGGATATTAAGATGCTTTGTTATTCATTTCAGTTATGTAGTTCTACCAAGAGCCATCGATAAAGATGTAAAGGAAATTGACGAAAAGACTTTAGCAGACAAATAGGACGAATCAGATCTTAGTAGAAAATTTAAATATAATTAAAAAAATCCATACATATTTATATCGTGTCTATTTATGCTATGAATACTACAAATATGAATTATTGGTTAATACCGCCTTAATATTTCCTTACCCTTAACTATAAAATTGACTTGACATCACCGACTTGCTCACCTGATACATCTATCGTCATCTATTGAAATAACTGACAATCAATATTGAAATCTGCGCACGAGTACGAACTGTCCAGTGATATAATAATGTCAATCATGCAATATGGCGACAGCAACCAAAGGCCGTGCTAACTTAAAACATGAATCATAAAATACCAAAATACTTTCGGTAAGACGAAGCTAGTGTGAGTAGATGTCGTACCTGTACAAGTTATATCACAGAGCAAACCTAATAGAAACCAACGGGTTAATTTTACTTACGACATTCTTAAATACCATCCGTTCTGTTTTTATGAGAAGAATTGATTCCAGGATTCACAGTGCAAAGCTAATTCTAACGTTACTGTTCTGAATCTTCTTCAATTATTCATATCAAAGTACTGTTATAACTTAAATGCTACGGTAATCACATAAAAATAACCGACTTGATGCCACCCATTAACAATTATACTTAATTCGAAGACGTCATGCGATTCGCGTTTTACATTTCTGATATATGAAAACAGACCGGTTATAAAACTTAATGGCGGATGTACATTTATATTTTTGTAATGAATTGTTAAAAAAACTTCTATTTCAGTGTAATAAATTAGAGATTTTTAAAAGTTTTCCCAGGGTTACTATGTAGGTAGATAACATAGGTAGACGATAACCATAGGCCATGCCACCCTCAACATATACCTTATGTTGAGATAAGTAAAATTAAAGCTCAAAATGCTTCAAATCTATTCAAAGACAAATAGTAAGACTCGTTTGTGTGTCCATTTGAATTAGTTCCTAAACAACACAAGCATCGCATTCAAGTTAAAGACAAGAGACAAGCCCCGAAACGACCCCTCTCATTGTATAGCCTCAAAGGGAATATGGCATTTGACAAACGACTCTGTCAGGTTTGTATTGAACGGTATCAAATGGAATTCGAAATATGTATGTAGATGTCTTTCGAAAATACGTGAGACATTTTCTTATCTATATTTTACGTAAGTATATGTCTAATTGTATAAATTTAGTTTGTGTTTTCATCTTCAAAAAACATTCATTGTTAAAAATTTTATATTTCATTAGACCAAAAATGTTCATTTAGATGTTAAATGATTAACTGATGTATAGATGTTAGATGATTTTCTAATAACGTTTGTTTGTTATTTATATTCATTGTTAAGTATATCTAAATGTACATTTAAAATGTCTGCAAACCTTCCTTAAGAAACATTAAATAAAATAATACAATATCTGTTTAATATCTCTGTGTTTTGTTCAATGTAATATTCATACTATACAATGTGTAAGTAGATGTAACCACAATTTCTATTAATTTTGTTAACATTCAAATTGTTTATGAAATATTAGATAACTAGTTATCTAATTTATCGATAACACTAATACTTCCTTGAGTTATCGATCGTGAACGAATTATACTATTGCAAGTATCTATCAGTTACCTCGTAACATTTATCTTTTGCGTTTTTCTACGAGTATCTTGTTAATATTTTTTTACATAAAATATTATATTTTTACAGAATATTAGAAATATTTTTCCTTAGGATATTTTAATGTATTTTTCTGCTCCGAAAGCGAGCCGCCTTTGTACTCGGTCGCCTCAACTCTCTGAAAGGAGGGAGAAGTAAAATGTCGCTTAGAAATAAGCTAACATTGTACAAAACCTGTGTACGTACCATAATGACCTTCGCCAGCGTCGTCTTTGCACACGCAGCCCACTTCAACTTTAAAATACTCCAATCCCTCCAAAATAGATGCGTACGTAAAGCCGCGGTTGTCCCATGGTACTCTCGCAATGTCGACCTCCACAAGGAACTTCCTTCCATCGTCAAACACGTGAAAGACTCCGCTCGACGGTACTACGACAGGTCCCTCACCATCCCAACCCCCTAGTAGTTGCCAGCCTAACCTATGTCCCCGAAAGGAATGAGCCTCTCCGTTACCGTCGTCCTCATCGTCTTCTGCACGTCCTAGACGACCCCGACGACCAAATTACTGCTGCCAATGCGGTTTTTACACTACAATCACAAGCTACACATATACACCGTCCCCGCCGGCGTGCCCCTAGCTACACTGTGAACACACAGAACACACATTGGCCTTCAGCCTCCACTTTTACCAGGTATATGCACGTGCCTGGGCGCTTCTCACCGACTCGCGATCCAGCAACACCCTAAGCCGAGGTCCATTCCTTACATCGGTTTATCGGCGGGAGAGCCCTTAGGCTCGTTACTTCACACACTTTTTGATCCTGGCTGAGCGCCTTCTGCGCTCGACTTAACCAATACGTGTGCGGTGACTCTTGAAAGGCCATTAGGGCCACTAGAATTTAGCCATTCCGAAAAAAAAACAAAAATACAGTCATCCTACAATCGGTGTCCAGTCGTCTTACGAGTTTCATTTCCGCAAGAGAACCCCCAGAGCTCCAGTTGCGTCGGTACGCGACCCACCGTAAGGAGCACTTGTGCGTCTTCGATAGTATACGACTGCCCGATCCGCCCGGGCCGCAGTTTCATGCCCGTTGTCAACAATTTACCTACTTAATAATTTATAATTAATCATGTTGGTAATCGTAGGTGATTATTTTAGTTGTCTGATAAAATTTTACTTATACAATGATATAGGTTACACGGTGTTTTCACAGTGTTCAGAATGCTAGTAATTATATAACAGCTATATATAAGATCGTAAATTTACATAAAAGTTGGGTAAATTCTTCTTCTTCATTATCGGGCCCCTTCTTACTCACGCCACATACAATTAAATTAATTAGATTCATGCCGTCGAATCCTAGTTCCCTCCTTTAGACCTAAGCATTACTATTTTGTGTATAATGTGTAAGATGGGTATAAGAAAATGTGCATAAGTGTTAATCTTATTAGAAACTTGGAGGTGCTGGATCAATCAAGCCTGCTTATCCCTATTTTCCCGGCACTTAAACTGAATTATAGTATGTTCTCGGATAACGGGAACTCTTTGTAATTAGCCCACGTTAGAAGTTTAGCCAAAATCGCGGAATTTCTATTTTTATTATTTTTTCTTGCGGTGCGGCGCGGTTGCGTTATATTAATTCTTTTTGCGGTCATGGTAAGGAAAAGGGTTGGGAGGATATTTGTATAATGCAGTTGAGTAAAGTGTGTGTATGTATACATATGTATGTAGCGGTGTGTGTGAGTGTAGTGTGATTAGGCAAACCAATGTGCAATGTGCATAAGTTAGATACGTATGTACTTACATATAAATTCACTAAATAATTTTGTAGTACTATGTTCCTGTGTGTACATTAGTCAGTATGCCCAAATCAAATAAATAAATAAACATATTTTAAGTTTCGCGACCCCCACCGGAATAAAAAACAGTCAACATCGTATATGTATTCTTATGACGATGTCTATAGCAGTCTAATAAAAAACTTAAAAAATACAAACTCAACGTCGACCTCACCACCTCAACGCCTATTAAAATTCTGAAATTAGTCACGGCCAATAATTACCTGATAATAGTATGTTATTTTAAGCAATAAAATTTATACTATGTTATATGCATATATGATAAGTTTGTCATAAAATTATCTAAATTAGGCTATGATGAGTCACGCCATAAGCAAAATTATGGTACCTACTCATATCTGCTGTTATCTAGCTAAACATTTTTTTCGATAGCTAATCAGTACATACACCATAACGTAATGAATAATAATTTATAACGGTATTTATAAATATAGATAATTTAATTTGAGTTCTTGATATGAGGTTTCTAAAGTTTCTTTGAGAATATAAATACAATTAGATATTCGTATTTGCAGAAAGTTCACAAGACGTTGCAATCAAGAACCGTTCGATCGTTGCGAATTCCAACTTTTCTGTCTGCGAGTCCAAGTTGTGACCCACGGCGAGCCTTTTCCTGCATTTCGAGACTGTGATGAAATTTTGAAACTTTTCGAGGAGATTGATTTTCAAATACGCAACTTTACTGAAGAAATTTTCACAGTGTTAATAAAACTCAAGATCTAGCTCAAACGAAAATATTACTAAATTAATAAAATCGTTGTTTGAAGTGATTTAAAGTGTATTCATTTTACTTAGACACAAATGTTTTATCTACTATAACAATACAGTCTGTCGCGAAATTGAATACATTGTGTAACCGAAACCATTTTAAATTAATTGTACAATATTTTTCTATGACGAGAGATTTTACCATATGTGCGATATAGTCGATAGCCGTGTTAGCATTGCTTTCATTCATTAATATATCACGACTGTTCGATGCACAAAGTAATCACGTAAATTTTTGCATAGGTATACATAATTTATGTAACTACATAAAGTATTTTCATTCGACATATAATAACTCAAAATCCGAGGAATCTTACTTTCAATCAGAAAGTGGCATAATTTTGGTTACTCTATCAACACTGTTTTCTACAAAATTATGCGAGGTTACATTACATTACTGTAAAAATTATGTGAGAGACAAAGATGCTTTTTACTTTTAACAATCATTAACAAGTTTTAACAATCGTTAACAAGTTTTAACAATCATTTTAGTATTTAAATGGCTAACTTCAGTAATGTCTGCGACGGTGATGTGATGACTGATCACCTTTTATAAACCATAGATTTAATAATAAAATGTAACATTCCCGGGTGAAACTTACACAATTTTGAATCTAATCTATAACAGATTATATACCTCCTGTAATTATCATATTAAAATATAAAAGGGATTTTAGGAGTTAAACATCTACTAAATCAAAAATTGATTTTAAATATTTTTGGGATAAAGTGAACTGTTTTGGCAACCCCTGTTTTAAAACTGTTATATTTATTAATATCTAAGTAAAAATAATTGTTATTTTAGCTGAATATACCAGAAAATACTGTAAACATAATTAACTATAATTAAAATCATGCCTTAATTCAAAACTTTTAAAAATATAGTAATCTAAAGTGAAGCCATGCTAATTACGAAAACTTTAAACTTCACTTGCCTCACTTTTATAATTTTCAATGTATAATTTTATAATTAGATACGGTTTATTATTAGGCGTGCGATTTTATTACTTATATATACCAAAGAATTTTAGCTCAAAAAATGAAACTATGAGAATAAGACCCTATATTTTCACTCTTTATTCCAAAAGTCGTACCTATAGTACTGAAAAAGCATTGCCCAGGTGCATCAGACATCTTACAATTGAGTTCGTTGCTCAGAGGGCGCATTGCTCGGACAATAGACTTTCGGGGCCGACCCGCAATCGCACTATACAAACAAACTTAGAGAGTTGTTGGAAACCTAACGACATACCAAACGACTGCTATTATTTTATAGAAGAGATGGACGTACACAGATGGACATTTTTTAATTTTTTACCATACCCACATGTTTAGTGAGTACCGACGTATTAGTAGGTAATAAGAACATTACACAATTAGTATCAATAGAGTAATACAATTAATTAGTAATACATCAATAAGAAGTAACGGAAATCTTTATTGCTCTAGAAACGCTACTGGAACATGAGGTATGACATCTGTTAAAATGTATACATGCATTTGTACCTCATTTATACTCATATTAATATAATAACTAAAAGTTTAATCAAATAAATAAGAATTACATTTTAATAGTCCGCACACGTATTTAACCAAAAATCAGCCAATAGAAAAACTCGTTTACTTTCGATATGAAACGAATGAATGGGAAACGAAACTAAATATGTTGTACCTCTCAATTATGTAAAAAATCACAAGTATTGTATAAAAAAAATGAACTATTTTTTTCTAAAACTTCATTTTTATACCTATAAGACTTCAAACAAATATAATCCACTTCTGCAAAAACAATCGTGTCATTAAATCTCGATGTTAGTGCATAAAATCAGGCGTCGCCCTTTCATATCGATATAGAAATATACCAAACTAATAGAAATTTCATACATATAACTCGCAATAACTATCTAATCAATTTTCTCCGATATAGTTACGTAAGTTAGCTAAGGAATATTTCTTGGTAACAATATTAGTCAGCCCTAGAGGTTTAATTGGAGTATATCAGGTAAGTCTTTCTCAAAGCAAACCTCGTTCATCAACAGAAGTATTAAATATCCTGGTGCAAACTTTATCACAATAATCATTTCCATTTGAAATTGGCGACAGCAATCCAGATTAAAACTATCCCAAAACTTTGTTAGGTTTATCATCCCGAAATATGAGACGGTTTAGCTGTAACAATCAACCTAAACTTTGTCCAACCGAGTATTCGCAAGATTACAGTAATTTTTTGCGTACGTAAACAAGTTAGAGTTCATTTTCACTGCTCTTTCGCTGTAAAGGAGTTTGTATTTGTGTGAACGCTCTATTGGTCGATACTTTATCTATCAATATTTGTAAATATAATTCAAACATGAACGTCCGCGATACAAGGTTATCCTAGTCGGGGAACCTAATAACATATCTGGGTTCTACCTAATTTGTACGGAGTTTTGGTAAATGTATTTGTATTTTTTTTGTATTTGTATTAATCCAAAAAGAAAGTGAGCCAAATATTAATTTGTTGTAACGCTTAAATCAAGCCCCTTTCATAATTGTGTTGACTTTTTGAGCTGTGAGTTGTGGATGAGCCGAATTAAATATTTCGTCGTTTTCCGCAGGTTATACTTACAAGCGTTTTAGATCTCCCAATCTCATGTAAAGCTATTCTATAAATTTTAAAATCGCTGCCCAGACAGGAAGTTAGATGGAAATCGTAGCGGTCGGGAGGAAATTGCTCATTCTCACGCGAACGACCGCTGCGCTCCGAGGAATACACTAATGGAAAAAGTTATAAAAAAACATTTTTTTTATTTCAATACTCCGTCTGACTTCGAGAGGCGCATTCCTTGCAACTGTTAACGTCTTAACTTTAAAATAGCCTAGCTCTTCTGTGATTGTTCGCGAGGTTAAGCGGTTTTCAATTTAAAATGCCTCGCCTCAGTCACGAGTGCATCACATGCAACACAATTAATCCGCGGTCTTAGTCGGCCTTCGATCAAAAGTATCTACTTTCGGGTCTTGTTATCTTATTGCTTTTTAATTGTGGTTGCTAAATGTTTTAAACAATTATATTTATAATTTGTGCTTATATTTTTAACAAAAGGTCATAAGATTAATCGAATATTAACTTTTAAAAAGTTTTTTTTATCAATACAAAGTTACCTTTATTTCTACAAAACAAAAACATTCATATTAGAGAAATAATTAAACGACCAGAAAAAAAAAATTAATGAGCAGCAAATCGATGGTATCAAAGGTTTAGGTTCTCTGGTGACAATAATGACGTCGTCGAATTCAGTATCATTTGTTGTTCGTTTAAATAACAACGTTGCTGGTGGTCAACTGGTTCTGAAGAAATTTTTACTGACCAGTTTATACTTACAAAACATACAAGGTTTGGGGAACTAGTTCCAACCACTTCTAAAGATTTTGTTCTTATACTTGTTCCTTTTCAATACCACATAAATAACAAAATGCAATTTTTATTGTTTTATTGATTATTGTTACAATTATATTTTTAGATATTCCTAAATACCCATTTCTGCTTCTTTATGTAATCTTGAAGCGATTAGGACTAGTTCTTCTCCCCCTGTCGGTTTTGTAAATGTTAATCTTTCCCACTTTTTAAATTGCTTCCGAGTCAGTTGACCACCAGCAATTTCAAAGCGGTTTAGCAATTTCCATTTCACAAGATTTCAATTTCATATGGTTAACTCGCGCGAGGGCCAGTTGCCACCTAAGCCTATTTATTGAAGGGCGTGTTGCTTTGTAATAGACAATCTCTGAAGCTACCTTTTTAGGCATGGTTGACAAACAGAGAGCCCACTTGGTGGCACTAGATAAAACCAAAAAAAATTTGCCAAAATATTTAATGTTATATCGACATTGTCAGATATCTAACCTGATAACAAGATAAGCGTCTGTGACTCACATCTGTTTATAAATACGCTTCCAAATGAAGAGTAAAATCAGTCGTCAATGAGGGTTTGAACTTGTGATTGTTGGATTAAAGGATTTGTTACATCAACACTTCAATATGTGTTTGTAAGTTCACTTTTGTTTATTTCTGCCATGATTCAGATATCACTAATCTGACGGTGTTATGATAGACAGCACGAGCTCCAAGAACCTGAATGGTTTGGATATGAGGTCACGCTGATTAGAGAGCCGACGTGGGCGTTAGAATCAAGCTGTTTATATTGAGTGCACTAGCTGTTAGATAAGTTATGCCTTCGCTGACACCATAATAATGTTTTCAGCATTTGATAATAATAGGTGTATCTATACGTAATATGTATTAATTCCGATTCCTACAGAGACATTTCGAAAATTATTCTTCCACAGATTATGCGTCAAAAATATGTAAAAAAGAACAGAAGTGATTCTCACTTGATATAGATCTATATCAATCGTTGATTGATATAGATCCTGATATAATTATAATGTATTATCGTGTTCAAAAGTATGTAGGTAATTTATTACACATGATAAAAATATGTATTATATTTAAATTCTTCAATTATCGAACCATTTTACTATAAAATGTTTTTTTTGAGTTTTACGAGTACTTAAATAAGAGATTTATCCCATACATTTTTTTATTTAATAAAATTATATATTAGGCTCTTACCTATGAAATTGCCGTTTTATATGATTTACTTTTTATATTTGTTATGTTGATTAATCCCTTGGATTTGGAATTTGGATTAATCCCTCTTCTATAGAATTTGTGGGGGCGTGAATCGATGAATTCTCTAAATGGAAAAATCGAAATCAGCAGGGGCAAGGTCTGGCGAGTACGCTAAGTGACGGAGAGTTTCCAGTCGAAATTCCTGTAACTTCTGTCGTGCAGTGTGTGGGCAAGCGTCATCATGGAGACGTTTAGGACATTGATCTGCTTTCTCTACTGAGTTCAACCATTGTGACGAACATTTAAGATTATCATACAGGATAAACTTCTCATCACAAGATACAATATTATCCATTCATTTTTGTGCCGGTTTAATAATGTAAGGCAAGCTTCGTCGCATGTTTACAGCTGACTTTCATTAAACCATACGGTACCCACTTTCGGAGCCTCTTCACTTTCTCGATTTGATACAAATGAATCAATATCGTTTTGTCACTTACGCCGAAGGCTGCTGTTAACTCAGACGTGGTTTGAGATGGATCCACTTCCACTAATGCTTTCAATTCGTCATTAGCGACTTTAGTCTCCGGTCGTCCACGGGGCTTGTTATTGAGGTCGAAATTTCCAGAACGAAAAGTATCAACCCAGAATCGTACCCTGCGTTCGTTTGCGGTGTTTGTTGCGTACACATCGCTGATATTTTGTGCCGTCTGTGCTGCGTTGCTGCCATTACGGAACTCATATAAGGAACGCGAAGTTTTAACTTTTCCATGGTCGCAATCTGAGCAAAAACTCGTTAGACGGAAAAAGAAATTAATAACTGATTTTGAAAAAGAATGTCATAGCTTTAAATTTAAATTAATTTGAATTTGGAATTACAAGCCAAACGCAAGATAACTAAGTTCAAAGTGGCCACTATAATGAAACGGTAATTTCATAGTGTGAAGCTTTATCATTTCTTTGTTTTCTTTTCAAAGGTACATAGATTATTTTGACATTCGTTTTAGACAATCCTATCACGCGAATGTCCTTTAATTTAAATTACATGAAATACATTTAGCATGGAGCAATTAATATTTATTTAGCCCTAACAATCCATCCGCAAAGCCAGTTTTTAATTATATTTGTTCGTTTATGAGATATTTGCATTGTTGAACTCATGTTACTTCTATGGACGCTAAACGTATTACGGCCAGCTACGCCGCCGCGCTATATCTCCGCTAACTTTAGTTATCTGATATGTGAGTTGCCAGCCATAGTTCGTTACAAATCAAAAGAAAAATCAAAGAATTACAATATACAAAGCTTTAAAAGTTGTTGAATTTCAAACAGGTCCCAGTATTATTTTTGCAAAGACAACTTATAGAGAAGTTTTTAACGAGCTGGTTAACATAATTAAAAATGGTGACTTTACTCATCTTGAAACTTTGCATAATATACGTATCTACATTAAGACCTAAACCTAGATTAATTTTTACACAAAACAAAGTAGGTATTATTTGTATTAATAGATAATAGTAATTTTGCCCAATTTCAATATTAATTTTACTATTCCTATTTCATCTTACAGTTACACGACTTGTATTTTTGAATCAAGTACCTGGCTATACAGAGCTCATGTAACTGAAATTATAACACGTCGCATAACCACATTTGTATGGAGTCTTTGGTTACGCGTAACTTGTTTAATTGAAATATTAGTCCAATATTTAGCAATTTAAGATTTAAATAATAATGCCCTTAGCTTATACACTTTAACTAATCTATTTGTGTCAAAATTATTTGCGTAACTCATACAAATTGATTTCTAAGAGCAAAAAGGTTTAAAAATCTTTACCATCGAATGTCTCAAATCGAGCTTGAAAAAGTTACATGAGATTTTGACTCGATTTTGATGTGACACGGCAGATCTTATCCAGGGACCTTTCTACGGTCACGTACACTACAATTACATGCCACGAACATCTTTCTATGACCTACTTTAGTTAGAGATGCTAAGTCACATCTTTTAGAGAAATATTTAGAAATAACGATTTATATTATTTGTACTAAACATCGAAATGTGTACCCGTTTTACTAAACTTGATCGTTAATACCACAGAACTGGGATTTCCTTCATATATTCAGTGGTTGATATATGCCAGCGTACACAATTCTTCATTGATGTTCCGTCATGTAGACTGTCTGCTCGTTTGCCACCTACTTTCTATAAAATTATAAAAGTCATAAAGTCTAAATTAAGTACCTAGCTAGCTACGTAATGTAGATCTCTTCTCATGCAGCCACTACCGGCGAACTTAGTCGATCTACTTAGTCGGAGAGCGTCCCACAATACGCTTCCCAGTACGTGGTCTCCATTCAAAGACTCGTCTACCCCGTTGATTGTCGGTCCTGCAGCAGATATGCGGCAATTCCGTGAGCTACGTGGATGACTAAAGTTCATTATCAAACGTATTCGTTTCGGATCATATTCCGAAAAAAATACTCCAAGCATAACTCATTCGATAGCTCGCTGAGCCAATTTAAACTTATCCGTCACCGTCACCAGCCGTTCTATCGTCTACTGCTGGATATGGGCTTCATCGTGCACATCGTCTTGTGCACAAGGGATGTTATAGCCTAACGGCATGTTAGCCAAGCGGGTTGGCGAGAGTCCACTCTTTTAGAGGTGTTGTATATTGTCAGGTCATGTGGCAGCGGCTTTGTTATGTTTTACGACACCTACGAGAACAGATGACGTGGTGCTATTCTAAAGATGGTTGACACCACACGGCCGGCTTCAGCTGTGCTTAGCGCCATTTTACACTAGCATTAGGACCGTTAAACTTATGGTTGAAGCCAACCGTTAGATATTACGTCACAAACAGCGCCGGCTCTAGCCCATGTAGCGCCCGGGTGCAATCAATACCCTGGCGCCCTCTAGTAGGGTCTTTGGAGGTGTCGCAAGCAGCGCTCGGCGCCCCCTTACACCCTGCGCCCGTATGCGCCGCACACCCTGCACCGTAGGTAAAGCCGGCACTGGTCACAAAGACTATGCTTTTATACATACTTTATTAATCTTTTTTTGTCTTTTACAGAGGCTGCGTGTGTAATCTCATGTGCAAAATCATTAGCGCGTTAATATCTATACTGTTCATAGTAGCTGTTATATTATTAATATTGTGGGGAGTGGGAATAATATTTGGTGAGTAATGTTTTCACATATTATTATATTATACTAGCGACCCGTCCACACTTCGCTTCGGTTTATAAGTCTTTTTTTTTCAAAATTTCAAAATAAAATATAGCCTATATTAGACACGGATAATGTAGCTTCCTATTTGTGAAATAATTTTTGAAATCGGTTCAGTAGTTTCAGAGATTACCCCCAACATAGCCACAAACAAACACACAATTTTACCTCTTTATTATATTAGTATAGATTATTAGCATTTACACCAGATTCCTATACACCAATGCCAGATTCATCCGCTCCGCGGAACTCTCCTAGGTATCTATCTGTACATCCGTAGATAAACTTTCCCAGAGACGGATACTGCACCCCTCATGAGCTCACGCGCCACCTGACCGAATACAGGGCAAGTCGATAGTGTAGTTATAAACAGGCATAAGTAGATATGTTGTTGTATAATAATATTGTCTTCAGCGTTGTTGACAGCACTTTATCGTCCACTCATACATATTGTCTTTAGTGGAAGGATATATGTCCTTAAAACGCCACGCGGGTCACACAGGTTGGCGAGTCCATTCCTTTCGAGGTGTTGTTCCTCGAGGCTTTGGATAGCGGCTTTGTTATTCACCTTTTAGAAACTTAGTCGCCTTTTACGACACTCACACCCACGAAATCACATGGCCAAATAATATTGTCTACATAATAATATTAGATATCATATAAATAACAGTGTTTGTTAAATCTTAACATCTTTTTGAGGGGGCGTGTGCACGCTGCAATTCAACAGCTGCTCGGCGCGCTCGACTGGCAACGTTACCCCTATCTCACAGAAGACTACCTTGAAATGTACTGCGTTTCCCACTTTATCTTATTTCCCTAATGTACGTACGTGTTTCGGTAGTGAGTGAGATGTGCCAGAGCCCATTCCCATTCTATCCCTCCCCCTTTTTCCCAACCCTTTCTCCAAATCCATTCCTATATCTCCAAAAGTAGGCAGCGCATCCGGGGGCGTGCCAACGTTTGTCACTTTGTACTAATGTTGCCATGTATCGCGGATGTCTATGGGCGACCGTATCTACTTATCCAGTATCCATAGGCTGCCGCCTTCGGCTATACAAAAAAAAATCACAATCAACGAAAATATCCTTACTTAGTTTTTTTTTGGGAAATGGGAAGTAGAGATCTTTACTAATGCTGAAGTGGTATCTGATTAGTAATCTTAAAATATATCTTTTATTTCAGATAATAACGGGTAACATCGAAACAAAACCGAATCTTCACGAAAAGCAGCCAGCAGCATCAATGGTCAATAGTAATAATTTTATTTAAATTTCGAATTTATTTATTTAATTATAAATAGATGGTAAATAAAGATATTTGAATACAACACCTTATAAAATTTGTAGTATTATTTTTTTGCGTCTGTACTAGATGGAGCTTTTCCGCTAACCTACATTACCTATCATTATTTAATTATTGTGGTCTAAGGTTTCCTGAATTTGAACCTACATTATAATCGGGTCACCTGAGTCATTTACAGCACACCGATTTTCATATAGCAAACAGACAGTATTACTAGAATTAGTTGTCTTAATTTTAGTCGAAATATACCTGTGCTTTAAACATAGACTAATTTGTGAATACACAATGAAAGGAAGAAGAAATGAATGCCTTTCGTTTTGCAAGTGTAAAAGTGTGCGAAACGAGCAATTTACAAATAATTACATTTATTATTAATATTTCTTCATTATGCTGGAGCTGATAGCTATCAGCTCCAGCCGCATGACATTATAGTCGCTGTAACTAGGCCGCTGCGATCTGTGACCAGGTAATGCAGTAATGACGTTACTTCATTTCTGACGTTCTGAAGTAACGTTACTTCACGTTACTTCTGACTTGTGAAGTTGAGTTTTTGTTTGATTATTTTAAAAATTGTGTATTGAGCGTTTTGTGATTTAATAGTGATAGTATAATAAACTTCAGTGTTTTTCGTGCGCGGTGCTTGTGATAATCAAATAAATGCGTGTGACTGCGTTTTTCGTGTACTTCCAAGGAGTCGTCTCCTGTCCTCAGTAAACCTACTATTGTTTTCCTGAGCGATTCCTGACTTACTTCGATTGATAGGATACGTTTTACGTTAAATTGTTTATTATGAAGAAAACTTGACACTGGCAGAATGTGCTAATTGCACCATTGCCATATATGACGAGGAAAAAAGTAACTTAAAGTAATATGAGGTGCATAATAATGTTACTTCAAGGCTTGGTCGAGCCTTGTCTTACCAACGCGCCGAGGAACTCATAAACATCAAATGCCAATTGATGTACTTATATATATCTAAAATATTCATTTACTTTTGTGAATAATCACCTTTTAATGTGCTCGTGTAGTAACTTCATAGTCAATTGCATAAATATCATAGATCTAAGATTTTTTGAATAAATATGTTATATCCTTATAAATATATGCGATCCTTATTGTAAATAATACACAGATCCAACATTTGAAGTCTACGAAATACACTCCCGGACACCTGAATCTAGCCACCCTCCATTTTTATGTATAAAAGGTGTGAAACATAAAAATAATGTTAGATCAAAGAAAAACATTTATGCAGTTTTGAAGCTGGCATATTCACCATCATTTTGGTGTGCTATTGTTCCAAATTTGAATTCACGAAACCACAGAATAAAAGCCGTCAGTTCACTGTTTTGAAAAAAAATAAGGTAGCAGAAAGTTTGAATTGGAGCAGGTTTTTTTTTATTTAAGGTTTTTTATTTTTATTTTTTTTTTATTTATTTTTCAATAAAGT
Source organism: Sesia bembeciformis (assembly GCA_943735995.1). Taxonomy (NCBI): domain Eukaryota; kingdom Metazoa; phylum Arthropoda; class Insecta; order Lepidoptera; family Sesiidae; genus Sesia; species Sesia bembeciformis. The sequence continues at coordinate 7,093,082 of OX031034.1, forward strand.
TAATAAAGGCAATAAATTTAATTTAATTAAATTGTTTTCCATGAGATTTGAACAGATTTTGACCTAAAAATTATGGATACTGCTCCTGAAGTAGCCGCGCAATCTGTGGCACTTCTTCAGTCTGGGCTTAGTCAACGAAATGTGAGTGCACAACTTCATTTAAGGCGTTATGCTGTTCATAGAGTGTACCATCGATACCTAGAGACTCGCGGCTTCGTTCGCCGTCCAGGAGGACCACGATTCTGAGTGACGACGGAAAGACAAGATCAGTTTATCTTCACGACCAGCTTACGAAATCATCACCTGACCTCAGTACAGATCCAAGAACAGTTTCGAGACTTGGCTCTTAGCGCTTAAAAGGAGACTCGAAGAAGGTGATTTCAAACCACATAACACATAAGTCAGTCAATGGGCCCAAACTGACATGAGCTCACCGAGTTACATTCGTCAATGCCCAGAGACTTATGTGATGCCATATGCTGCGTTTGTTGGCCAACGTTTCATTTTTCTGCATTATAATAATGCAAGAGCGCACACTACAGGAATTGCCAGGGAATACCTTCATAACGTCGATATCACAGTCATTGAATGGCCAGCAAGAAGCCCAGATATGAATGTGAGGCGTGTTCGAACTCACCATCCAGCTCCGCAGACCTAGCAGGCGCTGAAAACTGCCATCGAGGAAGAATATTCCATAACACGTCATAGTGACGTTGATTGATTCCATTCCAAACCGCATGACGGCCGTCGTAAACGCTCTTGGAGGCAATATAAGTAACAGAATAAACGATTTTTTGAAGAAAACAATAGACAATTATTTTCTTCAAAAATCAAATACAAATCTTCCCCACGAGAAAAGGGGACACACGACTTGTTACACTGAAACTCATTTTTTTTTTCAATACTTTGAATGCAAATTTGATACAATGACATATTGAAATGATGGTTAGTATGCCAACTTCAAAACTGCTTAAAACTTTTTGGTCGATCAAACTTTTTTTAAGCTTAGGCGATCAAAACTGAAAATGCAGGGCGGCTCGATTCAGCTGTCCGAGAGTGTAATAGTATACGTCGTATTGTACCCATCCTTGCAAATGTCAAATACATGGGATATATCACAGATCTAATATTTTTGCCACTCTATGGGATAATAGCGTAAAATGTACTATAGATTTCTATGCTTCGTGACATTTATCTGTAGTATAATTCATAGAGAAACAAGAAACGAAGCAATTAATTGTCAACAAATACATTGATAGAAAATATAATAATAAAAAATTGCTTATAACAATTAATATAAATCAATCAATTAATCATGACTCAACTGGTAGTATCTATGCTTATTGAAAATATAACCAGATATAAGTGACACAAATATTTATAAGGACTAGGTATGTGTAATTAAGATTAGCGAAATATTATAGATCTCTGTAATCAATTCAATATAGCAAAGAGAAAATCAGTATAATTATAATATATATATGTATAACTATTTAACCTACTGAAATGGTATTGGACTGACCATATCCGACGCAGGACCAACAGCCAATGGAGAAGACGAGTCCTTCGATGGAAAACACGTAGCGTGGGACACTCTCCGGTCAGGTGGACTGATGACTTAAAGAAAGTCACCGGTGGAGATCTGAACGACCGAAAATGGTGGCGGACCGCGGACCTTGGGACAGGCTTATTTCCAGCAGTAGAGAGACACAGGCTGATGATACACAACGTGTCATTGAAATAACGCAAAACTTGAAGAACGTCATCTATTTAAAAACATATAAAACCGCTCTAGTGACAAAAGTTACAAACATGTAAAGTATTGTTATTCTATCTAAAATGTTCATAGCGTTCATTACCCAGTACAGGACATAATGACCGGGCGCCTAAGCGGCGCGTAGCAGAAAAGATCTGGTAAAATCGACTACTCTCCCTACTGAACAACATATTTTCAGCGTTTGCGTTATTTCCGTGACACGTTGTATAGGTATTTATAATTATTATTAATTTATTCAAACGGCAGAATGATGTTATTGATATGGACAGTGCCTCTAGAGAAGATAGAAAAGATTACGTCTAGTGGTATGAACAATAGAACAACTAAGCACAACATGTTTGTGATCGAACTACTAACACACTTTGATCAAATCTGGTTTGCATATAATTCGTCTTATGATAGATAGTGTACAACCTCGCCTACTTAACGAATAATCCTACGAAAATTCTGATACTACGTTCTAATCAATACGCTATAGTATCTTATCCCCCTCGCTACACCGTGAACACACACCGGCCTTCAGCCAATACTTTTACCAGGTATAGGCACGTGCCTGGGCGCTTCTCAACGACTCGCGATCCCGCGGTACCCTCCCAAAGCAACGCCCTAAGCCGAGGTCCGTTCTATTCACCGGTCTACTGGCCCTTAGGCTCGTTGCTGCACACACTTTTTGCTTCTGGCTGAGCGCCCTCTGCGCTCGCCCTAAACCATACATGTCCGGTGACTCTTCAGCTCTAATGAAGTCGGGAATTTTCCATTCTAGCCATGCCTGTGTTGAGCGAGCCTTATGATCTGGTGCTGTCTTGCTAAAAGGACCATTCTTGGTTATGGAAGAGGGTGTTGTTAAGAAACTTTACGACCTTCTCAAAAATCGTATCTTGAGCCGACGTTTAAATACATTTTTTACAAAAATATGGTTCAGTCCTTGATAGACACCACACCAAACTATCACTGAAGCCGGATAATTGCTACGTTGCAACCTATTGAACAATTGAGTAGCTTCTCTAGAGTTATGAGCACAAACTCGATCATTCCGCTTGTTAAAATGTTCCTCAATGTTGAACATTTTCTCGTCCATTTGCGTACCGCCGAATAAGTTGTTTTGATTCGTCAACACTATTTTTATTTAAATTATCAGTTAAGAAATGACCAGTACGTCTTTTGTAAGCAGCAAGTCCTTAGTCATCTTTAAAATCGTGACATGATTTTGGATGCCATATTCATCTCTCTGGATAAAATATTTTTATGTGATTTCTTCGGATTCTCTCCTTCGGCGCTTTAATCGTCTGTTTAGCACGAATAGTGCGTGGACGTCCAGACTTGTTTCTATCACAAACAGAGAACGTTTCAATGTGCCCACTAATAGCCCGGTACTCAAACATTCGGCTAATTCCAAACGGATGGAGAGTTTTAAAAGTTACATTTGGCTCCATGTCTACTTTGTGTAATGCAATTAGAGCAATACGGTTTTCGTTATCACCCCACTTCATTTTAATATTTGTACAATATTTAATAATGATTGGCGCCAAAATGAGAAAAAACATTCATTTTTCATGTAAGAATGACAGTTTCCAAATTCAAATGTTTCTTTTTTCTTTATTGTATTGGGCCAGACGAAGTATAAGATATATGTGGATGTATATATATGAATGTGTATACCATACACCCACCCCATGGATGGGAAGAGCCGAGAATCGTGTGTGATGGTGAGTCTTGGCAGAGGCCTAATATCCAACAGTGGAGTAAAAAGACATAGGCTGATGGTATGGTATAATACCCTCAAGCGAATGTGCAGTGTCGTGATGAACTTACACAGTTTAATAAATAAATTAATTACCTTTGCTTTTATCTAATATTCAGCCTTTGATCTAAGGTACATACGGACAATCGCTTTACTATTTCATTATGTTATTATGTATAAATTTATTTTCAGGAAGACGTACCTTGTACCGTAAGCTTGTGCCGTGAAGTATACTTTTATTGCTATTAGTATTTATAAGAAACATTTTATAATCTCCTACTTTCGTTGTATAATAATACGAGTATGTGGTAAGTACTTTAGGAATTAATTACCTAGATAAATATTTATTGGAATTCTACAAAATAATCTTTACAAATCACTCATCGTTATCTAAGAGCAACACTATAACTTACTTGTTACGTTTTTCAGTTGTGCTGCTATCTTCCAGTGCGCATGTATGTTAGCGCTCTGCATCATAGTACCTGTAGTAGTAATATTGTGGTTGTGTGGAGCCTTTTAAGTTAGTCCTCGGCAGTGAGGCTGACTTCCAAGTTGTCCATAAAAATAGTAACAATGATTGTCTTCCTCCGCCTGATGTCAGCCGAAGTCCTTTGATATACTTACACAACTCCAAAGAAATAAAAATCATTTGAAATCACTTTTATCGTCTCATGATACAATCAGAGTTTTAGCTCAATCGGTTATCAATGGTTTTCGAACTCCCGAAGATATGGAAATCAGAGCTATGCACACAAATGAATCGATATTATATCGCAAGTGAAATATCGGGTTTAGCACATGCCATTGGATATAATGCTTGAGTTTAAAAAGAATAAATGAATATCTGCACCGACTTCGTAAAGGTCGATTTAGTTACTATACCATACCATCAGTCTCTTCACGACCGGATATAAATCTATGCCAAAGTCTATCATAACATACGATTTTTCTCTTGAGTAATTTCGTAAATGGATGCAATGCTATTTGAAAAGTGTAGCTGTTGTAGCCAAGATGTATTATCATTGGACTCTCGAGAGTCATTTTCAGACCTACATGTTGCCCAGCGTCAAAGTGGTGAAACCTATTGTTTTAGTTTAAATCTTTGCTTGATAATCTTTTATGATTATGATGGATGCTTTCTAAGATGTGGTAAGTATCGATAAAGTAAAACGTATAATCTTCAACATTTATCCTCGAGCTTACTTCAGGCTTTTATTTCTCAACTCTAAACTAAAAATGCTTACATCATTAATGTTACACATTATTAGATAAAATACTATGAAGATGCTTTAAACTGTAATTGTCAGGAGTATTAACGAATAGTAACCAAAATTATCTGTAACCAAAATTGTAATGATGGCGATTAATTTATCACCAAATAACACAAATTTTGTGTATAATCAATCTGTGTACATCAGAGATTGAGCGGTAAAATATGAGCTGCAAAAAATGTTTTTTAGGTAAGAAGGGTTTTCGCGTTGTTTAAAAAATATACCGCGAATTCTGAGACGATCACGAAGCGTAGCGTGGACTTGTAAACTAATCAAGTCGAATCGTTTATGGGTAGAAAGGACTCTTCAATCAAAATGACATTCGACTTTTACCGAACGCCGAGAAAACTAATTATCTAATTGCCCATTCAATAATTTTACCACTCAAATAATAATTGCACAGGATATTTATTAAACCACTCGAATAAGTTTTGAACTGCCGCTGATTGAATAAACAACCAAATTCTTTTATATTACTAGGTACATTTTTCTGCCACAATTAATTTAATTACTGCTAAAAAGTTTCATACTGTCTGTATGAATTATTAACTCAATGTATAAGTATATTCATTTCAGGCAACTAAATCATCATCACCTACAATCTACATCACTCGAAATACATTTCTGTTTTAAAATAATTGCATATTGGATGTGAATTGCGTATATTTAATGTTATTATACTCTCAATGTAGATAACATCAAACAGACGTCCGTTTCGATTAAATGGAATTCATATCAAATTAAATGGAGTTATTTTTCATGTTGTGCTTGCGGTATTTTTTCAATCACTTCAATTTGAAATATAACAACCGTCCACACTTTCATTTTTTACTTAAACTTTCACAAGTTAACACCATGTGTGACACAAACGAATTTAAAATATCTCATATACGTGTAGAACCACTGGATTTTGAAGTTAACAAAAATGAGTTTTCGGTAATAATAAGTGACAATGAAAAGGCAAAAAAAATCGTCTCTAAATACTCGGTCATAAACGCTGTTAAACCTCTCGTATATTTTTTGGCCCTATTTGGGACGCAAACAGTCAGATATTTCAAAAATGATATAGTCACGGTTAAAGCGCTACACAAGATGTACAGTGTAATATTCGTAGCATTAATGGGAGCAATTATGTCTACCTATAAACCCGCGAGTTGGAGTGACACAAAAACAGATGTGCCACTAAATATTTTAACTAAAACCTATGGAATTTTGCATTTAGTAGAAGTCTACTACAACATGCTTACTGTTTCATTTGCCTCCAGTAGTTGTTTTGTGAACATTATCAAAACTCTGGATGATATAGAGAACCACTTCGGCACATCTAAGAGAATGTTCATGAAGCGACGCATCATGACGGCAGCGTTGATGATATTCCCAATACTACAATTATCATCCACATTATTATTGAGAAAGTTTCAAATACATAACATAGGAGCACACCTCTCCTTTTTTATTATATTATTGCAAGGAACAATGGTTATTTTCTTAGTTATAAATATTTACACGTCGCAACTGATGCTAAACTCATTAATACTAAAAAAAATTTCAAACTTACCATCGCCAAAGCAGTTTTTGTATAAAGATTCATTGTTTGATAAGTTTGTTAAAGTAAGAAAGTATATATCTTGTAAATGTTTCATATAAAATATTAAGAACATTTAAAATTGCAGTTCTTTTTCAGTACTTCATAAGCGAGCCTCGCATTCTTGAGAGGAAGCTTAACAGTCATTACTGCTGGTTTGAGCTCATGAGAATATATGACAAAATAGCTGATTGCATCTATTTTTTTAACGAAATATACATGGGACAGGTATCATTTTAATTTTTTTTAATAATCATTGTACAGACATAATACGAAATAAATAAAAAGGCCAAAAGAAAAGAAAAAATGTACAAAACGCAAGCTTATCATCTCTTGTGGTGAAATATAGGCGAAGATAGAAAGGCAAACATACAGTTAATATTTATTACAGTTAATATTGTTGCATGCAATTAAGAACAATCTTTATTTAATTGAATATGCCGCTTGCCGAACTCGACTGGCCAATTTTTTTTACCCCCTTTCACTTAAGAAGACTACCGTGAAATGTAATGCATTTCCCACTTTATCCTATTCTCTCAATATACGTATGTACTTCGGTAGTGAGTGCGATATACCTAAACGTATTCCCATCCCATTCTATCCTATTCCTACCAATTTTTCCAATTCCTACTCTATATTCATTCCTAAATTCTATAAATTTATGCAGCACATTCGGAGGCGTGCCAACGTTTGTCACTCTGGACTGATGTTGGCATGTATCGCGGATGTTAATGGGTGATAGTGTCCACTCACCACCAGGTGGACTGTATGCTCCTCTACTGCCTTCTTTCTATTAAAAAGACCGTTTTTACATATATTTTTTTTATTTTTTCATGCTATTTTTTAAGTCCAATTAAACTAAGAAGGTTTAAATATTTCAGGTTCTAATGATGTTTGGCTCTTGGCTCCTTTGCACTCTGTTAATAATATGTCGTTCTCTATCTCCGTCTTTAAAGGTCAGGATCGCACTACGCAGTGTCACAGAATTCATTGAACTTATTAAAGACTTAAGTTACATATTTTCACCACATTTTACGCATTACGTCTTCAATATAAATGTCGTACACATAAAACTGGACATGATCTCTCAAAAACTTTCATTATTTTCAGCAACACTTTTTTGATAATTTTTAATGTGTGTGTAAATTAACGGTAAAGTCAGTAAGCCATTATGCTAACAACATAATATAGCTCCTCAAAACGCTTTTTTTGTATCATACATGTAGATACATCCTACATTATACTTTTATATGTATAATTTAAGAAGCATAAATGTTCATCATTTATTTAGGTACCTATACGCAATTATTTTCATGAAAATTACTGTTTATTCCATAATCATTATGTTGCTAATTTCAGTACTCAGAGCTTGTTATAAGTGATCTTATCGTATACTCGTCGATAAACATTCGACCATTCTACTTGGCTGCAATGTGCGAATTATTTATTATTGCAAAGAACAAGTCTGTGTCCATACTTCTACACATTTTAGTGCACGAAGATCTCGGTAAGTTATACTCGTATAGCTTCTCTAATAGCTAATTCTCTTTAGTTCGTAATATTTCCTAACCGGCTAATCGGCCCTGTATTAGTTTTCAAACTATATAATTGTTTACTTGTGCTGGTATTATTTTAGTCACAGGTAGTTGTTCAAGGAACCACAAAATGTAGCATGCTTTTCTATTTTTCGGAATGGTTAAATTCTTGTAGCCTTGGTGGCCTTTCAAGAGTGACCGGAAATGTATGGTTTAGGGTGAGCGCAGAGGGCGCTCAGCCAGGAGCAAAGTGCGTGCAGCAACTAGCCTAAGGGCTCCCCCGCCGCTAGATCGGCGGAAGGAACATCTGTGGCTTAGGGCGTTGCTTTGAGACGGTACCGCGGGATCGCGAGTCGTTGAGAAGCGCCCAGGCACGTGCCGATACCTGGTAAAAGTGTTGGCTGAAGGCCGGTGTGTGTTCACGGAGTAGCTCGCTACTCACGTCCTCGTCTCCGCCGACGGAGGCGGTGTATGTGTAGCCTGTGAGTGTAATGTAAGAACCGCATTGGCAGCAGTCATTGGGTCGTTGGGATCGTCTGAGACATGCAGAGGACGACGACAACGACGGTAACGGTGAGGGGCATTCCTATCGGGAACATAGGTTAGGCTGGCAACTACCACGGGGTTGGGATGGAGAAGGACTCTGTAGTAGTAGCGTCAGGCGGAAGCGGATCCTAACTGTTATTGTTATTGACAGTCTGCTCCTCTACAACTTTCTCTGCCTGACTGTCACCAGTATTGTCTGCTTGTTTGCAGCTTTTATTCAATATTTTTTTCCTTCAGACAGCGATTATTATAACCAAGTGCAAACAATGATAGAGCTAGTGAGCGCACGACCAGTAAAGGTGTCAGCGAACGTGTTCACGGTGGACATACCTATTGTGATGAACTTCTCCGGTCGAGTCATCTCCTACACTGTTCTCATGATACAATACTTCTACATGCACATATTTTTGAAGAAAATGGAAGATAAATAAAATAATACTGAACTTCACTACACTTTATAGGATTAAGTTATACTTTTAAAATACAAATCCTATTCCTACTGCTGTGGAAAAATTCAGATAAATGTGCATAAACTCGTACCGAACGAAGAATGTTGATTAATTGCTCTGCCAATTTGTACTTGATAACGATTGGACAAAATACACGTGCATAAAGTACTTAACGGAAGACCTTTATTGCATAATAAACTTTCCCAAAGTAACTTCTGATTCCGTAAATTATAAATTTATAATCCATTTCCACCAATTTCTTAACTAAGTCTTGATTCAAAATATGAACAACTTAAAGTTAAGACTAAAAAAGGAAATTAATTTAATGTTAATGATAATATTGATAATTAACAGTGTATCAGTTGTCGACTCAAGCGCGATGACTATTTTGTCTATGTCACGTGAAAATAAATTTAAAGCAAGTTAGAAGTCACTCAGTAGTGACAGTGGGTTCAATGGGGACATTTGAACTACTCGGAAGCACACAAAAAAATGCAGTCTTATGCTTTCATTTGATTATCACAAACATTGCGCACAAGCATGGGGCACTTTGAAGTTTAATAAACTATCACTATTAAACCACAAAATCCACAATACACATGTTTCCTAGTTATAAAATTTTAATGAAGACTACCTTCATTACTCGAGTACCTTACCCACCAAAAAGTTAAGATAAGAATCAAATATTCAGTTTTAAATTACGAAAATTACAATGTATTTATCTAATTTAAATTATATAACATGTATATTAAAAACAGAAACGTAACTGGTTCACATAAAGTAACGTAATTGTATAAGATTTGTGTTTTGTTTTAAATACTTGTTTAGGAGTGCGGTTCTGTTTTAAATACTCTTTTAATGTTACTGTAAGTAGTTACAGCAATAAGTCAACCTATATCCATTGGTATTTTAAACGCTATTAATAAGCACCTAGAATCAATTGGTTTTGGATACATTTACATATCGATCAACCAAAATACAGGGAGAGATGCGGTACCTAAAATCAATTGTAAAGCGGTCAAATTGACCTTCTGTCAATTCAATCTGTGATTTGGGGGCAAAAAGAACGCAATAATGATAGCTTTACTTTTTTTTACAATAACTGCAATATTTTTGACGTAACAGTATTCTCAATGTATAAGGATATAAGAAATAAGAGAAAAACTAAACCTTTTTTATATAAACCGAAATACTTAGGTAATATTAATGATGTCATATGTCGCGGTCAATGTGTTTGCGTAATTGATTTTAGTAAATAAATAATGCAGACATATCACTTAAATCACTCATGTAGGTACAGAGTTTTGTCACAATTTCTACGTATTTTGGTTAATCGATAGGTACATTTAATTTACATTTATGATTACTGACTGACATTGTTACCTACCTAATTTGTTTTAATGCAATATAATAATAAAGTATATATTGGAGAATACAAGAATTTCTTTTGTCATAAGTTCAATGCCTAATGTAATATACCTCTACATACTCGTATCTAGATCATTACAACGTCCCATAGCAAGGAATAAACTTCCTCTGGTTTCAGGCCATAGTTTAATCACGCGGATACAGTGTGGATTGGTGGATTCAACTACGAGTACCTACGTTTAATAGAATAGTACCAGTCGTTCGCATAATACCTATATTATGCTATACTTAACGGATTTGGAACATCGAGCACCTACATAGATACGAATAGATCGAGATATAGATTTCTATTAATGGAGATGTGATGAAATTTTTCGGTCTCACAGAAAAAATCTTTTGTGAGACAATTGCCCGATTTTCTTTTGAAAGGCATTTCGGCACTGGCCACGCGAAGATAATTTGTTTAAAAAAAAAGATTTTTTCATTTATTGACTATCAATCAATATAAAAATCCATGTTAAATCTTTATATTTATTAACCAAAAAATATTACTTGGCAATAGGTAGGTTTTCTTCGAAATCTAAGTAAAACCTTCTAAATCTGTGAAATCTAAATACAATAAAGGTATTTATTCTTGATTCCTGAATGTGCGTTTGTTGTAGGTATACGGCGCCCTCTACACGTGTACCCAAACAACGTTACGTTGTGCCTGATACTTCTTCGCATCACAGTACATACTTGCAGTAACGAGATAACGTAACAAACAATTTGTTTCAATAAAAATTATTAGATGTCGCTACTTTAGCTTATGTGAAACCTACTATAAAATAGTTTTTACATAATAATGTAGTTTTCTGCAATTCTGCAAAAAAAAAATAGGAGTAAATGGTAAATAATGTTATTTATCTGTTACTGTCATTTTCCATCTTTCGACTATGGAAAATTTTATTTTCTCAATGACCACATTTCTGTACAACAGGAGAATTCCCTGGAATCAAACGTAGGAAAACCCCCAAATAAAACTGTTCGTTGTAGGTACTATCACTACTCAATTTATATATTTATATCAATTTAAATTGATTTATGTGAAATTTCTTTATAAAAATCTAAATTATGACATTTATATGAAACGTATTGAGTGTTCAAAAACGACTTCTTTAACATTTAGCTTTCAATAAATATCTTGCTAAAAAATTACCGAGCTATTATAAAATATTATCAACTCAAATATTATAAAATGTATCCTCTGGCTGCTCGTAGAAAGTACTTAATGGTACGAAGGGAAGTCCAAAAGTTTCCGGCCTGACAAAGATAAAGGACTCAAGTTCATGAAACTATTTTTACTTTCCAATATACACACTTTTCGGATCGTTTAATTAGCATTTTTATCTCAGTTTAAATATAATCAGAAGATGTGTCTTCAAAATGGGCGAAAACCCCAGCTTTCACTTCATCATCAATTTTCTTCTACCCCTTAAGTCCGCCTTAATTTTTAAGAACAAATAGTATCTAATTAATCACTGGGAGCCAAGTCATATAGGGTCGTTGGAGGAAGTAGACAAATATATTCAACACCTGAATTCCATTCATCAAAAAATTAAATTCCCGAAATGAAGAAAGAGGAGAGTTTTAGCATTTCTAGACGTTAAAATAATGGTTAGAGAAGATGATTCCTTGACTCCTGTATATGGAAAATCAACGCAAACCGATAGCTACCTACATGCCACCTCACATGACCACCCTCGACAATTACAATCAGTAGCTGTTTCTTTGAATACTAGAGCACAAGACCTCTGTGACCCTGAACATTTAAAAGATGAGTTTTCAGGAGGTACTTAAACGAAATGGATATAAAGTGTGTGAAAGGCAACCACGGCGCAAGTAGGGAACTACATCCTGAGGTCAGCAGACAACGAGCATTTGTGCCATACGTTAAAAGAGTGACGGACAAAGTTGGAACAGTAGGTATTAAGAATTGAATACTCCATCGAGACTGTATATACACCGTCCTCCAAAGTAGCGGAAAACCTACGCACACCAAAAGATGTTATACCCTATCAGATGCCTGGTGTCTATAATAGAGACTACAGTTTCTGCGTAGGCCAAACAAAGCGCATCGTAGCAGAAAGGGTCAAAGACATATCGCAGCTGTGAAGAATCACCAGACGAATAAATCGGCGATAACGGATCATATGGGTACTCAAGGGCGGGATCAAACACTGGATAGAACTCCATAGTCCAAAAATCGTCTCCACTGATCACCACTATTTCTACAGGATTGTGCGTCAAGCAATTGAAAAATTCAATGACAGAAATTTCAATCAAGATGCAAATTGTCCTCGACATGTAATCCAGTGATGAATAAATGTAATTAAATTAAACCTCGCGATTTTTCATCTGACGCTACTTCTGATAGTATGAGTGTTGTGTACTGCAACTTTCCGGAATATGAAGACCGAATGCGGGTAGTAAATGAAACTGCTCGCAACTCTCGACGTGGACTACCCTACCCGCCTCTTCAGTCAGCTCGTGACCATGGTTGGTTTAACCCAACCGAAACGTCGACTAAAATTAACAAGGTAAACATTCGCGTTAAAAACCTTTTAAATAGATGAGAATACGCAGGTAATTCAAAATGAATATTTCATAGTTTATAATTTTATGAAGGTTATCAATGTTATCATTCGCAACAAACATTATATAGGTTATTAATAAACGGCACAATCAAGTTCTGAAAATCGGGATTTCCCCTATCATAGATTCTGAGTCTTTATAGATTAGAGGTGTAATAATCAGTAGTGATTTCAATTCTTACAACTGATTGACTGATTGAATCACGCGGCAATAGATGATTTAATAACTTAAATACTCGGAGGGGTCTGTCGGTCGGGCGAACGAACGAACGTTTAATCTCTAGCAACGAGCGGATGAATGATGTTGTAGTAAGTTCCACTCGATCAACAATTCTACACTAATTACTAGCCTAAGTGAGTGTCAATTACTCGATCTGTTTACAAAGAATAAGCACTGTGAGACCTAACTCGCGTGGAGAGGACAAAGTACTTATATAAATAATTAACGTAACACAATAACAAACCTTGATTTTTTCAAATAAATGACTCATGTGTAGAATCGTTATAACTTAAAAATAACAGCAAAATAATATTAACACCCATTTGTCAATTAAATCTAACACTTTTTAAATAACGATTAAATAGTTACAGTAAAAATACCATCTCGAAACATGCAAAAAATAAACACCGCCAATTGAAATCCGCCGATCGACAAACGCGCGGGCCGACATCAGATAATTTCTTCATTCACTGATTGTGATTGATTCGATCTACAAAAAAACGATGAACATGACACATGACATACTATAGAACAGCGAGATTTATACAACACTTCTGTTGTGTTGTATTGAAATCTAGGTATTGACTTTGATTAACAGGTTTACGTACTGAGCGGTCGATTTATCATCTTTTTATATTTTATTCGTGATTTGTGCTCAACGATTTCTCCAAAAATGTCTGGTGAGTGGTTTCCTAAACGAAAAATAAAGCATGGAAATAGGGGCATAATAATATATTAATAGGGTTTTACCCTTAGATCAAATCAAAATGTGGAAAATACGTTACTCAATACCGCGCGTGGTCCTACTAACCGAGTCCAATGGACCTACTTCGTTTAGTCACCGATATAATAGCGATTTACTTGTACGTGATACGCTTACACGGTGTACACAGTTTTGTAGTGGAAAATACATTTAAAAATGCCTTCCTGTGCATTTTTAATGTGCATGTGCATTCAGCAAATAAATCACTCAAGGAGAAAAAACAAGACACATGGAAACAAGACACAAGTCAAATCGGGGAGTGAAAAAGCTCGGAAAGTGGGTACCGTGTGAGCTTAATGAAAGTCAACTAAAAACACGTGTTGATGCTTGCCTTACTTTGCTTAACCAGCACAAAAATTAAGGGAATCTGAATCGTATTGTCACTTGTGATGAGAAGTGGATCCTGTATGATAACCACAAACGTTCATCATAATGGTTGAACCCAGGAGACACAGCCAAACAATGCCCCAAACGTAAACTGAGTCAAAAGAAGATATTGGTGACTGTGGTCCTGTGCCGGTATTATCCACAACAGCTTCTTAAAATCTAGCACAACAATTAATGCAGATGTATACTGTGAAGAACTGCAAACGATGATGGACTAGCTCGCTATAAAACAACCGAGTCTGATCAATCGCTCCAGTCCACTGCTTCTCCATGATAACGCTCGCCCACACACTGCACGACAGATAGTCTCAAAGTTACAGGAGCTTCGACTGGTAACTCTCCGTCACCCACCATACTCGCCAGACCTCTACCGATTTCCATTTTTTCCGGAACATGTAAACGGAACTGTAAACATTTGAATAATCTTGATAGTGAAGAACTCCTTCACAAAGAATTCATCGATTCCCGTCCCCACGAGTTCTAGAGCAGAGGCATCAACCAACCTCCACTAAAAAGGCATAAGTACATTGATAATAATGGACAATGCTTCGATTAATTAAACATATAATTTTCATCCCAAAAATATTTAAATTTTTCTATATAAAACGGCAATTTCGTGGACCTAATAAAAGAAACGTAGGTACCTATCTATTATATTTTTTTGTCCGTTTGCCTCGGTTAAGCTTTTTTATTGATAATGTTATTAATTATAAATAATATTTTATTAGTAAGCATTTTGAAAAATCCTATTCAAATCACCGAGTGATTTCTGAGAAATAATTTCAGCATAAATACCTAATTGATTTGGATTCAATGCGGCCTTGAATTGAATCAATTGAATCTTCAATTCAATTGATTACCTAATGAGGCCAGCTATCAAGTCGACTAAACAAATGGTCGCCTGACTGCGCGAAGCCGTGTGAACACTTTCAAGCGACCCCATACAAACTCCTATCGAGTTACTGGTTGCCCGGTGTGCTCTACGTCTTAGAGAACTTTGCACTAGTTCAGATTATTTTGATTAGTACTTATAGGTATTTATCAAACATTTCTCAGACGTAACGTGGGAACTGGTTACTGTGAGCTCCGCCAACCGCCTTCAAGGCCGCGCATTGCAGACAGGTCATGAGGGTAATGGTACACCGCTATGGACCATCAAAGCTCGGCACAACGAAGACATGGTACCCGGGAAATTGGCCATCAACGACTGTGCATGGATACCATTTCATGGGAGAGAACATCGTGTTTCCCATTTTGAGGTGATACAGTAAATATTTTTACTAAATAGGAATTGACTTTTCTTTCTTGACGCCAGTAGATAAATAATTTCGAATCAATACTCTTAATTTTTAAATATGTATTCTCGACTCCCATTTGTGAAGTCGTAAGTTCAAACCTCGTCCTATATCAAGCTATAACGCATTTTCCTAAATTTAAATAAAATCTGGAGCATGTGTATCCACCAATTCTCACTGGGTTCGGGTGGTGGATCATGTCCGGATACCCTCTAGAGATTTGCTAGGGGAGGCCTGTGCCATGTTAAAAAAATATGCCAAACTCAGCCTTCTGATTGTTCCTAATTTTAAAATACCTACCTATATGATATTAATATTGAAATTTTCGTAGGTTCTGTGCGTGAGCCCGAACAAGGTGAAATGGGTGCAATGCAGTAACGGTAACGTACCGTCCACAGCCATTCCTGCGGGAAATACCCACAGTGGGGAAACCCTTTATGTAGGGAGAGTGTCTCATAGGAATTCTTTGACGCCGGGAAAGGTGAGACAGGTATTTTATACGAGTACTTGTGTTGTTTAGTGATTGTATTGGGTAGTTGGCTGTACTTGTACTTTATACATATTTGATATATTTTATTTGACAATTAGAGAAGACAACAAAATAATATTAAAAATACTTTTTTCAATCAACTCATGCGTTTCTGTAATCGTAGATACTACTGTGATAATGACGTCAATATTCCAGTATATCGGTCCTTTTTTAACCTGTGGCTTCTAAGCCTAATAATTCAGTTATTTTTTAAGATTTAAGACAAAACTTTTTAAGATTTAAGTCTTGTCGAAATTGAGTTTTGAATACAGTTAGAATCAGTAGTCTTTTTTTCTTTCGAATGGTATAGGTAACATATCGATATCTTGTAAAAAATATATAAAAAATGTCCCATAAAAAAATACGCGCGTAAACAGGATTATCCAAAAGGAAATTGACGTATCCCGTAAATGTATATCAATTCGTCCCTTACATCAACGTGAAAACTATTCATTTGATTTTAAGTATATCATAACAAAACTATTTACTTAAACTATATTTAAGTGTATATAAATTAACGAATTTATATCGTGAAATAAATAGTCAATACTGTCCTTAACGATAATAATTATATACGAGTAGGTATGCCCACGAGTAATAATATATGAGTATCAATTGTTTCATTTGATTACGAAGTACATATATTCTAATTATTGTAAGTAGATATCGATATATCGATGCCCCCCACCCACACTCAGTAGCCCACACTATGCTTTCCTGTGTGGTGGCTGCGAAGACACAAACACAAAGACGAACACATCATCAAAGTTCATTTCCCAGATAAACAAACATTTATTTAAAAAACAATGTTCGTTCAGGATACGGGTAGTTTGTGTTCATCTTTGTGTATGCCTCCGAACCCACGACACAGAATAGTGTGGGCCATTGTATGATTTGTATGTGATATTATTTACGAGTACTTATAGGTACAAACAATTTTAATAACTTCTAATGCCGGCTGTACACACTCGGCGAGAGTACTCTCACTCGAAACTCTCGGCGAGAGCACATCATCTCATCTACACACTCGTTGTATCAATTGAACTGTATCAGACCTTTTGACTCGGGCGCAAAAACCGACACGCGACCTAGAGGTGGCGAGGCGAGACGAGAGAGGGAAGACGAGACGAGAGAGGGGAGACGAGACGAGAGAGGGGAGACGAGACGAGAGCACCATGTACACACTCGCTCTCGACCTCGACCTGTCTCGGGGTGCCTCGCAGAGTGTGTACAGCCGGCATAATGTAAACAGTAACCAGTCCTCTTATTGTCCACTGCTGAACATGGGCCTCCTCATGCATATTGAGTAGTGTATGAGATGTATGGCCTTGAAACTCCACGCTGGCCAAGCGGGTTGGTCAGTCCACTCTTTTAGAGGTGGTATAGTTACTCAGAGCTTGTGGTAGCGGCTTTGTTATTCCTTAGTCGCCTTTTAGAGAGATTAACAGCCGAGAAAGGCCTTTTAGCCTTTTAAACGGGAAGAGATGGGCGGTGCTATTCTAAAGCCGACCGACACCATTTGGCCAGCTTTTAAAGCCGACCGACACCATTTGGCCAGCTTCTAAAATGTTTTATTGATTTTGTAATTATTTTGTATTTTTATAGGTACATCCAACCTATAACTGTTGCTTCATATCATGGGCAGGTCAAGAGCTCTCATACAGATCTTACGAAGTTTTATGCTTAGTATAAGCAAGGTTTTAATGGTTATTGCAGTAAGTTCACACTTAGTGCTAAGTGCAGTGGGCTTATATAAAGCGTGTGCATTATTAAAATACTATGAACAAATTCCGTTGTTTTTGTAATTTTTAACCATCCATTCCTGAAGACTGAAATCATGGATTCTGCTTATAATTTTGAGTTAAGTGACCTAAACTGTTGCATACTATATTTCTTTGTAAAAATATCAAACATGTAGCCCTTATGTAGTTTGAAAAAGAAAAATATGTAGAAGTATTTAACGTATAGCAAAAATTAAAAAAAAAATGTTGCAAATAAGATTCGTAACTCAAATCACAAGTAGAAGAAAGGGGCAGATAGCGCCGCGCAGAACACGGAAGAGCACCCAACAAAGCGAATATAAATTTAAAGGCAAATACTCGAATCACTTTCTATTCCAGTGTAATGTTATGATTTCCATTTGAGATTTAAATAATCCCCTACTCTGAACTCACTACGCAAAAAGTTACAAGATGTCATCGATTTCAAAGAATCGATTTCGACTCTTCGAAATATCATTCAACATATGGGGTTCAGATTTAGAAAATCATTGATAGAAAGCATTGTCATGTTATGTTATTGTCATGTTATGTTATTGTCATGTTATTGTTATGTTATTGTTATGTTTTTGTCATGTTAAAAAGAATAAAATAACTCTGAGAAATTAGGGCATTACGAGCTGCTGGTAAAAACATACAGATGAGTCGTATATTCACACCACTCATACTAAAGGAAAGAATTGAAAGTTTCAGCCAATAAACGTTTGAAACAAAACATTTCCAAATATCAAATATTTATGTATAATTGTTCACGCCGGTGACGAAAGGGGCTTTGTACCTGGTGCTCTTTTATTAGAGCAATCGGCAGACCCTGAGTGTGATTAACACAAAGATGAATTCGGAGAAATATGAGAAGTGGTTACGTAAACAATTGATTTTTTTTTATGGATGAAGGCGGCAGACGAGCATACAGTCCACCTGATGGTAAGTGGATACTGTCGCTCATAGACATCCGTGATACATGCCAACATCAGTCCTAGGCATACCTCAGGGATCTGTCATAGGGACACCTCATCACAAGTCATACCTCAGGCCTACTAAATTATGTTTACGTTTTGGGGAGTTTTTATTGTATATTCATTATGTTTTAACCTATCTATTTGGGAATAATATATAAATAACTATGTTTTTTTTTTCATTTGTTCAGATTTCAGGCAGATCCTGATTTATCCATGGGCGTCTAAAAAAGATGACAATTGGCTTTGTCAAAATTGTACGAGTAGGTATGTTCTCTGCTTATTAGTTTGTTTGCACTTATCCAGACGTTGAAATTGTTAAAATAAGCAGTGGATATTCTACTATTATGGGCAGGAGCACCGTCTTGTTGAAATATGATATTATGTCGCTACTCCTCTGGTAGACAGTTCAATTCATTTGGTAGGTCTAATAAGTCATGTATTTTCCAGTATTCAGGTGTCCTTCAAACACTTGCACCATCACAAATCATACCCATGTTTCTCCTGATGCCACGCCAAACATTAAATAATGAAAATCTCACTTGATTGTTACTTTCGTGATCACGGAGAGGATTTACTCGGGAACAATAATGATTATTACAGATAGTGTAATAATTATATCTAGGTACATTATTATACATTCCATTATTGCTGAAATTTGTTTCATCAGACCATACTGATAGTCTAAGAAATTTGGATTGCGGGCTATTTCTGTTTGAATATTCTGACAGAATTCTTATCTTCTCTCACGAGATAAGAGTTGGCTCTTGCCAAAGAGGTTAGTTAACCTGAAAGAAGGAACCAGCGTGACCAGATTTAGTAGATTTCTACTTTTTTGGTAGATTTTGAGGTACTGGCAACAGAATTTAGTATGCAAAAATTATTTGGTATATTTTAGTAGAATTCACGCTTTTCAGTTATTCTAGTACTTTTTTTGGCATATCGGATAAATGCGGGGTATTCCCCCTTTCATCGAATGGATTGTAACTATTTAATTTTCATTCTTTTCGTTACCATTCGTGCCGTGAGCATAGAGTGTGATAGACTAGTGGGAATTCCTTTATTGAGAATTTTTATAATCGAGTTTAAAATGAAACGTAAATATACACAAGGATATCGCGATGAATGGGAGCAAGATCCCTCATTTAAAAGTTGGTTATGTAAATCTAAGGTAAACACTATGAGTGCTCATTGTAAAGCATGCAACTGTGAAGTACTAAGTAGAGTGGCGTCTTTGAAGGAACACATGGCTACATCAAAGCATATAAAAATATGAAAGGATATTCCGGCATTTCTCAGGTATGCAAGTTACTTACGTTAATATGTGGAATGTAATTCTTAGTTAATTATTCTTGTTAAGACTTTTTTTTAATACTTTCAACTTACGCAGTAGTGTGAACCCGTATTATGTTCTAAAGTTTATGAATTTGATTTCCACTCAAAAGCAAACATTCGCTGTTTTATGTACGTTTATTACCTACGCATTTACATAACAATTACTATACAACTATGTGTGTTTATTCATGTTAAATGCTATGTAAAAATTGCTTAGTTTTTGATACTATATAGCGCTATATGAAATGTCCTGCATACTTATTTTTAACTTATTTGGTTACAGATTGATACGATTTTCAAAATATCAACCATTTCGGAAGAAGTAAAAAAAGCAGAAATCAGCATTGTAGCTGCCTTAGTTGAACATAATATTCCTTTTCGCGTAATGGATCATGTAAGCGAAGTTATTTCAAGGGCATTTCACGACTCCGAAATCGCAAAACGTTTTTCCTGTAGAAGAACTAAATCTGCCGCAATTGCCTACAACGTCTTAGGCAATAACTTCGAAGAAAAAATGCTTGCAGAATTACGTCCAAGACTGGAAAATGAAACTGAGAGAAGCCCAGTATTTTCGCTCATTATCGACGAGAGCACAGATGTCAGTACTACCAAGATACTTGCAGCAGCAATAAAGTACTACTCCGAAAAAATGCAATCTCCACAAACAAAATGTTTGTGTATGGTGGACTTAAAAGGTGATACTGCGCAGGATTTGTTTGATAGTTTAACATGTGCCTTATCTGAAAGAAACCTTAACATAGCCAATTTAATAGGGTTCGCTGCTGATACCACGAATGTTATGTTCGGCGAAAGGAATAGCGTGGTATCTAAAATTAGGGAAGTCAACCCACTGCATTTTTTTCAAATGTATTTGCCACTCAACAAACCTTTCAGTGAGTTATGCATGCAAAAAATTACCTCGTTTTATAGTTGTTTGTCAAAGATGTTTTTTCATACTTCTCTCACAGTAGCCAACGACAAAGAGAGTTTGCTGAATTTCAAAATTTTACTGACACTCCAACTCACCATATGCTTCGTCATTATGATATCAGGTGGCTTTTTCTACATCAATGCATTCACCGAATTATAGAGCAGTGGTTAGCATTAAAACTTTTTTTTCAAAATGAGTTTTTAGGGAATAAGAATGCAAATGCTACTTGTCAATTTATATTTGATCACCTTAACAGCGATGAGACAAAACTTTATCTTTACTTTTTAGATTTTATATTACCCATAACTACAAAATTTAACGTTATTTTTCAGTGATCAGACACTTATTCATAAAATTGAAACAGACATACAAAACATGATGAGTTCCATTTTGAGTTGCTTTATGAAGATAAATTATATAAAAACTACTCCGCTTCAGGCAATAGATCCAAGTTCAAGAATGCATTTCCTTCCTATACAAAACATGTACCTGGGCACAAACGTAGCAATGACATTGGAATCATTAAAAGATGATGTTCGAATGAGATCTAAAATTGAAGAATTCCTTAACAGATGTCAATCATTTTTGATCGAGCTGAGTAACCAATTTCTGCAAAGACTGCCGTACAAGATAATTTTTTGCAGGATTTGTCGTTCATCGATCCCCAAAAAGCAGTGTATGGTGAATTTCGAACTCTGATAAGAATACTCCAAAGGTTTCCTAACTTAGTTGCAACAGAAAACATGCAAATTGTTGACAATGAATATAGGGAATTAAAATTAGATGTTTCCGTGTAATTTATTGTCAACTTCTAGTTCGACGTCTGAAACTTTTATGGTGGATAAATTTTGGAATGAAGTCAGCCAAATCTGTGATGCGAATAGCAAACCAAAGTATGGCAATTTGTCCCGATTTGTGAAGCAAATGACGATACTATAGGTCTACCGGAATCTCATGGCAAATGGGGAAATAAAAATTTGTTGTGTGCAATACTGGGGAAATTGGATTAAACGACCTTGATACTGTTTAATTTTTATTTATGTCTTTAGTATTAATGAACATGAAGTATATTAGGTATGTGTATGAAGAATGTTGTTATACATCGGGTTCTTAACATAGGAAAATATGTCATGAAAAATAAATCAATCGTATATTACTTTATGTACTAATTTATTATATATCATTTAAATCATACTACTAACTTAACACCTTATTCAGAACTAGAAAACGATTCCAAGAACTCCACTTGCATTTCTTGTTCTTCATCAGATGATGAAGATAAAGAGATATTTATTATAAATCGCTCTTCCAGCATTTCAATTATTCTATCTTGCTCAATGAAATCGTTTTCAATTTTCTTTACATGTTCACAACATTTTCGCCATTCCTCTGCACCAATTAGTGAGAAAGCTTCTTCTGTTAATAATTTAATGTCACTTGCAGGCCTGTTTACATTTTTATCAGCAACTTTTTGCTTCATTATACCCCAAATCATTTCTATGGGATTCAATGTGCAATGATAAGGTGGGAGCCTTAAAACTTCGTGACCGTGCGATATTAATACTTCATCTACGAGTATCTATCTCATATAAGGGCGCAGACATGTTTTGTTTCACTACTTCAAGTAGTTGACATTTACGCCAAAGATCATTATAATGTACATCATTTGCACGAAGCCATTCTTTTATATCAGCGATACGATTGGCTTGTGTGGGCGGTTTGTTCATACGTACGGAATGATAACTAGCATTATCCATAACAATTAGTGAAGGTCTTGTCAGATTTGGAATTATCTTCTCTGTCACCCATTTTGTAAAATTGTCCTTATTCATATCGTGGTAATAGTCAGCAGATACACTTGTTGACTTGTACACCAGACAACAATTTGGTACAAAGCCATTTTCTCCACCAGCGTTTACAATGATCCACCTCGCTCCAAGTGAAATACTTTTAGATGGACCTGCAATATCTTTGCTTTGCCAGCACTTGTTCACAGAACATGAACCGTGAATGTAAGTCTCATCTAAATAAATCACATCCAATTTATTATGCTCTTCAGCTTCGCGGTTTTCGTACGCTAACCTAACCTACGCTTCAAAAACTTGTATCTTTGTAGTTTTATGTCATCTCTCTCCATCAAAATGGTCCTTTTTGATTGGCATTTAACATATTCAAAACCAATCTCCTTAAGTATAAGTCTGTAAAAAATAATAAAATTTATCATGTTACTCAAACGATAGCTTAGTCATTCATCATCATCATCATCATCATCAGTCTATATACGTCCCACTGCAGGGCACAGGCCTCCTCTTACGAGTGAGAGTGAGAGGGATTATTACTTAATATTTTTCTTACCTCAATGATTCTCTACCTCCGTTGAAATCAATATCTTGTCGAAGAATTTGTAACAGTTTCATTACTGTTGGAATTTCCTTCCGAACTGTATAGAATTCATTTACTTTATTCCTAATCAACTCTAAATCGAAACTGTCCAAGTTGATTTTCTTCTTCCCCCCTCCTCTTTTTACCAGGCGTGGAAAATACACCATCATTCGATGTGGCCTCACCTACGATTCGCCGTATAGTAGTACTGGAAACCCCTATAAAGAAGCTACAATTAAGTAAGAAAAATATAAAATAAACAAAGTATCAAAACAACTCAGTCCAACTTACCGGTCAACTCTACGACGCGCTTTAAAATCAAAGATTGAGTTTGATTTACGCCTTCTTCTTCTCTTATTTTACGATACACATTGAAAACAATATGTCTCGCTTGAGATCGAAGTGGCTTTTTCGACATTTTCACAAAAATAACTAATTGTCAAGAAGATATCACAAAATCTCAGCAGCGGTTGACAAATCTCGTACTTTGATTTGACAGGTGACATTGCCATATGAAAATCACATTTTTTTTTTTTTTTATGCCATGTGATTCTGGTAGACCTATACCTTTGTCAAACGCCAAAGTAGAAAGAATATTTTCCGATATTAATAGGATTAAAAATCAAGATCGAAATCGATTTAATAATAAGAACGTTGCTGCAATAATGCATGGAAAAGAGGGGCTACGACAGTTGGAAGGAGGATGTAGCAGATTTGATCCTGACAGAAGTATGATCAAGTTAATGGACTCAAAACAGCTTTATGACAATGTTACCCAACATAAAGACGAAGAATCTTAACTTTAAGTTTCATTTTATTATTATTTTTTTTTAATTATATTTTTATTTAGAATTTAATTTAAAAAAAAAAACATTGGTTTCTTTAATTAATGGTGGTTTCTTTGTTATTTTTATTATTTTGTCGTTTAATCAAGAAAACATTCATGTTTTTACGTTGTAACACGACAGCAAAAAAATATAATAGATTTTTAGTATTTTCTCGTTCTCTTTTGGTAGAATTCAGTAGCTTTTTACCTCCACATGCAGTAGATTCGTCAAATGAAATCTGGTCACACTGGAAGGAACATCATACCATGTCATGAATAATACACAGTATTTATTGTACTTAGATACTTTTTTGATACCAGTTATTCTATCATTAGATACCATTTATTATATTCAAATCCCAACTTCTGACTATAAATACAAAATCAAATAAATTTCAACATGGATATGTGACCTTCACAATCCAATATCCATGAATGACGTGTTCTTGTGTGAACGAGATGTCTATAGACAGTACGTTCCAAACGTTCGTTATTCTTCAAAATTCCCCATTTGGTCTCATCGTGATATTAATATAATCCGCTTTGAATTTAATTAATCATTACCCTAATGTTCTAAATGGTGAAAGTTAATGAAATATAAACATATCCCTTATATTATTATATTTATCTTTCACCGAAAACTTTTTGTAAGTAGGAAACGTTGTTGGTTTCAGAACAACTTCGATACTGCCGAGTCTGTCACTCTACAAGTGGATTTACGGACTACTGACCGAGTTTTCTCCACTCAGTGTGACCGTTTTTAGTATATTCAGTACCAAATTGGTATAATTTGGGCTCCGTAAAACTAATTTAGTTTTTTTTTTGGTATCCTTTCATATTCTGGTATTTTTTGGTACATTTTTAAACTTTCAACATTTTTAAACACATTATTGATATATTTTTGGGTTGGGCGGGCAACACTAATTTCCATTCGTTCGTATTTCGTTCACATAATTTTGTCTTTGTCTGATGTTTACCGCAACTGTATCATTTTGTCTCTTTCGAACGGTTAATGCTAACAAAACCGCGAATCGTGCTTTAGCTACATATCTACGTTACATGCTCTACATCGCGGGGAATTACTGAAACTTAAAAAATGATTCCTAGCAATAAGTATAAAAGGGACCACGGATTTTTTTGTTCTTTATTTATGTCTCTCTGTGTTATCGTGCGTGTGTAGTGAAGATAATGAAGCGCAAATACGATCAGAAATATAGATCTGTGGGAACAAAATCCTGAATTTTCGTCATGGTTGACAAAAGATAAAAATAGTGAGAACGCCTTGTGTAAAACTTGTGGAGCAACATTTTTGAGCAGAATCGCAACAATTAAAAGTCATGCAGATTCTGAAAAACATCGGCAGAAACTTATACATACATTATAGTGGACAATCCAAGGTAAGAAAGCTATGCCCCCATTAACATATTTATAAGATTATTGTGTCCCTTATTTTTTTTGGCACATAAATTAATTGTCCTACTTGTACAGGATGTCCGATGGATCTTGGCCAGTGTACATGTACAGTTGTACACACATGTATGATCGATTCTCAAGCGATTTCAGAATGCTGAATTTTGAAATTTTCATAAATGAAAGTGTAGGTATACATACAGGCCGAACTGGTTCTGTGGGATGGAAAGATAGTTTTGCAGGGTTCAAACATATGTAATATTTTTATCAAGAATATTAATTTTCAACTGAATGAGACACTAGTTTCCCAAGATAAGAAATAGGTAGTTATTTTACTTATTTTTTACGATAGGAAAATTAATCAAATACTGTTTATTTTCAGATCGATAAATTATTTCAAAGGAAAGGACCCATATCTGAAGAAGTAAGAAAAGCAGAGCTTATATTTTGTGCAGCGTTGGCAGAACATAACATACCATTTCGGGCCATGGATCATCTCAGCGATTTATTCAGCAAAATGTTTTATGATTCGGAAATTGCAAAGGGTTTTTCCTGCAAACGCACTAAATCTGCTCAGTTAGTTTACGACGTAATGGCGCCATCATTTGAAAAGCAGTTATTAAGCGATATAAAAAATACGTCAAGTTTATCAGGTAATGCTGCTACTTTTTCATTAATTATAGATGAAAGCACAGACATTACAACAGAAAAATTACTTGCCATTGCAATAAAGTTTTATAGCGTTCAGGATAATACAGTAAAAACCAAATTTTTATGTTCTGTGAATCTATCAAGTGAAACTGCTGAAAATATTTTTAACTCACTGTGTAAAAGTTTGCGAGAATTAAATTTAAACATTGAAAATATTTTAGGATTTGCAGCTGATACAACAAATGTAATGTTTGGCAGAAATAATAGTGTGGTTGCAAAGATTAAGTCGGTCAATTCTAATTGTATTTTTGTAAAATGTGCATGTCATTCATCAGCATTAGCTGTAAGTTATACCTGTAAAAAGTTGCCTAAAGCATTGGATCAAATTGTGAAAGAAGTCTATAATTATTTTGACCATAGTAGCAAACGCAAAAGAGAATTTGCAGAATTTCAGACCTTTGTAGAATCAGAGCATCACAATATTTTACGTCACTACGACATACGTTGGCTCTCCGTACACGGCTGTGTAAATCGCATAGTAGAACAGTGGAATGCACTTCAGCTGTATTTTCAGCAAGAACATCTCGTAGAACATAACCCTAGCCATTCGGCGATTTTTTTACATGAAAGTTTCGAAAATAAACAAATAAAGCTCTACTTTTTGTTTTTAGATTATATTTTGCATATAGTCAACAAGTTTAACATAATTTTTCAAGGTAATGCATGTGTTGTTCATACTTTTTATCGGGATTTGACTGACATGTTTAAAACAATATTAAGTTGCTACATGAAAAGCAGCTACATTCGTGCCACTGCTATTGAGGACATAGATCCTAATAGTAATATAAATTTTGTAGAATTACATGAGATATACTTAGGTATAAAAGTATCTAATGAAATAGCGCTGTTAAGAAATCAACCAAGTAACAGTAGTATCGTAATTAGAGACTTTTTAAAAAGGTGTCAAAGCTTTTTGATAGAGTTATGTACTCAACTTAAATGTCGATTTCCCATTAATGAAAAAATATTTCCCGAGTTACGTTTCATAGACCCACAAGTAGCGGCTTATGAAAATTTTACATATCTTATCAGCGTTATGAACAAGTTTCCGAACATTACTACAAATGATACAGTAAAACAATTAATTGACGAGGAATATCGTCAAATTAAGTATGATTCAGAGGTACAAAACCTGATGTGTGGTTCTAGTAGTAGTGCTAGTGCTGTAAATGTTGAACAGTTTTGGAGCAAATTAAGTTGTATTGTTAACAGTAAAAATGTTCCTAAGTACAAAAATTTGACTAATTTTGTAAAATGTCTAATGTGCATATCCATTTCAAACGCTGAATGCGAAAGAATTTTTTCAAAAGTTAATCATATAAAAACTAAATACAGAAACAGGTTTCTAGCTAAACATATTGCGTGCCTGTTGCATGTTAAGCAAGGTCTAAGTGAAGGGAGTGTAGGTTGTGTCTCATTTGACCCATCGAAAGATATGGTAAAAAATAATCCGTCGAATACTGACTATTTGTAATAAAACTTATTGTAAATATTTATTATTATTTTAATATGTCTGTATAATGAAGGTGTGTAATTGGTAAAATTAAAAAAAGTAACTGATAATAAGTGTTTTAATTCAATTTTTCCTCTTCTACTTTTTATTTTTATTTTAGTATATTTTTAGTATAATTCAGCATGTGTTTTGGTATTATTTAGTACTGGCACCTTGTAGTTTTAGTAGATCACCATTTTTTAAAACGGTCACACTGTCTCCACTGCTTATTGCATACGTTGACTGTTGAGCGTTCCATTCGAACAACACTCTAGAACCGTAGAAAGTGTGTTTATTTTACAGACTTGTTTCCAAAAGTGCCGAAATTTACAATGTCGTCATGTAAGTACTTATTACTGCAGTTACTACTAAATATGTATTTTACATTATTTAATGTTTAGAAGAATTTTAACGAGTTAAACTTTCTGTTTGATACTAGGTAGTACTTGTTTTGGGTGTAAAGTTACACTTACAATTAGTATTTATCTGTAGATATATATTATTCATTAATATCATTCCTTTTCTCTTATTATTAATAGCTTTTATCCGCGATTTAGCCTGCTCAGAAGTCCATTCCAACCGGGATTATCTTCTCACACAAAACCCACTATGTTTTGAAAACTACTGCCCCAATTTTGATACAAAAATATTAAACGCAACAATAAAGACATATTAGTACTTCTCGATATTAGAATAAATAAATAAAATCTTTATTTATAAGTTGAAATGACACAACGTTCTTGATATTTGTGACAATACCTTTGATAAGTTACTTTATTGTCGGTTCAAATTCTCCAGATATTGAGACCAGTAAATTACAAAAACATTATATTTAAATGCTTTATATGAAAATTCAATGTTAAAGCATGTTCTAACAGATTCTTAAATCTTAACCCAATACCGACATTAATCCTTAGCACTCTTGAACCACGTAATATGTACAACATGGAGGACTTTTAACACGGTATTAAGCTAACTTGGCACCCCCCCCCCCCCCCCTATGACGTCATATCGTCGTTCTGGTAGAGGTAGTGTGCAAGAAATTAAGAAGAGTATTAGAATTAATTGAATTAATACATTTCAATGCATTTTGTGTTAGTGTTTTATGAACTAGATTTTTTAAAAACATTTTTATTACTTTGCGATAGAAAATAAATAAAAGACTACTTTACTATGTTAATCAAACTTTATTATAAAAAAATTATGTAAAAGAAATTAGTTTTACTCTGCTGTAACTTATTTCCCTATTGTATTGGTATTGTATACCCTGCATCGGTATCAGCTGTATTCACCTAATAATGATATTATTAACTCTCATTGGTTCACTTAGTCCAGGCGGTCATTTTCCGAGTATTAGTCATTGTCACCAATGTCATTGTTTACTTTCTCGTCAGCGGGCCCTCCATGTTTTATAATGAGATCCAGTTTTTTAATGAGGATTTGTTCGAGTATTTTTGCACTTTTTAAATTTAACCTAATTGGATGAATGGTATGGTTGAATGAAACACATATGGTACATTGGGTAAGGTGGGAAGACATTTTACGATAGTCCTCTGCAAGAGAGGAGTAACTTGGACAGTGGCACGCGCCCACCAGCTGTGGGATGGCAGCGTGGCCCCTAAGCAGACCCGGCCTAGTCTTGATATTTATATATGTATTTTCATTTGTTTTTGTATTATATCACTATACTGAATCCTGATCACTAGCTGCAAATTTGCTTTCACTCAAATCTGATACTTTCTCCATAAAATACTCGTCTCTTTTACTTGCTCCCAACTGAGATTTGTTCTATTTGTTCAATTGACAAAATTTTATCTAGTGTCCTACAAAATTGAATAAAATAAAACAAATAAAAAAATGGTGATACAAATGCTTACACAACTACACTCCTGGGGGACCTAGATCACCCAGTGCCATATACCCCATGAAGCACTGCAAGCACTCGGTAAGTACTCGGTAACACTGCATCCCAACACATACACACATAAAAATATGTACCCACTCCCCCATGAGTTAGGGTTAGTTCCTGTTCCACAGATTACGTCACACTGTCCGTCAACGTGCAGGTCCTTATTTTACATTATTATATGTACAAACTTGCTCCCTCTGTCGTCTACTATAAAAAAAAAATCTTGTCTGTATTTGTGGTGTGTATTGAGAAACCAAAATCGTTACAAAGAAAAATCTTACACGAATCTACAATCATATACATAAGTTATAATCAAATAATCACAACTAGAATTTTGAATGTTTTGTCTTTGTTCATTCTTAAACTGTTCCCTTTTGATTTCATTCTTAACCTTAAACATTGAAAAAAAGCTATTCACAAGGTTATGAGTTCAATTTCCGCCTCTAAAACACTGATGATTTGAGAAAGACCTTGGTTCAAAACAAGGACAAAAAACGAGTTACTAACAATACTGTATATACAACCTCCGGTCAAACTATAATCTGCTTAGTCCCTATAGAACTTCCTTGTAGGTATCTCATTTGCAATGATCAGAATAAGGTGAGTGAGCCATTCATATACTTTTCGTATACTTTATAATAATATGGATTTGCCCAACAAAAGGAACTTATTTTTTTATCTTTTCTTTTTGTGTTATTTGGTCATATCTAACCAATATCTAACTTTCTATTCCATTGTATCTCACAGTATTTATAAGGATTTTATTTCCTTTTGGCTAAAAACATTTGTAACATTCGAACCCAGCATCGTTCACGCGGGACTCAGTTATGCTGACCGCTGAGCCAAACAGGTCGTCACTATTTTGTTCCTTTTTATCTAATTTAACAGTTATTTTGTAGCACTTTGTCTCTCAAACATAACCATAGTTATATACTACTTATGAAACCCGAGAATCATAAAATATTTGACATCCATAAAAACAATGTTTATTTTCATACTCGTAACATAGATCGCAAAAAACCTACTGTTCATAATAAAAAAAAAGGTTTAAAGGTTCATAATAAAATTATTTGCCTTAATAATTTTGATGCAAAAAATTCACCACAGTTACACCATTATATATAACAGTTATATAATACCAAATTACATTCTACAAATCGCCAAAACAGCAACCATAAATGACACAAAATAACTTAAATGTGTAGGAATGACCAAATCTACCTAATGTTGTCTCAATCTTCCTAAGGGAGTAATTAACATGATGAAATCTATACTATAATATTACTATTTTACTTTTTACTATATATATAATATATATATAGGAAGCTACATTATCCCTGTCTAATATAGGCTATATTTTATTTTGAAATTTTGATAAAAGAATTTAAAAAAAAAACTTATAAAGCGAAGGGAGGGCAGGCAGGTCGAGGGCAGGCAGGTCGCTATGTTAAATAATTTAATATCTACCTTTTCAGTTAACTACGGCAACAATCCTCAGTATCCCAACATTCCCAATCAAATTTACCCACAAATCTACAACCCTGCTAATGCTCCTCCCCCAAACCAGTACAACACGTTTCAACCCGGATTCGGGTACCCGGGTCAGCCGGGACAGCAGGGTCAACCAGGATTTATACCGCAACCTGCACCTGGACAACCTGGATACCCGCCAGCCGCCATGTCTTATCCTGGAGCTCCAACAGCGCCGCCTCCAAACCCAGCACCAGCTTACGGGTACCCTGGATATCCCACCGTTACACCGCAGGCGCCATTTTCAAGTAAGTATTCAGTAGAATATTTTACAAGTTTACACCATATTAAAAGGATATGACTATTTTTAGCAGACCAAAAATCCCCACTCTGTGCAACTAAGGTGATAACTCTGTTTTGCACATGGCAAAATAGATAAGTTTTCATGGAATAAGACTTTGTTTACAGACTACCTAGATGTTCAACCATATGTTCATTCGTAGGTATGTACCTACGGAAGCTATGAAATTGGGTTGCACATTCATTGAATCAGTTATCCATTTATGTGTGCGCGTGTTGTTGTACATAGTGAGCAAGTCCAGTTGCCTGCAAATTTATCTATTTTGCTGTGTGTACCTATTATCTTAACATCACACCATCTCTTCCCGTGGGTGTCATAAAAGGTGACTAAGGGATAACAAAGCGGCTACCACAAGTACTGAGGAACTACACCATGAGGTGGCCCATGTCCAGCAGTGGATACTGAAAGGGCTGGATGCATTGTATTGCATTGCATTGCATTAATTCCTATTTAATTATTCAATAATGACTAGTCACTAATTAATCATTAATTCCATGAGCTGCAAAACACTAAATTGATAATACATTGACTTCACCATATACGTGCAAATATAACTTGAGAAAGTTCCTTTTA
Source organism: Sesia bembeciformis (assembly GCA_943735995.1). NCBI lineage: Eukaryota > Metazoa > Arthropoda > Insecta > Lepidoptera > Sesiidae > Sesia > Sesia bembeciformis. Next base: position 7,125,315 of record OX031034.1, read on the forward strand.
CAACCTTTCTTAATATGAGAAACTTTATCCATCTATGCAATTAGTTATTTTACTCTCACACTGACTCGCTCAGTTGGTTTATTAATTGCCTAATTGAATTAAAAAGAAATAAAAATGTAAGATCATGAAATGTTAATAATGTTTGGTGCCTACAAATATCACATCCCGATCTTCTAAAAATTTGGCGCGTCTTGGCTGCCCGCCAGCTGTACCGAAGAACATTGATTCATCGCTCTATACTTATATAAGTAATATATATTGTTATCTTTAGTTAGGGAATTTGACAACCTTGGACTTGTGATTTCGATTACTTCATATGTATTACTTTCTAACCATTTGATAGACAAATCATTTTGGCTTAGCGACTCCAAGCTGGTGTTTTTGATTCCCTTTTTTATATCCTAGACTCCTAGTAATTAATAAATTATAAGTTGGGATTTGAATAAATCCCTAGTGATTTCACTAAATACGCATGATTTCACTAAATACGAATATTTTAAAGTTGTTTTTATTAATACATATCGAACTCAGTTTAGGAATATGATATTAAAAGGTTTTAAGCTATTTTACTAAATTAATTTATAGAGAGAGTATGGAAACATGATCCCAAAAGTTATATAGGAAAAGGCCGTAGGCATGGAAAATGTTCTATATGTATGTATGTACGCGTACAAACAAACCTAATATTATTTTGAAATAATCTTAATATTGGATCATATCTAATATTGGATACTATACTATATTTGCTAACTAAAATAAAGCGTAAACTAAATTACGTGTAATTTGATTGCAGCTGCAGTAGAATGGATACCTACAACGCCTGACAATGCACATTCGCTTAGCGATAGAGCAGTGGTAGCGGGATACGAGGGCCATGACGGCAGTCCCTTGTGGGTGATAAGAGCCAGGTTCCAAGGTGACCTGATTCCTGGGAAACTGGCGATCAAACATCGTGCCGCCTACGTTCCATGGAATTGCAAAGAAAACTTCGTTCAAAACATTGAGGTATGGTTTGAATTTTACTATTTTGTGATGCTTAAAATTCTTAAAATGGCGTATTTTCGAAATGGCAAATTCACAAAATAGCCTAAGCTCAAAATGCCAACAGAACAGTTATTATTTTCGAAGTGATTTCAGTACGGCTACTTAAAAATCACACATGAATGTTTGTGTATATTTTGTAAAAAATGTGTATTTTGAAAACAAACATTTGAGAAACATTTTATGCATTTGCTATTTTTAGAAATACACATTTAGTTACTATACCTCTGTGAGGAAATTTGTTTCCATTTATAAGTATTCAAAGGAAATAAAAGTGAAACATAGTTAATTATAGTCGCGAAATCGTCAATCGCGTAATCAACATGTGAAATTTAAACTATTGACTCACTCCGGTTATCACAATGAGTTTTCATTAGTCATGTAACGCGTCATTTTAAAACATAATTTTATCATTAGTTAAATTTAATATGATCGAGATATGGAATTAAAACTGAGAAATAATTAAATGAGCAACCGAAAATATTGAATAAGCAGCAAATCGATGGCAGCAAATTTAAAGGTGGGTTACGTTTGGGTACTTTGGTGACAATAAAGAAATAGGACTCCGTCGTTTCGGCGATGACATTCATTCTTAGTGATTCATTCTTATTTACTTCAATTATTCAAACATAGTTTAATGATTTACTGCTTAATTAGTTCTTTTTTTTACTGCCTCTTTAAATACAAACCATTAAAATTTACCTAAAGATATATAAGCCTTATATGTTTAATTTTAAGTGTAACCGAACTAAAACATCTTGTAATCTTTATAAACATAATATACCGACAACCCGTTTACATTAGTGTTTAATATGATATGTTAGGGATATCAAGCTATAAAGTTCCAATGCAGGCCCTCCGTTAGTAAGTCTCTAGGGGTTTCGGGCGGTAATCCACAACGTGGGCCCAGTGCGGATTGGTGGATACTAATTCAAATTAGGACTTCATTAGAGATTAGTTTAGAAACTAATTTTTATCCGTATCTGCTTTTATAGATACATTCATTAATGAACAAGAGGAACAGACTAAAATAGATCAATCTTCCAGCCCTGGAGCATACCAGGCGTACAGTAATATAAAGGAGATTATATCTATTGTACATAGGTATAACAGCAGTCTTAAAAGGCAGCCATGGATGTGGATACCATCCATGAAGGCAACTAAGGAATAACAAAGCCTCTACCACAAGCCCTGAGGAGTTACCTCAGAAAGAGTGGACTCGCCAACCAGTTTGGTCAGCGTTTTAAGGCTAATGCCATGCACAAGACAAATCTCGCAGTGGACGAAAAATGGGCCCCAAGTCAAGCGGGTTGGCGAATACACTCTCAGTGGTAGTGTAATTCTTCAGGGATTGTGGTAGCAACTTCGATATCCCTTAGTCGTGTTTTACGACACCCGCGCCAAGAGATAGGGTGGTGCTATCCTAAAGCCGGCCGACACAACATTGCCTACTGTAGTATATACATATAACAATATTAGTAGTACATACATACCGTATGTACACTCGGCGCGCGACCAGTAGACCTCCGGAAGGAATGCACTAGACTAAGCGTGTAAGCAAATTTTATCGATATGGATTGACATTAAGAATATGAATAAATACACATATTTAATCAGGTAGGTAGCGGTGAGCGGACGGGCGTAGTGTACATACGATTGTAAAATATATTTGCATAATTTCAGGTGTGTTGTGCTAGGCCTGATAAAATAAAGTGGGTGGAGAGTCGCGATGGTGCCTTGCCACCAAACGCGGTCGTCGCTGGCAATAGCTCGGATGGAGAGCCTCTGTACGTCGGCAGGGCTCGAGAACAGGGCTCACTGACCCCGGGCAAGGTAAATATCATTTATTTATTTATTTCATAGGGAGCTAACATGAATATGTATGGCACTTGTATGACAGAATCATTAAAGATCTATTGTACATACCATACTTAAAGGCTAGCTCAGCGTGTTTCAATACAATTAATAAGTCCTGATAACTGTGTAAACAAGAGCTTCCATCTGCACATGAATAAATGAGCGTCCGCTCGCATTTGTAGTACAAGGCCGTATATTATTGTTAGATACATGATATTTTTAATTTTTGCATATAATTTTCGAACCTAAGATGAAAATCACTTTTTGTTACTTTAAAGTTATATTTTATTTTTAAAGAAAGACTGCGCCAGACCAACATAGAGTCCACCTGGTTGTAAATGGCTACTGCCACGATACACGCCAATATCAGTCAAAATAACAAATGTTTGCACGCCCTCGACGTTGGCGCGTACCTTTGGTGATTTAGGACTGGATTTGATAAAAGAGCTTGGAAAATTGAGAGGGATAGGATGGAAATAGGCTCTGGTACGATATTTATAGGTACACGATTTTATCTATTTTTCATGTAATGTTGAAATGTTTGAACCTACGTGATTTTTTTATTTATCATTACAAACCCATAATTTTCGAAAATTAATCCTTTAGATTATGAAGTACATATTTAAAGTGATGAAAAGAAAACCGCTATTAAATGAACGGATTATTTTATCTCCTTGCTATGTAATTTATTGTGTAATAACGTAATAAGTAATAACAGCCCAATGTTATACACATGGCTATTCTAACATTCATTCTCTTCATCATTCTCCTCGTTCTCAATGCGTTCTCGTCATTATTGTTTTATACAATGCGACCCTGCGTTCCCGTGGGAATCAATATATAAATAGAGGGGAAAATCAATTATCCGACAATTTTCCCAATAAGATAATTATATTATAAAAAAAAAAACTTTTACTGTTCTTTCTACTGGTAAAATATCTTTTCTGCTATCATGAACCGTTTCGGAGATACTGTAAGAAAAAATGTATTAAACCTATTATTATATTATTATTTTCCTAGGTTCTCAAGTTTTTATTAAATTATACTCGCATATATTTGCAAGGTCGACGGCGCACCCGCATACGCCCTGGCGTTGAGTCCATGGGCGGCGGTAACACTTACCATCACGTGGGACCGTTTGTTCGTAAATCTATAAAAAAAAAAGGAAGAAAATATCCATATTTAACTTCTATAGATTTCTGATGACCATCACTCAATTCAAATTATTTTTGAATAATAATTTTGTTTTAGTAATTGCGCGATGATGTTTAAACCTCGTATATTTCTTTTATTGTGTTATTTATATAGATATATATTTGTATTTTTCAGGTTCATCCATCTCATAAAACAATGTACATTTCGTTCGGAGGCACAGAAGTGGGTCATAAGATTTACGAAGTATTGTGTACTGTGTAATTAATAATAATTACACATATATGTATAGGTATAAGATTGATACTTATATGTATATGGTATCGACACATTACAACTAAATTGTGACTAATAGCTGTCCGGATTTAGATGTGTTTTAATGAAATTGTGAGTTTGAAAATGAAAAGAGCTATAGTTATTGCAATAGCAACTTCTATTGTTATTATTATTAATAATTACAAAGTACATTATATTTGTATGTCTCATATTTGTTATATATTATAAAACATGTTATAATGTACCTTTAATGATACACATAATTAAGAATGTAATCTAATTTTTTCTAAATTTGTGAACAATATATAAATAAATCCGTAACTCTTAAATAAATTAATCAAAGGTATGAAATATACATACATATGAAATATAATGAACTAAAAGTCTCACTAATATCTCACTGTCGGGTATTTGGCACCGATTTTTATAATTCGGCATCCGAGTTGCTTCCCTAGTTTGTATGACTATAAATGTACCTACTAAAATACACTTTCATTGATTTTGCCTATAAATACGACATAATAATATGTCGAATGTGTTATTTAAAACCCTATTTTAATGCTCTGTATAGAGAATTTTAAACATCTCCCAGGTTAATAATAATATATTTCAATTAGATTAAACACCGACAAATAATTTATTTGATATTTATCCTATTATATTCGTAAATAATTTTATTCCGGCTTTATCAAGAATTTAATTTAAAAAAGGTAAATTATCCTAATGAAATCTAGGGATTAAATGAAAATCCGGAGTTACCTCAGGTACTTTATTGTGTAAAAGCAAGTAGATAATTTATTGAATTTCTATTAAGTTGATTCGTGGTATAGTTATAGGATTGGGAATAATAATTAGGCCCAACACCAAATTAACGGAAATTTATACTCATCTACAATATGCCTAAGAGAAATCAGGTTTTTAATTAAATCTCATTTCATCAAATTCATCGGCATATATCATATTTTAATTCATCGGTCTAATTGGTGAAAAAGTACGTCTTTTAATTATATTCCTTTTGGCGCCAGTGTTATATTTTGATATAAAAAAATTAAATCACTGAGAAATAGAATATATTTGGCAATTTTATTATTTACCGGCGTTCAATTAAAATGTTTTGTATTTTATTATTAACCTGCAACATTTACGTCTTACCTCTTACCTCTACCTCTATTTACCTCTTACGTCAAAAATAAGGTACCTACCATATGATTGTTAAGGTCTTAGTTGTAATGTGTAGATGACTTTTGAAAGAATATACTTTATATTTGTGTCATTAATATATAAGATGATGACTACATATAATTGTTATAGTGACGATACAACCGTATCTGTGGCTTATAGGTAGATTTTTCTAGATTTAGAGCTTATTTTTTCTCATTTTTTTTTTTAAATACGGCACATAGTATGTAAGAATATAATTGATAAACTTAATATCTACTTGGAATGTTATCCGAGGAAAACTTTTATGAGTCTCAGTTCTGAATCTTATTATTAAAATGGTAATAGTTATTTGTAATATGTCGTTATATTTGATATGCATTATTGAATATATTGTTGCACTTCTATGTATTACAATATATTTTTCTGTTGGAATACATTATGTATAAATACAATAATTAAAGAGTACATTACAATAAATATACACGTGTAATGTGCATTCCTTATACATTTGTTTTTATTTTATGAAATTAAATTGATCCTCTTAACGTTATTTGTCAATAATTATTCCGTGTATGTATAATTTTAAACAAATTCGTCCCTTGGAAAGGTAAAGAAAATAACACATTATTATTATCAAAACAATATTTTTTATCTCAGTTGACAATACTTTGATAAATTTAATATTTTAAAATTAATAAATTTCAGCGTTTTTAACTTGTTTATGGAGCCTCTTACACGATAGCGGTCAGACTACAGCTGTAGCTATACGGTACCATATTCATTATACCAGGAGACGAAGAGTAAACAACATAGGCAGTAGTTCTAAAACTTCCTACCACTACCATTTTACTGGGATTGAAGCTTCCATCTTATGCCCTATATGTTGGATAGGACCCAAATAAGAACTAAAAACTGTCTAGGCTCTGTTTTAAATAAAACAAATTTAATTTCTATTAAACTTGTTTACATTTTGTCTCATGCCTCAATGAATGAGTATAGAGATACTTCACTGCTACGTACACGTGGTAGATTGCACTATGCGAAACCCTTTACGAGATTTTAATCTATACTGAGGGAAGCCCCCTATTATTCCATTCAATATCAGCAGAACATTATTATTTTTGTATTTAAATGTCTTGTCACTTTGCCATATCGAGATTGTGAGATAAAAAAAAATCTTTTGCGACATTTTTCAGGGCAGTATAGAAATGTTTATCGGTCCGCTAGAAATATGTAAATAAGTAGTAAATAAATAAAGATCAATTATCTGTAACAAACTCGGTCTGGGTAGGAAACATTTTCGCGTTGTTTAAAAAAAACCTCACCTAAACTAGCCAAATCGGAAGTAGGAAATACCTCAACCAAAATGACGTCCGACTTTTACCGACAGCCGAGAACTGCGAACTATTTATCTAACTGCCCCGCTATCAGTCATTTTACCGCCCAAATAATTAATAACTGCCCAGTGTAACAGCGCGGCTGTTTAAAATACCTCTTAAATAAACATTTCCCTTATATAATTGCTTAATTTTCGTTTTTATTATTCTTTCATTGAAATAATCACATACCCAATTTCAAAAGTAAATGAAACAAAATTATCAAAACAATCATATATTTCTCCATTGACAACATCATCAATAAGTACACACACAATTGGTAATAAAATCGGTGACAGTTACACCACAGACAAATCTTAAAATCACTTAAGTACCTACTAATTATTATCTAATTCTAATAAGATTCTAAGTTTCTTGTATATTACTTGTCTATTTTTACTGTTATTAATTGTATGTCATATAGGTATATTACCCAAATAAAAATGGACTTATTATAAACAAGTCCAAAATAAATAGAAAGGGATTAATCGAGTTTTAAGTAGAAAATATTTTAAATAATCACACTGAATACATTTGAATAGCTAGACATTTTATGGAACATCCCTGTATTTGTTAGTAGATTTACCATAAATATTTTCTATAGGAACATACTCAAACGCTTAGGTTTGATCTCAATGATCAGCTTGTGAAGTCAAGTTCATTTCATTTGCACAACTGGGTTGTATCAGTTAAGGGACATGGAGACGTGTAACCTTAGTTATTTCAGTCCAACACCACTAGATACTAATTATGTAAATTTAGTTACAATAATTAGGCTCTGCTATTCACCACCCGGGGGGTATCCTGATCTGAGCTTGCGGCATTTATGCAAACTCACAGTTCTTGCCTTCAACTCAATTCTATCGTAAATTTACGATCAGTAAGGCAATCTTATACCGCGCCGTTGATGGGTGACAAATCAGCTACTTCAAATTAAATTCTTTACCATTCGGGATTTAACGACACCATTGGCCGCAGTACTTATCGTTTAACTCACAATTAAGATATTATATTCGGCTAGGCGTTATTACTTCATCATCGATAAATACTCGTAAGTGACAAGCTACCTTAACTATTTTAATTGCTCAATAGATCCTCATACGCAGAAGCTTTTATACGTGACAGATATTTATAACCAGTTGCGCGACAAAACTGGCCCGATGAATACCCGCACATACAAGAAATTACGTTTGACATAAATGTTTGTGTTATAAATATCACAGTGGGTATTATTACATAATTTCTCAAGATTGCATTAGTATTGATTTAAAAACTTATTTTTTTCAATATCTGGTTATTATTTATCCTAGCGGCATTATTTGTTGACAATTATGTAATAATTCGGTTTACTTTAAAACTACTCTTATAAGACACAGCTTAACAGTCTCACAGTTTACTAGTACACAGCATGCTTTCCGTAAAACCCATTTCTATTTGCGACTGGTTCACATTACTATCTTTATTTTCTGCTACCACTTGACTGGAATTGATCATGTTTTCGATTCTCTTAGTATTATTTGTACTTTCTTTTTCATCTGGTTGAAACGCATTATTGTCCACACCAACTTTTGCTGACTTTTCTTCTACCTTTTCACTATTTTCTTTTTCTTCGATTTTGATCTCGGGTTTACTGTGCTTCTTATTCGCCAAGTACAGCCATCTGAAAATAATAAAGAAAAAATTAAAACGGATAAAGTGAAAGGAAAAAAGCAGACTTCCAATGATTTAGTGTACGAGTAGAACGTTTCAGATTTCTCGTACCACCTACGTAATAAAAATCTAGACTTTCCATAGTTACATACTTCGAAGGCAGGGCCAGATCAAGCGTGTCTAGCACCCCAGGCGAAAAATGGTTTATTCTGGTCTGTCCCCACACTTCTACCCCTGACAGGGAAAGATCGATCGTTTCGTTCGGTTTGTAGTTAGGCATGGATTTTTTTAGTTCGCATTGTCCCCTCGGATATATTTTACTATTGGATTGAATAAGTAGATATATGTATAAAAAAAGTGTGAATAAATATATCTATAACAGCGGAACAGTATTAAACAAGGCCTAGCGCTCACGTTGATTCAATGACCAAAATAACACTTAAAATATAAAAACCCTATTTAAAAGGTAAATAGGTATAAAATATGTCAATGGATTTTGAACATGGATTGATATTTAAATATAAAAGGTGGTTTATTTAACAATAAACCACTGACCATCAGATGAGCTGCCATCATCTCATGAGATCAGATGACATATTTCATACAAAATATTTATTAAAAACAATTTCATTGGTCAGTAACTGCTGGTTTCCAAATTGCATATGATTGCAAAGGTAATCACCTAATCATATGCAATTTGGAAACAACCTTTGTCAATCCTCAATCAATCATACGCAATCAAATGCTGAATGGTGTGTTTGTAGAAGAATATCTACCACAAGTATTAAACCAAAAACTGATTGGTGTAAAGAAAAATCTTACAAGAATATTAGGACAGCGGGCACTGTAAGTCCTCCACCCAATAGGAAGAATGCACCGGGAAAGCTCTTTATAGTGGCGGTGTACAAAGTGGTATACATCGGAGCGTAGACCAGAGGCATCATGGCTTCGGCCAAACCGAAGAAAGAGTTCACTTTACCTGAAAACAAAATACAAAAGACACATTGTAAACATTTTTTATTCAATATTGATACTTAAGTTCATGGCTTCCATTTCTGAACTTTATACGTGTATAGTCTCTTTAGGATTTATAACACACAAAAAGTCAATCTTATTAATAAACGTGTTCTAAAAAGGAATATCGAAATGCGATTTCTCTGATCGGACAAACGTTTGTTCGGTTGGTGTCTTTGTATGTGCCGTCAGAGACGAAGGTTTATATTATAGGTGTTAACTGGAACTGCCGGCTAAGCTCTAGGCTACTCGGTGTAGGCCTAAAGCAAGTAACCCACATTAGGATTCCCTTTGTTGCGGGTTCAAACCCAGAATCATTGAGCCTAGAAAAGGGTTGGAAATTCCATTTTCTTTTCTTCCAAATCCATTCTTAAATATCCATAAGTTCAATCCTAATCTTCAAAGCGCATCAGGGGTGTGCCAACATTTGTCATTCTGGTCTGATGTTGACACGTGTCACGAATGTCGCAAGGAGAGTGTCCGCTTACCACCAGGTGGACTGTCTGCTCGACTGCCATTTTTCTATAAAAAAAAAAGGAAAACATCTATTCACTTACCCAATTCATCCTTATCAACTAACTTGGACACCATCGATCTCATAGCGATAAATGATGTTCCGTTGAATATTTCAATCAAGGGCGCTGAAAGCAAAAACATTCTTTACAAATATTTGTTTTTTTTTTGTGCCGGAGCGAGAAAAAACGAAGAATAAGCAGGCACGATAGGGACGTGACTAAATGAGCGTGTCTCTTTATGAACTAAAACTATCTAGAAATTTAATTCCTTAAAGAAGTATTTTTTGCATTGTGCTTGCCACCTATAACGAGTACCTACATGTGTTATACGAACAGAATTTCCAACATAACTTTAACATATATTTATGTAGAACACTAATATCAGTGTGCTTCTGTGTCTTTTCACTGCTGGATAAGCCTTTCCTAAAGATGTTCTTCGAAGAGCGAGACATATCTGTCACACATGATCATCTCACCCTCTTCAAAATTTTGCAAAGCCTGAAATTATCATAATGTATTTATACTATTGACCTATTTCTCTAAGTATTATATGAATATTAGCGAGAAGATAATACAAACAAGTGGTCCCAGGATAATAATAATAATGTAAATTACTGAAGAATATAATTAAGAGGAGACCTTACTATACGGTGTGGGAGAAAGTCGAGCCCAGAGGCTAGCGGCGTATTTCTATTACAATAAAATAATTTTATAATCTGAAAATATGAGAAAAGAAACCTTATTGGCGGTTCTAATTTCCAAAAAATATTGATATTTTAATGAAATCTATAAAAAAAATAACATTTTTTACAAATCAGATTTAAACACAATCTTGAAACAAATTTCAAGTTAGAAAATATTAAGAAGTCTATAAGTCCATACCGACAATAAGGTCCTTAGCTCAGATAACGTCACATATTTACTTATGTATATCTTACCTATGTATATATGCCATGTTTTAGTTGCAAATGCATACATGACGCCGGACAAAATTTTACTTGTGCAGGATATCACTCCAATAATGGCGTCGTCAAACTTCAGCAAGTGACTGAAGACGCCCACGGAGAATAAGGTTCCTAGAAAGTGAAACTTTCCTTATTAAGCCGCATTTAAGTCGTAAAGTCGCGGCAAGAATTCACGCCGTAAACTGCTCGCTTTGAGAACGCCTCTACAAGAAATTCGCGGAAAGGTACAGCCGCCTTGATGAAGAATCTTATATTTGCACTCGCGAGGGAGTTTTCAGCCATAACCATGCGATCTTGTGCAGATTGGTGAATATCTACATGTCTCACCTCACTCATTAATATACCTATGTATGAGGTTTCGCATGTATATGAATTCACATATCCACTACCAATCGTGTGCGATTGGTGGATGGTGAATTAGTGGATCAGACTTTTACTCGCTACATTTGGGTTTCCACACGACGTTTCTTTCGTCACCGAGCTTGTGACAATTAAGAAATCCATACTTAAGTAAAATCTAAGTGCCTAGAGTGTATAATATCTGAACTCATAATCACACGAGTGTGAGTCAAGAGCAGATTTAGACTCATCATTTTCTGAAATAGGTACAAGTTACAAAAAGAACTGGAAAGATATATTTTACAGTAAGTCTCATAAAAGACTATCGTAAAATGTACTGCATTTCCCGCTTTATCCTATTCCCCCTATATACATACGTGTTTCGGTAGTTATTAAGATATGTCAGAGCCCATTTACATCTCATCTTATCCTATTGTTTCCAATTTTCCCGACCCATTCTCCAAATCTTTCTCGATGTTGCCATGTATCGCGGATGTCACAGTGCGACAGTGTACCACCTTTATACCTTATGCTCGATTGCCGCCATCTTTTTGTAAAAAAAGAAAATACATTTCGACACACTTATACCTACACCTTTGATATAAGTAGGTACCAATAACAAATGATGGACTTTAACTAATGTCACAAAACAATAATTGAAGCTCGTCTACATTAAAACTCGATTCCCTACAGAACCTTCCAAGGTAAGAAAAAGATAACTTTGTTTTACGAGTAGATAGGAACCAGTACCTACGAGTATTTAGATATTTCGAAATAAATAAATAACCGTTTGATAACCAAAAATTTCATACGTTTATTCAACTGGTCATTAATCCTGTTCTGTAGGCATTACCTACATACAACTATTTAAGGTAGGCAGCTCATCTGCAGACGTGTCAACGTTTATCATTGACTGATATTTTCATGAATCGCACATGTCCATGGCCGACAGTATCCATTTACTACTAGATGAGTTGTCAGCTAGTAAAAAATTGTTACCTATTAACGACGTACACATAGCGTACGTAGAGAACACGCTATAATCCACCTCGTTCCAGTTGAAGCGATATCTCGTAAAGAGATACATCACAGACATCTCACCTGAAAAGAAAATCAACTGACATTAATTTCAAGAACATAGTTGTTGGATGAAAAGCGCGGAATACCGTGTGTAATGGCGATCCCTGGTAATGGTCCTATAACCAGAGTTGAGAGAAATAGGTTGATGGTGTGACGTAGTTAATTTCAAGATGTGATAAATCGATTTACGACACTCACAAAATACTGCTATAAAATACGCGCATATCAACATGTTACAGGAGTGAGTTAAAGCTCAAATCCTATCACATTCCTCAGGTGTGAATTTGAGGAGAGGATTTGAATTGAAAGCTTTTCCCAAATTACAATTCCTAAATCTAAAAACGTTCAGTTTCCACTGAAACATGTATCTCAGATGCACTTGGACTACAGTATGAAATTATTATGAGAAGACTGCTCTTTCTTTCTATAATAAATTAATGTTTCTTGCATATACTGATGCTGTGTAAAAATAAAATTCTTACACGCGACAATAAATAAGGTTTTCTCAAGTTCTTTCAAGATCCTGAATGAAAATATAGTTCCATTTTTGAAACAGTATACTTTGGAAAATTCTGAAGCATTAATACTAGTTTTTGAATCTAATGAATTTAGTCAATATAGATTGATTTTCTGGACTAAATTTGAAACGAAGTTGTTTACAATTTGAGAAGAAGAAATAAATTAGTAGGTGGAACTGAATCCCCCTACATTGACATATCCTATCGTGGGGTCTAAGACACTCGGCACTGCATGTCATTTGTATGTTTATTGAATCCAACAAATTATTAACATAAATCGGGAGTTATCTATCGATACAGCTAATAAAATCAGCAACTCGCCTGCATATTTTATCATGAAATGATTTAAAGTTATTCAATTATCAACAATCGACGATAAAATAATATAGTTAAATCAAGATGCTGTCTATATTTTTTATGAACCTTGTTTATGTAATAAAAAAGTCATAAAATATGTCCGTTAAACGAACTTTGAACTCCTTATTGTCATTATTGAATTCCTCACGGTTATCTTTGTGAGGACGTATATTGTAATATGTTTTAATTCTATAATAAGTATTAAGTAGTACCTACTCGTAACTTCTATACATAATAAGTGCAAGGAATTGTACAAAAGCCCAACAATAAATTTAATTGTTAAGCTATATAACAGCAGCAATAAAAATTAACAATGTAATAATCACTGTTTTTGAATAAAATATATTGCTTAATGTGTTTCAAATGAGAGATAATTCATTGAGCAGCAGAAAACATCAAATTTAAAGGTGCTTTAGGTTCTCTGACGACAATATAGAAATAGGGGTTCCACGAAGCGGAACTCCGTGATGACATACTCGTACTTAGCAATTTAAATTTATTTATTTCAGTTATGTACATGTTCAAAAGTTACCTACATGCCATTAATTCCGTAAGATTTTCGTATATTTTATCAACATCCAGCAAGTACCTGCAAAACTAAATTTTGTAATAGGAGTAGTTCAGTATTAAATATATTGCCGGGTGCCGGTGAGATGCATCTCTCGAAAAAAGTTTTGATCGCTGCTGGTCTGTTTGATTTTGATTTGACATCAATCACAATATTCGAATATCTTTGTTAGTAACAAGATATTTCGAGAGAACCTGTCCTGACCAACATCGCAACAAACATGAGACCTTTCTATACAAATAAGGAAGTGATTGTTATTATACAATTACAAATCAATACATTGTCCTTATGTAAAATATATTCCCGTTACAAATCAATTTAAAAATTTATCACGTTGACCGTTTTAATTTGTAAAAGTTTGACCTTATATTCACAATTCTTGAAATTAAAGATAACGGATTTATCTACCGCCAATCAATATTTATTTTAGCTATTAGAAATAGCGCTTGTACCTTCGTACTTGTCCGTTCTTGAAGATCTAAATAATGTCTTAAGGTTAGCAAACAAAATTAAATTGGCAATCAGTGTTATATACAAAAATAAATACATAAGTACTGTATTAAAGTGCAAAAATTTATATTTCCTACATAGTCTAGACTGTACTCGAAAGACCTTTGGCTTTTATGTAGGTCATGTCAGAATAAATGTGAACGTTGCCATTCACCCTGTGCATAGCGACTAACAACTTGTCGTGTCTTTTCAGTATCTGATCTAAGACTGAGGGACTCGATACCACACATGACCTATGCTGTTCTTAAACAGCCACTACTGGCAACTTTCTTCAAGTCGTCAGTTCACTGATCAATGGAGATCCTGTATTTCTATGGCAACACAGAAATTCACCTAACCAATACAAATTTCCATGAGCTCTAACCTGCTGTACAGGCAGAATGGAAAGCGAAACATGAATGGTGAAAGCAATGCCGTAACTAATGCATAACTGCAACGATTATAAAACGCTCGTTCATTGTCAAGGGCGAAGTCAATACATAGATGTAAAACATAGCATCAGTGCCGATGGTGTCATTGTAACTTTTTACATAACGACTTACGGCTAACTAACTCAACTCTGGACCTCGTGTAGTTAATCAACTTTAGCTTTCGTTTAAATTCTAATAATTATAATTATTTTGTGTAAATAAATTTGGTCATAATAATTGTTTCTCTCTCTCTCTCTCTGATCATTCTGAGTTTATAACTAATAACGATAGTTAAGATGCTTTTGAAACATTTTCTGAACTTTGTGGGTAGGTAGGTACAGTATATGTATGTAGTTACCTCTCGTAAATAAGGTTTCGAATAACTGGTGCATATTCTAACTGAAACGTAACGAACGAGTTATAAAGTAAAAATTAAATTTTAACACTCACTAAGCAAAATTGGTAAATTACAAAAATTAGTTAAAATCAGTGAATTTTTCAAAAAACATATTTAGGTTTCATTACTTACTTTGATTTTCTATATAAACATTATTAGGGAAGAATAAGAAAATAAATACCTATGTACGTACAAAAAAGGACCTTATCGGTTCTACTTCCAGATATTGAGATTTTAGTGAAATTGAAAATATAACACTTTTTATTGCTTTATCTTAAAAGATCAGATGTTAGAGCAAGTTTATATTTAAATATAATACTGAAACAACAAAATTTTAATTAAAAATATTATCTGAACAAAGAGACCATGGTCCCTTTGTTCAGATAATGTCACAATATTTTAATATTCACAAACACGACATGAAAGATGGGCACGATATAAAACTCACCATAAATAGGACCAATGACGACACACAACACCACAACGAGCATGATGACCCTCAGTCGTCGATTGTTAGGCCCTTGCTTGAAAGCTACCATCATCGTCTCCTTCACGTAACGAGTATCGAAGAAGTTACGGAGCCATTCGCAGCAGTTCTTTGCTTTCTTCTGAAAATAAATAACATTCTTATCTACAGTCTGAAATTCGTTATTTGTGTGTATATATATCTATGTATATTCGTGTACATATCTATATATATTCGTGTACATATTTATTTTGCATCACTAAGCAAGATATCAACATAAGTAGTTTTGGAGATTAGCGTGTTCGAACAGACAAACAGACAGACAGAAAAAATTTCAAAATATTTTTTTTGTATTCTGATACTTTTCCTTCATCGCTCCCAATAAGTTTTTTGGTAAATATATTCAATAGACACGCTGGTTGTACAGTTTTATTATATGTAATTATAGATAATTTGTGGCATGAATAAGTAAGAAAATGGCACAAACTTTAAAAGTACCAATGTCAAAGTATGTACCTACATACGACAGCTGATTTGGAGGTGATCATTTTGACATAAACAATTTTTTTGTTCGAGGGTATCGACCTTTAGTAGACAGACAGTCACTAGACCGCTGAATCAAACTGGTTGTCCTCAAACGTATTGTTTAATAAAAATAGCTCAGTGTGCTATTTTTATTTTATTAGTTTCACTACGTTACCTATATTTTTTTTATTAATAAAGTGACACGTAATATAAGATCAATAACCTTAAAAATAAGAACTTAGCTGTTTATTTTAAATTCTTTATAAACATGATGTATCTTTTATAAGATAAATATGATATTTATTTATAATTTACCTATTGCACTTTTATAACCCTACAATTTACTAGATTCCGCAAACTGGTAAATGCTAAATTAAATTCTTACCAAAATTTCCTGTTTTATTTATTTTTTAAAATTAATACAGTAAAAAGAAAGATTAGGAAATGATTCGCATGTTTCGATTCCCTTCGCAGAATTTACTAGAGCTGAAGGCCCTTACTTTCAACCGAGTGTGACACCAATCTGGGTCAAGTTGACGGACTTTTTATGCAGTTATGCTCGGGTGATCTGATTTAGTCATTGAACTTGCTACCTGTTACATAATTAACAGACACGGTTAATTCCCACGGTCGTTTTTCTATCGATAATTATTTTAATTTAATTCTTTTCGGCAATTAAAAAATATATTTGCATACCGTGAAGTAGATAATTTTTTTAATAGCAATTACCGGAAGGTCTCGAGATTAAGGTTTTTGTCATTACGTGCCAACGTGATTCTATAATGAAAAAAATCTGTTACCTTAAAATTAAATATAATAAAGATGAATTAAAGTAATAAATAACCGGATTCAATCTTTTGAAAATGTCTCCAGTAACAAATTGCATAACAACTTCCGACGAGTTCGACAGACAGCTGATTAATCATAACTTTTTGATATTGTTTCAAAGCATCATTTGATAATACATACTTACTATACCATATTCATTATACAATAGCATGAGACGAAAAGGTAAACAAAAGGCAGTAATTTTAAATCTTTATTCCTATGCTTGCAGGTTATTATAGCCTAGATATTAGATAAAACATAGACAAAGACTCATCTAGGCTCTAATTAAATGAAACAAAGTAATTTCTATTAAATTTTGTTTACCTACCTTTTGTCTCATCCATCAATGAATAGAGAGAGTATAGATATGTTATCCAAACACTAGGGCAGGCCCGTCAGTGTCTAATAGTGTTCTACATTCTGACCTCTCGAATTCTTTAATTCATGTGTTTTGAAAATGCAATATTCTTATTACGGAGTACTTAAGTTTCAAATTTGACTTTTTAAATAAACTTTTTATTTAACTTTTTAATTTTAAATTCTTTATTATAAGAACGTATGATGTGTCATCTAGTCTATTCCCATATCGATGTTTCAAAGTAATATTTTGATCATTACAAAATTTTTACAGACATTTCATTTATTTATTTGAAACTTTTTTGCACACGACGGTACAAATGGCGCGCTTAATGCCCTAAGGCATTCCCTACCAGCTAACCTTGGGAGGGTGCGATGACATTAAGTTTTAGAAAGACTTAATGCAAAAATACTGAACACCTAGATGCTACGGTAAAAACTGTGAATACAATATAATACTTTTGACACATAATTAAATGGTACATCACGCGATAAAATTAGTAATGAATACCTATCATTGTAATCTATCTATATGAATTGAACTGGACCGTTAAAGTTTAGCTTATCGATAATGTCACAACTCTGAAGACAGACAACCTCTTATTTAGATCAACGAACCGTTAATCCTGTTTAACCTCGAAGACGTCAGGTTTAATTGTGTAAAGGAACGTTACAAAGGAATAATTTATGCCACTTTAAATAAGATATTCAATGTGAATTAAATTACGCAAAATGCGAGTCACGAATCTGTTAATTACATATGTGTATTATTAGACATGTATCCCTTTACTCACCATATTTATATCAGGCTTCTTCACTTCCTGTATCCTGTAGAATCCGTACATAAAACTCAGAATGTATAACGTGGCACTCACAGAAAATACACCATATAAACCGATTTTTCGCACCAATATCCCACTGAGAGCTGCTCCCACAGGTACTCCTAAGGAGTAGAAAAGATTCACAACGCCTATCCTCAACGTCCTTTGTTCTTCGGTTGTCACATCGGCTATATAGCTAAACACTCCCATAAACATTGTAAACCAACCGCCCGTTAACGCAGGAAATATCGCTTCTGTTACAGCTGCTACTTCCACTGGTAGTTGATAAAAGAAATAAGTATTCACAATCAGTCCCACACTAGTCAAAAACTCTCCGACTATAGGTAACAGCATGCAAAACTTCCTTTGTCCGACTCTGTCACTGTAAGCTCCTAGGAATATTAAAATCCCACACGGTAAAAACGATTGTAATACTGTTTTCCAACCAGCCACTGAAGCCACCAATGTTTGAACTGCTTCTTCTTCGTAGGTATAGTTTGCCGTGTTCCTTCTAGTTAAAGCGTCGCACACATGGTCATCAAACGCTAAATTCACCCGACAGGCTTTTTCCAAATAGAGGTTCTGAGTTGCCAGAGCCGAAAGAACCGAAGGCATGACATAACACGCTAATATGGGTTCCACTGTAATTAAAGACATCATACGCTTCGCCTTTTGTAATATACTTAAACTTTTCCAAGGGTCGTCATCAATTTCTTTTACGTTTTTGTTTTTTCCGTTATCTTTATCCATTTTAGTTTTACTTAAACTGTTTCTTATTACATTTGTTGGGGTTATGTCATTTCCATTTAAGTTAAGGCTTTTATCTAGAGTTTTGTTATTTTCTAAGTTTTTAGTTTTAGTCCCCATGATCACGAGCCAAATTTCTGAAAAAGAAATAACAATTCGTTAAAAAATATACTAGCTACCTCGCACAAATTATTAGTTAAGAATATACTAGAAGGGATGTCCTTTATTCATTTGCTGGTTTAAGACGTGACAGAGACCAGTTTTAGGTTTTCCTTTATGAGTACCTATGTTTGATTAGTAAATGCGCTAATGCTCTTAATACAGGGCCGGACGCAGTAATCATTTCATTATGGCGTATGTACTTAACGTAATCGTTTCTGACTGTTAGACAGAATTAGCTTTACTTAGACACAATGGCTTTATCACGTAGAACCATCATTGTTTCCAACTGAATGGGTAACGTAATAAAAGTAAAATCTTTTGTTCGTAAACAGCGGCAGAAAATTGGTCTTTTATTCTTACCTTAACATTAAAGTATACTATAACTGCACGGTATAGCTATATCATTATTCGTAAGACACCATACCACCAGCTCACGTCGCTGCACCGCTGGATATACGCCTCTCCCAAGGTTTGCCACCGCACACGGTCCTCAGCTTTTCTCATCCAGCTACCGCCTACTAACTTTTACAAGTTGTCAGTCTACCTGGTCGGAGGGCGGTCCCACACTGTGCTTCCCGATACACGTTCATCCATTCATTCGAGGACTCGTCTATCCCATCGGTCTTTCAGCATATTGCTATGTTAATGCCGATTCTAAAATCAATGTCGGTGACTTTAATTCTTTGATGAATCTCTTCATTTCGGATCTCCTCCCGCAAAGAAATTCCAAACATAGCTCTCATCATAACTCGCTGAGTGAATTTGAACTTATGGATGAGGCTTACCGTCAGAGGCCACGTTTTAGCACTATGCGTAAGATACAATACGCTGTTTACCGATTTCACGATGGTCGCTCTCGGACTGAGGTATTGCAATTTAATTTAACGGTTCGATTCATTGATTGTGGATACGGAAATAAATTTTCCGGTGTTGCTATTTCAACAATATAGAACTGAGCAGAATCTAAGCTGATTCGAACTATATTTGTACCATAAAATTGAAGGACAGTATAGTTGAGGCTTGAATAGATTCTTTGCATTATTGAAAATCTAAAAAAAACATTTTAAGCGAATTATTCACTTGTAAACTATAATGTATGTATTTTGATACAATTAAAATATTCCCTCATAACGATTATACTGAAAACCAGTTCATGTATGTATGGACATACGAAGAAGTGTCTAGTTTCAGGAATGAGGAAATCTTTTTTATGCCGGCAGCACCACTTAAACGTAGTTTTACAATTCTATTAATGTACTCTATGTAATTATTGTGAATTTTAATGCTTTATTAAACATTTATGGAACATATAAGAACTACCTATATCATTACTCGGGTATAAAATTCCATTAGGAATATAACAGTTAAGGTATCCTTTCCTTGATACATATCTTAGTGCAATTAAAATTACAGATTCACAGTCTCCATAGTTCTGATTGGATAGCTGTCCAATGACCAATTTTTGTCGTACCCCTACTTAGAAACTTAATACTGGTTAGCAACGCGATACAATTGCCCCACTTGATAAATTAGTAAAGATTATTTTACAGAGGATATAAGACATAAAAATAATTAAATTTAAAAACTCAAACCCGACTACACAAAAGTTTTAGTTTCTTTATGAGGCCTGTTTCATATGGTGTAGTAGTACGTTTACAAACTTAATTGTATTTCTAGCTGTCTTGCGATTACGCCATACGCAAAAGGAGGCAAAAGAACCTAAAACTTATTGGAAACTTTCGCGTGGTCGGGTTTGAGTTATTAAAATTATTTTTTTTTAGATTCAGTTTTTTACCCGTTTCACGCGATTTTTTACCTTTAATGGAAGAATGGCTCAATTGTGCATATTAAAATCTTTCAGTTAATACTAAACACAATACATTTATCTGCATTTTTTGCTACAAATGTTTTCACGTATACAACAACCCGCCATATTGGATTTTAAATAACATCATTTAGCATATGATACGCGGAACATCAAGACGAATCCAACGACACCTCATTTGTCAAAATATGAAGAGTGGTTTAGGAGCTACGGGGGATCAGATGAACATTCATTCATACTAACATAGACCGTTAAAATCATTTTGGCTCCCTCCTTTGGCTTTGCCGTAGTCGGGTAAACTATCTGCCTCAAAAAATAATAATATGCAGGCATCATTGAATACCATCATCATATTTCGGCGATTTCCGTTTCCCTAAACTACACCAATCTCCCTACCGTGTCGTATATCTATGTAATATTTGCGGGAACGACGATACGGAATTATGTAAATTAACAGTGTGATTCCGGTTAACCAGTACGGCTTAACCGACATGCGTCCAAATTACAGCACGGGCTTTTGTGGTGAGGTCGGCTGCACAATACAGAGGAGTGACAAAAACATGGCAACGCGGTGTCATCACGGCGACCTTGTGGGATTCCGTGTTCACTACCAAGGTCAATGATTGATGGACAACGGTGTTATTTAAATACATGCAGTTTTCGAGAGTTGAAGTCAATTGAAGCAAGTTGATTTAGATAATTCTAATTAGGTATTTCATTTGTATAAATACAAACAATCATAACAGTCTATTATCAGAAGTAAAAAGAAAGAAAGCTAGAAGGTAAGAGCAATATTTTCAGGTACCTTTTTAAAGCAAGTAAAGTGTGATAGAGATGCAGACGGACCAACATTTCCCTAATTCCATGAGTTCATGTCCGAGGTAGGGCTCTCACACTAAATGGTAGCTTCGATCGACTAATTGTTGGAAAAGAGCTCGGCAAAAAGAAGAAAAAGAAGATCCCTACTGCGTAAATTTTCTGTGTTTAATCGTGTACGAACACCTACGAGAATATTTAGATTAAATTAGCGAAAGTAAATGCTACATTGCTTTTTGGACGGTGCCGTTAAGACGGAAGAAAAAGAGAGTTAATGAAATGTAAAGAGAAAAAGTATATTATATAAAAATGCATAATATACATACCTACATATAATATATACTGAATAAATAAATGTCATTGATACTACATATAGTACAGATACATTACGAAAACATTGACCATACAATAATAAATTATGCAATAAATTAATAAAGTATCTCGTAATAAAGTATGCAATTAGAGGTACCGTAATTCATAGACGTGGATGATGCGCTCGGGCGTTTCCGGATTAGCCGATGGCCAATGTTTTCCAAACTGTTCCAGCAGCCAAAACTGTTTGGGTATGTTTGGGTATGGGTAACAGCACGTATGTTGCAGAGCAAACCAGAAACGAACAGTAAGTACTGCCTGGTCTAAAATTTTAGTTTGTTTTGTGTACCTGTTCAACAGTATCCTAACCATGGTACCAGTTAAGCTGGATGATTTCATTTTTTTCAGCTTGGTCGAATTCGAAAGCTCCAATGAATAAATAATGGATTAATTTTTGAATCTATAGATTCAAAAATAATCATTTGTTTTCCAATTTTTGATTCGGCAATAATTGTTCAAAAATTACATACCTAATAATAATACTGAAATTAACTTAAGACAGGATCACATAAATCGTCCTCTATCTGGATATTTTCAAACAAAAATCAGTTTAAATGAATCAGAAGAATTGTCTCCGATCACCAAACAAAAGAACAATGAGAATGTCTATCTCTACAAGTTTCCATTTCAGTACACCTCGAAGTCATTTACTTCCTACACATTAAAAATACTTGTAGACAGATAGAGTATACCTAATTATAGCAAAAACCGCATAAATGACGTTAAAAAAATTCAGTTGTCTAGTTCGTACAAGGAAGTTAATCACTGCGGTAAAAGGTTGCATTGTAATGCAATTTGAACCCTGACATGAGGAACTGTCTATAAATAATCTAACCACTAACTGTAGTCACTAGTACTATAACCTGCAGTTACTAGTACTATAAAATATATCGCCTATGTTGTGACAAAATAGACTATTATTGCATCTGATGTCAATCGATATCAACCTATTTCGGTATGTCCTGTTACTCGGTGATAATTCGTGAGATCGTGAGTGCAAATGAGTTTCTATTCAAATACGAATTATACAGAATATTATACAGTAGCAAACGGGGCACGAACCAGGGTGTTTATTTAGTCTTGCTCGTACGGTGTCTGCTCAGAGTAAAAGCTGGTTCACATTAGGTCGGATCCGACAGTTTTGTCGTTGGCCTACTGTCGGCTCTTGCTGTTCACACTATATATCGCGCCTACACTTTTATCGTTGGCCGGCTTGTCAAGGCAACGGCAATACAATACAAAATACAAAGTTGTTTGCTAATAATATCCAACCCGATAGTTAAATCGTGGCGAACGTCCGGTAAATGTGTCGTCGCCGATAGTTCGGATCTCAGTAATGTGAATAGTGCTATTTAAATACATACGCCAATATAATCCGACACATTTGTTGTCCCAATAAATGTGTCAGTCCGACCTTATGTAAACCAGCTCTAAGGCGACACAAGAGCAAGATATTTTGTCGATGTTACCTGCTCCCATTACAGAGACAGCTCGCGAACAGCACTTTTTATTTATTTTAATTTTATTTATTTATATATAACTAAACTAAAATTTATATGTAACTAAAAAGTAGGTAATATCTTTTTAGTTACAGGTGGTAACTTTGTTCGTTATTATTACTCCATTGAAAAGAAAAAGGCGAAGAGTTTATTGGGTCCTTACTATTACAACTACTAAGGCCTTGTTTCAGTTTAGTCTTATGTTATTATGCTTATCATATAAATCTGTTTCATTTAGCACTCTAAGTTGACAACTCAAGATACTCAATTATCTCACGAAGCTAAATCGAGAATAAATACCCCTAGGGAATCACCGCCCAAGCAATTAAAAGTTTAAAACAGTGCAAATTGTCGCAATTGACTTATATCAATATAAAGTGAATGTATACTTCTCAAGTATCACACACACACTCACGCAAATTCAGCTAACACATAATATATCTTCTACTCAAATGACATAAATATCAAATTCATGAAAGTATCAATATTACCGTAATATTGCCGTAATCGTATGAATTAAAATTAAAACAACAGATATAGTTAATTACGAACATAAAACCATTCACGTGTATTTGAAACCATTATCAAAATATACATAGTGTGGCCTTGTCGCGAATGCTGTAAAATAATACTCAAGAAAATAACAAAATAATGATTTTACAAGTTACATAATGAACGTTACATAATGGTAGAGGTAAAGGTTCGCTCGCACTATCGCAATTTTGCATCGTAAAGTGGCCTATTTTACGAGGCGTATCGCAACTCAAAGCTATAGATGCTCATACTAGGCAAATGTCACTTATAGGATTTTGTATAATATATTTATATATTAAATGTTGCACAAATTATACCTAATTATTATTATTAAATCCGTTCCGCGCTTCTATTATCGGACTCGTATATTTGTGAAATTATCTGAGAAAAGGGAAATTATTGTCGGTTTAAGTTTTTTTTTCATAGAAAGAAAGCGGCAGACGAGCAGACAGTCCACCTGGTGGCAACTGACTACTGACAGTATTCACTTATCATTCATTACGTTGCATTTATTCACTTACAGGTGCCGATACCTGCCAACATCAATCCATGACAAACGTTGGCTCGTTCCTGGATACACTACTTACCTTTAGATATTTAGGAATGGACTTGAAGAAAGCATTGGGAGAATGGAGAGGGATAGGATAGAATGGTATGGTAATGATTTCAATCTGGTATATCTCACTCACTACCGAAACACGTATAGGTACTTGTACATACTTTTGGGGAATAGGATAACGTAGAAAATACAGTGCATTTTAGGGTTAGTCTTCTGTGATTCTGAATTACCTTCAGAATATCATTAAGATTTTTATCTATTTTAATTTATAGTAAAGAAATGGCTTTAAAAACCTTACGCCGTTAAATCTATGGATAAACTTTTATATTTTTAATTTCTGAATTTATTACATTTTTTATTTTAATTCAATTCCCGTTATATTATAATCCGTGTACCTAATATAATCAATCACATTTGTAGATCTCGAACATTTTATAATAACAAGTAGGTATGTGTATCGTCCTAGTGTAACCTTACCTTATACATAAAGCTGCACTAAGCTATTAGTGCAATTATTAAAACATTATATTTTTTTAATATTTATTATCTATATATCCTTCAAACCTGCATACCAAATCGATCTGTTGCAACACATATGTCTGGTGTTTTAATTATGTGTGTTTTATTTTTGTAAACAATCTAACATAAATAAAATGTATACCAGAATATTAAATATACCAGAAAATATACCAGAAATGTACACCATTAAAGATTGTGATGGTAATTTTATATATGTTCACGTGTTAAATTAAATTAATGATTATACTTTAAAAAGGTTTTTTGTAAAAAAAACATCTATTATTTCATAGTCTTAAAAGTCACGTGGTTTTTACGACCATAAGAAAGGTCATAATTGCTGTGAAAATCTTGCCCAGGCTCACAAAAAAGTGTGTACTAAAAGCACTTTTTTGCGAATATCGTCATTTTAGATATACAGATCGGATGAGCGTAAAAAAACTGATCAAAACTGTATAAATAACTCATTTTCGCCAAAATGGCTTTTATGCCTATTGAATCGCAAGGTGTCGAAATATTTGATCAACCGAAAACCACAGTGTATGGGATTGCACTTGATTGCAGCATACACACCCCTTCCCTCCTTATTATGGTAAACAGTTACATTTTTCTGTGTCATAACATATTTCTTTCAATCTACTGAAAATAATGTTTGG
This sequence comes from Sesia bembeciformis, assembly GCA_943735995.1. NCBI lineage: Eukaryota > Metazoa > Arthropoda > Insecta > Lepidoptera > Sesiidae > Sesia > Sesia bembeciformis. The sequence continues at coordinate 7,151,184 of OX031034.1, forward strand.
AAAACATTTCCGATCCATTGATAATATTTAATGTTTACATTGTAATACAAGCAAGTAAGACATTGTGAGGTGTTCTAATGAAAGCATGCTAGTCAGTACGAACGTTGACTGGATTAATGTTAAAGCATTATTCAAACAAACGTTCGTATGATTACAAACTTTTTGCGTACGTAAATGAAGTGACAATGGGTAGGTTAGACGAGTCCTCGAATAGAGGCCATGTAACGAGAAATGTGACGACAGACGCCCTAAGGCCAAATCGACCGAATGACTTGAAGAAGTTCGCCGACAGTGGCAGGATGAAAAAATCCAAAGACCGTGTATGGTGGCGAACCTTGGGTGAAATCTAGATCCAACAGTGGAGAGACACGGGCTGATGATGCGGTAAGTTATGGTAAATTAATTCTTACTGGGAATTTAAAGTTTACACTAGTTGCTCGAATTAAAAGAGTAAGTGTTTTCTACAACGTTGAGTTTGCGATCGGCGCCATCTAGCTACCTATTAAATAATTTAATAATAAGGTGCATAGGAATTTGTATTTCGAACGCTGGATTGGCTAGTATATACTTGAAAAGAAATCTTTAATGACAATGCTTTTTTTGTTGAGTTCCGTATATTGTTAAACTCGTTTGAAAAATATAAACCCGACACTCATTTGTTCATTGATCGCGGTCGAATTTATCTGGACTGAAATGATGTATTTATGCCATTTACCTTTACAAGAACATTTACTTTACAAATTTATTACCATTTTTAAAACAATTAAATCTCCAACATACAAATCTCAGATGTTTTCAACGTCTTTAGTTTTTCATTAATATTCCGTTTTCAAGGAATAACTAATAATGCCATGACAAATAAGCTTAATTAAGCGTTTAGCAAAAAATCTTTTAACATATGGAACGTTATCTGAACAATGGGACCTTATTGTCGGTATGGACTTATTGACGTCCGTTAAGATGTGTCAATATTATGTTTAAAAAAACAAAATAATTAAAAATAAAATAAAGTGCCGTGTGGTGTGGATAACTAGAGTTACCCACTACAGTGGAACTATTTGGGATTGATGTGGAACGGAACCCTCAATGCTCGAGTCCCAGTCCTACTTGACCACTGTTTTAATCTAACAACAACACAGCAAATAAAATAATTACAAAACGTCGGACTTTCCCGTTTAAACCTCAAAAAGAATTAGAAAACGTTGAACGTCTTGAAAAACCTTTTCTATTGTGTATCCATTCATTGCCCTCTACGATGAATTGAAGTTAACAGAAGTTTTTGTTGCATTTGTAAATGACGAACCTGACGGCATCCAGGTGTGCTACTAGCAAGAGGAATATTATGTAAACATTAACACTACAAATATAAGTATAATTGGCTTGTATATAAACAATAAATCATGATGAACAAAATAAACTATTTTTGAATAAATGAAGTAAATTTTAAATTACCAAGAATATAAATCACACGCTGTAACTGATGACATTTTTTGTTCGTTTTTGTACTCTTGGCTCCAAATTCTCGACAGAATTTATTTTTTAATATTCGTCCTACAGATACCGGCGTCTATGAAATCAAAAGATTGGTATAAATGTAGGGTCGGATAGCTCTGGGCGCAGCAGTCTAGTCTATTTTTGAAATTTCGCGAGAAACTACATAGTTAAGCAAAAATTTTTTTAAATTGATCTAAGAATGTCGAGCCCTAGGTTTGCACGCGTGGCACTCACCTACTCCGGTTACATGGTTTCGGAAGGTTGGTAACGTGTAGAAAAATTTCCTCCTGAAAAGGGCACCGACGTAAACTATAGCCCAGGCCTCATGAGCCTTTAATGAAAATATGTGACGTTATCTGAGCAAAGGGACATTATTGTTGGTATGGACCTAGTTAAGATTTAAGTAGTCTGAAATTCAAGTAGTTTCAAGTGAAAAAGCGAACATGCTCTTCCATCTGATTTTAAACATAAAGCAATAAAAAATATTTTTTAAGATTCCATTAAAGTTTCAATATCTTGTAAACTATATCAGATAGAATTTGATATATAATATAGGCGAAGAAATGTTCGATTTCAGGCACACGGCAAAATTTACTGACTGCGTCATCCCCTCTTAAAATCAATTGCAAAATTCATGCAAAAATGCAAAATTTCATCAATTGCAACAACAATGCAATTGCTGAAACATATTCCGTAATATTTTTGATAATAAGTAGATACTAATTAACAAAAAGCAAAATAAAAATCATAAAATATTTAAACATGCAATAATTAACCTTCCAAAGAGACTGGGGTCATGGCTTTTCTTTTTTCCTCATTAATGGCTAGTAAACATTAATTACATAAAGTCATCTTATTATGACCAAAAATATTCGCGAGGTCGCACCAATCATAGAACATAGTTACAAGGATTCTTTATTAGGAAGTTTTTATTAGAAATGAAACAAATTTTCCTCCTTCACAATATTGACATTGAACCTCTGTGCCAAATTTGGAAGTTAATAATAACTTCAAAGATGACTTGAACCCTTTATATACCTATATGAGTAAACATCTGAAACTATTTATTTGAGATACTTATCTATGATGAGAAGACAAGACGGAAACAAAATTGTGCCAACGTTATGTATTTTTAGCCATAGCTTTAATATTTTTTAATGAATAAATCCATAAAATACTCGTATTGCTGTCCGCGGCTTTGCTTGCGTGGAATTATGATTAAACATTGTGAATTCGATAGTGAATTCGTCTCAAATATTATGTATACCTATGTCAAAATTAATAAATATAAACAAGCCAACACCGCCTTTATAGTTAATTTCATTAATGCAATATGTTATGTAAGGATCTAAATTATCTAAAATCGATCTTCTAATTTATATTTATCTATTTATTCGAAAGATGTAAAATCTGAGGATATTAATTTCTACATATTTATCTATTTAAACGGGTCTTAACCCGATAACAGCGATAACTAACAGGGACAAAAATGATCCTATGCGTAACTATATATAGGTACGATTATATGCCGAGATTGGTAGTGATTTGTAGATTAATAAATCTAGCTGTATAGTAGATTTAGTTGTGTCCGGGATTTCGTAGTATGTATTTGGTTTTATAGTATTTGGGGTTAGTTTATTGTACCCCTATCCTGTTCTGTCCTATGCCATCCATTTCACCCAATCCCATTCAGCTTATCCCATTCCATTCCTTTTCCCAACCGTCTAACCCGATTGAATCTCATGGCATGCAATTCAGTCCTATCCCATCCTACCCCATCCCATCCTATGCCATCCCACTAACCAATCTCACCGCATCCCATCAATTAAAGTACCTATATAATGAGATGAGAATAACATCTCACTTCATATTCCGCATGTAAACTTTACAATTATTCCCGCGGGGAATAATAACGTTTCCTGATAAAAAGTGTTCTATAAATTCATTCGATCCAGTTCACGAAATATCATTGTATATTATACTAAATTCTATAAAAATCCATCTAGTGATTTCTTTGCGACGTCCGATATTGAAATACGGGTATTAAATAAAATGATATGATATGTCCATCTGGAATAATGTACCTTTCAAATGGTGAAAGAATTTTTGAAATCGGATTAGTAGTTTCGGAGATTACTTCCTACATCCAAACTTACAAACTTTACCTCTTTATAATATTAGTATAGATTAAACTAATCTTCCTTCTCCATTTAGAATAAAAATTACTTCTAAAAACTCTATTCCAAAAATATACGTTATATCAACCTCACGTTTACAAAGAAACTTCATTCAAAACGAACGAATCATTCAAAATATTTCCCATCGCTAGCGACAACTTTTTCCCATCTTTCTGGCAGAGCTCGAATACCGTCACGGTAGAAGTGTTCTTCTTTCGAGGCTATCCACGAATCAAGCCATTTTGAGATGTCTTCATATGAGCGGAACTGCTGATTAGCCAGACCATGTGCCATCGAACGGAACAAGTAATAATCGGACGGCGCAATATCTGGGGAATATGGCGGGTGGGGTAGGACTTCCCATTTGAGCGTTTCTAAGTAGGTTTTAACGGGTTTGGCAACGTGAGGCCGAGCATTGTCATGCTGTAAAATCACTTTTTCGTGTCTCTGCTCGTATTGTGGCCGCTTTTCGCGCAGTGCTCGGCTCAATCGCATCAATTGAGTTCGATACCGTTCCCCAGTGATGGTTTCGCCCTGTTTCAACAGCTCATATTAAATAACACCGTCCTGGTCTCACCAAATACACAGCAAAACCTTCGAAGCGTGAATATTCGGCCGAGCCGACGACGTAGAAGCATGACCGGGCAGTCCCCATGATTTTTTTCTCTTTGGATTGCTGTAATGAATCCATTTTTCATCACCCGTAACGATGCGATGAAGAAAACCCTTCCTTTTTTGCCTCTGGAGCAGTTGTTCACAGGCGAAAAAACGACGCTCAACGTCTCTTGGCTTCAAATCATAAGGAACCCAAGTTCCTTGTTTTTGAATTATTCCCAACGCATGCAATCGCTTAGAAATGGCTTGGCGGGTAACTCCCAATGCTGAAGCAAGCTCATTCTGCGTTTGGCGCGGATCCTCATCGAGCAATGCCTTCGAAGCAGTGTGACCAGATTTCATTTGACGAATCTACTGCTTGTGGAGGTTAAAAGCTACTGAATTCTACCAAAAGAAAAGCGACAAAAAGAAACTAAGTATACTCAGTTACCTAACTACTAAGTATTCAGTATTCAGTAGTCAGGATTGGGGGAATAGGATAAGTGGGAAATTCAGTATATTTGACGATATTCTTCTGTGAGAAAGTGGTAACTTGGCCAGTGCCAGTCGGCTACGTACAGCGGCTGTGCAATTGTAGTGTGCACCCTCCCCAAGGGCGCAGTCAGGATTTATCCAGGGTGGGGCAAATCAATCAATTTTCTTATAATTTAAATAGAGGCAGTGTAATGCAGAAAGTTCGTTACTTATTCTTGCTTATGCTACATGGGCTGGGGGGGGAAACCTGCCACACAAAGGTAAGTAGTAATAGTAGTATAATAGAATCATTCCATATACTTACACACAGATTAGAAACACAGGTTTCCTTCCACCTTGCAGTAGGACACAGTATATCTATTGTAAAAATATATACTTATAAAACATAAAAATAAAAAGAAAAAACCCAACATAAAAAATACAGTCAGCAAAAAACTTAGACGAAAGTTTTTTATACAATCACTTGTACAAAATTCGCAGAAGAAACTCTTTTATGAGTTTTGAATACATATAAAAAATCCCTTCCTTATCGTTAAACAACCAAAACAAACTAAACTGGTTTTATGTGTAATTCTACTTCAGTCTACTCAAGTGGTTGGCTGTGCAATTAGTAATTAATTGTTCTATGAAGATATCACGTGTACAGATGTAATGCATTCGCAGCCATTCTACTGTAGTCCGTATTACAAGCACGTTAGTGTTCACGGATACTCCTGTCCTGTGGGATACAATAGCTTTTCTAATCCTAAATTGCCGGACTTGAAATCAATTTTATATAACGAACACAAACTCATTTCCCGACGAAAGTATATATTTTTTTATGTACGAAGACGGCAGAGCAGCATACAGTCCACCTGATGGTAAGTGGATACTGTAGCCCATGGACATCCGTGATACATGCCACCATATGTCCAAAATGACAAACGTTGGCACGCCCACGGATTCGCTGCCTACCTTCGGAGATATAGGAATGGATTTGGAGAAAGGGTTGGGAAAATGGCGAGGGATAGGATGGGAATGGGCTCTGGCACATCTCACTCACTACCGAAACACGTACATACATTACGGAAATAAGATAAAAGTGAGGAATGCAGTACATTTTAAGGTAGTCTTCTGTGAGAGAGGGGTAACGTGGCCAGTCGAGCGCGCCTAACGGCTGTTGGATTGCAGCGTGCACTTTCCCCCTCAAATGCCCATAATAATGCACGTACAACAACTTGGATAGAAAAGGTCCCTGTGATTGAAAAGTATTTAAACTAAATATATTTTTGTTTGCACTATTGGGCCTCCAGGACCACCATGTTGTCAAAATTGATGGATTTGTTTAAATGGAAATATTGTTGATAGCGGTGTTACGTTGTTTTTATCCATACCTACATAAAAAACGCGCGATTACGCGAGCGGTCGCAGCGACTAGTGGGTACGGTAAAAATATCTTATTGCTAAAACACGAACGGTGTATATTTTACAGCGGGAGAGGGTAATTCTACCACAAGGATCTACACCACCTCTGAAACAGTGGACACGCGAACCCGCTTAGCCAAGCGTGCGTTTTAAAGTCATACATCAGTCTTAAACCCTTCTTTTAAAAGCTTTAAGTATATTTTTTTTACACATAATAATGGTGCTCATCGATTCCGAAAGCGGCGACTCAATCACTTCAAAACCAAACTTGATAGTGAATGATCAATTGATCACACACTGCACAGTATTTGTATTCTGAGTTGTGGCACGTGTGGCACGTAGAAGCCTTCCTACGTGTACACGTAGGGAGGCTTCTATCATTATTTATTATTCATAATACAAATAATAAATAATGATAGACTAATGTCATTTAACGTAAATCTAAATAATGCTAATAAAAGTCCATTGTTGCAGATACGCTGTGATCATTTTTAAAAGTAACTAGGTGTTAGGTATCTAAGTATGTCAAAATTAATATCAGTATTTACGAGTATACCTGTAATAAAAAAGTTCTATAAACAAATAAAAGTACAAACAAACAAAAATATAAACTACTTAACAATATATTAACAATAATTAACAATATAATCATACAATATACTACACTACAATTAATATACCTAAACAGAGAGCAGTTCCGCCGACAAACTGCTCTGCAGTTTGGCAGATATTACTATGTGATAGGTATATTGTATAATTATTTTCGTTGAGGTTCAAATAAAAAAAAGTTTCTTTATCTATCATTAGCTATTTGTAACGAAGGAAAAACATTCATTTTTTTACAGAAATAAGGTGTAAGTCGTCCAGCCAGTTTACCTGGTGGTAAGTGGAAACTATCGTCCATGGACGATCGCGATACATGCCAACATTATTTCACAATAATAAACGTCCACAAGCATCCGACTGCCCTGCCTCCCTTTGGAGATTTAGGAATGGATTTGGAAAAAGGGTTGGGAAAATGGGGCATAGGAAGTATCACCGGACGAAGTATTTTCTCATCCATTTACACTTCCCAATCCTCCTCGAGGGAATGGTATTTGAAAGGAAAAAAACTGGAATATGCTGAAAACCTAGCCATATATTGATTGAGTAGATAAGTACATATATGATATCTTTAACATATTAAAGACACTTTAATACAAGTACAGATTCTATGTAACAATGCATTCAGGACAATGCGCCATGTAACTACTCTGTGTGCCTATTTAGTTAAGCAACAATAGAATGGCAGGTTACACAAGGCCACAGGGAGATGATTAAAAGAAGATACCATCTAGTTATCTATGCACATCTGCCTACTTCCATTCACAATGCATATTCCACTAAGTACCTATCGTATTTCATACGCCTGTATTTTGTCGTCTTCGCATACAGGCGAAACATTACGAAAATATTCTTAATGAAAATCTTTTAGCAAAAGTCATCCAGTATATTAATCTTACGATAATGAAATAATAATTTATTGACGGAAAACATAATTCGGTTACAGTTTACATTAAAAACGAAAAAAAAAACTTCAATGTCCAATCCATACCAATACAATTCACTAAATCAGTGAAATTTCTCAACATTAGAGCCAAATTTTGAGTCTTGAATCAAATTATGGATAAGTAAACATTCTCACCTCACTATTTAATTTATGACCGTATCAGTTACCTATGGTCACCATGTTTCTTTACATTTTGGATAAATTGGATTGGACCGAGGTATATACAAATATTGAGCATGTTTTATTGATATTGTACAGATTTGGTCCCTCTGGCAAGGTGCCCAGTGTGCTGGCGGCATTAAATCTCTGGATTGCTAAGTTAATACTTTATGCGAGGCAATGGCCCTAGGATCGCCAGTATTATCGAAATAAAATATTTTTATACAGCATGTTGCAGAACATTGTTGGAAGACCTATAGACCGATAGGTACTAAACCGCCATAACCCCTATTTTGTTGAAGTAAGATGCCTGAATTTTTTTTGTTGGGAAACGACTTTCCGGACCCATACGTGAGGTCGCTCTGAAACTATTTTCTATAATAAATGGTCATTGTCATACACTTGGAAAATATGAAGTCAGAGTATTTTTTATACTTTTAAATATTAAATATATAAATTTGTCGGATATAGTCATAGATATACTATTTTAGTCATATATAAATCAATGAATATATTCGTAGGGAAAAAGTAGCTTCACATTATCGAAAATATCTAAAAGTTAGAGGCTACTTTTATAATTAATTATATCAAGGACAGTTTTAGTTATCGTGTTTCTGTCAGTGGATCCCATTTAAAAATTGATGTGTTTGAAATACACTATCCTTAAAATTTCAACTTAAACCTACAGACCACTTGGATTTTAGACAATATTTTTGATTGGGAGCTGGAAGATGAAAACATCGAAATCTGTTTCAGTTGTTCGAGTATCAACCTAAAATTACGGTATTAATTATATAAAATACAGTATTACTGTTATTAAGTATCACAAACAATACGCGTCTACCTTCTTGAAACATGTTTACTGTTTATTTTTTATTTTTTTTTATTGTATGGAAGTGGGCAGACGAGCAAGCGGTCCCACGTGATGTAATAGTGCAGTATTTAATGTATTTACGAGTATTATACTGTAATTTTAAGAATTTACTTTACTGTGTTAAAATGCTGGGTAAAGGCCTTCTCCACTCACGGCAAAACAGTAACTAGTAATAATATAAAATAATAAGTCAATAAGTAATAATGTAATGGATATAATCAGAATCAATTAAATTGATTTAAAAACAGAAAAAAATCAGTAATTTACTGCACTTTAGAACACCAATAGACAGTTTCGAACATGCATCGATCATTGCAGTATCATGTTTTGATATTGCATATTAATTGGCTTTAGTTTAATTTTAAACTGAGGATTTTAACCCACGAAAAAACTTTCTTTTGTATTTTTTACTAAATTACGTGGAAACACCGTTTTCCTAGCAATTAATCTTTATTTTCATACCTTTTGCTTGGAATACAAAACCTAACAGTTAATGTCAATAGTATGGTTAATTTTTAATTAAAATCCGTTAGTAGTGTTTATCTAACGATCGGTGTGGCACATATGGTTGTTGCATCATTGGATCCGTTTGGTGGTTATTGCATCATTCGCAATCAGACAGACAGGCAAAAATTTATGTTTCACTTTTCAAAAAATATTTCATGTATGAACGCGGTTTTTTATACTGCTGCGTGTTAGGGTTTTCACGACAGTATTTAAACTCCAGTCGACGTGATTGTTTTCTTAAGTGAAACTTACTCGTCGTTAAAAAAATATTTCAAGTGGAAGTACCAATTAGCGATAAACGTTTTTGCTTCTCTTATTGCTCGGCGCAGCATGACCTTTTCAACGGTGTGAATTTCCTGCCTAGACCCAATCTGTACAGATAATGGAGCCGTGATAGACAAGGATACGTATTCTTGATTCATTTCGTGATTTCGTGAGTTCCAAACCCGTATTTGTAAAAAGTTTCTTCTCAACTATGAATTCTTCAAATCAACACTATTTTTTAAGAAACCTGCGTGCCTTATAAGACAAAATCTGATTGTAAGTTCTGCATGAGGGTTATGTAAGTAAAATGTGGGCAGAATCGGGAGCATCCCGGCCACTAGGCTCCATAATCCATATCCACACTTCTACATTAAACGTCTTTGTCTCTCTGTTTGTTACCTCTTCACGATTAAACTACAGAATTTGTCAAAGAGAAATTCTGAAAATCCTTATCCTAGAAAATTTATTACTATTTTTCCAGGGGAGACTTAAAACTAAATTCGCGCGGGGAAAAACGGAGAGAAAGATAGTTTTGGTCATAAATCCTCATTATAATTACATTACATCTAACAAGTGAAACCCTTTGCCTTGAAATGGGACGTTATGAGTTTCTAACGATACAAACAGTTACTTGTTGTACCATCTATTCCTGGTCAGCAAGCAAATTTGCTATTGATTTGTCTCCGGAGTTCGAAATTAATAAAATAATAATATGTAGTGTGAATTACTGAAGGACATAATAATTGAGAAAGACCTTAAAGTGTGGGAAAAAGTCATATACCTACGTTTGGGGCCTAGCGGTCTATTTCTACTTATAATATAATCATGAGGCTAGCGGTCTATTTGTACTTACAATATAATCATTTTATACTCTGACAATATGAAGATTATGACTCATATCTTTATCATATTTATATTATGAAAAAATATAAAACGCTATACCCACTAACCAATTAATGAAGATATTTCCGTGTTTGAAGTTCAAACCCTCAATAAAATTATTTTAGCCTCGATGTCTCTTGTATGCAATGGTAAAACACAGCATTGGAACTTACATTAACACTTTAAACAGGGTTCAGGGATTCACAATTACCTTCTCACGTGATCAAACTATAACTTGAGGTCACAACTATCGAAAATACAAACACGGAACATCTTGACTTCAGCATATTAAATAGGTACGAATAAAGTCGTTTATACACATCACTAGGCTTATGTTTCACTACCTATGCCCGTGTTTCTTTTACGGTAAGAAGATTGCAGACAAGCAGTCCACCTGATGGTGGATACTGCTATGGATATTTGCGATTCATGCCAACGTCAGTCAATAATCATAAACGTTACCATATCCGCACAGGTACCGTCTACCCAAGGAGATTTAGAATCAAATTGGAATAAGGATCAACTATTCTCAGTTACCATCACCTAGGGAATGAAACCCGAAAAATCAGGCTATTTGTGTGTTTTAGCAAAAGTTTCAAATTCGGATTTCAAAGTCAAAATCGGGATATTTCTAATATTATTAAAACAACTAGAAGCAGGGACACTACACGCTCTTAATGAAATGCGTTACATGTGGGATTCAAACCAAACTGAATTGTCGCGTGAAGAGGCTGGGCAAAGACTCTAGAGCCTATATTGTTCTCTATCGTTGCCTCAATTCATTTTGTATTGAAGCGATGAGATCACGGCGTATCAGCCTCCGGACTTTTTTAGAGTTGTACATCTGGCGATTCAGTAATCGAAGCTCTCTTCCGCCTCAGTTCCATCTGCGCCGACATACCGGATACTTTCATATCGTCGTTAATGAAGACCTTGTTAACGATAAAACCGACCCCGCCATGGGGTGGTTGGTCACGTTGCCGGTAGGTAGTAGAATAGGTTTCCAAATTCAAGGGTCATCGTGTTTTTCCATCTCTTCAGACATCCGATAACCCATGAATATCAGGGCCTCACGGTCTAGAGGGCCCCACCGCGAGAAACTTCAGATTGAAAAAAATTGAACAGTTCAAATAGTTGAGCTCAACTCCATAGCTACAAAATTGGGGAAAGCGAGTGTTACGCATCCAAATCTAGGATTACAGACCAAGCACACCCTCCCCGTTGTGTTGTGCTTTTAGAAGTTTAGGGGGAGACAACGCAAACTAAACCCTCACCCAGGCCTCATGAGTCTTTAATCCGCCCGTGAAAAGCCCACCTTATTCTACTTAACTCTGTTTACAACTCTAGGTATTAACTTCTCGTCATGTCTCAAAGTCCGTATGTTATACATAGACAAGTACCGATAGTCATTGGCTTTGACAGTCTAACAAAATTCGAGGATTCCTAGCACCCCGTGCTCTTCCGTGACCGTTGCCGCTGCCATGGCTGGGAATAGTAAGGCCGCCGGGAACTGGTCACCGTGGTGTGACAATTATTTATACTGGCTTGTAGCAGCCGCTCTGGCGAGCCAGGGTATTGGATTATTGCCGCCCGATATTCGATATTATGGTGTTGCCCATTTAACACCACCCGGGATACACGTGTAGTATATAAACACGTGGACACGGGCATATGACTTCATATGCCTACGTATTTATGTAACTCCTACGGAAGCGGGCACCTTGCTAACTGGATAAACTGCATTTTTATATTTTTTCAAGAAAAATAAAATCTAAAAATCCGAAATATCCGGATATGAATGAAAATCCGTAAAAAATCCGGATTTTCAGGTTACACCGGATTCGCATTTCCTAGCCACCATAAACAGTGGTGCAAGAGGACTATAATATATAATTATTTTTATATAATTAGTCTGAAATGTATCTATTAGATATCGTTTCAATTTAATAAATAAAAAGTCAAAAACAAACCTTGTACTTAAAAATACACAGTGCAATACAACACCGCAGACTAATAAAATAAATAATACATAGACATTTTAATTATAGATTGGTATCTTTTTGTGTCGGGTGTTATAAATTAAGATTTATATACTAAATAGTAAATCTATCTAGTAAATTTATAGTAAATCTAGTAGTGGGTTAAATCGAATAATACTATGGACAAAAAGACAGACAAACCAGTTTCTCTTTTTAAAAATACATTTCCTTTACCAAGTCTTCTTACGTAAAGCTTTAAAAATAGATAAAAAGCGCGTAACATTATATTATGTCAATTAAGTCAGAAACGTAAACAGAATCCAAGGTCAAGAAAGGTTCTCACACATCCTGTATATTTAGAGATAGTCGATGGGCAATAAATACTTGATATTTACACTTTTAATTTAACAAAAACGTCTATTAACTATTAACTCTGGACCTCATGGAACTGAGGCGGAAGAGAGTTTCGCTTATGTTGATTAAAGCGATAAGACTAATAATAATAATTAGGATCCATACACAATATATTATAATACAAAATGGCCAAACCCGCAAATGAGATAAATTTGTTTATGAAGAACAATTGTACAAACATATTAAGCAACTGGAAACAATGATAAAACTTGGGAACATAATTATTAATAACCACTGGTGGCGGAGTGGACGGTGTCAACTGGAATTAGACGCCCCCAGAAAGTCTCGTCTGACATGTTGTTCGCGCTAAGTACTAGATTACTCGTCCCTCAGTTTATCACAACGTAATGTGTCGCGTTCTTTGTCAATGCTTACACTTTGCAGTCACCATCTCACGGTCCACACCGTGCACCGTGTGAAACGTGATTAGGCCTCGAAACTACGAAATGCATAACATATGTACATTCCTTTAGGGTAACGATAGCACAACAACACCTGTAGACGTAAAATAGCACGCAGTTCGCAATTGGAGTTTTCCAGCAGAAATGTGTTACCAGCCTTAGTGACACAATTGCGGCACATCATGCTTCACGACTATAAAATTGAGTACTTCATATGTCTTCAGTTCACGGCATTTGTATAAACTATGTACTGTATGTGTTTGTATTTGAAGTAAGAATATAAAATGTTGTATATAATAGGGATATTACGAATAGCAAAAACTCCCTAAGGAAATTTAAAACGCAAACGATAATAAAATATCGATTGTATGACATCACTATTTATCGGTGCCAAAAAACTAGTAACACTGCTAATGTCATTTTAGAGACTCGAATTAAAATGTTGGCTATACGCATTGTAAAATTAGTAAGTATGTAAGTTGTAGTTCAATCTAATGATAGTGCTATAAATATTTTTTAGTTCATTCAGTTGTAACAAGTTAGTTGTCTACCTAACTTTAAATTAAATAAATTAAATTAATTCTGAAATAAACATTTCCTCATAAAAATATTATTTTGAAAAAAATTTACCTACTAGGCTTTACTATCCGATTAGTATTCGAGTATTCGTTTAGGAAATGGCGAATAAGAGACCAAATACTAGAAAACGGGGAGTATGCGCCAAAACGAATACGAATATTCGGAACATCCCTAGTTTAAAATAATTATAATAAGTATTTACGTATTTACGTGTACAATAAAAGACTTCAGTGTCATTATGTGTTGATCTGCATTGTTATACTTTTGTTTTTATATTTTCAAATTAAACAACACTTATTATAATTACACGTACGAACGAGTATCTTCAAATAGACAACAAATAAACACATAGGTCAACAATAACAATAATAAGACAAAAAAGAAAAAAAAGAGGATTAATTAAAAAATATTTTAGAATTTTCTGTACACTTTATGTATTCATTACTATAATCCTACTGACCTATGACAATTTTCTTGCTGAATTATAAACGCCACACATTGGAATTTGTAATTGTATTTTTTTTTTTGTTTTTTTGAATTTACGATACAACCTACAATGCAAAAACATGTAAATATAGCATAGTAAATAGCATATAATGTATATGTGGGCATAAATATGATCTATTCATAATTCATCTATATGGGGAAAATAATAAAAATTAAATAACAGGACGGCTTTTTGCGGCGATTTCGGAAAACCAACATTATCCGAAATTACGTCCACTTTAGATTTTTTTAATCCTGTCCGTTACGCCTCGGTGATCAACTAACATTATGACTTTAATGTGTGCCTATACGTAAATTCGAAAAAACTTGTTGTTCAGATGATTATCATCATGACAGTTTCACGATCCATTGTGACTGAATTGTGAGCGTGGACATTATGAGTTCGCCGCACCTATTATAGTCAATAGAGTTCATAATAGAATACGGTCTTTATTCTGCTGACTGTTCAATTTGTATTTGCTTCTAGCAGCTGTGTACTCGGACAGAGAGCACACTATAATCAAGACAGTCTTGAGAAAGAAAGACGGAGATTGTAAACATTGAAGGGTGTGCCAGAAGAATAAATAATAATACAAGTAGTTATTTATTACTCTTATGGTTGTTTTTCTAGATGTCTTTATGTTATTATCATACATTTTGTAGTTCAAAACAACACAGTCTTCATCTATAGGGTGCATAGGATCTTAGTATCGGATTTCGTTGTTAGAATGATTGTTAGCTTATATTCCCGATAGAGATAATTTTTGGTATACTTGTAAGCTGTTACATTTATTGAAATGTTAGAATATTCTTCATTCTTGTCTAATGTACATACAGTATAGACTTCTTCTTTTTGGTGTAGACGAATATTTCTTGAAATAAACCTGATTGCAATTATTAGCTCGGATAAAATACCCTTATCTGCAGATATTTGTAAAACTATGGTTTCTTCGATATCTAGGTAATTTATGACAGTTTTTGTGTGCTTCTGGATATACGACGTAATGAATCCTAGGACTAGAAAAAACGATTCACTATCTTTATAATAATATGGCCAGTCATGTTTTCAGGGACGTTATTCAGTCCGCATTGAGATTAGTTTCGGTTGTAACTTGAGAGTCATAGTTACAATTACCAGTCCTCCAAACACGAATCTATATTATTGTGATGATTGAATAAAGAAATTTTACTTTTTACTTAGTCTAAGACTAACCAAAGAAACGAAATTATACATTTTGTGATTTAATAATGATACTTTATTAAACGTCAAGGTGTTTATTGTGCGTAGTGTTTGTGATAATCAAATAAAATAGTAGGACTGCGTGTTTCGTGTGCTTCCAAGGAGTCCTCTTCTGTCCTCAGTAAACCTACTATCACTTTACTGGGTGACCTACTACTTTAGTAAATCTACTTTTTTTACTACTTTAGTTACTAAAGTAGGTGGTAAACCTACTTTAGTAAATCCTGACTTACTTCGAATGGACTGGAGAGACTTACTTCGACGGGACTGGACATTGATATGATACGTTTTAGACTTTGTAATTGTTTATTACGAAGAAAAATTTTACACTGTGCTATGAAAAGAAAAAGAAAACAAAGGAACGTCAGAAACGATTTATTTATCTTGACCAGTGGCCATTATTATGTGACTGGTTTAGCTGAGGAGCTATTAGATAATCGTTGGCATGTTGGCTATTACTTTACTGGCAGTATTTAGTAAATACAAATAGCTCAAATAACTAACATGTCGGCTGCTCAAATTAAAAACGCAGTAAGTAAACTGACCCAAATTTTACAGGACTGAGGAGCAACAAACCCTTTTTTATTTGCCCTTCTAAAGCTAATTAAATGTCCAAGTGACTACATGACCGTGCTATCGTATTTGTTTCCTATTCTATGTGTGATATGGCCAGAAACAAGTCTGTTTTTCAGAAAAGTGTCTCTTACTGGGTTTTCAATTTGCGCAACCGAAGTATGTTCATTCATAAACAGCGTGGTTCAATTTCTGGGGATTCCTGTTTTAGCACTTAACTGTTAAAAAATGTTATTTACACTTTTAGAATTGTGGAAGACTGAACAATTGAGACTTTTCAAACGTTACACAAGCAAGCATACAAGTAAACGCTGGCGACGAAGTAAAGAGTACGAGTATAAACACAAACAACGGACTGAAGTCGTGTAGAAGAATATACCTACAGTCAGCAACAGGTCTACCAATACTCAAGTATACTATATGCACCATTACAAAGGTCCAGTTTGACTGGTTTTTGGTACATTACGGTGTTGCTGACTGTAAATGTATTGTAACGTATTGTAATTTTAGTAACATTCCAGCGAACGACATAAAAGTAATTTAACAATTTTATTTCGGTGCTATTTACGTATCAACAAAAGCGTTTTGAGCGTTACATATTACATATTATTTGAAAATATGGAACTACAAGTATTATAGTAATGTTCAAAAGAAACTTCTTGTTAATTCAGTAGGTATAAATGATTTTAGGAATGCACTCATATCGATGCTATAATCCATTTTCCATCCCTTCCCATCGAGTGGGAAATATATAATAGAGTGAGAGAAGCCTTGCACCCCTTTAAATTTTCTACTCTTTATCCCATCCAATATGATCGAGCGAGGACTACGAATGGGATAAAGGAAGTCTCTCATTCCATTGAAGTCCAATAATATCATATCACAACGAGTAGAGGGTGTATTGAGAAAAGGAAAACACCCCTACACACTATCCTTATCCCGATACACTCTTTATTTTCTGTTCCATTGTATCATATCACCATGTCACCCGCGTCCTTTATTTCTGTTTGATCTGGTGGTTGACTGGCATAAGTCCGCCATTTGCACAATTACTTGTACAATGAAGTTTAAATATAAATATCCTATTCATTACCCACCAAAGAAAATGTAATGTGCAGAGACACATTCCTCGTTCCGTTATACCTCGATTCCCTATTCTTCCCAAAGGATAATCCTTGTTCCTAACAGACTCCTAAATATCCAAAGCACGGTTACATGACTAATCCTAACAAAGGTAGGCAGCGCATCTGGGAATGTGCCAAAGGTCATTTAGCTTGATGGCGGTGAAATTTGTTGAATTATATAAAAGGCAATATTTTCAAGCTTATTTGTAAAATGTTATTTAATTTAATGTCTCGTGGACTTTAGATGTTGTCGTCGCGCTTTTAGATTATCCACTTTGCAATAAGGAAGTAGGTAAAAAACTTAAGAGGACATTGCGCACAACCGCTGACACGGTCAGACACGAAAATCTCGCGATTTAAAAATCGTCGACGCGGGCCTCCAATAAATTATCACCAGAGGACCTAAACCTAAATCTAAATATTATTTAGACTTCTATAATCGGCTATAATAAATGATAAGTAACTCGTTTACATAACAATTAGAAATAGTGATAAGCTGTAATGAATTTAGAAATTGAATAATAGTTTTGTGTTCTTCTCTAATAAGTCTTCTAATAAGACTTCTTGAATAAGTCTTAAAACGAAGCTACTGGTCAACTATTGCTACCGTATTAAAATAATAATATAGGTAATGCGGTAGCTTTTATAAAAACTACCGTTTAATTATATTTAAATACCCTTTAAAGTTTCTAATTAAGTACAGAGATAGAAATTTTATTAATAGGTACACGCATTTCGCACCGCGAAACCTCATTTTAGGATTAAATTGCTTGTACTTCATACCTACATAGCAACTGGTCTTCATAACCTATTAAACCGTTTAGAGTATGTCATAGCATCCGCCCTGCCCTGTATGTCGTATGGACATTATATATATTTGTAATGAAGTCAAATAAATATATGGCACAATGACAGTGATTTGGATATCGGGCCTCAAACGGGCGAAGCCATAGACAAGTGCTAGTGTTATAAATTGACTAAAGCCGGATTATTTATTCGAGTCAGGGATATGACATAGAACTGTCAAACAGTGAAATTTGTGAGGGGATGACACTTTATACGACTTTAGCAGTGCCCGCGTTTTCCTGCGCGCAGACGTCAGAATATGTTTGATTGATCAGTTTGATAACTCTATAATGTATCTGATAAAAAGTACCTTAAACTTTAACCCGGCATATAAGCTACAACTATGCCAAATTTAATTAAAATTCATGCCAGGGTTTTTGCACAACGTTCACTCACACTCAGAGAAAAAATCCAAAAAATTTGGTTTTAGGCTCTGCACCGTATCATTCATAATGTACACTGCAATTATTTTTTCAAAAAATAATTCATGTTCAGACACGGCTTTGTTACAATTTTATTATACCTATATATATAGATGTATATATATAGATTATTTAGACACGGAGTTACAGTTAAACCTACTCTATAAAAACCTTAACAATCGATGGTTAAATAAAAATAAATATCCCTTGCAGGTTATTTATATTGCAGGCTTCCTGGCTCTTGTTACGTACTTTTTGTAATCTCTAAATGTCAGTAAAGTACAATGATATTACACGCCTATCAGGAAGTCAATCTACTCGTACTTTTCATCCCAACAACAGCCAGGCCTTGCGCTTGAACTTGAATCAATGTCCGACAACCTGCAAACTCGTCCGCTTCCAGGACTAAATACCGAGTACCTTTGTCTTTCCTATTATTTCGAGCTCGATTTATTTGGACATGTCCTGAGATCTGCTAGTTCAATTCTCATGCGGTTTTCACTATTGTGCAGGTAATTTTACAGGTATTTGTAAAAATTACTTGTCATGATTGTGTTCATTATTTAGATTATTTTTTTAAAAAAGCATTCTAAAAAGGGATTTTTTTATCTATCTATAAATTAACCACCCTGTCAAACCCGGCAATGATCATGAACTATGAAATCATATTTAATTTTCTCTATTCTTGTAATGTGCTAGCTTTTACTCGCGACTGCGTTTCTCCATAATTTACGTAGCTTATGTGTTAATCTGGATTACAATCTACCAAGTTTTAATGAAATCGGTTCAGCCGTATCCACGTTATTTTTTTTTCTATAGAAAAAAGACGGCAGCTGAGCATACAGTCCACCTGATGGTAAATGGATACTGTCGATCATAGGCATTCGCGATACATGCTAACATCGGACCATAATGACAAACATTGGGAGAAAGGTTTGGAAAAATGGGGAGGGATAGAATGGGATGGGAATGGGCTCTGGCATAGATATGCCAAGTGTGAGATCACTCACTACCGAAACACGTACGTACGTTGGAGAAATACGAGAAAGTAGGAAATACGTACATTCAAGGTAGTCTTCTGTGAGAGAGAGAGGGGTAACATTGTGTGGTTTTGGGAATGCACTCTTCCCCGTGATCCCCGTAAAAGTGATTGAATAACAAATATCCAAACTATCAATTTTACGCATTTCTAATATTATTGGAATTTAGTAAACGAGTAAAAGAAAAGTTTAATATCACAGTTAGCTACGACTACTACTTTTTTTTACTGATCAGTGATCAGTGATCACTACTGATCACCTAATCGGTAGGTTGAATCAAAAAACTAAGAAAGTAGGAAACATTCACTGATCTTGAGGGCCAGTTGAATGAAGTAGCAAATAATATATGTAGATATATGATACAGGAGATGTGGGAATATACGTATATGGCACATCAAGAATCCAAATTACTTTTATTTACACTAACTGCGATTTTACATTAAATGGTACTACATACTTAGGCTTAAGGGGGAACGCAAACGTTATATACCTGGATCAACGTATAGGATCCTTTTTATACCGAACCGTTACAAGTTCCCTCGGGAATCATAAAGTCATCGAGAACAGGAGTTTGCAAGGACGGCAGCGCACCCGCAAGCCCTTTGGTGTTGCAGATATCCATGGGTGGCGGTGACCACTTACCATCGCGTGGCCCGCCCGCTCTTTTGCCATCTATTCTATAAAAAAAAAACAATAAAAGTTCTCACGAGCGGCGGCAAGGGAATATGAAATATCGGATGTAGCGTTACTCTCACCACATACATACATGTAACGCTGAGAGTACATACATCTTATTCGATGAGATGGAGTATGATACATTATAGTAGAGGATGGAACGAGACGGGATGGGATTCACCTAATAAAATACCGTGAAATGAGATTAGATGGGCGCTCAGATTTAGAATATATTCTAAAAAGTTTCACAAAATTGTTGATTATAAGTTTGTTGTTCTAATTTCTAAATTTTGTAATACTCGGAATAGCTTCACACTTTGATTAGATTTAAAGTGCATAAAACAATTAAATAATTAGTTTAAATAATAAGTGTGTATAAATTATGGCTTTTTAATAAATGTGGGTTTGTAATGTTACTGTTCCTTATTAAATAAAAATTCTGTAGGTGTATAATCAACTGTTTAAAGTCAGCGTGAAACAGTGTTAAAGTTCTCGAACACTCAGGTGTTCTATGTCGCAATGATTATAAAACTGTTTGTATATGAAGGGAAGTGAGTGATTTTTTTACGTAACAATTTAAGTATTAAGTTTCACATAACTTTTAAATAACAAATATTATCAGTTTGTAAACATAAACTCTTATAGCAACAACGATTACCACAATTGTATAATACAGACCTATTCGATGAATAAAATTAATGTTATGCAAAAAACTACAGTTATACATAAAAAACCAATCACGTCGTGGCGTTTTATTGTTGAAGATCCTTAACCGGATTGTAATGATCATAAAAACACAATAAAAACGTTTTTACACAAAACTTAAAAAGTGCAACGGGTGCCTTTGCTAATTAGAAAGTAAACAAGTTAGTTTTAGATTTCGCGATTTTTAAAGTAGGTTAGCAGATATTTTATTTCAAGGCTCAATCCATATATCTGTTTGCAACAATACAACGAGATGGATATTTTAACATCACATACATACATAAAAAAGTACCTTACATAAATAATAAAGAGCGAGTTTTCTCACTCCACAGAATTATTATTTTAATTGGTGGTCACGTACAAAATACTTAAAATTAAAATACCTACATAATTTCAAAGGTCCTATAGTATTATACCTAAATTTATAATTTATATTGGATAAAAGTGATACTTAAAATCAATATTTCAATGAAGTTAAATCAGTAATTTGTAATACAGTAATTACATTAATCAGCAAGGGTATAAACTGAACACAAAATACATTGTACCTAATCGCTGAAATACTTAATATGAATAATCAATGTATGCGTATTATAATATTTAATTAAAGCTTCATAAACTGTAATAAATATTGTAGTATTTGCTTAAAAGAGTAATTAATTATACATACTGTTAATAATTTTAAGTTAATTGATAACTTGTTAAATATTGGAGTCTAGTTTAAGTTCGAATTTGTTCACTTTTATATTTTGCATACACAAAGATAATTATAAAATTACAGCACTCCTGTTGTTAAAAGCTCTTAAATTGAAAATAAAAAGCCAGCTTATCCATAGATAGGTATAATAGAAAATAAAACACTTACCTTTTAATCTGTTTATAAGTTACTCACAACCAAGTCATCACTAATCACTTTAAGTATTTCTTTGCTTTTGTTACTTACACAAATAAAACAGTTCATAAAAAGCAATATTTCAATATTTATATAAGTACGTAGTGTCAAAATCTAATTTTTAATTCAAGATGGTCTTTAACTCATCTACCTGTGAACATCTGAATCATTTTAATTGTAATTATTCTTTATGTTGTCAAAATTTCATATCGTGGAGTTTATTTTCTGAATTCAAAAAGCGCGCGTAGTGCTTGGTCGCCGCAATAGGTACGCGCGTTCGTCGCAAGTGGTAACGGTTAGGCGATTGCAGTTAGTTCGTACCGGCTCACACTCTTAACCATTTCGACAAGTCAGTTATAGGCGGATATCTAGTCTATACCCAGTGACATCGCTTAGTTTAGTAGGGTCGATCTTAAACGCTACACATAACGTCCTAGTTGGAATATTCCAAACACAAAAGTTACCGAAATTTTATTATATTGCTAATTTCGGTAAAGTCCCTACAATGTAAGTTGATAAGCGATTAATTTAATCAGAAATTATTATACCTACTGCATCCTACTATCATAATCTTACTAGCATTAAACGCCTAATTGTAATCCATCCCATTATTATTATAAATGGATATTTAGATATTTGTAACTAGTGTTGCCAGGTACGATTTGCGCGGGACGTCCCGATTTTCAAGGATCTGGTGACACGTCCCGATTCACCCTTGATCGGGACGCCGAATGTCCCGATTTTGCACTAACCTCCTTAGTCTGTATTTTGATCGAGAATTTTGACAGGAAAAACAAATATATCTGTAAGTTGTTACTCCATAAAAATATTTTTGCTTTCACATTTTCATATTTTCTCATCAAAATCGGACTAAATAGTCATCATAGAAGTTTTAAACTTCGCGCGTATTGTGTTGGCGATATAAAGATGATTATGATTCGATTTAATTAGTCAAAATGGTTACGTTTGAATTTTGTTATATTTTAAAGAAGTTTATCTAGTTCGTTTAAGTTTTATTTGTTTTGTTTGTTGTACTAACCAATGGTAACAAGCCATTATAAAAAAAATCGACCGACCGATAAAAATAAATGATGATTCACATAAACCAGATTTTTTGTAGCTGTCCCGATTTGAAAACCAAATTCCCAATTATTTTAACCTTCCGTCCCGATATTTGACACACTGGACCTGGCAACACTATTTGTAACTCAGTCCCATCGAAACGGCTGAGTTTGTTGAACCTTGGCTTGTTTGTTGAAGATAGATTGTAATCCGGATTAACACATATTCATATATGCAACGCGGACGAAGTCATAGGCAACAGCATATGCAAACATCAGCAACAAATTACAGAAGGAAACTTACATTTAAGGAAAGATCCTTTAAAATTTTATAAAAACATCGTCAGTTTATCCTCATAAGTAGGGGAGACAATTTCTAGAATAGTCCAGATTTGAACGCGAATCAAAAATATACCGTCATTGGCAATGCAATGTAATTTTTTTAGGTAACTTAATAGGTAACTACAAGATAACTCATTTAGTAGGTACCTACTCGTAAAAAATGTCCTAATGTGAATACACGAACTAAGATTTCTGCCACAAAATAGATACAGGGAGGTTTTAGGTATAAATAAAGTTTTCAACCTAAAGACAAAAGAATCTATGTTGATACGATATTTCATTATCGTCTCATTATGTTATGCGTTCGTAACTGGGGGTCTACTTTGATTTTACAACTCCGAAGTTTCAGATTCGATTTTAGTTCGAACGAACGAGGTGCCATAACCCTACTCTGACTTTCCTTCAGTCGGTATTCAGTCTTCAGTCAGTCCTTCAGTCCCAAAATATATCGGTTGTTATTGTAAAATTGTATATTTGATCCCGAAGTATCTTGTGTCAAAATCTACAATTTCGATCGTTGATTCGTAAAATCGAAGTAAAGTTTCGGCGCAACAAATGTCAAATGAACTTCGTTCGGGTCTATATATCGGAGTGAACGTTTTCGCGGTAGGAATCACTTAATAATCGGCCGAAACTTCCTTTTATGTGATTTCAGAATAGACCCCCTGGTTAGACACGTCTAATGTCAGCGATATGCACATTTGCTGTAAGTTTTTTTATTTATATATGGAAAGAAGGCGGCAGACGAGCTGACTGTATACTATCAGGTAATGGATACTGACGCCCATAAACATCCGCGATGCATGCCGACATAAGTCCAGACAGACAAACGTTGGCACGCCCTCGGATGTAAATATACCGATTGTGTTTAAATACTCTTGTGTGATGTATGTAGGTATGGCAAACGTCACGCTGGTGAAGCGAGATGGCAAGTCCACTCTTTTAGAGGTGGATTTAAGGTGGTTTTCATAAATCCCTTATGCACAAGACAATATCTACGGAGAGGCTCGTGTCTTGCAGTAGACGAGAAAAAGGGCTGGTTGCGATTACGGTTAAAATATTTTGGTATTTTTTGTAACTCTAATTTCGTAATTGTTTAAAAAATGTTGCTGAATCAACAAACTGAACACCGAATACCGTACCGAACTATAACTAGCCCTTTTAACATCTACTACTGGACATGAGCCCCCTCGTGGACATTGTCTTGTGCGTGAGCGATGAATGGCCTTAATGGGCACGCTGGCCGAGCGGACTAGAGAATCCACTCTTTTATGCTATGTCCACCTATCGGACGAACATTAGTGTCGTGATGTCGCGACATTACTTCGTATTCAGTGTTCTTCGGGACATGTGGCCAACGTTTTGGCCATACCTATCGTGGCAGCGCAAACCTTCGCCAACCCACTAGGTTGGCGAGTTCACTCTTTTTGAGGCAGCGTAGTTTCTCAGGGCTTGTGTTAGTAAGTTTGTTATCCCTTGGTTGCCTTTTACAATGCCCACGGCAAGGGATGGGGTGGTGCTATTCTAAAGCCGACCATCACTGAGTAATTACTTTTAAATTAATTAATTTAAAGTCATCCCGTAGTGTATGAACTCGACGAATCAACCGCAAAGATGACATTCACCTGGTGTTAATTTTTATTCTTTCGAAACCTAATCATCAGCTGAAAAGTCGACTGATTACATAACGTAAAGCTGATAAAGAAGTTAGTCCACACCTGCTGATAATAGTCGTAAGCAAGTGGACTATTACATTATTTTATAAATAATCTAAAGATATGTAATAAATATTTATGACTAAATATTAGGTTACCTACCTATGAAATGACCGATTTTATTACTGGCCAATTCAATGATACCCGTCCACACTAGACTTTTACAGGAGTGGCATAAATCAACTGCCCATGAGGTGGCAAAAGTGTGTACATAATATGGGTCTAACATAATAAATATTTTTGTAACAAAAAAAATTTCATTTTCTCATACAAATCGGTCATTTCATAGGTAAGCAGCTAATATTTGTGACAAAAATAATTTTAATGGAATTTCATCAACGGATGGAGTAATATTTACGGTTTCGTCAAAACGGTTAGCTACAATATTAATAAAGCTCTGTTGTTCATTCCTCTATCGATCTATTTACAAGATAATTCAAAAACTATTATACATAAATTAAAAAACTAGTTCGGTGTGTTTTCGAAAGACACATTTAATAATTACAATATTAAATGTCAAATAATGTGTATGTAGAATATTATTTTTATATTTGACAGTAAATAACGTGGCGTGTGCTTTTGGAAATTTCGAAAATTATAAGATTTTCTGCTTTTTACCAAGCAATTTAATATGCAAGCAAATTTCGATGTGCAGACGAGTCCTTGAATGGAGACCATGTGAAGGAAAACGCAGTTTAGATCGCCCTAGGCGAATTTGTATAAGTTTGCCGGTAGTGTAGGTAGGTATGAAAAAGGAAGAGCAGAAAATGGTATATGGCATATGGTCAAACAGTAGAGATAGACTGATAGTATG
Organism: Sesia bembeciformis; assembly: GCA_943735995.1. Classification (NCBI taxonomy): domain Eukaryota; kingdom Metazoa; phylum Arthropoda; class Insecta; order Lepidoptera; family Sesiidae; genus Sesia; species Sesia bembeciformis. Next base: position 7,176,891 of record OX031034.1, read on the forward strand.
TTATTTAAAACAGCGCAATCGGTTCAGTTGTTTTGTCATTGACGGAAATCTCACTATGCTTACATTTCCACATAGACAACCGCGATACATGCCAACATTAGTCCAAAATGACAAACGTTGGCACGCCCCAGGATGCGCTGCCTCCGGGTGGGGGAAAGGGTGGGGAAAATGAGGAGGGATAGGGTGGGAATGGGCTCTGACACATCTCACTCACTACCGAAACACGTACCTACATACATTAGGGAAATAAGATATAGTGGGGAATGCAGTATATTTCAAGGTAGTCTTCTCTGAGAGAGAGGTAACGTGGCCAGTCGAGCGCGCCCAGCGGCTGTTGGATTGCAGCGTGCACTCCCCCTCTCAAGCTTACGTTTCCACTTACACTTTGCAGACCTTTTCAATAGATAATTTTGTGAATTTTTAGATGGCGTTTTATCCAAATTGTTCCTGTGTTTTCAATTTTGTTACCATGTGAAAAGAAATCTAATCGGTTAGTTTCATACAAACTATAATTAATAATATTAAAATATAATTCAAATTAAAAATCGATATCAGTTACAAAACATTTATTGTTGAATATTTATACATGACTAATCTACATTACACACAATATTATAACAAAATCTCTTAAAATAACTGAAACATTATATTTAAAACTAACCAGAATTTCTGAATTCAATGGCACAATATACATAATTATTTCTTCAAAAAGATGTAATGTTTTGACCCAGTAATAAATCACCACGTCACATCACTGAAAACACTATAAAGACATTATTGGTGTGGCTCATAACATAACTAGAGCATTTTACATCTATTTCCAAACAAACAAAAATTCTTTGATATCTATGGCAACTTCTCCAACGTTAACGAAATACGATCGACGAAATTAGTGCAAGTATGAGTGTTTATTCAAACATGTCTGTATCAAGGCTTTACTACCTTTAAAAAAATAAGACCAAAAAATATTAAAATTTAGTCGTTTCATTTTCACTTCACCATAATAGTCATAATAAGGAACCAAAATAAATAAAAATTCTCAGTTCTCACCCTCTTATTATTTTACAGTCTAATCCCTGAAAGAGAAGAGTTTGTCTATCTTCCTAGGAAGGTCTGACCAGCCTTAACACGGGGCGTAACCGATATAATTGCTGAAAACTGAAACGATGAATTCCGTTTGTGATTCTGAGTTAATTGTCAAAATTCAGTATACAGTAAACGACCGAAAGTAATACACATCGACTATGATCGGCTAGCTTCGGGAGATGACAGAGACGACGCTCTACAAAACGGAAGCTAGCCGATCATAGTCGATGTGTATTACTTTCAGCCGTTTACTGTAATTGTTCTTTGTATTTTTTGCTATATTTTTTGTACATAGTTGCTAAATACAAAACGGAATAAATATATTTATCACAAAAAAATTACTCAAAATTTTATGACAACTCATGAACAGGATCCATAGTTTCATCTTCGAGAACATATCGAAATATATGATACATGTACATTATACTCCATTCAAAAATAATTATCAACAAATTAGCGTACACAAATCACAATAGTGTCTAATTAATTAAACTTTTCAAGTATTACCAAATAATGTGTGATGAATAAGACATAAATCCCAATGTTCTAACATACACAGGTTTCTCATTGCTGAATGGTATCTGCGTGTATCATAGTTGTCCAGAGTATAATGGAATAAAAGAAACTCCTTACTTCATTATCTTCTCTACTCTGCATCCCATTGCATTCCTCCCAGGGAGGGATGGATACAACCCATTCCCCATTCCTCCCAATCCTTACCAAAACCATCCCTAAGTCTCCAAAGGTAGCGTGCGATCAGAGACAGCTATCACTTAGGATCAGGAGGCGCTCATCGTTTCTTCTATTAAAAAATAAATCATTAAAATAATCATTCATGGAATCATATTCTTGAACTAGGACAAAGCAACATATCTCTTTAAAAAAATTCAAATTTATCAAAAAATTCATAAAATACAAGAATTTATACTTTATCTTCACATATACCTTCGATTTCGTTAGTTTTATCCCGCGACGACTCTCGCGTCGCTATGTCGAGTGAACCATTCTTTCTAATACCACAAATTGATAACATTTTATTGGCGATATTATATTTCTTTATACAATACAAAGCTACGATAAGAACCGTTACTATGACAACGACAATCCCTACAGCAATGGGTGTAGTTTCGTCCATATCCTCTTGAATCTGAGTCAGTTTGATGTTCTCTTGTTTGAGAAATTCTGCAAGGACTGAGAAATATTCAACGATGCCGTCTGTACGAAGTACGGTTTCACCAGTCATAGTTTGGAGAACAGTTCTCCAGTCTTGACTCGCACCAAGGGCCATGCCATCACTGTAAACACACATATTTATAAGTTGTAACGATTGCAAAATACCAATACAAGTCAAGACTACAGTTAACGCTGAGTTCTAGATATCTGCTCATGCACGGAATTAAATTAAATTGCCATCTAAATGTAAATTTAATCTTTTAAATGCAGTTTTTAATACTATTATTGCTCTTGCGCATGGTTTCCATGCAAGCGATTCTTGGACCAATGGGGCCACTAACACAATAAAAGACAATAAAAATCAAAGATTATACTGATTGAAAAAGGCTTCCTATCAAATGTTAAAAATTAATAGAAATATTAAGGTCATATTAAGATACAAGAACATCATTGCATAGAGTAAATAAATAAATTAAATAAAACAATAAAGAAATGAGCATAAAACATCTGATTGTCGGCGATCCCATAAGGTATCGATTTGGTTAAAAGATTGAATATATAAATAATGTGTATATATAAAGCGGCTTATTTCGTTTAACCTTTAAACAACGTAATTATATTTTAAAAAATTTTGTTTCTTATGTTCTTTTCGTAACTATAAAGCTGAATCGCATAATAAAACAATTCGTGCATAGATAAGTACTTCCTCCCAAAAACCTTTACAAAATATGTAATGACAATAACTGGTTTGCTATTATATGAAACGTAAGATGTCGTTTCAGGGTTCCGTTACAGTGGAAACTTCTTTGTGAAAGCTCTGTAGTCTGTTGATGTTTAGGGTAACTTTCCTTTACTACAGAAATATAAAATCCTATAAGGCCTCTTCCAAGGCACGCCGCCACGCATAATTTTCCGCTTTTCAATCCACACACTACCGACAGAAAACATGAAGAAGTTCTTCGGTAGTAGCTGTAAATATATTTAGCTAAATCCTAGATTACACTTTATTTCAACATATTATTAATTGCCAAGCGGTTCAGTTTTATTTTGTCAATGACGGAGCCCGTATTGCATTGTTGATTTTTTTATTTATCTTTCCTGAATTCAGTTTAAGACTCATTATGATTTAATCTACCAACAATAACGCATACATAAATTATCCTTCCATCAGGTCACACTCTACTCACCTGATACAAAGGTCTCATGTGTGTCATAAGTATCAGCATTGATATCATCCCACTGCAAGACACAGGCCTATAACCCTCGTACCATTGAGAGGATTCAGGTCACAATTCACCATGTGGACCGTACATGAGTTGATATCCACCATGAATTACAAGATTTTTATTATTTCCGAGCAAACAGGTTTTTCTCACAAGGTTTTTCTTCTATGCCCAGCTAGAGATATTTGAAAAACTCGTTCAGTAAAAATTCAGGGATCCAAACCTGAGTTTGAATTCTCATCGCGAATGTGAATCAAAGAGATTTTTTTTGTATATAGGCAGTAGTCGGGGACGGATGGGAATGGGCTCTGCCACATCTCACTCCCTACCAAAACACATACATACATTGGGAGAATATAGTAAAGTGTGAAATACAGTACATATTTCACAGTAGTCTTCAGTTAGTGTGGGGTAACGTGAGCAGTTGAGTGCGCCCAGCGACTGTTGGATTGCAACGTGCAACCTCCCTTCAAGATCCCTCTAAGCTATGATCAATCCATGGGGCCGGAGGTCGTTCCACACTGCGCTTCCCGGTAGGTAGTCTTCATTCGAGGACTCAACTACACTTCAGTTACTTCTCGGTCGTGGGACACATATGGCTTGCCTATTACCGCAAGTTTTTATGACCTCCGTCGGTAATTCTTGTTCTTTGACATCCCCCAACCAGGTGGACCGAGGACTTGAAGAAGTTAGGTGGTTGTGGCTGGATAGCCTTTAGTGGCCTGGAAGATGTCTTTATCCAGCAGGGAACAGACACCGGCTGATAGCATGGTAAGCTGTAATACTTTTGAATACATGAAAGTGACAATATACAGTGGGCCTTTATGAATTAAGTGAGCAAGATAATACGAAAGGAAGTACCTGAGCAGTTTTCCTGCTTCCTTAACTCCATGAATGGAGCACTCATGAAGAGGTCCGGTGTGGTTGGATTTCTTGCATAGTGCCAGCAGGATTTGGAATTCCAGAACATGTGATACCAAGTAGCTGGGACAGAAAACGTATTACATGTATTTAATACATAAACTATAAATATAATTACACTAATAGGATGTACTTGACTATTCAAAAAATACCTCAGTATTATTTAAATAAAGGATTTAGATCATCTCTATCGTCATTATCATCAGCCTGTAACCCCACTGCTAGATTTAGGCCACTCCAATTATAAGATACGATTTGGAAAAGGACTGCAGTATATAGGTAAGTATATTAATGACTTTATTCTTCAATAGTTCATATTTTTCTATTGCATCGATACAAGTGAGGTCCAAAAGTTTCTGGCTTGACATATTCCTAGATGTCGGAAAAAAACAAATGATATGTCATTGTAATTGTCTATTATCCTGCTAATTCGTGTATATTTTTTAGAGTTCAAGCCCTGTTAGTTTTGTTTCCTCGAATCTTAGAACTACAGGAAGCCGCAAAATCTTTAAAATGTTTAAACTGGAATATCGTTTCACCGTTAAAGACTGTGAAAGCTATTTCGTTTTGGGCGAGAGTCCACCGACGTCGAACCTCGCTCCGCTTGACCCGTTGAGGCACTCATTCCAAACAATATCAAATTAGTGTAAGAAAAAGTAATGAGCTATCGACGGCTAAAGTCGAAAGAAATAGCAGCATAGGACAGAGCTTTCAAAAACTACAGTGCTTATAATTCTTCATGAATATTTTCGTATGAATAAAGTCAGTGCGAGATGGGTGCCAAAACTTCTTTCAAGTGTGTAACGAAATGAACGAGTATCGTTCTGTAAACGAACTTTTGGAGGCCTTTCGGGGAAACTGAAACGATTTTTTGGAGTCGAGTGTTACTTTACTGTGATCCCCTTTCCAAAAGAGAGTCGATGGAGTGGCTTCGCTCTGATGAAGCACGGCCTATAAAGACAAAGGTGACTCAGTCTACCAAAAAGATCAGACTCAGTCTACCAGCTTTGATATTCTGGGATTGTCAAGGAATATTGCTTATAAACACAAAAGAACGCAATACTACGATGACTGAAAGCTATTACGCTAACTTTATAGAGAAATTACGAGAAGCAATCAACCAGAAACGTCGTAGAAAACTAAGCAACTAACGGTGTGCGGCTTCTCCATGACAATTCACCGTCCACGCCGCCGCAGTTGCGAAAGCTGCTGTTTCAAAGTGTCCCTTCACGGAAATTCGTCACCCACTTGGCTCCCAGTGTTTAATTGTTTCCCTCTATTTGTTCTCAAAACTCAAGGCGGACTTAAGCGGTAGAAGATTTTCCACTGATGATGAAGTGACGACAGCTACGGTTTTCGCCCATTTTGTAGGAAAAACTGACTATTCTTATACTGGGATAGTAATGCTATTTATAATTAAACGATCCGAAAAGTGTGCTCAAATAAACGGAGACTATTATTGAAAAATAAAGATAGTTTCATGAACTTGAGTGTCCGTTTTCTTTGTCAGGCCGGAAGCTTTTAGACCTCCCCCTTATATGTATTCTCATTTCGATGTTCAATAATATCATCCCTACTACAAATATTTTCAAGCTATCTGTATCGATCTAAATTCAGATTCAAGATAATTATTTAGTTTCTTAATCTAATGAATTACCAAACTTTTTCATAGGTAGGGTTTGATATTTTTTGTCGAATATGCCATAAAACATTATTTTCTGTGCTACTCTAAAACTTTAAAAAATTACAAGCTATGGACTCGACTGCTCAATCCTCATTCTAAATAAAAAAATCTACAATCAATTACTTAATAGATACTTGCAGCCCAAACAAATTATTCAGAAAAAAGTGGTAGGTACGTACCGCATTCTGTCTTTATTTTTTAGACTTGACAATTTAGTCTAACTTACATTAAGTACTGCTTATTGAACATTATATTAAGTACTTTTACACTTAGCTAATCCGTCATCAAATCTACCGTATTTGCGAAAACTTTAAGGCTACTGGTATCTCCCAAAATATTGATATAAATAGTGAGAATTTTCATTAGTAAGTAGTACAAACATTTCTTCTTAAAACTAGTGTCGTAAAATTAACTATTCACGAGTTACAGAGCATGAAAAGTAAAAAGTAAGTATTTTTGCAAAGTATTTCATAAACTGTAGAGTTTACGTAAAAAATTCAATTCGCAAACTTTTAGGGCATTAAATTATGCCAAAGACGCCATTTTGTAAGATTAAGACCAATGCACCGCAAGTCAGGCACGAGCGCATTTTTTCTAAATGCATTGAAACAGCCCTCTTGTTCACAGCAAGATAATAACATATAACATGGCGGATAATAACAAATCTATTTCCTCCGCGTTCGTTGTTGCAGTTGTGCGGTTTTTTTTTTTCATTTAATATTTATCAAATATAAATAGGATATTTTTAATATTTTCAATTTACCATTGCAGTACAAAAGTACTGCAGTGTATTTTAGTTAACAATTTATAAGGCTTATAGGAATAATCCTTTAAAAATTAATATTTGTTACTCGCTGCTTCATTTATGAATAAAATAATAATTATAATAGAAATAAAGATATCAACTTAGAAATAAAGATCAACCACTAACACAATCAATTCTCATATTTTTGTTATACAAGTAATATCAATTGGTTTCAATAACACATTTTTAAGCATAAAATAAATACGACTGATGATATTTTCTGGTTATTTTTTCAATAAAATAACAAAACAACGACAATATCAATAAAATGTATAAAAGCAAAACAATAATATTTTTTCTCATTATCATGCAATAATTAAGTTTCAAGTGAAAGTGTAAGCAAGGAACGATAGCCATAACAGTTGACAACATATTTTGTAACACTAACGTAATGTATTGTACGTGTGAGACAACATGGTACTTGGCAGCAGGATCCAGGTCGCTCTCGTTGCGGTCGACTGGAGGAGACACTCCTGTCTCGTTAATCCTGGCAATAAAAGACGTTTTTTTGTCCACTTAATAAATCGATAGGTATGTAAGGGTCACTTAATGCTGTAAAACATTAAGTTCGCCTTTTGTAATAATTTACAAAATAGAGTAAACAAATAAATAAATCAAACCTCGATAAATACATAAAATAAATACAATACATGATCAGTATCTGAATTGACGGCATTGTTTTTTTCAGTCATTTGATATAGTATCTAAATAAAATATATTTTACTTTTTAAACCGCATTTTATACAGATTTTATATTCTAAATCGTTTTTATTTTTCAGAATGGCTAAATTCTTGTGATCTAATGGCCCTTCAAGAGTCACCGGACTGTACAGTTTAGTACAGTCCGGATTTTAGTTTAGAGCACAGAATGCGCTCAGCCAGAAGCAGAGTATGTGCAGCAACGAGCCTAAGGGCTCCGCCGCCGGTAGACCGACGGAAGGAACGGAACTACCGCCGGTAGGGAGTTGCTTTGGGAGCGGTGAACGCAAAAAGCATGGAAGCAGTCCTCTCATACTAGCTACGGTTAATTATCGACGCTAGAACTCACACAAATACAAAGTACGCACACAGAACCAAAGTAATACTACACTGAACTGTCATCCGAATAAAAATCAACCTTATATGTAACGGTTCGAGGTCGTTACTAGCTTGTACGCTACAATAGTTACGTCCTTTTGTTAATAAGTAGCAAACAGCTCTGCCATTGGGCGCCGCGTGCTTGGTGGTGTCATGCAATCATGAACCATGTAAGTGAATGTTACTGATTGTAAAACCAGAATTATTTTTTAAGTAGGTAGGTACACTGTTTATAACTGATTTGAAAATGAATTATCACTAAACAGAATTAAATGGATTAAGAAAAGTATATTCATATGTAAGTACTGTCACAGTACTACTGTGTTATTATAACATATATATAAGGTGGTTTATATTCTTTAATATTTCACATAAATATTTATTTATAATAAACTAGCTGTTGCCCGCGGCTTCGTCGGTGGGAAATAATTGTTCATTTCCGTGGCACAGGCTATATTATATGTACACAAATAATTATGGAGACCGGTTGATTAGTTGAGCCGTGAAAGCACAACAAACAAACAAACAAAGTTACTTTCGCGCTTATAATGTTAAGTTATATATATTTTTAAGTTATATTAAGTTATTATGATTGATAATTGGCAAAGCGCAGGTACTGAATAAAACATAAAAAATGTATATGATATAATAAAAATAAAAAATATCATTTATTTATTTAAAATAATGACATACATAATGCACACAACTTAACAATCATCATCATCATCAGTTGTAAGATGCTGATGAACATAGGCTTCCCTCTTAACAATTATTATGAAAGTATAATTAGTTCGACCACATATGTATAATCACTTGTTATGTAGGATGAAATTTTTATGTTCCGCGAAAAATTGCCAGTTTATTTAGCTTTTGGCGAGATAAGTAAAGTGACGAGTCTCTTTTCGTAATGTACTTAGTGCATACGAGTTGTTTTTTTTTTTTTTTTTTTTTTTTTTTTTCTTTATTTTATTTAGGGGCTTTTACACTATTGTGTATGTCAGCCCCATCGTACCCTAAAAGTTATCTGTCTATCTTAATTATTTATCTTAATTTATCTATGACTGATATAGACTCGCAAATTCGCACAGAATGTTTGCAGCTTTCGATGTTGGCTCGGACAGAATTCTATGGAACATCCCTACATCATATCTGTTCAAATTTAGAGTCTCTATCAGAGCCTTCCTCTCAGGTTCGTTCCGGGAACACTCCAGCAACAAGTGCTGGACATCCTCAACTGTACCACAACTTTGACAATTAGGAGAATTTATTTTTTTCATAAGAAAGCCAAACCTGTTTAGAGGCATATGCCCAGACCGCAACCTGAAAGCTATGACAACTAGGTTCCTATTCAATTTAGACTCCAAAAACCACGGTATATGAGGCGGCTCGGACTGAATACTTTTGTACCATATACCTTTCTCTCGAGACCGTTCATCAAAATATTCTTTCCACGCCTTATAACATTTATTTTTATAAACGTTGAGGACTTCAGAGTAGTAAGGAGGTATATGGACTTCTTTCCCCTGTGTAACTCCTCTTTTTGCCAGATCGTCGGCCTGTTCATTACCCTCCAAACCTATGTGCGATGGAATCCACTGCAATCTCAGGTCCATACCGCGGGCCCTTAACTTTAACAACTTTTCTAAAATAACATATGCTACCGAAACACCTCTACAACCAGAGGCGCATCGAGCAATATGTTGTAACCCACTTTTGCTATCACTGCAGATAAGCACCTTCTTATATTCTTTACTTTCCAGGTATGTCATCGCTTCTGAGATTGCAACGAGTTCCACCGTCATTATACAGACGTTTCCTGTAACTTTAAAACAACTCTGAGGATTGATAACCGTATTAGAGGGATCATAATACGAAGCGCCTTTATTATGACCTTCCTTCGAGCCATCGGTATAAATTATATTCCATCCAAAATATTTTTGCCGTAGTTCAGATATAACGTTAGTTTTTAGAGTATAAATTTCGTAAGACCTTTTCGAGTTTCTAATACAATTTAAATCTGTTGTTATCACACTATTTAATTCTATATTTGACATCCAAGTATTTAAAGTAAACATGTGTAATGGATGAGAGCTGAAAATTTCTTCCTCTTGACTTTCGTTTAGTCCCGAAACCAGTAAAGGAATTTTTTTATTTCTCCAATATCTGTTTTGGCACATTACACTAAGTTGGTTCAATGAATGACTGATTAAATTATTCTCCCAAGAACGAATTTTCAAGCAATATTTGAAAGCAAGAAATTTTCTTCTCATAAACAGTGGGGATACACAAAGCTCACATTCCATAACATGTATTGGAGTGCTTCTGATAAATCCCCCAATAGCCCTTAGAGCCTGATTCTGCACCTTATCCAGTTTGTATAAATGGGTTCTAGCGCTGACGTCATACAAAAAGCAACCATAGTCCAACCTACTCCTTACCAGCGAAATATAAATTCTGCGCATGTTCTTTGGATGGACCCCCCACGATGAGCTTGCCAACACTTTCAGTAAATTAAGGAGTTTTTGCGTCTTTTCAGCTGTTTCATTAATATGTTTATTCCAACGGAGGGACCTATCAAGCCATAAACCTAAATATTTATATGCTTCTACAGACTTTATTGAGTTATTATTGATACTTAAATGTATCTCTTGAAATTTTCTTCCTCTACTGAACAGACAACATTTGGTTTTATTTGTGGATAATTCAAGCCCTAAAGAATTCAATATAATAACTAATGTGTTTAACGCTCCCTGAATCTCACTTACACTATCTGCCACCCTTTTATTCGAAATATAAAGCACAAAATCGTCGGCATACTGGCCTATGAACACTTTTTTAATTTCTTTAACAATCCTACTTGTGACAATATTGAAAAGTAAAGGCGACACTGGATCTCCCTGCGCTAAACCTTTACTTGTGTGTCTTGAAATTAATTTACTTTTATCTAATTCATCAATTATTTTTAAATGTCTATCTCCTATAAAATTCCAAAAGTATTGGCAAGTCTTTTTCCCTGCTCCAAACTCATCCAAGGTACTAACTAAATTATCAACTAGTATATTATTATAAGCACTGTCTATATCGACAAAGCATGCTAATGTTGTAATATTTTTAGAGAAGCCTATTTGTATTTGTGTAACCAATCGAGCTAAACAGTCTATAGAAGATTGACCTCGTCTAAATCCTGTAGTATACGGAGATAACAGTTTATTTTTTTCAACTAGCCATTCTAGACGTTTTGCTAACATTAAATGAAAGATCTTGCAAAAACATGACAACAAGGAGATTGGTCTTACGTTTGAGTCACGTCCTGTACTGGTTGCTTTTGGAATAGGTATCACTTTTATGTCTCTCCATTGTATAGGAATACAACCAGAATTAAAAATCAAATTATACAGCTTTAATAGGTATAGCTTTCCATTTATCGGCATGTGGTAGATCATCGAATACGTAATACCATCATCTCCCGGAGCCGAATCTTTTTTCTTTAAACTGTTACGAAGTTCCTGTATTGTAAACTGTTCATCCAGTTTGGGATTTATCGATTTAATTTCTGGTACCATAGGCAAAACAAAGTCTGGGGCTAGGTTACACAAAAGTTCTTTCTTTTTCCCTTCAGATATATGTAGTTTTGGTCGCCTATACCCTTTCATCCAACGCATTCTGTACCACATCTCAGAAGGAGACACCGACTCGTCAATGCTGTTACAGTATTGTTGCCAGTCAAGTGATTTCGCTTTTTTAATGGCTAATTTAGCTTCTTTTATTTTTTGTTCAAGTAAGACTAAATTTTGGGGCGTTGGATTCTTCCTAAACTTACTTAATGCAAGTCTCCGTTGAGCCACTACATATGACAACTTAGGATTCCAATAAGATCGTGGATTAAATTTAGAATTTGGATTTTTGCATGTTTTAATCATGGGGATATTTTCATCTGCTGCCTTATTTATCTTATCAACTAGATTATTATACATACATTGCACACTAACACTACCAGTGTCATAAGATAGATATTCATTTAAAAAATTACCATATGTCGCCCAATTAGCTAACTTAAAATTTCGTTTGTTAGAAGGACGAGATACTTCACGTAAACACATTTTTATTTTAACGATAAGATGATCGCTACCCATACATTCGCTTAAAACCTGCCAGGCAAAGTCACAAACTATATCCGTTGACGCAAATGTTATGTCTGGAGACGTCTTTTGTAACACCCCATTAACGGATTTTATTCTAGTCGCCTGTCCATTATTTAATGAAATAAAGTTAGAATCTAATGCCGATTGAAATACATAATTCCCTCTGGTATCGTTCTTACTCGACCAATTGGAATGATGAGCGTTAAAATCCCCAAGTATAATACAATTATTATTAAATTTTGAAAAGAGTGCATCCCAGTCGGCTTGTGAAGTGTGGACGGAAGAAGGGCAATATATCAAAACTATGTTTTGTAGTGGACCGCAGTTTATAAGTTTTAAATGTAAACTTTCAATACCTGAATTGTTGACGATCCACGGACTTTCTTCAACTCTTATAGACTTATGAGTGATTATAACTATTCCGCCATATGAATCTACCCTATCTTTCCTAAATATATTATATCCGCTTATTTTTAACTGGGAATCAGGCTCTAACCATGTTTCACATATGAGTGCTATGTGTATCTTTTCCTGTGATAAAATTAAGTCTAGTTCAGTCAATTTAGGTCTCAAGCTTTGTGCATTCCACTGAATAAAATTCAACGGTCTCTGTTGATGAACTTTATCCATTATTATCGATTAGAGTAAAAAACGTGCTCATCAAATCTACTTTCTTACATAATCTAATAACTAAATATGTGAGTTCTTCTACAATGTATTTAAGCAACAATTTTATTTTATCTTCTAAACTCACCTGACTAAAACATATATTTTTAATTTTAAGAAAAATACTTTTAATATCTGTTCCACTTTCTTGTTGTACCCTTACATTTCTCCTCCGCCCTGTCTCTTTCTCTGTTTCTTCACTGGATTGTACATCTACACGTTCTTCGTAGTCACTAAATGTTTGTTCGTGACTGTTCAATCCTTTTTCCACGTCTTGTCTTTTCTTTTCCTTTTTTTTCTTTGATTTCTTTCTATTAGTTGAACTCTGTTCTTCTTCCATTACCTCACTGTCCCCATCCTGTGTGATATCTTTGTGAATCACCGCCTCTGTTACCACTACATCTCTGTATGTTTTATTCCATCCTATAGAATTGGATTGTATGATACTACTTTTAGTACCTTCCCTTTCTTCTTGTCTTTTTAGCCCTTTTTTTGACAGATGTATTTGTAAAGCTTTCTTGTAGTTACAATTCTCTGCCCCCATTATGCTTCTAATTGTTTTTTCTTTAAAAAATATTGGACACGATTTATCCCACGCCATATGTGAACCCTTACAGTTAATACATATAAAGGTTTTCGCCTCACAGTTTTCATGGTCCCCACCGCATTTCGGGCAAATTTTCCTTTTAGAAGGACACGCTCTTGATAAATGGCCATACTTCCAGCACACAGAACACTGTGTGACTGGGAAAATGTAAGGTTCCACTTTAAATCTGCAGTCATGCATGTATACATACGAGGGTAAGGTAATGCTTTTAAAGCATAACCGAATAGTTTCGCTATCTACCCATTTACCCTCCATTAACCTTTTTAGCCTTCTTACTGAAAATATTTCATATTCACTATTTAGGCAACCCATTATCTCTTTTTCCTCCGTCTCGACATCTATCTGTTTAATGATTCCATATGACATGGACAATTCATTCGTATTTTGACATCTGTATCCCATTTCATTAATTATTTTGGAATTAACTAGCTTTTCCGAATTTACTTTATCTCCAAATTCTATTAACACTTTATAAGGATTTTTATATTGAATTTTCAGTATATTGCCTATACCTTCAGACCTTAATAATTTTGCCATCCCAAATTGCTTTATTAAGATTTGATTTTTTGATGTAATACATACTTCAATTTTTCCACACTGTTCTATTGCCATCCTGCTAATATTATCTCCTCCATCTTCAATGTGCGATTTCTTGGAAATATGTCTATAACGTTTAGATCCTCTCGCAACAGTTATGAAGCCCTCCTCGTCCTCTCTCTCATCACTCTCCGAACGCATTCTCTTTTCTGGACCTCGATTCGCCTCCAGGTCACTCGCCCGGCTGGTGTTTACAGCCTCCAACACTAAACTACTCCCCTCTTCTTCACTTAACACTAAGTCTTCTTCAATTTTATTAATATCATCCATTATTATATGTCTTTATACACAAAAACATCACTTTTATTTATTGAGGGTATTTTTGAAAAAAATAACGTTAATAATAACTGACTACGCGTTAGAAAACGTCACGTACGCTCGCCTCGATAGCTCGCGGACGAATGACGAGTTGTTGTAAACTGTTGTAATGACTCTTTTAATCAGCGGTACATCATGTCTAGTATTAGTTGGATGCTTTTTTAAGGAATCGAATATATCTTTGAAGCTTGCGACGTATTGAAAACATTTGTTCGATATTAAAATCTTGCTAGGCATCCAATCACTTTCATGTCTCTCTAATCGAACAGCTTTAATCCATCGGTCCCTTCGGGTCTTGTGGGAATCTGTGGGAAAGAGAAATAAAATGAGACAGGCGTATTATTTGTCACCAAAAAGCACGACTTTAATGAAAAGCAAAAGGAAAATGCCAAATAACATTTGGGATTTTAGTCATTTTCACTCATATTTATCTATTTAAACGGATCTAGAAAATGTCTAATTTTAAAAGTAATATAAATATGAGCGTTATAACTTTATAAGTTTAAATTGGTTAGTTTTGCATAACACTAATCCAAAAAAATCTGTAAGTTGGGATATTTATTTATTACATTATAAATAAATATCCAATCCAATATGTTACTTCATTTGGCATAATACTATCCCTATGATAAATTGTGATTATTATTTTCTTAGGTTCTACTATAGTTATCGGAGTACTTACATGTGGAAAGTGATCCCACTATCCTTGGGATCATTATCTGGATGACTCCTATCCCACTTTACCACATAGGAAGGCATTTTAATCGAAAAACAGTATCGGTAAGAGATGCTCACTCACTGGCCGTCGCGACTAAACTAAAGCCGCGTGCGGAACAGTTTTTAAGCCCCGCCCACCGCGGAACACTTTTCGTTGCGCTATAATCGAGCGGTAGGAATGTTTCCATGTCTTTTCCGTTCACCGTTTGGGAGGGTACCGCAGCATCGCGAGTCGGTGAAAATCTAAATCGGGTCTAAACGCGTATAATATACTCGACTTTTCCGCACGGTTTACACTAGCCGCAGTTACGAGTTGACCTTTATTATACACGTTCAGACCCCATTTAGAATATAAGATATATTTCAGTTAGTAAATTTGAGTGATATAAAGTCTTGTCATTTCAGCAAAAGTGTGTAAGGACGAAAACTGATAGACGTAGGAAGTCGATTAGCAATACGCGGATTTACTATTTGAATGTTAAGGTAAATTATTTAGTGGTAAGTGGATACCGTTGCCCGTGGATATTCCGCGATAGTTGCCACTAACAGACAAGAATGACACAAACGTTATGCTACCGGATTGGCCGCCTACTTTTAGCCATTTAGGAATGGTTTAGGAAAAAATACTGGTAAAGATGTAGGTAGGGAATGCAGCAAGACTAGGAAGTTTACATCTCATTACACCTTCTATTTTTCTTTGGGTGGTAGGATGGTAAGTAAATATTAAATGGAATGGGAACTGGATAAGAAGTTTATCTCATCGCATTACACTCTTACATGATAAGTATTGACATGGATAGGGTGTACGACATATAATTATGAAATACCTAAACAGGTGTACAGCTTAAAGAGAGTGGAATAATAATGATGGAGTCAACACTACTGACCCAGAAATAACCTTCATTAAAACTATGTATTAAGCCAAATGATTAACTGGTCCATAAGGCTAAGGTCATCAGAAAACTAGTTGAAGGTAAGTTCGAATCCAGGCTGTCCTTTCCTCATATTAAGTTTGTACGTACATGTTGTTAAGAACTATTAGATAATGTAATTGGCAATGAACATACATAGTTACTTAGACAAACTTTATCTATCGGCATAAAAACGTTGGGATATTCCAAAATGAGGTGCGAAAAAATACACAAAAAAGTGCAATCATTTTCAATTGTAACCGGGTATTTACCTTTACTTCACAATAGTGTAATAACAATCCGTTAACGTGTATGATAATCATAAAATTATAATATAACAAGTGATATTCAAAATTAGAATTCTCTCTTGTATTAAAAAAAAGTTACGGTCGTTAGTAAGTTCGTAGATCAGGTATGGGCAACCTTTGACATGTTGAGGGCCAAACTTTAGCGTGCAAATACGTTCGCGGGCCGCGTTTAAAAGTACTTAGTGCATTTTAAAGTAGTGATAATATTTTTTGCGATAGATATTAGACATGAAATAATACGACAATGTTATTATAGTACAATTTATTAAAATAACAAAATGAAATTTAAAAATATGGTACATTATAATTAAATCGTTAAATTTGCAATTGTTACAACCTACGAAAGTTAAATACACCGAAATCAATGAGACACTTGAGCTTGAATTTGGGAAACTAATCCATCGATATTTGGATTAATTCCACTGATACAAAGACGTAAAGAATTTTCCAAATTATCGTCAGTCAGTCTTGTACGATGTGTTGATTTATTAACTTTCATCAATGAAAAGAACTGTTCGCATTTATAAGTACTGCCAAACGCACAAATCAATCTTCTTGCGAATTTTCTAAGCTGCGGAAAATTGTCTTTTTCTAGGTATTTTTTGTAGAAATCGCACAACTCTACGTCTTCAAATTTGGATTTTAGGAGTGAGTTTTCTTGAATCTCGATCAACTCCATTTGTAAGTGTATTGGAGCATTTTGTACATTATATTTTGTAGGAGTAGCAAATAAACTGAAACAGTCTTCCATGTTTTTGAAGTCGCTAAATCTGTTCGAAAATTGTTCCGACAGTAACTTGAGTTCTTCAGCATATTGAGCATAAGCAATATTTTCATACGCAGAGAGCGTGTTGAAATGGTAACTGTTACCAGACAGCATCTGTGACTCCCACAAGCGTAGTTTGATCTGAAACGCTTTCAAATGGCTGTACAAATCATTTACTAACTGTCCTTGTTTTTGAAGTTTCAAATTTAAATCATTCAAATAGCCTGTAAGATCGACCAGAAATGCTAAGTCACATATCCATTTTGGGTCACTTAATTCAGATAGTGGTTTATCTTTTATTTTCATAAAGTCTGCTATCTCATTTCTAAGCTCGTAAAACCGTTTCAACATTTTTCTTTTGCTCAGCCATCTGACTTCACAATAATATGTTACGTCGTTATATTCAGCTGATATTTCATCCAAAAACGCCTTGTACTGACGATGGTTAAGCCCTCGGGATCGAATAAAGTTGATAGTTTTTACTACCACATTCATAACATTCTGGAGTCGAATGGACTTAGAACACAAGTTCTGTTGGTGGATAATGCAATGAAGGACTATCAAATCATCTTTTTGCACATTTAATTCTGTTGCTTTTTCATTCAAAATTCCGATGAAACCTTTACGTAAGCCGACCATAGAAGGTGCACCATCAGTGCATACTCCAATTAATTTTGACCATGGCAAGCCAAAACTTGTGAATACCTTTTGAACTTCAATAAAAATATCCTCTCCTGTAGTGGTTCCTTTTAGAGGCTGTAAAGCAAGCAATTCCTCGGTAACAGTGAACTCCTTATCAACACCTCGAATAAATATAGCCAGTTGAGCTGTGTTAGACAAATCGGTGCTCTCGTCTAATGCTATGGAAAATGATTCAAAACCAGCCATACGGTCAGTCAATGTTGTTTTTATATCATTAGCCATCATTTCTATACGTCGAACAACAGTTCGTCTTGACAAACTATTTTTTTCAAATTCATTTTTCTTTTCAGGACACAAAATACCGCAAACTTCTAACATACACTCCTTGATAAATTCTCCTTCGGCAAATGGTTTTAATGCCTTTGCCAATTTTGAGCTAACTATAAAACTAGCTTTCACATTATCAAGTTGTGTTCTTTGTTTATGAAACATTTGTTGCTGTTTTTCCAAATTTGCGGTAAGCTTCTGGATTTTCTGTTCTTAATTGTCCTGTCAGTGAGTGCAGCGTAGCATGCTTAGTTGAGTAATGCCTCTTTATATTGAATTCTTTCATTACTGAAATGGATTCATTACACAGCAAACAAATAGGCTTACCATTGTGCAAGATAAAAAAGAATTCTTCAGTCCATTTTTCTTGAAACTGGCGACCCTCTGTATCTACTTTTCGTTTCTTTCCACCAGACATCATTTTTGTTTACTTTTCGTTCAATAAACTTAATAACAAACTATAGTTAGTAACCACTCAAGATGCACACAAAGTCACAAAGCAAGTTGACGGCTCGAGCAGTTCGCTAGGATATCGCTTGTCCAAGTTATCACCTCGGTAGCTCAAATAAAACTGAACTAACGTTCGGGCCATCCATCCGTTTATATATAGGCAAAATGAAGGAATAATCTGGAATAAACTAGTTTAGAATAATTGAGAAGCAATAAATCTTTTGATGTGTCGCCCGTGAGGCGGCAAACCTCAAAGAATTTGATCGAGCAAGCCGAGTGGCGGCGATTATCAAAGAGTGAGGCGGCAAACATCAAAGGATTTGATGTTTGCCGCCTCACTGTCACTCCCGTGAGTATAAGTACCTAATGTAATATTTTTTTAATTGGGTTTTTTCAAAATGTCTCGCGGGCCGGATCATATCTTACAGCGGGCCGGATCCGGCTCGCGGGCTGGTTGTTGCCCATATATATTGTAGATGAACTAAATTGTTATAGTTTCAAAATTACGACGATATTTATTTATTTATTTATTTATTTATTTATTTATTTATTTATTTATACGGGATATACCCTTTTTACATAACAGATTAAAGAAAGGAAAATAGAAAGTACAACTCAAAGCAACATAAGATCAGAACTTCTCAGTTGGCGCGAAAATTCAACAATATCGTTACCATAAAAATTAACAGTATCACCAAGAGCGTTAGCCTTGCGCATCAGTCGTATCAAAGTTTCATTCTTGCTAACGTCAGTTCTTCTATAGGGGACATAAAACACATCAGAGTTCCTCGTGCCAGCAGCACTTATTCTATAATTTATGTGCGATGTTAGGAAAGAGCAATCTAAAAAGTTGTTAATAATTTTGAATAAAAAAGTGAGATCAAAAATTACTCTTCTCTCCTGCAAAGATTGCAAATCCAGTTTACTAAGAATGTAAGAATAATCATGATTATCGCGTGACATTCCGTGACCATCGCGATAGGCCGCGTGTCGCAGAAAATTATGCTGAGGTTTTTCAATGAGTTTAATTTGTTCGTTTGTAAAAGGAGACCAGACAATTGAGCAATATTCCACCAAAGGGCGAACGAGAGACTTATATAGTAAAAGTAGTGTACTAACGCGCGAAAACTCCGACGTGTTTCTATAAACAAATCCCCACATTCGCATTGCCTTAGAAGAAATAGTTTTGATATGATCATTAAAATAAAGCCTCGCATCAAGCAAGACACCGAGATCTTTAACAGTCTCCACCCGTTGCAATTGATCGTTACCCATAACATAATTGTAAACTATACCAGTCTTCTTTCTTGTGAATGAAATAATTGAACATTTTTTAACGTTGAGTTTCAATAAGTTTAGATTGCACCATTCCATTACACTATCAATGTCGATTTGCAGAAGTTCTGCATCAACAGAGTTTTCAATATTCTTATAAATTTTAGCATCATCAGCGTATAAAAGTATCGAAGAAAATTTTAAACATGAAGGTAAATCATTTATAAAAAAGTTAAACAAAAGAGGGCCCAAGTGGGAGCCTTGCGGGACTCCAGAAGGAACTTTTATAACTTTAGATTTACAATTTTTTATCTCGACAAATTGAGATCTATCAGTCAAATAACTTTTCAGCCAACTTAACAACGGATTTCCAATACCCATGTTATTCAACTTTGAGACCAGTATATCGTGATTTACACTATCAAATGCCTTTGAGAAATCTGTGTAAATCGCATCGATCTGTCCATACTTCTCAAAGGCATCGGTTATATGTTTTTTAATAATTACTAAGTTAGTGCACGCAGACCTTTTGTCGATAAAACCATGTTGTTGTTCACATATAATATTCCTGAAATTGCTATAAACGCAACTAGTGACCATTTTTTCAAAAAGTTTCGGTATAGAATTAAGAATAGAGATTGGCCTATAGTTTGATACATCTGATTTATCACCACTCTTGTAAATGGGAACAACTTTGCCAAGCTTCCAGGCATCAGGAAAAATGCCCATAGCTAATGATTTACAGAAAAGAAGATGCAAAGGTTTTGTCACAGCATATATACAGTTGACCAAAAAGATATTAGGAATTAAGTCAGGCCCTGCACCCTTCCCGATGTCCAGCCTGGCAATTTCATCGAATACAGCACTAAGAGATAATTCTATACAGTTCATATAAAAAGTAGAATTGTAATCAGTAGGTGAGATAACATGATCATTTGCTTGATTATTTACATCAAAATTGTAACTCGATTTAAAATGAGAAGCAAAAAGATTTGCAATTTCTACAGGGTTGTTAGATGTATCTGACTTATGGTGAACAGTGTCAGGAATCTCATTATAATCAGTAGTCGCGCTAATATGATTCCAAAAGGCCCTCGAGTTGTATTTGATCGATTCTTCAAGATTTGAAAAATAAGACAATTTATTTTCAGTTTGTATGACATTGCATGCGGCGCGTAAACGAGAAAATTCATTGTAGTGAATAGGCAGATGAGTTTGTTTGAAAAGTTTATGTTGTTTTTTCTTATCGCGAATCATGTTGATTAGCAAAGTGGAATACCACGGTGGATATGATTTTTTCCTTTCACGGCAATACGGAACATATTTATTGATGAGAAAATACAAAAAAGAATAAAAATCAGCAATATTCACGTTTACATCCGCATCGGAAAAAAATTCTATCCAATTAATATTATTCAACTCAAAAATAATGTTTTGATAATCAGCGTACTTGAAATTATAATAGTAATTCAATTCTTGGTCATTTGAGTTATTTGTACACGGTAATTTTATTTCAAAACTAAGTGGTGGGTGAAATTTGTCTATTGGTAATAACGGTTCAAGAGCATTAACAATAAGAGTGTAGTTGAAATTTGTAAGAACAAGGTCTAAAATAAATAAATCAAAATAAATCAAAAAATCCCAAAAAAAAATATAAGTATAAACAATATGTTGATGTATAAGGCTCGTAGAGCTTTACAGGTTTTGTCAAAATATTATTTTCCTAAAATATACGGAGATTTGGGAAATCTCCATTCAGACTGGCGTCAGACCTTTTTATTTTTAAATATGTAGGTACTTGTGCATAGCAATATTGATTCAAATATCAATTATTCAATTAAAGTATTTTGTTAAACAGCTACAATTACGATAAATGACAAGACCATGCTATAAAATTGTGTTGAGAAAACAAAACATGGGAAATTTTAGTTTACCATGCTTGTGTAAAAATTTTTGTTGCAATGTTGTCAATGCTCTCTAAAGAAAGCGCGCTGAGTTGGCGTTAAAAAAGGGCTAGATTGACATGTTTTTCGAAAAAAACGCGCTAGATCAAAGAAAACATTAAAAAATGAAAGGAAATTTTCAATTTATCAATTTTTAATAAAAATTATCAGTACTGATATGAAAAGTACCTATTAAGTATTTGACGGACGTGACAGCGAAGTAAGGGATTTTTAGATTGGTTTTACGGCTCTGGTTTCTTGTCTTTTAGAGCCAGTCTTGGATGTCAAAATACTGGAAATTAATATGAAATGTCAATATAGGTAGTTATCAGGTCAGGAACTAACCGCAAAAAGCATTAATTCTTATTACGAGTATAAAAATGAACTATATTGTGCAAATTAAATGAAGTTTTTCACAAATTCACAAATGAACTATATATACCTTAACACTCAAACAGTAAGTTTGCGTAAGTATTACTAATCTGTAGCTCTCGTCAGTCAGTTGCCTTCGTTAAACTGTTTTGCTGTTAACAATTTCAAAGATTTGTTGCACTGCCTAAATATAACTACCTAATTAGATATTATATCAAATGACTATGAAAAATACACGTAATTTAGGTACATATTATAATGTATGGTACGAGATCGCATATTATATGTATATTATAATAGGTACCGTAAATATAATTTTTTAGACTTTCGCGTTTTGTACACATTTTATATTACAAATGATATTAGAAATAAAATGTAAACAAAAACCTTTAATTATACGCGTTTAGATTCGTTTTACGATACACAATACCTTAAATGCCACCAATGTTGGTTCCAGTTAACCAAACTGCTGTCGGCGAACACATCCCACCGCCACTTGTCCAAAACATAAGCGTAAGCCATCAGCGGAAACTTCTCCAGCGCGACCCAAAGCAGATGGTTGATATTGGCCTCGTGGCCTGTCTCCGAGTTCACGAAGTTCAAGGTCTTCAGATATTCCGGCGAGGTTAGCTGCAAGGCAACGATATCGGAGATTGCGTCGTGGAACGCTATAAAGTAAATACACAAATTACATTGCTGCAATCCCAAAGTGAAGTGGTCAATGTCAGCAATCAGATATTTTATGAAGATACGTTATCCAAGGATTTTTACATTATTGTCTTAATGAAACCTGTTCTTTATTTCCAATTAGCTTTTTCCCTCGGCTGCACCTGTTCAGAATCTGATTTTCGTTGGGAAATCCGTTAAAGTCATACATTTTCATAACTGCTGATCCGACTATAATAAAAAATACACTTTTCGGAATTAATGACTTGAATAGTGAAAACAGTCAGAGACTTGTTGCTTATGTCGACTCTGCATCATGATAAAACAATCGATGTTAGTACAAGTGAAAAACAAAAATCCGAAATTGTCACCTTTTCAACATTAGTATTGGTTATTTCATTATGTCAATTAATTTTCCACAAGGTAATGAATACATAACGAAAATGAATAACATTGTAAAGTTATTTCGGTTATCAAAATCTGCAATTTAATATATGGGTATGTCACACCCACCTCATAGCTGGTGACATTATTTTTCACCTCATTCACGCCGGTTTAAGTACAATGACGTACGTGTTTCAGTAGTGAGATGTGTCAGAGCTCATTCCCATCCTATCCTATCCCTCCTCAATTTTCTAATCCTTTCTCTAAATCTATTCCTAAATCTCCAAAGGTAGTAAGCGCATCCGGGGGTGTGCGGGCGTTTGTCATGGATTGATGTTGACATGTATCGTGGATGTCCATGGGAGACAACAACCATTACTACAATACCAGGTGGAGTGTCTGCTCGTCTGCCACATTCTCTGTATATAAAATAAATACATATATAATTTAATATTTTGAGAAATCTTTTTCTTCGCAATACCTTATACACCATTTTTAAGTACGTTTTTAATACAATACATAGGTTTGTTGTTATTCTGAAGGATCAACAATCATGACAATACTAACTGTAGTCTGTAACGAACAGATTGAAAATCCTGATGTGAAGATACTATTTTTAGACTGTTTAATGAACCGCGTAACTATAAAACTACGTAATTACAGTGCGGTCCTTCAACGCATAATTATGGTCAATGAGAATATTGCCAAAGAAGCAGTACTTTTTGTCACTAAATACCTGTTTTTAAATACTTTGTATTAAGCTAAAGAAGCAAGGGCAATAAATTCTGTGCGGAAACCCGGAAATAAATATAATCGAAATTGCCCTTACATTTAGTGAATTGTATTTAGTTTTTAGTAAAATATAATATCTATAATTGTAATTTTTAAAATATTGATAATTAATTAACATATAGCAAATTTAGAAATTGGTTGCATTATTTATTGAGATGTTTTGTTTGGATACATAAATTATAATAGAAAATTAAATGATTGTTTCATTGATAATTAGGGTGAAAAGATTAACTTATTATAGTTTATTGCACAGTTGACCAGTGAACAATTAATTGAGAGAAAACAGAATGTTTATTCCCGTTTACTGAAACCATAGATTCTGTTCATGACACATGAATTGATAAAAAATGTTGCACATATTTTATAAAAAAAATCGTGCCCTATCTATACCTACTACACACGAGTATAATAAAATTGTAAAAAAGCCGTGTCTGTATTTTAAATATATTTTTTGAATCATTGCAGTGTACACTAATAATAATACAGAGCCCAAAACAACAATTTTTGGAATTTTTATGTGTCTGTCTACCTGAACGTGCAAAAAATCACTGGACGAATTCTAATGAAACTTGGCATAGTTGTAGGCTATGTACTGGATTAACATTTAGGGCACTTTTTATCCAGATCCATTATTCTGAACATCTACGGGCACACAGCAATTATTACCAGCATTTATTAGCGAAGCAGAATAAAAATAAATTTATTTCTTCATTTTTATTTAATTTTTCATACGTATTATATTAGAGAGACAATAATTCCAAAGAATGATGTTTTGGACTCTATCATCCATAGGCTACACTGCAATGACTTTAAAAAACAAAAATATATAAAGACACGGCTTTGTTACGCTTTTATTATATACTAGCCGTGTGCCCGATGAGAAATCTCATCGGCAACATCTCAGGAACTTTTACTCCCTTATTTTACACCCTTAGGGGATGAATTTTTAAAAATCCTTTCTTAGTGCTCACCTACGTTAACTCGTGTGCTTAATGTCATGCTTCTAGACCCATCGGTTTAGGCTGTGCGTTGTCTGTCAGTCAGTGTTAGATTTTTATTAAGTAGGTAGATAGGTATAGATGAAGAAAATTAATTTATTGCAAAGAAATGTTGCATAAAATTATCATGTCAACTCAGAATCATGACCGGAATCCATGGTTTCAATCATCGGGAATACATTGATACATCTTGTCGTTGAGTCTATATGTATACCAACATCTTGTATTATTCTCGCAATTACTTTTATTTGGCACTTGTCGACTCTCTAATAACGTTTTGCAACAAGAATGCTTACATTTGCTCTAAAGTAAATTAAGTAAAAATTAAGTAAGCCACAATGCTCACTTGCTCATACTTGCACACATCAATACCGGTGCACTGCTTCCGATAAATAGTCAAGTCGATCGATTGTCTGGTATTAATCTACTGTACCGTTCTGAGATCCATGATCTATTACTATAAAATAGTTCCGGCAATTATCAAAATATTTTTTACATATTCATCGGTATTTTTTACATTCTGTTGCAATGCTAAATTTTGACAACTAAATGATTTCATCTTCGTGCTGGCAAAAACTAAGACACGGGAAAATTTACTCCTAATGAGAATAGTATTTTTAACAGTAGATGAGATGATACATACAAAAACTAAACCGGATATACAATTCAATTATTCTATTTACTTTTATACAAGTATGTTTACCAGGATTTGGTCCATCTCTATAAAGCGGTGGGAGATTACGATAGTGCTTGAAGTACTGAACATGGCCCAGCAACCGCGCTGCTCGTGATAATCCAACTACAACATCTGTCACTTTCTCTCCACACCATTTTATTCTGTGAACAAAATGAATTAATAGCATTTTCATTTAGCACTATAACAACTAATTAGCAGAATACTTTAATAAGAACAGTAAGGTAAATGAGACAAGCATCCCATAGTGAGGTATAGCAAAATACAAAGAGTGAAAACAATTTTGGTTGTGTACGATGTCGATGCAGATATTAAGTAGTAAGCAGTAGATATAATTAAATTAGATAGCAAGGTAATATATATTTAGTGTCAATTAGTATGGCAACATGATAATCAAAATTTATTTTGGTCTACAACACAAAGCCGATATTTAAACAGGTTGTGTACTGAGTCAAATAGAATATTTTATTACGAAGTATATGTTGTATGTTGTAACGAGTCCCCGAAAGGAGTCTATTTGTATGTATATTCACGGTAAACACCAAAACTAATCAACGAATTTTAATACAGTCTCCACTGTTGCTAAGTGATGTCATCTCGAAAGTAATTAGTCAACTAAGTGAATAATTTTCGAATGAATCGAATTGCATTTGCGGGACAATTAAATACTAAGATAATCTAGATTCATATCTCAGATGCGTGTATATAATCATTTATTATTAGATTGGGAAGTTAATATCGATAAGATCGCCTTTATTGCATTTCACGTGTTACTGTCTTGTCTTGTTTTGGTATGCAATAAAGATTTTTATCTATTTATCTATCTATCTATCCGAAGCAATCAAATTGGAGACGATAATTGTTAATTTCCTCGATCTTACAAATCTCGACATACAGATAGATAGACACGCGTTAGAATAGACCTTTAGGTAGGTAAGTATTTACGTAAGCGTGTGCCTAATTGCTATCTGTTTAATTGTTAGTAGTTAGTTACGTAGGTAAACTGTAATAATTACTTGTAATGAACTCCATCACACATATCGTGACTGGATGGCAAACAATTAGCTGTCGTCATTGCATCTTTTATTTCTGCATACGAATCCTTCCCACTCTCAAAACCCAAGGACTGATGAAAACTATCAACGGCATCAAAAAGATCCTTAGAGTGTATAGTCTCGTTGTCTAATAATGTCGCCCTAACATGTTTGGGATACGGTGCTACTTTTGGATATATAGCCTGCCACTCTTGCGCCCATAAGTTACCTGCAAGTTATCAAATATTACGTCTATGTAAGTTACGTTGCAGTGATGTTATTAACAGGAACGTTAGTTTATATGGAATTCCTCATAATAAAGTCACGCAATTTAAGTACTTGGGTCACGGAGGATCTTAATGACAATGTGGACATTGATAGGGATCGCGGGGATCATATTACACCGGACAGCCAACGTGTCCTGTGTAATATGATAGCCCGTAGGTTCGTGAAGTTAACTAAACAAGAGAAAATTACTTTATTCTAGATTTAATTCACATCAATTTACACCAGTAGCCTATGAGAGGAATTTACACGTAGGGCATACAACAATCTGCGTGTTCATTACAATAACGCATTCAGGGTGCTGATGGGGCTGCCGAGATTTTGCAGCGCTTCTCACATAATCGTTGAAGCCCACACGCTCACGGTTTCGATTTCGATGTTGAGTCATCTCCGTTTTAAAAATGGTTATAAATGGTTTTAAAGCCATCTTAAAAATGGTTTTAAACCCTCTCTCCTTTCCCTCAACATGCCAAAATAAGGGAGGACGTTATAATCTCCGGCGGAAGCACAATCGGCCGAGGTTCAGGGCCCTAGGGAGAGAAACCGGCGGACAATTCACGCGGTATCGAGCAGCACCCGCGCCTTCTGCATCTTTGCGGGAAATAATCTATCACGGAAACCCAACCACCTCAGGTTGGTCTCGAGGCTAGTCGAGATTCACGCGTTTACGGACAAGACGACTGGGATGATTTCAGTCGATGTTACATCCTCGGTTTCTCCGAAGATATCACCAAAGCGCAGCCAGTACACGGAGGCCTTTGTGTCCACGTGGATCCCGTGGAGAGCCTTGAAGAACCTTCCGTGCAATTCTTTCTTCTTCCATACGGCCTCTCGATCAGAGGTATCGGGTTTTGCCATTGCTCAACAGCTAAGGATAAGTGGGTGAGTCCTTTGTCACTCCCCACGACTTCGCCACAGATTCCATCACCCGAAGTCTATAAAAAGTAGCTTCGGAGATTGCATATCTCACGGTCTTAGCGTTTAATAGGCCTCGACCGCCGCATTTCCGGTATGTACAATCTTTGCACCGAAAACATCGGGTGATACATCCTGTGGAGAGTTGTGGTTGTGCCGACTATTCTATCCAAAGCGTCTAGTTCGGTTTGAGACCATCTGAGTCCAAAGGTGTAAATGAGAGCGGACATGACCCAATCGTTATAGGCTCGGATCTTATTAGGGCCTGACAAATAGTTGTTTAAAACTTTTGTCAGACGCTCATAAAATACTTCGCAAAATTACTGTTTTACGTCCGTCTTTTTAACACCCATCGATTCGAACATTTCCTGTTGAATGAATAGCTTTAAATCAATAGAAATTTTGATATTTTTTTTTTAAAGGAAATGAAGTTTCAGAAAAAGCTAGTATTAAATGTGCAACTTATGGGAACCAAGTAATTTATATAGGTGACAATAAATCCATGAAATATGCTCTCGCCCCTAGTGAGGCCTTTAATTTTGCTTACCTAGTAAATGAGCTGGAATACAATGCTCATTGTTCTTCAAATCATTTTTATAACTCGCTTTTAATTTAGCCCTAACGTAACTGTGAAGCATATCATAAAATGGTTTAGTTTCCCGCCAGATTCGTTCAACTGTGTCTACAAAATTATCATCTTCAAATGCATAACGCCACATATCTCCTGCATCGGTGAAATTTTCTGATTCTGCCACTTGGTTCATTCTTATCACGTAATCTTTGAAAATTGGTCGTATCTTTTTGCCAGTCGCATCTCTATAAGCTTTCCAGTAATATGCTAATTCCTTAGTATCGTTGCTTGTTTTGAAGATTGATATAATATCTAGAAATGTTACAAGAGTTATTGACATATGAACTGAGTAAAAATAATACTACGGAATATTTATCAGACTGCATCACCTTGCTTTTTACTTACCTCTATCTGAGCCACACTATCTGATTATAATATATTATCTCCTATATAAGAAATATATCTATATGTACTTTTGGATAGATGAAATTACTTATACCATTTACTGTTCACAAGTACTCATTTATGGACAGTTTTTAACTATTTTAGTGTCCACAAAGGAAAAGTAATTAAAAAATTAATCATTAGACCTTAATCATTCATTTGGTAAAATTGTTAATTTACTTCTGTTCGCGCATGAATACAATATGTTATAGATGAATGAATGAATATTGACTGACCACTCATAGTGCGTACCGAATCTTTCGCATTGCAGCCACTCTTATTGTAGGTGCACACTGTTACTCGACTCCAAATTCTCTGCATTGAATCAATTTCTTCACGTTGCTGAAAAAAAATATATTCGTTTAATAAATTATCTTTCAAAAGTTCCCTCTGTGTACTAAGGATTCTCTCCTTCTTCGGCCACATAGTCGAGAAAATGATTGCGTGGAGAATATCTTCGTCGGCGTTGTCAGAATTGTAGGAGGCTTACGATCTCGTGGGCGATTTGCAACTCTTTTTTCGGGTCAAAAACGAGAGTTGACTGGTCTACCGGTCACTAATCAATCAGTGACCAATCAATCAGTGAAAGGAAATAAAGACCAACTGTGTAAAAGAATCCACGATAAACTCGAATTTTAGCAGTAAAGATCCCATTAGGAAGAGAAACGATACATAGACATACATTTTAAAGCTTTCAGGTTTAACAATATCCATCTTACTTTACTTTGTGGCATTTGTACATTTGTCCCTCGTTCTTTTATAATACGTAATTTTCTTTGTAATTTTGTGCCATTCGAATACTGCTGGTCATTTAAATATTTGGATTTTAATATGTTCCAGTACTGCTTTTTAATTTCATCTTCTTCTGCTGCGATACGAACCTGTAATTGCACAAAAATGACTATAACCTATTCTTTAGATCATAGGTAAATAATACTTTTCAGTGCATTTGTATGACACTAACTTACCATATTATTCTTTTTAACTTCATTATTAATATCCGTCACATATGACCACAGAGCTTCCTGTGAGGTTTTGCATACTTCCAAACTTAAGTTGTCCATTTTTTCCATAAACATATGAAGTGTGCGATTTTCTTTGTCCAGTTTATTTAATTGAAATTTAAAAACTTCGACCACATCATCCCTTTTTACTACAGTAGTACTAGGATCAAGAACTGTCCTCAACGCATCGTTTAAATACTTTTTATCTTTCATTTCCTCATTATCTGTTTCTAATTCATGACCACTTTCGTCACTTTCGGCGTCTGTGGTTTTATTACCATTAATAGACTTATCGTCTGTCGACATTTCTGATGTTGGATTCGCATGGTATTGTAAAGCTATTGTTATTGAAACCGCTGCTGCTATGCACAATAATTGCTGTAAAAGTGAACATTATTCGTTTTAATGCAACGTTAGTAATTGAATAGCGCAAACAATGTGTCGTTTATCATTAGTTCCTCATCTTGCATATAACAAGAGGTTTTATTGTATGATGTCAGTAGGTACTACTTATACGACACTTAATTGCATGCTTTTGATATGGTACGAGATGCTACTAAAGGACAATCATGCTACACATAGCTACTAATCTCGTATGAACAGTGTAACAATAGATCATGCGTATAGGAATAATGATTGCATCCTTTGTATACCGCTGACCTTCGTGCTCATTCAATCTCACCATCCTCTAGTCCACTATCCGCTACAAACAAATCTTTATAATTTGTATTCCGATTAAGATATAAATTTGCATTAATTGATTAATTGAAATAAACAGTGAAATGGAACAAATTAACATTTTAATTCAGTAGGTACCTATAACATATTTTAGCTATGTAATATCAAAAATGTTTTACGTAATCCTGGTTTACGTGAAACGTTATCAGAAGTTATATGTCAGAAACTGAGCAATAAAATTTTCACATAAACATGCTTCTAATGCCGGCAGTGGTTACTTGGATAAAATTAACAATAAATAGCCGATAAATTAAACTTAAATAAATTATCAAACACTAAAAGATACCTACTAGAAACAGCATCTTGTCACATGTAAACAATTCACAGTTTCTGTTCAATTTTACTATAAAAACAAATATCAACACCACACTTTTACATTTTATTAGTGTTTCTTATACAACATAATTCACGTCACGGCGAAAGCGATGGTAAGTCACTATTTCATCCGTTGCACCTTGTTTGTGAATACTGCGAACTGTTTAATCGTTTTGTAGTTGATTTCACAAGTTGGAACAATTGACTGGGGGTTTTGTTTTGAAAACGTGGTACAGAAATGCACGGCGCGACTCGACCGTGAGCGTGGACACATTGTTGTGCGATTATATTGAGATTCCTGGCACAATTCAATGGTTTTCGTGCGACCACAGGCATCCATACGCTGTTATTAAATTTACCCCCCAAACTTGATAGAAGAAGATGGAAATGGAACCCCAAATGGAAGAGCGTGTTTGTTAAAATACTTGATTGTTTCCTGTTTAAACTAGAGACGATTTTATCATTTTTTTAAATGTCTAAATTCAAGTATCTTCGTTTACACACATTGATTTTAATGAGATAATTACATCTATTATTATCATCATTCCTCTGTGCAGTTTTTAATTAGTCCCTTTAATAATGATGTCTATTGAAGTGAGCACATAAGGTAAAAGCCAAATAAACTTCAACAGTAGAGTATTCTTAAATTGTAGATACGATCAAACTATATATTTAATTAATCATTAGTGTGTATAATTACACTATTATTTGACCGACCGATTAGCGCAGTTAGTAGTGTGCTTGCTGTGCAAAAGGTCCCGAGTTCGATTCCCGGTCAAACATACATTTGTTAAAAAAAGGACAAATGTTTGTTCATGTCTGGGTCTGTGTTTGTCTTTGTATGTGTCTCTGGACCCACGACAGGGAATCCTAGTGTGGCCCATTGAATGTGGCGTTATTTATTATTAGAAACTTCTATAACGCAACGCTTTATATACCCACGAGCATAAAGCTATGGAAGGAGGAGGGTGCACGGTGTAATCCCACAGCCGATGGCCGCTGTACGGTACCCCGTACTCACAGAACACTACTGTAATGTATTTTCTACTTTATCTTATTCCCTCAATGTACGTTCGTGTTTTGGTTTTATGTAACATATATCAGAGGATATTCCCATCCCAACCCGCTCCATTTTCCCAACCATTTCTCTAAATCCATTCCTAAATACCCAAAGGTAGACAACGCATCCCAGGGCGTGCCAGCTTCCATTGTTACTATCTGTTACATTGCCGCTAGTTCAATTAATCAGTTCAATCATTGAATTCCATTGCCATTCTGGACTGTTGTTGACATGTAGCGGGTATCTGCGGGTGACAGTATCCATTTATTATCAGGTGGACTGTCTGATCGTCTGACACCTTTTTTGAACAAAAAAAGCCCGTTTATGCAAAATAATACGGATAATAAAGATTTGATTTAAATATATAACATTGCAATGCAGTGCAACCAGCCACCGCTGGTCGTGAGCCTCCTCATACACATTGTCTTATGCGTGAGAGATGAATGGCCTTAAACCGCCACGCTGTCCAAGAGGGTTGGTGATTTCACTCTTTAAGAGGTGGTGAAGTTCCTCAGCTCTTGTGATAGCGGCTTTGTTATCCCTTAGTCGCCATTTGCGACACCCAGGTTAGAGATATGGTGATAGTATTCTAGCCGGCTAGATTGCTGATGCTAGTGTAAGTGGCTTTTAAAATTTTTGTGCGGGATACGTATGCACTAACACGCAGTAGAATGCTAGTGTCTGTACTCCGCACCAACTGGATCGCCGGGGGGTGTGGACTGTATAATAGGTTTTTCCGTGTCTTGAATAAAACAACAAGGCTTGTTCTTCAATAGAGCCGGGGTAGCGCAGAGGTACTTGTTTTTCTTCTTTGTTCTTGTTCTTGTCGGAGTGGATGCCGCTGCGGAAGTGATTTTGACCGGAAATGGTCCGCCTATTATTCGCGTATTGGGTTCTCCAACTTGCGGCTAGTTGCGGGATTCCTCCACCACCGGTCAACGTCGGGCCTCCCCTCCACTTGTCCATTTATGTACCCCTCCCGCTACCCGCGGGGAATCATTTATTTTCCTTATCGCTAACACGTATTTACATTGATAAGATCCTAGTATGTCCTCAATTACACTATGCACCAACGATACCTATACTATGCACCAACGATTTATGTAGGGACATACTAGGGATCACTTTATTTTTATCAAATTATATATGTCGACGCAAAACAGTCAACATCTTTTATTTTAGATTTTAAGTTTGATTACATAAAGTCTATTTAAGAATGATAATTAATTTTAACCTATTTTATTACCAATGAAATAGGTAAGCTTCATTTTTTAACCTAAATCAAATAATTTTTAAAATGAGTTTGTTAACGTTTGTATTTACTTCCTTAGAAGTTACGAACATTCAAAAAGTTAACTTTAAATTAATAAGTTTAGCTCAAAATTAATTATAAATCAAATCTTTAATTTGCAAAACGCATTCACAATTTAATCATTAATAATTCTTTAGATTGATTTTTAATAGTTGCTTTTTGAATGTTCATTGGAGATTGTTTTGAACGATGAGTGATTAAAACCACGAGTGATTTTATGAAATTATTTGCGTTTATAAGTGTTTAAATAATGTTTTAAAATTATTTCACGAATAACTATAACGAAATATTCGTATTAAAACCATTGTTTAAAAATGATTGTAAAGAAGCAACATGGTGGGAGGCCACCATGTTGTTGGCTCACTTTTCACGTGGCAGCTGCTGAGAACGGTAGTTTGGTGAGTGCTTTTTGAAATATTGCTATCTAAATTATTTTTACTGTGCTATTTGAATTATTTTTACTTTTGTATAGAAAATAAGGGTAGACTTAAGATCTTAGTTGAATCTATAAGTTAAGAAAAGTATTGATTATAAAACGATTGTAACAAAGAGTTTATTTCAAGTGTATAGTTGTTTTATTTCGTTATCTGTTGAATATGAGGGACGCGAATAATGGTGACGTCAGCAATGCTGACGTCACGCTTTCTAAAAACTTGCACGATAACAATTCTCCGTTATCAGAAGTGGGATAGGAATCATATTGTTCAATATTTGTCTACTGCGCCTACTCTTGCACTTTTCCAGGAAGAAGCACCCATAGAGCTCTACACTGACGCAAGTAGTCTTGGCTACGGAGCTGTATTGGTTCAAATAATAGATGGGCGGTGTCATTCTATTGCCTATATGAGCTTACGTACTACAGAGGTCGAGAGTCGTTACCACTCCTACGAGCTCGAAACCCTAGGTAGTGAGGGCTATAAAACACTTCCGACAGTACTTATACGGGCGAAAATTTGTGGTTATCACTGACTGTAATGCTCTCAAGGCGTCTAAGCATAAGAAGGATCTTCTCCCTCGAATCCACCGCTGGTGGGCATTTTTGCAGAATTACGATTTCGAGGTAGAGTACAGAAAGGGTGAACGTCTCCAAAACGCCGATTTCTTCAGTAGAAATCCTATAACCAACGTCAACCTAATGACCAGGGACACTGAATGGATACAAATAGAGCAGCGACGAGACGAAAACCTACGTTCATTGATTAACAATATGGCAAATGGCAATCCCGTAGATAATTATGTCTTGGATGAAGGCGTACTTAAGCGGCGGCTGACAGACCCTGTACTGGGAACACGTAAGGCAATTGTTGTACCAAAGTCATACCAATGGACTCTCATCAACTCTTATCACACAGCGCTACACCACCCAGGATGGGAGAAAACTTTACAGAAATTAAGAGAATCATACTGGTTTGATAAAATGAACACAATTGTCAGGAAATTCGTGGACAATTGCATCGTGTGCAAGACATCAAAGGGGCCATCGGGAGCCACACAAGTTCAACTCCATCCCATTCAAAAACCTACCGCCGCATTCCAAGTAATTCATATGGATTTAACGGGAAAACTCGGTACAAGAAACCAAGAAAGTCTTGATGAATATGTAATTGTTACCATAGACTCTTTCACAAAGTATCTGCTACTGAGCTATTCAAATGATAAGAGTCAAAGCAGCAGCCTAGCAGCACTAAAACGTACTGTACACTTGTTTGGTACGCCTATTCAAGTTGTCATCGATGGTGGCAGAGAGTTCCTGGGAGAATTTAAAAACTACTGTGACAGCTTCAACATCAATATACATGCAATATCGCCAGGAGTCAGCCGAGCTAATGGCCAAGTAAAGCGTGTTATGGCTACGTTAAAGAATGCGCTAACTATGATCAAAAACTATAACACCGAAAATTGGCAAACTGCATTAGAGGCACTACAACTGGCATTCAACTGTACTCCGCACCGTGTGACTGGAGTAGCACCCCTTACACTCCTTACACGTCGTCAACACTGTGTTCCACCGGAACTCCTGAAATTAGTGAATATTTATGAAGAGACTGTCGACTTTGATCTACTAGAACAACAAGTACATCAAAAAAATGGCGGCTGCGGCCGAATACGAGAAACATCGTTTTGACAAAAACAAAGCCAAGATTCAGTCATTCCAAAGAGGTGATTACGTTCTGATTAAGAATAATCCTCGAAATCAGACGTGCCTTGATCTTAAATATAGCGAGCCATACGAAATTCAACGAGTCGTCGATAATGACCGGTACATCGTGAAGCGAGTTACTGGCAGGGGAAGACCGCGCAAGGTAGCTCATGACCAGCTGCGCCGAGCACCGCAACCAGGCGAACAGATGACCGTGTCGACGGACGACACCGACGAGCCACAGCTATCCACGTCTCATGCTGCAATGCCATCACAATCTGGAACAAACGGTGAGTTCCTTCCATATTAAACTAATGTTTTATTTTGGCAGTAGGATTTCTCTTACTGCTTTGATGCAGATAATAACTAAGCTTCAATCAAAGCAAACCATTCTAGGTGACCTTTGCCACTGAATCCAATAATGAAATATCTGCGCTGTAATATTGAATCGATATAAATTAAAAATATGTTTAGAATCCTTTCCCCATCCTATCATTTTCAGAGCCTCTGTGGACCACGGTCTAAAAGGCCTAGGCCACAGCGTCGACCTAGTTCCCATGTCCTTTAGAGCCCCTGTGGACCACGGCGTACGAGACCGCCCAGCACCACAGCAACATTCCTGTCTACGAGTACATAAATAAAATGCAAGGATGCGTGGAGCATTTGCATTCCATAATAAAAGTTCAATATGTGTGAAGTGCGTGGAGCATAAGCACGAATAACAAACGAACGCTCAATTTCCTTTATTCAATTATTTTACAACAAGCTTATGATATTCATTATTCATTTGACGAAACAAACAAAATTAAATTAATGTGCGAGTGCGTGGAGCATAAGCACAAATAACAGACAAACAATTGCCTTCTACAAATAAGCCTACAATATTTCTGACGTTAAGAGATAGTCTCCTAAATAAGTAAAACCGTATATGGTCGACTGGAGTATCTATGTACACAGATACCTAGTCAAAAATGTTTTCTTATTTCCAGAAATTGAAACATAATAATAAAGGAAACCGAGGCTGGTGCAGAGCGCGCACCGCCCCGCAGAATGGCCGTGTCGACGCAAAACAGTCAACATCTTTTATTTTAGATTTTAAGTTTGATTACATAAAGTCTATTTAAGAATGATAATTAATTTTAACCTATTTTATTACCAATGAAATAGGTAAGCTTCATTTTTTAACCTAAATCAAATAATTTTTAAAATGAGTTTGTTAACGTTTGTATTTACTTCCTTAGAAGTTACGAACATTCAAAAAGTTAACTTTAAATTAATAAGTTTAGCTCAAAATTAATTATAAATCAAATCTTTAATTTGCAAAACGCATTCACAATTTAATCATTAATAATTCTTTAGATTGATTTTTAATAGTTGCTTTTTGAATGTTCATTGGAGATTGTTTTGAACGATGAGTGATTAAAACCACGAGTGATTTTATGAAATTATTTGCGTTTATAAGTGTTTAAATAATGTTTTAAAATTATTTCACGAATAACTATAACGAAATATTCGTATTAAAACCATTGTTTAAAAATGATTGTAAAGAAGCAACATGGTGGGAGGCCACCATGTTGTTGGCTCACTTTTCACGTGGCAGCTGCTGAGAACGGTAGTTTGGTGAGTGCTTTTTGAAATATTGCTATCTAAATTATTTTTACTGTGCTATTTGAATTATTTTTACTTTTGTATAGAAAATAAGGGTAGACTTAAGATCTTAGTTGAATCTATAAGTTAAGAAAAGTATTGATTATAAAACGATTGTAACAAAGAGTTTATTTCAAGTGTATAGTTGTTTTATTTCGTTATCTGTTGAATATGAGGGACGCGAATAATGGTGACGTCAGCAATGCTGACGTCACGCTTTCTAAAAACTTGCACGATAACAATTCTCCGTTATATACATAAAAACTTAACAACTAGTTGCGAAACTATATACATGTTTGTCTAAGTACCCTAGCCTTTTCGTCGTCAACAATTTTAATTGTTTGAAATTTAATCTTTTACTTTAAAATAGGAAAATAAAAAGCAGCACTGTTAAGAATACAATTTATTTTGTTCATAAAGTGCTTCTAATAGGTACAATAAAAAACTATGATTTATTACATAATTTATTACAAATGTTAATAAATTATACAACGATTATTGCTTGTTTAAAAACGAAGCCAGTATTTTTGCTCCGGCTTGGTCAATTTCGTTGTAGCCGTACGGTTCCAAAGACTTTTTAGTTCTTGCAAACCACTTAGAGACATTTTCGTGGGCACTAAAGTCGTGTTCGAAAGCCTGAAAACAGTATAAAAAGGTCGTTAAAATAGACATATAGGTGTAAAGTTTCGAATTAATAACACTCCTTAATAAAAAAGAATAAATGATAGGTTTATAAATAGACGCCTAACCAAAAATAACAAAATTAGAAGTATTTAATCTTCAATAGTAACTACGTAGGATTTAAAAGAAAGAGAACGATTTGGATATTTAAGTACCGTTTGCCAGAATGAAGTAGAACTGACGTACGGTTCATGACTCACGTATCCAGCCCAGAGAGTTAATTTAGAACCATTAAGTGAAGAGGAGGGTGATTCCTGCATCCCACAGCTGATTGGATATGCCTGTCTGATCGAGTTACAGCCCTCAGAAGAATGCCGTCAAATGTACTAACTAACTTTCCAGCTGGAGTGTGATATTTCTGAATCCGTTTTCCATTCCTTCTTATCCAATCGAATGTTGAGTACTAACGGGATAAGGGAAGTCTCCGGTGACATGCAGAGAAAAGTGCACAGGGATAAGGAAAGTCCCCATCATTATGCCATTATACGCTCCAAGAGTATCATCCCCTCTTCAAGGAAGAATGAGAATGTAGTGAGATGAGGAAAACTCGTCATCCCAATTTACTCTTATGATTCAAATATCGCCATTATGATCACTTCGAAACAAGTAATCATAATGGAGATGTTTCAATGACGCTGTGTATTGCGGTGGTGATGATAACTTACTTCTAAAGAAGTAAATGTGATGATAATGGAGATGTCGGCGATAGTCATATTTTCCCCAGCAACGAAAGCGCGACCCTCCAGCATCGAGTTAAGTATACCGATGGCCTCGTTCAACTTCTCAGCATTTTCTTCGTTGAAGGGCTCACCACGAAACAGCATCGGAACCTGAATCATTAGATGTCGAAAATTAATTAGATAGATATTTTACGGCTAGAAGCCGAAGTGTGGCTACACGTAGGTACATCAGCTAGAACAAGATGCAGCCTTTTTCTTAATGGCTACAACGAGGTGTAGCTGTTCGTAGCAGTTAAGTATAACTAGGTCTACCCTGTAGCCGTACAAAAGAGAAACACAAGAATACAAGAATTAGAAGTACAACCAGTGTACATCGCTAAACCGATTTCTTGTGGGGTAATTGGAAAAAAATGCAATTGCGGAATGAATTATAGTTTACTGAATTTATAGTAATACGAGTTTTTTATCTAGCAATCCTCACTAGACTCCTTATGTGTTATTATGACCTAAAACCTCCTCGTTATTACATTGGGAGAACTGTGCCCTGCAGTGGGACCTTATAATATGATATTAGCACTGGCCGATCGATACTGGTTTGTAATCGGGTTGCGAGCGGTATGCAAGGTTGTGCATGGGTCTACAAGGAGAAATCTATGCCTTCCATTGATTGGGACGATACAACTATAGGTTGATATCGATCGATCTATGGATGATAACATAATAAACTTAACTTGTGATCCACGGTACCTACATTAACTAAACTATGGTTTATAGTAGTTTTATACTCACATAAAGAGCCAAATACCTCGAATATAAGGTACCGAGGTCAAAATTAAGCCGTTGATCAACTATAGCACGTAGACGCGGATTTTTGGGATACAAGGTGTCATCTCGACCATAAGCGTTTACGAAGTATGCTTGAATGGCACGACTGTAAAAAGAAGTATTAAAGTTCTCAGTTATCGTCATATTTATTAGAATAATAATTTTATCATTATGTACCGTACCGTACCATAAGTATACGCCTCTCGACTGCTGAATATATGCATCTCCCAAGGCTCGCCACCACACTGGATCTTCTCTTCTTCTCTCCAGTCACTACCTTATTCAAGTAAACAAGCAAAAAAAAAATGCCAGCAGACATCAAGTGGTCGGTTGAACTGACCGGAGGACTATTACCGTCGACTATTGCCAGATACATATATTATACGGTACTTACTTTATATATATATATATATATATATATATATATATATATATATATATATATATATATATATATATATATATATATATATTATATAAAGGGTCTTTCAATATATGCGCTCTAGTTTTAAATGTATAATTGATATCGCTATACATTTTTTATTTGGAAGGTCAATTCATAGCATTAATTATGGAATATGATATCGGGCAACTGGCCGCTGCGTTGAGTGACGCGCATTCTGATGTCCAATTTTCGATGACTCTATCGCATAAATTGGACTCGACTTAATTAATGATGCGGGTGATGTTGGCTTTCAAGGCAGCAATTCTTTGTGGTTGATTTCCATGGACCTGGGATTTAAAGTAACAAGAACAAGTCTAAGGGCGTTAGATCACATGATCTCGGAGGTCAGTTGATGTCGCCGACTCGTGGCCTACGAACTTCTTATAGTGTCCAATGTTGCATGCGCTGTGTGGCACGTAGTGTCGTTTAGTTGAAACCACATAATATGGCTAATGTCCATATCAACTAACCGGGGCCACAAATAATCAGTTATCATCACCCGATACCTATAGCCGTTGACAGTGAGCTCCTTGTTCATTTTGGCCGATGATGCCTCCGGACCGAAATCCACACTTAACAGTGACTTTTTCGGGATGCATTTGACGCTCTTTAATTTTCCGTGGATTCTCATCGCTCCAAAAGCGACAATATTGCTTGTTAAGGCAGCCATATTCTAAAAATAAGCTTTGTCGCTGACGATTATTTTTCGGCCAAAAGCAATCAATTGCTCCAAAGCCCAGTCAACGAATGTACGGCGCTGTCTGCGGTCATCCGGCTTCAGTTCTTGAGTCAATTGAATTTTATACGGATGAAGCCTCAAGACCCGACGCATAATTCGCCAAGTTGAAGTGGCATAAAGAAGTTCTTGCGCACGACGATAAATCGACTGTCTCGGGTTCTCACGCACACTATCCTGAACAGCAACAATGTTTTCGACAGACCTTGCGTTTCGTTGACGTGCGTTCGTTGTTGACTAGACGTCGACTCAACAGACCGATTATTCTGACCATAAATTCCACGTAATACGTGGAACGTTCCACGAACTGAACAGGCATTTTGATACTAAAGTTTAAAGATTGCTACTCATTGTTGAATTGTGTAATTTTCCATGATTAAATGGTAAAGCTCAATAAACATTACTGTCAAATATGACAGATATATACACACATATATATATATATATATTAAAGACGGCCGTAATAGACTTTTAAAAATCGCGCATCATTTTAGAAAGACTCGTTATTTAGGTAGGTATATTAAATTAAAAAAATAAGTTGTACCTACCTCTCCCATAATATGAATCCACTGTCGTCCATTGTTGGTATAGTATGTTGGGGATTCATCTGTAGACCGAAATAAATTCCATAGTAAGAAAATAATATGAATATAAATTAGAAATAAATGAAAATTGTAACGCCCACTGTCTGGTTAATTAGCTATTCATTGTATCTGGGCTCATATGGGCCAAACTTAGTCTTGCAGTTGGGATACATTTGTTTTAAAAAATATACTATTTATCCTTGGTGTATTTTTTTTGAACAACCTTAGTGTGGGATTTTAAATGTGGTGTTATTTATTTACTATAGAGACCTTAAGAAATTCAGGTGTCTTATGCTGCCCTTCCATGATGTTAGTGAGAACGAGATCCAGGTCCAACCCCACCGCCCTCGCTGTCATCATAACCGCGCGGCACGGCGGGGACGGCGGCAAGTAGTACAGCTTTATGGGCTGAGTTGGCATCTTGCTGCTCTTAGATCGAACAGCAGCGTTGCTGGAACATTCGATGAGAAACATTTATGTTTAGGAATCTTAGTCTGATAAGTATTTCTTCTGGGTATTACTAAGTATGACTGCACCTCGTGTGTTGGGGACGGAGAGACGGCGAAAGGCGATGCTGTCTGTATTCCATTTTTTTTTTCACACAGAAGACAGCCGTGACACTTACCAACGTTTCAATAGTGAACTTTTTCTATGCCATGCCAATTCCATACCATCCTACTATACTAACTACGATGTCAAGCAATTTACATCGTTTTCGTCTCAGGACAAGGCGTAAAACGGATGCCTGAATAGCTCGAAATAAGTTATACTCGTACGGAATCGCTTGAAAATGTTTACACAGCGGCGTCCGTGTCGGCCAGTGGTGAGACCTGACCGGCGACATTGTGTGTCCGACACCTAAGAGAGTCGGCCATCGTGACACTTATTGGACTAGTATAGTATCACTTGTATCATGAGTGTCACCAAGTAATAAATCAGGCAGTAAGTGCTGTCCGCCTGACGGTCACCTACGCCACAATAATCGAATCTAATTTGTTATATAATCATTGGTTTTACGTTAGTAAAATAGTATGTCAATAGATACAGACTTCTTAAGCTTCACGAGTAAAAATTAATTAGAACATTAAAATTTCAATACTCCGGTCCCATTCATTTTAAAACTTACAAAGTATTTATCAATCATGAGATATACCCACTTATAACGTGTGAAGTAGGTAAATCTACTGACTGATAAATTATATCCTTAACTCGATATCAATCCACAACTGCCCACTGCAGGACATAGACCGTAAAACCACGACAATATTTAGTTCACTGTCGAACAAGTGAGAATTAAAAAACCCTCAAGTATCCTGAATCCTATCCCTATCCTATTCAGAAAAAATCCTATCCCTCAGTAGAAATTCGTCCTTACATAAGTACCACTGAATACGGGCCAGACAAACTTTAACTAAATAGGTAAGTATTTATTTATATCATCTGTGAACTATCTTAATGTACGCTACCGACTACTTTATAACAATGAGTTTGTTAAACCGTTTACTGTTATTATTTAAATTTTAAAACTCCAGATGCACAATAACTATTTTATTTAATAAAATAAATGTAAATTCGATCAATTGTTCTTTGTAAAGAATTGAAAGTTAGGTAAAGAACCATTGCAAAGTTTAGGTAAACACTCATAACTCATAACTAAAGGTACCTTTGAGTATAAATTTATTAAGAGTTATCCATCGCTTAGTGTTAAAATGGTTAGTGTAATTATTTATATTAGCCCAACACCAACTACAAATCTTGAGAACTTACCGGTTAGCATACAATATTAGACATATACACAAAACTTCTAGGGCTTTCATTTTAATAGATAACTGATTCGAAAACAATTTATTTAATAACTTTCAAAGCTAAGCTTATTCAGATAAATATTCCTTATTTCAAAAAAGTTGATAATAAATCGTTTTTGTCAAATGTTTACAAAGTGCGCTTTGTCAATAGATTCTCTGTATTAATTTTGATACCGTTACTTTAAACTCACTTTGACGCTGCCTGTATTTTTTCGACGACAGATTTGTCCATACATTGCCCCAGTTTGGAAGAATGTAAACAAACCAAAAATACAAAAATAAAAAGAAATATGTGGAATTGTTTTAGGGTGATTTTAGAATTAAAAGAATTAAAAGAAAATCAAAGAATTAAAAGAAAACACATCGCACACTGGTTTCTAGTTTTCAAACTTAATTGTTTTCTAATTTACTAACTGCAGAGTAAACAAATCAACACAGTCTTACGAACAAAACTGCTCAAAAGAAGACCCTTCTACTTATTTATTGCTAGATCTATATAAATGTAGTGACGCACAGAAGGATGGAGATCTAACGAGCAACTACTGACATAAGGAGTGTTATTATTCTAACAATATGTTATGGTTATGGGGACCATAGCAACGGGCGGGACCGATCAAACGACAAGTCATCGTTATGGGGCACCTTGGACCACTTTTATGATCACCGGCCTCGGGCAAAGTAGTTACACGAAGAACTTATTTAAAACTCACAAGGACGATAGTAACCAGTTTATTACTCTATTGAAATTATACACATAAATTCTCGTAGACGCTTCAAGTTTGCATTATTTATTGATAGACCACTTT
This sequence comes from Sesia bembeciformis, assembly GCA_943735995.1. NCBI lineage: Eukaryota > Metazoa > Arthropoda > Insecta > Lepidoptera > Sesiidae > Sesia > Sesia bembeciformis. The sequence goes on from OX031034.1 coordinate 7,220,462, forward strand.
CTTATTCTACGAGTAAAAGGGTATCTATTTTATCGATTTATGAACTAGATGTATGGTAAAAAAATAATAGTATTATTTTGCCGCCACTTTTAATTCTGCCGAAAATCTATCGATTAGAGTTACAAGATATCGTTATATGTCTCCAAGGAGACCTAATTTCTGAATTAGATCTTTTGTTGAGATATAATAGATAGATAATAGATATATTAGCCGTCCCAGATCCTAAAAAATATTTTGAAATTATGGGATTACTTACAGTTGGCGGAATATTCAGCAAAGTAACTCAATTTTTTAGCGCTATCTAGTGCATGGCGACAAATAAAGCAAAACGATTTAACGATGAAACTTCTATTGAGCTGAGAACCTTCGGAACCGTGTTTAGGTTCAAACCCTGTTGGTTTAGGTTTCTTTAGATAATTGTCGTATGAATCTAATCGCAGTTGCTTATGTTTGGAATGTGACATTAAAATAAAGGACACCGTGTATTTACTCATGATTACTTCTGATAATTTTGTATTTTAATGGCATGCCACATACAATTGCATGTTAGTTGTAACGATAAGTGCACAGCATGTACTTTTCTCTCATTAGCCATTGCAACTACAATTTCATTCAAGGTTACCACTTTTTCACTAGTTCTCTCACATACAAACAAAAGACTGGCTACATAATCGTAACTAGGTAAATACGGAATTACATTAATAGTTAAAATATTTTTTATGATTAACGACATACAACATATCACGCAGGCAACATGTAGTAGGTAATACTAGTATTTATGTAACACGTGATACCTTTGGAGAAAAATGTTACTACCTATTTTATCAATATAAAATTATTTTATATATGTTTTCGTTGAGTACTTATGACGTCATAACAATAATCCCAATAATCCACTATGAATCCATAATATAAATAACTTAATACATTTCGTACAGTATAATGCTTAATTATTTATGAAAAATATCTACCTAATAAACATTTCACTGAAATGAGGGGATTTCGTTAATCATTGCAACAAAGAAAAATTTAAAAAAATGAGTAATTTAATAGCCACTAAACTAATTTATTACATAACTTACATCTTCTATATAATCATAATAATTTATAAACAATCACAAAAATAACGCAAAACATTTTGACCACATTGAATCTTAGTTATTGTTCGTTTTTATATCACATTTATTGAACTTCATTTGTCATCTAGCACTTCTACAGTGGATGCACTACTTGCGTTGTCATTCTCCTTTGTCTTATCCAACTCACTTTCAGCTTTACTTGAGTCTGTTCGATGGGCTGTAACTGTCACTTCATCAGATATTTCAGTTTTGATTGAATTTATCCGTCCTTTCGACAACTTCGCCTCATGGTCATTTTGAGATTCACTCTGATTAATCTTCAGTTTCTTTCCATGAAAGTTGCCCATTTTACGTCCGTCTTCAACAGAACCACAAACTACAGTAACAGTACAGGAATGTCAGTTATAATCACTGATAAACATTCAGATAACCGCCGAATCTTTATAATTAAAAGCACTCCTCTCGATAACGTACTGATAACACGTCGACGCGCAAAGTGAAAGCAGAATTGCAACTGGCTCAACGATATCATATGAAAACATATTTATAAATGTTTTTACAAATACAAGATAAGCTGGCAATGACTTATATTGCCCGTATGTACTTGACTGTTTCATTGTACGGATATTTGTATGACAAATAAATGTGTTTTCTTGGTACATTCAGTATTTGATTAAGAGCGTTGAAGTCTATCACATATTATATTGCACGCGATCATTCAGTAACTAGATAACAAGTGAAAATGATCCACTTTGCTCGTAGGGTGACTCAGTAAAGCAAACAAAACAAGCTAACTCTGTGTATACTCCGATATAAGGACAAAAGAATGTCCTAAAAATAGTTTAATCCACTCACAGTGAAGGTGAGATTTGTGCTGAAACACTAGTTTTTTTAAATGAAGATGTATTAAAATTGCAGTAATATTTGAATATCACATTTTTAACATTCTAAAAGTGACAACGATTGAGGGAAATTATTGATATAACCGTAACCAGCCCTTTTATCGTCCACTGTTGAACATGAAACTACTCATGCACATTGAGGAATGTATGGCCCTAAAGCGCCACGCTGGCTAAGCGGGTTGGCAAGTCCACTCTTTTAGAGGTGGTATAGTTCCTCAGCATTTGTGGTGTCGGTTTTATTATCTTTTAGGACAGTCGCCTTTTACGATACCCACGGGAAGCCATGTGTTAGATTGCCTAGACATTGTTCGTGACTCATGTACGATTATTCTACCGGCACTTTTGTTTTGGTAACTAGAGAGTTATATTTGGCGCGGAATAATATGTGAATATTGGACATTGACAGCTCGAAAGGAACCGACAGAAGAAATTTAGAGACAGAAAGAACAGATAGGAACTGAGAGAAGGAAACCAGTACAGATGCGAAAACACATTGCTGTGAAAAGGATTTGATTAAAATTATATTTACCCAATCTGGTGTTGTTTGATTCGAACTAATGGAATTGTGTTATTCTAAAGAGTGTCGACACCACACGGTCAATATGAGAGGGAAATATGAGATATGATTTTTAGAAATGTTTTCAAATTGTTAACGGTTACTCATTACTTAAAAAAATAGTAATCGTGAGCTGATAATCAGGTTATTTATAAAATTTATTTATAAATATACTTAAGTATAAACTTTAACATACAACTTCAGTTGCATGGGCTCATTTTGACAATTCAATGGACATGAACATGGACAATTCATGGAATCAATTCAATGGACTTTTAAAAATCAAGATTACATTGTGAAAGCAAGATGAATCATCTTTCTAATGTAGGTGCTATCATTCAGTCGACCCTTGGAGCTACAAAATTATCTAAATGTTTTTTTTTTCATTTCCATTGTCTCTGTTTGAAACTACCTGGAAAACAATGAACGAAAAGCTGCATTGTTTTACCATAGGTACCTACTCAGAAAAGTTGATAATAAAAAATAGACGTTTTGTATCAAAAAGCCTACATAACAAAATGCCACATAAGTATTCTACTAACCTAAGTATTTTGTAACAATTCACCATGTGGGACTTTTGTTGTTGCGACTTTAGAAACCATGCAGAAATTGTTTCGATATCAATTTTTTCGAAATGTAGTGTTTGTTTTTTACATATAATTTTTGCATATTCTTAAGATACAAGAAAATTAAAAGTTTTTAACTTTTGAAAATAAGCAGAAGCGAACACTCATTCGTATACAGTAAAATATATACAATTTCATAGTTCCTCAATAGAAAATCTTTTCCTCGATCCTCCCCCATGTCGCTGTATCAAGCACGACATAATTGCATGTTGTTTCACGACAACAAATGACAAATATGAGTATTAGTAACTTTCCAGAGCTACTCTGTTACAAATATGTTTACAAATATGAGTCTGGCCATATTAAAACTCACGTCATACCTAATCATTATTTATGCGACTAAGTAAACACCTAGATAGATAAACCGATGTAAGTAACATTATAATATTCAAGTTGTTTAAACAAATTTCAATTGAATGTTTCATAGTATGTTAATGATATATTTTTACAAAATTATGACTACAATAAAGTATTAGGAATATATGAATGCATTCGTAAGTAATATCTTAAATATGAATGCGCGTCGTTTATTTAATCAATAAATAAGTGACGAAATATCATGTAGCTACTCATCAAATCAAAATAAATAACGCCATAATTATTATAACTAAGTGTTTAGCGCTGTCTCGTTTTATACTACGAGTACAGACTTGACCTTTACTTTGGGAACTGCTTTTATGCATCCCAGCTATTGTCAAGACTTTATTCAGCGTTTTTGTGTTACCTACTTGGATACCTACTTAGACAAAATTGACACTTTCTCTGTTGTATTGTATTTATTGTAAGTACCACGTTATACAGAATAACTCTGTCGCAAAAACTCTCTAATTGAGATAGTAAGCTGTGTGATATAATTTGAAATAAGTAAATTTGATGTCAAAAAACTGTTACCTACTCAGTTATATTATATTTTATTGTGTTTATTAATTTAGCATTAAACATAAGAAAGATATTACTGAAAACGTGCTTTCATAATTTAATTATTTTATTTTATAAATGCACAAAATCTAATCTTAATCTAACATAACATATCATACACTATCCTAATTAGTAAAAGATGCCACGTCGTGATCTTTTCGTCTCAGGATCCGACACTTTCTGAATCTTCTGATATTTATCTATAGCAGTTTTCACGAATTCGGCAGCATTGCTGATCTTCTCTAGCCGTTCTGGGGAGACGAGCGCTCTCATTTCTTCACGGATAGGTCCGACACCGTGGAATGTAAAGGAGCATAGGCTTGTGTAGGAGCAAAAGCCCATGGTGAGGAAAGATCCAAGTAAAATCACGAAAATGCTGTTAAACACCCAAACGATGGTACGCCCAAGGTAATTCACAATCGTCTGAAAACAAAATAAGAAATGATAAATGCAATAATAATAGACTAATAATAGACTATTAATAGACAATACATAATGTATACCTAATCAAGAACACAGAGTATATTGTGTGTTCTATAATATTATTATACAGCATAATAATGACTTATCGATCCCAGATTCACATATGTGAGTTCGTGGGTAAACGTGTAAGTAAAATTTTCACAATTATAACCAGCTTGTGGTAAAAACATCCTCAACAGTGCTCAGAAATAAAAAAATAAATGAGGCGTGTGCCTACACATGCCCGATATTTTTGACAACCACAAAACCAAAATAAATACAAGTGATAAATTTTATGAATGTAAGATGGGTATGATGGACTGATATCGATAATAGGCAGTCATTTGGAAATAAGTACATAAATTATACATAGGTGATAAATAAAATATGAGTGTACTGAAAAACGCGGGATAGACGATGTAGTTAACACGCAGCAAATTATCCTAACAGAGAAATACAAAAAATAAACACACATCAAGTACATCATATTTAGTAGAATACGAGGAGACAATACAAACCCTAGCATCAGGTACTTGGCTCCAGAGTAAACCAAAAGTAGATGTGTCAGGCTCCAACAAATAGTTGCCCAGGTTGTTGCCATATATATCGTAGCTGAAATAAAAAAATAACAAGAGTGTGATAAGTTTATAAGGCTAATCACAGTAATATACGAGAACATTGATGAGATAACTTACGAGTACAACAATAAAAATATAAATAACAATGAAAATTGTAAAGAAAGACAGAATATAAAGACATAAATGGAATTCATATTTTCGAATCATCTAAGCGACTGCTATTGAGGATGACGATCGAAATAAGACTCACTTGTTAGACGATGCGTACCCGGTATCATATCCATAACCCGGAGCGTAAGGGATGTCAGGATATGCTACTTCAACTGGATTTGGTGCGAACCCATAATTAGGTATCGTCTGGTGATCCTAAAACAAAAACAGTATTTAAATATAATTAGTAGAATATAAGATACTTATAGAACTAAAATAATATTTAAATATGAGACAATGATTAACAACAAACGCATCTGACACACACGGGTAACTGTTTTAATCACTTGCTAAGGCATTAGATTACACGCACCGCTGTTTATACGACGTTATTATTTTACCTACGATGTTTTTTCTTATTATATTAAAAAACTGTAAACTCTTACATTGCGGTTGACTTCAGTAGACGGCACAGCAGGTTGATCAGCTAACATATCCTCATATTTCACAACCGGGCCCAGTGGTCTTACGGGCTTAATATTCGCCCGAACTGCATTCTTACGTTCTTCACCCACGTATATCGGATGATGTTCGTCAGACTTATTATCCTTATTGTTTACTGCATGAGTTTTAACTCCGTCGGTATTTAGTTCTGTATCCAGTACCGCATGTTTCTTTATATGGTCGTATGAATTGGAGATTTCAGCAGTCAATGCTGAGATGATTACAGTGCAGAGTACTAATGTTTTGCAAAACATCTGAAAATACAGTTGAAATTAGTTACACAGATCACTATAAATTATCAAAAACATCTCAAAATACAGTTGAAATTAAATACACAGATCACTATAAATTATCAAAAACATCTGAAAATACAGTTGAAATTAATTACACAGATCACTATAAATTATCAAATCAAGTAAAAATGATAACAAGTTACCTTAAATGATCCTGTTGCTAACTCACAGCACGGAATCGCAAAAGTAACTAAATACTTTTAACTGACCAAGTTCCCATTTATACAAGATTGCTTTACCTCAAAAACCACCCCTTGTCTAATTTAGAAATTATCTTTGACCATTGTTTTGCAATAATGGACGGAATTTTCGGAACCCTAGTAACCCGAGGGAGATAAGGATTCGTCAAAAGTAAAGAATGTGCGAAAGAGAAAAATGTCTCGATAAGTAGATAAGTTTACATTTTTCATTCTACTCTTGTTTATAACGGTCGTAGTAATAACTGCAGGTACTAAAGACCTTGCAGGTACAAAAATATTGCAACAAAGAATCGAACCTATTGAATAAAAATAAAAGCACATGGTAATTCTTTGACCTCGACTACAGAAAAATACCCCTAACTGCAAAGTTATAATCAGTACTATCGAATATGAATTGGCTTCCAAGGGCAATTGCATCAGGAAAATTGAGGTTTTCAATGATAACTGCCTGTTTAAATGTCGATTTATGAGTATGATAGTAGAAAATATCCAATTTTATATATCAGCTTATAACGAACGTCCCATTATAGGGCACAGAACTTCTTTATTTCGAGTCATACCTAATCAAGCACGAAGGCCAGTGTAGATATTAGCAAATGCCCTAGATTTAATAAAATTAAATTGTGATCGACACAAAATTATATAATAATTCTGCAGAAGTAAAATGACTCAATTTCCTCTATCTCAAACCAAATCTTTAAGAATTATGTGTGTCGTTTTATAGCAAAGAAATTTTACACACAATCATTAATTTGAGTAAACATAAACATTTCAAAAACAGACCAGATTTTAGAATTCTCTGAGCTAAATCTTTTTAGAACTTAAATGTTATGGACTTATGTTTTTGTATAAACAAACTGTCACGTCGATTACTTTAAGTACCTAGGTAACTACCTAGTTCTCAGATTTATTTTAATTATTTTGAACACCGTCGTAGGCTCATCAATCATTTAATCTACAACAAATTATATTGAATATATTGAATTTGAAAATATGTATAACTAATGGTAAAGCGCGCTACACGAGCGGGAAGAATTTCGGTCGTGTAGCGCGTTTTAGGATATAAATAGCTATAAGAAAATAGGTTCACGATTGCTTGTGTGAAACACAACAACAGAACAATTCAATCAATAACGATATATATTTCCTTCACGGAAACAAAGAAAATCGACGGGAAATAGCTAATGAATAAATAAGTGTGACTTAGCCACCCTTGCCTGTAAGTGTTCGTAGCTACCATCGGATATGGGAATATATTAGAATGACTAGATGACACATCATACTTTCTTATCAAAGAAGCCTGATTGGCAACTTCTAGGGAGGAGATGAGATCATTAAAAAGTCAAATTTGAACCTTAATCACTAGGTAATAAGAATGTTCCATTTTCAAAACGAATATGAATTAAATAATTCGAGTGCTACTGAACATAGAACACTATCAGCTGTAACGTGCCCGCCCTACTGTGCTTGTATAACATATCTAGTATGTATTCTCAAATCGAATTTATTACGTAGTAGCTACTAGGTAATAAATAGGTGTAAATCAGTTAACTCACAATGTCATACAATGGATTGTGACCTTTATTGTGTCTTAATTAAATGTGGGAATTTAAATCAATATTTCTCTTTGAATAGTTAGACTTTGCTAGGACGTTCACACCAGAAGCCTTATCGCTATTTTTTAAAGAAGGAGTAGGTAGCAGATGTAGGGATGGTAGGTGGTAAGTGGTCATACATGATGTTAAGTGATCTCTCATGGACCACCTATAACACTACACGAACGAGGATGCGGGTACGCTGTCAAGGAACGTACGCAGTAGCTCTTTGTCAAGGAAGTAGGTAATACAGGTTGACAAAAGCTGCGATGATAAATTTAAAAACCCGATGTTGAACAAGATTGAAACAGAAGATTTCTCTATTATACAGGCGATAGAAGGCGATTACGTTATGATGACCCGATTTAACCTACAAGTACCTATTAGGTAAGCATATCGATTTTAGTTCTGCCGTCAGTCATATCTTAAAACTTTCCTAAATATTGTCATGCTAAGTTCGCTTAATTAATTATTAAAATAAATATTTAGCTTAATAACAGCTAAATTATTTGATGCTATAGAATGCAATAGTTATATCATTTTATTTAAAACCAGCTTTTGCCCGTGGTTTCACTCGCTTGAAACTCAATTTGAGAAGCATACTGACTGTCAGTGTGTCTTGATAAATATAAGTACCTAGACGACTTCCGTATACATTCTTAAGATATATACCATCAAAAAAAAATTACAACCGTAATGAACCTTGCCGTTATTTTCAATAATACTGAACCGGTTTTGGTGAAATAATACCCTTTAACCTTCCTGTGAAGTAATCCCGTAACGCAGTATAGCGTATTTATCCAGAAAACTGTAACAAAATCAGATCAATAGATCCCGAGACTAGCATGAACAGGCAAAAGTCGTCCTATAATATATAGAGACAAATATATACCTACATTGTATACTATGTATATAGATTAAATATATACAACTACAAGGTTGATTAGGTTGCTATTACACTATCAAAGATTTTTGAACACACTATAAGTAGAGTATCGGCAGATCGAGCGAACGCACAAATCCTTTGCAGCTCATATCAAATAATTCAACAAGTGGTTAGGTAGCATAGCCCCCAACCGTAAATACATAGTTATTACAATACGTTGTAGATCTAATCCTTTAATTCACTTAGAGCAATGAATATGAATTTTAAAATCACCGTACTAATTCGTTTACGAACGCAAACTTTACATGATCCAAGAGTTGCAGCCCAACAATGTCCAGAACGCAAGATAGGTGAGTTTCAATGAAGATAGGTAAGAAAAAGCTACTGGTATCAGTTTGGTGGTCCTGTGCCGGTATTGTCCACTACAGTCTCTTGCGAGCCGGTCAAACGATTGATGCAGATGTGTACTGTAAGGAGCTGCAGATGATGATGTTAAAACTGGCAACAAAGCAACCGTGTTTTGTCAATGGCTCATCTCCACTTCTTCTTCATGACAATGCCCGCTCTCACACTTCTCATACGACAGTTTTAAAACTTCAAGAGCTGGACCTGGAGACTCGCCGTCACCCACCATACTCACTGGACCTTACTCCGACAGATTTCCATTTCTTTTGAAATTTGGACAACGACTAACTTAGTAAATATTTATATAACAAAAAATAATTTCAGTTTCTCATGCACATCGGTCATTTCATAGGTGAGCGCCTAATATTATCAAACATTTATGGTAATGTAGTACAGAGAGTAGTGGTCTTTTAAATATGTGCTGTTGGTATTGTTTGCTATAACAAAATTTGTTAACAATTTATAATCAATTAATTTGTTAAATTTTTATTAGAAAAAATAATGCTTTTTTAAACTCGCTAATAAATAAAAACTCTAAAATTCACATGTTTTTATTCTAATCCTGAATATACCTCCAATATATCTACTTCCAAGAAAATATATTTTAAAGATATTTAACATTATCTGTACCTATTGTAAGAGCTTTCATTGTCTTTCGTAAACGATAACAATGCATACCTACCTACCCGAAGTGCAGATACCTAACCAAATAAGTGAGGTAAATAGATAGGAAGTACATAAATAAATAATTTGAAATATTTACACGAATTTGTTATTATCTTAACTATTATTTTAACGAACTTTAAACCAATGTTATTTGACAAAGTTGTGTAGATAATTTTAAAACATGATTACTCACCGTTTAACGTATTCCCAGAACAATTTTATCTCTTCTTCTAAACAGTCAGTCATTGTTTTTCCCAAGTCTTTAGAACTTGGACTACCACTTAGCTAGAGCAGTGTAGTAGTTATGCAAGAATGCCCATTGTTTTTGGACTACAATATCATATTATACTTAATTATTACTGAAAATACACCACATGTATTTTATGAATATCACATGTTTTCTACTTCTCAATTTTTTTATCTCTCATAATCATCTTGTATATCTCATCATCTACGTATATAAGTAATTTTATTTCTCAAAAGTTTCTTTTATATTAATTCCCGCTCATTTTATTTGACCGTTTAAAAGCCATCACACGCGATCAAACATATTGAATTTCATGTAGGAACTACCGACTGAATGCCGCCTCGGCCGTTTTGAATTCGTTAAGTTCAGGGTTGAAAAGAAATCGATTTTTAATTATTCGTCAAACATAATCATTTTCTGTCCAATGCATTTGATGTTTGGAATTATCTATTTGACAATATTGTTTATAGGTCATTTACAATATGCGTATCTTTACTTTTCATTTTTTTTAATTGTGAGGAAGGTCAATTTATTATTTACGCCTATTTGGACACAAATTGATAAATCTAGAATGCCTCGGAAACTTTAAACTCGAACAAAATACTTACCTATAGGTAAGTAGCTATCATCTAGTAAAACCCATCGGGATTCGTTTAAAGGGCTTCTAGTATAGTCGTGCTAACAGAGAAAAATATTGAGAAATAATGACGACTCATAACACAAATACTTTATAGGTAATAAATTAATAATAAAGCAGATGCCACTCACAGCACAGCCCCCTGAGACAGCCTATTACATAGAATGTGGCTGAATTGTACTGCAGTCAATAATAATTACCTATTGACCGCAATCAAAATAAAGCATAATTAGGTAGTTACGTTTTGGTAAATAGACAACCGCAAAAACGTTATAACGTTTTTGCGGTTGTCTATTTACCAAAACGTTTACCTATTTACCTATTTAATTATAATTAATTGTTCGAATACTTATTAGGCTCTGCATTTACATTAAACCTATACACGTTAACGTGAGTGAAGCTGCGGGCAGTCGTTAGTAGCCAAATACGGTTCGTAATTTACCAAAGGTCACTACGGGTCGATGCTTTAAACTAGGCGAATAAAATTCTACAACGTTAATCTAGCATTGAGCGTCACTTTCTAGCAAGACATTTGATTACCTACGTTGTTGTCAAGTTGTAGAAGGATTTGTAATCATTCAGAAGCCTGGTTGGCCATGCGTTCAGATAGAATTAGAGCTATATAACAAGGATTTTTATTACACCAACGGATCTTTACTCTGTGCCCAAAGGGTAAGGTATAGTATAGGTAAGGTAACTGAACGATGCTATTGGGCTGTCAATCCTGTTCGCCTTGTGCGTTAAGCGAACAGGATTGACTGACATTGCTCGGAAGATCGCTATGCTTAAGTGGAAAAGGACAGGTCACGTATGTCATAGAGGGCGGACATTGGAATCGTAAGCTTCTGGAATGGCGACCATGGATTAACTGGAGAAGGGTGGGCAGACCAATGGTCCGTGGGCGCGACGAAGTCGTCAAAGCGGTGGGAACGAGTTGGATGCAGCAAGCGACCATCAGACAAAGATGCATTGCACAGGAGTAGGTATTATTTCTCTACGATTGAATTGCAAAATTGAAACACAGCTAAATTGCAAAATACTCACTAACTGCGTGGAAAAGATAATTAATTAACAAATTCCTTAACACTCCGTAAGAGCGAAATTAGGTATTATGTGATATTTTCTCAATTTTCGCCAAAAATGAATGTTTTCCGGAAACATTTGTATTAATGTATAGAAGATCCCAGTAATGCCATCTTAATATCTACTTTTTAAAGTTTAAAAAAACGAAAATGAAACAAGTTATGATTTTTTTAATTGTTTACAACTTTAAACGCGGATATCTCGAAATTAGGATTTTGTTACTGGTTTAATGACTTTCGCTCTACGGGTCGACATATATAGTAGGGGTACCAACTTACAGCTAAACTAAAAATTGACGACTAAGTAAACTACCATTGAATTGCTGTTCATTCAGTGTTTTCTTATTGCCCATTTAATTATTTCTCAACAATAAACAAAAATACACGTGACGACACATCTACGCTTGAACCACATCCCGCTCGCTCATTGGTGCAAACGGCAGTCCAACCATTGCCATCCTGTAATGGTTTAACGGTTAAATTGTAGCTGTTTTCATGAAATTAGAATACAATTAATAATGTTTTTGGCGTTCAATATGCCAAATATTTACCAATGCTCAGTGGTTGTTATAATCTTAAGCTTAAGCTTTTTTGTGTGCTTCCCAGCACACACATCAAGGATGTCTACTGCTGTCTTCAGTAAACTACTAGAATCACTATCACTAAGATAATACTACTCCTGAGGACTGGACAATAGACGTTGACAGGATAGTAGGCACTTTGAAAAATAAAATTTGACACTGACAGAATGTGCTAATTGCACCATTGCTATGAAAAGAAAAAACTGTCAATGTCACAGTTCAAGTTGTAATTGTTTTATTTGAATTTGTTGTTGTCATTGTTGTCCAAAACTATTAAAAATAAAATGTAACATTTTTTTTTCAGTAAAAATATAGAAATTAATATCTTATATATAGTAATCTGCTACGTTGAAACGCAAATGATGCATTTTCTTTCAACAATGTTGGACACTAACCAACAGTCAGATCTATCTATACCGACAGTCATTTGTTTAGAATACATTGAAAATAAAAATTTAAAAACTTCTAATTGACATGTAAGTAAATTAGAAAAACAATATACATGCAGTTATGCATACCAAGCCTTGTTATTTTACGTTTGTTTACCTAGTGTTACAATTTCTCTTGCAAAATGCCGATGAAAAAACTACCGGATAATGTACAATCTTTACTGTCATCGTCATTTCATATAAACAGCTACAAAAGAGCTATAGAAGAATTGGTAAACTGTGACATTTTATCTATATTTGTATTTTTTTTGTATCTGTATTTAATTAATACAACTTTCAGGTATTTAATTCATTCGACTCTGAATCAACGTGTATCGCGATACGGTTTAATATTGAAGGGGGCAAAATTCAAGTTATTGATAATGGTTATGGTATAAAAAAATGTGACCTAACTCTCCTTGGACAGAGATATATGACAAGTAAATTTGTAGAGCTTTCTACTTTAAAGTCCGCTCCAAACAAATATGGATGGCGTGGTCAGTCATTAGCCAGTCTCATTGAAGTGTCACAAAGTGTGAAAATAACAACAAGATGTTCAAAGATACAGGATACATGGGTTAAAACATTTTACAAAGGTAAAGAGGGGGAAATAAGTAAAATTTCTGTTAGACCATCTAGAGGAACCACTGTAAGTACATATTATATTTTGTTTTTCATCAATTATTTAACAGATTTACACATGTCATAGAAGCATTAGTTAATAGATCAATAAGTATGGAACTGGAATGGATTAGTGGGGAAGACTTGTCACATTTATTTATTTACTCTTGCACTATATTGTACACAGGTGGACTTAATGCCTTAATAAGGCATTCGCTACCAGTCAACCATTGGTTAAATGTGAAAAATTTAAGCAGATGCAAAAGAAATCAAACAGTAAAGCTTAATTCATGTGTATACATAATAATAATACATTTACATATACTTATATAATAAAATATATAAATATACATACTAATGAATTCATTCATATGAATACACATTCATAATGAACTAACAACAACTGATATGATATTTGACTGTACTTGTACTGTAAATGGATATGCTTTATGGTTCATTCCACATCTAGAGAAGAAAGCAAACCCATTTAGAAATATTTTTTTCCACTTTATTACAATTATAAGCAAATATAATGAGATTGAATATATTTGAAGAGGTGAGCTGTTTCTACTTCTTTTACCAGTGGATATAATGATTCTACTATGTGAGTTATTGACACAGTAGATCAAACTTTCTAACTTGTGCTACAGCGCCGGCTCTAGCTCATGTAGCGCCCGGGTGCAGGGCGCCCTCTAGTAGGCGTTTTGAACTCTTTGGAGGTGTCGCGAGCGGCGCTCGGCGCCCCCTAAGACCCTGCGCCCGTGTGCACCGCACCCCCTGCACCATAGGTAAAGCCGGCACTGAATTTAGCGCTCGACAGGCGCCCCCGGGTGCACCGCACCCCTTGCACCCCCTGGTAAAGACGGCCCTGTTGTACTAAGCCCTATAACTCAGCCATTTTTCATGATATTTTGATTTATGAATAAATTTTTGGTATAGTTATTTAATTAGATACAATTAGATTAAATGAATCTAATACTCTATTATTTAAAAACCATAAGTAGAATTATGTTATTGACTGTAGGAAAAGCCTATTTGGAAAATATGATAAAATATTGTGATAAAAAAATATGTCCATACATTTTCTATTTACAGGTTGAGCTAAAAGGATTCCTATACAATCTTAGTATTCAAAAGAAAGGTATAGATGTATTGAATGAACAAAGACACGTTAAAACATTCTTAGAACAGTTATCATTAGTTCATAGCAATATATCCATAAGTTTGAGAGATGACTCAAAAAATGAGATAATTTTTAAACTTCATAAAAACAGAGATATTTATCAAACACTCTCATCAATATTTGGTATCGAACAGACTAATGTACAAGAATTAAAAGTAGAAAAAAATGAATATAAAGTAACAGCTTATATTGGCAAAAGAAATAGTGAAATTAATAAATCCAATTGGATATATTTAAATGGAAAATATGTTTATAATAGTAAACTGTACAAGGTAGTCAATAATAACTTAACTAAACTTTTATATTCGAAAAATAAACCAATTAAAAAAAACAAAAGAGTACGGGTAATTATTTTATTTACTGCCACATTTTTTTCAATCACAAAACAGACATTATTTTTTCTAAATATTAATACTTATTTCACTGTTATTATATCTTACAGAATATCAGCAATGAGGAAGACGATATATCAAAAAACACTGTGCCATTCTATTTTATATTTATTTCATGTCCATATTATGATTATGATATCAGCAATACTCCAAAACAGTCGGTACTAGAATTCAAGAATTGGGAACAGATTAGCAAGTTACTTGAAAAATTAACAAAATTCTATGTTGGTGATGTTAATTTACAAGAGGTAAAGAAGTCTAATAAGAATCAAATAGAAATCAAGGTTGATGAAACAAGGGATCAAGTCAAAAATATAATACAAAAAATATTGGGAAGTAACTCCAAAAGGCTGGGTATATCACAGATGCAAAATGGTATAAAAGGTATGAAGTAAATAGAAAAACTAAGAAAATTACATACTATTATCCAGAAATATTATTTCATATCAATATTTTTTGTAGGTAAACAAGCAAAACGTAAACATAAGAAAAAAAGAACTGAAATCTCTCTCTCTAGGGTCATACCCAAAAACAATAAAGATGTGATCATTAATGAAGATGCCTTTCCAAATCCAGTAGAGAAACATTTATCCAGTATGAAAATCCTCCCTCAAGACTTTTCTGTTAACAAGTATAAAGTCACTAAAAATGCTTACAACATAAATAATGATATTACATCTCATAATAAATTACATGTATTGCAAGAAGAAATTATTAATGAGCATCAAAAAGACAAATGTGAAGAAAATCTTCAAGTAAATAATTTCAATGCTAATAAATTCAATTCAATGCTTCAAGTAACTAATAAAAAACATGATAAAAGTACACTAATAGAAACAGAAAAAATACCTAATAAAAAGAAAAGAAAGCAAAAAATATTTGTAAATAAAAGTGTGCAGCATAGTAATGTTATCAAAGGCAATAAAAACTTATCAATTCAAAAGAAAGTAAATGAAATTATTATACATGACTACATTCCTCTTCCACCAAAACTTAACGCACGCCATATTGATAAGCAGGTATGGAAAAAAATTAAAAATAAACCTTTTCAGTCAACATACGACCTGGTCCAAACTATACTGAATAGTCAACTAGAGTATAATACCGATATAGAAAACTATCGACCATATGAAGAAAACCATCAATCTTACCGTAATTATTATAGAGAAGCTGAAGATTATATTGTGCCAAATATTAATAGTAGGCAGCAGAAAAACTACACAGTAATAAATTGTACTCCAATGGATCAATATAATAATATATCGAAATTAACTTACCAAAGTCACAATTATTTACAAACCAGAAAAGCATCTACTGCAACAAATGGTAATGTGCCTAGCTACAACACACCAAACAGAAAACATTTCATTAGTAAATTATCTAGGGACAACTTTAATGTATCGATAGATAAAATAAGTAATAATAAACAATATTTACATAGAAAAAAATACATGACAAAATCTATAGATAAGCAACTTGACACCAGAACTACAATACCATGTGACAAAAATTTATTTGCTTTCAACATAAATAATGATTTACAAGAACCATCGCTCGATATACAATTTTCTGAAACTGAACATTGTAATTTCTATGACAGACCTATTGGAAAGAATAAACTAGATTTCCTCGATTTGTTTCCGAAGCATATCAACACTTTACAAACTAAAGATAAGGTACAATTCACCGAGTCTCTAATACCGAACGATAATACTGACAGATATTATCAAGGAATTTCTAAAAAAAATGGAAGCAGCTATGACTACCAAGAAACTTATGCTCGTACTTTGGAAAAGGGGATGCACAACGAAATATGGTCCAATCGAATAAGTTCTGGTAATGTTGCTAATAATCGAAGTGAAAACTGTTCCGATTTCCGTGCAACTTATAATCTCCACAAAAGTAAAAGTGATGTTACACGGAATAGTCAAAAATCTTCTAATAATTATTATTTCAATGCACATAACGGAGAAAATAAAAACTGTTTAAATGGAACCTATACTGTACATAAAAGTGTAAGCGACGTAGTATTGAACAGTAAAAGTATCTATAATAATTCTGAAGAAAATATAGTTAGTATCAATGATAATTTAAATCGAAATGATTTGAATATTGTATTTGTTTCAAAATCACAAAATTCAGATACTGAAATGGCACCTGATAAACACATAGAACCTCTTAACGTGTGTGAGGCCATATTAGATGACGGACTCATGTATGAAGGTGAATTTGAGTACAGTTTTAACGCCAATATGTGGAATGATTCACTCTTTAATTGCGACTTCAATGTGACTAAGATTAATGATTCTAAAAATATTTGTGGTATTAACAGTCAATACAGCTTATCTCGAGACCCAAGGATATGCAATGGACAAAATAGTAATTTTAACAATAACATGTTACCTTCTAAAACGACTGAAATCATTAATGAAAATACTCATGAAAATAATAAAATGGTTGAAAATAATATATTTTCGTTGGAGAATATTATAACAGAAAAAGATAAAGGTGACGATTTTCGTAGAGAGTCCCTTTCAAAACACGTTGAAGATTTGCAACATCACCCTAAATTCATTTCTAAGGATGCTATTGATATCGTTAATGCAAATAAATTTAATTTTAAAAATAGACTTCGTCTCTTACCTAAAGGTATATATATCTATCGATCTATCCTCCTTTTGATCAATATTTTTTCCATTATTTTATATAGTTTTGCAATTTTTAGGAATGTCTCCAATATTCGAAAATTGTAATTCTAAAAATGCATGTGATTACAATGTCGAAGAGGAATATTTTGATAATGTGCGTACCAGTAATATGTTTCTTTTAAACGTCATTTAGTTTGTATCTGTAAGATGTAGACAGTTTAATATTTATTTATATTTCAGAGTATATATGATAATTTTGCTATAGATGTCCAAGTAAATTCAGAAGTTTTCGAACCTAGAATACGAAACATAAAAGATCTTGCTACAAAACACATTGAAAGAGTTAGTGACCGGTTAAATAAAGACAATGCTTCATTGATTTTTAATGGACAGTCGTTGAAACAGGCTAAGGTAAAGATTTAGAATGATAATTATATGGAAATAATTTTAATTACAATTACTAAATTTAGATGTTTTTTAATTCAAGATTCTCGGCCAAGTGGATGATAAATTCATTGCAGCCATATTGGTAGGCAAGAGTAATACAGCTGAGGATTTATTCGAAGCCTTAGTATTATTTGATCAACATGCTGTACATGAAAGAATTAGGCTCGAGGGGAATTTATCAGGTACAATAATCCATCCATCAATAGAATAATAAAAAAATATGTTCGAAAATAGTTCGATAATAAAAATTCAGTAATTCAATCAATCAAATCAAAATACCATATGAAATGACTGAAAAGTGTCCGTACCGGAACTCTCCAAAATGAATGAAACTATGTGGGTATTTAAAATAGTTCAATGTTAACACAACCATATTCACATATTTATTTTATTTATTCCAAATTTCACTGCAACGGGCTAAAATGTATGTTGAAAAAATAAAAACAAAGTAGGTAGGTATAAAGCAGAAATATCATCTACATACGTTTAACCTACCTTACACTAAAATATGGATTTAAAAATATATGGTCTACATATATAATATATAATAAAGTTTGATTTATTTTGGAGCTATGCACCATAGGCAATTTTGAGAATCTGTTTTTTTCCACCGGAGAAAGTTATCATCGGTGAATCGCCGGATATTTTATCTCTGCATAATTTTATCATCTTATAATCACACAGAATTCTTGAAGGGAGAAGTATGGAACAGCATTACATTGGACAATAACATATCCTTGAAGCTGACTAAAGATGAAGTTTTGTACCTACATAACTATAAGGATAAATTCACACAGCTTGGACTAATATGGGATATTTCAAACAGCTATGAAATATCTATAAGTGCCATTCCAGAAGCTATACTTGGGAAAAATCCCAGACAGGTACGAGTCCCCTTAGTATAAACTTCGAGACTCGCTATGAAAAATTTGTACCTACCTAGGAATATGTAAAAATGGGTAAACTCGACCTAATAGATTCTATTGATGAAAAAATGTTCAACAACGATTCTTGTTAGCAACATATAGGCATTTTCATGATGGAAAATTGTCCAAAATCTGATATTGTAAGAGAGATGTGTGTATATAATGTAGCGAGACATAAGCAAGCACTTTCATCATTAGGTACATATTTTTCAACATTATAATTTCAAAATTCAACTTGTTATTAAAATGTTAGCATTCTCACGATGAACTCAAGTGTTTCAATATTGATTGTTGTGAACTAGATACCTATAGCATTCATTTTCAGAGATTTCAAATTTCTTATGTAAGAAAAATTCAATTATGATCTATTTATTATAAATTATAATCCTTATAACCTTACAGATGTACTCGTATTATTAATTTGCAGGTAGAAGTAGTAATGAAATCTGTGAAAAATTTAATTTTAGAAGAAATTAACATTTTAAGATCGCAAAGAGGTTGCATTTCCTTGTATCCAAAATCTATTATGGACCTCGTTTTTAGTGAGGTATTGTATAAATTGTTGAAAATGTATTTATTACTCTCGCTTTTTTTTTAAATTAGAAGCTATAAGACCTTTTATGATGTCACCTTAGGTAAATCATATACATTAAATGAATCTTGCGTTTGTTCGCAAAAATGTGCAAGTGAGGTGCCTTTTTCAGGCATGCAGATATGCTATTAAATTCGGCGACAAACTTTCTAAGAACGATTGTATTGAATTGCTGCAGAACTTATCCGATTGTAAAACACCATTCCAATGTGCCCATGGAAGACCTGCAATGGCAGTAATAACGGATATTAAACATAACGAGCATCAGTATAAGGTAGAGTATAACTAATTAAATAATGGCCATCTTCGTATTTCCCACAGAGATGTATACATAACGTAATGAACTCTTGGATGTTTTGCAACAAAATGTCTTTGCATATTTGTTTCCTTTTTTACAATGAAACGAATACTCAAGTCTTGGATGTTTCATGTTGAAATGGTGACGGAATTATCAGGGTAATTGGGAAAAAGGGTGATTGTAAACATTCTGTATCAAACAAACTGATTTTTGGCAAGTTTTATGAATTTTACTTTGGTAGTTAACATTGGTATTTAATGCATTCAAATATGGACTGCGCATTGCGTATTGCACTACTTATATAATGTCTTATTTATAGTTTTTATAATATCACAGTCTTTAAATTGTCTTTTGATTTCAGGTGGATAACACGAAATTGTGGCAATTTAAAGTGAACTATTAATTTAGGTAATTTTATGGAATAAAAGTGTTAAAAGTTTCAGGGAGAAGGGTATTTATTTCGGGTACCGAGTAACAAAACTACTTTAACGTTCACAGTTTATCTATTTACACATTCCCTATTTGTTCTTTAATCCATTTAATGTAAGGAGTTATTCTAGTGTGCACGTCGGGGAAGCCAGATGCACAAGGGATTCCCCATGAAACTAGTCCAACAAGTCGGTTGTTCTTCACCAAAGGTCCACCGGAATCACCCTGTAAAATAATATAGGTATAATATAATACAACAAAAAATATAACGGTAACCAAGGACTAAGAAATCGTCCACTAATGGACATGGGCTTCCTTGTGCACATTGTCTTGTGCGTGTATGGCCCTAAAACACACCGACTATGCGGGTTCACTCTTTAGAAGTGGTGTAGTACCTCAGGGCTAGAGGTGGTGTAGTACCTCAGGGCTAGAGGTGGTGTAGTACCTCAGGGCTAGAGGTGGTGTAGTACCTCACGGCTAGAGGTATTGTAGTACCTCACGGCTAGAGGTGGTGTAGTACCTCACGGCTAGAGGTGGTGTAGTACCTCACGGCTAGAGGTGGTGTAGTACCTCAGGGCTAGAGGTGGTGTAGTACCTCACGGCTAGAGGTGGTGTAGTACCTCACGGCTAGAGGTGGTGTAGTACCTCACGGCTAGAGGTATTGTAGTACCTCACGGCTAGAGGTGGTGTAGTACCTCACGGCTAGAGGTGGTGTAGTACCTCACGGCTAGAGGTGGTGTAGTACCTCAGGGCTAGAGGTGGTGTAGTACCTCAGGGCTTGTGGTAGCGACTTTGTAAAAGACATGGGGTGATGCTATTCTAAACAATAATTTAGACATGGGGTGACACCACACAACCAATAATTTATTAATGAAACAATTCGCTTCAATAACAATTCTTCATTTAGATACGAATTTATGATTCGGTAATCGTTGACAATTCTGTTTAAAAGCCGTTTGCTGTCGGCTATTTTGCCAAATCGATCAGTACTTAAGTAGAATCGTAATATCCTAATTGAGTTCAAGAACAAGGTCTCAATTTAGACCCAATTTATTATTTCAATAATTTTGTCGCGCTAATCAGGATTTAAGTGCATTGCTTCTTATTTTAAGTGGCAATACATCTACTAAATAATCGATTTATTTAATTGTGTTAAATAAAATACAAAGGGTTCTGGATTAAGACACCGTTCAAAGTACTATATAGAAACATGACTGCCATTTACACTGTACAATAACGTACTTACCACTAGGTGGCCCGTACTCCCGATATCCCTTTCGGTTAAACTATCCCTTGGGCTAGTAAGACCAAATATCACTCTAGAACATAAACTGACCTTCCGAGAACATAAAACTGTCCGAAACTGAGCCGGCTTTGTACTCGGTCGCCCCAACCCTCTCAAAGGCGGGAGAAGTAAAATGTCGCTTAGAAATAAGCTGACATTGTATAAAGCCTGCGTACGTCCCATAATGACCTTCGCTAGCGTTGTCTTTGCACACCCAGCGCCCTCCAACAATAAAATACTCCAAACCCTCCAAAATAGATTCGTGTATAAGGCCGTGGATGCTCCATGGTACTCTCGCAATGTCGACCTCAACAAGGACTTGAAACTTCTCTCCATCGTCAAATACGTGAAAGACTCCGCCCGACGCTACTATGACAGAGTCTCGCACCATCCCAATCCCCTAGTAGTTGACAGCCTAACCTATGTCCCCGATAGGATTGACCCTCCGCGTTACCGCCGTCGTCGTCGTCCTTGTCCTTGGCACGTCCTAGAGGACCCAATTACTGCTGTCAATGCGGTTCTTACACTACACTCACGTTCTTACGCTACACATATACACCGTCCCCGCCGACAAAGACGAAGGCGTTCCCCGCACTAAACCGTGAACATACACCGGCCTTCAACCAACACTTATACCAGGTATAGGCACGTGCCTCGGCGCTTCTCAGCGACTCGCGATCCCGCAGTACTCTTCCAAAGCAACGCTCTAAGCAGAGGTTCGTTCCTTCCGCCGGTCTACCGGCTGGGGAGCCCTTAGGCTCGTTGCTGCTCCTGGCTGAGCGCCTTCTGCGCTCGCTCTAAACGAAATTTAGTCCATTAGGCCCACAAGAATTTAGCCGTGTAAAGGCCTAGAGTTTGCATAATTTCGCTCACAATCCTCATACTTTATCAAACAACAATACTCACGTGACAAGTTCCTTCGCCAATGCTGGTAAATGTACAAAACATGTTATTATGGACCTCCCTTGTATAACGCATGGCGAATTGACATGTTTCCTGACTAAACACTGTTAGGTTCAAAACATGCATCAGGCGACTGGACACCCCGTTCGGCTGAAAGATATATATTTCGAGTTTTAAAATGTAGGACTGCTATAATATCCCACGTTTGAAAACGTGAAGTGAAACATCGAATTGAACTTTTAGACTTTTCATGCCGTTGCTAAAGTTTGGATATCTTTCATTTTCTTACCTGCTGTGCACCAAATCCTGTCAATGTTACGAAATCTCCTTCATTTAGCTCATTTTCGTCGAGTTTCATTACTTCGATAGATCTGTCGTCGAAGGCATCGTTTACTTTTAGAATGGCAATGTCATTAGTTCTAAGGCTGAAGTTGAAATCGTCGTAAACAGTTACTGATACCACGTCATATTGCATTCCTCCATTATCTAAGTCTGTTGTTCCGACTACCACTTTGATGTATTGTGGTTCTGCGCTGTGAACACAGCATTGAATTAACACATTACAACGTATCTTAAAATTCACATTCTTGTTTGTCAAAAGATGAAACATAAACTAGCCAAGTCAGAAACAAACATTTGTCTTTAAACAAATGTTTATTCGACCGCAAATCAAACCCGAGAGCCTTTGTACGGCAGATACATTAGTTATCTACAATAACAAATTAGTTACCACACTACTAATTCACTGCACTAACAATGTCTATCTAACAATATGTGTAACAATTTTTTGAAAAATGTCTATGTTCTGTCACTGCAAAGAACATACACATTGTTAAGAAATGGAGATAGCAGATATGAAGTTTCAAAATCAGTCACGAATATAGATCCCCATCCGATGGACAGAAAATTTAATTCAGAATATATGTATTGAAGTTTTAGTGAACACACGTTGACACACCATTGTGTAAAAAGGAGCAATGTATTTTAATTTATTATATTCTGCTCGAAACGACATAATAACTGTGTGTTAAATGATGATGAATAAGGGCTCCTTTTATGTAATATATTACTAATAAACTACCAACTTCTGTTTTACTCGTAAAGAATAAGTATCTGTACCATCACTCACCCAGTTACGCAATGACCAGCTGTGACCACATGCTGATTGGACACCACTGCACCACCGCACACGTGATGGCCAGTCAGGTTCTGGAGAGAGGCGTGAAATCTAGCGAATTCTGGAGGAGCGATATTACCCCCAACCAGTCGCAAAGAACTATCTAAAACTGAAAATTTAAATTTTAAAAACGTGTGAATGTCATAGTAAATGCATTTGATATGGATTTCTGTTCACCTTCAGTTTTTACTTGCACTAAAATAAATATTCCCAGTAAAAAGACACTATTTTGTAGTCCATCCATTTTACAGTAATATTGCTTGTTTTTGAAAAATGGTTGTCTTAAAATTATCAAACTACGTAATAATGTAACGTTTGAGTAGGTAATTAATTGGATCAGATTGATTTTTTATCTAATTATCATTTCGTAAATAAGCGATAAAGTTCATGATTAAACTAGATAGTAAAGTACCTGAAAAATCTTACAAAAAAAATGCCTCCGCTGAACAGAGATATTTAAAGAAATACAAATTCAAATAAACCTGTGTTAGACTGAGAATCGAATCCCCGACATTTGCGTTTAGTATTCATGTCCCCACAACCGAACCCCACAATTTAGCGGTGACCACATCTTTTCCTTTTATTGAAACGTTTGAAGTTAAAAACAATGCATGCTAAATTTTAATATGCTTACAATTCTTTTTTATTTGTGCTTGTTCAATTAAGAACAGCGATGACTAATAACAACACACTTCACATTATCAACATAGCTTTATAATATAATTAGTATAAACAAAAACACTAACTCGCACTTTACTGAAGGATGGCATTCAAGAATAATAATTTTAACGTAATATTTCTCGAAATTCCCAGCAGTAATCTCTATATGGATTAGTTGCATTTGTGTATTCAAAATGAATTTATCCTTTTCTAATTCTAATATGAATCTCTTTATTTTGGTGGTGGCAATGTCGAAAATTGATAATGGTCATTCTTATAACATACATCATTTTCAAATACGGACAGTAATTTTTTAATAGTACCTACTGAAATTTTTGGTATGAGTTTCTTTATTTTTGAGTGCCATCCTTCAGCAAAGTTGGTGCGATGACGTTCATTATAAACGCACCATTCTTTTATGTAGTCATCGTTTTTTAACCAAGTCTTTTCCGTTTAGTGTAATCGTACATAAAAGCGTTTCAGTTTATGAATATGAATACACCGCGCCTGAATATAATCCCATCCATCTTTGATTAGGTATTCGGGTTTGATTAGCGGCAGAGCTGTACACATCAACAAAACGCTTATAATTTTTTTTAAGACAAGTACCTAATGTTTTCGCTTTTCTATAAATTGAATTTATACAATGGTAATAACTGGTCAATCCGACTTCAAAATCACAATGAAATTTCATTGGTTGCCATTCCGGAATATTTGTACTTATATAATAATATCAAATATTGCAAAATATGTTTCTTCTTTTATATTGGTCATTAGTGCGTTTATGGAACTATATTACTTAGTTAACTATATTTAACTATATTTCTGAGGAGCTTCCTAGATCACCATGAATCATAAAAAGCTATGAGAAAGGACGTGGTGTGCATTTGAATGTAGCATCCCCAAAATATTCTTTAACATTTTTGTCTCTTAGCACATTTTTAGCTTCTGAACACAAGATTTTTAGTTTTTTCAGTGAAATGATCTGCTAAAAGAAATGATTTAAATTTATACGGATTTCTTTTTTCTTGTACTTAAGTCCGCTTTTTTATTTTATTTGCATAAACATATAGCTATTTTTGCACTTCTAGAAGAAGGTATATTTGCAGATTTGTGGAGTTGTCGATCATAAAGGTAAAGGGGTAATCAAATTCTTTAAAAAGATTGTGGCATGGGCAGCTGTGCCAGAGTTCTTCCTTTAATAACCGGATAGATGTTTTATCGCTATTGCTTGCTTCAGCTAGCTTATTTATTTGCTAACGCATCCATCACCTTTGTCAGAAAAAGTCAGGATGACATGTGTGGCGGGAACTTAAGAACTAAAGAAATTTTTGATTGACTATTATAAAAAATGTGTATTAGGCGTTCATAAGTGAAAGTTAATTAAAATTCAAAGACTTTTGCGCGTCTGGAGTTTGTACCTAAAAGCCGGGGACTTTTACTTTGATGGGATTGGACATTGACAGGATACGTTTTGACCTTTGAAATTGTTAACGAAGAAAATTTCGTACTGGCAGAATGTGCTAATTGCACCATTGCCATATATCAAAAAAGGAATCCATGAACATTGAACGCTATATAAATTCCTGTGGTCAAATGTCACAATTATTCGCAGAAACTGTGTTTTATTCACCTACTTTTTAATATAAACTAGTCCGTGCTGTAATTATTATTATTATCTATAAATATTATAATATTACGGCTGGCCCCAATTATCTTTTATATTTAATCGATTAGAACTCTATTTTTCTACTAACAAATGGATATTTTGAAAGCTGAAATCGCTAAAAAACGGAAGCTACTCGAAGAGAAGAATATATTGGTAAACTTTTTTTTTCTTTCTAAAATATGTACATTAAATCTCCCGTCTTATTCTGCGAACGCAATATTTCAAAAATATTATTTATGTTATTGTTTTGTAGGATCCGACCAAAAAATATTTCAAAAGGGGAGAACTTATAGCTAAAGAACAGGAAGAGTATTTTAAAAAGTATGGTCTGCAGAACAATGAGACTGACGTTAACAAGCAACCTGAAGAAAAACCTGACAAAAGTAAGCTTAGATCAGACATGTATTTCACTGACAGGTGTGGTGCACTCCTCAATAAATTCCACATACAAATACAACAATTAAACAAAAAATCTACTAGAGAAAAATAATTTAAGAAAAATTAAGCAAGGCATGTATATTTTAATATTATAGAAAATATCTATTCCGCCCGTCTGTTGTGTACAGGGAATTGTAGCACCTAAGCATTTGAGGTATCGGAGAATACATGAACAGGTTGATATGACTTGAGGGTACAATGAAAATGTGTTTGCGATTTTTACGGGAAACAGGTTGAGCAACTAAAATAAATTTGATTTACAATTTCGGTACAATTCAAGTTTTCATGCAACACCATATACAAGACCGTAAAGTCAGCTACACGCCTACAAGCATCCAATTTGTCCATTCCTATTTGACAGACCCTAGATATTACTGATGTTTGAGGCTTTATAAGCCGAGGAACAACAAACTTAATTGCTCTTATTATTGACAAAATTAAGCCTGAATTTCATAACCTATTTATATACTTTTGTTACAGTTAATAGACAAGAGAGCAGTGAAGGTGAGCAAACGGAAAATGCATCACTACCAAGAGCAGAGGTTGTGAAAAGATTACGTGAGCGAGGACGTCCAATTTTGTTGTTTGGTGAAAATGAACTGCAGTCCTTTAGGAGGTTAAGACGAATAGAAATTCAGGAACCAGAAGCTAATAGGGTAAGATTTAAGCACAACATATTATGGTTTAATAAAGTACACAAAACACATCATTACAGATATATTGCGAAAACATTGGCCCATCAGTTAATTGGCTAACCTGGAAACACCTCTAATTACCTCTAACCTCCAATTGCATACTTTATTACGGGATAAATACAAAACTTCATGAACATGTCAGTGCCAGTGCACAGAAATATATGGAGTTGTTATTTTCCCTTGAAAAACTAATGACATTATATCATTACTAAACTAAACAATTCACTATATTGCTAGATAATCTTTACATTTTTTCTACTTACGTCTTATTTATTTACTTATGTATATTTGCATACTAGATCAATAATTATAATAAGTATCGGGAATAACTATAACTGGAATAATATAAACATGAATGTCAAGGGTGCTCTACCTCAATCATCTTGTTCTATGAAGAATATTGATTTTTTGATTGATTTTCAAGATGTTTACACGCTTTGATTAAAATATAGTGCTTCAATATAGTATACAATTTAATAAAGTATACCTAAGTCCACAATTGGCATTAATTTTACTACATTTTATTAACAACCCTTGTTAGAATTGGCCCTTTGCGGGTTACTTATCCTTTTTTACTGGCCACTTATCTTAAATATTAATTACTTAAGTAAAAAATCCTAAGGTGTATTAAAATGACTAATTAAATTTAAGTAATTTTACCTTTATTGCATGACTTTTTATGTTGGTTAGATTTTTTTTACCTTAAGTAGAATTGATTATAATTTACTATTAAGGATCTATTCCTATAAATTTATAGGTCATAGTTTGTCCGTTAGTTAGTTTTTCCCGATTCTGTTTTAGTATGATCACGTAAATACGATAATTAGGCGAATTTATATGATTTTTTTTCTAAATAATTATACTTTAATTTGCTCTCCTGTAAAATCGTCAGAATGTCACATCCCATTTCTTCTTTCAAGCATCAATATATTATACACAGATCATTATCTGTTTATATGATAAACTAAAATCTATTTACAATAGGTTTTGTGTAACCTATTTTATAAACAATCTTATCAAATATTGTTACTAATTATTTAATTTATTAATTTTTCTTTTCAGGGTTTCAGAAATGATTTTCAAGAAGCTATGGACAAAGTGGATCAAGCATATTTAGATGAAATATTAGCATTAGGAACTCAGGTAATAAAACACCCCTTTATTAAAAAACTGTCTAATTGGGACAAAATTTATTTTAAGTACATAGTTAATAACATAATAACTGAAGACACCTTAGTGACGTCTTCCATTATTTTTCAATTACCTAATTCTACCAGTGATTCACTGGTATGTTATTAAACTTATTATTGATATAAATCTGGTATGAAGAATCCCAGATTTGTAGAATAGAAGGATCCTTCCAATAACAACAATAACTGATTATTAGCCAAAAATCTCCATACAAACGTTTTATATTGATACATATTAATTCAAACACGTTTGATTTGTTTGTAGTATCTAGAAGCATTAAGGTTATATAATTCCGAGAGAACTAAATTAATTCCTTCTACACACCAATTTTATTCACTCACATTCCTATTCACTTCGTATTTTGAACAGTTTGTTCACTAGTTTTAAAAATAGAGTTGGGTTTTGTTAGATAATACTATTTATTAGATGAAATGGGTTCTTTGAAAAAAAGAATGAATAAAAGTTATTTGTTTTTACGTGATCTAATAAAAAAAAAAAACTTTTTCAGAGTAATAATGAGAAATCACTAAAAGAAGATGCCTTAGATGATTCTGTGACATATGAACTCATACAGGAGATGGCAAAAACAATGGGACAAGGAGACAGAAACTACGATATGAATGTCATTTTGATGTTATTACAGGTACTGTTTGAACTTAATTTGGACTTTGTTTTCTTTCATAATACTATTATGCATACAGTACACATGTACATATAGTCCCGGAATGAGCTAAATGCGCGCGCGGTATGAGGTGTGGGGACCCGAGCACACCCCCCTCTCAGCCGTCTCGCCGCACTTGTGCCGGCTAGTTAAGGGATGCGCTTGCTCACTTTCTATTGTTTCTCTTGCGTCATCGATATAACACGTGTTCGGTAGATTTTTACTATAAATTTAAAATACATTTTACTTTTAAAATGAGTGACCAAGCTTATTCAAAAAAACGATCGGTTATTCGAAGTCAAAGTCGAAATATGGTGCGAAATGTTATTAAGTTGTGTGAAGAAGAAAAGTTATCAAATATTGTGGCAATACCATTGTGTAGAAGTATTGAAAGAGCAGCACACTACACTGGCTTAAATAAACGAACTATAGACAATATTAAAAGAGAATCACAATTAGCTGGCAAAACTTTATTTCTCAAAACTAAACATTAAATATCTGTTTAAAACTAAAAATTATGTATACCTACTTACTATATTATCTAATGTGTGATAAATAATAAATAAATAAATAATGAAAGTAAATAAAAATGTTAAAAAATAAGTTATGTTTTTTATATTATAATTATTTGTGTTTTACTTCTGACCGTGACATTTAAATTAAAAATATCGACTAAAACCGATATCGATCTTTCAATAAGATCATTGTAGTACAACACTAAAAACAAGTGACAAAAAATGGTCACATTCCTTCCGCACGCATTTAGCTCATTCTCATTCCGGGACTATACATACCCTACTAAATTCATAATCATAATCTTACTCTTTTGGCTTTTTTGATCTCTGCCATAAAAGGTAAAATGTGGGTAATAATGAGATATTACGTGGTGCTACCAACTTCATTATAGCCATAACTGTAACTAATCGTCCACTACTGGACATGAACCTCCTCATGCACATTATCTCGTACAAGACTGATGTGTGGCCTAAATATGTCATGTTGACCAAACAGTTTCGCAAGTTAGAGGTGTAGTTTCTCAGGTCTTGTGGTTGTCCGTTTGTATTAGCCGCTTGTATTTATTACATATTAGCGCCTTTGTTATCCCGTAGTCACCTTTTATGACTCCCACTTTTATAAGTTTAATTGTCATTTCGATTATGATCTTTCACTACGTAACAATTTATTTACATTATATTATAAATTAGGCTATTCCAATTCTACAGTTCCTCCTAAAAATGTGGGGTCAACAATTGAATTCCGCAACAGCATTAGAGAAAACAGCGATTAAACATAAAATGGCGAGAGCCACTTACACACAAACACAAGTATACCTCAAGCCTTTAACTCGGAAACTGAAGAAGAAGAACCTTCCGGAAGACATTTGTGACAGTTTGATGGAGATCACAAAACATTTGTTGGAAAGGAATTATATTATGGTAAGTAGTATTGCCAAACTATTTTTTTATTATTATTAACAATTTTACAAATATTAAGTATATAGCTAACATAATTGTATCTAATAAACCATACAGATTTGTCTAAGATACAAGTACTGCTGGAATCAGTAGTCGAGACATTAAACACCTACCTGTGAGCAGTGAACAAATTATAATTTGGACAAGAAATATGATCTTAATTTATATTTTAAATTATTTTCGCTGATATCTTTTTTAAATTTAGGATCTAATTCATTTATTAACCTGGGAACAGAGTAAGCGCTGGTCCGCTGACCGTATATATTGTTCGCGGCGTTGGTTACCAAAAGCTTATGTGTTATACTACGAGTAACTGTAGGATGTGATATTAACGTTTGAATTTCGGTATTGAAATATTGTTCTTTTAATATATTATATGTGCTTTTAATATGAACGGGTAAAGTATTGCAATGCTTAAATAGTTTAAGGTCATTGTTGGCATATTTTAGTTTAATGTTGGTGGGAACAATTGTTTTTAATATTTTTAGTTGTAGTCGAAAGATGTTATTTAGGTAAGATTTATACGTTCTACCATAACTACTAATACCATAAGCTACTATTGACTCAGATAGTGCATTGTATAACATTAGTCGTGTTTTAAAGGATAATCGGTTCTTAGCGAGATTTATAGTAGACAGGAAAGACCTCAGTTTATTACAGATTTTATCGATTTGGGGCTTCCAATTAAACTTACTATCAATTATAAGGCCAAGGTACGTGTGCGAGTTAACTATTTCAATAGAGGGACATGTACAGGTGTATTGGGGTGAACTGTGTAGGCAGTAATGGTCGTGAGCAAGAAGTTGTAAATTCATTGTTTGTTTCAAATGAGGTGATCTTATATGAATTAATTTTGTCTTTTGGGCATTTAGAATAAGATGAGCATCATGGCACCATCTATTTAGATTGTCAAAATCAGATTGTAGTTTAAGCAGGGCCATGTCAACATTCCCATCGGCTATTAGTAGGCAAGTGTCGTCCGCAAATTGATAAACGGTGCAATAGTTAAGATGTTCATTCATGTCATTAACATATGTTAAGAAATGTAATGGTCCAATTACGGATCCCTGTGCTGTCCCGACCGTGACGTGCTTAGTATCACTAAAGCTGTTATTAAATTTAACACGAGAAGAACGATTTTCTAAGTAGTTAAGACCAGTTCTAAGTCCACTTAGACACACTATCGATAGTTGGCCTTGATAGTTTCTACATTATCGATAATATTGCCTTTCGTCAATAGTATTACTACATAATAATATCGCGCCATCGATACCACACTTATCGATATAATCAATACACCTATTAATATTCTTACTATTAGCTTTTATCCAACTATGATAGTCTGTGATAGAATAGAGAATAATTAAAAAGACCTAATTAAAATAATTTGGGAAGTTTTGGCATTGAAAAGCTTTTATTTGTGCTTTAATTACTTTTGTTAAATACAACAATCGAAACTCCTGGAAGAATTTTGATTTTAAAAAAGTAATAAATTAATAATAATTTTGATAACTTTTTATCGATATTCGTCCACGACTTTCAAGTCTACTAGAGTATTTTCGTAAATTATAATATGGAAGACTAGATGGAAATATTTATTAGAGATTTAACATAAAATTTAAATGAATATTGACATACCCGAATAATATTCAAAAATAATTTAACAAAAATACCTGTTCACTTTATTTTATTTTTAGTCTAAAATATTTTAGTCATATTTTAAAAATATGTTCTACATTGCATAGGGACCAAAATTATCCTATTTTAAATGAGGGGCGAAGAATATCCAGGTGTCCACATTCTGGAAAATCAGGGAATGTCTGGGTAGCTTAACGTGGTCAGGGAAAATCAGTGCATAGCCTAGAAAATCGGGGAAATTCGCACATAAAATATTTAGACCCACACACTCCATCACAAAATAAGAGGAGCAATTTCAATTAGTAAAAGGAATGCAAGAACTCTAAGTTGGATAATATTAATAATCTTTGACTTGAAGAAAGATTGTTCAGAATATGTGTGTTATTACACCTGATTAAAATCTACCTTTCTGTGCATAGTGACTTATGATTTTCTTCATTTACTCTTTTGTGTGAGACATCATTGATGCAGAAGTTCTTGTACTTCCATACATCTTATTTTTTATATTGGCGCCCCAGTAAATCGCTAGACACCAGTAAAGTGCTATAAACCTGAGAGAAATAATTTTCAGAGCCCACACTAGTTTCCAAAAGTTTTGTTAGTTTAAAAAAAAAAAATTAAAATATTCCTGTATTATAGCAGGCGGGGGAAATACCATCTTTTGAAGTCTTGTAAGAAAAGGCCAACTTTTTATGAATCTCCGGTTTTTTTATATTATTATAGGGAAGTAGGCGGACGAGCAAGCGATCCCGCGTGATGGTAAGTGCTATCGCCGCTCATGGACACCTGCAACACCAGGGGATATGCAGGTGCGCGCCGACCTTGCAAAATCCTATTCACAGCTTTCTTGAAGAAACTCATATTGTAGTTTAATGGAAAGACCTCTTGAGGCAGTTCATTCCCACAGCCTACGAGTTCTCGGTATAAAATGATTTTTGGACCGAACAGTACGCGACACCTCCGTATCAAGATGCGGATGGACTGCACTTTTGGACGGGAGGTGCGGTTGTAGAAACCCGAGGTGGGAATTATATTGAACAATTCTTCAGAGCATTCCCCATTGTACAGATGGTAGAACACACAGAGAAACGCAACGTCTCTCCAAATGCGGAGGGTTTCTAAACCGCCCGTGAGAGTAGGATCATCGACAATACGAACAGTACGTCGTTGGATGGAGTCAAATGGGTCCAATTGATATTTCGGTGCGCCATCCCAGAAATGTGAGCAGTACTCCGTATGGGGCCTAACCTGAGCTTTGTAGAGCGTTAAAAGTTTTGTTTTGTAGAGCCCACCGGTGAAGTACCCGTTAGCTCTGTTCAGCACGTGTACGTGTTCAGGTGAAGTACCTTGTGGGTTTTGTGGTTTAAATAGTGATAGTTTATTAAATTTCAAAGTACCTAAGTGTTTGTGCGTAATGTTTGTGATAATCCAATAAAAGCATGAGGCTCCATTTTTCGTATGCTTCCAAGGAGTCCAACTCTGTCCTCAGACTTGCTTCAACGTAACTGAACATTGACAAATGTGTTTTAAATTGTTTTGACTTAATTAAGAAGAAAACTTGACACTGGCAGAATGCACAAATGGTACCATTGTCATATCAATAGAAAAAAGAAATTACTTATTTTCTTTGTTACAGGCAAGTGACGCGTATCTACAGATGGCTATAGGTAATGCCCCATGGCCTATAGGAGTTACTATGGTCGGTATCCACGCTCGTACTGGCCGTGAGAAAATCTTCTCCAAAAACGTCGCACACGTCATGAATGACGAAACTCAAAGGAAATACATCCAAGCCCTCAAGAGATTGATGACTAAATGCCAGGAATACTTCCCCACTGACCCGTCTAGATGTGTAGAATATAGTACAACTAGATAAATGTTCGAAATAACCTGGTGGTTTTATTTTTGTAAGCAGATCTGATCTAATTGACTAACGACTAAAGGCACATAGAACGTGGGTCGTAAATACAGGTCGTTCGCGGACTACGTTTTAATATGAAAGAATAAAATGATATGGAACATCTCTTATAGAATCGTATGAAAGACTTCATACAGAAACGGCGGCAAATTAACAACAGGTCGAACGTTTGTGTGACGTCTCGTATAATTTCATGATTATAACGGCGCCCCCGCCCGACCCTAGTTCTGTCGTACTGTACATAACACGCCAAACCTTAGTATACTTTTCTGTTTGGCATTCGTTATCAGAAATTTAGTAGGTACATTACATATTCGTACTGAAAATATATCAGTACAAAATGTTTCCCAATTTGTAAACACTACTTACATCAAGGAAGATCTGCTACACCGAAATATGAGACCGATTTACCAACGCGCTAAGATGAATCTAAAGATTAGAGTGAAGAAATAATATTGGAAAAACCTGAATATTATAAAAATTAGTAATTACCAAAAATATTTAAATTTTTTATTATTTACTATATTTCATGTCTCCATTTAATGATTGATTACACAGATGAGGAAAATAAAATATTACTTTTTAAATTCAATTCCAATTTTAATAATAATTATTTATTAGATTATTGATTAAAAAAAATGCCACCATCAATAATGATGGTTAAATTGAAAAAAAACGCCCTATTTAGATGAAATATTT
Source organism: Sesia bembeciformis (assembly GCA_943735995.1). NCBI lineage: Eukaryota > Metazoa > Arthropoda > Insecta > Lepidoptera > Sesiidae > Sesia > Sesia bembeciformis. Next base: position 7,255,202 of record OX031034.1, read on the forward strand.
TTAAATCTGCAAAAGGTATGAAAGAATAAGAAATTAAGAATTAATTACTTAATTAGACTATATGCTAACTATAAAAGAAGTGCTACCGACCGCTTGTTTTGCTTTATATCATTGACAGCTTTGACATTTCAAGCTGAAAGCACATTTCAAAATGTGCGAAATTCCTCAATGAAATTATCTTTCATATTCGAAACACTAAATTATATTGCACGTTTTAGAACGCAATCTCAACAGACAAGTGACAGATCTTTTTGGCGGGAACCCGAGAAATAAAGGATTTGTTGTTTAAGTGATAATTTATTGAACTTCAAAGTGCTTAGAGTTAGTGCATAATGTTAGTGATAATTATATAAAAGCGTGAGACTGCTTTTTCTTTCGGGTTGGCTAAATTATTGTGGCCCTAATGGCCTTTCAAGAGTCACCGAACGTGTATGGTTTAGGACGAGCGTAGAAGGCGCTCGGCCAGGAGCAATAAGTGTGTGCAACAACGAGCCCTAAGGACTTTCCTGGCGGAAGGAACGGACCTCAGCTTTGGGCGTTACCTGAAAAGCGCCCAGACACGTAAAAGTAAACGTATTAGCTGAAGGCCGGTGTAGTGAGGAGGACGTCCACGTCGCGGTGTATATGTACCGGCGTGGACGGTGTATGTCTAGGACGTGCTGAGGATGACGACGCTAACGGGGATGGGCATTCCTATCGGGGATATAGGTTAGGCTGGCAACTACTAGGGGGGTTGGGATGGTGAGGGATTTTGTTGCAGTAGCGTCAGGCGGAGTCTTTCACGTATTTAACGATGGAGGGAAGTTTCAAGTCGTCGTGGAGGTCGACATTGCGAGAGTACCATTTGGCAACCACGGCCTTACGCACCAATCTATTTGTAGGATTTGAAGTATTTTAATGTGCAAAGACGAGGCTAGCGAAGGTCATTAAGGTTCGTGTTCTTCCAAGGAGTCCAACTCTGTTCTCATTAAACCTAGTACTTTACTGAGCAACTCCTACTTCGACGGGAGTGGACAATGATGTGATAGAAACAATTCGGTTTATTATTTGCTGTGTGTGGACCAATGACTTTACCCAGTGTCCAAATAGATTATTTAAAAAAAGAAAAGTGACATTTCTTTCATAATACTTTCAAGTTTTAAATCAACAAAACCAAGAGAACCAATAAATTTTTACGAAATGATTTTAGATTATGTTATTAAGTTTCATTTACAGGATTGTATTGATATTTTAGCACAAACCGATGATTTGGGTTACTATAATATTAAAATTGAGTAAGAATAATTCAACATTCTATAAATAATATTTGATTGTGAATTCTTTTGAAATAAACAATATTTTTTACAGCTTTTTGAAGTTATTTGAGACTTATCCAGATGTCGGCGACAAAGTTTTATGTAGTCCTGTGAAAAGTCTACCAGCCTGCGACAGAGATTTAATAAAAGTTCAACATGATGTTCTGGAAAAACATGAATATAAAATGCTGGTATCAAAACTTGCTTACTGTCGCTTAAAGAGAAATGTATATGCGAGATTTTTTGGACTACCAGTTTGTCCTGAACTACATAGAACAATTTTTCCAAAAAATGTTGATTTAGGATGTTTTTTAAAAGTAACAGGTAAATAAATAACCTCGTTTTTCAATGTTGTATAATCTGTATTTGGCCATCAATATTAGAAATATATTTGTTAAAAAAGTTAAGTAAAAGGTATTAAATAAATAATAAAAAAGTTTTTATAGCGTGTTTCAAACATAAGCTATTTAAACACAATCTTGAAACAATCCATGAGGGCTCATATAATCTCTCAAATATTTTTTGCTTCAGGCACAGTGGTCCGAGTAACACAAGTAAAAATGTTAGAATATCAAAGGAAATATGTATGTATGAAATGTAAATATGAGAACTCAGTGGTTGCGGAGTTTGAAAATCGGTATGTGCTGAAAGCGCCGTCAAAGTGTGGCAATGCCGAAGCCAGGTGTAGATGTTCTACATTCACTCAAGTTAATTTGGTGTCACGGGAATATTGTAAAGATTATCAGGAGATAAAAATTCAGGTAGGTATAATATAATTATTTTTTGATGATGCCTTTTATTGTCAAAATGTTGATGGTAAGCTTTTTAGGTGGATTTTATCCTTTTAGGAAATTATCTTTATCATTTTGATCTTTATGCAAATAAGAAAAAAATATATAATACATGCAGCATATATACTGTCATAGATACTGCCACTTTACTATATTTTTTTTATTATTATTATGAATATTAAGGATAGGAAGAAATACCTCCTGAAAAAATAAAATAAACAAAAATAAACATTACATTGATGTAAGTGTACAGGTTTTTATAGGAATTTCTGTCAAATGGTAAATTTAAAAACACGGTACCTAGACATACTGGCCTATGCTTTTCAGGTACTTTCCCCCATAATCTACTTCTGTGACATTAGAAAATATGTAAGTAATGGGTGTCCCGGATTAAGTGCCAGATTTAATTTAGAAAAAAAAATAGTCATTGTTTCTCCAGCTGTGACATGTAGCACCATCCGGTTGGAACCACAGTTGATCGAGCTCCATATCTTACAATTGGTGCCGAAAAAACTCTTGTAGCATGTTGCAATACCTCTCTATGCAGACCTAAATACCAATACCTAAAAAAATGGTCCTATGATCCCTCCAAACCAAAAACCGCACCAAACTGTATCTCTTTGAGGATACATCCGTTTTTCATGAATCTCATGATTCGCCAAGCCCCAGATATGACAATTTTCCTTATTAACGTATCCATCAAGGTGGAAATGGGCCTCATCACTAAAGATAATTTTTTCGCCAAAATGATAGTCCATTTCATACTGCTCTAAAATTTATACTGCATTGCTTTTTCGTGTAGCGTTCCACGTTGACTAATTGCAACTGTCATGTGTGACATCTATAAAGAAACCAGTTACAATAAATGAATTTCATAATATCTTGCAACTGAATTACTCTTTTTATTATTAACTAGCTGTGCCCGGCATGCATTGCAATGCTTTAGATTTTTTTGCCAGAAAACTTCGCGGGCGCGCGCTCACCAACTCACCAATGTTCATCGAAATAGCATGATTGGTTTAGGAACGCACAGAAGACAAACAAACAAACATTCATTTTTATATATTAGACTAGCTGCACTCGGCATGCTTTGTAATGAGTTCGTTTTTTTTGTCAGAAAACTTCGCGGGCGCGCGCTCTACAACTCACCGAAGTTTCATCGAAATCGCATGACTGGTTTAGGAACGCATAGAAGATGAACAAACAAACATTAATTTTTATAAATATTAGTATTAGATTGGTCATTTTTGCGAAAATATCCGAATTCCTGATTCCTGAATTCCTTCTGGAAAAGGCCTGCTCCAATCCCTTTTACTTTTCGTAATCCTATCTAATCCAGGTATTGTCTCTACTTTCATAATTTTATACTTCTGTCTCCTGTTTTGTCTCTGTCTACTCCCGGGGCCGTACCTGGAACATACATGGCCCTTCAACAATTTTTATAAAAGAAGTCAGAAGGCAAACTTTTATATATAGGGATCTAATGTAAGGGTAACCAGGTCCTAAATAATTATAGAAAAAACTCTCATATTATATTGTAATAAGCTGTTAATTTCAGGAACAAGTCAACAAGCTAAGTATAGGCACAATACCTGGCTCTATGTGGGTGGTGCTGGAAGATGACCTAGTGGACTCTTGCAAGCCAGGAGATGATGTTAATATTTGGTAAGAAGGAAGTCTACAACATTGAAGCTCATCTTTTAGAACTGTTGCCTGTAATTTGGAATCCACATGGAATTAGGATTAAAAACCATTACTATTTGATAATCCACCCTGTGACCCACACAGAGCATTTTGACATAGAGAGCATGTCCACAAGCTCCTCAACAGTTTGTTGAAATGTTAATCATGTACTTCATACCGTTTTTGGAGAAATAAATAAATATAATGAATAAAAGCTTGTAACGATATTGACGACCGCTAAGTGAAATATCGAAACTGCTAATTGGTTGCTTTGCAGGAATTACTTTCTTACTTGCATTTACTTACTTACTTTTCACTTATATTCGCATTTATACTACAGATTTTTACCATTGGTATATTAAAAAGGAATTAGAATTAAAAAAGAGCTAAATATTCAGAGATAAAAAATATATTTCCTGTCTTGACCAACATTTCACTTTTCCAGGAAAGAGATCTCCACAGCTTCTATTTATTTGTCTTGTTTTGTGTGTACAATAAATTATTTAAAAAAAATAAGTATTAGTAGGTACTAACTAAAATCACAAAAAAGAAATGATTCATTCACAGGAAAGAAGAAGTTAGATGAAATATCATGATAAATTTTAAGTTTTACAGCATATAGATTTTTTTTAAATCTTTGTGTTATTCTAGTGGTACAGTCCGCCGGCGATGGCGTCCTTCAATACTAAACAAGAAGTCGGAAGTGGAAATAGTGCTGCAAGCTAACTATATGGAAGTGTGCAATGCCCAAAGATCTAAGGTTGTCGCCACCGCTCCAGATATAAAAGAATGTTTCAACGACTACTGGAATAAGTTTGAAGCTTGCCCTTTGAAAGGAAGAGACCAAATTTTAGCTTCTGTTTGTCCACAGGTAAGTTTAAATTTTGTAATCATACAACAGTAGAATCTAAATGATTTATATGGCAACATATTTTCAATAGTAAATAGGAATAGAATTCCGGAAAATTCTTGATACTCGTCGTTTCTATTGTACTTGATGATTGTATACATTTACAAATGCATTGATCACATAATTTTGAATTTACTTAAATGAATGTTTTAAAATACGAAATAATTTAACAAAAATTGGATTACTGTAACTACGAGTATCACTTTACTCTGGTTAGGTTTCTATGAGCTATATGGGATAATAACTACATGATTTTTACTGGCCAGGTACAGAAGCGTAGATAGATACAAACTACTAGGAATTGATGAATATTCTAAATATATTTAGTACTAGGGACCCGCCCTCACTTCGCTTCGGTTTATTAAATTTAAAACAATCGGAATAAGATATTTTCCTGCGGTAAAATAGAGCCTATATTTTAGGTCAGACCTCTGGAAATACATCGGTGAAAACTGCATTCAATTCCATGCAGTAGTTTTTGCGTGATGCGTGTACAAACATACAGACAGACAATATTTCTAAAAACTGTTGTTTTGGCTTCTGTTGCTCTAATAAAGACCCCCCATATTAGTTTTTTTCAATATCTATAATGTACAGACATCGGCCTGTTACAATTTTATTATATGTATAGATATATAGATAATATATCATATCACCTTTAGACATTTTGGAATATTTTTTTGTCAATTTGTATGACTAAGAAAGAAACTAAGAACTAAGAAAGAACTAAGCCTGCTAAGAAAAACGTCGCTGCTCCGATTTCCTGATAGATCAATGATTAAGGTCTGCGTGTGTCTGTTTTGTGTGTGTCTCTGGACCCATGACACATTGTAACCTGATGTAAATTATTTAACTTTTCAACAGGTGTATGGTCTTCACCTAGTAAAGCTAGCATTACTACTAACAGTGATCACTGGCTCGAACCATGTGGCCGACAGCGATAACAACAGCAAGACGTCTGAAGACGATACACATACAACGCGAGTACGTGGACAATGCCACCTGTTATTAGTTGGAGATCCAGGTACCATATTAGATACAATATATTAAAGAATATTAAATATAATATTTTTGGAGAAAACTTAAGAAAAACGTGAATTAAAAGAAATCTAAGGGCCTTTCTAACCACTTCCTGATACTTAATCAGAAGGTATCAGAAAGTCAGTTATACTGTATCAGAAAGCAAGTATCAGCTAGATTTAATTAGCAGATAATTTATCTATCAAATTGTTAACATTAATTTTATCAGAAGTTAGTGATATCTGATAAGGTATTAGGAGATGGTGGGTAAGGCCCTTACTAAATATAGTTCAGTGACCAGTTCAGTTCCTTAGTTCAGTGTGCTGAACAAAGCGAAACGGTACATCACCCCAGTTAACTACTAATGCTATACAAAGCTCAGGTTAGGCCCCATATGGAGTACTGCTCACATCTCTGGGCCGGAGCACTGAAATATCAATTGGACCCATTTGACTCCATTGACGATGTGCTGTTGTCGACGATCCCACTCTCACGGGCGGTTTAGAACCCTTCAGCATTCGGAGAGACGTTGCGTCTCTCTGTAATAATTTTGTCTATAATTCCCCTTGTCCCCACCAGTGGGGGTCTATCTAGAACTCTTTACAAACTAGCTATGCTAAGATTATCCTAAGTTGATTGTTTACCTAACCAGGGCGGTATAATCGCATGTGCGACAAAGCCCTTTACACTGAATAAAAAAAAAACCAGTGGGGTTTGTCAGCGGGGACGAAGGTACCAAATCATTTTTATAACACTGGTTACACCATACTCGAGAAATGGAGTTCTTGTTTGCGTGGTTTGAGTTTTGTGTGGTTTAACAGTGATCGTTAATAGTGTTATTTGTGCGTAATGTTTGTGATAATCAAATAAAAGCATAGGACTACGTGTTCCGTGTGCCTCTATTGAGTCCTCGGTAAACTTGCTACCACTTTACTGAGCGACTTCTGACTATCTTCGACGGAACTGGACATTGACATGAAACGTTTTAAAATTGTTTATTACGAAGAAAACATGACACTGGCAGTATGTGCTAATTGCACCATTGTCATGTCATATATGAAAAGAAAAAAGGTAGATTGTCTGCTTATCTGTCTATAAAAAACTTTCAAGGTACGGGTAAATCGCAATTACTCCGCGCGGGAGCAACATTGACGTCGCGAGCAGTTTTTACATCGGGCGCCGCGAGTACGCGAGCTGGACTCACTTGTTCTGCACTTCGGGTAATATTTGCAAATAAATGCAAATATACTAAAATAATCCTTTGAAATAAGCATCTCGTGTTGCCTTAATAAAATCCCGATTCTTTTCTAAGACAGTTCTAAACAGACAGACCGAATAATTCAAATTTCTTGCGACTCTAATTTCGACAAATTTGCCACTAAAACTGGTTGCAATCAGATCTTGATTACATAAAGTAGTTACAAACCCTATAACCTTTAAATGGTATACCAATTAACTCTGTTTTTTTGCGACTGCAATGCAATGAAATCATCCTTTTTAGTATCCACTGCTAGACATAGGCCTCCACATGCACATTTTCTTGTGCATGAGGGATATATGGCCTTAAAACACCACGCTGTTGGTTTAGGTGTTTGGCGAGTCCACTCCTTTAGAGGTGGTATAGTTCCTCAGCGCTTGTGGTTAGCGGCTTTGTTATCCCTTAGTCGCCTCTTACGACACCCACGGGAAGAGATGGTGTGGTGCTATTTTGTAGCCGACCGACACTACACGGCATTTTCATTAATTCCCACTATTTCAATAAGCATCTTGTGTTTCCTTAGCAAAGTTTTGTAGAAGTCCCGATTCTCTTCTAAAACACTTCTAAACCACAGACTGACTAATTCTAATTTCTTGCGACTAATTTCTACTAATTAGCTAGGTAGATAATTAGTCGAAATTAGTCGCAAGAAAAAAATCTGAATGCACTCAAAATTAGTAGGTACTAATTTTGAGTGCAGTCAGATTTTTTTTATATTAAAGGTGCCAGACGGCCCACCTGGTGTTAAGTGGTTACCGTCGCCTATGGATGTCTGCCAATACCTGGAGCATTACTGACACGCTACCTAAACTGGAAATTTCTTGATTTTGAATATAAAAAGTAGTTCTCGAAATACACCGGCACTAAGATACAAAGACAATCCTTATAACCTTTAAATGGTGAACTGACAAATTCTGCTTTTATGCGACTAATTTCAATAAATTTAACGTTTTACCTGTATAGTCAGATTTCAACTTCCCTACCATGTTCCCATCAGAAATAGGAACGGCCATTTCCGTTTTCTATATAAAAAAAATATCTTCGTAGGAGGAAGGTGAATGGCAGCTGGAAGCGGGTGCTCTGGTGCTATCAGACGGGGGTGTGTGTTGCATCGATGAGATTGCACAACTACGCGACCACGATCGCACCGCCATACACGAGGCCATGGAACAGCAGACCATATCCATCGCCAAGGTATCACACGCCAAAATAGATAAGATTGTTTACTTGTTTACCCTTGTTTACCGCAAGCCTTGTTTACCGCGTACAACACACGCACACATAAATAAGACGTTAACTGATTCACTGACGCGCTCCACTAGAATAAGGCTAACTAGAATTTAACCCTTGTTAAATAAATGAATAAATTTCAGGCTGGTATCGTATGTAAACTAAACACGCGTTGTGCCGTAATCGCCGCATGTAATCCCAAGGGGCACTACCAAACTGATCAACCGCTGAGTGCGAATGTATCGCTCGGAACACCGCTGCTTAGTAGGTAAAGATCTATTTTTCGCATATACATATATTTAAGTATCGAGAGTAGAATCGATTCTATCAGTTTTTACAGTAAGTTTAAACTTATTGCTCATTTCTAGTATATATTTTATTTTACGTGCGTTGGCCGCGCCGCGCCGCCTCCGCATACTTATTACCTTTTTTTTTCGGAATGGCTTTATCCTTGTGGCCCTAATGGCCCTTCAAGAGTCACCGTACATGTATGGTTTAGGGTGAGCGCAGAAGGTGCTCAGGCAGGAGCAAAAAGTGTGTGCAGCAACGAGTCTCAGGGTTCCTCCACTGGTAGACCGGTAGGAACGGACCTCGTGCTTAGGGCGTTGCTTTGGGAGGGTACTGGGAGGGTTTGGGAGGTAATGAGATAACACGACCAGGCGGACGCACCCAGTCAACTGTGGGATACAGCATCATTCTCCTCATGTATTAAAACAGTTCATTGAACCAAACAACTCCAAAAATACCAAAAATTCCAAGTAGCACAATTGTAGCTTAAAATATCTAGGAGTTCCTTACCCACCTCCGGCTTCAGCATTTGATGCTGACGGTTATGTGTATAATATACACCTCTTTAAATATTCACCTCAGAAGGACGCATTCGAATAAATACATTCGTTTTGAAGTTATAAAGCATTACAAGTTTTAACTTGGTACAGTACAGCAGTGCCCCCTGGTGAGTTACTACCACAACACCCATTTTCAAACATGCTCCAAGGTACAAACAATAAAACCGCTTCAAAATCGGGCCAGCCGTTTCAGAGAAAAGTGGTAACAAAGGGGTACACAAACATACATTCTCTTACCCCAAATGCATATACCATCCCCCTTCCGGCGTGGGATAAAGAGATTTATCGAAATTCAACTCATAAAGGGGTCAAATGAGGTGTCGAAAGTTTTTATGGAAAAAAATATTTGATGATTCTATTAACCGGTCTATGTTTTAGTATAATGGTCTATTCCAGAGCCTATTACCATCCTATTCTTCCACATTTTCCCAACCCTTTCTCTAAATCCAATCTTAAAAGTTCAAAGGTAGGCACTGTGGCCGGCGGATCCAGGAGTGTGTCAACGTTAGTCATTCTGGTAATTCTGTCTGTTACAGGTTTGATTTGATATTTATATTATTGGATTCGAAAAATAAAGCTTGGGATAAACTAGTATCGTCTTACATATTATTTGGTGAATCTAATCCTAATGACTCCAAAAAGCAATGGACCATTGAAAAATTACAGGTGAGACACAACATTGTGATATTCAAGATAAATTAAAAAACAAAATAATGATAATACACAAAGTTATGAACACTTATAACTCCAAATAAGTTATATAACGCGCACACCCGTATATGCTTCACCATAGTTGTACTATGCAGAAGTGCATATCTATGCCCATTTTAGTACAACTATATGCATAATAATAACTTAGTTGAGAGGTTTAGTTCGTCAGAAAAGACGACAGCTTTACCAGGAAAAGTTCAATTTTAGGGTTAAGCTATATTTTAAAGTAAATAACAAATACCATTATATACTTTTTTCAATTCTTAGGTTACCCACATTAGTACTAACCTGGTATAAATTCACTCAGTTGTACTATGAGGAACACATTAAAATAATTTTTGGTTGTTCTTTAGATCGATTGTTCCACTGGAAAAAAAAACCATGGTACAACTAGTTGTACCACAGGGAACGGGTCTAATAAATGTAAATTAAATCAAGAGTTTGGCTCAGGTTATCGGCCTATGATTATGTACCTACCCTATTTAGACTTTTTTATAATTATTAATATATTTGTTTCAGATGTACATTGCATTAGTTGGTCCGAGATGTACAGAGATGACAAAGTCAGCAAATGTGATCCTTCAGTGTTACTATATGATGCAACGCAAGGCGGAATATCGGGACTCTTCACGTACCACTGTCAGGATGTTGGACAGTCTTGTTAGGTAAAGTGGGGTCCAAAAATTTCTGGCCTGACATATTTCTAGATATCTAAAAAAAACAAATTATACGACATTGTAATTGTCACATATCCTGCTAATTCGTGTTCAACCCTCGTTAATTTTGGTTCCTCAACTCTTAGAACAACAGGAAGTCGCAAAATCTTTAAAACGTTTAAACTGGAATATTGTTCCGTGATTAAGTTCCTTACAAAGGAAAGTGTTGGCCCGACCGATATCAAAAAAAGGTTGGATAATGTGTACGGGGATTCTTCTCCATCATTTTCCACTGTCAAAGATAAGTAATTTCGTTTAGGACGATAGTCCACCGACCACGAACCTCGCTCCGGTCGACCCTCACTTCCAAACAACATCAAATTAGTGAAAGAAGAAATTCTGAGAAATAGAAATAGAATTCGAAAGAAATAGCAGCAAGGACAGGGCTTTCAAAAACTACAGTCCTTAGAATTCTTCATTAACATCTTCATATGAATAAAGTTAGTGCGAGTTGTACAAAAGTACTTTTGTATACTGTACACAGACGCAGTTCTTGTTTTTCAGCCTTTTCTAAACTTATTTATCATATAATTTTACATTGGAATTAAATAATGCCGGTTGGACATTAAATAACGCTAGTCGGACGTTAAATGCCGGTCGGATATTAAACAATGCCGTTAGGCATCGGTTTGTTCATGATATTTTCTTTAAAACTAGCAATAGAAAAAGACTCACCTAATCAGTCAAACTACCATTGGCCCCATAAAAATAAAAGAAGAAAATGATAATGAAATCGATGGAAAAATCTTAATCGGAGAACATCTACAAAGACAGTACGTGTTGGGCTTCGAACTCACGATCTCGCGAATATGAGGCAAAAATATGATACTTCTAGCTATCACTATTCATGTTGATGTTATTTAATTTCCTACAAATTAATAATGGCTGACCATTTGTAGTATAGAACGCACTACTTTTGCATGGATTTTCTTGAATTTTAATAAAGACAATGGTTTGACATGGATTGTCTTTTTTTGTTGACTATCTATCAGAGGTTTTTTTTAAAACCCAGGAATATCTTGAAAGAAAAAATCTTTTTTAAGCGTCCAGTACCGATCAACTTTATTACTAACTTTAGTGCGTTTTTTTTTAAATAAATGATATCTTATCTCATGCTGCAGATGTTAACCTACCTCTCTTTACTAAAATTTCATTAAAATCGGTTCATTAAAAATATTAAAACTAATATTTTTTTCGAATTTATAATATTTAGTATTTTTTCTTTCAGATTATCACAAGCTCATTGCCGTCTCATGTATCGTACAAGAATATTAGCGATAGACGCAATAGTTGCAGTTAGTTTAGTTGACTTATCAATGCAAGACTGCACCTTAAACGATACAGTTGACGCCTTACATTCTACATTCAGCAAATATCCAGACTTCGAATATTTGTGTAATGCAAAGAAACTCCTTTCGAAGCTAAATTTATATGAAATATGGCAGAAAGAATTGCTACACTATGGGAAATTGCTACAAATTGACCATAAGACTCTAGGAACTGCCATAGAGAAGGGTAATCCTAATATTTTCTCAAAGCTAGATGTGTCAGACGACAACATCCCTATTTCGGCATCTTTAATAACTAGTTCATATTTCAACAACAAGAAAGATAATTCTGATGACAGAAACATTGCGAATGCGAGAGATAATAACATTAAACCCAAAGAAGTAATGAATGAAAAATTAGCTGCTACTTTAAAGAAACACGCAGCACTAAATATAGATGAAAGGAAACCAGTACCCAATCAAAAGATTCCAAGAAAAAGGAAACGGAAAGAAGTTACTACAGACACAAATTCACTTAAACTAAAAAAAGTTAAGGCAACAGTCAAAAATAAAAGTGACAGTGATTTTTCAGACACAGATGAAGAAATAAGTGATCCTAGAGCTATATTGAATGCTATACCAAGTGTTAATGATGTCTTTAAGGATATTGATATTAAACTTAAATATATTGATAGTAACGAAGGTAACTTAAATAATGGAGAAACAAATAAAGAAAACACAGATGCGAAATTAAGTACAGGAAAAGTAAAAAGTGAAGAAAAAGATATTTTTGAAGAAGATGAATGTAATGAAGTTTCCGAAAGGGTTAAAGAGAATAGATGTAACAATAAAACCGCATTTAAAACTTTGGATAAATTACAGCAATTTCAGTTTGCTGGAAATCGTGACTTGACTAAATTTTATGAAGAGAAAATCGATAAATCAACAGTTTTGCAATCTGATGCTGTCAAATTAGAAATTACTGAGAAAAGTAGTTCAAATGATGCTAAACCTAATAAGAAATCTGTTTCAACATCTCAATTGTCCATGTTTGAAACGTCGGACTGTGATATAGATTTAAATATTTAAATCATGTTTGTATGTTTTTATAAGGAGAAAATAAATCAAATTAATCAATATGGTGTTTTATTTACTAAAATATTTACACGTTACTATATTACAATAATCTCTAATTATAGAGATTTTATATAGACTGACAGACGTTTTATACTTTATTGAAAGTATAAAATGTTGGGCTTTGGGAACACTTGTAGGACTTGTAGGACACTTTTTCTAAACGATTAATATTTCGCACAATAAATCAATTATTCTGTAAAATGTTACATGTAACTGTAAAATAACATATAGTTATTTAGTTTTGATTAATGCTTTTATATCTCTTTTTCAGTCTGCTTTTCTATGCGTTTTGTTTATGTGACTTCATTTTGATTCAGGAACATTATTTTGTAAAATTAATTTAGTGTAATTATTTTTTATCAAAAATGGATCGCATTGTTTGTTTATTGAATAAACATTTGCTGTGCAGAACTACAAAATTAATCATGACCAGAACGTCACAAGTCTTTAGTAGTTTTCAAAATACAGCAGATTTCCTACTAAACAAATAACACCCAGATTGGTCTCTCTATAAGCCCGATTATTAGGGTTATTTAACTTTTAACTCTCCGCAGAACCCTTGTAAGGATCTTGTTCATAATTCTCTATAAGTAAGTTCTTAAACCTTCTTGCAGTGATGGAAATGCTTTCTTCTTTGGCTGCTATGTTTAATATTTCAACACGAGCTACATATAAGTGATCTGTATTCTTTGGACTGACTGATTTTATTACATCTATTTCGTCACCTGGCCTCACCTGAAAAATCATAACATAACATTTCATTATATCCAAAATGAGCTTATCAATTACAATTTATAGTGTTCAAACAAATGCAAAACTTCTATAGAACGGTGGCACACAAGTAAACCACCTGGTGAAAAGAACTTAACTTTTTCTCAAAGGAATCTGCAATACATGCCAACATTAGTCGAATGAGAAATATTGGCATGTTTTCAAATGTTCTACATAACTTTTGGGATTTAGGAAATCAGTTTTGGAGGAAAGAAAAAGATTAGAAAATAATTCAAAGAATACATACCGAGGCACTTTTCTTCATAATTTTCTTTCCATTGACTCTGATTTTGCTTTCATAAAACAGCTGTTCTATTTTACTATAAAGAAAAAAAATCACAATATTTTTTTAATGAGGTATATTTTTTTTTCTCGGAATGACTAAATTCTTGTGGCCCTAATGGCCTCTCAAGAGTCACCGGTCATGTATGGTTTAGGGCGAGCGCAAAAGGCGCTCAGCCAGGAGCAAAGAGCAGAGCCGGCGGAAGGAACGGACCTCGGCTTAGGGCGTTACTTTGGGAGGGTACCGCGGGATCGTGAGTCGGTGAGAAGCGTCCAGGCACATTGCGATATTTTGTAAAAGTGTCGGCTGAGGGGTGATGAGTAGAGCTCGGATAAATATGTAAAAATTACAAAATATGTACATATAATATGGACCAAAAAATCTAAAATATGGGAAAAATATGTAGTTAAAAATAATAATGTTTTCAAAAAAACACTGTTTAATGTGAAAAATCAAAAAGTACAATTTTACTCAGCTTCCGTTTCATTAACATTATTTGAATTGCAGTACATAATCACGTGTTTCTTTAAATTTTCAAAACTAAAACTTTCTGTTTGGACGAAATAATGCTTTGTACTGGCTAAATGATCTTTCAACATCACAGGATGTGATTGGAACATACTTAAATTTACATAATTCTGCAAGTGAGTAGGACACGTCTAGGTTGCCGTCTAATGTTCCGCACAGCATTCTGTTAATTTTTTTAGTGTATGAAATCCTTTATTTTTTTCCAGTGCATAGCGTAATTTTTGTTTAGCCACTTCAGCAAAGGGGGCCTTCTGCTTTAAAAACTTTCTTTTCGATAGCTTCGATAATCTTCAATAATAATGTGATAAAAAGCAATAATTGCTTTTTATGTAGACCAAATCCTTACGTAAAGTCTCATCTTCGAAATGTTCGAATGTTCGAAATTTTGAGACTAAAATACTAGCAGCCTTGTCTTCCAATTCACAAATAATAAACTGGATGGCAAAAATTCCGGGTCGCTAATAAATGGCGTGATAGTTTCTTAAATACATAAGACTAATTTGCGAAACTATAGTATATTGTAGATGACTGATTAATATATATAAAAAAATGTGTAACACGTTCTGTACACTATATAACTTTAATTAAATACTAAAAAATAAGAAAATTTCGCTTCTAACTTATGACAACAAAAATACACTTTGCAGTAAATCTTAAAAAATAAAAGTTTTTTTGTCAATTTAATATTTTGTATTTCCTCCACGAGCCCGTATCAATAAGACGATGTGGCATGCTGTAAACCAAATTTTTAATACGATTTTGGTCTATGTTTGCCCATTCTTCCACTAGCGCATTCTTTAACTCGTGTAAGGTAACGGGAGCAGGAGAGCGTTGTCTCACGCATCTCCCGAGCTCGTCCCATGCATGTTCTATGGGATTTAAGTCTGGGCTGCGAGCTGGCCACTCCATGCAGGTAATACCGACGTCTTGAATATACATATTGACCAAATGAGCAGTATGTGGTCGCGCATTATCGTGCATAAGAATGGAAATTGCACCCATATTCACTAAGAATGGACCAGCATGCTCATTTAAAATCTCTCCTACGTATCTGACAGCAGTCAGAGAACCGTTTTCTATGATCACTAACTCCGTGCGATCCTCTGAAGATATCCCAGCCCAAACCATTATTGATCCTCCACCGAATGGCACCTTTTCTTCAAAACACGCTTGATGATACCGTTCTCCTGGCCGTCTAAATACTCTTCGTCTCCCGTCGTGCGTAAATAAACAAAATCTGGACTCATCGGAAAACATAACCTTGGACCAATCTTCATCTGTCCATCGGATGTGTTCTCGAGCAAACCGTAACCTGGCAACTCGATGTTCTCTGAGCAGTTTGGGGCCGTTTGCTGGTCTATAAGGCTTTATATCAGCTTCACGAAGACGTCGCAGAATCGTATTAGAGCTCACATTGTTGTGGTGAATTTCTTGAAGACTGTTTCGGACCTGAACAGCCGTGAGATGTCGATTTCTTAACATAGTGCTCACGATGAATCAGTGTTCTTGTGTAGTTGTGCACTTTGGCCTGCCATTTCCTGGTCTCCTGATGTTCATGCCGGTCTCTTGAAATCGCTGGAGTACTCTTTGGACCGGTGATAAAGATACTCCTACTGTTCTAGCAGTGCTACGCTGACTTCTTCCTTCTTGTACCATGGTAATAATCCGTGTACATTCTTCAGGTGATAACGACATGATATTGCATTGAATACTCTGATCAATCCAAGGAACCATTTATAATGACAGCTCCGTTTGAAACAAAAGCAGAAAAAATATTCTTTTCCTAATTAGAAATTTTGAAATTTTTCAAAATGCAGAATATTTTTTTTTTAATTTGTAACTTGTACAAATGAAACCTCTTTAGAGATTTAGAACAAGCATTAGTAACCTCCTTACTACATATTATTTATTCGAGCGATCTAGGTATATAATTTATGGAGATATCACGGTTTTTATTAGCGACCCGGAATTTTTGCCATCCAGTGTAGTTTTAATTTCATTAAAAGGTTCAGTGTAGTATTCAACTGCTGTCAGCCATGTTCCCCAACGTGTCAGCACTGGCTCTGGCGGCAAAGGAATGTTGGGATACATCTCTTTAAATTTTGAGATCCTACTTGGTGCTTTCAAAAAAAATTTCTTTACGTTTGATATTAAATTGTCAACCTTTTTAAACTGAAACCTTATTGCATTCAGCTAATCTATTTACACCATGAGCCAACGTTACACGATCTAACGTGGATTGATGAAAATATGGATTATTGAATTTTTTTTTGTAAAATATGGACTTATATTTGATATATGGAAAATAAAAATTAAATTTTCAAGATCCAAATATCATAATTTATGTAGAAAATAAAATTAAGAACGAAAACCATTACAATTAAAAATATGTATAATATTTACATATTAATCGGGGCCCTAGTGATGAGTGTTCACGGTGTAGCGACGGTGATGTCCTTGTCTCCGCCGGCGGGGACGGTGTATATGTGAAGTCTGTGAGTATAGTGTAAGAACAGCACATTATATATGTGAATGTATTGGCAGCAGTGATTCGTCTAAGACGTGCCAAGGACGACAACGACGACGGCAATGGGGAGGGTTATTCTTATCAGGGACATAGGTTAGGCTGTCAACTACTAGGGGGTTGGGATGGTGAGGGACTCTATCATAGTAGCGTCGGGCGGAAAATGAGGTATGGAATAAAAGAGCAGAGAGCTTAGGGCCATCTATTCCTAGCTTAGTTTATATTCTCAGCCCGTTCCACTGACTTCTTACTTAAGTTTGGATATTTAAAAAGTAGTCTCTAGCTCCACAGTGAAGGATGAAACTTAGTGAGGAATACCACCTATTCCAAAATTAAAAAGTCTGTGTGGATATACAGACTTTTTAATTTTGGACATCAATCATTCGTCATCAATCATCATCTTTGATGGATATCAATCCGCATTCGGCTCATTTGGTGGATTGTGGCGTGATTCCCTTAAGTAATTTACATACAAGGGGAGAGGTCTGTGTCCAGTGGCGGGACATTGAAAAAGGTTGATATCAACAAGTATGAAAATGGTACCTCATTGCTGGCATGGACTTACTAACTTTGGTAAAGATTTTCGTTGTTTCCAGATTGTGTAGAAAATTATATATGCTCTAACATGTAATTTTAAAGACAAATCAATAAAAAAAAAATATTTTAAAAGTTTTTCAATTTTTATATTTTAAAAGATAGTCTCCATATCCCGGGACCTAAAATCAACAATTCTCAGATAATAACACTTACTTCCTAGCAACACCCAAAGCAGATTTTAGTACTAAATCTGTTCTTAAAGACGTGCTATTGATTTTCACAACCTTTGAGTCCTTTTTCAGTGAAGAGTCATCATCATAATCCTCATCTTCATCATCGGAATCTTGGTTCTGTAAAAAGGATATAAGGTGCTGTTTTTTAAAATAAAGTATTTCATTTTATTAACACATATTTCAGTTATTTCATATTTCATAGTATTTCATTTATTTGGGGGAGAGTGCACGCTGCAATCCAACAGCCGCTGGGCGCGCTTGACTGGCCACGTTACCCCTCTCACAGAATACTACCTTGAAATGAAATGTTTTCCATTTTATCGTATTTCCCCAATGTACGTACGTGTTTCGGCAGTGAGTGAGATGTGCCAGAGCCCATTCCAATCCCATCCTATCCCTCCCCATTTTTCCAACCCTTTCTCCAAATCCATTCCTATATGTCCAAAGTTATGCAGCGCATCCGGGGGGGGGGGGGGTAGGGGGTGCAAGCATTTGTTATTTTGGACTGATGTTGGCATGTATCGCGGATGTCTATGGGCGACAGTATCCACTTACCATCAGGTGAACTGTATGCTCGTCTGCCGCCTTCGTACATAGAAAAAAAATTGATCAAGTATATTTTGGTTCGATAGAGGGAAAAACGCAATATTATAGACAGCCTTTGCAAGTGCACTAACCTTAGTACTATACAAATGTACAAACCTTTTTGGATTTGTTACGAGTGGAATTATATGGAATTTGTGTAGGTCGAAGGTTGACGAGGACGGAAGCTGTGTTTATTTTATTTCTGTGTAAAACGTGGCATGTGGCCGTTCTAGCTACGTCTTGTTTGAATAAACGACAAATAGAGGTTGGAGTTAAAATTCTCCGCAATAAATAATTCATCTTAATTTGAAATTCAATATTTTGCAAGTTATTTTTAGGTTATTTTTAACATGAATAATAACATCTGTCAAATGTCAAAGATAAACGTTTCTAATTTACGCAGAATATTTATTGTTATCCACACAGACATTAAAATACATCTAAAATTTTGTTTTTAAACTACATTATATCGACGGTTATCCTCCTAACTACAGGTTGATCAATTTTACAGGAGGCGAAAAAAAATCGTTTAAAAATTTGTTACAAAGATAAACTTCAAATGCTTACAATAGGTGTATTAAATTTTTAAGCAGAAACGTAATTAAATAACTAGCATAAGGATAAATTTTAAGTGTATAGGAAATAAACCAAAATTCAGTAATTTGTAAGTTAGGAGGTCTCAGTACGTAACCGTAAATAATTTTTGTTATGATTCCAACAGTTTATTTTAAATTAGGTAACTCTGGGAACAATTTATTCTAATTTAGGTACTCTGCGAATAATCGGCTAAGTCATATTTCTAGTGGGCATCCTGAGGGCTAGGCAGGTATGCTATCGGTCGGAGCTGGTGCCTTCGGTCCCTTCTTTCACATCGTCTCGTTTTTTGTAACTAAGATATCAATATTTTCTAATACTAACTAATTAAAGATCCTATCTACCTAAGAAGCTCCGGCCGTAGCTCTTTCCATTGCTAGCTGAAGCGGCAATATGCAGATCATATCTGTCGGAGAACTTACAATATATGGGGTAGACGAGTCCTTGAGTGGAGACCGTGTACCGGGAGACATACCGTAAAACGCCCTCCAGCTAGATGGAATGTTGACTTATTATAGTGGTATAATAAGTGGTAGGTATACTACTTTATAGTTTATAGTGGAGAGCTGAAGATCAAATATAGTGGCGTTCCTAGGGAAGGGCCTAGGTATGTTTAGCTGTGAATAAAACCAAGAGTAGTAGTAGTAAACAGTAAAGATTTCATTGACTTTTTGATGTGAACCCTAGAAGTGAAGTCGAGTTTTTTTTGTTATTGTAAAAATTGTTTATTTGGTGTTTTGTGGTTTAATAATGATAGTTTATTAAACTTGAAAGAGGTTTTCGTGCGTGGTGTTTGTGATAATCAAATAAAAGCGTGGGACTGCGTTTTTCGTATACTACCAAGGAGTCCCCTTCTGTTATCAGTAAATCTACTATTGTTTTACTGAGCGACTCCTGACTTACTTCGACGGGACTGGACGTTGACATGATACGTTTGGACTTTGAAATAGTTTGAAACTTTTAAATTGTTTATTAGATTACTAAGAAAATTTCACACTGGCAGAATGTGCTGTGCACCATTGCCATATACCTACGAAGAAAAAAAAGGTTTTCATTAATATAAAATTAAGCTAAAAACTAGGAGTTTTGTATAGAGTTTTGTATAAAACAAAAATAATAACCATTATTTATTATCTTTGTTTGTTTTTAATTTCCGAATATAATGCTTCCTCAAAAATGTTACTAGATAAGTAGGTAATCCTTATGCTTTCGTTAAAAAGTTCTTTCTTCTCAGGTTTGCCTTTTCTTCTTTCTTCAGAATGAATAGGTAGGTACATATTATTTTAAAAACAAAATAATGATTTTCCACCACTTCATGCCTAGACTTTGAAGGGATTCTATTGCAACTTACTTCCTTATTTTAATTTCAGAATCCTAAGTGCTATTTATTTGTCGAAAAACTTAGTCATTTTTGACTGTTTGTATCATTTATTGCAGACGTCCATGAGCGTACCATCCACTTACAATTCGCGGTAGTATCCGCTTACCATCTGGTAGACTGTCTAATAATATGCCATTTTCTTGCTATAAAAAGTATTTTTATTCTGTTGCTTTTAAGTAGATAGTTTCAGAACTAAAACAAGATTAAATGGCATGGTTAGAAATTTTTATCCATACCTAAGAGTGTAAAATAAATAGTTTAAAGGGAAATAAATGTCGGAGGTCGAGCGAGGCAAATAGTATGGCATGCAATTCAAAAGATAATTAATATACCTACATTGCAATGAAATTGTGTAAAAGTATATAATATATGTGGCGAATTTATAGAAAACTATTCATATCGGAATATTTACACGGATATTTAAGAAGCGCGTTTCGAGAGACCGTGGGAGAGTTCACTTGAAAGTCTGCCTGTGCGTTCGATAGATACGTCCTTATCTTTAGTGTGGCGTCGAATCGGCGCGTCAGCAAATACATATACCTCCGGCGACTGATACTACAGGATATTCCATAACTGGCCATTTTATTGAGATTTGCATATAGAATTATTATAAGTACAAATAAAATTGTATGAGGCTTTGAGTAGGCACACGGGTGGGATGGGAACCCTGTAAAGCCTATTCAGATAAATAAATAATATTGGTAATAATAATTACCTTTGACCAGCACTTACCCACGAGATCACCTGTTCGGGATACCTTAACAAACCCTTCTCTTTTGCGCCCATTGATGTATATGGGCCTTCTCACGCACATTGTTTGTTGCATGAGGGATTCATGGCCTTAAACGCTACGCTGCCCAAGAGGGTTGGTGAGTCCAGTCTTTTACAGATGTTGTAGGCCCCCAAGACTCGCGGTGGCAGCTTTGTCCCTTAGTCGCCTTTTACGACACACACGGGGAGAGATAGGGTTGTGTTATTCTGAAGCCGGCCGACACCACACCGGTTGGCCAATGTTTACCAGATATTATTGTGGCTACTAACACCTACATTATCACGTAAAAGATTATATTACATTTTTTATGTTAGAAATCTGATTTATTACCAGGTACGGTGGCATAATGACGTATGTTTGTATGTTAACATAATAGTAACGAAACCTGAGTACTGATGTATTCACAACTTCCGTCGTCAGCGTTCACAAAGCATCGTAAACGTGTATTGGTCGGAATGCGATTATAATAAAGCAACTTAATCGCCTTATAAACGTAAGGAATGTAAGCGCCTGATAGGAAATGGTTAGTTTCCGGGTGGTATAATACTCTGACCTGTATAAAATTTGGCAATAGCCTCCTGGGTAATCGATTTGAAAAAGTTACAAGTTCTTCTAAGTTATCTTATCAGGAGTAATCATCCATTTGGCTTCCCAATGACTTCGACTCAATGGGATCTTCTGTATACTCTGTAACCCTAACTTCTAGGTTCTGAGTTTGAGTAAAGACCGGGTCACATTTCTTACAAGAACCCTGGGTCACGCAGACAGAAAGCATCTTCACACAATGAGACTTTCAGAAACAACAGTCTGTAGATTCTGTCCTGAGAGCTGGTAATTCCAATCCACATACTCTGTGACTGTTCAGCTAAACATTTTCTGGAAAGTCACCTTTTGACTGCAGATCTTATTAAGTCACTCGTACGTAGGTGGGGGAGAGTGCACGCTGCAATCCAACAGCCGCTGGGCGCGCTCGACTGGCCAGGTTACCCCTCTCTCACAGAAGACTACCTTGAAATGTACTGCTTTTCCCATTTTATCGTATTTTCCCAATGTACGTTCGTGTTTCGGTAGTGAGTGAGATGTGCCAGAGCCCATTCCCATCCCATCCTATCCCTGCCCATTTTCGCAACCCTTTCTCCAAATCCATTCCTGTATCTCCAAAGTTAGGCAGCGCATCCGGGGGCGTGCCAACATTTATCATTTTGGACTAATGTTGGCATGTATCGCGGATGTCTATGGGCGACAGTATCCACTTACCATCAGGTGGACTGTATGCTCGTCTGCCGCCTTCATACATAAAAAAAAAAAACCTAGGACCATTGTGGGTCTTTGGAGTGAGCTGTATGTTGGAGGGGTTACAATAGATCTTTCAGGTTGCTGTGGCGCTACTTGTAAGCCTTCTGGGCCCAAGGGCCCAAGGGACCAAGAGTAGTCTTGGTCCCTAAATATATTATTCCCTTTCTTCAGGATTCCGGCAGTCGTAGAACCCTTATAGTCTTTTAGAGTAGGTAAATGATTTCCTAAAAGACTCATTCTATATTTTTTCTTTTTTTTATGGACGAAGGCGGCAGACGAGCATATAGTTCACCCTGTGGATACTGTTGTGGATACGGTAAGTGGATACTGTCGCCCATAGACATCCGCGATTCATGCCAACATTAGACCAAAATGACAAACGGTGGCACGCCCCCGGATCCGCTGCCTACCTTTGGAGATATAGGAATGGATTTGGAGAAAGGGTTGGGAAAATGGGGAGGGATTGGATGGGAATGGGCTCTGGCACATCTCACTCACTACCAAAACACATACATACATTGGGAGAATATAATAAAGTGTGAAATACAGTACATATTTCACAGTAGTCTTCAGTGAGTGTGGGGTAACATGAGCAGTTGAGTGCGCCCAGCGACTGTTGGATTGCAACGTGCAACCTCCCTTCAAGGTCCCACGTAAAGGGAACACGGAGGGAAACACGCAAGTACATTAGGGAAACAAGATAAAGTGGGAAATGCAGTACATTTCAAGGTAATCTTCAAGGTAAGGTGAGAGAGGGATAACGTGGTCAGTCGAATACGCCCAGCAGCTGTTGGATTGCAGCGGGCACTCTCCCCCTAAAAAACGCATCATTCATGTAATAAAGTATACAATTTGAGGTATTGTAATTCGTAGACGTGGATGTCGCATTCGGGTGTTTCCGGATTAGCCGATGACCAATGTTTTCATTATGTATCTGCACGTACCTCTGTACTACCTAGTAATAAAACTAACTATCTACATAGTTAGGTACTTACTGGCACCTACCCCAATTTTACCTACTACCAAAACCAGCAACACAAAAACTAAAATGTTGTGCGACGAAATCTTTTAGAACCTTATCATCTGTTTCAATTTCCTTTACATAAACTTTCTTTTTTACATAATAGGTATGTATTTGAACTATCGAAGCAAAAAGTAGTAAAGCTACACGCCATTTAGCAAGAACAGAGCATTTTTATTGGAGCAATATTTTCTAAACCCTTTGTTGTCTGATAAGCGTTAAATGAACTGTTTATATTGGACATAACTAACATTTCTAAAAAATATAATCGAAAAATGTTTTTATCGACATGTTTCACTTGCAATAATAATAACTAAAGAAAGTGTCTTTATTTGAGAATAGGGACTTTGTCTGTGGGTTCTAATGTGACTTTAGTGAGATCTTAAAAACATGTCATGTTTGTCAACTGATGTCAGTTAATAGAGTATGTATTTAAACATAATGAAACAACGAAATTTTAAGACAGAAATTGTTACCAAATGTTAATTCATATCATTAGACATTCGTTTTTTAGCGTTTTATCTTAGATTATCGACTTTTTATATTTCTAATAAAAGCATTATCAACTTATCGCTTTCTCTCAGTTTACATACAATTATTAATATTTTATTTGAATTTCGCACTTTGATTGACTTTGAAGTGTGACAATTTTGGAAAGATTGGTTCATCTATAAACTTAACCGAGATAGAGGCCCCAATTAGTGGTACGGTAATGAAATGTCTTTTTTGTTTCTTTTTTCGGAATGGCTAAATTCTTGTGACCCTAATGGCCTTTCAAGAGTCACCGGACTTTGATGAAATTCGAAATCGTAATGTCTGTGGTAGCACAGAATTACTTAGTATTATGGGACAGTTTAAATTAAAATATCTGTTTGTACGTTTTCGTTATGTTTCAATTTCGGTGGGACAATCGGAATCTTATTTAGGAAAGGCGCTTTATTTGATTCTGTCTTACGAGCTTGTCGTGTTACGCATTATGTAATATGTTGGTGTTTCCTCACCCTTACAACACATCTACACCCACCCATAGCTATTAAATAGCCGGGACAAAGCAGTAAAGTGTGTCAAATTAAAAAACCCTTTGAACTCACCGTGAACATAATCGTGTGTGTACTAAAATAAAAAGATCGTTACGAATGCGAGACATGTGTCCACATGTTCCTAAGAGACAAACCGTGTATAATGCGATAAAGTGTGGCCCGCACGGCTCAGATGACGGTCCTTTTAATAAAATTATAATCACAATATAACTATGAGCAGTAAGCCAACATGGAAATAGTTATGTTATTCATGAACGTCATCAAGGAGTTATTCATGAATCAACGCGCGACGCCCAATCGTAATACAAGAGCTATTTACCTGTGACTATAGGCCTTAGGCACACTCGATACTTAGTTACTTTTAAGTAGAAAGCTAAACCCCTAGACATTTAAAAGTAGGATTGTATGGTTTGTAGTTGCCAAATGGATGCGAATGGGCTGCAAATGATGATGATGATCTAGTAGGTATGTATGAAAAACTTATAAAAGTACCATATAACAGTAAAATTTTTTTTTTTTTTTTTTTTTGCGAAATTTTCTTATCAGTTATCTCAGAATCATGAATGGAATCTATGATTGCAGGCTTCGATAATCGATTGATTATATCCTGTATACTTCTAGAAATTCTTATTGTACGTTAAATTTAATAAAATTTTGCATCTGCCTGCGTGTGACGCGACGTACGTGTTTGTATAGTGTGCTTACCGTCTTACCGTGGTATTATCTTGAAAGTAAAACTTTATATTTAAACGATCACAGGGTGGCGCATGTTTCTACTGTAAGTTTGTCATTGATCTCGCTTATGATTACGTTTCTATTAAACCATTTTATTAAAAAATAATTTAAAAAATATTTTTTCGAAGTCTAATGAGTTGATTTAGTTGTCCTTAACCATTGCTCTATATATTTTTATTCATTAAGTTTGTTTTATTTTAGGTTGTGTTTATATGGTCAGCCGTTCTAAAAACTGAAATCGGAATTATATTAACTAAAACCCAAGAAGTCATAGCAGGGACCTTCAACAACAATTGTTCACAATGCAGGAAAAAGGTACATAATTGTTCACGCCGGTTCAGAAAGAAGCTTTGTGCCAAATACACTTTAATTGTATACGCGAAAGTGATGGCAGTGATTCGGATGGCGTAGGTAATGGAAATTGAATTTTTAGATTCGGATTTCGAACATGACACATAAAATAATTTTCTTCAATTCTATTTATTTTTTATTTATATTTGAGTACCTTCTTCTTACGTCACTATTTTTGTTTCTCAAGGTTAAATTTTATATTTTATTTTAAAATAACGTGGATTCATATTTGCATCAGCTATATACCATATTCATGTACCTTATCTAGTAAAAAATGAGCCGGGACCGTTTACTTATAATTTATAGTATTCTTCAAGTATCAAAACGATTTATTGCTACTAACCTTGATGATACCATATGAATATTTTTAAAATTTTCCGCGCTTTTTTAGGCTCAACTTTCGTGTGCCAGACTCTAAGAAGGTACAGCTGCCTCCGGAAGTTCCCAAAAATGGGACAATATGTGTTTTATATTGTTTTGAGTTTAATTATTAACATTGCATAATGTGCTAATTGCACCATTGTCATATATTAAAATATTATTTTTATATCAAAATAAGAGCCTAGCTACAGATTGTCGTGTAAAGAGGAGATCCGCCGATTGTCAATGGCTAGTGGGATATTTTAAGGTCTTTAAACTCCCTCTTGACTATAAAGCCAGACTTATGCCTTGCAGTGGGATTTTAAAGGAAAATATTGATTAATTGATAAAGGAAAATCCTTACATTATAATCTGTTCCAGACAGCTTTTGGGTGGGAGGAGATATTATAGTTACTAAAAAGAAATATGTATGTAATAAATAATATATAAATATGTAGTCAAGAAAAACAGGGGAAAAACCAAGGCATATAGGAAAAACTAACAGCTATATAACGACTTATGTTAGTCTAAGAGCCGGCTGCACGATTTCTACATTCCTACTTCCTTTGATGATGCTGAAGATGTCATCAACAAGCCTCACTATATTTGGCCCAAGACTGAGGGCTTTCTCTTTAAAGTGTTCCATTCCAGTCTTCAGTCAACTCGTGACTACAGCTGGTGTAACCCATGCCGAATCGTCGAGTAGGAATAAAAGGTACCTTATTATACCTTTATTATACAAATACCTTTATTATACGAGTTCAGACCAGATTTAGAATATATGAAAAAAAAATACGTTCATCACGTAGTCCATTAAGAAATAATGTAAGGGAAAGAATAGATATATAGTTATAATTTAAGTCCTAAATTAAATTTGGTAACAATTCATTTAAATTGATTAATTTTAATTAAGTTTTATTTCATAATTACGTTTACTCTGTGGGGTATTAAATAAATTTAATATCATTCAAAAGATCATAATATAAGGTATTACAAAAATGTTAGTTGCCACCTTCTAATCGGACCCAGTCTTTTGGTAGCCACATATAAAAGAGGTCCTTTTTGTGTTATTTACGCTTATCGAGTGAGGTTAATAAATTTTATATAAAATTGAGACTTACTATATCCTCGATAAAATAAAAATTTGGTTGGCAGTTTTAAGTGGCCGCAATCTATGATGCTAGCATTAGAAAAATCTATTTACAAACGTGCGAGTGAGAGTAGGAGAGTAGGCATAGGTCTCGGGCGTACCGCCAGCATATCACTTTTACAACTAAATATAACTAAATAAGTCCCAAATTAGAGCTTTATATCTATTGTTTCCCTCACATCATATCACAATGGACCAGCTACGTGATGAAGGTAGAAATTATGCAGCCGGCTCTCGTACTATGTGGGCATCGTAAAGCAACACGACGCGACGCAAGAAAATAACGGGAGCGAGAAATTAGATTTTTCGTGTGACGGTGTCGTTTGTCATCCGACGACACTTCATCATGTCCAGTTTCCTCCCGCGCTAGTGGACTGTGAAGCGGTGACACCCACTCTGAGCTGCCAAAACACGTAATGGGACTGTTGAAAAATAACTGCCTCAATTACCTTACTGTCAGTTGGACGTGTGATGGATAATCATAAGCGAAAGATCGGTTACATACATTTTAAGTTACAAAAAATTGTACTAAGTAGATCTAATGACTGTGACTGTATCTAATGACTGTATGTGAGGGAAGATTTGTATATTATCTATCTATTTATTCTATATAATTTTATTACGGGTGTCTAATATAATAAAAAAATAATATAAGTATTTAAAGTTATATTAATTTAGACAGCTCCGTGTATCGTGCACATTAATACAAATGATACATTTTGGTAAATATTATTTACAATATAGAGAATAATTTCAAAGTATTGTTATAAGACAATAGAACAATAATAGATGAAAACCCATAACATACCTATTTTTCGTAAAAATGTTGAGATACCATACCATACTACACCATAAGCCTATATCTCTTCTCCACTGCCAGATGATTCGCCGTCACAAAGGGTCTTTCCGTCTTTGGCTCTTCTCATGCAGCCATTACTGCCATACTTCGCCAAGTTGTTGTTTAATAAAACAATTAATATAAATAAATAATAATATATTATAAAAATATTAAGTAACTTAATAACCATTTAATACAATTATTAATACAATCTAATAAATAATAATAAAATTGTTGATTTTGCTAATAACCATTTAACACATTAAATGAAATCCTGGCCCCCACACTACGACAACCTGTATCGTCGGAACCAGTGTCTAATGACTTCTATTTACTTTATAATCTAGTTATAATAAATTATTTATTAGCTGAAATGTGTACGAAGAGTAATGCGATACACGGAATCACCCTTCTCAGGAACCTCTTCACTCTCAGTTCTCTCTCAATCTTCTCTCAGTTTTCAGCAACTAAAGAATGTTTAGTTCCTTTTATTTTTAGTAATAATATTTACCGCTTCTCTCCAGCCCAATCAAACGCAAGATGTCGCACTAAGCATTTATGACAAACGTCGCAATGAAAATATTGGAATAATAAAATTAATGACAATAATAAAGTAACATGACTATTAATACTCCCAATTTAGAATTTACAGCCCTCGGAACTATCTTAATATTTTTACGGCTCTGTGGACCACATGGGCCACGGGGTTATTAAGTGTTCCACTAATGTAAGTTTTACGAGTGATTTCACGGTTGTTCATTCGCTCGACAGGGGTCACGTGGGGTGGTGTTAAAATGACACCAGCGTTTTGCTGTTTTCGCTTTGTCGAGGTATATTTAAGGATCGTTTTTTTTAATAAAATTCATATAGAGAAAAATAGAAGGTAGGCAAACAGGCCGATATGAGAAATACCGACAACTTCACAATAATGAATTTCTAACGCCAAAACTTAAAACTTGTCTATGCGTGAAAACAATGAACTTTAGTTCAATGGTTTTTTATTAAACAGAATTATTTTCTTTTATACAAAAATAATATTATACTGTACGACCATAGATTAAAAGGCGACAAGACCAGGGAAAATATTATCCATGTTGGATGTCTAAATGTATAAGGACGATCACAATCCTATCAAGCTATATGACCTTTGAATCTTAAATTGTTCTCTGTTGTATTAATGGCCCTGATAGGTTAAATCGCCCTTGACTGGTCAAAGTGCAATAAGGCAATATTTTAGACTGACATTGTGTCCATAGGGTAGGTAATAGTAACGGCTCACGATCAGGCGCATTCATAATTCTCTACTTTGTATACGTTTAGGCGCCTGCGTTGTGTATGCTAACGTGTGTAACTGTGTAACTATCACGCCATTATAAGCTCATTTTGTCAGCTACAGGGTGATGCTTAATTAAAATTCTGCACCATCCATCATCGACGTATTGATTTTACGTCGCGTGCATTTGCTGTCTCGACGCCTGTTATCAATTTAGCTCTGATAAATTGACATTGCTTTTGCAAATAAGTTACAGCAGTTTACTTATTATGAGTCAAATTTTACCAAGCTTCTTGACTACATAGTTGAAATTAAAATTGTGGCATTATTCAAGTGGGTCTCTATCTATTATCTGGTAAATAAAAGAAGGTACTCTATTTTTTTTTCAATGGGTGTCACTCATTTACATTAGAAAGTGGGGTTACTTTCAATAAAGTTAGGTTAGTGTATGCTTTTGGCTTGTGCTGTTCTCATCCTACACTTTTCATTACTCTAATGATGACATCTAATTTGTGCGTCAATTGTAGTCTCTTAATTTGGCCTTTATTGGCATCAAATCAAATATAATACTTTTCAGCTTTACTGAAAGAATCTTTGTTTGAGGCAATAAATAGATAATAGACAATACTTTGTCTTTGGGATAGACATTGCTGACCCAAATGCTTATTTTCGTTGACCGTAGCTAATACTATTTCAAAAAATTTTACTACGTAATCCCGAAATCTACCAATATGCATCGCTTCACATTTCGTTGGATCACTTGAAGTTTGCTTATTTTCTATTGATCAAGTCTTTTTCCTCATTACGTCCTTTAGCCAAGAATATAAAATTATAGTTAATCATTTTAAACAATGCATTAAGATTGCTGGAGGGAAGTATCATTCATTTGTAAATTGAACAGTTTATCAAAACGCCCTACAGAAAGTAACTTAATGCAACAAACTGGGCTGTCTTAATACGATAAACGGCTTAAAGCCAATAAAACTAAACAAGTTAAACGACTCCAGGCCAATAAACCACCGCCCCGGGGCGATAGTTGCACCGATAACACAGAAATATTAGGAACGGTATGAATACGATAACAACAGATACAGCGCATGCACACTTCTCACTGCTTGATTGGATTGAAATAATTGAATTATACATTCGTTAAAACGAATGAGATCCTACGAGATCCCCACTCTCGAGGGGGAGAGTGCACGCTGCAATCCAACAGCTGCTGGGCGCGCTCGACTGGCCGCGTTACCCCTCTCTCACAGAAGACTACCTTGAAATGTACTGCATTTCCCACTTTATCTTATTTCCCTAATGTACGTATGTGTTTCGATAGTGAGTGAGATGTGCCAGAGCCCATTCCCATCCAATCCCTCCCCATCTCCCCAACCCTTTCTCGAAATCTATTCCTATATCTCCAAAGGTAGGCGCGCATCCGTGGGCGTGCCAGCGTTTGTCATTTTGGACTCATGTTGACATGTATCGCGGATGTCTATGGGCGACAGTATCCACTTACCATCAGGAGTGCTGTATGCTCGTCTGCCGCCTTGGTACAAAAAAAAAGATCGTAGTATCGAACGTAGTATGAGTGAGCGCCTGGATCGAGTTTCCATACTGTTTGTGTACAAAACTGTCTGTGCCAATAATGATATTTGACTTCTACTTCTTATTGTAAGTGAACATAACGTAGGAGTGACGAATGTTGCTGTGCGATGGATATAACGTAATTGACACAAGTGAATATATTAAATGCACGCAATATATTATCGTCATTATTTGGCGTGAAGGCGAATGGTGGCCTTCTATCTGATTGCATTAAAAATGCACTCGGGTGGTCTACTGCATCATTGCCAAGAATTTCATATCGTCGTTTAAAAATTCAAAACGGAAAACGGCTTCGTAAAGAAGTTTTATACATAGCGAGCATTTCGCATGACAGCAGACGTTATCTTGGGTCTAAGCTTTCATGGGATGCCAGTGTAATTTGCTATACAATTTGAAAACTGGAGAGAGGCCAGCGTATAAGTGGCGCAGTGCAGTTGATGCAAAAAATGTTTAAAATATTACTTGTCTAAGAAAAAATTGTCATACCACTATTTAACATTCGACGACTTGAAGAAAATCGCCGGTAGTGGCTGAATGAGAAAAGCAGAAGACTGTGTGTGGTGGTGGTCCTTAGGAGAGACCTATATCCAACAGCGGAGAGACACAGGGTAATGATGTGGTATTTAAAATTATTCAAAAGATTGAATACTATAAGTACTAGTGATCCAAGATTCACTCAAACATTTCTGGTTTCATTTGAACGGGAGTTTTATTAAGAGATACAGAATACCCTCAGAATACAGGAATTATGTACATACGTATCCTGAGGAGGTACCTAACCATCTGGATTAATAAAGACCATTACTTAGGCCTTTCTAATTTAAGCGTTTCCAGGAAACAAGTTATTCAAGTTCGATATACGAATTTGATAGTTTTGATATTATACGAATAAAAATGCGAACCAATTTCAAACATTTCTTGGCTACCATACAGCTGCATACGCCGCAAAAAGTCGTAAAAAATTGTACTTAGTTGTAAATTGTTTAATATTTAAAAATGTATAGACAGACAGACAGATGTATATTTAAAAATGTATCCCGCTTTTAAATAATCGGTACATGTGGTTCTTTTATCAATAACATCGTAAAACCTTGCAGGATATTATATGCCTGTCACATGGAGTGTTTCTTTATTCGAGGGCAGAGGTCAGAATATCATGGGTGTTACCGCGTGGGCGGGTTTTTACTGCACATTTTAGTGGCAACAGTAAAATAAAGTTGGTCTGAATGTCCTGGGACGTTCTGACCCGCCGTCTTTGTTGTGATCCTGCCTTTTTATTGCTCTCTGAACTGGTTAACGCCTAACGTTTATTAGGTGCTTGTTTAAGCTTTTTTTTTAAAGTGTATTGGCTAGTTAAACGTGGATTGGTCCTATAGAGCCTATAGGGAGGAAGAACAATTTAAGGTCAAAGTTCATATAGCTTGATAGCCCCGTGCAATCAGTTGCAGTACGTAATGTAAGTTAATAGGTATTATTATTTCGAAGTTTTTACCACTTTTTTTGAAGGCGAAGAGACTTGAGAGATATACGAGTATATTCTATAATTTCTTTATGATGTAAATGTATCCCTAAATTGTACAAAAGTGTATATCCTAAAATGTCCTAAAGTGATGCAATCATTTTCAAAAATACTATATATATGCAGGTATATAAGCAGCAGTTATATGCAAAAATACGAAGGTATTGTATGTTTATAAAAACGATACCCACGGTGGTGATATGATTTAAAATGTATTTATGCAACACTAGCGACCCGCCCTCACTTCGCTTCGGTTTATTAAATTTAAAACAATCGGAATAAGATATTTTCCTGCGGTAAAATGGAGCCTATATTTTAAGTTAGACCTCTAGCAATACATCGGAGAAAACTGCATTCAATTCCATGCAGTAGTTTTTGCGTGATGCGTGTACAAACATACAGACAGACAGACAGACAGCCAAAATTTCTAAAAACTGTTGTTTTGGCTTCTGTTGCTCTAATAAAGACCCCCCATATTAGTTTTTTTTCAATATCTATAATGTACAGACATCGGCCTGTTACAATTTTATTATATGTATAAATATATATATATTATATATATATATATATATATATATATTAAGTTAGTTATATATATATATCTATATATATATATACATATCAAGTCCGGTGACTCTTGTGGCCCTAGTGGCCTTTCAAGAGTCACCGGACTTGATATGTATATATACATATATATAGATGTCAAATGTGACAATGAATTTCTGATTGTTTTAAGAAATACTTACAGTCCCATATGGATAGCTCCTATAGACATACGCATTTAGAATAAGGATAGCTTATTAATTTAAAATTAAGAATTAATAAGTTTTAATAAAAATATTCACAAAATAATGTATATCTGAAAAGGTCTAAGTGTACTAGGGGTACCTAATTATTTAACGGATAATTTGATAAAACCCGCACCCGTACACTTACTCCTTTTAATTTTTACGCTTTATTAAAATTAACAAGCTATCAGAGTTAACAACCTAATTTGTAACAATTAAATTTTATTACGGAACTATCCTACGCAGGCTTAATGTAATTAATTTCATTAATTTGTTAAAATTAGCGTGGTTAATTAAATTTTTGCGGCAGCCGTGACTATTTGACGCTTTTATACCAGGGGTGTGATCTGCGATTACGGGGGGTAAAAGATGTTTATCATAAGGCATAATTTATTCCTTTGGGACTTACTAGTATTATCAATGTCGTTATGGAGAAGTTTTTTTTGCGACCAAAAAAGATAAAACGTACAATGCGAGTTGGAACTGCATATTGTGCCAACCTAACTTTTTATGAAACAGTGTCATTGTATTGGGTTTGCTTTTTTATGATTTGCAATATTGTATGAGCACTCAAAACATAATTATGTGACGTTATCTGAGTAAACCATTTTTATTATTAGTATGGAATAATTAGATATTCTAATTTCAAATTTCGTTGCTTCAAGATTTTGTTTAAATAGAAACATGCTCTAATATTTGGTTTTTAAATCAACAAGGAATACGTTTTTTTCATTTAAGGTCTGATTAAAGTATCCAGACACTTTAAACCGCGAACCCGAAAGTTGTGGAATGAACTGCCAGCTGAGGTTTATCCGTTACGCTGCGATATGGGGCTCTTCAAGAGAGCTATGAACAGGATTCTGCAAGGTCGGCAGTGCAAGGTCGCACCCGCATGCCCCTTGGAGCTGCAGAAATTCACGGGCGGCGGTGACCACTTACCGTTATCTGGTCCGCCAGCTCGTCTGCCATTTATATTCTATAAAAAGAGAAAAAGAATAATGTCACATTGTATACGTCAAGGCTTAAGTCAATATCATGGAAACATTCCAAAATATGTTATGACTAATTTAAGGTAATGTGAAATCTTTACTTAAAAAATAATACAAGGAACTCACACAGTAACAAAATTAGCATCTCATACATCAATGCAGGCGATTATATCATCGCGCGTTGCATTACTGCGCTGAGTATAAAGAACAATGGTCGAGTGGGCGAGGATCATGTTAATTACCTACTGCATGCACCCATCTGCCCGCATGCGTGACGTTAGAATGCTTTCACGATTTCTGAATGACACTTTTGCGTTTTGTCTTAATTTAGTATGGGGGTATTGGCGGTGAATTTTATTATGATTTATTAGTTGTTATTCTTGCATTGTCGAAGGCGTTGAGAACGATCTCCATGCAAATTACGTATTGGCTAATCAACAAATTCATACAAATATTTAAAACAGGTTTAGTTTTAATATTATTTAAAAAAAAAGACATAATGTTTACAATAGTTTTGTTAAAATATTAATTAACGCAGAATACAGAAAAAAACTTGTCACAAAGGAAGTGGCTGGAAATCATAAAGGAGATGTGGCTTTTTTGTAACAAATATATACACTAGAGAGACAGATATGTACCTCTACCTATACAAACATTATATTTATTTCCTAATATATCTCTACAAAAGCAGATTTGTGAAAAAAACCAACCCTTATTTGCTTTTTATTCTCCAAAACAATCAATACAATTTGTATTTACAACTATACGTACCTATTTCTTGCCTTTTTTGTTTGATAAGAAATCTAATCTTTTCCGACCCCTCGTACTGCGGTCCATTAAAAGAGTCCCCTATTCGCTAAATAATACACCGGCACTATTAGTGGGGGGCAAAACAAAAACGGGCGAGTACCGGAACTAAACCGCAGCGCTGAGCCTCGGGGAATAGGTGCGAGCGCCTTGTGGTATGTCGCTTCTATGGTCTGAATATTGTGCTGGATATACGTATTTGTATTTGCCGACGACGAAAATTAACAGTATAGGAAAAAACCTAATTCGTTAATCTATATGTATTATTGTTAAACTACCAGGAATCAAGCTTCTCTTGTTTAGATTGAACTTCCTAATAAAATAATTTGTCAGTGGGTTCAGTTGCTATCTGAGCTAATTTGATATTTTTATCAAGGTGTGTAATAACTGTCTCTTCTGATACACCTTATATATTTTTGGGAAATTATACTTTGTGATTTATCCTTATACAAAGTGTTCATGCATAGTACTGTACTCGTCTGACGATCAAATTATTGACGTCCGACGTTCCCACTTTCACAGGACGCCTACCACGGGAAAGATGCAGGCGTCATCCGGAAAGATGTTGCCTCTCTATGCTTGTTTTACCACCTGTGTAACTAGAAAGTTGCCTTACAGTGTGGTGATAGATTATCATTTTAATAGATGAATTTGCGTTATTTTAGAAATACATTGGTAAGCATTTTAAAAATATAACGTTTATTCGAAATGGTCACCATTCAATCTTTCAAACCTTGTGGCCAGTTTTCGATTGAAATACGCATTCATACTAAGCGGATGGCTCCATGCAAGTTTTAAAAATTGCGTTTGGCTCCATGCCTACTTTGTGTAATGCAATTACAGCAATACGGTTTTCGTAATCACCCCAATCCATTTTAAAATTAGTAAAATATTTAATAATGATTGGCGCGAAATTGAGAAACATCATTTATCTTTCACTTGAGAATGATAAATTTCAAATTCAAATGTAATTTATTTATCTTTCATCATTGTAACGGTATTTATGGGCAGACTAAGTATACTACGAAAATGAATGTGGTGGAATGAATTACTACCATCAAAACTTTATCCATCGAACTTTTAATATGGGGTTTCTAAGAGAGTGTGAAGTGTGAATTAATATAATAAGGGAGAGGGGTGAGAGCTGTAAACAAGCCAGCAGTGAACTTGCATGTCTTTTAGTGTTTCAGGTGTCCATTTGTGGTGGTAAGTAAGCCGCTCTTATGCTCCCGTTTTCTATACTAATATAATAAAGAAGTAAAATTGTGTTTGTTTGTAGGTATGTTGGGGGGTAATCTCTGGAACTACTGAACCGATTTCAAAAATTCTTTCACAAATAGGAAGCTACATTATCCGTGTCTAATATAGGCTATATTTTATTTTGAAATTTGGAAAAAAAAATTGAATAAAAAGCCTTATAAACCGAAATGAAGCGAGGGCGGGTCGCTAGTATTTAATAAAAATACTATTGTGCCGCTACTAACGCATACCACACCGCGTCCAGTCGCGCGTTACACAGCAGATGTGCGCTGCCGGGTGACTCACGACGACTCAATTACACATTCGATAGTTTTTGTGGCGCCGAGTCGATTCGAAAACTATTCCATTTTACGAGGACTTTGAACTATAGCCAGACGACATAAATATTGCATAGCCGTTAAATACTTTGTAAGGGTTGTGGGTTCTGTGCCAAGTACGTCTGAAGTGTTAAAAGTCGCTTGATTTACATTTTAAATTTATGATTCAGCTGGTGTTATAAATTCAATGATGACTTTTAATATGACATCAGGCAGGTGGCAAAACTGTCTTTCATACTATATTTTGCAAAAGTTCTAGCTACCAACTAAATAATGTGTTACTTATTACAAATTACAAATGTGTTAATAATATTATTACAGTCAAGTAGGAAACATATCTGATGTCTCAATAGCTATCTGAAATATTTTTATGATAATGCAAGACAAAGAAAAGCAACATCAAATTAAAAACAATATCTAATAATTTTATTTTGACAGTATATATTTTTAAAACCACGTATAAAAGGATCACTAATTTACTTCAATATTTAAATTGTTTAAATATTGAACCGTCCTCCTTATTAAAATATTGTCTTTAAAAAATATTAAAACCTTAATATTAACCTTATTAAATATTAAAACCTTTAAATATTGTCCTCCTTCACATACAGGACTTAGTGGTAATAAAAGTTAGGGCTAATTTATTGTTATAATTTACTGTCATTTTCACACATTTCACCGCAAATTAAATTTAAGAATCCTCGCGTCTACACAAGGATGTATTTTCTAATTTAATACGTCCTGTTTCGTGGTAACTAAGCGCCTGTCTCCACTTTCCGGAGCTAAAGTTATTACCATAATACAGGGCGTCTTGTCGCATACGGGCGTACAACACTTATCTAAAAGTTCGTTGTTTTGTCTTCGCCTCGCTAAAAGGAAAGACTTGTAGAAATAAATAAACACCACACTTAAACGCTTGTCATTGTCAATCCCAGCGTTGATCCAATGCTCTTTTTATAGCTGGATGAATGCGTTGCAAGCCGTGTTCTCGAAATTGACCCTTATCTTCAGTAATTTTTTTTGTCGCATGTGTTTTGGATTACCACTTCACGGAACGAATGTCCCGATTTGTACGACCTACCGCAGAACTACGGTATAATTCTGGTTTAATCCATTTTTATGAGATGTATATGATCTTGTATGAGATGTACATCCTATGAGTTGCGAGAGTCAAGGCAATAACAGACTAAATTGTCTAAGTATGCGGAAAGTATATACTCAGCACTCAGTGCACTTAATATTTAATTCATACTCATTTTCAGTTACATTTGAGGTAATCGGTACTTAATAATTAGATTAAACTTTTTTAAAAGACTGCCGACCTGTTATTACTTATTACTCGTATTATGTATAGGACTCAGAATACAAAAAAGTATTCTGAGGTAAGTATAGGACAGGTAACACACCTGTCCTGTAATACTGTTGATTATACTTACCTGTTTAAAATAGAAGTTTTATCAGTGTACAGAAGGTACACGTGTTGTACCGATGCGCGACGTTGTTTGACATTTGCCGTTTAAATATCTCGTGGCATTTACAGCGGTGATGTGAACTGAGTTTATAACGTGTATACGCTACGTGTATACGCTACGACAGCTTGTTGTTTGTTTTGATTGTGAATGGGAGCAAATTATTTTTGATATGATATACATACTTATTTGTTATTGCATACATACTTACTTATTACAAATTATTTGATAACACGAAGTATCTAGTTGAAGATTTACTGAAGACTGCGAATAGGAATTTCATCTATGCTGCAATGACCCGAAGGAGATAGTCGCTGGGTGAGAGAAGCAATCAGTCGTTAGATATATCCTTATATACCGTAGTAGGTTATCCAAACAAATTAATTAAGTATATAAAATGGATTTTGTATGTATGATTTTTAGAAAAGAAAAGTTACATAGAAAGATAAGTTCTTCATTACGTGGACAATCATGGCGTGACTTGTTGAAAACGATAACATTCAGTAGGTCTCGGGTTACATTCCATCGGCATTTGTTTAAACACAGTACATGTTTATAGGGTCAGGGTGGTATGTTTGTCTCTGGACTTACGACCTAGGGATCTTTGAATGTTTTATTTACTTATTTTGAGATTCATGGTATGATTTATGAATGTAAAAAATAAGTCTTCACGGTTTAAAGTCTATTAGCCTTGTTTGTAAGCAAATGTATTCTATTGACATATATTTACAAACGTATTATATATTTTTCAGAGATTATTTTTACACTACACCATACCATTTTAATAACTTTATCAAATATGTTTCTCTCGTATCTAAAGTTACATTTTTCAGTTGACCGAAAATGACATGAACTCGTAAAAGCACAAGTACATGTATTTTATGATCTAGCAAATGATATTAAACAACATTACAGGATTCATAAAACTTTTTTTGATCAAAATAAATACAAACATAAAAACAAAATGCATGCCCAAGAAAATATTTATGTATCAAGATATGGTAAACATCAATACTCTTTCAAGTCGTCTGAATAGGTACGCCATAATTTATACTTCGACGTTTGTTT
This sequence comes from Sesia bembeciformis, assembly GCA_943735995.1. NCBI lineage: Eukaryota > Metazoa > Arthropoda > Insecta > Lepidoptera > Sesiidae > Sesia > Sesia bembeciformis. The sequence goes on from OX031034.1 coordinate 7,294,157, forward strand.
GTCCAATCGTGTGTATTTCTCTTTTAATCTGTGACAAGGGCCAGCTGGGAGCAAAGCAACAGCTGGCGTATGGGAGGGATTGAGAACTCTCAAGATCGTCAAGCACGTAATACATTATTGACGGTACTCATATGCAAACTTCGCTTGTACACTCAACACCTTTTTAACGCTACTGAGTTAGGAAAATATTTGATGCTAGATTGAAGGTGATTTTAAATAGGGATCGCTTTAGATGCCAGTTAAAAGTATCGATCAGTATCGTCCGATTGAATGAAAACTACAATTGGTAAGAAGATTGGAGAGATTTTGATCTGATTGCTGTTGCCACTTTCTTAATAAAGTTTCAAAGCTAATTAGATTATCACGTCCATATAATTCTATGTCATATGTTGTAATAACATAGGTATTGAAAGGGTGACCACAAAACACTCTCAACAAATAAATATTGACACTGTATTCGCTTAAATATATATTTAATGAGCTAATCGGTCGAGGGACTTCTGGTCTATACAATCCATCGACTTAAGAATACATACTAGATATATGCTATCGAAGCACTTTAGGGCAGGCACGTTAGAGCCTAATAGTGTTCTATGTTCAGTAGCCCTCTTATTTTATATGTATTTTGTAAATTCAACATTCTTATTACGTATAATACTTAAGTTTCAAAATTTACTTTTTAATGAACCCCTCCTCATCTGCTCCACCCCCCTAGTTGCCAGCCAGGCAACCAATTGCCATAAGAATGTATGATGTGTCATCTAGTCTATTCCCATATCGATGATACAAACAGATTCTCTCAGGACTGAGCGGTAACTTAAGATTTTATCAAAGACTCTGTACTGAATGAATTTACATTTCATAAAAGATTCAACGATATTGCAGTCAAATTAAATAAAGAGAGTTTTTAATACGCGCTATATATTCAGCTCAGCTACGCAAGGTCGTAGAGTAATTGACGCTTTTGCTAGAACTTCGAAAGTCATTCATATCATTAACACTTATATAATATTCTTAAATATGGCATACGTGTTTTAGAATAATATAATCTTCCTGCAAGACATGAAACCATAGATATAATAAAAATATATTTAAATATGACATTATTACAATTCATTTTGTAATGTATTAGGTCAGAAATGTATGGACCAGAATTGAGAATTACCTAAAAAATTTAACTGAAAATATGTATTTAACTTCGTCGACAGTACCAACCCATACAATAGCATTTCAAACTATTGCTCGGGGAACTATAACCCTTTATTCAACTCAAACAAAGCCTAAAACAGTATGAATGAATAATGTTGCCTTATCGTGTGACTACACAGTTGTTTCATGGCAATAAAAGTTTTTAACACTCATAATGCTTTCTTTTAACGGCGTGATTACACGAGTTTGCCGATTTTAAAGGCATACAAACAGATTTGTAGTCGCTATAGAAGTACCTACTGTTTTTAAATTTTTAACTGAATTTAATTTGAGTATCTTTAAGTGTTAAAGCGATAACAAAGAAAACCTAATATCACTAAGGCATCTCGGAAATACTCATAAATAACAGTTATTAAATTACTGCTATCAGGTTTCTTCTCTGTGCGTTATAAGGCCCAAAAAACGGCCAATTCGCGGATGGTCCATTTCGCAATGGTCCAATTCGCGGTTGGTCCAATTGTGATGTGCCTCCACCAGTAGAAGTAAAATCACAAGTTACTTTACACAATTTTATTTATAATAATGTATCTTACAATGTTACATGTTGAATGTGAAATATTAAGTGACGAATATTAGACTTCCGTGTCCTTATATACATACAGAATATGATTAGGAAAATATGCAATTAAATATCATTAGGAAAATATGCAATTTGTGTCATTATAATACAACTTTCAGTTTAGAGGCAATTAACAACATACTTTAGTGGTTTCACTTCAATTATGTAATGAATGACAATTAATAATGATCAATTAATAATGACCTTTAGGAATGTTACTTGATGAGTAATGTGCCAGGTACATTACACCTTCCCCCTAGGGAAAATAATTTTCCAAATTATTTTACAGAATTATAATGAACATTTCAAATATACTTTAGTAACTACATAATGAATCGTACAAGAACACAGAATTCATGACACGTAATTCTAAATTATAGTAATAATTACAATTTACCCATCATAAGTTTATCATTGCAAATTCAATTTCCAAACAATTTCTTATAATAATCATTACATTAATCAATCATAACATAATAATCATAACATAATCATCAGTTATATATATTACAAAAAAATACAACAACATTTATGAATTATACTTAACTATGGTTTTAATATGAGTACGTTATATCCATTATCTTACGACTATCATATACAAACAATAATTGTAAAAAATGATATATCTTTAATTCAAATTATATCATATTATATTTGATTACAATCATACAAGAAATACAAATATACCAATGTAAATTTCAGAAATTTCTTTTATTGACTTTTACTAATGAATACAAGAGTATCCACAAATTTACATTTCGTACAGTACATATTATGTTTTTAATTTACTAGCTAATCTGACACTTCGCCTGGGTGTAATAACAATTGGTGGTTCATTAATGGGTTGAAGTTCGACATCTTCTGGAGCGGATGGTGTACTGTTGTAATCATGACCGCTTCTTACATTGAAAGTTATGCAATTAGTTATTTTTGAACAACACGAACGATCGTGATCATTATGAATGTATTTCCTCCATAAATATTTTAAGAATCTCCAAATATTCCGAACTAAAATATAAATTATTGTTAATTTTAATATTGACATTAAAATATATACGAACATTCCATTTCCTATTATTCTGTTGTATAAGGTGTTTGTCTTTTCAAAATTTTCTGTTAGAGTTTCAATTTCATCTAATTTATGACTTGTGAGTTTTAATGATTCGTGATCTAATTTATAGCTTTCTAAAGGAACTAAGTTTATTTTGGTTAAGTTAAACTCTTTAGTTTTTATGCAATCGTTTATATCGAAAGTAGGAAACACTGATATATCTATGGTGTTTTCATTGTTGTTGTCATATGTGGCTAAGACCATACTTGCTGTAAATATTTTGCAGTTTTTATTAGAGTTTATGATGCCATTTCCTACAAGTGTAATATCTTTAGGATGAGAGTTTTCACATTTGACCGTTGCTACAGTTGGTTTAGGTGAAACGAAAAGCCATTGATTGTATGAATTTAATTTAAAGAACATTTCACTAAGAACTCGTGTAACACGTATGTTACAAATATTAGCATTATCTAAATGGTTTAACAAAATTCCTACCTCGCATGAAGGTCGCGCATGTGTTGAAAATATTACTCCTTTGTTTAAACACAATTTTAAAGTTTCGGAAAGGTCTTGGCAAAGGTCTAAGTCTGACATACTAATATAGTACATTCTATTTTCAGATATAGATAAGAAATGAGTGTTTTCCTCAGGAAGTATAAAAGAATAGTAATCATCATTTTTATGTACGGGCAAACTTATGAGTTTATAAGTGTCAAATTTTTCATTAAATACTAATGGAATCAATATAACAAAAATCAATTTGTTATTATATACAATTGCATTAATTTTTAGCACAGTTTCTAACTTGTGCATTTCGTTTAATTGTAATTCGATAGGGAATTTAGTATTAGTCGGTAAATGAGGTATAATTTTCTCTAATTCTTCGAGTAAAACTCTTGGAGATATTATTCCTGGGTGCAACAATCCTGTTTTAGCAAAAAGAACTGCATTTATTACACTTGAGAATTCTTTATCTACTTCATTAATTAATAAAATTAGTAACGACAAGTGTTCTTCCATGCTTTGTTGTTGTTCGATAGCAAAAACTGCTTCGTTAGTTGTTTTAGTGAAATTGTCTAATTTCTTAATGTTACTATTAAAAATTGCTAAATTCTTTTCATAATTAGTGATAGAAGCATTAAAATTTATTATAGTACTTTGAACAACTTGTGTCTGTTGTTTTAGTATCTTTAAAAACTCAGTTTTATCCTTTTGTATGGATTCAATTGCATTTTCATAATATTGTGCATCATCAGCATCTAAAGTACCAAAAACGGTTTTAAAAACTGCTCCTATTCCATTGAACCAACCACGTTTTTGTCTTTGGTGACCAATAAGGTCTTTTAAGGCTTACTCTCTATGTTTTAGAGACGGTATTAATTTTTCTATAAGTTTCATAGAAGATTTGCAAACTGAAAATTTTTTAAAAAACTTTTCTTTACATAAATGACTTGTTTGTACGTATACATTTTCAATCATACCGATTTTGTTATCAAAATCGCTGATATCAATTTTTGTCACTAGTCTCCAATTACTTGCATAATATAAACTTTTACCGATAGAATCGAAGAAGATCCCGGCATTAGCCTTTGTTAGGGGATATATCTCGACGTCACTATTGGCATTTCTACCTTCAGAGACAGTTGTATAATACAGTATGATGAGCAGCGCCCGAATCATTCTGTAACGATTTAATATGCTAATTTGAGTTTATTGTTATGGACCACTTTAATTTTGTTTTTAACTTTAATGGTTGTGTTACATCTTGAATTAATTTTTACGACTTCATAAGGTCCCTCATAATTAGGACTTAATTTCTTACTTTTACCTTTAATTTTAGAATCTTTTTGCAAATATACCCTGTCCCCTACGTTAAAGCTAACTTCCTTAGTTACTTTATCATAATATTGTTTATTTTTATTTTTAGATTTTAAAATATTCTCTTTAGCTATTTCATGACTTTTTTGAAGTTTCATTTTTAATTCATCAACATAATCGTCGTAAGTGTATTTAAATTCCGGTTTGCATGTTAAACTGGATGGAAGATTAGGTTTACAACCGAATATAAGCTCAAAAGGCATAAAGTTTGTTGAAGTATGAATAGATGTATTATATGAAAACATGGCAAAATCTATCCAATTATCCCAGTCTGTCTGTTTATCATTAATATAATGTTTTAAGTAATCTGCTAAAGTTAGATGAGATCTTTCTAATGCTCCATTACTTTGTGGATGATATGCAGAACATTGTAATTGTTTAATTTTAAAGAGTTTGGCAACATTTTTTAAAAGAGACGAGGTAAAATCCGGACCTTGATCTGTTAAAATAGACGTTGGTATTCCGAATTTACAGATAAATTGAGATACAAATACTTTTGCAATTGTAAGAGCCTCATGATTTGGAATAACATAGGCTTGTGAAAATTTGGTAAGGTCATCTTGCAAGGTCAATATAAATTTATTTCCATTTTCAGTAAGTGGCAAAGGACCTACGATATCTAATGCAACTCTTTCGAAAGGATAAGAAGACGTAGTTGTTAGTTCCATTGGAATTTTATTTTTCTTTCTTACTAGTTTATTTTTCTGACATGATACACAAGATTTAATAAATTTCTTTATATCCCTTTTCATGTTGGGCCATTTGTATAATTCTTTTATTCTTTTGTAGGTTTTATGGAAACCAGAGTGCCCTCCGACTGGATTAGAATGATTTTCTTCGAGAATTTTAGGAATTTCATCAATATTTGGGTTAAGTTTTAGATTAAGATAAATTATTATTTTAATTTTTGTATTTCTAAATATGTATCTTAACATACATCTTATTTTTGGCCAATTTACTTTATCATATTTGTCTTCAAATTTTGGGATTTTTAACTCACACTCTCCCCCTTTATTTTGGAGTAAGTGATCCTTCACTTTTATGAGACATTTAAATAAATCTTCATAATTAATTTTGTCCCAGTATTGCTGTTTAGTGCACATGTAGTATATGTAACTGCTGTTTTCTTGTTTTATAATTATGTCGTTAATATCTAAATTTTTTGGTTTTATTTCCTTTAAATGATTAAATTTAGTTACTAATTCTTTTTGATAGGTTTCAGTATATTCTAAATCACATGGTATTGGAATGCAAATATTACCATTAAGAGAGTTTGTTAAACTGTCATTAGTTTCTTCTATGTTATTATTTAAGATGATCTTTTTGTTAGTCATTTAAAAATTTTGAGTATGTTTCTGTAACAGGATTAATATTATTTATTCTGCTTAGAGCATCGGCAGCGTTATTTAATCTACCTTCTTTATAGATTATTTCAAAATCAAAATCTTCTAATAAAAGTCTCCATCGAACCAGACGTGAGCATGGATCTTTGGCATTAAAAAGCCAAGTTAATGGTCTGTGATCGGTGTAGATTTTAAATTTTCTACCATAAAGATAAGGTCGAAAGTGTTTAACACTCCACACAATTGCTAGAAGTTCTCTATCTGTTGTTGAGTAATTCGATTCGGCGTGATTCAGAGTTCTACTAGCGTAAGCAACCGGTAAGTCATTAGGTGGACGACCTTGAGATAAAACAGAACCGATAGCATATCCACTAGCATCGGTAGTTAAAACAAATTCTTGAGTAAAATCAGGATATTGTAGAATTGGTTTAGACATTAAGGAATTTTTTAATTTCTCGAAAGATTCTTGTTGACTACTAGTCCATTTAAATTCTACATCTTTCTTTAATAACATCGTAAGTGGTCTAGCAATTTGTGCAAAATCCTTAATAAATCTTCTATAATATCCAACAAACCCAAGGAAACCTTTAATCTCCCTTTGGTTTTTCGGCGTTGGGTAATTGTTAATTACTTCAACTTTCTTGGGATCTGGTTTGATTCCTTCATTAGTTATTAAGTGTCCTAAATACAAAACTTGTTTATGCATAAACTCGCATTTATCAAGTTGAATTTTGAGGTTAAATTTGTCTAGTCTTTCAAAAACTTCAATTAATCTTTCGTTATGTTGTTTTAATGAATCAGCATGAATAATTATATCATCTAGATAGACAAAACATCTATAATTTTGAATACCTGCTAAGACACTGTTCATTAGTCTTTGAAAGGTTGCGGGTGCATTTTTCAACCCGAATGGCATCCTAAGATACTCATAATGACCTGAAGGTACTGAAAAAGCGGTTTTAGAAGCATCTTCTGGGGCCATCTTAATTTGGTGGAAACCAGAAGTTAAATCTAGTGTGGTAAAATATTTCGAATGTCCTAACTGTTCAAGAATATCAGTAATGTTGGGTAGAGGATAACTATCACCAACAGTAACTTCGTTAAGCTTTCTGTAATCAATAACTAATCGCCATTTCTTTTCGCCTGAGGCGTCTATTTTCTTTGGAACCACCCAAACTGGTGAATTCCAAGGGGATGTTGACGGCTCTATAATTTTCTGCTGTAACATTTTATTAATTTGTTTTTCGACTTCCTCCTTGTGTATTTGAGGATAACGGTAAGATTTTACATTTATTGGTGGACAATTTTCCTTAGTAGGAATATAATGATAAAGAGCATCACAACTGCTTAAATTATCTCCTTCTAAATAAAATATATGATTAAAATCTATGCAAATTTTTGCTAAAGATTCCTTTTCTTCAATATTTAAATGTGAAGTACGTAATTTGGACTTTATTATCTTGATTCGATTTGAATCGTAATTTTCCTTGGTGACCGTATGTATGGTACAAGTATTTAATTTATTTTTAAAACTTTCGTCCAATTTTTCTATTTCAAAGTCGATATTATTTAAATGAACTTCCTTATCATTATTGTTTAAGATGGAAGTTATTATTTTACCATTCGATACCTTGACAAGGCTATCCGCAATGAATACGCCACTTTTTATCTCCTTTTTGTTAATAATTCCTACATCGGAATCAAAATTTTTTACATGAAAAATAATAATTTGTTCACAACGTGGCTTTAGCAAAATGTTTTCATTAAGGACACTAGGTTTTGAACCTGTGGAACTTGTACAATTTTCAACAGAATCCCTGGTGGGAATTTTAATATGGTTTAAATATTTAGAATCCTCAACGGGAGTTATAGAATCCTCAACGGGAATTTTACAAAATAATTCTTTAATGGAAATATCATTAAAGTTTTTAATAAAATTATTCTCATTAGAAGAATTTTTGGACACGAGTGTCTCTGGCACGGGTGCTTTCAATGCGGGTGTTTTTGGGAAAAGTGATGTTTTAACCACTTCTTTGTATTGGACATCCCTACACTGAGTTTGAGTGGCCCCGAAGGCCGAATTACTCCTTTCGGGAGGTTCATTTGACGTTTCAATGTGTACTAAGGGTATAACATGACCATCAAATAGCAAAAGATTTCTTTCAAAGTCGATGGTAGCATTGAAACTTTTTAAAATGTCATTGCCTATTATACCATCGAAATTAATAGGGAAATCTTTTCTAACTACATGCATTAAAGTATTATAAGATTTGTCATGTAGTTCTATATCCAAGTAGGAATAACCAAGCGTTCTAGTGTGCGTTTCAACATTATCGATTCCTTTTAAAAAAAGAGTATGATCGATGTGTACAGGAGTTTCATATTTTAGTTTATCTACTTTTATCAAAGAAATATTAGCACCTGTATCCACCAAGAGGTTAATCGGCTTATTAGCTTGGCGTAATTTTAAAGTAATGAATGTAGTAACTGCGTTAATATTTAAAGCATAGACCCGGCTGTTATTAAATTGATTTTTCCCCCAGACCCAGCCGGTTGTTGAGGGTTTTCGGAGTTTAAATTACCTCTACCCGGCTGTTGTTTACTGGAAGGATATTTCTTATTAAAATTATTTGGAAATGACTTTTTATAATTATTATGGTCTTCTTTTGTGTGTATTTTATAAGAATTTTTATTCTTAAGCTTATAGCAACTTTCAATTGAATGGTTGTTCTTTTTGCAATATCTACAAAACATATTAGTGTGAAATATTTGACTACTATGATTGCTATTATTTTGGAATTTAGCGGTTTCGATTTTACTTTTTAATTGTTGTTCTTCTGTAAGAGCGATACCTATAGCGGATTCAAGGGAATCTGGCCGTTGTGATTTAACTAAAATTGTCAGTTCCTTATTCAACCCATTAATAAATACACTCAAAGCTTCATTTTTTATTAGATTTGCACAGGCTTCCCTGCTTATTTTGTCTAATCTAATATCTAAGGCATTAATGACTTTAATATAACACGATTCAACTCTGTTCGCGAAAGACATTACAGATTCCTTATGTAATTGACGACAAGAATTTAGTTCTAATTGCCATTGTCCTAGCGTTCTTCTTTCTGAGTACGCGTCGAGCAGATGTTGTTTTAGAGATTCCCAGTTTAGGAATTCCCTGTTTCTGACTATAGCTCTGGCTTTATCCGTAATGCGTGTTTCGATGATTGCAAACAGTGTATCTTTAAGTTCCGGTTTGACAAGTTTCATAGCCTTGTCGCTGTTATCAATAAATTCGAAAAGCTTACTCTTTTGTCCATCGAATTTAATTAGCATTCTCTCAGCTATCTCGAGAGAGATTGACATTTTTGTTGAGTTAGTTTTATCTTCAAATTTAATGTTTTCCTTTAAGTTTTTAATGTCAGGATACATATATAAATTGTATAGAGCTTACTTGTCCTTCTTGCGGCGATGCTGACACTTTTCCTTCCCAAGACGTCTCCAAAATGGCCCGCTGGTGGCTGGTGACGACCCGAAGAACTTTGAATTGTAGGTTCTGGACTCGTTGACCCTGTAGTTGGTCGTAGAAACGAATCCTACCGACTGCGCCAGAAATGTGATGTGCCTCCACCAGTAGAAGTAAAATCACAAGTTACTTTACACAATTTTATTTATAATAATGTATCTTACAATGTTACATGTTGAATGTGAAATATTAAGTGACGAATATTAGACTTCCGTGTCCTTATATACATACAGAATATGATTAGGAAAATATGCAATTAAATATCATTAGGAAAATATGCAATTTGTGTCATTATAATACAACTTTCAGTTTAGAGGCAATTAACAACATACTTTAGTGGTTTCACTTCAATTATGTAATGAATGACAATTAATAATGATCAATTAATAATGACCTTTAGGAATGTTACTTGATGAGTAATGTGCCAGGTACATTACACAATTTACATTAAAAATAACGCTTTATTATAAATGGATAGCCGGCTACCTAACAAGTATCTAATCAATTATATTGGTATAAAACATACCAATAGTTTATCAAGGTTTAAATATTCGTTATTAGTTTAAAATTTAAGTATGAGGTAAACAGGGCTATTGAACTTCTACCACTATTACACCAAATAAAAATTCATAACCAAAATCACACTATTGCTAAATTATAATCCCTACCATGCGTATGATTCGACCCATCTAACTCCCGACATATCAATAACAATTCACTTGGTGCGTACATTACTGTCCCGTCTATGGTATATTTTCGAGTGCCACCCCCTCCCATGCCACGGCCCATGAACTTTAACGAGCTATTACCGACCCTAGTTTCATACACCACTTTAATGCGACTGGTGTCCTAGTGATACCGGCACGGCGGTTAGGCATGTCGAGATTAGAAGTGTGGATTGTTGGCAATTTCTATATGAATGTATAAATAGACTAAATTATTCTAACATATTCACATTTCGCCAAAAAGATAGTTAGATATGAAGTTTCAGTATTTGATATTTGATAAAGTTATAGATTGATATCCAATATACAGGCTGTAGCGGGTTTGTTATCCTTTAGTTGCATTTTAGGACAGCCTCGGGTGGTGCTATTATAAAGCCGGCCGACACCATAGGGCCAGAGTCTCTACCACAAGCCCTAAGAAACTACATCATCTCTAAAAGAGTGGTCTCGCCAATCCCATTGGCCAGGGCGCAGCGTGACGTTTTAATGTTTTAATGTTTAATGTCAATGTTTTAATGTCATACACTTAACAATGTGCATGAGGAGGTCCATGTCCAGAAGCAGATCAAAAAAGGGTGTTTAAAGTTATGGTGCTCTGAATCATGAAAGAAATCCATGGATTTAGGTTTCAGGAATTGAACAGTTAACGCCGTAACTATCGATTGAATATTTCGATAAGTTATTAAAATCATTCAAAATTCATTCATTTCAAAATTGGAAAAAAGATACAATATTGGTATCTAGGTAACACGAAAAATACTATTTGCATCGAGAGACAGATAAAAGATATACAAACGGCGAGAAGTGATGAAAAGATTGATAGACTGAAAAAATAAAGAATATTTAAACAACTCGATTTAACAAATCGATTTGTCCAGATATTAATATTTCCTGAAAATTTGATGATTGACTCTTTCATGTTGTAATTTAAGTGTCAATCATTGTAATTTGAGCTGCAGACAGGGGTGAGCCCGTCTGGGCGATAATGAAATTTTAATCAAATTCAATTCTCATCAAACACTAGGTAGTGTTGTACTATAGTACCTGTCAGTTCTTTATTTACACAGCAATAATAATATAATACTTAAATAATAAAATTATAGTATTTATATAAACTATTAATCTAAACTTTACTGATAAATAAATATAGGACAATAATGTAGCTACCAATGAAATTCATGACACTATCTATATTAATACACCACTTAAATTGTATACAAGATAGAAAAGTGCGAAAAATTGAAATGTGTTTCAATTTCTCGCACATAAAGCAGATTTACTGTGGATAGGATCCAATGAAAACAATCGCACTGTCATATTACAAAAGAAATATTTTACCAAAACCATATCCGAGGCTCGCGGGCAAAATGACTCGTATTGAGCTATTTTATTGTTTTAATACGGATTTAACAACAGTGAGGCGTACTGGGAAATTTTCAAAACAATCCCGAATGCAGGAACCGCAGAGGGGGTTTCTATGGCAACCGGCGATTTCTGATGTTGAGGTGGGCTTACAAATTGCTGTATAACTCGGTACAAAACGTACGGAACATGCTTTTTATGGCTCGTTCTTAGCAAAGCCTTTGGAGAGTTTCGTTGTCAGAAGACACGGCTTTTGTGTCCAGTTATAGTTTATGGGTCCAGAGCGTATGTAGCCCGCGTAGGGCTGGAAGGGTTAAATTATGGCCCTTTATTTTGAATTTTATTTTCACCCTCAAAATATATTATTTTGTCTCGCTTGGAATTGTTTGCATCCATTTCACAACCACGTCGAACAAATTGTAGCTATTATCTTTGTTTTAACTGAAAAGTTGCTTGGGCTTTATATCTACATACATACAACTTTGTTTATATTGTGTAAATTATTAAACGGATATACATTTAATGAACTGTAGTTAATCTTCAGGATCCATACCAAGAAACAAGTCATAAAAATCTATGTAGGGATTATAAAGAGCAATGTGCGTATAAATTTAATCGATGTAATAGATTACGTCAATCGATGCATAGATAATTAATGCATATTACAATAGATACTAAAATAACGTGAGAATCAAAGATTAATGAAACATTTCTTAGAATCACATCGCAATGAAGCGCTGGACGGATTAATGGAACGATTTAGCATGAGGTTTGCAGAGTGCCACTAACTCTACTTGTATTAAGAACTAGTTTGTCACTTTTGGATCTTAACCCGTTGAGATAAGATTCAAAACTGATAACATTTCCTATGATTCTCGATAGACGATTCTCAGACATTTTATTCAAGGGCTCTCATCTGGAGTAAGAAAGCAATCGAAAAGTACGGTTTAAACGTACTGGTCATTTTGTTCAAACACTTTATCTGTGACGTTAAACAGCACTGTGTTGGTTCAAAGAGAATTATTTGCTATACAAACATGTTTGTATTTAATTATTTATTCATACAATTAGTAGATAAGGTTTTAGCACTTTTGAAATAGGAGGCTGTCATATCATATTACTGAAAATGAAGTAATTACAAATATCTGCTATTGTAATGTTTTAGTGCGTCTAATAAAAATCAAATAGAAAAAAATAATTTGATTACATTTCTGTATGATTGATTATGATTGAAATATTTTTTATTCAATCTTCATTATTATTTCTATCTGTCGGCAGTCGGTGACCACTTCTTGATTAGTTAACTGAGACTGCTGCATCTACAATATTACACTTACTTAAGTAAGCAGCCCCATACCGAATGAAGAGAATGACATCTCTCCGCCATCATCTTCATGATGCTGTCGTTGCTACTCCTCACTTTGTAATGGGCACTTTACACATACGAGTAATAGCGAAAAAATCGTTCTTAGGTGCTTCCAGCATGCATAAATAAAGGGAAAAATTAGGATCAGTAAAAATGAATCAGTGTTTTATAAATCCTCCTAAATAACGTAAATAACGAGTGTATAGTATTTTATTAAAGTGTATAAGATTGTAATAGTTTATGTATTACATGTTGTTGAAACTCCCGCAGACCGCGGTCGAGGAGGCCTTTAAAATAAAACGGGAAAGTTTAAATAGGAAAAAGTGAGTGTGCACGGCGGTGATAGTGAAAAAAGGAGCTCGAGTCTACGAGCAATTTAAACTTTTACACGGACCGAGAGACGAGTCCACATTTTATAAGTTAACCATCGTAAAATTACATGATGCTGCCTTACTTTTGAAACTTTCTGTAGTGTGCAAGATATATTCTAGAAGAAAAAAATACTGTATGTAGGTACTCATAATATGTATTATTTAGAAATCCTTCGTACTTGTGAAAATTACGAAATGAACTTTTCATTTATTTTGGAAATGGATTTATTGTAGTAGAATTTATTGTGGTGGATCTAGTATGATGGGAATTATATCCTTTATCTAGTTAAATCAAATTATTTTTTTTGTAGAAAATAGGTGATAAGGAGTAGACGGTCTACCCATTGATAATTTATTTGTGGACCTTGTGGACGTGTCAATATCAGTTAATAATGACAAACTTTAAAACGGGCCCGGATGCAACACCTACCTTTGGGTATTTAGGAATGGATTAGGTAAAAAGGTTGGGAAGGACGAGAATAGGGAGTATAACAAGACAAGGAGTTTTCCTCATCCCATTATTCTCTGCCCATTCTTCCTTGGGGAGGAAGGGATGAAAGAGGGAGTAAAGAGTACAGCGGAACAAGGAGTTTCCTTTATCCCATTATAGTCTATATTCGAGGAGATTGGATGCAATAGGATGGGAATTAGGGTCTAATATAATGAGAGAGTTCTTTTACGCTCTGGTAAATCTCACTCATTCCCGAAACGAGTTGATTTACTAGGATAAGTCTGTGTCCAACAGTGGGACGTTTAAAGAGGCTGATATAAAAAAAAAAATCTCTAGACAATGATACCTGAACAGCGTAATCATCCCTGATAGATGAAACGTTTAAATGATCCGATGTGCCCGGGAACAATGTCCAATAAGCGTACCGTGCGCAAAACAATGGTGCATTTTAATTTCTATGCGCTTCTTCGACAATGGGCTATAATAGGGCCGTAGATGAGACGGCAACCCCACACGCACCGCTTTGTTTATCGACTGGCAACTCGGAGTGAGGTATAGGAGGTATTTATGGTCACTAGTAAAGTACCAAGTAACATGTCACAGTGATAAGTAGATTAATCACAGTGACGCCAGTTTTTATCTCTCCATTATTCGTTTTATATTTATTAAATATTATTTTACCTAAGTACTTTACTCGCTTGTTTTTAGCAAATACACCAATCAAAAGTAGATAGTTAATAACGAGTGTTGTATAAGTTTATAAAAATAAAACACTTATATAAAATATATATACTGCTATTCTTTTAGTTACCAAACTACGTAATATCGATAGTTGAGCTATATATATTGATCATTAGCTCTGGCTGTAGTTTCCTATTTATTATACAATTCATTTATTTGGACTAATTTCATTTTCAAAACTGTTGAACCTATACAAAAAGACCTAATATCATCTGGATAATTATGATGCATAACAGTGAAATCGAATTGTTTCAATTTTTTTTTATGGACAAAGGCACGACCCCGGATGCGTTGCCTACCTTTGGAGATATAGGAATGGATTGGAGAAAAGGTTGGCAAAATGGGAAGGGATAGGGTGGGAATGGGCTCTGGCACATCTCACTCACTACCGAAACACATACGTACATTAGGGAAATAAGATAAAGTGGGAAATGCAGTACATTTCAAGGTAGTCTTCTGTGAGAGAGGGGTAACGTGGCTAGTCGAGTGCGCCCAGCGGCTGTTGGATTGCAGCCTGCACTCTCCCCCTCCTAGAAGCCCAATCAAAAAGACATAAGACCTTGTCCTTATATCAGTTGTCTTTATATAAGACGTAATACATCTACATAATTAATTGATACAGAATAGTATTGTAACACTATAATAGTAGGTACCTATTTTGTCACAGGTATCTCACAGTCACTGTGATAATTTATTAGCACCACTAATCTCTACAGCACTATGGATACAATACCTGGGCAGCGATGAACTTGCATTATCACAACGTAATGGGTTTCATCTGTCTGTACTGGGGTCGAAAATAAAAAGTTGTGTACATATTACTGCATCGTGACAAACACTAATGTTTTCCCACGAAATGAGGGTAAATAGGGAGTTCATATCTATTTTATATTTTTAGACAAATCTTTTTGCTATATTAAAATGACTATGTGGTTAATTGTTCAGGAATATATTTTATTCTCGTTTTAGTTACGTTAGTGAGATTCTTAGTTTGACATTTGATCAGTAATAAGTTGGTGAGTGAAAATCAAATCAACACGAATTTTAAACAATTTAAGAGTGATATTTATGGTTTCGCTTAAAATTAAATCACTAATGCTGACATAAAGTTTTCTGAACTTTGTATGATGTACCTTTTTATGTATGATGTACTAATAAACATACACAGGGTGTAACCGAACCCTTCCCGAAGTCTGAAGCCATGGATTCTGCTCATAATTCTGAGTTAGTTGACATTTATATGTCAACGATATATATTTTTTTGCAAAAAAACTTATTTTGGACTTTGTATTTAGCAAATATGTATCTACGAAAAAATTGGTAAAAACTAAGTACAGAATATTTTTTCCAAAAAAAGATTCGTATAATGTCACAGAATCACGACCGGAGTTTCATGGTTTCAGGCTTGGCGAAGGTTTAGTTCGATCCTATAAATAAATATGTACTATAAATAAATATACATATATTCGTATTCACGGTATAGTACACATTAGATAACCCATCCGATTCGCGTTTTATCTATGATTTCCTGGTACATCTAAATGGGTCGCCAGATTTATCGCTTTGCTTTAAAGTTAAGTAACGTCAAGTTATCGGTATCCCTAGATTTCGTCGACTTTCACACGTAACTATTACGCAAACGTTAAAACGCATTATGTCGTGGGCCATTCTACGTTCTACTATTTTCTCCTATTTTTAAAAAACAACTATACTGCGATTTAAGTTATGGGCTGGAGTTTAAAATTTTCTTAAATTCATATAATTGAATGCTTGAAGTATAATATAAAACATAACAAAGGTTATATTGAGGGGGAGAGTGCACGCTGCAATCCAACAGCCGCTAGGCGCACTCGACTGGCCACGTTACCCCTGTCTCACAGAAGACTACCTTGAAATATACTGCATTTCCAACTTTATCTTATTTCCTTAATGTACGTACGTGTTTCGGTAGTGAGTGAGATATACCAGAGCCCATTCCCATCTCATTCTATTCATCCCCGTTTTTCCCAACACATTCTCCAAATCCAATCCTATATCTCCAAAGATAGGCAGCGCATCCGGGGGCGTTCCAACGTTTGTCATTTTGGACTAATGTTGGCATGTATCGCGGATGTCTATCCACCGCGATACATGCCGTGGGGCATGTGGGGCCGCGGGGCGACAGTATCCACTTACCATTAGGTGGACTATATGCTCGTATGCCGCCTTCGTATATAAAAAAAAAAAATTATACTTCTAGCATTGTATATAACAAACGATATAGATGCGTAAACTCATGAAGTTTTATGTCGTGAAAGATTTCCGTAAGGAAAATTTAGCTGTCTAATTAATTTTAAGTACGTTTATTAAATAAAAAATACACTAATAAATAATAAATAAATAGTAAATGCTACGACTATGAAATTACTTTTTTTTTATTTCGTTAGTTTTAGAAAATAATAGATGTAACGTAACATACATACATACATTTGATTGTAACATACACATTGTAATACTATATGACTAGCATGACTATGCTAGACATGTAGTATTACTTGTAGCATGACTATGTTAGATATGTAGTATTACAATGTGTATGTTCATTACTAGCAAAAACGGAGTGCACTTTATTTACAATAAAATAAATAAGTAAGACTTTTTTTATTTAAGACCATGATGGACATGGATGTTTATTGATTAACAATTAAAATATTTCATTTTTTAAAACAGAACTCTACCAAAAAATCTGTTCAAAACGAGCGGTCCCGAATTCTTAGTGAGTTTATATGAGTAAAATAACTTAAGTGCCATTCATCTTTTATGAATTTTAGACTGTATCCAAGAATCACCCGACTTGCGTTGCGTTTTATATCGGTTTGACGTTATTTGAGGTAACACTTAGTGTGTCATGCGTACCGCCCACGGACCCTGCTTTCTAAGATGGGTGTAACTGTAAAGGGTACTGTAGTTATTTATAAGTCAATACTGCCTAGTTAAAAGGATAAATTTATCGATCTTGTACGCAAACATTTAAGTAAGTACTTTAGAACACCGTCATTTAAAACGGCTTCTTGTAACGGCTTTAATTATTATGATTATGTTTTTCTTTTAACAATATATTCTTGTAACGTCATCATCAATCATAAATAAATAGTTAAAGTAGGTAAATTGAATGATAAATACGTATTATGCAACAGCTATGAGTAACTTGGTAGGATTTACAAAATCATAATAATATGACTTTTTTTTCTATCATATTATTAGAATTGCAACATAAACGAAGCAAAGCGTAGAGTGTAGATCTGTCTATGATAATAATATCAATTTGGTCCACTTACGAATTTAATAAGAGCAAATGTAAAGTTAGTTCCCTCTTTTGTAAATAACAATTTCAGATTTTTATTAAGTATTCAAATGTATGACACGTTTTGTATATAAAACTAGCTGACCCGACAGACGTTGTCCTGTCTTAGCTATGAATATTCAATTCGAACTGGAATAAATAATTTAAAAAAAATATTCAGAAACATAGTGTTCATTGTAATGCTTTTTGATGCATAACATTGTTAGTTTTGTTTTCTGGCGCGTAAATAAATAATGTTGATGGTTTTCCGACACGGGAACAGGCGACATACAATTGGCCATATGAAAAACATGGATTTTCAAGATTGATGCCACAAACACTTAACGACTGCCCTTGCGATTTATTTATCGACATTGCAAATGCAAGCCGCACTGGAAATTGTAACCGTTTAAAGTCGAATGGCATGTCGTTCGGAATCATAGGGATGCGTGGAATCAAAACGTCTTCGCCTTTGTACTTACTTCCCTTTCAAAATTGTGGCTTCGATGACGTTGTTCATTAATTTCTTCACCGCAAGCCGGGTGCCATTACAAAGACGTGGCTGATTTATGTTCCGCAACATAATGATTACCGATCCGACTTTTAATTGCAGATTATGAGGTGGTAATCCGGGCAATTCCAGCGAATTTAAAAATTCCGTTGGATAGTTGACAACATCATCTTGGTTAGTAACGGAATCAACCGATTTGTATGTCATCAATTCGCCAGCTATCTTATTTTGAATCTGAATATTCATTTCCTTGACATCAACGTTTTTTGCAGCCAATATAACACGTTCGCTCAAACAAACATGATTTTTGTAATTGTGAGCAATGTTTGGGAACACCATCTCGATGAGTTCGGTCTTTGATTCAGTAAAGTGACAAAAATTGGCAGGAAATTTAATGTATCCAGAGGATGTGTCAACAGGAATTTTGCCATTACCAATGTCGAGCAATTGTTTGGAAAAAACTTCTCCAGATCGGTCGTTCTGCAATTCGATTCGCATGTTCATATTTAATTTGAGTGTTTTGACGTATTTCCATAAAATGGACGACTTCAAACATGCATTAAGTTCGTCGGCTGGCGTTGATCGTGGAATCACTGGCAATGTTTGTCGAAAATCATCTGCCAGTAGAATCATCGCACCACCAAACCGATTTTGGTTGTTTCGTAAATCTTGCATCGTGCGGTCTAATGCCTCCAAAGATTTTTTGTGTGCCATCGTGCATTCATCCCAAACGATCAATTTGCTTTGCTGCAACACTTTGGCCATCGCAGAATTCCTCGAAAGGTTGCAAGTTGGAGTTTCATTAGTTTGCATGTTCAACGTCAACTTGAGTGCTGAATGAGCTGTTCGACCGCCTTCCAACAACGTAGCTGCAATACCCGATGAAGCAAGTGCAAGTGCAATTCCATTTTGCGATCGAATCGTTGCCAAAATCAATGATATTAAAAACGTTTTTCCAGTTCCACCGGGAGCATCTAAAAAAAAATCCGCCAGTTCCATCGTTCACTACTTTCATGAGCGTATCGTAGGCATATTTTTGTTGCTGATTTAAAAGGGGAACGTTTCTTTGACCGGTTTCTCTCAATGCCTCGGAATCGTATTGGGTTTCGCGTCTCAACTCTTGATTAAATGCGTTGTGCATTGGGCGATTGGGCGTTGTCATTCCTAATTGTATTAATCCTTTGTTGGTAAGCATCAAGCACATGTCCTCAATTAAAATTAATGCTTCATTGTGAATTTCTTTGTTCATTTGCGAATCTGCATTCGATGTTCTAAGACGCATCTGATGCAATATATCTTCGGCCATATGATGTTTATATTTGTTCCATAAATCAATCGGTGTTGATGGGAAGCATGTAGACGAAATTATAGAAAACAATGTTCGTATTTGTTTAGCATTTGACGAAATCACAGCATCTTCGAGAGTGTGGTCCCAATGAGTGTCATTCTCTAGCAATCCCAAACGTTAACAGGCTTCTCTGTATGTGCCGCACAATACACCATTAACAGTTCGCAGATATTGGAATGATGTTGGGCCACGAACATTGACGGCCAGTCATCATTCTGGCACATTTCAAAGAAGCTGGTCAATGTTGTCGATGGCGGCCTGTCAGCTTGTTGTAATACGTTCTCCGCTGTAAAATACACTCTTTGACCATTCTCCAAATGTACGGCCAAGTCAAAAACAGTGGGGTGTCTTTCATGTATAGCGAATGAAAAAATACGCCACATCGCTTCGTTACTGCTAACATAGCGGCCCATTTGAAATTGAGTGATTTCATCGTTGGAATTTTCGGCAGCAACTCCGAACACACCCATGTCACTACCTTTGTTCACGTACTTGCAAATGTATTTAATAGATTTTACGGAATGGAAAAATTCGACATTTATGTGTGCTTTAAATGTCTTGGAGAGTAACGGCGAAAACGGAACAACCCAACGATTATCAACTTCAATGTCCTGTTGATTCACTTTGACTATTGTTGACCTTCCATTGTCATCAGTGGATCGGCGGCGATAAAGTGGATAACCATCATTTCCAGTAATAGTTTCTGCTACTAATTGTCTTGGATAGCGTTTTGAACATTTTCCGTCAACCATACACGGAGAATTGGGATTTAATATTCCACAGGGACCATGAATCATATTTTTTGTAACAACCT
Organism: Sesia bembeciformis; assembly: GCA_943735995.1. Lineage (NCBI taxonomy): Eukaryota > Metazoa > Arthropoda > Insecta > Lepidoptera > Sesiidae > Sesia > Sesia bembeciformis. The sequence continues at coordinate 7,314,728 of OX031034.1, forward strand.
CATGTAACAGTGGATCTTCTTCATTATCGGGAATTTCAGCTGATATCACATCATCGATTTAATTCGGTCTTATCCTCTCAACCAACCAAATGAGGATATGTGCATGTGGCAATCCGCGTTTTTGCCACTCGACTGAATACATCCAACAGCGCGTCACACCGAACACACGATGCTTAACAATAATATCCATGAGTGATTTTAATTTTTTTTGAACACCCTTGCGGTGATGTCATGGCGATCAATGGGTGATTGGCCAGGAAATAATTCTTGTCGAATTTCTGTCCACTGTGAATTGCACGTGAACGTGATAAACAAATCTGGTGTGCCATAATGACGTACATACGACATAGCATCTTGTGCGTATTCATGCATATGTCGCGGACTTCCGACGTATGTTGCTGGGAGAATAGTCATTCTGCCGACATTGTGTGTATTTCCGTCAGCATTGATGGCATCCCGAAGATGAATGTATTCCTCGGAACGGACTTTTGCCTGGTTCAACTTGATAAATGTCAATCGCTCAGTTTCAACTTTGACGTACATATCCACAGCATATTGGTGAAATAGACGCCGACATTTTAAGATGTGATTGTCCTCATTTTCCCGAACCATCAGTGTATGAATAATAATTCATTGAACTAACTTTTTTGTTAGTTTCGTCGCCTGTAAATAAATGTTTGTGTTAATAAGATAAAGTAACGTTGTGATTAAGGTAGTAAAGGTAGATTGATTATATACCTGTAACTGGATTTATCATCTTGATTGAAAAATGATACCCATCTTCACCTTGCCAAAATAAGATTTAAGATATTGTAACGCATCATATGATCGATGTGTTTCGTACACACGCTGCAGTTGATCGTTCCGCCGATGTAAAACAATATCTCGGTTTTCTAAATTTTCACCCACGACGACAATAGCGACTTCATCAATTGTTGGCGCATTAAAACGTCTTGCGTATTGTCCTGCAGGCGTCTTATCGGCTCTGATGACAATTTTGTGATTATCAGATGGCATGCGGTCTAATGCGGTCTTGTATAATGCAACCAATTCGTTGTGTTGATGGAATAATGTTTGGAGTTGTTCCACAATTGGTCTTTTCACCGAATTGTTGTGTGCACAACGCTGATCGACTTGTCTTGCTGAATCGCCCATAAAATAAATTTGCAAAAATTTGTAGTCACTATCCGGCGTTGGCAATAACGAACCTGTTCGATGATATATTTGACCCTGAATCTGCAAGGGTAAATATATGTAATATAGGTAATTGTATAGCGAAGTGTTTGTACCGCCATGTGGCTGGCAAAATACGTTGGCAGCACTGCCATTCCCCCATCAACTTGTAAACACACTCACTTCTGGTAGCTTTTGGCAATTCAGAGCTACCAACGTACTTTACACCATGTCAATTGAAAGCTGCCAACGTATTTTGCACCAGCCACATGGTGGTAAATGTGGCGCAACACAATCCAGGGGCTTCATTTTTAAACTTAAATGCCTTGCAATGTGGACACACAACGTTCATTGGTCCAATAGCAACGATTTGCTGTGAACTGTAATCGATTGCCACGTTATAATTTAATGCAGCTCGATGGGGATTAAACGCAACATTTCTACGTTGTTGATTTCTATTCCATCGATTCCGTTCAACTTCATTGCGCTTCGCGTTGCTCGTCAGTTTGACTTGCTCGTATATATCTTTGACTTGCAGCATTGCGAGTTCTGCGACCTAAGTTGGTACGTCTAATTGGTGGAATTTTGAAGAACCAAAATTCGACTAAAAATAAAAAATTGACAAAACGACGACAAAACAGCACTTCTCAAAAAACTCACTGAACAAACTGAATAAACATTCCGATCGAATAGACTGTGCACTAAGAAATGAATAAATGAATTTTTTGATCGACCGATGCAGCTGTTAAACGACATTTGCGGCGCGCGAACTGTCAAAAGCGCGAACTGTCAAACGCGCGAAGTTTAAATAGTCGTCAAGTTTTCAGATTTTTTTTTAAATTTTCTGCTCAATTTTCTTAATTTTTGTTTCCGTAAGAACCTTCTACAAAGTGTTGGAAAATTAAAAAAGAAAAGATGAATGAAATCGGTAAAGTTGTTCTCAAGTTATGGCGTGACCAACAGAAATAGGGGTTCATTTTTATTTATATAGATAATACTGTTTTAGGATAGCAAAAGATAGATTCGGACTCTACTATGCAGTAGAGTCCGTCTTTCGTATACTGCATGCACCGGGAATTACTGCATCCAAAATTAATCATGGCCCTCTTGCTTATTGCATTTGAAATGAGATAGATAAAACTCATTATTGCACACCAAAATAAAACAATAACTGACATTGTAGACACAAAATGCATAAAAGGCGATCTTAACTCTAAAATAGATCTCTGCCAGAAAACTTTTGGGTAAAAAGGAAATAAATATTGTGATCACAGGTGTACAATTATACATAATAAGTAATATATGATATATATATATAAGTATACACATCATAAGTCCTGAAATGAGATGACCAATATTGTCATTGCATAAGGTGCATGCATGGTTATCGAAATGGCAGACATACTAATGACGCCATGTGTTTCCACCGCGCCCGAGCCACCACTCATCAATACTGTACGTATATATTCTAAAACCACTACACGTTTTGGATGTTTACATAAGATAGTGCGTGAGTTTGATTGGATACACTCGTGTTGAGTACGTAAATATTGACATGCCTGAGCTGAATTTATGGTTTGATAGTTTTATTCATGGAAAGACTATATGAGTGTTTTACCAAATAATCAGACGGTTTTATACGAAGAAATTGGAATGGAGTATGCATTGTAGCACAAGATGGCTAAGCCGTTTTCATTGGCAGCACCCTTTCCTCCCTCACCCCCCGCTACAATTGAAACAGTGGTCGGTTCGCGCCCGCGCAGTCGTCGTCATAGTCCCGCCAGTGAATGTGTGTGTAGTGCGTGTCTGTTTGTTTCCCGGTGATTTTTGAGCTGTAGCTTCCGTCGCCAGTTTTTCATAATTCCTACTCATTCAGTTCACAAGGTTCTCATACCTATGTTGTAACTGTTAATAAGGAGTCATTGTTATATAACATGAAGTCAAACTTGTCGCTGCATGGTTTTTCACCTAGCTGTATCCATTTTCTTTTGAATACTTATTTTTTAATCTGCCTTGTCGTGATCGATCGCTCACTCTTTTTTTTTTCCATCCAGCACATCCGCCTGACCGAAGGTTCCACGCTCCGTTTCTCGATACACGGTTTCAACTCTAGGACTTGTCTACCCTATCTGTTGTCTGTCTTTCGACAAACGTGACCTGCCCTTTGCCACTTCATATTAGACTCATTGATTAGACTCCACTACTTTCTTCATTTCGTATTCTATCTATCACAGAAACTCTGGGCGTGGCTTTTTCCACCGCTCTATGAGCGATTTTGTACTTGTGGATTAGACCCACTGCCGGTTTTAATATATAAAAGTAAAAATAAACGGAATTTTATATTTTTGTAAATTTAGCAAAGCATCATTTCATTTCACGTTTAAAATCTCCCCCAAATACTGTCGAGTAAAACTGTCAGTGCGTCATCAGAGGCGTGTCGGAAGTTTTATGGCGAGAGAAATCCGAAGCTATACCTTAAGACGGGTGCTGTCGTTTGCGTTTTAATTAGGCATAATGTAAATGTAAGGAAGTTCGCCGTTCGATTTATGGCTTATGTATAATGCAATGCGATGTTACTATGCATATTAATTGTTGATTTACCTATTGAAATATTGTTATAATTTTGTTTGAATATTATTTATGGTTATGGTGTTATTTTTATTAGGGTAAAAAATAGAAATATATAATATTTGAATTATATAAATTCATCATCATTTATAAAAATTGTAATTGTAAAAAAACACTTTAATGTAAGGAACAATTTCTCTCTCTTTTAAATGCACTTCACTAAATAAATGCAATGTCATTTTAAAATATTTTTACAAACTTACCGACGAATTTAAACCGACAAATAAATAGTTTCTTGTTATTTTGTTGTAACTACAAACAGTCCTGTCATTCGCTGTCGTTATAATAAATTAAGACCGTGATAAGGTTATCTTTACGGCACTATGACTATAATAAAAATGTCATCCCTGTATAAACAGCAGTAAATATTTTGTTTTTATCAAATTTAAAAATTATGCAATAAAACTTTTAAGGTAGAGTTCAGATTGTTTATAAATACTAATGAAAAGTATTACTTCTATCGTCTGATGAACATTTAACACTAGTTATTATTCGTGGCTTTATTCGTTTATAATTCAATTTTACTCAGTCGCATTTTTGGAAAAATGTAGGTATACGCATTTAAGGCGTTTTAAGACCATATACATCCTTCGTGCACACTATCTTGTGCATGAGGAGGTCCATATGCAGCGGTGGATACTAAAAGGGCTATTTACATTGCATTGCATACGTATCTTTTTTTTATAAAGATACGCTTCGCTTCGTATTAAAAGTTTTTTATTTTTTTCAAAATTTCATAATAAAATATAGCCTATATTAGACACGGATAATGTAGCTTCCTATATGAGTAAGAATTTTTGAAATCGGTTCAGTAGTTCCAGAGATTACTCCCAACATACCAACAAACACACAATTTTACCACTTTATTACATTAGTATAGATTAATAAAAAGAAATAACTCTACTGTAATTCGACGTTACATAAAATATTATGTTGTATTATGTTAATTATACTCTCATTTAAGTCTTTCTCGCATCTACCGGAACTATCCAAATGGTGGCTGGTAGAAAATACCTAATGGCATTTAGCTTGCCTTTCCCAGAGACATTTGCAATATAGTGTGTAATAAATAGGTATATAAAATATTAAAAGTATATTAAAATGGATAACATTGTTTGATAAGTATAATTAAATTATTATCGATCAGACTTCAGGGTGCGTGAACCCGCTGACAAATTACTAGCGTAAGTTACATTAATTAATGTATTGTTTTAATAAGTCCCAGATTGTTATCGTTCTTTCGGAAACAGTGGTTCATTGAAAAATTAAGTGACCTACACTATAAATCATTTAATTCTTCCTCGATTACTTACCCTTATCGGTATTTTTAAAAGGCCAGGGGCAATGGGTAGCCGATAACAGTGATAAATCACTGGAGTAACAGTTTTTTTAGAATCCCATTATAGCGAGACAGAGAAAATAATGAACTGTGATAGTAACAGAGTTTATTAATAAACTAGTGGCATTCCTGCAGCATTCTTTCCTTACTTTCGTTTCATTTTTTGTTTTATAAGATTATATTTTATTTCTTCCATAAAATATATACATTTCTACCTTTTAAAATGCATCAGCTTTAGAAATGGACTAGACTTTAATTCGACAAAAATCTAAATAAGGCGTAACCTATCGTTTAGGTAATGTTAAATTATATTTTTTTTATTTGTTATGTTGTAGGTTAGGTTAGGTTCAGATTTAAAATTATTAAAGTTGATACAAATGTGGTATTTTAATGAATTTTAGAATTTAATTACATTTATTATTTCGATATAATTAAATAAAATATTTCTCAGTTGAAAGAATAGATCGAAATGTTTTGGTAACTCCTGACCAATTAATAAAAACACTACTATGTTAAAATTCCAATATAGATCCAAAATCGTTCATGTGGTAATCCTAACTTTATTTAGAAAAAATACTTCATGAATACCTTTTAATAATTTTCTAATGGTGATCTGCCTGTGACATAATTAGTGTCTAGATACAATCAAGTATACTGTTTGGACATCACACGATTTTCAATACAAATGTCCAGTAAAACTATAAATCAGGTGAAATAAGGGTAATTGCAGAGCAAACGAGTCGGATACGCAATTTACTAGAACTGTTGAAGTAATTAAAGCTCGAAGTAGGTGAATTTACGTTCGACAAAATGTTGTTTGCATAGCTGTCTCGAGAATATTTGCACGCTAGTTGCTACCACCGTAATATTAGGTACAGCAAGGAATCTAAAAGTAAGTACGTTAAGATTCTAAAAAAATATCTACGTACGATTATTGCCGTCCGTCTATTTACATCGATTGTCTGATGAATATTACATTTAACATTAGTTATTATTCGTGGCTTTATTTGCTTCAAATCCGATTTTACTCGAGAAATTTGATCAACTTGTCTTATACTTGTTGCACTCGTTGTACTGAAAGCAAATTTTATTAAAATAGAATAAAACCTTCCCAAATAAAAACCCTACAATACCAGACTAACAGAAAAAAACAATCCAGATCAGCAGGTCTTGACAACAAACCGACGTTATCTTATGTACCTAAGTACCATTTATATGCAGATGATCTTCAACTGTACCTTTCTTTTCACCTGAATGATACGGATGCGTCAATTCTTTTGATAAACCAAGATCTTGATAGAATTGCTGCTTGGTCAGCTAGATACTCTATAGTTCTAAATCCCAGTAAGTCAGAATATATGATCCTGGAGTCGAAGCAGAGGTCACTGCAGATCTCTTTTCATAATCCTTCTGTACTTATTAATAACGTCAATGTAGAACAGACCGTGTATATTGCACGTAATTTGGGGCTTATAATAGATAGTAGTCTACATTTTGAAACTACAGCTTTGAAGCTTGATCTACAGCTTTTACATTTTATATTTATCTTTTTTTCTAAAACATTCATCATTTATTCATCATTATATTGGAGAAGTCATTATATTAGCAGTAGAGCACTGCAAGTCACTGTAAGCGGCTACAACTGAAAATCAGCGTCGCAGTTCACGCTGCCACATCATGCTGAGTTCATGCCCATTGACATAATAATTAATAGTAATTTCTAATTCACGTTCTGCTCAATTTATTGTCATCCAATATTGTTGTTGTCAATAAACTAAATTTTCTTTCTTTCTTTTCGTTTCTTTCTTTCTATGTAATGTGAAGATGGCTATGTAACCTTTCGTTGCGGCGATTGTTAGAGCAGTATTTATACTTCAAAATTTATTCTTACGACAAGACTAAGCCAACCTTTTTTTCATTAAACTTAAGTAAACCATTTATCACTATGATCATTTTTTTTTATTAAAGGACTGAAGTACTAAAAAAAGTAACCTTAGACAAAAATGACCACAAACTATTTAAACTATAAATAGAGTAACTGTCAGTGAGATACATTTCTAAAATATTTTACATGTCTTTTGAAGATTTTATACTGTCTCTTCTCTATATCATGTTATTAGGGGCTTTATGCAACTTAGAAATTGTTTTCTTGCCTGTAAATTGCTATACTAAATTAAAAATTATCTTTTTATTGTTTCAGTTCTAATCTAAATTAAACTGTGGAAATCCTTGATGAATGGAGTTTCAATCTTTTAAACCCCTTTTTAATTTCGAGTTCAAATAGGTGCCGTGTAGATTCTGAACAAAGAGACAATATATATAGTATCTGTATGATTTTTTGGTTACTGTGTGTGATGCACTAAGCAGTAAGAATATGCTCCATTATTTCTTGTTGATACGTAAGAGCTGACGATATATTTTTAAGCGCCATTATAGTTTGTAGTAAGTATATTATACTGAATACTAAAATTGGGATAATTCAAAGTTCGACGGTGGATTAGTGCCAATGTTGTGTTCCTTCATGATTCACATATCTATTCTACTTGTAATGTTTACTAAATGACGATTTCAATATGTTTTCAGCCCCCCGGTGCTGCAGGTGTCTATGGCCTGCGGTGACGACTTACCATCAAGTGGCCCGCCCGATATTCTATTCTTTTAAAAAAAAGTAATTGTATCAAACTAATTATAATTTAAAAAAATATGTTTAAACATGTTAATATCAGCGGTATATGATAAATACTGTTACTTAAACAAATTATATTATACGTTATTAACGTTATACTCGACTCATATTGTTGTGATTGAGAGTACTTAAGTACGAATTTTTAAAAATTGTAACTAGCTCGGCGGTGAGGAAAAACATCGAGAGGAAACCCGCATGATACAGAAATATAAAAAAAAACTGGAGTACATGATCCACCAATCCGCATTGGGCCCACGTGGTGGATTACGGCCCGTAACCCCCCAGTGATTATTTACTAAGGGAGACCTGTGCACTGCAGTGGCACGTTATAGGCTGATACATGTGTATGTGTTTCACGTTCATGTGTTTTCACGTTATTAATTTCCATAGTGCTCCAATTATAATTACCGGCTTACTAGCTAATGTTTAAAATATTTTAGCTAGAAAACGCGACGACAGCTTGCGTGAGGTAGGTACCTCGGCAGCTTTAACAATTTATGTGCACCCAAGCTGTACCCTTATAAATGATCCGATGTCAATAGTAGTTGGTGACATGAACGCTATGGCAGAAGTCGAAACACTTAGATTTAGTAACTCTAAAATGAAGCTTCGGTAATGTTGATAAATTTTTATCAGTGTCCAAACAACTAAGTAATTATATCAGTAATTGTAAAAAAAACCTCACATTGAAGGACAAATAAATGTTTTTGACGTTAATTTTAGTCTATCATTTAATAAAAAATGTAGAGAACATTTTGATGAACTAACAGCATCATTAATCTTAATCATCGGAACATTATCCCGATATTTAATTAACTTAATTATCGGAAGTGTCAATAAAAGTGATTTGCCTTCTATTGTTAGCAATGGATAGCAGAATATACTGCACTCTTCGATATATTCGATCTTCACAACTACCACAACATTTTCGACAACAAAGTTCACACGTGGAATGATTGTGATCGTTATTGTCACGTGTACTTACACTCACGTTACATCGTTCATGCTGATGGACACACTACAATCGACACCATCGCAAGTCGATACGAATCGATATGAACTAAATCGCGATAGTATCGATAGAAAGCGTCGCGTGCACAAGGCTCCCAAGATTCGTATCGCACCTGCTTTCTTCGTGTGACTAATAACACTCGGGGTGGAAGTAATTGGATTTAGATTGGATCGAATTAGAAATTTTCGTAGCTTTGTTTTGAAGGGAAATTACTTTTTGATGGGACGTATCAAAATCAAATTTGTAAGTATTCCAAGTTTGTTTGCTGCAAAGAAAGGGAAATTGATGTGATGAAAGTTTTTCTTGTAAATGACGGAATGTTTACTCTGTCGTGCGGTCATTTGTTTGTTTCAGTAAAAAGGTTGATATGGAGAGTTATTTCCAGTGATATAGGTCGACTGGTCTACGAGTATACATCGTGTAATTTGTTTAATAGGTTCAAACCGTACCGTAATCAACCTTTTTAGTATCCACTGATCGACATTGTCCTGTGCCTTAAAACGCCACGCTGGTCAAACGGGTTGGCGAGACTACTCTTTAATGTTCGGTGTAGTTCTTCTGGGCTTGTGGTAGCGGCTAGAAGGTAAAAAGAACAATGAAAGGATATTTTTACAAAAAATGCGTGTCATTATACGAGTAGATATTATATCAAGAGTGGATTGATAGAAAGTTATAGAAACATTAATTGTCTCTTTGTGCAAAAACATTATACGTAATGAATTAGGATATTCGCTGTTGTATAGCTTTTATCGGGAAATAATTCTTAAATAATATATTTAATTGAATATGCGAAAGTTGAATGCTCGAAAGGCTCAATGAATTGACCAATAAAACGCTTTGTAAATACTAACACATGCAGTAACACCAATAAAACACTAACACATGCCTATTAAATACGTTTCACTAATTGTCAATATATTCCTCGAACATTAATAAAAACAAATAGTTTATGCAAACGTTTCGGCTCGCCTATGACTTTTGCATTTTATTTGGAAAATCTCCGATCTTCTGCCTTTTATCCCTTTCTTAACGTACGAGGTCCGAAGTCAATGACACAATACAGCAATCCTTCCACATTTGAATGTATTTTCGTTATGCCTATACAATATTATGTTCGGGGTCAGTTTATTGTAGCATTTATTCATTCAAACAAAATATTTTGTATTTAAATTATTCAATGAGATTTTTCGAAAACAGGTGGCGTTTTAATCTACAGATACTCGATAATAGTAAATATTGTGCTAAACGGATATACGAGGACTGGTTTTTTTGAGTTAGGAAGAACACGATACGCCAAATAATCTGGAGTTAAACGCTTTGTTGTACGTTAACAACAAATGTTCCGTTTGAATGAACAACGAAAAAATTAGTCTGAGTATATAGAAACGTACCTAAGCATACTGTACAATAAATTAAATAAATAAATAGATTAAAAAGATACAGGTGTTGCAGGTGTCCATGAGCGGCGGTAAAACTTACTATCACGTGGGACCGCTTGCTCGTCCGCCCAGTAGTATATAAAAAAAATACAGAAATAAATTATTGGAAAAAAAATATACAGATTGTGGACAGTAGCCAGGAGTCATTGTTTTGCGGTTGACTTTCTAGGAGATGTTGCCAAAGATATTTACGAGAAAATACTGGCTGAAATACGAGGGTAAACCATGAATGTAGTCGCCATCCTTGGTACCCGGTAGTGAGACAGTCCATTATCTTATAGAAAAAGGCTGATAAAAGATATGGAGTGCTGCTAGCACCTCTGGATCGGTAAACCAGAATATTTGCGAACCCATTTCACACCAACTATGGATGCACAGTTCGAGTATTCGACCTCTCCACAGTTAGGAGAATAGCCAAGTGCAATGTGGGACGCCCTTTGGCCAGGTGGACGCATGACTTGAAAGAGTTCGTCGGTGTTGACTGGATGAGAAGAGCGTGTGTGGTGGTGAGCCTTGGGAGAAAACTACGTATATCCAGCTGTGGAGAGACATTGGAGAGCTGTGGAGGTTGATGGTATGATATGATACTCTCACAAGCCGCTTAGAACTCGTCAGCATCAGGAGAGACATTGTGTCTTTCCGCATGTTCTATGACAACGCCCACCTCAGATTTCACTAACCGTGTTTTCCGTCATCAAAGTGCGATTTACTCCCAGTTCTTAGTCAAGAAGCCATCGTGTACGATGAGGTATACAAATAGATTTATATCACCAACTAATGGTTGTGGAAAGAACAATTTCAGGACATTTATAAGACTTTCTAAAATCACTAAGACCATGTGCAATTTTTGGAAAATACACGATAGGGCAAGGAATGGTGTTTACTTGGAATTTAGTATTTCTGAAAGCAGTGACGAGAAGGAACAACATTTAATTTCGACACACTCCAGGAGGCTATGAATATGTAAGAGAGAAGCAAGAAGATAATGTCCAGGCTGGAAGCAAACGCATCCGTGAAGTCCATCATATCGGTGCTTTTACAGATGTTAAGAAATCTTGTACAACTGCTTAGACTACGCAAGCGAAGCCGCGAGTGGAAGCTAGTGTAAAAATAAAGGTCTTACTTCGTTCTGTAGGGATGATTGCATGCAATTTTTAACTAACTCTGTGCCCACATCCCACATATTATGTGACACAAGTGTTACCGCCTCGAAGCAGCCGTGCGTGGAGCCCACCCTCATGTATTATTTATTAATATTTGTACGCGCCACGAAAGTGCGCGATGAAATATTGAGCTGAAATGCTACTATTACATTTCTCTCCGAGAAAGTGGCGGTGAAGCCACAGGGCGCTGCGGGATTGGTTTTGTACCGCATTCTGTGGTAAATAGCATGTGACGTATTTGGTACATCGTACTGAAAATGGTTCTGTATATGGTTCGTTTAAGCTTTTCATTTGCGAAATAGACATATAATATTTTTTATTTTTCAAAATAGGCTACAAACAGCCTATTTTCAAACTGCTGTCTAATTTACTGCTGCCCGTCAATGCTAAAATGTTGCATGTATACTCTTAGTTGCATCTATGTATACTTGCATGTATAATGTGTAAATGGTAAAGTGTATGTAAATAGAGCCATTAGGAAATGACTGTTTGTGCAAATTGTGGAAAACTGAAATAAATCGTGGATTATCCATCCAAGATTTGTTTCAGCAAATCAGATGAGAACAATAGTTCTCACCAATAGGTTAGATTAGTGGTGTTGTACATACGTAGAGACAGAAGAGGTCTTATGAGGGGGTAAATCATGGGTTAGTAGTATATCAATCACCTCCAGCCGAACACCGGCTTTTCAGAAACTGGAGCAAGTTAAATAATAATATGGGTTAATATTCTTCGAGTTCCAGCATTGGTACTATGATTTTTCAAGCTACAAAAGGATTTTCCAGGGCATTAGAGTGTGGGGGTGGCCGGAAAGTCCCGAGTGGTGTGCATTACCGTCCTGTCCATGTTTTATTTATTCCTCTGCCGCGGGAAAGTGGGTGCATTAGCGCCGAATTCACTCTTCTCGTTCCCAGCTAGACGGACTTTAATGTTATTTTAAAACTTTTTGAACTTAATCCTGGGCCACTAGCTTTTTGTCTGAAACTCGTATTGTTGAAACTATCTTATTTTTCGCATAATGGTAACCTGACTGGAGAATGTTCCAAGTGTTATATTATGAGAGTAAAATTCTTCATTATTTTTCATTTCATTTCTATTATAATTATTTGGCAAAAAAAATTTTATGAACTAAAAAGATGATGTCTAATAAATATTTGTGTAGTATTTCTGGTTTCCACCTGCCAGTGGGTAGGCCAGAAACCAGAAACTTATCATTTTAATTTCATTATACTCTTTCGCGCCGCGAAAATTTTTCGGGAGTCACTTTCTCGGCGTCTTTTCTAAGGAAATAACGCATATCTACTCCGAATTTTATTGAACTGCCTCCGAACGTAGATTACTAAGTCGGTAAATGAGCAATAGTCACATCTACAGGATATAGGTGGCCCGCCCACCTGAACACTACGATCATGATATCATACCAAAACATGCCATTAGCCTGTGCCAGTCCACTGTTCCTCCTCTGCATTTCCTGGTACCTAGTATCTCCGTGGTCTCCATTCGAGGGGTTTTTTACCTCGTCCGTTATCGGTCTTGCTACAGATAGTACCCATAACCTATGGTAAAAATACACAATCCATCCAAAAATTAAAATAGATACTTTTCTAAGTGGTATTAACACTTCATTTTTGTTCAGGTTCACTTAGTTTTAATACTACATTATAATAAATCCTCTCTCGCTCAGTACAAAGGGAATTTATTAAAGTAAGATTAACAAATTGAAAACACGGCATAAAACCACACAGCAGCATCAAATTGAATATGTATTGCAGTAATACGATGAAATTGTAATAAGCGCCTGCTTTTTGGTCCCCGGATAAAATGTAAAAGCGAGAGGCGCCCCACTGGACACACCCAAGATATAAAGAATGTCTAGAAGACCCAGCCTCTTTTTTCAGAATTGATAGTGTTCCATTTCATGTTGTGATTAATTATGGTTGCAATATCAGGATATTATATACTAAATTATCATTTGCCCATGTCGGGTTTTCGTATGCTGAAATTCAAATTCAATTTTGTCTCAAAAATAATTAAACTTCATTACACTTTCTCAAAATATTTTGAACCATAGTGGAACAATTTCGGTAAAAAACTTTAGAAATAAACGAGATTATTAATTATATTGTCGCAATAGTAGTTTTCGAAATCAACGCGAACAAACGAACATTCTGAATGAAACTGAACAAGCGGACAGTTTTGTTATCAATATCAAATGAAACATTGAATCCTTTGAATGAGTTTCTTCTTTAATTCTCATGTTTTATTTTTACTCAGTTAATAATAATAATTACCTCGAATGAATTTTCTCATTATAACCAGTACAACATTTTAATGAAGAGAAAAGTTTTCAGGACATTTTTTTTCTTGTTGCTTAAAAAAGCAATCTCAGCCTAGTACTGAATTATATTTATAGAATATGGCTAAATAAATTGTGACTACAATTTTCGTCTCTCGTTTGATTAGCCAGACGTGGTTTCTATTCTTGCATTAAACTTCTACATCTCCGTTGCCCCTCTCCGGGGCGCTTCGGCCACAGGCTTAAACTAATTAGGCCCCCCCAGTCTCTGTCAATGTTGTCGCAGCACGAGGCTCAGTTTAATGCGTGTGTCTCCATTAGCCGCCCCTCTAAATACCCCGTGTGTACTGACAATTCGCTAAAATTGATTTGTGTTGCCGTTTGTCAGTTTGTTAGGGGATGCTTGTAGAAAGGTGCAGGGAGTAGCGTTTGATGCGTTTATTTGTGAACGAATTTTGTGTAACACAATTTGCACTTTGGTAAGAGCGGCGTTTAGTTGCTGCAAAAAGATGTTTTGATTTAAAATGCCTATATGTATGTTTGTTTAAAAATAAAAAAAATATATGCGTTTCTTTATTTACAAAATAGTTTATTGTCTTTTTACATAAATTCAGTATTTACATAATACTTAAACAATAATTATGTAAATATACACTATGATTAACCTATAAAATTGTTTGAGTAAAATATTTTCGGATTTAATTTGAAATTAAGCAAAATGCATAGGATTATTGCAGACATGTTCTGTGGGATTTATTGAGTTGTATAAACATTAATAAATGCAAATGGACACTAGCTGTGGCCACCGTTCAATGGCACCGATGAATCTCAGTTGGTCCCGTGGGAAATTGGAAGAGGCCTACTATATTTCACTATGAATCTTCGGTAAAAATAAATGAAGAATTATTAAGAAATGAAAGATTTTGTTCTTTAATTTAATTGAGCCACACAAGATCACATTTTAAATTTCTATCGTTCCGTCTCCTTATGTAAAGACGTGTCCTCAAGTGAACATGGAAATAAATAACATGGAAGTGGGTAGTTACAAATGGTATGCATCAAATCAGTCATAATTGTCATCATCACTTCCATGTTAATCAACAATAAATCTAATGATATCCTTCGAGCCAAGAGACGAGAAGAACTACTGAAGTTTGAAGCCATACCGTGGAAAAAATTGGAATGGACTGTGTGATATTTCTGAAGTAATTTTGTTATGAATGGAAAAGTTGACTCGCTCTCTCCGAAATCCAAATCGCTTGTCAAATGCCTGTATAGAACCCAAGGGCTACGACGTCACAGCCATCCTTATCGATAAATCACAAGCGATAATGTCTTACGTAAATTACGAAGTATCTCTTAATATACATTTACAAGATTATACTGAATAGCACTAGTGTGGTAGTAGTTAATAGTTAGGGCTCAGTTGATAGTCATATCAACTGTTCTTGCTAAATATAAGTATGAGATAATTGAGTCCCTGTCCACGCTCGCTTTGTAAGTGCATGGTGACGTGAGTGGAGCCCACGCCGCCTTCGGTCACCGTCACCTCCGCGTCTGTTCGTGATAAGTCGCGAGCGATGATGCCCTGCAGTACAAAATACAGTTATACCATTTGGAATAAACACAATTAGTTGCTGTTCCATTCGTTATATCGAGAATGAATTATATCATTTACTTTTAATTTTACTCGTATTATGTATGTATACTATGTCCTAACACTGGTATACCTACATTGTTAAAAAAAACATTGTTCTATATATCTATTCTAGTCTAACCATAAATATTGTTATAAAGAAAACGTTTTTTTTTGTGTTATTTTAGATATAAATAGGTAAGAATTTTAAAAATATAAACCTTTGTTCGACATAGTCACCATTTGTTTTTATACAATCTTTCAAATGTTTTGACTAGTTTTCGATTGAAACGCACCTTTTCATTCAATATTATCATCGCGTTAAGAAATGACCAGTACGTCTTTTGTAAGCAGTAAGTCCTAAATCATCTTTTAAAATACGTGACATGGTTCTCTGGATAAAGTCTTTTGCTTCAGGACGGAATTTCTTCGGATTCTCTCCTTCACAGCTTCATCGCCTGTTTAGTACGAATAGTGCGTGGACGGCCAGACCTTTTTCTGTCGCAAATAGAGGAAGTTTCAATGTATATACCAATAGTCCGGTACACGAACATTCGGCTAATACTAAGCGGATGGAGAGTATTAAAAATTTCATTTGGCTCCATGCCTACTTTGTATAATGCAATTTTAATATTAGTACAATATTTAATAATACTTGGCTCGGAAATGAGAATAATACATTTATTTGTCGCGTGATAATAACAGATTACAAATTCAAATGTATTTTTTTACTTTACTGTAAAGGTATTTATGGCCAGACTAAGTATAGATCAATAATAATTATAAAAATAACACTTTTAACTGAAACGCAATTAATTACTTATGTAGTTATCGAAATGATAACAAAACAGTTAAGGATCAATATTGATAATTATTATTTGTAGCAATATTTCACTTGGCTCACCTTAATAATCCTTTGTTTCGGATCCGTATACGTATAGTCCTTGTCTCGTTTTATTAAAGGTATCCCTCGGTAAACAACTTTCTCCGTCGAAATCAATAAATTGTTGACCCTCGTCCCTACGACCAAGTCTTTAGCTTCGTGTAAAGATATACACAATGTTATTAAAAACACTAAAAATATAACACTCTTCATTATTGCGCTTTATAACATTGTGGACTACGTATGAGATCGTCTTAGTATGGAGTTGAACTGACTCACTGGTGCGTCAATGTTAGTTGAAGGAAAATTAGTTATCAACGCTAAACACGTTTTGACCTTGTCTCCAACAAAGTTCATACAAGTGTAGGTAATAAGTAAATTCTATAATATATTACTAGTTAGCAATTGCAGACAACAGGATCGACGTCTATATTAGAGATGAAAAAAATGAAATAAGGAAAGGAAGCATTTTTATTTGATATTTTTTTTATGGACGATGGCGACAGACTAGCGTACAGTCCACCTGATGGTAAGTGGATACTGTTGCAAATAGACAGCCGCGATACATGCTAACTTTAGTCCAAAATGATAAACGTTGGCACGCTCCGGATGCGCTGCCTACCTTTGGAGATATAGGAATAGATTTGGAGAAAGGGTTGGGAAAATGGGGAGGGATAGGATGGGAATGGGCTCTGGCACATCTCACTCACTACCGAAACACCTACGTACATTAGGGAAATAAGATAAAGTGGGAAATGCAGTACATTTCAAGGTAGTCTTCTGTGAGAGAGGGGTAACGTGAGTAGTCGAGCGCGCCCAGCGGCTGTTGGATGGCAGCGTGCACTTTCCCCCTCATATTTACTAGTTCATGATTTATGATTGTTCCCTTTTATCCACATGGTCCGATCGTTTAGTTCTATTGATTATACGATGTAGGTAGACTTTTTTCCGTTGGTCCGTTTATAGAATCGGACCAAGATGACTACTACATGGTTCGATTCATATAATTGATTCAGATTGGCTTCAATTTAATTATAAGTGTGGTTTCCAAAGGTTGCTGTACCATAATTTTGCGACTCAAGAGCCAATTATTTGATAGTATGTACGTAAAAATACTGAAGATTCATTTTTATATTTTCAGTATCAATAAACGTTATCTATAAAACTTTGATATACGAGTAATGAGTAATGTTTTGAAATGTGAAATAACAATTTCCCAGTAAGTATTGTTAGGAATGTTATATCTCCCCCACAAGCCTTTAATTTTATTCCCATCACAATATGACAGTTAGATTAGCTGTCTGCATGTATCTACTGATTTCTACGAAGCGTTTAAAATAATTACCAGTTGTACACCTACGGGATAGTTTCGAACTACCGTAGGAGTCTTCGGAACATTAATAATGTACTGCCGCAGGCATTGATGGACAGTGCAGGCTACTGGCGACTAGCTACCTCAGTTCGGAGATGAGTATCGGATGCTTTAGAAGTGTAATATCCATCAGTTACGCTTCCTTAAACTAAAAGCCACCTCGAGGCTCTTTTATATGGCGTATTTTGCTGAATTATGTAAGGTTTGAAGAAAATATATCATAAAGAAGAGGTTCAAACAGAAAATTTACGAGACATATTATATGTGATGATGCATTTGATTTTAGAATTTAAAGTCTTAATAGAAGTGTCATTACGTTGTTATTGATTGCTGTAACATAACCGTAATCAGCCCTTTTAATGTCCACTGCTGGACATGGGCTCCTCGTGCACGTTGTACTGTGCATGAGGGATGTACAAACGCTGGTCAAGCCAATTCACTTTTTACAGGACGTGGTGTAGTTTCTCAGCGCTTGCGGACCGGCTTTGTTATCCCTTAGTCACCTTTTACAACACCCACGGGAGGAGATGGAGTGGTGGTATTCTAAAGCCGGGCCGACACCATGCGGCCCACACATTTATAAAAATACAACTAACATTTCAGTTACAAGCGCATGATATTGAAATAAGATCAAAATTTCCTGTAACATATTTTGTTTAATATTATAGTGTACGATAGGTCAAATTAAAGTTCTTTGAACTAGCTACTGTACAATACGATAGAGAAAAAACAAATTCGAATTTTGAAAATGGAACTCTTTGCTTGTCAAACACCATTAAGTTTTCAAAGCTGTTATTTGTTTTTTTATTTCTGACGGCAATTTGAAAATTAAGTGTATGCGTAATAATGAATTTAACAAGAGAACAAGTTGCGGGCTAAACCAGAAACAAAGTTATGAAAGACTTAATTTAGCATTCAGTGATGAAGCCCTATCCAGTGCCACTGTTTATAACTGGTTCCGTGAATTTAAACGTGGTCGTACCCACCTCAGTGACGATGTTAAAGAAGAGCGTCCTGCGACGGCGGTGACGAAGGAAAACATCCAAAACTGTGCGGCTCACGATTGAAACAGACAATCGAACGAAATGTCAGCAAATACGGGCAACATTAGATATTGGTATGAGTCAAGTTCAAACTATTTCACCCGATCAAATACGGGTAAGGAAGCTTTGTGCTAGATGGGTACCTCACAATTTGAGCAAAGCTCAATAACACTGCCGAGTGGAATATAGTAATAGGTGATGAAAGCGGGATCTACTACTATGAGCCTGAAACTAAGAGGCAATTTGCGCAGTGGGTCTTTCCTTTCGAAGAGTGCTGAAAAGAAGATGATTACTTTCTTCTTTGGCAATTTGGGCTACTTTGCTACTAACTTTTGAAAATAAAAGAACAGTAACTGCGGACTGCTATATGAACAGCTGTTCGCCTTCTGTTTTGGAAAAAGTGAAAGAACGACGCCCACAAAGCATAATGATTCTCCATCGCGGCAACTCCGCCAGACAAACGTGTATATGTAGAATTAATGGGATGATATAAAATTAAGAATAAACTCACAGGAATATGTTTTATAAATGCAGAATAAACAGTAACGGTCTTGCAAACGGCTGTTGAATAGGTGCCTAACGAAGGGTGGGCTGAATTCTGGTGCATGCATAATGGTTTCATCGAATGAAAAAGTGTATCGATAATACTTCGAAAAGCAATAAAACCACTTCCATCTTTATACCTGATTTAATTTTTGAGATTATAAAAACTTTCAGTGTCACCCAAGCGTTCCGTATCCATCAGCTTATATTTCTCCACTGCTTCTACCAAGGCGCGTACTCTGTTCCACTGCCCTCATCCAGTCTTCTTCAAATCGTCGTACCATTTTACCGGAAGGTGTCCCCCGTATTATGTTTTCTTCTTTTTTTTGTGGTGCCTCTCCAACTAGTCGAGGTTGGCAAGGTTCTGCCTGGGTGGACGGTGTTCTCCCCTTTGGTTTCTCTGCGTGTCCCTTGGAGGTTGGGGGCATTCAGAGAACCACGGACGGTCTCCGCGTGTCTCGCTGAATGGGCGGCGGGCACGGCGGGGAAACGGGTGTCGTCTCTGCGTGTCCCTGTGTATGGGCGGAGGGCACGGTGGAGAAGGCTGTGGTTACTCCTGGGATGACGCATACATCCCAGTGAGACTAGGGTTACTCAGGTACAGGGGCTCTGCCTGGGTGGACGGCGTCTCTTTCCCCATGGGCCGGCGAATATCAGTCCGGGGCCCGCACTGGCGGGCCGCCACCGCCGGGTTCGCGGACGAGTGCTGAAGCGTTCCCGTAACCTCGGCATTAGGTGGAGAGATGGAATCGTGGGGTTTTAGTCGGTAAGAGTCCGGCATGCTCTCCCGCCAAGGTGTCGGCGGGGGCGTATCTCATGATGGATTTCCCCACGTAAAAAAAAAAAAAGGTATAATAAATCTAAAGCTGTTTGATAGTTGGGCTGTGATTCAGGGAATCATTTAGTTTCTAACCTACTATCATTACCTTCAGGGTATATCATTATGGGGCAAGATGAATATCTCTTCTTCCATAGTGTCATATCTATACTGATCTTACGAAGTTGGTTTTAAAAGGTTACCTTTATGTGAGGATATTAATTTTTAAGTGGTTATTACTTTTATCTGATTGAAATGTATAATCTCTGTAAGTTTATTAATTGTTTTTAATTTTGGTAGTATTAAAACATTTTATTTTTAATGGTAGTTATAAGATAACCTAAACATATCTTTTACTAGCGTTGGTTGAAATAATTGAATAATTATAATGTATATATTAATTTAGACCAATCTGACTTATCTTTGTTAAATATCGTCCATACACTGTAATTTTAGTAACTTACTGTTTGTATTTATCATTCAAATTGATGGTTTAGGTATATTAAGAATTCGAGCATTATTTTTAATGGTCCACTATTAGAAACCGCTAGTTTATATGTAATTACTGGTTATGTCGGTTCGATGTACGAGTACTTTTTGATATCTACTTTATTTGTGTTCATTTCTATCATTATATTCATTTTACTTAAACAACTGGTCAAGTACCCCCCCCCCCCCTCCGCCCTTACAGAAGACTACAGTAAAATCTACTAGATTTCCCACTTTATCTTATGACCCTAATGTGGTTTCGTTAGTGAGTGAGATATACCAGAGCCCATTCTATCCCTCCTCATTTTCCTAATCCTTTCTCCAAATCCATTCCTAAATCTCAGCTCGTCTGTGTACGCATCCGTTTCTCATTCTGGACTTGTATTAGTATGAATGTCTATGAACTGTCTGCTCGTCTGTCACGTAAGTTCCATATTAAAAAAAAATATAAGTATATTTTTATGGTATACATATTATTAACAAAAGTTTTGATACGACGCGACTCTGTAAACACCATTCTCCTTCTTCCTTCAGATACTGTACTTAGCAAGTTAATGCGACAGCAATGTAATTATAATCCTGTATCATTCCTTATCTTAACTTTGATCCAACTACCAGAGCGTGATTAAGTAATTATTATCTAGGCGAAGTTGGCTTTATTGAGAGATTATACCTACTTATCATTAAACGAATATAATTTAATCATGATTAACGATCAAATGAATTCGTGTCAGCCTTTTTGTTAAGTTAATGAACCATTCAACGAGTTCACTTAACGGTATTAGTACGAAAATAAGCCCGTCCAAAGAACGAAGCGGAGGAATGCAAAATGTCTCGGTAGTTTACGACATTAATGCGGTTTAACTACTTCATTGTCCCCACTTACGGCTCTACGATCCTCGTTATTTACTGGAACGTCTAAAACACAAAACCCTTTTCTGTAACAATGACTTCTATGTACTCTACTAGACTTCATTGGTCCGTAATGTACCAACTACAGCACACATTATCACCATATTAACAGAAACTTAAATGCAAATCGTACTTTTACATTTATGTTAAATATTTTTAGACGGCTATCGTGAAATGTATTTCATTTTCCATTCCTCTCCTATTCCCCAATGTTCGGCAATGACTGAAATATGCTAGAGTCCATTTCCCATCCCATTTCATCTTATCCTATCGAATGGAGAGTACAGTGAAATAAAAGAAACTTTTTCCATTACACTTTTGACTGCACCCCATACGGAGGATTGGGAGGTGTAATGGGATGAGGAAAACTTCTTTTCTCGTCATACTTCCTATTTCCCCATTATCCCAACTCTTCCAAATCCATTCATAAATTAATCCCCAAAGGTAGGCAGCATATCCGGGAACGTGTCAACGTTTGTTATTCTGTACTAATGTTGGCATGTATCGCGGGTGTCCATGGGCGACAGTATCCACTTTCCACCATGTCGACTGTTTGCTCGTCTGCCACTTTCTTTCTTCCTAAGAAAAAAGGAGATAAAATAAGTGTTTCGAAAAGGTATTGATATAAAATGGCCGCTGTACTTACCTATGGAGATGTGGTATAGCATGTCTGCTGACAAGTGCATTTGGCTGGATGTTATTTCAGACTCATCGCGCCGCGTCATCGCGCTTTGATCTTCCCCCGACTTTTTGCTCAGCACTTGTTTTAATGTGACGACAAATAACTCAAACAGGAACGCGAGCTCTTTTTGATTTTATCAAAAGCCTGTACACGATGTTCTCGCGGTTTTAAATGTGCGCTCTTCATTAGTGAGATCACACCGCGATTTCTTGCGATGTTTTTATTTCTCAAGGGTTTTATATTTCTTCATAAGAGCTCTTTCGAAATTGTCTTTGAAGATGTGAAAGTGTTAAAAAATATTTGCAAATCGGAATTGTAAATTACTTTTTATTACTGTTAACAACTGGTTATAAATGTAACCAGATTTCAAATTTTCAGTAGACTGGAAGACAAAACTAATCACGTCTTGAGTTGTTTGTCCCACTTTCTTGAATACTACTTACCTACTTGGAAGTTTTTAGGTCAAGTTTTTAGATACTGGCATGAATAAGCAAAGAATGATAGATATAACAATAGTAATAAAAAGTTCGTCGAAACTTCAAACTGTGTTACTTAGTTAAAAATATGACCAAACGAAAGGAGAAGCTTAGTTTAAGCATTATAAACGATTTTCTATTGTATTTACTACTATTATTCCTGAAATCGTGAGTTCAAATCTTCGGCCTGTACCACTGAGTTTCTACGTAGGTACGGATTTTTAAGATTAAAAAACCAAATTAAATTTAAAATAACTCAACGGTGAAGGAAAACGTCGTGAGGAAACCCACATGCTCAAGATGTCGGTTGGTGAATACATGTTCCAGATAAAAAAATATCTGGGGTACACCAATCCGCACCAGACCCTCCTGGTGAATTATGGCCGGAAATCTCCTAGTGTTTTACCAGGAGAGCTCTGTCTATGCCTCGCAGTGGGATGTTTTAGGCTGATATCGTAAAGACTTACTTATGTACTTATGGATATTTATTTATACTATATGTGTGTATTATGTTTCATTTGTTTGGTCATTTCTATTTTGTAATTTAAAACTACGCCTACGATCTTTTTCTGTACAATCTGGTGCTTGACTGGTAGAGAATGATTTATGGCATTAAGTCCGACTTTTGTACATATCATTGTGCAATGAACTTTAAACAAATAAATAAATACACAGATATTGATACATGAAGTTAAAACCCTTTAGTTATGTTACTGTAATCCTATTCAATCAATGACCATTCAAATATACTCATCTAAATATAAGAAGACTTTACAATGTATAGACAGATATTGCCCACCCGTCGCTATTTCCGATCCCCATATCTCAATCGGAGCGGCATTGGAATGTAAAATCGAGTAAAACGCGTACGTCGGCCCTTCCATTTGTCGTGATTGAGCTAGAAGCACAATAGAGCTATGCCAGTCACAGCTGTTATATCTATAGTAGATAGATGGACGGGTGAACGGATATCCGAGAATAGATGGCTTTTTAGTCTTTATACAAAGAGTGGAATGGCGGGATTTACCTGAATTAGCAACTAATTAGGCATGGCAGAGCTATTCCTACTAACTTGAGCGGCAGGTTTGCGCTATGATGTGGCATTACTATTTTGATATTGATTTTTAATTCTTGTGATGTTCTTGCATGTGAGCCTATATAACATACCTAGTTTTGTATCGACATATATCTGACTTACTAATATTTTGGTTGATCTAGCCATACTTTCGTTGCTTGATTAGGTTTTAGATATATTAGGTATTATATATTCTAAGGTGTAATCACGATTACAGTTCGACTCTTAGGCATCGGTCACACGAAATAACTGGTCGTGGTGACACGTGAGATAATTTAAAAAATGGCGAACAGCTGTCATGTCGCCGTGTTAACACTACGGATGTAGTACTTATTTCGGCGATTAATAGTGCCCGATATTTGATGGCAGTAGCTCGACTGGACAGCATTTGGAAAAATGCGAATAGCTCTTCTCATCGCTTATACTTTAATGCTTGAAGTCGACAGGCTCCAATCTGTGCGTCCTGTCAGTTATGAAGTAGGGAACCGAAACGAGGTTTCTAAGTTTAAAATCGCTCAGCGAATTCCGGAGAGAGCTATGCTCGGAGTTTCTTTGCTGGATAAGCTCCATAGAGTTTTGCCAAAGAACGAATCATCAATATATTTTTTTATATACTAGTGGGCGGACGAGCAAGCGATCCCACGTGATGGTAAGTGTTACCGCCGCCCATGAACACCTGAAACACCAGGGGGTATGCGGACGCGCCGCCGACCTTGCAAAATCCTATTCACAGCTCTCTTGAAGAACCCCATATCGTAGCTTCATGGAAAGATTTCTTGAGTCAGTTCGTTCCACAGCCTACGGGTTCGCGGTATAAAGTAATTTTTGGACCGAACAGTGCTATATACTCACAGAACACGACAAGCTCACAGAATGAGTAAGCTGAAGTGGCAATGGGGTAGATGAGCCTTTGAATGAAGACCACGTACACCGGAAAGCGTATTGTGGGACGCTCCCAGCTGGATGGACCGACGGCTTGAAGAAGTATGTTGGTAGTGGCTGGATGGGAAAAGCCGTAGACCGTTTTTGGTGGAAGAAGCTAATATCTAGCAGTGGAGAGACATAAGCTGATGGTATGGTAGTTGATCTATAGTAACCAACACTGTGTGCCTTTCATTTCATTTCACGCAATTATATAAAAATGTCGATATGTTCACGTAGGTAACCAACAATAATCGAGTCCAATCCCCTTCAAACAGCGAATTGATATTTCCTCTTCCCAACGAATACATAGTTAATTGCATTTCCGGACTTCACATGGACGTCACTCATTGTTTGAGAGTCGATTTGATCGTAATGGGTTATATCATTATGCACATTGTTAATATAGAGGGTCATTTGTACAACGAGATGATAATTTAGACTTTAGAGCGCTATGCGCTATGGTGTAGTCATCACCGACGTGCAAACAAATTGAAAGATAAAAAAGGAGAATAATTAAATGAATGGAAGAAAATACTGAATGGGAGCAAATCGGGTAGCAAATTTAGGGGTGGGTTAAGTATAAATAATACCCAATTATTATTTATTCTTATGGTTCATGTTCTCTGGTGAAAATAAAGGAATAGGATCCCACGAAGCGGCAATTTGAAATGATTTCCTTTAGTTATTCAAAAGTAGGTTTTTTTGTTGATCACGATTTGCTGCTCATTTAAATACAAGCCGTAAAAAAATATGGGAGAGGTTCTAAAAATGTTGATCATTAAAACCGGTTTGTACGGGTATTTAATACTAGCGAGACTTATAAGTGTAAAATACATTTAGATATCATTTAAAGCTGTGACAGACAGGCAGACAACGAAACCTCATCAGACGAGCTCCTTTTATTTTTTGACATACTGGACGCAAAAACATACTACAAATTCAACAATGAGTGATAAATAAAATTGAAGTGTCAGCTATCAATCAATCAGAGCTAATTTACCGGGTACAGTGAACGTTTATTTTAATACCAAGTTAAGTGTTGCCATAGAAATGTGGCATGTGTAACAAGTAACAATAAAGATTTGTATTTATTACATTGCGTGGCGTTTATTAATGTGGAACAGTAATTTTATTTTCAGTAAAGCAACGTGTTCGCGATACGGCGGGGTCGCCGTAAATTATACGTTAATTATATCGCCGCACCAGTGTTTTAGTGTAATGAGTGCGACAAACCGAGCTGCCGATGAGAATCAATAATCTGGTGAAGTTAGCCATAACAGTCTGTTTGCATTTCATAATTCTCATAATTCTAAAAACATAAACTGAAAAAGTAATTGAAAATTGTTCCGTATTATGTACGCTGTAGAGAAAGTAGTCTAATGGCCGGGTGACACGAGGCTATCGGCTAGTACCTATGTCAAGTCGGGATAGTATGTTCGTATCCAGCGTCCTATCCTGGCTTGTCACATAGGTAGTTGTTGTTTACACGATGCTAGTAAATTTTAAGCCAAAGCAGGATTGTAGCTGTGAGGTGACTAGACGTCGGTGGCAAAAATAAATAGTGTACGTAAAAGGAACACAATTCGATTAAAACAGATACATCGTAAACTGTGTTAATTTGCGTTGGATGAAATTTGAAGTTCTTTATAAGACGGATTACTGGCTTTCCATAGACATTCTTCCTCACGATATATTTGTACAAATTTCAATT
Source organism: Sesia bembeciformis (assembly GCA_943735995.1). NCBI lineage: Eukaryota > Metazoa > Arthropoda > Insecta > Lepidoptera > Sesiidae > Sesia > Sesia bembeciformis. The sequence goes on from OX031034.1 coordinate 7,341,027, forward strand.
ATATCGTTATTTAATTTAGGCATTTTGCGTGGAATAGCAACAAACACGTGCAACACGTTGTCACTGTATCCGTAGCGATCGCATACAAGCTTGGCCGGCTACACGTAGCTAATACACAAAACCAGGATAGTACCTAATTAGGTGGTAGTGGGCGCCACTAACTCAAAAAATAGAACTCCATCCTATTAAACTATCCTGGCTTGAAACGCTAGTTTATAAAGCGCGCACCACGAGCTGGAAGAATTTCGGTCATTGACATGAGGTCAGCCATGACTGGACGCTAAGAGATTTGTATGCAATCGTCAAACGCGACCACTTCCCTAGGCCCCTTATATTAAGGTTAAATAATATAAGGGGTCTAGCTAGTAAAGTAAAGTCTAGTAAAGCGTGCGTTTTAGCTTAAAATCCTGTTTACACGAAGCCGGTTGCTAGCTTGCTAGTACAATCGTACTATCCTGGCTTGGCTAGCCTCGTGTCACCCGGGCATAAGGGTAAGTAGAGGTAATAATAACCCAGCGGTATCTATTTCGTGAGATTGAAAGTTAAATTCCGTATCACTGATTTTCTACTGAAATTTCAATCATCACTAGCTCGACGGTGAAGGAAAACATTGCATGGAAAAATGCGTGGATAAAAAAAATTGAGGCATTTGTATTCATTAATCTACACTGGGCTCGCGTGGTGGATTATTGCCCGAAATACTCTCGTGTACTAGGAGAGGTCCTCAAGTTGAAAGTTATAGGATGATATCGAGACCAAATAGGACAAAAACTTGTAAGCAGTTAAAATAAAGCCATTAGAGCAAATGTTGTACAGACTTCGGTTTCATGGTAATCAGTTGAAAAGAATTTCTTTTGTCGACTACGGCTTTTTAGAACTAGAAATATACGGATATTTTTTATGTTCCAGTTTTCCTTATTTCTTTTATTCTTTTTCCTGAAAGTAGATGCGAATGTTAGATTAACACTGGTACGTCAGCATTTTGTTTCTCTATTGTAGCCGCGTAGTTCTGAGTGAGATTTAAGCCGGCTTTTGAAAGCATTACGGCTTTGTTACAATCCTATGGATTACAATGGGACAACACGCAAAGTATCGGGTATAATACGTGAAACACGACAATTCAGAGTTGGCGTGGCAGTCGCAGATCATTGCACGCGATTGAAAATTATATACAGTGCGCTGAAAGCGAATTATTTATGGCATTTCGTTAATTGTTAAAACTGAAGTCACGTTGATACCTAAATTTTATTTTAAAGACTTTTAATACGATTTGTACGTTGTGTATAGTATGTCTCGTATTATTTGAGCAATGGTATTGTTGGTATTGTTTATAACTGAGGGCAGACAGTTAAAAAGGTGACCTTCCGAGGGGATGGAAGCGCCTAACACTTGACCGACAGAGGTGGCGGCATGACAATAACGCCTTCATATTAGTATCTTCATAGTTACAATAGAGTATTTTTTTACGATAAAGATGAAATTGATCTATAACTTATTAGAAAAAAGAAACTTATCGATAAATACTTATAACGTGACTATATCGTTTAAAATCAAACCATTTCGTAATGGTAAATCAGAAATATGAGTATGCAAAGTTTATTAAGTACCTACTCGTTTACTCGATTGTAACAAAATGAAACATACATTGCCAGGGGACTGTGTTTATGTTATTAATACACTAATCTAGCTAAGTAAATTTGTATTTCAAAATCCCTAAATAAGGCATTTCACATAACAGTAGAAACGAAGGCACTGAAGGGATTTCTCCTTACATCTGCCGCTAAAGTCATTTCATTACAGAACCAGTTGTTTCAAGCAACCGCACCTTCCAGTGACCTCACTGGGGCGGGGGCGCGTCGATTACAAACAGCCAGTCATTGTTTTGTTTACATTTACACGTCAGCAATTATTAAATTGTAAGTCGGTTACGCAGATTTTAAATCCGCATGACATGCTAGGAATAAACAAAAAAATTTCTTCAATAGAAATGAATTACGTAGTGGCTATTACCAGATAATATTTTGTTTTACTTTGATTGTCATTTTTAAGGGTAATTATATTATAACCTAGGGGTATCAATTCTCGACTCTCTTTCGTAAAGTTCAAATAGTCAGCCCATTTGGCCCAAACTTAAGTTACAAATAAGCCAATAATAAACCCGTACCTGAATGGACTTTTTTACTACTTAAGTGGGTGTTTTTCAAATTATCATTGGTTCTACGGTGAAGGAAAACCATCGTGAGGAAACCCGTATGTTCCAGAAATAAAAAAAATCTCTAGAATATGTATTAGGGTGCTTCTTATTTTTCGACTTTTGAAATATAACCGTGTCAACCCGCCATTTGCTTCTATCACCTCAAAAACGAACCTGTGATTTTTTTTAATTTTTCATATTGCGTTTTAGGGGTCGCTACCGCGTGTCAAAGTTTGTAAAAATAATAATATAATTATCTACAACTTAATGTACGCAAAACAAGTCAATTCATTATTTAACTGTAAAAAAACGGTACTGCACGTCGCCGTCGTCCTCGCATGATTCCGAGGCAGTACGCTCTTACCCCACTCCTCCTTTTCCCACTCAACCTATAGCACGCGCCTGGCGCGTCTTGACAAGCTAGTAACCAATGCGCTGTGATAGGGAGTAGATGGGCGTTTTCGTCTTGCCACGCATCGCATTTTGTGATAACATGGCATCCTCCTCTAGATCGCTTTTAACGACTAGGAACAAAAGAAATATTTGGTTAGTAGGACAAACATCAGATCGCTTGATTCAAAGTAAGTTGCCGACGACAAAAGAAGTGCTGAGTTTATTCTTTCACTTCAAAATCGAAATGAAGCAAACTAATCGCAGTTCGGCGAATTCTACTGCTTCAGACGTGATGGCATTGTGGGAACGAGCGAGCATTCCGACTAAGTTAAAAAAGGACGTCATAAAGAAGATAGAAAACAAGTTTATTGAATGGCAAAAATTAAAAAAAAATAAAGAAAACAAAATCAAACGCTCTGAAGGCCTACAGAACAAAGAAAAGAAATGGCAAGATAACTTGGAAGACCTGTTTGATATAGCTCACGCTGATGCTTTAAGCAAGATCTCCATTGACGAAGACAGACAATTTTTAATTGCGCAAAGGAAAAAAGGACGCCCTGGTATAATAGGGGGCGTGGACAAAATTAATTTTAAAAAAATGTCAAAGAAAGAGGAAAAACAAGCTCGTCTCCAACGGCTTTTGGATAAAGAAAAAAGCTATACTGAATCCCTAAGAGAAAGGTGTGTACTGTCTTCGTCCACCACCAGCAGTGATGACGAAAAAAAAAGTTCGGCGTCGGAAATTTCAGTGAGGGCACGACCTTCGACATCAGATCTACCCCCACCTAAACGGAAACGCGGCACGAAGAACCTCGTGGATGAACGATTAGCTTCAAGCCTCGACTTTGCTAAAATGAGCGACAGGAAAGCAACTGTTGTTTTGACATCAACGCTCAAAGGTGCAGGAACCGATCCCTCAGAGTTCAATGTCAATTCATCGTCAATTCGTCGCCAGCGTATGAACCAAAGGCAAAAGGTAGCCCAATCATTGAAGAATGATTTTAAGGCAGATATTCCTCTTACTATTCATTGGGATGGCAAATTGATCGAAGATATAACAGGGCACGAAACAGTAGATCGCCTACCCATTCTAGTATCCGGGCAGGGTGTGGAACAACTTTTGGCAGTTCCCAAACTTAGCCACGGAACAGGGGCGGCGTGTGCTTCAGCTGTTTATGACACTATTCTTTCCTGGAACTTGAGCGACAGCATAAAATGCTTGTGCTTCGACACCCCTGCGGTCAACACTGGTTTAAGAGGTGGTGCTTGCATCCTATTAGAGCAGAAGATGGAAAAAGATGTGCTTTGGTTTGCCTGTCGTCACCACATAATGGAGATAATGCTAGAAGCAGTTGTACGTGAAGCACTAGGTCCGTCAAGTGGGCCAGAAATATTGATTTTCAAACGTTTTAAAACTGCTTGGCCTAATATTGATCACAACAAGTTCAGCACAGTTTCTTCGAACCCTGATGCTTTGAAATGCGTAAAGAATGAATTAAGGAGCACAATTTTATTCGCTGAGAAACAGCTCAACGATTATCAACCTCGGGAAGATTACAAGGAGTTGCTGAAGCTTACAATAATTTTCCTGGGAGGCGTGCCGAACAAAGGGATATCATTCAGAGCTCCAGCAGGCCTTCATCGTGCACGATGGATGGCAAAAGCAATATATTGCTTTAAGCTTTTCATGTTTAAGGACCAGTTTAAATTGACAAAACGGGAACTGAAAGCAATTACCGAAATTTGTGTTTTCGTTGTTATCATTTATGTTAGATGCTGGTTTCAAGCTCCTGCGACAAGTTCAGCTCCAAGAAACGACTTATGGCTTTTAAAAAAGCTTAAAAGCTTCGAGAACATAAACAAAGCCATGTCCAAAAAAGCCCTGACAAAGTTCCTAGGGCATTTGTGGTATCTTTCCGAAGAACTTTTCGCACTTGCTTTTTTCGATGACGACGTTTCTTTTGAAACCAAACAAAAAATGGTGACCGCGCTGAATGAGGAAGGTTCAGATTACAGCCCCAAGCGAATTAGCCTGGATGTAAGTCACGTTGCTGAAAAAAATTTGGAGGATTTTGTGTCTAGCAACACGTTAAGATTTTTTAGAATCCTTGGAATTTCGTCCGCATTTTTGAAAAAAGAAGCTCATCTTTGGGACGAAGATGAAGACTACAAAGTTTCTAGAAACATTGTACGTTCAATGAGAGTAGTGAATGACATTGCCGAGCGTGGCGTAGCATTAATTGAAGAATACAATAAATTAATTACTACAAACGAAGAGCAAAAGCAATTTCTTCTTTTGGTCGTGAAAAATTTTAGGCAAAAGTACCCTAATACTAAGAAAACTACATTGTTAGCATAAAGTACTTAGCTTTTTTCGTAAAAGTGGTTCGATTTGTGTAACATTATCCATTTTGTAAATGAATACAAAATATTTCAAAAATATAATTATTTTTTTTTCATCTGTTGGTAGCGACTCCTAAATATTATTTTAAAAATGCAAAAAAAATAATGTAAATGTTTTTTGTATCTTAGATCAAAATAAAAAGGTGACGCGCGATATATATAAAAAAAAATTTTTTTTGCCCAAATAAGAAGCACCCTAATATGTATCCACCAAATAGCACTGGGCCCGCGTAGTGGATTACGATCCGAAATCTCCTAGTGTCCTACTAGGGGAGGCCTGTAACCCTACAATGGGAGACTTTATAGGCTGATATCGAATATCCTCTGTTCCTTTTGTTATGCTACTAAGCGCTCCGATCTGAAAAAAACACTTGTAGTGTTTGAATTCAAGTATTTCTTTCCAATAGGAACAATAATTTTAATATGTTAGACGATATCGTGCTACAACTTTATTCACTTTTTCATATTTTATCAGCTGCCAATATGTTTCTCATTGAATGTTGCTAGTTCGTGACTAGTAACTATCAGTCCTCACTTTCAATAAGATGAGTGGAACGCCGTTATCCTTTAAGATTCACGAAATATTACTCGATCCTCTGTCAAAAGTGCCAATATGATATAGTGGACCCTTTTATCGCTGGTTTCGAGCCTCCATACTGTTGGACGATGGAAACGAGGGTAGATAAGAGGCTTCCACATACTCATATTATTACAAAGGGTGCGTGAAATTTTGCAGATACGTGCACGCAATGGACAAGGGATCATCCGATAATATTAAGGTACTACCATTGTTGTGTGCTCTTGTGAACTGGATGATGTTATGTTGAGTCGGGAGTTTTTTTAATAAATTTGGAATTATCTAGGGATGCAATATAGGTAGATATCGGTAATGTAGGAGTAGATACGCACGAATAGTGTGCACCGATACTTATTGACTTTCCTTTTCATAGATTATATATATTTTTGAATTGTTGTTAGAAGATTTTATGTGTCAAAGAAGCAAAGAATTGATTGATTTTTTTGTCATTTTAGTTGCCCTGATTTAAAGCCTGGCGCCTGGTGATAGTAATGTGATTTCGACGTAACATGTAGCAAGGCTCTGACATGACAGCCTGCAGCAACTGATGTGACATGACACAGACATTCAGAGACAAAATGACAAAAGATGAGGATGAAGATGCTCTTGATTTGTTACAAATTATAAACGTTCAAGGTGACCATAGTTTTGGGTCAATCCCTTGTAGAAAAAAAAGTGAAAAGTGGTGGTACTTTTAATGGTATGAAGGAATTAGAACTGTACCCTGACGGGTTTCAGAATTATTATAATCGTATGAACATGGTCTTTTTAAATTCTAGGTCTTTCTTAATTATCACGTGCTCGTGTTGCTACAAGTTTCTTGTTACGTGTCACTTCGATGCGTAGCACGCACAGTGACAAGTCGGCCAGGCGATATATTTTCTTTGAATATTGAGACGAGTAGCAAGAGTAGAATAGCAATAAGGTCCCCACCTAAGAGTTGATAAAGGGCTAAGAGGCCTAAGAGTTGATTTAGCCAGGTAACGCACTTCGTAGGATAACCCACGTATTCTTTGAACTCGACGCATTCGTTCCATAGGCCTTACTCCAAAGAACCCTGCGTGATTCCTTCACAAATATATTAAATTCAACAAGTCACTAAAGATGAAACCTTTTTATGTTAAAATTTCCTTTATTTTCCCTATTCGTTTTCAATAAATTATTGATCAATAAATAATGACTGTACGAATACTTGATATAATTCATTCGTCATGTGTCGTCGTTCATTCGTCATTCATTCGTCGAATGTGTTTGTTAACGTAAAGGCGCGTATAGACATCACGGGGCATGCGCCGCGAATGGTTCGCTTACATGCTTCAGCCTGAGGCATGCGACATACAAAAATGCATCCGTCCGTAAGGGTGAGCATGCAAACAACCACGCTGCTCGCATCTGAGTCAGGGCGTGAATCTGCTCGCAATGTGCCTATGCGTCGAATGATCACAGTGAGCACCCACGTCCAAACAGCCTGAAGCATGTGTGGCGAACTATTCGCGGCGCATGCCTCGTAATGTCTATACGCACCTTTACTGGAGTGTTTGGATTTTTATAATGTTTAAATCGATCACAAAGTTAAGATGAAATTGTGATCTAAATATACTAGAGTAGTATACGTTTATACCAATGTTATAAATAGAGGAAAATATGGTGCACCGATTTTATCACGAAATCCTCTACTTTGTATCGATAGTATTTCTTATTTCTCTTTTATGCGTATTAAGATTATTTCTTACAGACATAGATTGACTAAATTTTATTACGCATCTACACGCGACTCAAAACAAGGATAAATTGAGATTTAACAAAATATTATTTAATTTAAAGCAAATAAAGTGACATTGATAAAGTCATGCATATCGTACTTTCCCGAGGGACCGCTGGGGTTACGCTTTAGCCCTCGAAATGCACCAATTAGTGGTAAAGTAAAAATGTGCAGCGGAACTACACGTTACGAAGCCCCAGGGGTACCGGGGTGGAGTCCCACGTGGCCTTTAATGGTGTTTCTTTGCTTAGAGGGTGGTTAGTTTTCATTCGCATATGTATCACTTGTTAAATCAATAACTATAGCAAATGTTGTTTTTGGTCTTTCAATAAGTTATACTAGTAACTACTTATTAGTCACGTTGTTGCATATTGCGTTCTCCTGTTACTCGCAAAACGTTTAAAGTCTATAAGTTATTTTCAATAATAATAATGAATGTTATTTCTCTTTTTTTTTCTTCATATATGGCAGTGATGCAATTAACACATTCTGCCATTGTCAAGTTTTTTTCGTAATAAACAATTACAAAGTAAAACGTCAATATAAACGGATAGTAGGTTTGCTGAGGACAGAAGAGAACTTCTTGTAAGCACACGGAAAACGCAGTCCCACGCTTTTATTTGATTATCACAAATACCGCGCACAAAAAACACTTTCAAGTTTAGTAAACTTCACTATCAATGAAATGAATCAATGAATTTCATGTTAATCAATTCAGAATCGTGAATGAAATCCATGTGTTTCGTCTAAAAGACAAACCCTGTACGTGTAAGTATATGTAATAATATGCATATAGTGTTATTTATATTATTTTATTTGCTCTATGTTGTTATCCTCGTTTTAATTTAATCACAGTGAGAACCATTAACTTTTTGGAATAAAAGTTGAGCGTGTTTTAAAGATTAATCACTATTACGACATATTACATTTCACAGTGCAGGTACTTAATAAATATATTTCGTATCTATCATTAATCTTTACAATTTATTGGCTAGTAGTTGATAAAGTATTTTACCATTGGAGCGCGTGCGAGGGCGGTGGACATATTTATTGCTTCTAACGATAAAAAGAAACGAAAGTGTCACTAGCTTTTTACATTTTTGGAAAGTTGTCTAAATCTCGATTGTTTTTTATTAAAACGTGACGGTCACGTTGAAAGAAATATTGTGAATGCGCCGACTACAAGTAATAATGTTGTCAAAGTGTGAAATGTTGCGAATGAATAACAGAACAAGAACGAAGTTAAGTGAAATCTCTTATTCATTTTAATTAAAATACAAGTACCTTGAGTTTGCGTATATTGCTATCATTGTGACGTCTCTTATTAGCAGTTTTCCTTCGCGGCCGATGAGGGAGGAAAACTTCATTATACTTGACTGAACAAGGAAGAGGAAAACGTTGTAAAAAAAAATCCCGAAGTGAGAATACTTCGAAATGAGGCCCACTTCCTAAGCACCCTTTTACGAAAAAAGGAAAAACCGGAGCTTATAATCGAAATACAATATTAGAATGTGTTTTATCAGGAATGTGCTAGGCCCAACTTGTAATGGAAATTGGTCCTTCACATAAACAGCAAAGGTTATTGAGCGTCAGGTTAGAGGATATTCGAACCGTCCAGAGCTAGCGATAACCGAATCGACTGTAGTCAGGGCGTCGTCTGACAGAGAGCTTTTTACTGCACTCATGGGAAATTCAGTGATTCTATCCGTAAGGCCTTGTTCATACGGTGCAAAGGGAATGAAACATGAAACAACAGTGTGACGAGTTGTTTGTCGAGCTCCGACACGACATCTCTTGAAGGTGATGTTATCACATGTTTCTTTTACGTGTGTATGCAACTTGCTCTCGAGGCTGAACGAGGTCGCGTTGACTCCGATGTTGTAAAGTGCACTACAAAATGACTTTATGTATGGCACCACAGATTGCCGCCTTGTTCCAAGTCACAGCCTGTTCTATTAATGTCCGACTTTTATCGATCTCGTAGCCGATTCGATTTGAATTTTAATTCGACATGATTATTGTGAACGTTAACGTTGCGATCATATGCATTTGTAATGACTGTAAGAGGAGTTTTACATTTTTGATTTAAGGTATAAATAGTGGTAACGGGATGCTATTAACTAGTTTTTCTAGGTAATGATATGCATATTGGACATGTTAATTAATCTTCTATAATTATGTTGTCTTTATCAGATTCAATATCTATGTTAAAATCGCATACCTTTACCTAATTGGTAACGTATCAGTTACACGATCTGCATAATATAACCTTTAAAGGTTGGTAAATGATATTCTGTGTCGATCAGATGGATAGTTGGATAAATATTTTGGAAGGCCTAGTGTGTACTCGTACTCGTACATAAGTCCATTTTTATAAGTCAACATCAGAGCGGTTGTTTGAATAGAATAGAAGAAAAAGTTTTTTATAGTATTTTGAGTGTGTTTAAAAATAACGCAAAAATCACTAAATGGATTTATATGAGAATTTCACTGTTAGTTAGCTGGAGAGGCGAATTAATACCTAGACTTTTTATTTAAATAAAACCTTTTTTGGGACAGAAACGTTTACATCTACACAAGCAAAGCTGAAGAGACAGGTATAAAAGTATTTTGAAACTTTTATCCGTTTTAGTAAATAAAACAAAATCAAATCTTAAGTAATAGTTATTATTATTACAAGTCAACATCATACAATGGTACAGGAAGGTAGGTCCAATAAATTCTTTGTATTACATTAACATGTATTTGCATCGCAACGGGAGTTTACACGAGCATTTTATCCATTTCCCGTTCCCAATTCAATCTGGCAAGTGGTCGTATGCACCGCATGTGGTTCATTGAGTAACTGAATTATACCTTTTTGGATGAAAGCGGACGGGTGCAGTCGTGGTCAAATTTATGTATATGTCCGATTACGGTATTATGAGGCCCTATTGTGCTTTTATTTATGAAAATGTGTATTTTTTATTAGATATCGCTTATTGTGTTTTAAAAAACGTCTACAACTAGTGTCATACTGATGTCGTGGCAGATAAAATGAACATCTTTGTGTTCACCTTTGAGAAATACCTACATTCAGAACAGTTAATATAAATATGTACTTACATTGTTAGTTTTCGAGAAATTGATTTAACTGTTTCTGTTACATAGTACTACTTTAATATATGACTTTCTTTGTGTATTTTCTTTGCATTCAGAAAAATCTTTATAAAGCGTTGTTTGTTCGCTTATCTAAAATTGCTGTTTTCTCATTGTTTGCGAAAACTTGGAACGGTTTTTATGTAAATATCCAATATCAAATTCAAGCAAAGTGCAGGTATTAAAAATAAAATACAATACTAAGGTAACAGTCAAGATATAAGAGCAGTGCTGTTTTGCAAATAAAATATTCAAGATACATATTGTCTGCGTTTCGCCACGGCTTCCAATTGAAACATTTTTAGTGTCCCAGGGCACCATTTTCTGACTTGTTGCTCATTTCTCATCACTTTCCGCTTTCTTTTCGAAATAGGTGATGTTTTTATACTTAAACGTAAATAAATCTCTCTGTGTAGAAACGTTTTATTTAGGAGGATTTTGTATGGAATAAAATAAAATTTATTTACACAAAGGGCATTACACAAAGGACGTTAGGGCATTTACACAAATATGTAAGGTGTGTTTTAAAAAAAAAATGCCCTGATTGTATTTTTTTATGGACGAAGGCGGTAGACGAGTATACAGTCCATCTGATTTTAAATGGATACTGTAGCCCATGAAAATCCGTGATACATGCCAACATTAGTCCAAAATGACAAACCTTGCCACGCCCCCGGATGCGCTTCCTACCGGAGATATATGAATGGCTTTTATTTATGTATGCTTTAGTTGTGTACACTGTTATGTATATTATGTGAATCTATATCTATATGCACACATTATTAAAATCGTAGCAAATTCATGTATATTTGATATTTTTTGAAGAAAGTCCTTGCAGTGTAAAATAGGAATGATACAGAGACCAAAACAATATTTTCTGGAATGTCTGTCTGTCTGTGTGTCTAAACGCGCATCACGCAGAAACCACCAGGTGTATTTTATTTAAATTTGACAGAGTAGATTATGTACATTTAGGGTACTTTTTATTCAGATCAATTATAAAGTTCCCGCAGGAACCAAGTTAACTAAACATACTCGAACGGGTCTGTATGCTAGTAAGTAAATAAACCAGTGCTTTTGCCACCACATTATCTCCGTTCGATACATACCTCCCTTAAATCGTTAGGGTTCGGACCATAGAGCAAAGCGCGGGCCCTATGCGCATTGCATGCCTGTGCACGATACAGATTTTTGTAAGTTCTCGAGCATGCGGTTTTCCTCACGATGTTTTCCTTTACCGCCGATAATATATAAATTGTATATGATGCGAATGTTCTAATTTGACACTAAACTTATCTGACATTAGCTAGGAGTTATTATATAACTAGCGACCCGCCCTCACTTCGCTTCGGTTTATTAAATTTAAAACAATCGGAATAAGATATTTTCCTGCGCTAAAATGGAGCCTATATTTTAAGTTAGACCTCTAGCAATACATTGGATGCTAGTGGATTGCAAATACATTTTATTATTATTATTATAACAATACTATACAAAATGCTTTAAAAAAATAACCAGTTTGTCTTCTACCTGCTTGTCATCTATTCTAGTCGTATTTTTTATGTTTTATGACTATGTAGTTTTAATAGGTCATCTGTTTTATGGGCATTAACATTTTGTATAATTAATTTGTTAGTGAAATGGTCGTCAGTGACGTGGCTGCGGGGGCCCTTTATCATGCCAGTGGCGCCCCGCGGAGGCGACATATTTTAACTCGTACTTTCATTACCACTCACTTATAAATAACTTCATCATCATATTAATATACTCTTTTATTATAACAAGCTTTATAATATTCGTGAATAAGCCGTTTCGTGTAATTAAATTGTCATAAAAAGCATAATTTTATTAACTTTACTGCTGAAAGGTGTATCGTTTAGACAAATTTATGGTTCAGGGAGACAATAAAAATAATAGACGAAAGTTTTCACATGATTATACGTATATAATACGTATTTGTAATCATTATCATACACTCACAAGAAAAATGTTCTTTTTTATTTTTCTTGAGCATCTAGATTTCCTTCCGATGTTTTCCTTAACCGCCGAGCTAGTATTAAATAAAAATTCACTTTGAAGTGGACACTCAATATACGGGCCGGTATTATCATAATAAAAACATTATTAAATGCTTTTATTATGATAACATTAATAACTACATTAAAATTAACATTAAAACAATTAATAACATTATATAAATTAATAACATTCAAACATTTAATAACCAAACAATAATTTACTTATTTAAGTTTCATTTCGATGTAAAATATTACTTGTTACTTTCTTTCTTTTTAAGAATCTAACCATCCACTCTTCCCAGTCTCTAACATTCCTTCCTATCTCGCGTCAGTCTCATTCTTGCGAACGATGTCATTCGTCCATCTTGCTGACTAAGGTCCAACATTTCGATGTCCCGTTCTGGATTGCCAGTTAGTCACTCTCAGTCTCCGATTATCAAATGAAAGGCGGTCCGAGTTATAATATTTAATTGATATTGAATAAAATTCGTATATATTTGATTTCTTTCTTAAAACATTAATTACTTCATCTTAAAAACGGAATTAAATGTGATGGTATTAGAATTTCAACTGCTGGTTAGAATGCTTAATTTTACATATCTACTTGGAATTGTAATGTATAAAACTTGCATTACGGAAGCATCCAAAATTTAGCTTAGATATATTCAACACCTTTGTTAGAGCCGGAAACACCATAGTCTAAAAACAAGCGCTCGCGTTACGCTTGGTTATTCCACTGTACCATGATAAAACGGTAAGTTAAGTTTATACTTCTTGAGATGGTACACAAACACAGAGATGCATATTTATGGAATCTTTGGAAGTACGGTGTTTACATAACAGTTCGGCGAGAGATCGCTACTCTGAGCAGCGCTGCAATATCTCGCATACCTGTTGATTTTCTTGTGCGGTAAAAGTTAAAAGCTACAGATATATGTATTATGGATTTTGTTCGATTATTAAGCTACATCACATGAAACCATGATTTCGAGAATGGTGTCATTTTTTTAAGGCAGAATTATTAATCAATTATTACTAATATAATTTACTATATATCATGGGACGCCCTCCGGCCAGGAACACTGACTATTTAAAGAAATTCGCCGGTGGTGGTTGAACGAGAAAAGCCGAGGATCGTGTGTGGTGGTGAGCCTTGGGAGAGGTCTATGTCCAGCAGTGGAGAGACATATGTTAGTGGTATTATTAATTCATTCTTCTTTTACTTTTTCATGTAATGTACCTTTTTACAAGAAGGCAGCGCGTACAAGGTTTGTCATTCAGGACTGATTTTGGTATGTCATGTATCGCAGATATCCATGAGCGACAATATCCGTTTACTACCAAGTGGACATCTTTTCGTAAAAAAACCCTTTTTCAAGAAAAATATTTAATTTTAAATATAAATAACACTTTATTTCTTCCAGTTCGATCTACTTAACTTTAAATGTGTAAGTTAACATACCGTTAGCAACTCTTGTGACATTACACTGAAATTTTCCAGGATACGATGTTATTACTCAAGGTGGCGTAGCCGTCGCAGACTGGGATGAATTCAACTAGGAAGGCAATTTCGCCTTTATGACCTGCCATGGAGAGCAGCTCGCGTATTAGGCAGGTTAGGGTGACCATATTTAGTGCAAGTACCTGTTTAAGCGCAAGGTGAAAATTTTCACACAAAATTATTTTAAGTAGAGGCTAGGCTAGATTCTTATTTAAACTGAATACTTTTGGTATTTTTTTATTCAAATACTTACTATTTACTATACCTATAATACTATTGAATATTATTATATTTTTGAAATACTTATTTTGGTACGATTTTAAACTTTTGTTTTCGTGGTTGTACATAATAATTGTTATATAAACGGGTTACTCACGATTTATTATTTATTTATTATAGTCGATATTTCGGTTCAGTTACATGAACCGTGGTCGCGGCGAAACTGCGAAGGTTGGTGATTTTTATTTTGGTGTTTTGGTTATCAAAGATACGAGTATTATAGTGCCGTATAAGTCAATTCTGCAATGACATAGCACAGCATCAGCATGTGTCTCTCCACTCTTGATTATATACCTGTTTCAAGGTTTGCAACCACATTCGGTTTTCTGTCTTTCTCATTCAGTCGCTACAGGCGATTTATTTTAAATTATGTGTATAGCTGGCCTGAGGCGTCCCATGTTACGTTTCTCGCTACATGGCCATCATTTGAGGACTCGTGGTGGATCAGGCCTCCACCTTTCGGCATCTTTCGTCATAATTGGCAGGACGACTTCATCTTCAAACATTGTGGTATAGGCGACGTTATAGACAATGCCCATTAGGTATTATAAGTTATCTGTTATCAAATTATTACGAATTGTTTTTCCCTACTGAGAAACGTGATTTTTAAATGAGATATATTGACACTTCATCAACGATATGACAATTACATATTCCGATTAAGAATTTTATTTTACAGGGTTATAAGAAAAATAATGAGGTTTTATCACATTTTTAACAAGTGTGTGACGTCAGTATTTAGTATTGATATGCTGAACATAAATAACGCCGCACTCAATGACACATTCTAGGATACCCTATATCGTAGGTTTAAAGACACACAAAGACGATTATAAGCCATCTAGACCAGCTACAACATTTGTCTTTAAACAGATGAGTGTACGACTGGGAATCGAACCTGGAACATTTTGTACAGAATGCAGGGACACTACCACCTAGGTCCTAGGCTAATCTATCACCAATTCGTATCGTCTATTATCTGATTTTATCAATAAATATATAAATCATCAATTACATAAAACTTTATAGCATAAATAATTAATATGCATAAAATTATTATTATTGGGTGTTATTACTATTATTAAAATTATTATTAGTAATTAGTAATCCATGTTATTAATAATTACTAATTGTTACTTTTTATTATTTTTGAATGTGTGGTCACCTTAAAGTGGAAAGATTAAATTTTTCTCGCTTTCATGAGATACGTAGCGACTAGTAGCAAAATATTTAAATATGGCTACGACACATGTCTGTTATTTTTCATTTACGATAGTGATTAACTTGTGAAATATTCTGTATAAAGTAAGTGTTATGGTAGGAGAAATTTTATAATCCATTCGGTTTCCAGAACGTTCCTGTTTAAGGAAACCGTTTAGGTTTAGGAATATTGTATAACGCTTTCACGTTTAAGAGCGCCATTCAATTTTCAATATAATCCTCAATATAAGCTCTGTAGGGGCTGTTGGCTGAAGTATGACATAATGCCCTCGTTTTCTCCACAGCGCCGCTCTTCAAAGTCCTTTGGTAAATTTTCACCCGAAATGTAGGCTTCGAGTGAAGCCTCAGATCAAACTGCTTTAAACTTTTAAAAGTGAAATTACCAACTTTTCCTTACAAAGGAAATATTGTATAAACACAACGAAAACTTTATTACGATTGATTAAATAAATATATTAATCTATTGCTGCATTCTTAGTACAAATAAAATTTAATTTTACGATTTCAACATTTAAAACTTTACACTGATTAGCTCTTAGCATGTTTGGAAATTGTTAGGTGCGATTGTTAGATGTCGTAGACTTGTGTCTGGTTTTAAGAACGATGAACAATAAATACTTTTATTCTAAGTTTGTTTTAATTCATAGATTCAGATGCTTAAAGTGCTTATTTTAATCAATATAAACTGATATATGTTTAACAATACTGGAACTGTTAAGAAATACAAGAATATACCCTAGAATCCCAGATCAAACATGGTTCTTAGGACTCTGGTATTCTTTGTGAAGCCTGTGTAGTCTCGTATAACCTTTCTATAGTAAATTCCGACCTTTTTTTAAAAAAAAAGTTTTTAGAGGATATTCATATGAAGCTATGAAATATTATTTAAAAATATCGATTGATATTTTAATCTTAATTAGAAAATGGCCACGGGGGTCCCACAATAAAGGTTAGAAGAGAATTTTTAGTCATACGGAAATAACTTAGGGTCAACTGGGTCTTTAGCTCTACATGGACTAAAGGTAAACTATGAAAAATATGACAACGTTTCTATTATTCACAACCTTTTTATTTAACCTTCCTCTTTTACCTTTGTCACAAACAACAGCGACGACTTTATTTCATCTATGTATTTGTTCTTACCCCTCTTAATATTTACCAGGTGTTGTTCTACCCCCTTTATTGCGAGACTTGTAATAATCCTTGCAGACGTCTCCCCCTGAGGTTGCGCTGTCTCTATAAACAAGGCTTTATTTGTTTGCTTAACTGATATTAAAAGGTAAAGTTATGAAGTTGTTTCTACAGTTGTTGAAATTTTTTGTTATTAACACTATTAGGTCTATATGTAACGTTATTTGACCAAAGGGACCTTATTGTCGATGATTTTGTTTAACATCATCAATCTTAAAATTTTCTTGTATCAAGATTCTGTTTAAATTGAAACATGCTCTAACATCTGATTTTTAAGATAAAAATATGATATTCTTTAAGATTTCACTAGTCTCAATATGTATCTATATGGGAAATAAAAACTGACAACAAGGTCCGTTTTCTGAGATTTGCTTTGAATTAGTTTCATAGTTTGTCCCAATATTAGATTTAATTTGAGAGGCATATTTTTTAAATACATTGCAACTTATCCATTAATGAGATCTAC
This sequence comes from Sesia bembeciformis, assembly GCA_943735995.1. NCBI lineage: Eukaryota > Metazoa > Arthropoda > Insecta > Lepidoptera > Sesiidae > Sesia > Sesia bembeciformis. The sequence continues at coordinate 7,358,170 of OX031034.1, forward strand.
GATTGTTTTTAATTTATTGGGAAAAACACACAATTGTAGACGTATATACACGTATACACAATTTTACACGTTAAATAGGTAAATAAATTTCAATATGAATATGTGTTACAACATACCGTGTTTCACAGATATGTTATAATAAGAAACAAAAACTATACTAATTAGTTCAATTAGCGAATTACGAGTATTACTGATTTCAAATAATTTTATAACGATAGATATGTTAACTAAGTACTCATTGATCCGCAAAACTTTTCGATATTTTTCAGATGTTTCTTTTACACTTGCAGCCTTGGGTGTTGAAGTAATCGATAAGAAACGACGAATTCGTTATACAAACGTTATCACTGTATAAAATCTTTATTTTATTTTTATTTATTAAATTCACAGTAATGTTGTATAAAATTAAATAGTGATATAAATTATAGATATAGTCGTACAATAAATGAACAAATGAAGGTTTGGACCATCTAGAACAACTGTGTATAGAGCTTGCATACAATAAACCATTGGCTATAAAAAAAAAATTTGATTATAAACGAATAGTGGCTTTAAACAAACAGTGATTATATAGGTTGGTGACTTCTATTTTATTAAGGATTAGTCAGTTTACAAAATATTTGTCACAAAAGATACGTTTACTTTCTCTTTAGCAGCAAACACTTGAGCAACGTTCTCTATAAATGCGCACTTGCGGCGCTCTCTATCGAAGTGACGAAGCCTTCCCAGCTCTCAGTTTGACAAATAGTGGAGATTTACCTTCATTACCTTCGGCCGCGTACATATTACCTGATATTGCTACCTTGGCAGTAACAATAAGGTCGGAAGGGAAACATTGGGTCGCTTCGGGTGAAATGTGGGCTCAGCTCGGAGATCGCTTCCAAGAATATAGTGAAGGCGAATTTCACAAATGACAGCGGGTAGTGTGCGAATATCAGTGATACGTAGTGGGTTAATGTACGTAATATTTATTTTGTGGTAGGTATGAATTTGTGTTACACACACTCCTATGACTCCTGTGTGTCACACCGCACCCCAAAACTTTACATAATATTTAATTACTTGAAATACACTTCTCAATTTTATCTATATATGTATATAGATATATCCTGGTCTATTTTCTGTCTATAATACTTACTATAAATATTACGTTGTTAGGGAGTCTGGGAGACAAGCTTAGGGACAAATTGTTAGGGAGTCTGCATTTGGCAAAGGGCGTAATGCTTTTGAATCTACATAGATAGTAATAATGTAGACTAAGGTTAAGGTACACATGTGGGTTTCTAATAAAGAAATGAGCCGAAATAAAACCCAGAATATAAAAAAGCGAATGAATAAAAATAAATATTCGTATTTGATTCATAATTTAAACACTTGTATGGTACTAGGGGTCGCAGATGAGCGATCGAAATGATTTTAAGTATTCCCCGTCGTTCATGGACACCCACAACACCAGGGAGGCTGTGAATACGCCGCCGACCTTGAAGGATCCTCCTATCCACAGCTCTCTTGAAGAATTTCATGTCAAACTCAAGGGATATCTTCAGTTAGCAGTTTATTCCAGATTGGTTAAATACACCTTTTTTATTCTATAAGACTTTATTATCGTTAGTAAAGTATCTTTGCCTACGCTGTTCGCAACTTTTTCATTCAATGATTTTTGAAACTATAACACTCAATCGATTTTAAAAGATCATTTGGAATCAACTTAATAAATACTTGCTTTAGTACTGAAAAGTGTAGGTGTTAGATTTATAATGGATACATAATATATTCCCATGCGAGCTCGTAACTTTATAATAAAACAGCAACAATACGTATGAAATTAGCAATAAATAAAGATGTTTCGCGGTCGGCGGCACACCTGAGCGCCGGTCACACCCAGCCCGACCGCGCTATAACTCAACCGAATTGTGGCCCGCGGGGCATGGCACAGACCAAACAAACAATAACTAACGCTCGTTCGCGTCAAATAAAACTCCACCCCGACAAATTGCGAAGATCAGCGTGAATATGCTAATTGAATTAGCTAAGATTGTCATAAAAAATAAGCTTCTTCTAGAACACACGACAAAAAATATAGGTGATTCAAAAATATTGCAGCCCGCGAGGCATGGCACAGACCAAACAAACAATGAATAAATCTCGTTCGCGTCAAATAAAACTCGAAGCCATAGAAGAGTTACGAAGATAGGCCTGAATATTCTAATTGAATTAACTATGGTTGGCATAAATAGACATGAGATTCTTCTAGAAGATACAATAATATATAAAGCTATAGGCAGTTCAAAAACATTGTGGTACGTTTGGCGTGACTAAAACCTAACAAACAATACCCAATACTCGTTTACATCAAATGTAACTCCTTGCTAGAGTAGTGATGTGAATATAGCTTCGAATAGGTATGTTAACTGAATAAAGAATTAGTACCCTAGTCTTTGTTTCTAGATAAAATGACGGGAACACAAATTACAAACTACAGCTTCTTACTAGAATGATGATCTACATTATGAAATTATGATGACATGATACTATATGTTTGAGAAAGGTAGTAGTAGCTAGTAGCTCTGAATGGTGTGAGGAGTGTCAAGATAAAAAAGGGTCAACTCTTTTTTCTTATTAGAGATTCGCAGGCAACACTATCTGACACTATCTAACTAAGGTTCAACATTTGACTTGCTGACGCGATTGCACGCTCTTGCTTTGATATGACTATGATAAAAGTTTGAAATTGCAGTGTTTTTTGACGATAATTCGTATAGCCCATTTTAATTAGATACGACTGCCTACTCATATTTTATTTTTCATAAATAACAATCTGTCAGGTTAGAACAGTATTTCGCTATTAGTGGTGCAGACAACTCTCCTGGGAGCCGGAGGGTGACATCCGACGTGCCGGCGCGACTGTTCCCTACTTAATCGATACGTCTGCGATACGAGAGAGATATTTCAGAAATACAACCATAGTATCAGATGGACTAACAGTGGAAATGGAAAAGACATCTTGATCGAACATCGTTAGAATTTTTCGCCCTATCGGAATTACAGCAATAAATAATTATTTTTATTTTATTTGTAGACAAAGTACGACACTAACTAATTTAGTACGACAGTACGATTTGTAACTAAACCGATGATAGTCTGTTACAAGTTCATGATTCTCCTTATGTGACATAACTGACAAATGATTATTTATTACAGCTGTTTAAATAAATTCATGCGAACTCACACAAACCTACAGTTAAAACAATATGCGTAAGAAACGTCTACATTTTCGTTTCTTGAATATGATATTGCTTCTAACAACATTGATTGGAAATAACTTAATATAGAATCCTTAGAATTTTCCTTACGTTCCCTTACTTTTAAACAGAGCAAAACAGGGAGGTATTAATTATCCAATATATGTAAATATAATTTATCTGCACTTACTATTTCAGGTATTCTAAGTAAATATACAATAACCACATACATAAATTCTATATTAGAAATAAGTTCTTCAATATAAAGCAATAACTTACAATTGTGAGCATTGACATTAGTGTACCAAAAATTCCATCAATACTTTTCCATGCAAAACGATTTTCATGGGAGTGTACATTTTTCATGCACGTGATAAAAGCTGGATAAAATCACAGTAAAGAGACGCCTTCCTCCACGTTATAGTGCGACCATAATAATTTTATGGCTAACAATTATTCGCATGATGAAGCGAACACAGTTCCTGTAATGCCGGGAAATGGTTAAAATAAAATATTCTTATTACTATACAATTTATGGTCCAAAATGTAGATAGGTATGTCTGTGTGTTTATTTGTAAATGGAGATAAAGAAAACTGATTTTTGGGTTTCAATGTCTCTTTGGAGTTACTGTCTATAGGAAACACTTGAATAGAATTGCTGACCGCCTACGTTAGGGGTTAGTTCTTCCAAATTTATTTTTATTATTTGTAATTCACAATTCCATTCCAATCCAATTTGTCCAAAATGTAACCAAAAATGGCAGCCTGAGGTAATACGGCCTTAAATTAAATAGTGAGTGGATAATTATTTACATATCCATTATTTGATTAAGTGAAACTAAATGTTTGAACTAAGTAGATTTAAAGTTAAATTTTGAGATATTTCATTGATTTGGTTTTGTTTTCGGCAAATTGGATTGGAACGGACTATATTAATTCATAACTTATAGTATACAATGTACAAATAATCTTGGGAAATGGGAAAGAACTGTAAAGATAAAACGAAACTAAACATATTTTAGTGGATTTAATTATATGACTTCTAAAGGTTACCGTGTAAAGTCATGGCGCGTTGCTACATGTTTCATAACAATTTACAGCCACACTTTCTTAAACAGTTTACTTACATTAAGTAACGACCTTATTATTATTGGTCAAATGCAATAAAAGTACCATTAAACTGCTCTTTCGACACCTTCAGCTACCGGCAGTGGCCGATAGCTGATATTTATTGCCGGAGATAAAGGACGAGAACTTGTTCATCGGTTCCCCATTATCCTTAATAAGTATGGATTAGTGAGGGAGAGGCATTGTAGGCCGCATCATAAATTAGAAGAAGGTTCTTTATAATGGGTCTTTATTAACTTACTTTACGGACTGGTACCGCTTGTATATTTTGATAAACCTTGTTTACGGCTCCGGTATTAGAGCCTAAAGAACCTAGGCAAGTTGCATACTTGTTCCATTTTAAAACATTGATTTTACATAAATTCGCAGTAAAATGAAGAATATTAACAATATATTTTGTCTTAAATCTAGTATCGTTTTCTCAGTTGCAATATAAAAATTGCAAGTGACTGTGTAAGTGTGTGGGACGCCCTCCGGCCAGGTGGACCGAATACTTGAAGAAATTCGCCGGTGGTGATTGGATGAGAAGAGTCATCGTGTGTGGTGGCGAGCCTTGAGAGAGGCCTATATTTACCGGTAGAGACACAGGCTGAAAGTATGGTATGGTAATATGGAAATTGAGAATCGAGAAAAATATACAGAATACCCAACTTGGAACGCCAAAATTCAGGCAAACAAAAGGATTTACATACACAGTAGCCCAGGGTGTCAAATGGTATGTCAAAAACTAAATATTTTCATATACATTTCTACGTAAAACGAATTTCGAGTATTTATTGGCACTAAATTCAATAATATGAATATAACATGATGTGTGTAATATTTGAATTTGTGTGAAGTATGCCCTAACTAAGCGTATAGTAGGGCTTCATAAACTACAGCTTTCATAAACTAGGGCTTTCATAAACTAGTTTGTGTTACATTATAACCTTCCTCAGCACGCTGGGGTTTTACGCCAAATTGCTGACACGTGACGTTGTTCACAAAAGGGCGCATAACTAAAGGAAAATGCAAAGTAAACACGTTATTAGTGGTTATATTTTTATTTTCATGGTTTTGTTAGGTCACTTTAAACGTATTAAACGTGAGCATATACAATGTTAAAAAAAAATCTTGTGCCACTTTGATTTGATCCGTTTGTAAGAACAGACAGTGATAAAGTTTCAAATATAAATTAGCAAGATTTGCAAACGAAAATCGCACTTAGGTTTCGGAAATGTTAAATTGAAACCAAACTTTGAAGTACTCAACATTATCATTGAGCGATTGTATTTAGTATAAAATCTATAAATAAAAGAGAATATTGATTAAGTACAAAATTAAAAAGTACCTAATTTACCTAAGTACCTAAGTGCAGGCGGAGAGTGCACGCTGCAATCCAACAGCTGCTGGGCGCGCTCGAGTGGCCACGTTACCCCTCTCTCACAGAAGACTACCTTGAAATGTACTGCATTTCCCACTTTATCTTATTTCCCTAATGTACGTATAGTCCCGGAATGAGCTAAATGCGCGCGCGGTATGAGGTGTGGGGACCCGAGCACACCCCCCTCTCAGCCGTCTCGCCGCACTTGTGCCGGCTAGTTAAGGGATGCGCTTGCTCACTTTCTATTGTTTCTCTTGCGTCATCGATATAACACGTGTTCGGTATAACAATTTCAATAGAAAATGAATACTGGGAAAAAGATGGTAATATGGAAAAAGAAATCGATGAACTGATCATAAACTTGGGAGAAAGTAGTGATGACACTGATTCTGACTTATCTGGATCAGATATTACAAGTGATGATTGTAGTGACTAATATTCATTCAATACAATATTATAGTTTTTTGTTCCTTTTAGTACTTTCAAGCTATTGTTTTTTTTGTTGTTTTTTATTAACTTTATTTCTCAAAACTAAACATTAAATATCTGTTTAAAACTAAAAATTATGTATACCTACTTACTATATTATCTAATGTGTGATAAATAATAAATAAATAAATAATGAAAGTAAATAAAAATGTTAAAAAATAAGTTATGTTTTTTATAATTATTTGTGTTTTACTTCTGACCGTGACATTTAAATTAAAAATATCGACTAAAACCGATATCGATCTTTCAGTAAGATCATTGTAGTACAACACTAAAAACAAGTGACAAAAAATGGTCACATTCCTTCCGCACGCATTTAGCTCATTCCGGAACTATACGTGTTTCGGTAGTGAGTGAGATGTGCCAGAGCCCATTCCCACCCTGTCCCTCCCCATTTTCCCAACCCTTTCTCCAAATCCATTCCTATATCTTCAAAGGTAGGCAGTGTCTCCGGGGGCGTGCTAACGTTTGTCATTTTGAACCAATGTTGGCATGTAAGTGGATACTGTCACCCATAGACATTCGTCTATGGGCGACAGTATCTATAGTCCCGGAATGAGCTAAATGCGTGAGGAAGGAATGTGACCATTTTTTGTCACTTGTTTTTAGTGTTGTACTACAATGATCTTACTGAAAGATCGATATCGGTTTTAGTCGATATTTTTAATTTAAATGTCACGGTCAGAAGTAAAACAAAAATAATTATAAAAAACATAACTTATTTTTTAACATTTTTATTTACTTTCATTATTTATTTATTTATTATTTATCACACATTAGATAATATAGTAAGTAGGTATACATAATTTTTAGTTTTAAACAGATATTTAATGTTTAGTTTTGAGAAATAAAGTTAATAAAAAACAACAAAAAAACAATAGCTTGAAAGTACTAAAAGGAACAAAAAACTATAATATTGTATTGAATGAATATTAGTCACTACAAAGTGAGCAAGCGCATCCCTTAACTAGCCGGCACAAGTGCGGCGAGACGGCTGAGAGGGGGGTCCCCACACCTCATACCGCGCGCGCATTTAGCTCATTCCGGGACTATACTTACCATCAAGTGGACTGTACTAAAGGAGAACTACATAGGTAGTAAATAGTTTCCAAATAGTCTATTTGAATTGAAGTCTAAACCTGTTACTACACGTAATGTTTTTCAGTTCTGTCAACACAAGTCAGATACAGCTTAATACATATGATATCACAATCATAATGGTATGGTAATACAGATTAATATAGGTATACTGAGTAGGTATATCGTAGTATTCCCGAAGACTGTAACCATGGATGCTAATGATTTTGAGCCAAATGACATGATACGACATGATGTTACGACATGACATGATGTTACGATTTTTTATTAAATTTTTTTTGTTTTGTTGTAATATGAACGAACAATTTAGCAAAGTTAAAATAGAATGCAAAATAACGAGCAAAATTTTTTATGTCAATTCAGAATTTAACGAAATTCAGCTTTCTATCATCGAACATACAAGTATTATACGACCACCATACGACACACCATTATAATGTTTAAAGTCTTGGAGCGACTTATATTCAAACTATTAAATATTTTCCTAAATAAGCATAACTGTTTTTGTCCTTGCCACAGTACAGTAATAGGATCAATAAAAATACGATGATATACGCTGTAGTATGGAAGTAAAGGTTTTGGTATTGACATTGCTGTATTTTACTAACGCTTCGTTACGACATTTTAATAAATATTTAGGGTTCTCTTAATATATCTCCACCGGTAATTGACTGGTTTCATAATTATTTGCATTTTCTCTCTATTCAAAGATTGTCTGGTAGAGACCGATTTTAGCGATAAGACCGCTTCTTGTGCATTTTGTGTTTAAAAGGTATGTTATTTTTTTTGATGTGAAGTAAAGTTCTTTATTTATCTATGTATAGGTATATCTACTGGGTATTGGGTATCTACTCATTATTCATATGTGATATTTCTATTTCATTATTACCGCTGATGTCGGCATAAATGTAATTTTCTCTTACATGGCGTGCGTGGAGGCGGAAAATATCCAAGTTCCTAATTTGATCAGGACATAATCCAATTATTCCCACTCGGGTCATGGAGCGAGCATTCGAGATATTTATCTTGTATACTATATCTATGTATAAGTATACACAGGAAATGTTTAATATAGATGTAGTTATTGGTATTTTTGAATGAATATAACGCGTTATTTAGAGCAGTGACAGCGTAGAGGCATCTATTTTCGACTATCATTTGTGAGGTCGTGAGTTGAAATCCTTTGCCCGTATCAAAACAGTACGGATTTTTAAAAAATATCACTGGCTCGGCGATTATCACTAGGCTAAATATCATTACTGAGGAAACCCGCATGTTCGAGAAATAAAAAAATATCTCTAGCATGTGTATCCTCCATCCACCAATCCGCTCTGGGCCCGCCGATTACGGCCCGAAATCCCCTAGTGATCTACTTAAAGCAGGCCTATGCCCGTTATAGGGGGTAGTGGGACGTTATAGGCTGATATCAAAATGGGTTATTTTAACGAAACTATGTCGTTAAAATACATTACAATTTTCTTTCAAAATATTAGGAACTAGTTCAAATTAAAATTGTTACCTCAATTAAAAGAATTTCATATAAAGAAATACCAAATAACAAGGCTAAGAGTCTGATAAGAGTCTTCACAAGGTATGTTTAAGGTATATTTTGTATGATTGGATATCTTTTGTAAATACATATTTAAAACGACTATAGCAAAGGATCAATACCTTGGCCCCTTGAAGCGATTGTCAGTTCTCATTAGATGTTAAAAATAAATGGCACGACCGGCGAAGGGGAAGTCAAAGTAGGAGACGATTCTTCTCTCTCATCTCACGTAATTGGTTTATTACTTTTAATGACTCGCAATTTTAAGGTGGAGCCTTTTTCTACCTGAAGTATGACTATTATTTAACTTTCACATAGCTATGTACCAGGATAGACGTTAAAATACCTATTGTACAGTCGGCGTTATCAGACGAAAATGACTTAGCTAATAGTCTAGACAAGAGTAGGATAGTGATGTGAAGTATGAATTTTCTTTTGAAAAAAAATGGATTACATAGAATGTATTGACGATATTGATAGAAATAAGAGATACCGATGGCAGCGTCAGTCGGAAGGAAGATTTTGCAACTTTTCATACGTTTTAGAAAAAATGTGTTTAGATAGACGTTTCAGAGCTTTACGGGCCGGGCCTTATTAAAAGATATATTTGGTTTGTAAGTAGACAGATTTTTTTTGGAATTTTTTGATTCGTCGTCACAATATTGGAGCTACTGAACAGATTTGGCTTCTCTTATAACTTAATCGAGATGTATATATGTAAATTGTCGATGTGTGGCATTTTGTAAGAAATTCGAAGATCATGATCTTCCCAAATGTACTAAACTAGATAACAGAGTAACTAAAATTTAAAGTTCTCATCCCTTCCCTCCTTATTATCCCTTTTACAGATTTGTCATGGGATCCCCAAAGGCGTAAGGGTCGTGGATGTTTAGAAACAGACCGATAATAATTCAAAAGACGCTTACAATGGACTTTCCATGGTTGTGTGTAGGCATAATTTATAGCCCCCGCGCGATTGTACCGAAACCGCTATCAAAGCAATATGTCAAACGCATCCGCACGGGAAACCGCGTACACGTCACCTGCAGATATTAGTCAAAACTCAAGCGAAACAAATTTAGCAACGCCCATTGACAATCTTAACGTCATTCAAAAATACACTTTATTGCACAGACGTTTAGTTTCTTGGATTTTATTTTTTGACCGTAATGTATTTTAGGAAATCCTTGCTTCAACCAATATTGTATCAATAAGTATAGCCTGTCATACGTCGCACTACCGGATGTTTTACATTATTTATTACCCAACTTGAGTCCGTAAACAAACCTTATTGTGTTTTGGAAATAAGAAAACAGATACGAATGTTTACAAGTTTGTAATAAGTATGGGCACATTTTGTAGGGATAGGCTGTTTCAACATTCTAAATGATCTTTTTCTGATGGCAAGTGATGGCACGTGATGGCAAGTGTTACCGCCGCCCATTGACACCTGCAACACCAGGGGGTATGCGGGCGCGCCGCCGACCTTTGCAAAATCCTATTCACAGCTCTCTTGAAGAACCCCATATCGTAGCTTAATGGAAAGACCTCTTGAGGCAGTTCGTTATGGCCCAAAACTTCCTCGAGAGGTGCAATAGGAGATATCAATTAAACAAAATGTGAGAATTGATTATAAGTATAATTTCTTGGTAGAGATTTTTTATCTATATCTTCTTTCTAATATATAAAAATGAATGTTTGTTTGTTTGTCCTCTATGCGTTCCTATACCATTCATCCGATTGCGATATAACTTTGGTGAGTTGTTGTGCGCACGCCCGCGAAAGTTTCTGAATTAGTACTTAACATTAGTACGCGAATGAAATCTTGGGCAACAGCTAGTGTTATATAAAAGTAAATATAGCTCCAAAAAATTAGACATTAGGTTTGAATGAAATAAAAAAATATTATAAATCTCCATTATTGTGAGTAGCTTTATTTTGATGTTTTAAATATATATTGTATAAATAAAGTGCCAAAAGTTCCTTTCTTTAGCAAATTTCCGGGTCTATAATTTTGATACTAACCATTTTCCCTGAAAAACTGTATTTCCTCCCCCATTCCTCATAAAACTTCACACAAAAATGGCAATTCATTTTATGGCAATTTTTATTTTGTTCAATTCTATTTTTACTCGGCAACAATTACAAAGTTGGGAATCGAAGACTGGTAGACTAATGTTGCGTGACACAAACTTTTCCTTAAATCGAATGCACCTTAAATCGCAATTGGATCACGTAGTCAGTTCATTTCCCGGAATCCTTATAGCATTTCGAGGTATTGTCGGGGGTAGCTACCTGCTCCCCCGAAGGTGGCGGGGTAATTTATGACTCTAGATAACGAGGGCTCACAGTGGCCTTATCGACTTCCTCTGCTCTTTTTAGCCTGCTCTCTAGTGCCTTTTTTACTAGCAAATCGGCTATTACAAGACTGGCGTTATCGATTCGAGACAATCGCATGTGTGCGCCAAAAGTAGACGACATTTTTTTCGTCTGAATCTTTATGGAGGAATATTAAATTTAATATTATTTTAAAATGTCGTAGTTACAAATACGTTTGGGCTGATCGGTACGGCTATCGACAGCCCAAAAGTTTGAATTAATACTCGAGTTTTATACTCCTTGCGTATAAAACTTTTGAGTTTTATACTGTACTAGCTTATCCGCGCATTTAATAGGTAGCCTTTAATTATGATTTCATATTAAATTGAAACGCTGTATTTTAGCCATGTGACACCCAATTGGAAAACGTTAAAACACGTGTTTAATCATATTTTAGAATATTTATTTCAAGTTTCACGTTAATAGAATCATGATTTTTTTTTCATTTACATTTTGACAACCCGTTTCACCCATTTATAGGGGAAATTTCGAGAAATCCCTTGTTAGTAAGTCTTCAGGTTATAAAAGAAAGTTACTGTCCGAACATGTTTCCAGCTTCAGTGGTGTTGGTTCGGCGTTAACGAGTCAGTCAGTCGGGACATTTCTCTTATATGCATAGAGTTTAGTTGAGTTCCCCGTTTTAATTGTAATTACATCTGTATTACATTAGTTAATTCTAGTATACTCTAATCACAATGAGGTTCCCATGGATAAATACCATAATAGTAGGAGTTGAGCTGAACTAGCTCTTTTATTGACATATCAGGAAAATGAGGTTTGATTTTTATATTTTTTTATTTCAGACTTGGCTCATAAGTCACCAGAAGTAGAGGCGCCGATCAGAGTTGCCGCGCCGCTGAAGAATGGCTTCCATTTCCTGAAGCGATTCAACGCTTCCGCACAAACATTCTTTTAACTGGCACCATCATTTACTTTTTAACTATTGCAGTATTTTCAGTGCAATTAATTTTTAAAGAAGCAACACAGTATTTATACATAAATATATTTTTATTTCTTTATATATATATAGCAGTGGTGCAATTAGCACATTCCGCCAGTATCAAGTTTTCTTCGTAATTAAAATCAAAATAATTTAAAATATTGTCAATGTCCAGTCACGTCAAAGCAAGTTAGGAGTCACTCAGTAAAGTGATACTAGGTTTACTGACGACAGAGAATTCCATTTCCAGAAATTTCTTATTAGTGAGTGTTTACGTCATAAAAGGAAGCTGCTCTCTAAATTTCATGTTTCTAGCATCATCGGTTTTGGCTCAACTTTGATGAATTAGTCAGGACATTTTTATTTATCTGCATAGAGAGAAAACTCTAAACTTTCAATATAGGATTGGTCCCAAGGCAATAAGGTCCCTTTTCTGAGATAATGGGGTAGGTAATAATACAAGGAATAATAATATATGAATGAAGTAATCGCACATGTGTGGTCACATAATTATTTTTAAAGTGAATTTGAATGTACAAATTGAATAAGTATTTTCTTACTTAATTTTCTCCGTAACAATCTGACCCGATCAAATTTTATAGTAGTCCTTGAAATAAGATTATTAAACGTCAGATTATGATATAAAAAGAAATTAATAAAAATCTACTGCTTGCCAGATGGTTCTGATTTTTAATTTACGTTTGATCCAGGTACTGTTATTAAAGTTTTATCCTTATTGAAATTCCCAAGATCGCGTTCGGATTCGTACCCTTAGGTTACAATTAGGATGGTATTGCCGTAAAACAGCAGCTGAACAGCGGACTATATAATATATAGATCTGAAAAACGATTACACAGAAAAAGATGTTTGATAAACGGCCCATTTATCAATTCGCCAGAGGCTTGAGCAGTATAAATTTTATTACAGAGAAAAACGCGAGTGAAATATCTTTGAGTATGAGTAGCTCTACTTTATTAAACGGTTATATATGAACGCCTTAATACTACAAGCGCTGGATATTGTTATGGAAATTAAACACTTCTATCTGCTTTTTCATACACGTTCTTTCTCAGCTGATTGTTATCATGATAATGTCAATAGGTTAATTAATTTTTTAGAGTATTGATTGTATAATTGAATAATTTGAGATATTAGAATTCAATGTGGAATCAAAATCAGAATATCATGAAAATGTATCTTAACTGAAAGGGCTTGAGAAATCACAAGAAAATAATAATATAGCATTACTGTATTAACGAATGTATCAACTACTGTATTAAAACTTGAAGTTAAAAGCTAGAATCTAAAACGGTTATAGTTCTTAAGGTACATTTGCGCTGACAGAAGCGCTTGAGCATTCAGCGCTCATTTTTACAAAACTAGAGTTACAGATACAATATTTCTTTTTCTTAAATATATCATGTAAAATTTAATAATTAAATAGTATATACAAATTAGTAACCAGGTGACAGAAAATAATTATTCACTGAACAATTGAATAGAGGGACGCACTGAAATGAATCAAGCAAATAATGTCCTGTTTATTCAAAATCCAATTTCGGTTTAATGCGATTTCGGTTCAAATAAATCGGATATCCCATTTACGACAAGCCGCTTTCGATTTATATTTGTATTGAATTGAATTTAGGAAAATGTATTTTCCTCATCGATACAGAGGCCGTGGAAATACGATTTATTCCCTACGATACCAACAATAACCACGGAAATTATGGTCACATCCGAAAATGTTATCTATGATCAACAAAATTTGTTTTTATGTTAGTCTTTACTAAACTAATTTGAATTCTATTTTTAAAAGATAGTTCCAGGTGAGCAGACAGTTCTCCTGTCAATAAATATAATAGTCACTGTCGCCCATAGACATCCGCGATACATTAGTCAAAAATGACAAACGTTGACACATGTTACCTACTGTACATTTGGAGACAGGAAATAATTTGAAAAAAGGATTGGAAAAGATAGAAAATAAGGAGTATAATGGATCGAGGAGTATTTCTCATGTCATTACCCCATGTTCCCTTACAATTTTTTTTTTACAATATTTGACAAGTTTACAGTATTTTTTTACAAAAGTAAGTTTGTAACGAAGCAGACAATCAGGCTAAATACGATAATTTTCATTTTTTTTCTCTTTAGAATTGTGGAAATTAAAACTGGAGACTTAATTATAAGGAAATATGACTGCAGAAAGTTCAGGATTGGCCTGTGGGAGCGGCTCGGATGCAGGGTCACCCATTAATCATTCAGGTTCCGTGCGAAAAATGCCTTTCATAAAAATATATTAAAAGTTTCCTTCTCGTCATCCTCCCATTTCCTCGCCTTATATGTTAATTTGCTATCATAAAATGGATATTCTGCTTTTTATGTCAATAGGCCATATAGAGTGTCAGAGATGGGCACTCAAAAGGGTTTCTTATAGGAATTCTTATATGACTTAATCTTTTGTATTGTCTAATGTATTTTTATGCAAACTTGATTGGTCATCGTATTTATACCTACAAAAAGAAGATGACAGACGAATGGACAGTCCATCCGGTGGTAAGTGCATACTGTGTGGCTCATGGACGGATGTCCATGCGATACATGCCAATATACGTTCAGAATGACAAACGTTGCCATTCTTCCGGATGTGCTGCTTACATTTGGAGATTTAGGAATAAATTTGGAGAAAGGGTAAAACGAAATAGAGGAGAAAGGAATATGGGGCAAAAGGAGAATAGAATAGAGTAAGGGCAAAATAGTTAATTTTTTACTTGATATTAAATAGGGGGATACGTTTTTTGTACCCTATCTCTTGCAGTCTTCTGGTATTAAAATAGGGCATTTGACCCTTTTTAACTACCATTACAATTAAATGACTATGTTAATAAATATCGATGACCACAGCGAGGAACATCATTCATATCAAAATTACCAGACCTGAATCGAGTGAACTATTTTTGTTGCAGTAGTTTTAGATAAAGCATCTTCTTTGTAAACACCAAAAATTTCTTTTCGAGCACTAGAAGCATTCATACCCTTGTCGAAAATAAATTGTAAAACATCTAATTTTCTCCTTATTAACTTCCATTTTAAAATTGTTAGAAAATATGAAAATATAAAACTTTTAACTTGTAATTTCAATTTGCCGCCATTACAAAAAGTCAGCTGTCGAACGGTATATCACTTTCCCGCCCATGATCAGTGTTGCCAACACGCTAACGTAATACGTTCAAAAAGGCCGCGAACTTTTCCGACTACCTATTACAAATAAATTCCAAGTACAGTACAGACAGAACACACACACACACAGACAGAACATACAGTAGGACAGAACATACTGTATTACATATGTAAGAAGGTTATGGACATAAGTGGTGTAAGTCACATAATTGTTATTACTCGTATTTGGGCCTTATCCGATGCAAAATTGTTACAATATCACAGACCAGAATGATTTGTTACAAAATAGAACTATATATTAAATCTCCCCGGCCTCATAAATACGACTTCGAAGCTTCGTACCCCGGGGGATGATTGCGGTTCCGCTACTTGGCTTCTGATAATTAATTTATCCCCGGGGAGTTAAAAACTAGCTATCAATTGATCTAGTATTAAATTATTTCAATCTGGTCCAACATCTGGACGATTTTCTCATGGAATTGCTTTAATAACCTCAAGATAGATACCTCAATTTAGCTGTCTGCCTTTTTTTTGCATAACCCAATGCTGTAAGTGATTACTTTAAACATCGTTTCTCATTCACACTTACGTTTGAAACTCTTAGGAGGATAGCAATCACGTATATCGCAGTTGGTCAAGAAAATATAACACTTATAAATAAATAAGAAAAATAAGCACATAATTAAGGTCTAATTATTATTAATAATTAAGTAGGCAGTGAGGTTATTTACTTTATTTTTGGCCTTTAAAAGGTGGTCGCGACACTAAAAAGGTTGAGAAACGATGCTTTAAATGGTAAACCCCTTTCGGAGCAGCAGTATTTTTTCCTTTACATACGAGTCCAATATTAAAATTCCGTTCCGTGGTTAAGTCGTATAAACTCAGGCTTTTATTATATAAGACTTATACCTTTGCGAAATAATACGACTGTTAATTTATTTTTCTTAATATTCTACTTGAGGCTTCAGGAACATCTCGGAAAGAAGGATTTATCTTGTTCTATTAATCCCATGTACATGTGCCAAGCATCAAAGCCGTTGCGAATAAGTCTCGAGGGCAAAATCAACTCAGCTCACATATTTCTAAGATTTTTCCACGTCTCATTTGTTACTTGGCCCCAACTTCGGTAGTACGTGCGAGAAATGCTTATTTTCTAACTTTATCGCAGCCGATGGAGGCGAAGCGTGATTTCAACTGTAGATAGCATCAGCGAAACGAATTTCATTTAGTTGTCCCATATGAAAATAATTCACAATCACTTTACTGTACAGTATCTAGATAAAATCGAGTTAAAGCATTAGAACATTTTGATTGGACAACTTACCTACTAACAAAATTATCTTGTCCGTTTTTTCATCCAGTCATCATCGCCTAACTTCTTCAAATCTTTGGTCCACCTGGGCCGTATATGGTCTCCATTTAAAGGACCGATCATCGTATGTGGTGGCGAGTCTTGGGAGAGACTTATATCCAGCAGTGAAGATAGTATGGTTGATGGTATGGCATCTGGTCCATCTTATCCACATACGTGTAAAATGTATATATCGGTACCTATTAACATGGGTTTCCTATTAAATTAAATTGAATTTCTAAAAATTTTCTAAACTTGCAACATCCTTAGAGCTATTTGACCTTAACAACAATCCATGTTGTATCTTGACAAGGAGAAGAAAAGTGAACTCTTAGTCGTAGCTAGCGGCGGCGAACGTTTATTGCATTTTATTTACAGTTTTTGTTGTTTATTTTCTATTTAACACTTTTTCTCTTGCAAGAGTAGTTTTAAATTTTTTAACTGAATTTGTAAACACTTTTTAATTGTACAATATCACGAATATTGCTTTGATTCCATTAATTTTTCAAATCGTTGTTGTATTAGGCCATTACTACCCAAAATCCACTACAATAGGCTGTAAAGAAAGAATTGTCCTAACAAAATATCTATATATTTCTACATAGGTATAATAAACATCTTTTCCTCTAACAATCTTACCATCCCATATAATGGTTTCTTCCAATGTCCACTTATTGTACGGGCTATCTCGGACAAGTTACGATACTGCCCGGGCCCATACTACTAACACAATGTAGGTGAGAAACAGTGCCGTGTCTGAGCAAAAATAATTAAAAAATATATCATTCTTGAATATTACAGACACCTGTGAATTGTTGTAGCATTTTGAATAGTGGGTAATTACCGATATTGTTAAATATTTTTACTTAATATAATATTTTAACTAGTACATATTAATATAGTATTTAATAATAAAATCTAAATATTTGTATGTCATACATAATTATAATGGACTGTGTAGTGTCGACCGCTTTTAGAATATCATCATCTCATCTCTTCCCGTGGGTGTCGTAAAACTAAGGGATTGCGACTAAGGGATAACAAAGCCGTAAGTCCTGAGTCATACATGAGTCATACACGAGCCATACAACAGTCATACACGAGTCATACACGAACCATACCCGAGTCAAACATGTGTCATACGTGAGTCATACATGAATCAATGAGTATTGTCAACGAGGTCAACATTGAGTCAACGTCAATGTCAGCAGTGGATACTGAAAAGGCTGGTTGCATTGCATTGCATTATTGTTCATTCATCCCGATCGGACTTAGTTAATTCTTTTGATTATAAAACACAGGTTTCATACTGTATTTAATTGTTGTATTTCATTCCCATTGTCCCAGCTGCCCGAATACCTCGATTATTACCTCTGTTATGTGATAAGAATCCACAACAATCGAATAGAAGACGAATCAATTCAATCGATTAAAATTACGACATGCCTACGTTGTGTTAGCGTGGAAAGCATTCGAATCGTTTTGTTTAGTATGCGGCGTTAACAATAATCGATTGTCGTTGCATATGGATGCATTTAGTCTTGCATGCATTTTAGTGACGTGACTGTTATTTGCAATAAGCAATTATTATAATTAGAGGGCTATTAATTACTTATACGTAGTGTCTAAAGAAGCATATATATGTACTCGTATGCGAGTAACGATGTAAGAACTAATCAATCCATAAATACTTCGATACTAAGGTCAAAGTATCGAGCAAGTATCGTTAAAGTATTTGTTTTAGTACATTGATTGTTATAGGTAAGTGAATAGAATAAATATTATATGGAAATGGCAGACCTATATACGAGTACATATAATGATATATACCTGTATACATATATATGAGGATATACAATTAATTATACATACATACTTTTAAATACATTGAAATTCTTCTTTGCAGCATTTTTAACTTGTGAAATAAGTAAAAAAAATGTCAGCAATACAGTTGAGCTAGTTTTTTAATCTACCCATTTATACAAATCGTAACCAGTCCTATTGTCGTCCACTGCTGGACATGGGCCTTTACTTGCACAATGTCTTGTGCATGAGAGATGAACGGCCATAAAATCGGTTGGCCTCCCGGCCAACCGAGATGGCGAATTCATTCTGCCATCTATACTGAACTATATTTAATTTAGTTTCTTTATATTTTATGCATATTTGTTCGAAGTAGTCTCAATAAAATACTACTGAAATGATTGAATCTAACAACATTTTGACCAATAGATACATTTAAAAGACTTTGTAACCCTCTTGTTAACTTAGTTATATTTTAGGAGCAATTCACATCCAAAATGGCCTTCAATTATTTAGTTTCCGGACGTTTAAGGGATTCGCTCTGGAGGTCAACCGAAACGGAAGCGATCATTAACCCATTATTCGTTCGTTTATGGTGTTAGGCTCGTTCACGTCATTATATACTATTTGGACAGCATATAATGCTACCAACCGCTATCAATACCTATGCTACTAAGACGGCACTTGTGTACTTACTCACAAGACGGAATACAAAACAAATTACATATTAACGAATCCTAAATGCGTATTTTCACTCTTTTTTATTTTCTCGTCGTATCGAGTGGTACATCAACCGTGGTCACCACGAGCTGATAAATATTCGTGAAAGACAAGAATAATCTTAAAAGTTACATTACGTGAATTTTCATCTTATTTATGGTAACGAATTTCAAAAACGAGTAGTACATCATGGTCCACGAAACAACCTATTTTTCAATAGTTCTATTAAAATTACTGAGAATATCATTAGCAAATCGACAAAGACCCACTTCCAGGGACTCCTACTGCATTATTGTCACCAGAGAACCTAAACCTAACCAACCTTTAAACGATTTTCCACTTATTCCATTTAATCCACGTTCACCAGATTCCACCCTTGCCAGATGTTAATTGTCATCCCAATTCGCCAGAATCCAGACATGTTTTTGAAAATCTGGCAACATTGGAATTGCAGGGAAAAAATAAAACATGGAAAAGGTTGA
Organism: Sesia bembeciformis; assembly: GCA_943735995.1. Classification (NCBI taxonomy): domain Eukaryota; kingdom Metazoa; phylum Arthropoda; class Insecta; order Lepidoptera; family Sesiidae; genus Sesia; species Sesia bembeciformis. The sequence goes on from OX031034.1 coordinate 7,377,898, forward strand.
GTATTTAACTTAGACATATGTACTTCGATAATTAGACATATGTACTTCGATGATATTTTGTTACAATTTTGAAATCAATTAGAAATTAGTGTTTCACAAAGTGATTATATAAAATAATAATAATAATTATCAGGCAGTGGTTATTATTAACATTTTAAGTGGCTAGTGCATCAAGGAAGTACCTGATGTTGATACGCATACATGCATATTTATAAATACGAAGTACCCCAACTAAAAACTGTGGCAAAAGTAGAATTCCATTTTTGTTATATCTGGTAAATATGGAATTCTGCCAAAAGTGGAATCTGGTGAACGTGGAATGAGTCCTTTAACCTTGCCATATATTTGCTGTCTATTCAGTATTTTTTTACATTTCAACATGTTTAAATAGAAGCAAAAGAAAGAAAAACAAATGAATATGATACATTTGGAAATCATGACTGCAATTGAAATACAAGTTAAAACAAAGAAGATACTTTCAAATGTAGAGTTCGAAAAATAGGATACTTCATTAGTACCTACACATAATATAGAGAAGGGTAAGTACTAATTAAGAGGGTTAACAAAACTGCCATAAATAAATACACCGTCTCTCCCCATTGTATTAATACAAAGACAATTTAATGCCTGCATAACGTACGTAAGGGTCAAAGGATACGGTTCGTTAACACATCTCTTATTTACGGGGTTATATGAGAGGTTAACGCTTTCTTGTCTGTGGCCTTTTCGATTTTTTTTCTCATCCCTTTATGATTTTAATTTTTCATTACAAGGAATTTTTTAAGAATATTTACTTAGTACAATAGTAAAGTTTTTATGACCTATTAGTTTCTAAACGTTTCTAAAATCGAGTTTAATTCTAGTTTATTTATTAATACAAGTTGAGTTCTCCTAGTACGGTACAGATACATTACGAAAATATTGGCCATCGGCTAATCGGGAAACATCCGAACGTGTCATCCACGTCTATGAATTACCGTACTTACCTCTAATTGCATACTTTATTACGAGATGAATACAAAACCTTATGAACATGTCCCGAATCAGTGCAGAGAAATATTTATATGAAGCTGTTATTTTCCCTTGAAAAACTAATAAATCTTTATAAAATATATTTTTTTTTATGTACGAAGGAGGCAGAGGAGCATACAGTCCACCTGGTGGTAAGTGGATAATGTCGCCCATAGATATCCGCGATACATGCCAACATTAGTCCAAAATGACAAACGTTGGCACGCCCCCGGATGCGCTGCCTGCCTTTGGAGATATAGGAATGGGTTTGGAGAAAGCGTTGGGAATATGGGGTGGGATAGGATGGGAATGGGCTTTGGCACATCTCATTCACTACCGAAACACGTACATACATTAAGGAAATAAGATAAAAGTGGGAAATGCAGTACATTTCAAGGTAGTCTTCTGTGAGGGAGGGGTAACGTGGCCGGTCGGGCGCGCCTTACTAAACATACATATCTTACTAAACACGTCACTATGTTGCTAGATAATCGTATTAGGTACATCTTTTTTACTTAGGTATTAGTATTTATTTATATATGTATGTTTGCATACTATTATAAATAATAAATTATAATAAGTATCTATATTGTGTACTGTATGTAGATATAACTTTATATTACTTTTTTAGCCTTATTAAAATTATATTTAAAAAAAATCAATACCTATATCACAGCACCTATATATCAATCATCAGTCAAACGTTACCGATCATTTAGGAGATTTTGTTTGACCCTCTGGTGGTATGTATCCATATGTAGTAGTCTTCATCGTCAGTTTCAGAATCACCAGAACTCTCAGAAGCATTAGTTATTATCCTATCCATGGTAACAGCATCCATGCATGGCATGTTCATATTTTCTGTATTCATGTTTGTATTTGTTTGCATGATCACAAACGTTTTTCCATTAATCTGGACAAATTTTGTTCAACTTGTCAAATTTTGTAGCCGTTCAGCTTGTTGTAGCTTGTTCAGCCGCTGGGCGCACTCGACCGGCCACTTAACCCCTCTCTCACAGAAGACTACTGCATTCCTAATTTTTCGTATTTCCCCAATGTAGGTACGTCCAGTTGCGACCAGACCATAAAACTAGTTGCGTCACGAACTCGTATCTTGTTAAAATAGTTATTTTCGGATGTATTTTAGTTTAGTTCTTTAAGTTAAAAAATAAAGATATATAGCTACCTATTAAAAATAATTTCACAGGCTTATTTATTTATGTTTTCCTTGTCTTGAATTTTTCTTTATGAATCTTTATGAAAACGACTCATATATGACTGTAGTGGGTGTGGTTTTTTTAAGGCTTTTGACATTCATTACAATATCATTACATTGACAGCATACCTTTTCAAAATTAAATATAAGAAGGTAATTCAAATGAGGTCGGTAACAGTTGACGACAGCAAATATATCGTCAAGCAAGGTAGGTATAAATTTATTATCAATTGAAAAAAAAAATTTGAGGGTAGGTATATCAGCAAAATAGCAATAGCCGAATATATTCTTAACGCTGGAATTAATCACTGGATAGAACTGTTCACTACCAAAATCCTTTCTACTGAACGTCATTATTACTTCAGGATTGCACGCGAAGCGATTGAAATTAAGAAATATTAAAATTTCAATCTGGAAGATGGATATAAACTGTCGTCGACCTGGAATCCAGTGATTTAAAACCTAGCGATTTACCATCGAATACGTCCGCAGATATTGTTAGTGTAGTGTGTCACAACCTTTCCGAATGTGAAGATCAAATGTGGGTAGTTGATAAAACTGCTCACAGCTCCCATAGAGTAGAACTAAAAGGTAAACTTTTGTTATATGCGTCCATATATCCATTTTAGAATATAAAATGTATACAAAACGCGAAAGTTTCAACGTTAATTATTTATTGACAAAAAGTAAAATGAAAAAGTTTATTTGTGGGCGTTGCTAGTAAAGTGATTGCGATGTTGCGATGTGTTCTTAACCAATTAGAGAATTTTCTCTCTTTTTCAAGAACACAGTAACAGTCACGCAAGTTTTCTCATCGGGACACAAATTAATTACAAAAACTCGCCGACATCTATCGGAATAAATAGCTTTATTTTAAACCCCCACAGTCCATAAAAGACTTTTAATTAAAAGGAAAAGTAGGAAGAAGTGCGGGGAATGAGTTGCAAATCCGGCTTAGCTTGTAGCCCGGGATATTGCGGATGAGGAAACTTTTCCTTATAAAACCGTTTTTCATGTTTCAACAGTCGCCCGTTGAAAAGTCGGGATTTAAATTTAAAAACAATTATTTACCCACTTTGTTTATAACAGACTACTGTATTATTGTAAATTGTAAAATTCTGATATTATTGTAGTTTTTATCAAACTTACATTTATATTATTTTTAGTTTGTACATTCCTTTCTTTAATTGAAGCAGGAAGGCTGTGTGGTGTCGGCGGCTTTAGAATAACACCATACAATCTCTTCCTGTAGGTGTCGTAAAAGGCGGAAAGGGATAACAAAGTCTACCACAAACCCTGAGCAGTTACACCACCTCCACAGTTTTTTTTCCACAGATATAAATCACCTCTAAAAGAGTGGAGTCGCTAACCCGTTTGGCCAGCGTGGGGTTTTAAGGCTATATGTTGGGAGAGGCCTATATCTATCTACAAGTGGAGAGACATAGGCTGATGGATGGGTAGGATGGTTCTTCTAATTTCGCTACATAGTTTCTCTAATTTCGCTACACATTACTTTTTAGTTTCATTAATGGGTTGTCAAATGAAAGGAGTTTCTCTAATAGAAGAGAGATGGAAGCAGAGTAAATAGGAAACTTGAAGAAAAGTTTATTACGATGAATGTGCAAGAAACAGGTACATGAAAATTACAATTTAATGACTCATTATAGACGAGTATCAATTTGATTCTTAATACATTAAGGTGATATCAATTGTTGTTTCAGACTTTATGCATGTGGCAGGGAATGAAGTGTGAGGAGCGAGGAAGGGATTAATCTCAAATGATACACGGGTGTACCAGTCGAGTGTCTCTTTAATATTGTCCTAATATATTAATTACAATTGTCTTAAATCGTTTCATGTCGACATAAGAGTTAAGACAGACTGCAGATATCGTTCCGTTACTTAATTTCACTTTTGAATTAACTCTGTCAATTATCATTTCTCTCGGCATTATATATTAAGATATTATATAAATAACAATTACGTTAATCCATAAAGTATACAATTCTTAAATTGAGGAATTTATTTGAAATTATAGAGTTCGACAATTCTGCGCCAGTAAGTACAGATTTTTATACCCAAGCTGGCTTGGTCAACATAAGCAATTTAGTCATTTAAGTTGATATGTTGTATAATTTAAATGTTTCCGGTTACAAGTTGCTTGAGTCGATTACTGTCGCAGAAACTTCGGCATGCACCTGTGACGTCATCTTAATTTATAGAAGTAAATTAATAATGACTGAGACAGTTTATTTTAAACATTATCGTCAAAATACTTGCTATAGCATGGAGGGTTGTATTGCATGCCTAGTGCCTAAAGTGTTGGTCAACCGGAGTTTGGAAAAATTTAGTATTGGTAAAAATAATCATTTGTGGGCCGTTCAAGTATTACGTAAGCACCAAAGGGGGGTGGGCCCCAATGACTAATATAAAAATGACTAAAATTCTGCTTACGTAATACTTGAACGGCCCCTTGTGACTATTTCCTGAACCTTGGTATAAATATTCTACAATAGAAATAATTAAACCCTTGTTTTAACTTTTTTTTTAATTGTTCAGGGTGCTATAGGATGTTTTTGTATAGAATCATAGTTAAATCCACGCGAGCGAAGCCGTGGGGACCAGCTAGTATTGTATAGTTAGTATAGTAGATACAAATGCTCAGAAAATATGTTCTCATTCGAGCTACTGAACATTGCTTAACAGGATAAAGCCTGGAAAACATTCCATATGCTGCATTTTTGGCGTACGGATCCCGGAATACTCCATTCTACTCCTTGCTGGGTTTAATAAATGGTCCCTCCTCCTACTTATTCTGAGAGGCCATTGTTTAGCGACCGTGCCGCCGCGAGTATTGTTCAGGATGATATATGCTAGGAATTGCTGTTGCGTGTATCTAATTATAAATACATATGTATATTATGTGTTAAACATATTTATATGTATTTGTATGCGCAGATTTAAGATTATATATAATATTACATGCGGAAGTTGTTTCTTTCGGTGTTTTGTGAAAACCATAGATCAGCCCACTTTCCCAGATATTGAGGCTCTAGTGAAATCTTACAAAAGTAATATATTTTCCTTTATTGCGTTAAATTAAAAAAACAGATGTTTTTATGTAAATAGAGTCTTGATACAATGGAATTTTAAGTTATAAAATCATAACCCAAGTTCATACCTTTGTTCGATAACGTTACGAGGATGCTTAATAGCCATATTTGTTCTTTGCAAGAGCGGTGATAGCGTAGGGGTATCTATCCTCGACTTACATTCGTGTGATTGTAAGTTCAAATTCTCGACCCGTACCGCTGAGATTCTACTAAAATACGGATTTTTAAAAAATCTCACTAGCTCGGCGGTGAGAGGAAAATATCGTGAAGAAACCCGCATGCTCCACAAATAAAATCAATTGATATTGTATGTATTCATCATATATATTTATTTGTAGGTAAATTATTTATTCCATTTGTCGTTTAAGTTATATATTTATACCTCTCCTCACACCTCGCAATCTGATCAACCCAAAGGATAGCTGGTAGAGAGCACCTTAATGCATTAAGTTCGCCTTTTATAACATAATGTGCAATAAAGTTTTTAAATAAATAAATAGTATTACCTACGTATTTTATGCTTGTATTTCTAAATATTTTTAATTCTTGAACCTACGCATATTTTTTTAAGTATGAGACATAATGAGTTAAAATATTCTATTATTATATGATTTATGAATATTAAACTGATAATATATGCCTATAAATATGTCTTGCAAATTTTGTGTGGTTGAAACACGATTGCTTTTGTTAATGTTCAATAAAATAATGGTAACCAACTTGCCACGAAATGGCAGTTTTACTGAACTAATAAATCATCCTGGCGATAAATAAATGTCTGGACTAATTTACTTTGTGGACTACTCGTGCATCATAGCAATTTTACGGTCACACAGTTACAATGTTCCGTGGCAATATACCATCAAAATAATAGTGTATTGATTTTCCCTTAGTATTCTTAGTGTTACTTTGTAATTATCTGAAAAAGGAACCATGTTGTTGGTTTCTCACAAATTGAAACTAGAGAAATCTTTAAAAATACGTTACATACCATTCCATCAGCCAATGCCTCATTGGATATAGTCCTTTGCCAAGGCTCGCCACCATACACGATCCTCAGCTCTTCTGATTCCAACCATCATCGGTGAATTCCTTTATGTAGTGGTCCACCTGACAGGATACCCGGTACGTGGCCTCCTAAAAATATCTATGTATTATTTATTGCTTTGTTTTAAATATTGTTTATAATTGTTAGAGCATGTTTCTAAATTTTTACTTATTTCTTTGTTTTTTTTTGCATATGTTTTTTCTTCTGTAATGCAGCTGCTATATAATATGTTAGGTAATTTATATATATATAGATGTGATGTATGGTAGGTTGTTGAATAACTTAATAAAACAAACAAATAAATTAAACTGAAATAACAACTGAAGTCCGACTAAAGTCCGTTCCGACAATGGAGTTCCTTTGCTCAGATATTGTGACAAATCATAGTAGACTGCCGTAAAATGTACCGCATTTCCCACTTAATCCTATTTCCTTAATCTACGTACATGTAGAGTAGAGTTGTGAGTGAGATATGCCAGAGCCCATTCTCATCCCATCCTATCCCATCCTATCCCTTCCTACTTTTCCAATCCTTTTTCCATGTCCACGAGTACATTTTGTAGTTCTTATTTCGTCAGCTTCTGCCGACATAATCTTGTGTTTGCCTGAAAAACTATAGCTTCACTTAGATTGTTTATATCAGAAAATAGAACATTTACTCGCGTCTGCCAGCGATCTAGCTGCATAGATACCTACTGTTAGATAATTACTGTTCAGTATAGTTCACGTAATAACAGCCTGTACGACAGGCGAGGGCTGTAAATAACCGAAATAGATGGGAATCACGACAATATCTTGTATAAGAACCGTACTCTGCCATTCTAGGCTAAACATTGCTTTGTTTATAAGAGTTTTTGTTAGAAGCCGTAATAAAGAGAAGGTAGAAGTTATATATGCTTAAGTACCTAACTACATCTTTAGTATTTTTATAAGGGTATAGAAAATATGGTGCTTCTAAATGTAGAAATATTATACCTTTCATAAAAAGGTACTAGTTAAATAATTAAGGGAGGTATTATTTATTGTATATTATAGTTAATTGTGTTTGTACGATATGTATGTAGGTATATATATATTTATGGTATGTAGATATGTTAAAATACGTCACTAATAACTATAGTTTTACTTACCTTACCTATTATATCATTGCACCTACCGCGCCATCTCTGCATATCCCAAGGATTGACTGGGAGATCAACTAAGCAGATTCTAAGCTTCTAACCATTAAGTCCGCTTTTGTCACTTTGTGTAATAAAAAATCAATAAATTAGAAACTCGTGAATGTTTTGTGGATATTATGTATTCGTACACCTTCCACCGAACCATTATGTTAATCTGCTAGAGTTGGTAGTTTTAGGAAAGAACACTTATCTCATTATTTAACTTATCCAACTATCTTTGATAACCTTTGACCTTTGATATTAGTGGCCCTGTTGGGTCAAGCCGTGCTTAGACTACTCAGATGTGAATTTTTTGGGTTAACAAAGTATCAATACTAAAGACTTGTCAACACGGTACCTAAGTCGCTTTCTAGAAATATATTCTAAAATATCTGCATTACGGTGAGACAAGACGAGTCTAGTCTATAAGTTTGTTTACGAGAAATTCGAATAGAAAATCGAACATAGGTTACACGATACGACTTTTATTTATCGTTCGATTTTATCGTACGTCGAGAATTCAAGAAGCTCATATCGTAAACATGTACGCGCAAATAATGCGTGAATATAGGTACATATATCTATATGAATATACATATACCGATATACGTGAATATAGGTAGGTACATAGATAGCTACGGAGTATATTTTATTTAAATCAACTCCCCTAAAACTTCTTGAATTAAACTCAGATCTACGATATTTTTTTGTGACAGAATTAAAAGCACTAAAAGTGTTTCTTTGAAGAATAACAAATTTATATCGCTCACGTGCGAAGTACTTAAACATCTTTTTCCAAGGAAAGTACGAGAAGTGTGTGCCACGAAAATTAAACTGAAGCTTTAACTCGCGAACAAGTTTTAGGACGTCTGCTAGACGTACTTGTGGCACGTAAAAATTACTTCCCAACACGTCGGCGAAACACCAGACAGTTTTATTCCGACTGAATTTTCAAACAAGGAGCGAGACGTGTTCCGCTTTTTGTTGCAACAAAAAATACAGTGCGGTTAGTTAAAGCGCGACATCACGCTGTGAAATGTTCAGAGTATTTACCGCATCTCCGTATCTTTTACTTTTTAAAATTACCCGCGGTATTTTTCAATTTTAAAAATACTGCACAATATTTTTTTAATAACAGTAAGTGGCTCAGTAGTGTCGTTAATTTTGAGCATCATCGCTGGCGCTTAAATAACGAAAAATTAAAGAGCAATATAGCAAGCTGAAATATGAAAGGTATTAAGAAGTGCGTGGGTACAAATCCGGGTTGTGATGCAATTCAAGTTTGAGCAGTGAGCGAACAGGTACGCCACGCCATAAATAAAGTGCAAACATTTTGTCGGTAACGTAGTGATTAGCACGTTTATCATTTCGGTGAACGAACTCTCTTAATTTATAATGAGGTTTGTAAGAAATGGAGTGTTATTCCATGCTTAAAATTCCTATGACGGGTTATAAAAAAAAATCTATATTAGGTCCTTACCTAATATAGATAAGTTTTCTCACACTGGTTACTTTAAACTTGGATATCTTTGGTTTTGACTTGGATGTCACAAGTGTATATGTATAGTCAATGTAGCGCTTTATACAGCTTTCGCATGCATAACAGAGTGTACGTTTTCAAGATCGCCATTAGCAGGTTTCAAATTATTCGAAGCGCGGCGCGAGCACCGTAGGCGCACGCGCAGGCGCCGCGCCGTCGTGCCTTTTATCTTTGATTATACAAGGTAACTATAGCATATATATATAATTTTTTTAACAATTTTTTGTTTTATTTATATTTGGTATAACTATAATTAAATCCTAACTTCATAAGTATTATTGAACTTCGTTGGAAAATGGTCATTCTTGCATACATTTAAGTAAATTAGAAACACTTGGAACTTTGTATCCGTTACCAAAAAAATTACAATTTTATTGTAAATAATTAATTGTCATCTCTTACTTTATGTCTGTCTCTTTAAATATAGGTACTCGTACTTAACTCGAGTACGTCTAGAGTTGAACAGAGTTTAATGAAACCTACCCCTGTGGGTTAAGGGCTCAATAGGTTAAGGGCTCAATAAGATTCATTTTCATGAACATTAAGGTGTATTGTTTGTAAATCCACTTATCATCGGGTGGACTGTATGCTCGTCTGACTCCGTTTTTTTATAAAATAAAAATACCTTCACATTGGTAGATATTATTTCTAAGTTCATTCCCGGGCAACTATTTAACGTTTCTTAATTACCCTTTCTTACAATTGTCAAATACGTTTTAAACCGTAAAAATGTTAAATGTTACCTTTATAATGTTTCTGAAATTACGGAAGGGTTATTTTATGGGAAATCCTGTGATTTACTTTGATGTCGGAAAACTTAATAGTCTTCCTTTGTAATCCAAATTGACTCTAAGTAATAGATAGTTAATTCTTCCATACACCTTGAGCTGTTGCAAGTGAAGCGTACATCCAGTTCCATTCGAAGTTGGTGGCGAAAGTTATTAATCACTACAGTCAACAACTACTTGTCTTGAAGGATTAATTCATTTTAGCTTTTACAGTGAAAGAAATACGGTCCTCCTGAGTTGCCATTTGGTCCTGACGTATAGACGGCAGATGGGTTATGCGGAGGAAATATCCGCAAATAGCTGAATACAAAACACGCCACTTGTCCGCTCATCAATCAATGTATCGTCATTCTGTACTAAGGTACAGTACGTAGGATTGAGGTTAAATAACACGGCGTTTTAAAAATCTAGCATATACTGATTAAATCATGATTGAAAGATCATGATCATGATCATCATGGTTGAAAAGATTGATTGCTAGTGTCTGATTGGATGGAATGATGATAAAAGTATTAGATTGGTCTAGGTAATACAACATTTTTTGTAATTACACAGTTTATCCTTTAAATAACAAAGAAAAACAAAGTAGTGTGACTTCCCTGCGTCTAATTCAGCTTCTTAAAAAACTAATACGTATTTTAAATTCAAATATTATGCTGGAAGAATATGAAATCTTTTCTGTGTGAAAGTAGATAACCAAAAGAAAAATGGGAGCAACGGCGCCACATAAAATTGATAGGATCGCAGTTTTTGCCCTACATAGATAAAGTGTGGACATGTTTTAAATTGAAGTGTGATTTTTTTAGTATTCAGCATCTTCAAGTCAATGAAAATCTAAAAATATCCACCCAATCATCATTTACTGTTATCAAAACGGATGATTGTCTCTTTGTAATGTTCTGCTTGTTTGAAATTGTTTAGAATTAGTTCTTAGATATAACTTTTTAAACTTTCGCGTTTTATACATATTTTATATTCTAAAACGGGTCTGTACGCGTATAATGAAGGTACATTTTATTTCTACTCAACATTACGGCACGAGTTACAACAGCCGTGATTACGAGCTGACTGAAGAGGGTTGTCCAGGATAGGAGGTGCGAGCAGTTTTATCAACTACCCACATTTGATCTTCACATTTGGAAAGGGTGCGACACACTACACTAACAATGTGTGCGGTTCTATTCGACTGTGAATCGCAAGGTTTAAATTTGTTAATCACTGGATTCCACATCGATGACAGTTTATGTCCAACTTCCTGATTGAAATTTTTGAATTTCTTAATGTGACGTTCAGTGGAGAGGATTTTGGGAGTGCAGCGATTAATTTCAGCATTAATTCTTAAATGTTTCATTTCCATTGTATGATCTACTTTAGGTATGCTTACTGATCCACTTTTACTACTAACTAAAGCTATAATTGAGAGCCTAGCTATAAGTGCAAATTCTACACTTCATATGAAAAATAAGGACTATTTCAATTTTTAATAAGAGACGATAACTGAATTGTTAAAATTAAGTGTACGAGTAAAAATTATTATTGCAACTGACTAATTCCTTTGACTTACCCAAGTCAAAGGTATTTTCCTCTTTTCTGTTCTATTTATATATAGATATGTAAGTATTCATATAAATATTTATCTGTATTGTATAATAATTATGTTTAATTAATCTGCATTTTTATGTATATGTCGATATGAATATATATTACGTTTATTTATTAAATAATTAAGAGTACTTATAATACCAACTTTTCAATGCACCCCACTAAAGGGGGTTAAGAATTAATTATCTGTTCACCCAAAGGTTGACTGGTAGAGAATGCTATAAGTCCGCCTTTTGTACATTTTGTTTGTGCAATTAAGTTTAAATAAATAAATGATAACTGGAGGATTTTAAACCCACCACTGTGTGATTACTGATCAGCTTCTGTAGAAAAACCAGAACCATTATCACTGGTCTTATTTATTTAATAAAACGTTTACAAACCAGTCAGCAATTTCATTCTAATAATAATCAATTTCTTGACTGACGCCTACGATTAATTGAAATTGATTCTAATATACGTGCAGATTGACGTGAAAAATTGCGAAAGAGAAAACTCGCTGTGTTATTTATCTTCCAGTTCGCCGTTGAGATTTACATGGCTATCAATTTGGTTTTCAATTAGTTGGAGAGTAATAAAGTAATAAGTGAGGAATTGTGATTGACTTATTAATGATACTACATGTCATCACAAATTGGTATGAGCATAATTTCAATGTTTTGTCACATTGTTTTGACAACTGCTTCAACGATCGTATGTGAGCGCAAATTCCGTGAATTCCTGGATTATCTTTCTCGGTATCGGAGCTAAGATCGCCATTGGCGACGGTTCTTGTTAACAACAATCAAGAGCACTCTCTGTCTTCACGAATGACGGGACCACCTAAAGACGTTCTAAGAAAATTTCATACCTTGACGATTTGTTATTCTCAAAAATATAAAAAGTGAAGGAACCTTTGGTTTTCATTATAAATTCCAAGGTTGTATAGGGTGCCACATATTATAAAAAATAATAAATGTGGACTTAATGTGCTTTGTTTTAAAGTATTAGTTAAACTAATAAAAGAACTTCCGGAGTAAAGCGATCTATCTTATTGTCCTTGTTTTGGAGGATATAAACGTGTCTGTATCGTTGTCAAGGGTCAATCTGAATTGGTTGTTTACTATTTTGAGTATTACCACGTAGCACTGGGTGACGTGTGTATAGCTTCTATTTTTCTAAATGCTTGATATAAATTCTAAATGTGTTTCTAAATCTAATGCTTTAATCTTAAAATGTTTTAAAAGAAGTTACGGTGTTCCATGTACAGTTTTTCGTAAGAATGTTACATGATTATGAGATATAATGAAATTACAGTTTTAAGTTACTTTCTTAAGCGTTATGCGATGTCGTTTGTGATGAAGTGTCGTTTATCGCATCATTATCACGAACCATTGTTGCTTTATGTAACTTATCCGCTGAGGCACGAATTAAAATGATTTACATATAAATGTGCCGTAAAAATTCTTTCTTAATATTCATATACCTGATAATATGCAGGTCGGTGGAACCAGTCAACAATTAACGGAAATACCTTTAATTAAAGAGAAATCGTTAAGTTGGTAGACAGTTCCATTAGGCTTGTCACTGCAGTTATTTTGATACGGCTTGACGCAATTATCTTTTAATCTCGATGGAACCGAATCGAGATCGTTCAAAATGTAAATTGAATGACCGAATAATTCCTTAATATTTGTTAAGTTGGTCCTGGTGATTTACTTAATTTGTTGCTCTATTGCGTTATCAACGTTCGTGATAAGATTGAATTATTTAGCGCCAAGTTGTACATTTCAGTTGAGGGGGAGAGTGCACGCTGCAATTCAACAGCCGCTGGGCGCGCTCGACTGGCCACGTTACCAGAAGTCTACCTTGAAATGTACTGCATTTCCCATTTTATCTTATTTCCCTAATGTACGTACGTGTTTCGGTAGTGAGTGATATGTGCCAGAGCCCATTCCCATTCTAACCCTCCACATTTTCCCAACCCTTTCTCCAAATCCATTCCTATATCGCCAAAGGTAGGCAGCGCATCCGGGGGTGTGCCAACGTTTGTCATTTTGGACTAATGTTGGCAGGTATCGCGGATGTCTATTGGCGACGGTATCCACTTACCATTAGGTGGACTGTATGCTCGTCTGCCGCCTTAGTCCATAAAAATAAAGAAATAAAAATCGTTAGACACTTTTGCAAGTTCTGTTTTACCTACTTTGATATGATATGATATATATATATATATATATATATATGCCTGTATGATATTATAATATTATGAATTGTATAAATATTTATATGTATTATGGTACTAGTATTGTTATGTATATGTGTTACATAATTATATTATATTTTCAAATTCTTATGAGTATAATACCATAACTTTATACTGCACTCTTCTTGATTCTCTTTTTGCCTAAAGGTCAACCTTTGATAATGCCTTTGATAATGTGGTAGATAATGCCATAAATAAGGCGTTAAATTCGCCTTTTATATATTTTGTCTGTGTAATAAAGTTTAAATAAATAGGTAATTATGATAGGTAAAGGTAAATAAATAGGTAAAGTCTATATTTAGATCACCGTCAATACTGTGTTTTGTAAACCGTGTCCGAGATTGTAAAACATTACTAATTTTATTTACCTCAAGATTTAGTCCTGCTGTAAATATTTTACGGCCGTCAAAAATCGTTGTAATGCAACCCGCCTCACCTATTAGCAGCTTGCCTATGTATGGGTGCTATTGTGCGAACTGTGAATGACCTCTTCAGCATAATAATGGGTGAAGGGATGCGCAGGAGCGCGTGCGGCATGGGGCGACCGGTTTGAAATTAGAACGTTTTTTTATTTAAGCCGCACGCCTTTGTAGTCGCCCGCCTGGTGCGCATGCGCTAACTCGACAAATGCCTCAAATGGAATGAGCCCGATTTTATTTCCTTTCCTTTATATCAACGGGCTTTCAATATTCAATAAGGGTTGCTTTTTTTAATGGAATGAAAAAAGAAACGATCTTAACTTTTTTAATGCATGATTTTAAAACTCACTAGTATTTATATGAATGCTAAAATAAAAGAATAATTTCAAAGAAGAAAGATGTATAGTGAAAGAAAATTTTTAAATCAAAAGTTTATGTCAGTTAGTGCGTCGCATGCTATTCCTTATTATATAGTAACAAAGTATACAATCTTCTAGAATTAGATACTCATCAAAGGGCGTTATAATATCTATATCAAAAGCAAAAAAAAGATCTATAAAAATAATAATATTTTGATCGGCACGTACGATGAATAAGTTAGAAATTATTGCTAAGTACTCGATAAGTTTCATGTAAACGTCTATATTGATATGTTCAGTTCTACCGAATTCTATAAACGATTGTCACTTATATACTGAAAGACTAGTAGCAAGGCCCTGTAAATTCCTCCTTTATATATTCCTCCCATTTCGGTGAGAGTAAACACAGATGAAGGAGGGCCGAGCGATAGTACGACGCGAGACTCTACCTCGAATGGTCGTGTATCGACTAACGGAACGTACACGTGTGCGAACGTAGAACGCGGTTGTTTACTGAAATTTTAATTTCAATATTTATTAAATACTAATGATAGTTCATAAGGCTGCATAAGTCCTAAACCATAGCCTCGAAAACGAATTAAAAATGTTTTAAAGTTTGGAATGACGATTTGAATTTTAAAACAAATGGTTGGAACTGGTGTTAGTGAAAATTTAAGTTAGGTTTCAAAAACAATATGTAAGTTTTATCGATGGCGTGAGAATTGTGTAAATACAGTGGCAGTATGGTGGATGTTGGTGGTAATGAGTGTGATAACACAATGTACACGGTCCTCCCATTTGGGAGGAACCAATTTGTGTTGCTTGTGCTCGTGCATTTGTTTCTGATTGGACTGAATGGAACTAATGGTAATTATCAATTATTCATTAATATTTCATTATTTTAATTTTAGCAGCTACAATAATTTACCTGTTTTGGTTTTGCTTTGATACAAAATCGTTATTTATTTAAAATTGACGCACTTTTTTTTGTAGAATAGTCAAAGGCTTTTTTCTATGTCGTATAGCCAAATTTATTTATGTGTAGAGTTTTTATTATATCTGAGCTTTGTGAGCAAAGGATAAAAACACTGAAATTATTGTCGGTTTGAATTTGTTCTAACCTAAAATTTCATTGTTTCAAGTTTTTATTTAAATAGAAACATGTTCTAACATCTGGTTGTTAATAAAAGAATTAAATAAAGCCATTTTTTTTTATTTCGACAATAAAATTCGTTTTCTGAGATAATGTCATATGTAAAAAACAAACAAAGGTTGTTTTACTGATACCGCCACTTTTTGTTTCAAAATGTAGGCAGAGTCGAAAACTAGTGTTTAGTAGTGGTAGTTAGTGGTGTGTGATAGTGTAATATCTTTAATAGCGTAACGATGGGTAAAGTGGCGTAACTCTAATTTTATCAGATCGGCACCGTATCGAGTAATTAAGGTATAAAACCAATTAATGGTACGTAGTGCCGTCGCACCGTTTCGTTAACGAAACAATGGGGCTTTTTTGCCGTTCGTTAATTAAAGTTAACGGGTAGAATTAAATGGATGAAAAAGTGGTATCGATTGTTAATGTCAATGTGCGATATTGATACAATATTAAGATAGTACTCATACTTAATTAAGGTTTTTTTATATTCGTCAGTTAAAATATTGAGATTAAAAGTAGATAATGTATGGTATCTATCTATACCTATAGACAGATAAATATTTAACTTTTAACAACTGTTTTTTTGTCTTTGAAAACTAATTTTGTGTTTTTGCACTTTAAATCGAATCCGGTACTTATTGCTAATTAAAATAGTAATAGTAAAATTAAAGATTTAGCCGGATTTTATTTTATTTTATTAATCATGATCAGATCTTTACATTTTTTTTTATCTACAAGTAGTAAGTACCGTATATAGATACTACAAAAACCTCCACGATTTATCCGTAGTACCGAAGCTGTTCCTTAAATATAATTTTCTATTCTACTTTTATTTTGTTGTCCTGCAATAAAAATAAGAACATGACATTAGGACTTAAAATTATTTCCTATTTTATCAAATTTACGTGCTAATAAGATTTTAAGTGTGACTTACGATAATGGATTTTTTACCGATTAGGTGTACTTATGGAAGGTATGGCTTTCATGTCTTCGTACTGAATTAAATATAGTTTCAGTAATTTATAGCAATTTGAAACTGTCAGGCAATTTTATGAATAATAGACCTAAGATCATTTTGGTTTATATTTGACCGATATGAAAATGGATGGTAAAAAAGGTAAAATGAAAAGGAATTAAAAAGTCATTGAAGAGAGATTTAATGTTATATGTATAAACCGGTTACTCACGGGTTTTAGGTATTTTTGGACTAAAATATCGGCTACACAAAATAATTAAAAATCGTGAGTAACTCACCCGCTTACATAACATTTATTATGGTTAGTGTAAACACAAAATGCTTTCTGAACTAATATCCATTATGACTAGATTTGAAAGCACTCGCACGCATCGATTGCTAATTTCATTTTCGTTGAATTTTTGTTGAATTTTTGCCAATTGAGAGTAGATACCTATCATTGAGTCAGTTTTAGCCTTTAAATTCATAAATGTGTTCCATTTAGAACGAGTATATCGGTAATTGTACATTTACCTTTTTCATATAGAAAGAATGCGGCGGAGGAACATACAGTCCACTTGGTTAATTTTTTACTTCTTTTGTTAAGTCTTATGGATAACGTTGGTGAGCATGCTGCATTCCCACAGCCACTGGGCGCACTCGACGGGCCACGTTAACCCTCTTTCACAGAAGAGACTACCTTGAAATGTACTGCATTTACTACTTTATCGTATTTCCCCAATGTATGTACCTACAATGTGTTTCGGTAGTGAGTAAGATATGCCCGTTCCCATCCCATCCTATCCGTCCACCTACCCTTTCTCCCAATCTATTCCGGAATCTGCAAAGGTAGGCAGCGCATCTGGGGGCGTGCCAACGTTTGTCATTCTGGTCTGATGTTGGCATGTTTCGCGGATGTCTATGAACGACAGTGTCCACTTACCATGAGGTGGACTGTACGCTCGTTTGCCGCATTTCTCTATAAAAAAATACAGGAAAGTGAAATTACTAAACTTATTAAATTTTTAGGTAGAAAAAAAATTATTTAATACAAATTCATTATTTTACTTTTTTATACACATGTTCAATTCTAAATTAGGTCTGAACGTGTATAATAAAGGTATTTGTTTACCTTTTATTCACACTCGACGTATCTGCGCGAGGCTACACCACCAGCCGTGGTCAACTCGTAACCACGTTCTATATTAGTATCAATATTATAATAATATTCAAGGATTTCTAAGAACTTTGCGTCCGTTGTCACCCATTCTCAAGTGTTCTCGTTACAAAAAACATATAGGTACTTATTATTATTTATTTAAACATAATTGTACATTCAAAGCATACCTTCCATACGTATTAGAATATTTTTTTATGGACGAAGGCGGCAGACGAGCATACAGTCCGCCTGATGGTAAGTGGATACTGTCGCCCATAGACATCCGCGATACATGCCAATATTAGTCCAAAATGACAAACGTTGGCACGTTCCCCCTTAGTTATTACGTATTAGAATTACGTATTACAGCTAGTTTTAATCTGAATAAACAATAACTTATAACTAGACAATAGCTTACAATAATATAGGAGAGGTTCGTTGGCACCCGTGCTAGGAGAACCCTTTGTTACAGATACCAAAGCCTTCCACCGGGTAAATTTAACATAAAACTAAATTTGTTTGCTGCAGGAAAAAGAAATATTACCTCCATTAGCTCAGTTGGTAGTATACCTACATGCCCTGGAAATGACCTCGAGTTCCATTCCCGGTCGGATATTAATCTGTTTAAAAACTTAATGTTTATTCGGGTCTGGGTGGTATATTCGACTTTGTATGAATACCTGGTGAATTCACAAACATGGTGAATCCTAGTCTGGACAACTGAATGTGACGTTATTATTAATGTATTACTTTTATTACATTACTAATAAAGAGCAGATTTAAAAATGTCACGAGTGCATATGCAATATGCATACAGACAAAGAACCTCTGTTTTATTAAAACATATGCCCATTTGCGACACACAGGCGGCGCACGCAATAGAAAATACAACGAAAAAAATAAATAAAAAGACAAATGTGTCACGATAGTTACATTGTATTGTGTCTTATCGGTGACAGTGACAAGTATTAATAAAGGACAACTACCGCGCTTGACCAGCCGAGGGCGAGAAAATAAATCAAAATTATTACAATACAGGCTTGTCTTACTATCTGTTCGTTTATCTAAATGCAGCGGAACGGACAAACGGATAGGTTCATTTTGAGTGCTGGCTGCATGGATTTATTTTTTTCATTTTCAGAGATAGACCTTTTCATTAAAACCTCCGGAATTACAGAGGAAATGCGTGTTACTTCGTTTTGTTGTAGTCGTCGGTATAACATTTTTTGTTTTTGGTTTTTTGACTTTTTTTCTTATGAAGGAATAACTAATTATTACTTTTTGTTTCAATCAATACGTAATATTACGTTAATGTTTATTACTTAAATATATGTATACAGATAATATTATATGCAATATTAATTTAACTAAAATAGTTAGAATGTATATTATTATAATAATGATTGTATAGTGATGACTTAGTTCATTGTATGTATTGTATTAATTATTCCTGTATCAATTAAGTACAATGTACGTATTTCATATGTAAGAAGCTCATATGTCCATATGTTTCATATGTAATTCATTTTAATAACTAGGAATTTAGCTTAAAATTAAATCTTATTATTAGCATAAAACTGTAATTTCAAAATAAATCAATATCCACTTAATTTTAATGTGCAATATTACATTGTTAAAGCTAAAATAATATTACCCGTTTCCATTTAGTAGCTAATTTTTCTTTCGGAGGTCGACGTATTTTTTTATTATAGATATAAAAATTTTCATCACAATGTAGACATAAATTTTTAAGAGCATTTATTATTATATAATCAAAAATTCGGCTTCTATTCATAAATTTGTTACATTGAAATTTAAATCTTAATTAGAACGTAACAAGACTTGTATGTATTGACTGGCCAGATGTGATGTCATTATCTGTGATATTTGATTCTCTATAAAAGGCACACGTGTTCTCAGAAACGCGTGAGAGAGGTCTGATAAAGCGAGGGGTAATATTTATACAAAATGATTTGGTTTTTATCTAGAAAAATTGGCTTTAAAATGAATGTAATGCATTCTCCCGACTATATCTATCTATATCGTTCTTAGTTGATTACACAGCCGTCCTCCCAAATATAATATTTCACCAAAACCTATTACTATATATTTTACTGAAACGCTTTGTATGAAATCACACCATAACATATCTCTCCACTCTCCACTGCTGGAAATAGACCCATACAGGATCACTGGCCATTACTCGCTATTACACACGATCTTCAGGTCTTTGTATTAGATCACTACCGGCGTCTTTGATTTGCTTATTTGTGATGACATGGGGGGGGGGGGGGTTGAATGGCGATTACGTCAGCAATATTTATTTATTTACTTTTCGTATTTTTGTTGCAAAATTTATTAGATTCTGATTAAATAAAGACTAAATAAATAACAATAAAGAACTTGGAACAGATTTTGTAAATATTATACCAATGCTTACGTAAGCATGGGGGGAGGGGGGTAAGAGCTATGCTTACTTTCGCTGTCAAAGGGGAGGGGGGATTAAAAATGACTAAAATACTATGATATGACTATGACTATGACTATGATAATGACTAAAATGACTGTAATATTTGAACGGCCCCTTATTAATCCTATGATTGTTATTTTTATTTATTTATTCGTTTATATTCTTGGAAAATTTACGATCTAAAACAGGTGATAGTGCGGTATATATAGAATTTAAGATTATTTGCAATATTTCACTTACCCTTAGTGACAATTACTTCAATATTACAGGCAAGCAAAATGATATACTATCAAACCTTAAAGCATTAACTACTACATATTTAACAATAACCAACATGTATATACATGTTATATAACGAGTATATGTATATTGTTTACTAATTTCGCAAATGTTGATATTATTTAATCCAAAATTGCATGAACAAACTTTACAATTGTCGTCAAAGTACCATATTGTATGTTGTTTACTCGTACTAAACTACTAACGCAATAAACTTCAAACTCATGTCTTCAAAGTTAACATGGTTTGAACTAGCACTATTAAGTCGTACAGTTGTAACAAATTTTGCAACCATCAAGTACCATATTGTGTGCTAACGTGATAAACTTTATGCCATAAGGCCAATTATAACGCCCTACATGGAGGCGGCTACCATATTTAGGCCGACATTTAACGAGTCAACAACTTCGACACATGTTTTGTTGTCTTGTTGTCTGTTTTCGATTTATATACACAAGTAAGTACGTAAATTAAAAGAAATGAATTCATAAATGACAATAAATTTGGAAAAATCCAGCAATTTCTTAATTGCTAGATTTTTCCAAATGCTAGATGCTAACTAGATGCTCCATTGCTAGATGCTAACCATTGTAAAAGATCGTTTTCTCTACAAGCTGAGGTAAAAAACCTTCAAACATTTCGAGATTATTCGAGTTCCATGGCTCATTATTTGAGTTGGCTCCTTTTGGTCTTTGTAGCCCAATTTTAAAGAGTTAGTAATTATGATTTAGCAATTAACAGTATTGTTCCATGGGAGACAATATTCTGACCAACATTTACTCTTATTTATCAATCTGTAACCCTGTCCACAGACAGTATAGTATACAGGGCGTATAGATCAGTTGAACGCAGAAGGCCACAATGAAGAAGTCCTGCGACGAGTAGATCGGAAACCCGAACTCTTGCAGATCGTCAAGTGCAGAAAAGTTGCGTATCTAGGTCACGTGCTAAAGCATGAAAGATGCAACTAATTAGGGGCCATTCATTTATTACGTAAGACGATTTAGGGGGTCGACCATGTCTTATTTTTTCTTACAAGGGGGTGAGAGCGCTCGGATGCATATAGGTAAAAATTAAAACAAACCAAACGTGTATTCATTTTTTCCTTTAGATTATTACGTAATAAATATTAAACAGGGGGGAGGGGGTCGGCCTATTCTTATTTTTTCTTACATAGGGGGGTGGGGGTCAAAAACTGAAAAAATCCTCTTATGTAATAAATGAATGGCCCCTTATGATGGGCAAGATTACTGGAAAGGGGCGTGTTGGTCGCAGGAAAAGTCATGGCTGAGTAACATACGGGGGTGGACTGGCATCACGAGTGCCGCAGAAATGTTTCGCCTCGCAAGAGACACTGCAAAATATTCGCAGCTGATTGTCAACCTCCAGTAGTTGGAGAAGCACCACAAGACGTAGAAGAACCCAGACTGACCTCTGCTTCTAAAAAGATTAAAAAACATTACGATTCTTTTATGCGGGGATATGACTACTACATACGGATAGTTTTATATGAGTTTACTATTATTAGTTACTATGTAGCAATAATCTATTTCCTTAAAGATGCTCTAGAATTAATGATTAATATCGGCTTTTATTTATACGAGCCGGAAAAAATAATAAATGATCAGCGAATCATGATCAATAAAACAAACCGTAATTTTCATCACTTCTTCTTGTGTATTATAATATTATGTATACAAGTTTGTGTGTGTGGAACAGCAGTGGTCTACGTTGCGAAATTTAAATTGATTAATTATGTTGTCAGTAGTGAATGCATGGCGTGTTATTGGTTAAAATGATAGCGAAGTCGAGTGAAGTACGAAAGCGAGATGAGTGTTGTGATTGGTTGATTATGACGTTTGTATGTTGGATGTATTGTAATATGAATGTAGAGGATGAATGAGAATAATAAGATGGAGGATGTACCTACGTAAGAACGAAGACAAAAATAAATTGTTGTGAACTAAAAAACAAAATAAAAAAGTATAAAAGTTTACACTGATTTGGCTTTTATCAAATCCCACACATATATTATATATGTATGTGTGTATGTTTATGTAGGTATAATGAAATATTATTTCATTTGTGTTTAGACCAAAATTCCACCGGCGTCCCTATTTCTGTTTGATCTGGTGGTTGACTGGTAGAAATGGTAACTGGTCGAGCTGTGAATAGGATTTTGAAAGGTCGGCGGCGCGTCCGCATACCCCCTGGTGTTGCAGGTGTCCATGGGCGGCGGTAACACTTACCATCACGTGGGACCGCTTGTTCGTCCGCCCACTATCCTATAAAAAATAAAATAAAAAATAAGTTCGCCATTTGTACAATTGCTTGTGCAATGAAGTTTAAAAACATAAATAAATATCTCTATTTATACTTATTCCTGCCGTGCAAAGATATTATATGGGAGATATTATGTGAATAGTCATATTATACCACATAGAGGTATAAACATAATAAAGTTTTACTAGCACTACACACACTTTCCTAAACCAGCATTGTATTTATATCGCAACAAAAAGCGCCTGAAAGGGCTGTTAAGTGTTTCGAGAAGATTCTAGCATTTCCTTTTTCATTTTAAGTTGTAGCAGCATAGATTGCTATCTTTTCAGGAATCCTGTGTTTTATTTTCTCTAGACGTTATACTCGTAACTCTTCTCACACAATCGTCACTGTAAACATTTTTACCTTCCTGGAGTGGATTTTGTTAAAACATTAGTTTTCAAAATACTCTGTCTAATATTTATATATCTAAGATGATAATGCATTGCATGATAAATTTTGCATTGAATTGAATGCGTGTATACTTACGCATATTTTCGTGCATTCGTGTGTCGCATATAGTTCCATCTTTGACGTGTGATCCTTAACTATAAGGGATTTACCATACCATAACAATAAGCTCGTGTCTCTACACTGGCGAATATAGGCCCCTCCAAATACCGCCAACAGACACTGTCTTCCACCTGGCCGGAGGATGGCGTCAGAAAAAAAAGAAAAACTATGTTTTGACTACGCTCTATTTTTGTTCCCATATTTTCATGAAAATATTAAGTAAATATAACTAGATTATCGTTTTTGTCCTAGCTCAAAATCGCGCGCCACGCATCAAGGAGCATCCATCTAATACTGTCTCGGGTCGCAGCGAGCCCGCGACCTTGAGGTGCGTGGTCGAAGGCCGACCTAAGCCTACAGTGCAGTGGTTTAAAGATGGCTCTCCTCTGCCACTAGCTGAAGATGGACACAGGGTTTTGCTAGAAGACGGTCTGTTGTTTTTAAGGTAAGCTCATCAACCGTATTTTGAAATGTTTGCTAAGACCTTCAAAGTACTAATACCGAAGTTATAACAGCATAATATAGTCGAGTGCAATTAGACATAAAAAATGTTAAACCGCGGCACCCAGTTATACTGAATGGAATTGTTGTTGTAATAATTGGATAATTCTTTTGTTGTATTTCTAAGGTCAATCACTAAAAAGTTTACTCTTTAAAAATTACCCCTAATGTTTATTTTTTCCACTCAGGTTGTTCAATAAGTTTCCTCGTGTGTTGATGTACTAATTATTTTTTTCAGAGTACCTACCGTCCTTGTCAAATAATACATTTGCCCATAAATTCAAATAACTCATTAATCCAACCTTCCCATTTTTCATTGGGAATTAAATAGAGTTTTTCCTCAAACGCTCCTATCAACTACTCCTCTGTTGACAATTTGCAGCCCTATATGCACATTTTCACTTAAGGAAACAAACCGAAGTCACAGGGCGGCATTATCACAACCTACCCACAATGATGAACTGAAGTCGAATTGTTTTATATGAGTTGAAACCGACTAGAGTGCACTTTATGCAGTCTATGCCATGTATAATTATCATAATGTTTACTGTAATTTACTACCTATTGTTTTGAAATGATGTTGCATTTCCATTTATCTTAAGTTCAAAGTCTTAGTAGCATAGGTACATCGGTACAAATCGATAGATCATTATTACTTGGTACTTGAGTAGGCATTGTTACTACTAAAGTATGTACGTGTCAACGCAATATAGTAATGGTGTGAAGTGGATTATTATAGTGAACGAAAAGGGTGTAAATGTGAAGAAATTTGATTAACAGTAGCTAAGGAACCTTGCCCCACCGGAGTCCTTTTTTGTAGTGAGTAGACAGTGTTTCTGATAGGAACAGGTTAACACTACTCTTAGAAATCGTTGGACTTTGACATATTCGCAGTTGTACAAACTATTATTAGTTATTATTATTAGTTTAGGAATTCAGTAATCAAGATTTGGAAACAGAATTAGGAAAGACGGCGAAATGGGCAGTATCACGATCCAATACCTTGCCACTCTACTCCGCTTCTTTCATTCCATCAGAGGAGGGAATCTAGACAGTACGGCATGGATGAATAAGGAACGGAATGATATGAAATTGAATGTGATGAGAAAGGTTATTGGAAGATAAGGGAACAGACTCGAGATTATTAGGATTAGGTCTTGTCTCATTCACTCCCGATAGCAACTTTCGTCATTTTCACCACTTACCAAACCAATTGTACTACCAAGCACTATTGTTCAGTACGGAAGGAAGTAAGACGACTAGTTATCTATATTAGGCTAATATAAAATGTAGTCAGATCATTTAAAATTCTTTGAATTTACGAAGTTAAAGAGCGGCATTAACTTTTACGGTTGAGCCATCTCAATAAATTATTTCTTGAAAAAATAAAAAAAATCTCTCGCAGGGTGAATCGTGGTAAAAAAGAAAGCGATGAAGGTCTATATTGGTGCGTAGCCAAAAATCTCGCTGGCGAGTCTGTCAGCCGGAATGCGTCGCTCAATGTCGCCGGTGAGTTATTTGATGGCTTTCAGCTCTGTACTAAGTAAGATAAAGAGTAAATGGTAAAACTGTATAACGTTTTTGGTACGCATTTATTGCTTTATTTAGCAAAATTTCTGACGTATGATGGTTTGAAATTGCTATGAAAACGTTATATTGTACTGTTTATTGTATACTGTTCCATGTGGTTATCATGATGAGCTAGTTTCATTTTTCAAAGCTACAGAACCGTATTTCAGAACCCTTTAATTAAGACTGCTTAACCATATGGTATGGTCAACCATATCTTATAAAACGTTCATGATTTAGAATAATATAAGGCCTAGATAGGATTGTAAACAATCATGAGTATGTAGCTTTAGATTATTTTAGTGTTTTTATTTAATTCAATGTAATGCTATTTATTTCATTAAAAAATCATGTTAAAACATCTTAAGTAAGATGAAGCTCTATTTATAGTGCTTCGCGACGAGTTTAGAACTGAGCCTAAAGACGTGCACGTGGCTGCAGGTGAACCTGCACTTTTGGAATGTTCGCCTCCTAAAGGAGTACCAGAACCAACAGTGCACTGGCTTAAGGACGGTCAAATGTATGATGTGGAAATTAACGGAAGGTAATTACATTTTTTTAAATATGAGAATTGTTATTCCATTTCCTTTTTTATTTGGTCATATTTGTTACAAGTTTTGACTTATGTTTTTAATAAATCATTAATTCATTCGAAACAAGCTTCTGTGATTATAATTACTGTTGATTTATTAAAACGAGATCTTACTTTTAGGGTAACAATTACAGAAACTGGCAATTTAAAGATTCTCGAAACACTATCTACTGATAGTGGACTATTCAGATGTGTAGCATCAAATATTGCTGGAGAAAGACAATCAAGAGCTGCTGCATTAATAGTTTTAAGACGACCACATTTTGTTGTGAAACCTAGTAATATAACAGCTCTAGTTGGGCAGCTGGTTGAATTTAATTGCCAGGTATTTTAAATTTAATTGATTGCATATAAAATTATCAAATAACACATACACGTTTGTAAAGTTTATTGATCTATTTTATTGCTTTTAGAGTTATGATTCGAATGTAAAAATAACTTGGGTCAAGGAAGATGGATCGCTGCCTTCGCATGCAACGATTATAAGGGGTTTATTACGGTTAGATCATGTGAGTGCGACCGATGTGGGCGTCTATTCCTGTCGTGCCGATAGCCAAGCGGGCACCAGCGTTACTAGTGCCAGTCTCACCGTCTACTGTAAGCAAAACTATTTATAACATCCGAGAAAATGGACCTTATTGTCGGTTCTAGTTTCCCAGATGCAATGAACTGCAATTTTCAGTTTCCCAGACTAGTGAAAATTAACAAAAATTTAACAATTTTTTTCATTTCTTTTTATTAGACATCAGATGTTACAGTATGTATCTATTTTTTAAACATATGTTATAATTTTAAGTTAATCTTTACCAAAGTCAACAAGTCCATACCGACAATAAGGTCCCTTTGCTTTGTCACATTTGTATTGTATCTCAAAGTATACATATTCCATTACTGATTACGTTCAGATTACGTGATTACTGATTATGTTACTTGAAATCAGACTGACCACTATGCTTTGGTGCTTTGCTAACCACTATAAGCTTACATATTATATTATGATTATTTTTTTATTTTATTATATTTCACCTCGTAAACTAAGATAATCTTAACGCAAATCCTGTGAAGTCAGTGACGTGCACTCGAATTTTGTACTCATGATCACACGCTAGTAAGTCAAAGTACTTATTTATCCCTAACACTATCTAGGTTATTTTTATCTATTTTATTGCTATCAATTCTTTTGATGGGGTCGTTTAATACGTCCATCTGTTTTAGCGTTACCGCACTTCACGCAGATACCGTCCAATCTGACCGCATGGGAGGGCGATGTTGTTTCAATACCTTGTGAAGCCAAAGGATTGCCGGCACCAACAACATTCTGGATATTAGAAGGGAATCAGGATTCTCTGTTGTTTCCGGAATGTATGAAAAGCAATTCAAGTTTACTATACTTGGACAGTGCCAAGGTAGAACACAGTGGAAGAGTCATTTGCACAGCTGTTAATGCAGCTGGAAGTGTGATGCAGGAAGCTTATCTAACAGTTTTGAAGAAAGGAAACAACGAATTAAAAGAAAATCTCGAAGTAGGAATAAATTTGGACAGAGAAGCTCATATGACACAATACGAACTGGTACAAGCTAGGAAGTATTTGCAACAAAACGTTTTAGTTATGAAAAGGGTAGAAGCATTGTCTTCAACATCTCTGAAAGTGGTTTGGGATGTATGTATCTATAATGTCAAAAAGCGTATGTTGAAGTAAACAAGAAAACAGAAAAGTGTTCATAGATGTTTATTCTTTTAGGTGCTAACAGATTACAACGAATATTTAGAAGGTGTTAAAATCTGGTACAACGGGACATCTTTGAATTGGCGCAATGTTACCAACGAGGAAACAGTAATCTTAAATTCGTCTCATTCAGAGGCCATATTGTGCTCCAATGGATCTTTGACGAACGTTGACAATAGCGGATCCTCAAGTTATATCCTCTCAGGACTGGTGGCGTATACGCAATACGATATATTTTTGATGCCATTTTACAAAATGTTGCTCGGAAAACCGTCCAATTTAATGACGGGGTATACCGACGAAGATGGTAAAATATTTTTCATAATTACACCATTTATTTTAGGGTTGTTCAATGTTTTATTATTGTTAATTATTTTAGTGCCCTCGGCTCCGCCTCAAAGCGTGACGGCGAGTGTAACTAATGCTACGTCGGCGTTGATACGATGGGAACCACCGCCTGCGAACACGTGGAACGGGGAGCTCACTGGCTATTTGGTGAGCATTGTTTTATTTAAAGAGTTAAATTACTAAGTACCTAATAATGAGGTAGAGGTAATTCTTTGTGGGACTGGATATATTAAAAAGCATCTGGCATTATTTTCTTTATACTTATGTGATATCTAATACTCATAAATTATAGAACAAAACATGGTTCAGCCAAATAATACGAAAAAAGGCGATTCCGTGCAAAAGATCGGTAGTATTGATTTTTGGGTACATTGTACGCACCGGGCCCCTATTTAAGAATCTAAGTTTTCGATCTGGATTGGATTTGGATTTGGAAATAGGGCCCGGGTAAGGGACGTATAAAATACCTAAAAATTAAAACTATCCGACCTTTTGCATGGAACAATGCATAAATAATACTCAGATATTACACATACTACCTTCTTCTTTAATTTTTGAAGCAGGCCAAGAGGCAAAATTCCATATGTATAAAATTAATTAATTATGGAAACTCTTTTAGATTTTGGTCCAAATGCATGGTGCTTTTGCACTAAATCATAATGATTGTTGGGTTTCCCGTCAATTTCATAAAGATGATTTGATTGAATGAATAAATGAATTTAAATAACTTTATTTTCATTTAATTGTTTTTATGTTTGCGATAGATCGAGGTGCGTGTGGGCGGCAGCATCGGCGGTCGCGTGGTGGGGCAGATGTCGCTGGGCGCGCGCACCCGCGCCGCTGCCGCGAGCTCGCTACGCGCCGGCGGCCGCTACAGCGCGCGCGCCGCCGCCGTCACGCGCCGCGGACAAGGGCCTTTCAGCGCGCCCGCACACATACACATGCTGCCCACACACACGCAGAGACACTACGTGCAGTGAGTACTACATGCGTACCTTACCTAGTACTTAGTAAGTGTTTAGCTAGACAGTAGCCATCACACGCCGTGAACACCGGCTCTCCAGCGTGCTCGCCCATTTACACACGGTGCAGAGATACGTTGAGATACTATGTGCAGAGTTAAGTTAAGCTTAGTGTCACAAGTGTTTAGGTTAAGAGTACCATGTGATTCTCCAATTATAGCAAACATTGTGATATACACTATCTTGTTGATTTCATTTCCATTTACGACCACACAATCTGCACAATCTTAATGCAAACTGCCGAATAAAACCAAAAAGAAAAAAAATCGAAACCGTTTCACCGACGCGGACGCAATCATTTCACCACAATATGAATATAAATTATTTTATGTAACCCTAAAAATATAAAAAAAACATCAAAATTGAAAGTAGACGCGACGCTGCTGTTACACGCAGTGCCCAATAAAATTGAACCCACAACTCATAGATATTCTAGTACGGACCATTGGGTGTATATACATGATATATTTGTATATACATTATTAATTAAAAGGAGTTAGTTGTTTGAAAGTAGAAATCAAATAAATAAAAATGGTGTCTATTCTAGGACTGAACCACCAAAAGACTCCAATATTCCGCACATACTGCAAGAAACTTGGCTCTTAGCGCTTGGCCTAATACTGTTCTCCATCATAGTCATCGGCGTATTCAGCATTTATTACATCAAGCGACGGAGCGGAATTCAAAGAAAGAAGTCAACAGGTAAGCATGAAACCCAGAAATTATTTTCTGACATTCTCTGATCTTCTTTTTTTCCCTTCAGTAAAGATTGTTAGAAAAATTGTAAGGATCGTGTATAGTGGTGATCGTGTAAGGTAACTAATCTGGAATACCTTACATTACCATACCATTAGCCTGTATCTCTCTATAACTAAATATAGCCGTCATTCAATTGCTCACCACAACATATACACCATCTTCAGTTCCTAATACAAATAAAATTCATACGTAATGTTTACCTAGTCTGGTCATAAATACCGTTTCAATAAAGAAAAATAAAATACATTTGAATTTTGAATCTGTCATTATCACGTGAACAGTAAATGTTTTTTCTCATTTTAGTGCTAATCATTATTAAATATTGTACTTAGATTAAAATGGAGTGGGGTGATAACGAAAACTTTATTGCTGTAATTGAACTACACACAGTAGGCATGGATCCAAATGCAATTTTTAAAACTCTCCATCCTCATGGCATTAGCCAAATATTTGTGTACCGGGATATTGGTACCTACTAACCTACAATATATGACAGAAAAAGGTCTAGCCATCCACGCACTTTTCATATTAAACAGATGATTAAAGCTGTGAAGAAGAGAATTCGAAGAAATGCCGACCAGAAGCAAAAGATTTTATTCAGAGAGATGAATATAGCACCCAGAACCATCTCACGTATTTGAAAAGATGATTTAGTCACAAAAGTTACTGTTATGTAGTTACTGTTTACAAAAGACGTGCTGGTCATTTCATAACTGATAATTTAAAGTAAAATAAGGTTGACAAATCATAACAACTTCTTCGGCGGTACGCAAAGGGAGCTCACAGACAAATTTTATTTACGGACGAGAAAATGTTCACCATTGAGGAACATTTTAACAAGCAAAATGCTTTTAGTTTATGAGTATTGAGAACCAAACATTTTAACAAACAGAATGATTTTATATTCTAAATCGGGTCTAAACGCGTACAATAAAGGTATTTGTTTACCTTTTATTCCTACTTGAGTTTTGGGCTCGGGTTAAACCAGCCGTGGTCACGTGTTGACTGAAGAGTCCAGGATGGGAGCTGCGAGCCGTTTCATGAACTACCCACATTTGATCTTCACTTTCGGAAAGGCTGCGACACACTGCACTAACAAAGTCCGCGGACGTATTCGACGGTAAATCGCAAGGTTTAAATTTGTTAATCACTGGATTCCACGTCGACGACAGTTTATATCCATCTTTCCGATTGAAGTTTTTATATTTCTTTATTTCAATCGCTTCACGTACAATCCTGGGATAATAGTGACGTTCGGTGGAGAGGATTCTGGGAGTGCAGAGTTCTATCTAGTGATTAATTCCGGCGTTGATTATTACCGATTTACTACTAGTACTACTACTATTAGTTCCTTACTAGGTATTAAAACGTCGGCTCAAGTGTATCAAGACACGATTTGTTAGAAGGTCGTAAAGCCTCTTAACAACACCCTGATCCATAACCAAGAATGGTTCTTTCAGCAAGACTCAGCACCAGGTCATAAGGCTCACTCTACACAGGCGTGCCTTTAAAGGAATATTCCCGACATCATTGGAGCTGAAGAGTGGCCGTCATCTAGTCCAAATCTTAATTCGCCCGATTATAATTTATGGTCTATTTTAGAGAATAATCTCTAAACTCTATGATAATATTGAATCCCCAACACATTCCATAAATGTGGCAATTGCCAATTTTACCATGGAAAAGGTGCGTGATTTAATCGAAAACTTACCACAACGTTTGAAGGATTGTATAAAACCAAATTGCGGCCATTTCGAATAAATGTTATATTCTTAAAATCCTTAGGTACCTATTGATTTCGAAGATAACACTTTTTTTTTAAATAAAATGATAATTTAAAATAAAAATATCAATGTTTTCTTTGTAACAATATTTATGGCTAGATATATATATTGGAGAATAAAATATATTCAGGAATATCAAGAATATTAAACACTTCATGTAATGTTTAATGTTTTTGAAATGTATTCTTAAATGTACTCACAGATACTTAAATAGATAACCTATCATCACAACAGAGAGAACAGAATTATTATCAACAAACATTAATACAATTGTATCAATTAGATGTAATTGAGACTGTTGGTCGGGTGCGCAGGTCAATCGATAGTGACGGCGCAACAGTGTCTATTGAATAAAGACACAATTTGGTTGCGCGAGCGCCCTATGTTCACGCCCACCGACCAGACCGTTAGTAGTTGCCATCAGAGCCTTTTACATGGTAAGTAATATATGTATTGTAATTATACTATATTTATTATATCATGAGACAAAGGGTAAACAAATAGGATAAACAAGGCAGTAATTTTAAAACTTAATTCCTATCACAGGCATTTTTCTGAGGTAAAGCTTGCATGTTATTATCCTATATGTTTGATAGATCTTAAACAAGAACTAAAGACTTATTCGATGCTCTAATTTAAATAAAACATAGTGATTTCTATTAAACTTTTGTTAACATTTCGTCTCATTTTTCAATAAATAGAGAATAGTAACATTATCATCATTTCTAATTTCTTAGATATAACCTGATAATCTAGTGAAGTCTTTAAAAGAATCTATGTTTTTCTTTTTTGCAGGTGAATATTGCTTTTACTTATACATACATGTATACATACATATACATGCATGTATATATTATATTACATTTATGTATTATTATTTATTTTTATTTATGTATGGTCAGCTGGAAGAGATTTCCACAGTTAATAAGTTTGCCTTTGTACACCTTCCCCTATTTAATATAAAATAAATGAAGATACTTTTATTGCTTTCTCTTAAAAATCAAAAGTTAGAGTAAATACACTACACGTGCCTTTAAATATCTTACTGTTTATAAATATTAATTCAACTTACTATATCGTTACTTTGCAATTTCAAAACCACTTATGCCACGAAGAAAACTTTCCACTGGACAGTGAAATCGCGTGTAGTCTTACAGAATTACGACAAGTCCAATCACCTTATCCAACAAAATATATTCCCTAGGAGGACAATCAACAAGCATACTAAGCGTGGAGCCCGAGTACAGTCTACCGCAAAATTCAATTCAAGGCTTAGAACTGTCTAGTGCAGAGCGCGTACGCCGGGGACCCCCGGAACCGTATGCGTCCAGTGCGATTTACACAGAACTCAATTTCAAGGTAAGATAAGCAATATGAAAAAGCCATTGTTGACATTAGATAAGATTACAAATTGATTTGAATAACTTAAAACCGACGTCATGTTCATGTTCACACGAGTGACACGGCAAATTCAGTTAAATGAAGTGAACCTTTGAAAATACAACGATAAATTAAAACTTAATTTTTAGATTGTACTATCCGTCATAGTCAGAGCAACCACTTTAACGTAATTAATATCTATACTAATATAATAAAGTGGTAAAATTGTGTGTTTGTTTGTATGTTGGGGGTAATCTCTGGAACTACTGAACCGATTTCAAAAATTCTTTCATGAATAGGAAGCTACATTATCCGTGTCTAATATAGACTATATTTTATTTTAAAATTTTGAAAAAAAAAATTGTAGAAAAAACTCTTATAAACCGAAGCGAAGCGAGAGCGGGTCGCTAGTGTATAATATTTTAATAACTAATTGACGATGAAGATAGTATGCGTCTGTTTAAGATAAATATTTTTATCATTCCTGAGTTATAATTCCGGTTTAGTTGTAAATTTACTTATACCATTTTTTATTAGAGATGGAGCATTTAATAATTATATGTGACGCTATATAAGAAAAGGGACCTCATTATCGGTTCTAGTTTCCCAGATTGAAGATTTTAAAATCTTAATCTTAAAAATAGGACGTTACAGCATTTAAACATAATCTTAAACGAACGACAGTTTTAAATTAGAAAATTTTAATCAAAGATAATAAATTTTTCTGACAATAAGATCCCTTGGCTCAGAAAACGTCACATATTATCCAATCTGTAAGGAAATATTGAATTGTACCACAAATCCAATTTCTCTCTAGGAGAACGACGTTGGTGATCTGAGAAATTGCCCAGAAAGACGATCGCACAACAATAGCATTGTTAGATCGTGCAACGGAAGCAGTCAGTACTCTAACGGAGAATGTTCTACTTGTTGTCATAGCACTTCTAGCAGGTCTACTAAGGACTACAGAGAACCAAAACATGACGTTAACGAAATCAATGTATTAGATGATGATTGTGGCTCGTGTAATACTAATAGATCTGGATCAAGGAGTAGACAAGAGAAAAGTAAAGTGTGTCCAGCGAATGATTTAGAATACGATTACCCACAATGGCATTGGCTTGGAAGGGAGAACAGTTTCAAAATTCCCCTCCAAACATGTAGACATTCAAACGTGGCGAGGTCAGAGCCAGGCTGTCAAATAAATCTATGTGACATATTACCGCCACCGCCGTATGAGGTGAATTAATTTTGTTCCCACCATAATTTTATAATAATATTATATAACCCACAGGCATTCATTTTTGCATTCAGATACTCGAAAATTGCCTTAACATATTTTCATTTGTACAATTATTATATATGCCATTAATAGACTGAACATACTTTTGTGTGCTCAAATTTTAAGGATCTTGTATACTTACAACTATAGGTTTTACTCAAATAATAACTTTGTTTCTTTTCACAGAGTCCAGAGAACAAGAATTAGCACCATTTCAAGGAATTGATGTAGGCAATGAATGTATAGGAGATAATCAGAAATGAAAAGTAACATACAGCAATAAGTAAAAAATATCGTTGCAAAATTTTAAAGTAAACTCCAGTGACTTGTATGACTGTAAGGGGGATTATTGTATTAATGAAGTTTGTATTTACACGCTTCAGTGGATAGTTATTTCGGTTTTGCTGTAGTTAAAATGAAAGTTGCATTATTTTCAATACCTAATATGAACAAGTTTCCAATTTTCAATACCTAATATGAACAAGTTTCCAATTTTTTTTTTTATAGAAATGACCTTAAACTTAGATAATTCGTTCTCCGAATTTATATTTGGTTTGTTTAGTTTATGACGAAGACTCATTACTTCCATATTTTTTGTGCATTTAAAACAAAAAAATATCGCATATGTACCACAGCGCTGCAATTTAGACTACACGATGTAAAGTAAGCCATTAAACGTAGTAGTTGAAAACAGATGTAGTGAAATTTTGATACTTGTATGTCGTCGTAACTTATTCCTATCCATATTCTAGTCACTCTATATAGGACTAGCTTTATATTTGATAGTATACTGTTTGAACAATCATCAGTAATGTAACAATTTTTAAATTTAACTTTTGTATGAACTCAAGGTTGTCTCCATTTTAACAGTAAACGTAGGTTTTTATAATAGTCCTGTATTACACTGCCATATAGGTACGTTTAGAATTAGATTTTAGTTGTAAAACCTTCGACTGTGATATTTATATTAAATTGTGTTAGATAAAATGTAACCTTAGTTTAAGCATGAAATGACTTTCGCAATACTTTAACTGTTTTATCAAGACCCATAGGAGCTATTCCAATAAAATCACGATCCATATATGAAATATTTTCCGAAACAGTTGTGTTGTTTAAAAATTAAATCGCTGAAATATAACGACTTATAGAGATCACATTTGTTTTATTTATCTCATCCATTTCGTTGCTTTATTTATAAAAGGTGATCACGGGAATCGTATTTCTGTAGCCTTTTTATCGTAACTTATTTCTAGGGCATTGTTTGATTAAAACCTGTTTAATAAATGTATCAATAACTATTTTATTTCATCTTTATTACTCTTTATTGTTCTTGCTCGCGTGACGCTCACAATGTTTATTGTATCAACGATATAAAACGAGTGCAAAGGGCGACATAAATAATACACTACTTAGTAATGAAGCACGTCGTTACCTGAGGCTTACAGCTCTTTGCCAAGTCGTAAACTCGAAAGCTGTTGTAAACCACTGCCACTTGCCCACTCAAAGCTTATTTCATGTTTATTCTATTAATAACTTTGATAATGCACGTTCGTAAATCTTTGCTTTTACTGTATTACGTACCAGTAATTAAACAGCAGACTGTTAATAAGTTACGCCATGAAAACAACTGTAAGTAATATTGAAAATATATCATTCCGAATTTTCATTAATCTAATCTACATATATTTATATTCCGGGGTTCGGGTCTAGAAAATGAAAATCTTTGAGTTATACCTTTTCTCGGAAAAGGCTTTGGGTTAAGAGCATTTGGCAATAAATCGTGGCGCCCAATTCATTCCTGTCTTCCTTACGTATTGGCCAACTTTAAGACCTTTTAGAGACGGGATTAGCTGTCCTTTATCAGCGAGTTTTAGGAACAGAACAAAGGGCCATTGGATTCAAATTAAATGTGCTCCATTCAAGGAGTATTTCTATATTAGAAGTGCAGCATAATAGTAACCTTGTAATTATTCCCATAAAGTAGGATTGAAATGCGGTATTTGGAGAACTTAATGTTTCCACTGACAATCCTATCGTGGTAGTTGGCAACTTACATTACACAATAAAGTATCATATTTTTTATTAATCTCACACACAATAAAGTTATCCAAAAAATTAAATTACGGGGCAAGATATAGTTATAATCTACGAGCATAAACAGGTGTATACATAGACAAGTGGCACTCCAATTTTACTGGTATACAAAAATGAAAAGAATTAAGATATTTAAATATTAGACTAGCATGGCTCCAAAAGAACGACATAGATCTGGCTTGGTATACATATCTACATCATTTTAAGATGTATCAATCAACGAGTGGTAGATACGGGGTAGGGGTTGGCAAAGGTTCATATGTAGCGTCGATCTTTGAATAAAGTAAATTTAATGAAACGTTTAAGGTTATAAACACTTTTACGAACAAAGATATTAACTTGATTAACATTAGTTCTTGATAATAATTTATATTAGAATCATAATAACGTTCCTCGTGCGTATTCACTGTGACAAATCATTAGTCAGTAAATAGTTTATTATCAATGATTCTCGTTTTTGGCTGCACGCCATTTTCATTTAATCAACACTTTCATTTAATATCATAATGTTTAATGAATGACAGTAAGTAGGGACTGGGGCCTTACCACCATTTCTTATAGCAGTATTATTTTAAACCTTACTTCTCAATTTCGCACCACGGCGTCCTTGATGTAAGCTTATCTTATTAATGTTTTAATAGAAAGTTTTGGTGACGTCAACACAATTCGATAACTTCTGTAGTGCAAATCGGAACGTTGTATGAAAGAAATGGCGTTATACAGTTCATATAGCGTTATCTCGTTTTGTTTTTTAGTAGGGAATAGTCAAATAATTAAAATCATTCGTTCTTTCGCAGCACTAAGCATTAATACTTTGGTGGAGTTTAAGGAACGAATATGAGTAATGTTGTTTTAAACCTGAAACAAAACGTTCCTGCAACAATATTGTTTTGTAACAATAATGGTGGTAGGGCCCAACTGAACAACCTACAAGTAGGAAATGAATGAGTAGAAAGTGAAACAAGAAATAGATAAGATGATCGTTAATGTATCCAGCACCTTGTGTGTATATTAGAAATGTATTTTTATTAGGTACAATCAAGGCGACTGAAAAAGGAGTTTTCGGTTTAAACTATGTAAGTAGGTATATAAATCACAATTTTCTTGAAAAAGTGCAAGATCGACTTACATTGAACTTTTTGTAAAATAATGATCGTAATCAAAGAAAGGTTTTAAATTATCTTTCAGTATAATCCGTTGAATAGTTTCAGAGCAATCATGAAAAAACGTTACATGGTGAATAATGTCATAGAAGCATGCTCAGTACAGTTAAGAAAGGATAACTTCAGAAGCGTTTTACTGATTGCAATGTGGTTTTCGACTTACCGTATTGTTATAATAGACAAAACCAGGCATGTATGTACAATTAGTTTTAGAGGCGGGGTTTTATAATGTCTTTTGGTATGTAATTAAGATTCACAATGAAGTATAAATATTATTTCAATAACAATCGTAATATTATTTTAATAACAACGTTAATGTTCAATGAACACATCGACAGCAACGAAGTTTAAACATAATTATTACTCTTAACTATATTTAGACTATTTTGTAGTACTCGAAATATGAGTTTTGGTGTCTTCATAAATAAAGGTAATAAATGAAACTTTAATATTTATTGACACGCCAAAGTCATGTCATTTTGGAAATGAACCAAATACTTTTAATTTAATAGCAAATAGATGTCGACATTAGACCCGAGGTATTGTGATTATGTGTTATATTTGTTCATATGCCTCATAAGTATTTTAGCATATGAAGGAATTTCATTTGGGATTCATCTTTCACAACACTAACATAAGTTATTTGCCCACACTCATTGTTTAGCAATATACCACCAATGCAAATATTCCTAAGTTAAGAGCTGAAATTAATCTGTGAGTATAATTTATGTTAATATTCATCGGTTCCCGGTCCATTTCCACAAGGAAAACATTTATCATAAGACGGTGATCGGAATAAGCCGAGTTTGCAAATTATACGACATCTTGCTCGGAAACGTAACTCGACCGTTTGCCTACATCTCATTTGAATGTATTTGGACGAATCGCATAAATATTTGTTACCGTGTTCTCAGCATGTTTTGAGTGAATATATCCTGTGCAAAGGTCCATAAGGTATCGTGTTGAATATGTAAATAGCGCTGTAAATGTTGAACTTTTCCAATATATCATTAACGATCCAACCTAGATTCACTCTGATGAATAGGTCGTACGAAAGTTTTACTTACATCCCAATATACTTTGTTACTCTTTCTAATGTTGACCGTTTATATTTGGATACCGTTGTTGCATAACTGATCCTGGCGACAAAATTTAAATTTTACAGGAAGAGAATTTTTTTATTTGTGTTTGTACCGAATTATTTTACAAGGTGCTTGGATTACTTTTAGCTAAAAACATGTATTATTCTAGAAATATGTTTAGTATAGAAATGCTATCTTCAGTTTATATTCAGATTTTTGTGGAAAATAGGTAGCAAACGAGCAGACAGTTCGCATAGATACTGTTGCCTAGATATTACTTTAATAAGTAGATACTGTCGTCCATAGACACTTGCAATATATGTCAACGTCAGTCAAAAATATGACGCAGGTCAGCGTGCCATAATGCCTACCTTAGATTGGGAATTAGGATTTAAAAATAGGTTTAGAAAGAACGAGGAACAGTGAGTAGGTATTATATAATATCATCGCACTTCAACCGACCTCGTTCAATGGATGTGTACATGGAACTAGGTGGTGCCATATGTAAGCAAATCTCACCATAGAGCAAACACTCGGCAAAGATTCAATTTTTCTAGTTAAGAATTTCGCGAGAAACCTTACGATTATTAGATTCAAAAACGTTTGTGTTTTTATAATTGGAACACCTGAGTGTGAAAGAGTCGCAAATAAAGACAACTTTATTTAACAAATAATTACGATTTATTAAATAAAGTCTTTAACAGTTTCATTACCTAATAAATAATTAGTTGACTGTTTAGTGTTTACGCCAAATTGGTAAGGGTCCATAAACATAACACAGGCACCAATTTATACTATACATAAATCTTTAATAGTTTCCGATATTGCCGGTTGTGAAAGATGTAATAGTCTGGGCGGACTAAGTACCGTCAGCATAATTTCTACTGCCATTACAGGGATGCATTCCCCCTTAGACTGCACTAATCCATTAGTGTTACATGAAAAGCTAATATATAAACCAATAAAAACAGTCGGACAGGTATTACCGCGCACTTTTCCTGCGTTGGGGTTCAACCCTGGATTTTATTCAGTTTCCCTTTGAGATATTTTTATGCTTCTTTTAAAAACGTCAGGGGTACGCTTTGTGACTTCAAACATTTTGCGCTATATTTATTGATCTTTTACGGTACGCCTTCAAAGCTATGCTCATATAAGATATAGATAAATTACTGGAAGTTATAAAAAATGTCTAACAAGATGTGTACGAGAACTGAATAATATTTAAATTCATTGTATGTTTTTTTAATATATTAAATCGAAATAATTTCCTAATTGATAAATAATGATATCCGCCAGTTGAACTATAAGAAATGAGATTACATTAATTAGCTTCTGGGTCTTTGATATGTGACAAATAATCGGAAATGTTTATCCAAACAATATACTAAATCTGAAACAAATAATGTGGTAACACAAAAATACTTTTTTTAAATAGCCTATAATTTGCCACTTTCCCTAATACTAATAGGTACAGGCTTTCCGTAGTAATCACGAGTAGGTTTGGGACCACAATCTACCACGCAGTCCCAGTGTGGATTAAATATACATAAATTAATCATGAAGTATATAAATTGATCCACTCACTTCACCTTCGTTCTTCTAATAACCTTCTTCTTAATATTCCTTTTCACCATTCTTACTCTTAAATTTAATATTCTTACTCTTTTACTGTGCAAGCGGTTCGTTTGTGGAACTCTCGTCCTGTCGACATAAAAGGTGCTTAAACTTTATCCAGCTTCAGGAGTCAACTTACTTAACACTATTTAGCTTTGTAATCTTTCATTAAGTTACTGGCATATATATTGTCTATAGCATATACACACACACACACACACACACACACACACACATATATATATATATGTCCAATGTATATGACTAATAGTGTTGCTGTCTTGTTTTGTTTTAGTGTGCAATAAAGTTTTATTTATCCTTAATACATGTACATGCAATAAAGATATACATGTAGATATATTTGTAGAAATATATTTGATGGTTCATTTCCATAAGCCTTTTAAATATTAAATGGTGATTGCTTTTATACAGAAAGTAGATATCTAAACATGAAACGTACAAATACACTCGAAAGCACACCAATAAAAATCTTCCGTTCACTCAAAATGCTATTTGGCTCCAAACTCCCACTTTAAATACGAGTATCTACTGCAGTCGGAATAATTCGAACAGCCTGGACTTTTCAACCTGTGAATTTTAAGTCATTCAGGAATTCAGGATTTCGTGAACGGTATCACAATATAGAAAATGAAAAACAGTATGGAACCTTTAAATACATAATACACTTTTAATACATTTCACGCACATCGACGAGCTGTTTAGTAAAATTATGGAGAGATCTCGTTGTTATTGCAACAAAAACATTGTACACAGTTAAGATTTACAAATATTACATGATTCCGTAATTACGAACAAATATTTCGTTTTTCGCGTCACAAGACTACCACTGTCGTTGACATTGTTATGACATTGTTTCCATTTACAACTAGTTTTACTGATGAAATCGTGGTTGCAACATCCATGTAACATCAAACAAATGATTACACATGGAAGGTTTCTTGCTGATGCACAAAGGAACATAAAATACTAGATACTTCTTTAAGCAATTATTTATTCGATGAGCATGCAAGTTACGGTGACATTTAAATAGAAAACATTGGCTTGTATTTAAACGAGCAGTAAAAAATAGTAGATGGGCAGCAAATCGTGATTAACACCACTAACTATTTTTGAGTTACTGAAATAAATAATTTTAAATGACTAAGAATGCCATCACAGAGTCGACGAAGCGCCTCTTCGCTTGCATTCTATTTCTTTCTTGCATAAAACCTGAATCTAACCAATCTTTAAATTTGCCACCCATTCAGTATTTTCCGCAGCTCATTTGATTTTTCCGAAAATAATTGATATACAATTTTAATAAAACATAGACAAAACATCGTGGAAACTAGGATGTTTGTCTATGTGGCCAGAAACAAGTAACACCATAATATCATTCACGTGTAGGTGATTCTTCCGAGAAATTTGACTGATCCCTTACCAATTATCTCATCTTCTGTGGTCTTATCGTGTCTTAAGTCAGGTAATTTCTTCGGAGCGAGGAATCGCTGCCCAAATGTAATTGTTCCTGACGTTAAGACATAAATCTCGGCGAAACCCAGGCGGAAGCAATTTACATAAATCGCGTTATTGCTAACTCTAGAAGTATGGCTATATATCTATATATAAATGCATATTTATAATGTGGAGTATTATCTGTACGTGCAAATCTGTTGAATAATCATGAAGAAAGGAACGCTACTGGTATCTATGCAATTAGAATTCATATTAAATTCAAATATATTACTACGAAAGCCTTTGAGAGGTCTTTCGTTTGTTCCAGGCGTCACATGCGAGTAATATATATAAAAACTTGTAGAAGTAACTTGTGTGGTAGTTAGTACCTATTACTATCAAAATATGAAAATTACTCTTAGAATAGAGTTTGCAGTTTAAACTTATAATTTATTTACTTATCCCAGTAGTTTTATCTGAATTTGATAACATTCCTAGAGTTGAAAACAGTTAAGCCTAGTAAAGCTAATTTTAATTGTTTCAGTATGTACATTCAAACATTTACCTAACAGAAAAGTATTTGCCTTAAAAATAAGAATAGAAATGCCAATGCCCACGGCTATTTAAAAGAGTCCAATCTAGCGTAAGGACGACCCTAATGTTAAGACGGAGGGTTCAAAGTGTAACGGCGCGGAAAGAGTCGGGCGAAGGTCGCAATTAGACGAGGCGTTTAATTACAAAATTCACGGTAACAATGAGGCTTCACCTCCCCTTAGTCTTTCATGGGATTCCTCTTTAGTATTGCGGATAAAGTGGAATGAAAATAGCGGAAGAAGTAGCGATTAGAAGACCGTAATAGAAATGACGCTCATGGCCGGTGATAAAACATTAGACAGCGAAATATAGTAAGATTGAAAATGTCGCAGTTTCCTAAAGTTATTATATGATGTTAAAAGAATGCTAAACATGATTTGTGCTAGTTTTTACTTCTAACCATTTTACGCTTAGTGTTTTAAGCACTGACTGAAATGTATTGTATTTTTAATTTTATAGTACCTACTAAAAATACAAATATTATAAAAACTATATTTCTATATACTATT
The DNA here is from genome assembly GCA_943735995.1 of Sesia bembeciformis. Taxonomy (NCBI): domain Eukaryota; kingdom Metazoa; phylum Arthropoda; class Insecta; order Lepidoptera; family Sesiidae; genus Sesia; species Sesia bembeciformis. Next base: position 7,420,725 of record OX031034.1, read on the forward strand.
TCCAAATATATTATAGTTCCTCTAACTCATTGTATAAGACAAGGTTCAGAACAGAAGGTGACCCGGAATGCAAAGAACATCCTGGTTAATAACTTGCGCCAGTGGAACGGCAAAAGCCCTCGGTCACTACTTCGTGCTGCAGTTTCTGAAGTACAGATATTCTTTCGTTAGGAGACGACACTAAAAGAAGAAAAATTTATAAAAGATGTAATATTCATAAAAAAAAAACCTTTATTTTTTCTCCAAACTCCTTCCGCTCACGCCTCCACTATGTGCTCCTACTAATACTGAAGCTAGGGTTGCCAGTAACCCGATATCGTATTATCAGACTGAATTGTTACGTGGAGTGCCACTGGAGTAAGCGTAACGAAGGTTAAGTACTATTAACTGCTGGATGAAAGGGTATGTTACAATGAAATTGTAGACGTTTTGTTATATAAAACGGTTAATCGCTTGACTCTCATATGAGATGTTGGGTAGATAATATTTCTACATTCTACCTATGTTTCTACTCAACTTGAACGGTAAATGTGTCTTTATTTCAGTTTAAATGTCTAGTTTTTTTAATATAACGAAATCTTATTACAAATTATTATCAAATGGTAAAATGATATGCAAACCGTTATGACCATTCTTACCAAAATACAGTTTAGTGTAATCAATTGTAAATGGTCCCTTCGTAGCACTCAAACGAGACCTTTATTCCTAGTACTAATACACTTCAACCAATTAAGTTAAAAATCATTTATCACGTGCAGCCTCCATTGTTAAAAACAGAGAATTTTCACAACTGCACATTTTGAAAAGTATTAGGTACAAAAATTAAATCTTACTTAAACAACTTTAAGAATTATTACTTCTTCTTCTTGTGGTGCCTTTCCAACTAGTGGAGGTTGGCAATCAGCTCCTAACAACTTTTTCCTGCGACCAACACGAATTTTCGGGCAATCTGGCCCATTATAATTAGTTGCAAAAGTTCGTATATTTCATGCCTTAGCACGTAACCCAGATACGCAACTTTTCTTCACTTGAGGGTGACATAAAGAATTATTACTACCTTGCTATACATATGGTAAACACATGGATATCGCTACTCATATAAGATGTAGATCTATTTTAAGGAAATGTAGATCTATTTTAATTGTTATGTACATTTGATATATCATATTTTTTCTTGTACTGAACATCATTTCTGAAATAAAAGATGCTAACAAATTATCACTGTTAATCTTTTAATTTTGTCTTATTGAGCGAACCACACAATAATTTACTTTTTATGCAGTGATTTTCTCAAGAACTTTAGCTAAGAACTTAATAACAAGTGCATAATATTTAGTAGATACCCTTAGAGCTAAAAATAAGTTTCCACATATTATTATTAGATATACTGAGGGAATATATGAATGTATAATTGAAGTCGCATGTTGCTATATTTCTATGGGAACCCGGTGTTTGAAACTTTGAGACACATACTTTGAAATAACGACAATACATCTATAAAGACTTGACATTGAACATTGAACATTGACTATTGACCATTGACCATTGACTATTGACCATTGACTATTGACCATTGACCATTGACTATTGACTATTGACCATTGACTATTGACCATTGACTATTTGTGATCTATAAAAAATAACAGTTATAACATAAAACAAAATTATTTAAAATTCACTTTATTATGACAACAATAAGCTTCATTTTTTTGTAATATTTAATACTTTTTGACCCTTTGAGTGGACAATAAAAGGGCGTTTTATGAAATCCAGAAATTTGGAGATATGTTTTCGTCATTAGAATATAATGACATAGGGTTACATGCTTTATCTTCATATGTTAGTTCAATCAACTTTAAAAGCTTTAATACGGTCTAAAATCTCATTTATATGCTACAATAATATACCAATAGAGTAATTTTCCGGAAAGCGAATTCTTGATTTATAACTATAATTTTAACAAAATTAATGATAGAATACAAACAAAATTGCTTTTTAATAAACACCCTGGCTGTGTTGTGCTCGAAGTATGTTATTATGTAGATTGCCCACTATGGGCCGCTACAGTCAATTAGTAACCAGAATAAGCGTCTTATAGCTTCACACAGTATATATGAGATTGGCAAATGTAACTTTTCACAACGGTAGAATAAAAACTCTTTACATTGCAACATTATTTGATACTTTTTATTATTTATAATAACATCTCGATACTTGATGTTTCTTTTGATATTGTTGATAGGTTTTTGGGGTCCAAAACCAGGATCCTGAACCTGGAAAATACCGGGATACCGGGCCAAAAATCACCTGATAAAATACCGAGATTGGATTTTTAAAAACCGATATTTTTCATATCTGCAATATTTATGTCATCATAAGGTACTGTTTTTAATTTTTAAAACATTAAAACGTCCTTTTCCTGAGCAAATTATTTTTGTAATCATATTATGTGCTCCGAATTGAGCGATAAAACATTAGATACATTGTCATTTATAAGATCTCATTACATATTTAAATTTAAATAATCATTAAACCAAACATTAAATTTCTTCCATTCTTTTATCCTTTTCTTTTACTTCATTCTTTTATAGAGTTATTTAAGCCCCACAGCTTGTGGTAGCCGCTCTGGCCTTTAAGACTTGCAGATATTCGCCGATGGTGGTTGGATGAGAAGAGCCGAAGATCGTGTGTGGTGGCGAGCTGGGAGAGCTCTATATCCAACAGTGGAGAGGCATAGTCTGATGGTACCTATTGTATATTTTTAAGTACAATATAAAAATGTGATTTCTATAAGACTTATTTTTAGGCATTACTACTACTTATTACTTATTACTTACTTATTACTACATAACTACTTGTTATTAAGAACCACGTCAATAAATAATTATTTTCATTAAAATCATTCAAATATGTAGAGATTTTAATAACCAATAACAATAAGTAACTGTTTACTTATTAAATTATTAATGTATCTTTTTAAAGACTGAGTCTGAAGTTAAGAATAGTTGATATTCTAAGTTATCTTTTAGCACTGAAATATTATTAATTATAAGTTTAAAGTTGGTCGTAACACTTAAATATTTATAGACACTACTTGGACATACAAAGTTCTTGTTATTTCTGTTTGAATCAAATTAAAAACACTATTTGGAACCTTAAAACCACTGATGTCAATTGTTTTAGACCTACAATTTTCTTATCTATAAAAATACCGAAAATCTCGGAATATTCGTAACATTTTATTATCGTCCAGTATTGCCATCCCTAATAGGTTTAGAAACACGTTTCACATAATAAATGCTGAATTGTTGAAACAATGTTAAAAGGTTAAAATAATTTAACAAAAACTGTAGTGACTTATACTTTTAGAAACTAAACAGTTTAAAAAAACAATGTTTCTAAGGACGCGCTAAAATATTTAAAATAAATTGCATTTCTAAAGAAAATCTATTTTTTACATTTTATTTTCTAAACTGGTAGTTTTAGAACGGAAAATGTAAAGTATCAAATTCGTTTCTGAATAAAATCATTGCTTTTTAATTTGGCTGACGATCGCTGTTGTATGTTTCAATGTTCGTGACAGAATTTCTTTCTTTTTATTTTCCATTTGGTTTCCTTCCATCGATCGTCATAAAACATAGGCGGTGATGCCTTTTGCATAGCTGTCAGTGGTGGATCGTTTAAACCGGCTTGATGTGTTTGTGCTTTTGTATTCTTTGTTTTAATAGACATCTTGCTTGTTTTAATTTGGCATTCTATCAAGTCATTTAAATAGAATCGCTCTTTAAAATTATCGTTAATTTTATTCTTTACTTATGATTCCTACATAAGTAAGGAGTGATGATGGCCTAGGAGGTAGCATAGGCGATAGATAACATATTGCTGATTCTCATTCATGAAGTCATCGAGTTCAAATCCTTGAACCGTAACACTGAGTTTTTACTTAAGTATTGATTTTTGAAAAATATTAGCAGCACTGCGGTGAGGGAAAACATCGTGAATAAAACCCTCATGCTCGTAAAAATAAAAATGGTGTATCCACCAATCTGCACTAAAACCCCGTGGTGGATTATTAACCTTAACTGTACAGTGGGGCGTTATAGGCTCACATCGTTATATACTTTATATTTCACAGTCATTGTGAAACCTTTGATATCTTTAAGTGCTTCTTTAGACTCATTTTAAAAATAGCACAGATATTTCAACTTTTCCTTGGGATCAATGTTTCTTTTTCTTATCAGGAGTAAGTCAGAGCGAGAACTCTAACAAATTACCGTTTTAAGAGATATCGTCTCAACCGGTGTTATCTACACGACGACGCCCACACGGGACCGAGTTTTACGGCGTTCTATTATCTGTTACCACATTCGCCTCGCTGAAAATAAACAGCACAGACAACCCCTGCGCTCACCACGTTATCGACCTTTCGAAATTTCTCACATAGCCGTTCAAGAATGAGCGGACAATGTATAGGAACAATATAAACAATATACACAGTATAACAATGTAGCTTTCTAAAACATTCATATAAAGAATGCGGTGATCGTATTAGTGGTCGTTAGACATCCTTCCCGAAAATATTCGGTTTGTTATCCTGTCGTCGAATGAAATGTGGTTTGCAAAAAGAGAATGCGACATCAAAGTGTTCAGGCGATCCGGTCGGCGAGCGCGACGTGATACGGGTTAGAAATAACCGCGGTAGTCGGTACTCCGTACAGAGCTGTCGACGCCAAGACAAGCCTACACTCGCCCACTGCGCTGCAACTGAGAATGTTCGTGTCGAATCGACTGTGAATTATTTCAAATACTTGTTACGTTCCATTTCAGTAAGCATTTACTGTGTCTGCGCTTTTGTGCCGTTAATAATTCACGGGCTCCGCGGTTGTCTGCATAAGTACGTTCATTATTCTCTCTCATAACGGTGACGTATGGCTTTTTATTTTTTGTTTATACTGCGACGCTGTTTTAATATCGTGACATTGCAAATTAAGTCATTTACAATTCGGCGTCGAAATAAAACGCTGTTATTACTATAGGTATACGAATACGTCACATTCCGGCCTACTTTTATCGCGTTGAAAATTCAAGGGCTGACGTATACAAATGCGTTGCGGTTACGTTATTGACGCCCTCTCTGAAATAATTACATGTTATGCGAGTTCCGAAAATTACACGTATCCCCTACAGCGGTGGGTTCGAAGCGGTAATGGCTCGTTAAAGCTGATGAGAGCTCGCGCCCTCCCGACGAAACTCGCGAACCGCCCGCTGACAGGGCGCCTTCCTTCCCGACAATAAAATAAGTTCGGCGTTCTCGCAACATTGCCTTTTGTTACAGCGAAATTAGCTGTTGAAGAATGAAGTATTTTTGTAACAAAATTGCTGGATGATAATGATGTTATTAGTTATGTAAGGACATTTTAAATTCTAAAGGATACGTAGCTTGCAGCCATTTGTATAACAAGGATGCTATGTTGCCGACTTTTAACTGTAACCTAATTAGGATGGTACATGAAGCTAGTGTAAAAAATAAGTGCATTAAAATTGTTAGTATTGTATCAATGGGCCAATAAAATCAAATCTTGCTTCGGGAAAATACGATATATACTTTACGATATATATATACGAAAATACTTTATCATATTCCCCAATGTATGTACGTGTTTCGGTAGTGAGTGAGATATGCCAGAGCCCATTCCCATCCTATCCCTTACCACGTCCCCAATCCTTTCTCCAAATTCATTCTTTCATCAACAAAGGTAGGCGCGCATCCGGGGGCGTGCCAAAGTTTGTCATTTTGGAATAATGTTGACATGTATCGCGGATGTCTATGGGCGACAGTATCCACTTACCACCAGGTGGACTATAGGCTCGTTTGTCACCTTCTTTTTATAAAAAAATAATATAATTTTTATTAGGCTGACGCCAACAGAGGAATCCTATTTTGTCACTTTATATTGGAAGTTTAGAAATGTCCGTGTACAAATTTAATTGATTAATTTAAAAAGAACACATAAATAGAAAGTGTAACGAAATCATATGTGTCCTAATCATCACGAGAATTGTTATCCTCGATATTTGCGATGCAGTAAATGTCAACAGCATCAAACTACAGCGCGCTGGCAGGCGCGGCCTCCGTACATCTAATTATGTCTAACGGCCTCAGTGCCGTTTACACCGAGACATTAAAATTAACTGCCGAGTGCGTTTGATCTTTCCATTAGGGTATCACTATAAATATAGTTAAAAGACTAGCCAATGAGTCAATCGTACTTAAAGAAAATATTTGACTGAATTTAGAACAATAGAATATAAACAGCTCTTGTTACGCGATAAGTAACAGTTAATTATCCTATATCTCTCAAGCCGATCCTTAAATCAAGATCTCAATGATTTTCCAATCATTTAATAATGTTGTTGTGATGTGTTTTCATAACAGTATAACAAGAGGATATGAAATATTGAGTTATATAGTGACAGTAATAAACTGGCCACTTTGAGTTTCGATATCTTCTGTTCTACGATAATAACTACGATGTTCTTATTTCAAAATCAGTATTTCGTTTATTTTTTTCTTCTATATTTATTCATGTGATTGTCTTGAAAATAAAATGGATAAATTAAAAATTCGTACTATTTTTTAATATGAGTTTCTTCGCGGTACCAACGCAAGTCAGACAGCTGACAATGTCAATTGTGTGTAAGGGTCAAACACCACAAACGATCGCTCCATGCGTCGATGGTTTAAATGCTTCCGTTCTGGAAATTTCGATATTAAGGATGAGCCCCACGGACGACCTACAACCAAGGTTAATAATGGTGAATTAAAGGCTACAGAGGAAGCAGACCCGTCTTAAAGTACAGCTGAGTTAGCAGCAGGATTTGATGTTAGTGATAGAACAATGTTGGTTCATCTGCGTCAAATTGGCAAAATAAAGAAGCTCGAAAAGTGGGTACCATATGAACTGAACGAACGTCAGCGATAACAACGCGTCGAAGTGTGCACTGTGTTATTGAACTGTCATAAAAACGAAAGAATTTTGAATCGCAACGTGACTTGTGGTGAGAAGTGGATCTCGTATGATAACCGCAAGCGTTCGTATCAGTGGCTGAATCCAGGAGTTGCAGCCCAACAATGTCCAAAACGCAAGATAACTAAGAAAAGCTACTGGTATCGGTTTGGTGGTCCTGTGACGGTATTTTCCACTCCGGTTTCTTCCGAAACGGTCAAACGATTGATTCAAATATGTACTGTCTGGAGCTGCAGATGATGATGGAAAAGCTGGCTACAAAGCAACCAAGTTTGGTCAATCGCTCATCTCCACTTGTTCTTTATGACAATGCCCGCCCTCATAATTCTCATACAACAGTTTTAAAACTTTAAGATCTGGACCTGGAGACTCTTCCTCACAAAACATACTCACCGGACCTTGCCGGACAGATTTCCATTTCTTTCGAAATTGGAAAAAAGATTTGATTCTGAAGTAGGGCTTTTGAAGAATTCATACATACCCGTCCACAAGACTTTTACAGGAGTGGCATTAATCAACTGCCCGTGAGGTGGCGAAAGTGTCAATATTTACCATAACATAAGTCAATATTTCAACTAACATAATAGCTATTTTTATAACAAAAAAAAATAATTTCAATTTATCATACAAATCGGTCATTTCATAGGTAAGCATCAATATTCCATGGAAGGGAAATATTCCACAGAATTTTTATATGAGATGACAGATATAAGTATAATTAAGATACTGGATATCATGGGATTTTCTTCGACGTGTAACACTTAAGTCGTAAACAGGATTTTCCAAGGAGGTCAAAGCACCTGCATCTGCAGTGGTGTAGCAGTTTTTTAAGAGCGGCAGCAGTAGCTTCCCATCAGGTGAGTCGCTTGCTCGTCCACTTGTCCCACTTCTGTACAAAAATTGTAATAATATAATTAAAACGAAAAGATCGTCGCATTTTTGCTGTCAAATGCTGTGCTACAGGGGTATGTAAAAATAATTTAATTGAAAAACTAAACATTAAACCAACCTCCAGTTGTGTAACATCTGACTTCGTGTAAAACAATGTTACCAATTTCCTTATTATTCCCGCAGTTGTCGCCACGTTTAACGAAAAGTTATAGAGCCGAAACTCAATAAGAATAGAACCCGGAGCGTCGTATAATTTCTATTGTTAACTTCTTGGTTCTTTTGCTGACATTGTTACTTCGGCGACGGTTGAAATATTTCGCGTGGTAAAACGAGATTAAGGCAGGCAACATTTCGAATTGGGTTAATAAAATGGGGATAAAAATTACAGCAGACCAAGCAAGTCAAGAGCAGAAACTGTGGTGTCGTTTGTTTACTCCCAGATAAAAGTCGCTCGTTGCATTGTTCTACAAATGCCGGGCAAAAATAAAAGCGCTCGTTCGGTCGTCAAACGCCTGGCTGAGATCGGTTGTAATTAATTGCAGTCATTCGCAGAAATCGGACGACAAACATGAATCGGAAAGGTGACGGTTTATCATTAACTATTCTCCCAAATAAACGTTGTTAATGTTTCGTCGAATATGACGAATATTTCGAATTTCACATATAATTCCTTAATTTAATTTTCGTCTTTCGATCCCTGTTACATAAACATGTTCAGTAATCACCTATTGTATTGTAATAACATTTAACAGAATTTCATGTTTAACATAATGACGGAAGTTTTGCGTACTGGAAAAGCAACTTGGGATGGCAACCGGCCAGGTGGACTGACAACTTAAAGAAAGTCAGTGGAAGTGACTGAATAACAAGAGTAGAAGAGTGTATGTACTGACGAGTCTTAGAAAAGGCAGGAATCATTCAAGGGATCAAGCAAGCACAGGAGAGTGAGAGGCTGATTTTATGATATGGTATGGGTCTAATAATAAAACTCAACCATATCAATGTAATTGAATAAGGCTATTTTAATGCTATAAAGTTGGTAGTGGCACTATTCTAAGCAAGGATATAAATATTCTGGTTATCCACAAACCAGTGGCCAAAACCGGAGTATCCCTTGTATCAAATACCTACACAAGATATCAAAGGGAACTTTACTTTTGGCTCGGTATCCTCATAGTTTCGCAATAATTGAGCCAATAAAACACACCGAGGCACCGGCCAGCCGAACGGTCGTGTCTGCGCGCACAGCCGTGGATTACAGAAGCGGGGGATGTGCCAAAGGAATGTGACACGTGTTTCATACTTTATAAGATTTGCAACTACCAGTATACACATAAAAGTAATTAGGGTATAAACAGAATATATTGGTGGTACCATTAATAAATAATTGTTTAGAAGTATAAGTATGCAGAGTCATCGATATCGGTTAAAAGCGGTTGTAGTCCAGTGATAATTATTATAGATTCTCATTCGTGAGTTTAAGTACAACTGAGTTTCTACTTAAGTAAGGATTTTATAAAAGCCTTGGTGGAAAATTTGAAAAAAAATGGAGCATGTGTATAAAGTATTGTAGTAGTGCTATGTCCAGGCCAAAAGCCAGACTGGAACACGCTGAGCAAGGAATTTTAATAGAAGTAGTTGACTACTTGTTTATGGACAGCGGCTTCGAGAATTTTATAAAGAAAGGGAATTACTCCAGTGAAGTTGTTTCCCTATGCCGAGGGAATTGAGAAATTTCCATGTGACTGCCGAGGACGAATTAGCTATATTACTATGGATATAACAGCGTTTTACAGCTCTCAGCACCCGATACCAACTATTTCTGGCAGTTTTAAAGGGGCACCAATTCACGTGACATCAAGACGCGGTCTCGCTTAGCCCTCTCAGCGCGAACCTCGACGGTCATCCAAAGAGCAGGAGGACGTGTCAAGGAGGCAAAAAGGAGCATGTGTGTTATACAAAGACAATATGTTAAAATTTAGGACAGCAATTTTGTCGTTTATATTTGAACCAGAAAGTATGTCGGACCAGTCAAGAAGGGAAGCATCTCGTCTCAATTTATCTACATCCATCCTTCCAAGACAACCGCACCACAACTGGCGTTTGTTTAGGAGGTGTAATCTTATAGGAGAGTAATAATAAATCGTGTCGGAAAAAAACAGAAGCTGAAAACTGACCATGACCTGATACATGGTCAGTCGAGGTCAAGTCGAGGTCAATACAAGAATTAGGTCAAGCCACGAATCATTTGTGTCAATATTATGATGAATGGGTTCACAAAGAAGAGTATAGAAATAACCTGAATTCGTTATTGTATATAGTTTACGCGATCTAAAAGTGTCTTCTAAGAGATCAGTCTTAAAATCATCCATTAAAATTATGTGATACTCGTATTCCGAACAAGAGAAAGAGAGAGAGCAGAACTGATTCCAGTTGGGAGAAATAATCAATAGAAGGTGGACAGTAAATGACACCGAAGATGGCTTTGACATGAATTTCTAAAAATATATATTAAATGGAGCCAATAATGAGAGAAGGAGATGTAACTAGAATTTTATGAGAAATATTACTTCGAACGTAACTCCTCCACCGCCTTTGCCAGTGCGATCATTTCGAATATGTATCTATCTATCAATGTGCACTGTTCCTAGGCCGTGAGTCGAAACCTCTTAGTAATTTAGTAGGAGAGGCCTGTGCCCTGCAGTGGGACAGTGGATCGATCGATAGGACTATTCCATGACCGTAGACAAGAAAAATATTTATATAGAAAAGTATGATAGAAGTGGAAACGAAATAATTAACTCAGTGGCGTTGACAGTAACTGTTTCTGTAACATCCCTTTAGAAGAGATCTTAGAAGCTTACCAAATCCATGGAACTTGTTTCTATGATCTGTGACTAACGGCAGGGCCAATGAAAATCGAAGTGGCTTCTTAACGTCGTCGGCCATCGGTGGAAGCTTAGCACTTGTTTTTACTGCCAATGCAGATACATATTTGCATGCGCAGCTGCGCACGTGTAATGGGGTGTAAACTGTGCTAACAGTATATTTAATTTGTAATGTGGAAGTTGAGAATTTTTAAACGGTTGTGGTACAGTTTCAAGCTACGACGGTGAGTCCAAAATTATATACATTTTTCGTTCTACAATTTATTTACGCAAAAATAGAGGTTCAATATGTGCATAATTTTCTACATAGTCTCCTCCCTTGTCAATACACTTGGTGCAGCAGTCCACAAGCTTGCGTATTCCTTCCAAGAAGAAGGTTTTCGGTTGGTCCCGAAGCCACTTTTGCACCGCTTCCTGCACGTCTACGTCTTGGTACCCCAGAGACTTTATGGAAGCCGTGCTTGTCGTGGATGATTTGATGGGCAGAACCATAACTGATGTTCAAAGATGACGCTACCTCATCGATGGTAACTCGCCTATATGCCAGAACCATGTCTCGAGTTTGCAAAATCTTGTCGTCCGTGGTAGAGGCTGACGGGCGTCCCGTTCCCTTTTTGTGCGTTACACTCGTCCGGCAACTTTTAAACTTCTCGATCCACGAAAAAACACTTTGACGTGATAAGGCACTGTCCTCGTTCTGACCAGAGAAATCGGATCACTGCTCGTTGTTCCTCCTTGGTACAAACTGTTAGCGGAGCGAACATGTTTACAATGCAACCGTTGGAAGGCAACTGAGGCGATAAGGGTCAGATGACGCACACATGACTACAGTTATACCAACATTAGTAGAAGGCAGTATGACAATCTTAAAGGTGTGTTATGATGATAGGGTAGATTATTTTTGACCCTCCCTCGTACATGCAATTATGCTGTAGTTTGTTCTAAAATTAAAACCAATTTTGTAAGGGTCCTATATATTTTTATGATGTAGGGTAATACTAACTATGCAGACTAATCAACTATCGACACGATTCGTTCTCTAACATACTCTGATCATTTTTGGGGAATTTTATTAACTGGTTATTTGACCTATTTGCTATAAAAGTTTTTAAAGGTTAAAGTTTAACAAATCCAAGGACTGCCAATATCGGATTTGTAGAAGGAGATGTCTGTATACGAGTAAATATTTAGTTCATAGCCTTAAATGGTTATTTCTACGGACAAGTATACGACACGATTTCCTCAACTGTTTATATTATACTTTACATGGTGACTTTAACACAAGTATATAATAAGTCAACGAGTTGCGGTTAGCAGTGGCAACGTCGTAATAGTTCAGGGCTCGCCGTGGACGTACTGCATCTCGCTGCAGAAACGTCGAATCTTGCTGCGAATACACTTCCTGAACAGGATCGTTTATTATGGAGATCGATCTTTAAATTGTGTTTGAGGAAAAAACTATAGATGAGAATAGACTATATTGAAAAAGCAGAGCAGAAATTATTGTACAGTATGGCGACAGGCTTCGGATTTGCTTAACAATAGTCAACATTGGGAGTAACATCGAGAGCATACAAAGTGTTACATTGTATACTTTCGATGATTCAAACTTCGTACTATATCTTTGAAATGCATGCTATGAAATTAAAAACAAGTCTTACAATCTTGTTAAAATTAACCTTTTCCAACAATGTAGTTTATGATCGCAAAGAAATAATGTTGCACATAATGAAATTCGCCGGTCCTTCCCTAATTAATTGTTCCTATAAAATACCACCCTCGGGTTTTGATGTTGTTTCAGACCTTACAGTGTCATGAACAGGTTGCGCTGGAAAATATTAAAAGTAAGGCTTCATCATGAATATGATATGATAATGATGTCGCTTTGAATTAAAATAATTTGTTCAAATGGTATTTGGGGGATCAATATGTATTAATATGTAATAATAATAATAATATCAATATGTTTAACAGCAATGTGAAATGTATTACATTATAAACGTAATTTTCTTCAAGTCATCTATTCGCTTGGCTGAAGAACATCCCAAACATTAATGAATATGGGTTGGTGAGAAAAGAAGCTGATCGTGTATAAGTAAAATACCTTGGAAGAGACGCGCTTGTTAATAGTACTTTTAGTTCTTTTATTTCTCTTTGTTCCGCTGTTGATTTACAGGAATCGCGAGTAGATTGTCTTCTAAATGAATGAGGCTTGCCTTAAGTCCAACCGCTCTTCAGTGCGAAGAAATATTTACATATATACCGCTGGCCGCTATAATGTCGCCTCCGCTATTCTTGGTGATTCATACCAAATCGCTAAGCGACGCTTTGTCTTTTGTTCATTTTTTCTCCAGAATTACGTTCTGAGTAGAACGCTATAATTAATGAGTACCTTATTTAAGGTTACATATCGCCGCTTACTATTTATCAGTTCAATCGCGTTTGCTTTGGATTAAGAAGTAGTCTTTTTCTCGCTATGAGGGTTATCAGAAAACTTTCTGATGATGGCTCATCATTACATCCGCTCGCTGTAGACATCATCGGGCGTAATTGTTATACTGATGATTTGTGCTACTCAATCCCATCTGTCCAGGACTACTGTCGGATCAAGGATGAGTTGTTCATGGCCGGGAGCTTTGAACTCGTGAAATGGTCCAGTAATTCTTCCGAGTTACTCAGTATACTGTTGTGTCTCACCGCTACTCTCTAAGTATTAAGTTTAAAGAATCAAGTCGAAGCTCGTTCATCGAATTATTAATACGTATGCACCGCATCATTCTATACAGAATGTTTATTGTTTCACCGGCTCAATGGTTATTCTTCATTGGGTTCTTCTCCGCATAGATTTATAACTTTGTGGCTACTCGTGTCACCAAAATATTAACCGCTTTACCGGCTCATTGTTTTTATCACGTGTCAGGTGTTCACAACCCTAGTGTTTGCTTTTCACGAGGTCAGTCACCTGCGCAATTAATTTCTCATCCGCTTTGATTCTCGGGTCCATCTTGGCTATGTCAAAATGTAAACGAATGACCTATTACCGCTATAGACTCCGTGTCTATTAATGAAACATTGCCTGAATCAAAGGTAGTTTCGCTTCCCGCCTTCACATATGAAGACAAACCGCATCCGCTTATCGTCTTGTCTCACCGAGTGTCATCGTGGACAAAACTTTTACATATTGTTTTTTTAATTTATCGTTTTTTTTCGTAAATTACCGCATTTTAGTTATCATACCGCTTCAGATATGAATTTTGCTGACAAAGCAACCATTAACGCTTTGCAGTCGTTATATTTCTCCAATGAGATAAAACTATTCAAAGCAAACAAAAAATTCTCTCCCGCGTTTAATAGGTTAGCTCGATTTCTGAATAATGAAGGAATTACGTGGAAACTTAACCCATCGATTTCGGCTGTCATTGTGGAATCTTTGTTAAAGGTATCAAGTTTCATTTATATAACCCTATAGCTTCGCAATTGCTTACATATGAGGAATTGTTGACTGTTTATACACAGAGAGAGATTGTTATTAATTCACGCCCGCTTACATTGATAGGCGACAATCCTTCTGAACATGTCTTTAACGCCATCTTAATATATCTCAACAATGCAACCAGCACTTTCAGTATCAACTGCTGGACATGGGGCCTCCTATGCACATTGACTCGTGCATGAAGGATATAAGAGCTGATAACGGCACGCTGGCCAAGCGGGTTGGCGAGTCTACTCTTTTAGAGATGGTGTAGTTCCTCAGAGCTTGTGGTAGCCGCTTTGTTATTCCTTAGTCTCCTTTTACGACACCCACGGGAGGAGACGGGTGGTGCCATTCTATGGCCGGCCCACACCACACGGCACAATCCTAATCCCACTAATATATAAATGCAGAAGTTTGGATGTTTGTTAAGTAACAAACAAGATTTGGCGTGATTAAGTAATCACGCCAAACTTGGCAAATAGGTAGACTATAATCCGGATTAACAAATAGGTTACTTACTATTCATGTGACAACGGGAACGAAGGCACGGGCAAAAGCTAATTAATTATATCTAACACATGAGATAAACAAGCCGATACACAGTCGTTGCACGGTTAGAATCTGACACAGGTACACACACTACCATTCAAAGTAGCAACAGTGTGTGTGGCAACTATGAGTAATATTCGAGTGTGTGCTAAAGGAGCGTTAATATCAAGAATACCAATAACTCATCTAATTTTGGTTCTCCATTACCGATGTACATTGTTCAACAGAAAACATTTAGAACGGCTAACATTTAGCAACGCTACTTTCTCACATTAAACGACTATGACAATCAGAATAGTCCTATCCCTTTATCGACATTTTTTACCCCCTGACCTAATTCATCAAAAGAATGTCACAGGAAAAGCCGTTCCACACACAGACGGTATAAAAACCCATCATTACCGTGACTTTGGGAATATTAATCATATTTGCACAATGCATGTCAGGGCCCTGAATGGGGGGACCGCATAAAAGAACGTGGAAGGTTTGAGCTATTATCCCACCAAAACGTTTGGTACTACTCCTTTTTGGTAAAGGACGAATGTTGCATATAATTATGTTTACTTAATCAAACTTTTCACTCAAGTACCATTAATACAGAGAAACACAAAGACGTAAATATACACATATATACACATATATATACAAATATACACGAAAATCTTAAATTTAAATTGATTTTTTTTAAATATGAGTATGTAGTTTTTAACACTTCAAGCCATCGACTATTCATTTCTGATTGATACTGAAGATGCCTACATCTATAGCTGCTTCAATATTGTTTAATTACGGTCATTCCCTTCTGAATATACTATCTACTAACAACCATAAGGTTAACAGGAAGCCTCTTGACCTGATGGAAGGAGAATGCTTGTAATCAATATATGAAAAGCTGCTTAAAAACGATTTGCTCTTACTCAAGAGCAGTATTATGTGTAAAGACGAACCTTTAGGGGATTTCCAAAGGCTGGTGCAGAAAACAATAGCAACTCATTAATAGTTTATTTATCTATACCTACATATAATAAAATTGTAACAGGCCGATACATTATAGATATTGAATGTACATTATAGATATTGAAAAAAAACTAATATGAGGGGGGGGGGGTGTCTTTATTAGAGCAAAAGAAGCCAAAACAACAGTTTTTAGAATTTTTTCAATCTGTCTGTCTGTATGTTTGTACACGCATCACGGAAAAACTACTGCATGGAATTGAATGCAGTTTTCACCGATGTATTGCTAGAGGTCTAACTTAAAATATAGGCTCCATTTTACCGCAGGAAAATATCTTATTCCGATTGTTTTAAATTTAATAAATCGAAGCGAAGTGAGGGCGGGTCGCTAGTTATTAATAAAGTAAATACCTGAATCATTTATTTATTATTCAAATATCCAACAGAGATAACAATATACAATTTAGTAGGCACATAAAAATAATAGTGGCTACTGGTTACATTATAATCGTTACAGGTTCGTGGAATACTTAAAGGTTATCACTACATGCTATTTAAATTACATTAGTAAAACATAAAACCAAACAAACAAACAAACAAACCAACCAAACATTTGTAAAGCCAAAACAAACATAAAAAGAATGAGTTAAGTTTTTTTCTTAAACGACGAACAATAAACTAACGGTTTATGAGAATGTCTTTTCTCGATTAGGTATTATTATAAACCAAAATATACTCTTTGGTATGAACTGGAGGATTCGGTAAGTATTGCGCTAGCGAAGTGCCGTATACGTCATCCACGCTACCACATCAATTATTCTCAGTCCTGTCAAAACAATTAATATCAGTCATCCGCAACAACGACTAAAGCTTTACACAATACACAATGCGCAAACAAAAGGCGCAGTTTACATTACAAATCATGATTTACGTAACTAAAAGCAATAATCATCAAAATCGTGTTCAAACTAATTGTGCAATCAAGTAATATTTAGCAATTTTAAGGTGCAAGGTCTTTCTTTAATTTGAGAACATACTCGTACTATACACATTTTAGGTAAATATTGCGCAAATATACTTTCCTTTATAGTTGACTTGATTAAATCGAAACTCAATCTTGCGATACGAAGTCGTTGTAATTTATATTTTTTGGAATATGGGTAAAGGTTGACCATTGACAATGAGTTTGAGTCATCATTTTTATTTTGCCTAAATATACGATGTTTACCACAATTTGTCAATCTACTACTTTGGTACTTCAATGGATGGATAATTTAACTGGTTTATTGGTTGAATACAAGACGTTCGTGTTTTACATCAAATCAGTATTTCTCCACGAATACTGAAGTGTCAAGGGCAACATGATGCCCGTACTGATATGTAAAACAGCGCATTATGCGCGGTGCAGGTCGTCGATCACTTGTTCGCTTGCAACGACTCAATTATGTGCGCACCTAAAATAACAGTCCCTCTGATCACGTGGGTGGTCTCTACTCGGAATAGAGGAGCAGCTAAAACGGTCGTCGATAGCGAATCTCTTCGGTGAGGATGGTTTTATGTACAATAGAGACATTGACGTGTTTTATAGATTATATCTTTCAAGATTTGCTGGATTTGTTGTTGCATTGGTGATTTATTCAATAGGTTGTCAATATAAAGCTAACAGATGTCTATAAAAGCGTTGTGACTTCGATGATTTATCGATATTAATAAAGTGAATTCGTTCAATAGAAATAAAGAAAGAAAAGCGTTTATTTAGCCGCAATTACAATACAACATAGTCTTAAGTTAACAAACGTGTAGGTACAGATAAAATATACATAATCGGAATGGCATGTATAGAATTTTTATTGCTGTCTGTGTATCGCAATTGCCGCCATATGTCTATCCAGCTCAGCTTTGTGTCTGTGAAAACACACAGCGTTGATTTTCATCTATAATAATATACAATAATATAATGGTATAAATGAAATCATTTCGAAATGAGTATTGAGTATCGATTTGGAATTATTTTTATATCGTCTTTTTGTCTGTTTGTATAGTTTTAGCAATAGAGTGAATTCGTTATTTAATCTTGAGTTAAGATGTACTCTCCCTCACCACAAAAAACAAAGGCACTATTAAAACAGAGTTTAATACTGATGTACCGAGTTCCAGGTTCTCATTCAATCACGTTAGAGTTAGGCGCAATGTTTTAAAGCATCTTTTATGTTAAGAGGGACTCTGTTTGCAGCATGTAAAAAAAAAATGTGTAGGAATTGTTTCGCCATCTAGTTGCTCCGTGAGACGATGGCCTTACTTAGAAAGCTTGTATCATTGCTATTTAGGTAGCATAGTTATTTATTATCCACCCACAACGTGGTCTGAACCGATAGTGTATAAATATAAATTTTGTACCTACCTATTACGCTACTGGATATTTATAACAATATCGATAAAATTGTATAGGTAGTTTACGGCCCTTCAATTAAATGAAAGACATATTGCTAACCATTAGTATAATAACCATATAATAATGTGTAGTTTATTATATATTGTTATCAATGCTTATGAAACGGGTCTAAAACGCGTATTTTATTTTTTATTTCACTCAACGTTTCTCATCTATTATAGTTATTATTTATTACTGACTGATAAAAAATCTGATTTGACTCATCTGCGGACTTATATAACTGAAATATAGATTCAAACTAAAATTTGTATTTTAGTTGAGTCGGCTGGTAATGAAATTTTTTCCAAATTCGTAATTTACGATCTCCGCAATACATGGCTTTTTTTCGATATCTCCCTAAAACTAAAAAAGAAAATGTTCCCTGCTCAGTATTTTGTTCAGTATATAAATATGCGTGCAAAAAAAACGCGAAAATAATTTATGCAAAATTGTCAGCGAATAACTTATACTCTGCACCTATGTATAAATAAATAATGCAGTTTTGTTCAAGCTACTCAATAGTCAGTGGCTTGAATGAAACTGTATTTAGTATTTTTTTTATTTGTTAATTAAAATTAATGTGACATAATGACATAGCTTTAAGATCCTTTTACTAACAAAATTATGGAATATTATTCTGAAATCTTTAATAATATATTTTGTAAGCGTATTATAGCAAGACAAGCAAACGTTGCGTTTTAGCTAATGTCAGAAATATTGCTTGAGCGCCATTTTAGTGTCTTTCCATTCGTCACTGAACAAGCACAGTGACAACATGCGTGTTTGAGATGAGCTTCCTGTCATCGAACTTCGCTGTTTGTCTAATTTCCGAATGTTTGTTTAGTAGGAAAAAGT
This sequence comes from Sesia bembeciformis, assembly GCA_943735995.1. Classification (NCBI taxonomy): domain Eukaryota; kingdom Metazoa; phylum Arthropoda; class Insecta; order Lepidoptera; family Sesiidae; genus Sesia; species Sesia bembeciformis. The sequence goes on from OX031034.1 coordinate 7,439,796, forward strand.
CGAACCGAGCGCAAATTGACGCAAGTCATGCGTGACTGGAATTTTTGATTTATTTTCTGAACAAACAACCCTCGGGTTAAATTTTAGTTCGTTCATTTTTAATATAACCATATCCTTGTTTTTTTTTTTATAGAAGTGGCAGATGCAGAATGGGTTATCGCGTATATTCTAGCCAATCTTCGAAACAGATATGAAACACTGCGAATGCTGTACCGACTTTTTATTTCTATACATATATAAAAAGGTGGACAAACGGGCGGGCAGTTAACGTACTGATAAATGGACACCTGCAGTACCTAAAAATATCTGCTTTGCCGACCTTGTAGAATCCTATTAATCATTCGAAATCAGCCTGTAACATCACAGGCACAGGCTTCCACCAGTACTTTTTACTTCAATGCCAAGCTATTGATACTTTTTTACTTAAGTGAAAACTCAGTGGTAATGGCCGGGGATTTGAACTTACGACTCATCACCGCTCTCAGACTTCAACCCTGAATCTCTTCGCCAATGATGTTAATCAATAGTGACTTAAATATATGATTTGTCAAATGTTATTCGAATTTAAATCGTAGTAATAATAAATAGTCATTTGTGGCACCAGTTTAATAATTTAACTAAACAAATCGACAGTTGCATTTCTCCCACAGTGATAGTAATAAAATAAAATCAGGCGTCGATTGCACGAGTCCAGAGCACGATCCTGTCCTCGCGACGATTTATACGCCACTGATTCATTCCTCTGTTGACAGTTATAGCTCCACTCGGATATTGCACTTTTGCACCGCATTCCCACTCCTGAATTATGCTTTATAATATAAGACAACTTCCATATTCAATATAGCCCAACGCAGGTGAAGCTGGATTAATGTTAATACCAAGTAGGAGAACGACCTGACTGAATTGCTTCTAACTTAAGAGTTAGGAGTAATTCATAGGAGGAGTTAGTTAGTAATTTCGACCACTTTTAACTAAGCTTCACCAGTCGGTTGTCAAATGTAATAATGTTTTTCGATGGAAGGTATATGATCAGTCACCGTTATCTGCTGATGAGCGTATTATTTTGAAATGGTCGCCCTACTTTTTACCCACTACGGAACTGAGATGGTATATGCGTTTGGGGTATAATGCGTGTTTGTTTGTGTACTCCTTTGAAACAGCAGAACTTATTTCATGCGATCTCTTATAAATGATTAATCGTATTTTATGCTGTGTTCCTGAGTGGGTGTTGTGATTCTAACTCCTCAGGGGACGCTCCTGTCCAGTATTGTGTAAAAAAATGATACTTCATTCATTACACACGACGATGGTGGCAGGTTCATTCGTTTATTACAGATTTTCAATAAGTTTATTTTCGTTATTAGAGGCTTTAGACAGTCGTCGGGGATTTTTCAAAATTTCTAATTTTGTGTTTTTGTATCGATAAAGTATTTGCTAAGTGCCTAGACACTTCAACGTGCAACGTGATTAGGTACAGATAGGCGACACAAATAGGACGTCTATTTTATCTGTTATCTTATATAAAAATAATCTAAATTACAGTTCTATACTATTTTTACCTATGAAACAACGTTTAGTTCTGTGAAATCATATTCAAATATTAAAACTTGACATTAGGGTTACGTGGACGCGCGTAAACTTCGCTGATTCATGGCCCAACTTTCTATTACTATTTTAATTCGGTCCAGAGATATATGAGAACGAAAGTGGCGATAGATTTATGTATTGGCTACCTAATTTGTTTTGACATCTTGATATAATAGTCTTAATTGAGATTTCAGAAACAAACTCTCCAGATTAACGATTATCTATTAAATAAATATGTATAATTTTGTGAATACTTTTTAAAATACGAGTATCTTTGTTGTTGTGACCTTACTTGTAGTAATTTGGTTTTACTGTATGTTCACCAAAACTTTTGCTGGTATTTTAGAAAACGATAAAAATAATTTACAACGGAGCGTTGTTCTTTTATTTATTTATACTCCGTTTACTTTCATACTAGACCCATAAAAAGTTCCGTAAATTTCAATAGAACCGGACAGTTCTGGGAGTAATCGCTCATTCCGCCCATATTTATAGCTCTTTGATTTATTTTGTTATCTCTTTATTGCCCGACTAACGACAAGCATTCTACTCCGAAGATTAATCACTCGCGTCAACGTGATTTAGCAGAGCAACCGATATTTAATGTGTGCTATTTAGATAGAATACGATCTTTTATATTTAGACGATCCTCTAAGCGGTAAAGTGTCCAATCGTCGAAGCAATAATTCATTATACGCAGCCATAAACAGTCACATGAGAAATAATTGGATAGCATTCTGATTCAGAAACATATATTACCTATTTGGTAGGAAATTGGGTCGGTGTCTTCTATGGATATTGGGGGATAGTAACGCAAGCTGTCCGTTACTGAGTGCCCGATGTTGGTGCTAATGCATCTAATTCTCGTGCCGCTCGTGCGGTCTGTTCCGGCCCGTGCTAGGTACTAGCGAGTCTGTTACAAAACAGAAAATGCCTAATTGCGCTATAATCAATTGTAATAATTCGACGAAAGTGATGAACCGAGTCAAGGGAGATGTTTCGTTTCATTAGTGAGTCATATTCCATCACTAAAATTTACTTACTAAAGTGACATACTTGGTTTCGATAAAATTTCACGAATTCGCGTTATATATCTGTCTATTAGCGTCTTCACAGATGGGTAAAGTATCGCTGATTTAGGGACATCATCTTTGCTCATAACAGTTTTAATATCATAGACACGACAGGTCAACTTAATAAATGTAATTTCAGCAGCGATTACACGTTGTACAAGGATCATATTACAGGGTATTACTATCGCATGCGTTGATAGGCTCGCGTAGAAAATTAAAAGGCTATTAAGTGTCGTCCCACGCGCGACAGGTCCTGTGTGTTTCCCAGACGCTGTGAACGGTACAAGGTGCGTTTAGTGGTCGAGAGCGGTGCAACAGTAAAGTAACGGCACAGTAGAGATATTTATTTATTTTTATTTATTTAAACAAATTTATTGCACATTATGGTAAAAAGGCGAGCTTAATACCTTAAGGTATTCTCTACCAGCTAACCTATGGGTTGATCAGAGATATATATTGGGAGGTGCGATGATAGATATAAATATATAACTTAAATTACAAACAGAATAAATAATTTACCTATATATAAATATACATGATGAATACATACAATGTCATTATCTTACAGTATGCTTACATATATACATTCCATACATACATGTATATCATAATAAATACTTACCCATACACACATAGCATATAAAAAAGCGTTAAGTCTGTAATCAAGAAAGGTAATTTTCCCAGTCTCCGTTTAAAAGTAATCTTGTTCGAAACCTTTCTAATCTTTTATTTCTAATAGATATGACACAGCGGTGCTACTAATTTCACCACGAACATCCAATCATAATTTCCTGGTTGTCATTGGTATTTATTTTAGTGTTTAAAAATATTTTGCTCCATATATATTACATACTTTGTGCTATACAAATTAATGATTCTGTGTAAGCAAAACAATATCTCAATATTTCACTTCCGTAAAATATACTGCATTTCCCACTTCATCTTATTCCTTTAACGCGCGTACGTGTTTCAGTAGTGAGTGAGATATGCCAGAGCCCATTCCCATCTTTCAACATCTTCATAGGCTGCGCATCCGAGGGCGTGCCAATGTTTGTCATTCTGGACTAATGTTGGCATGTACCGCGGGTGTCCATGGGCAACAGTATATTTACCACCAGGCGGACTGTATGCTCATCGGGCGCCTTCTTTCATTAAAAAATATCTAATTATTTGATATTAGAATTTCATCACCACATATTAATTACTAGCCGTTGCCCTTGACCACATGCATTGACCGGGATAAAAATCTGTACTCTGTCGTTACAATTTCATCGCAGAAATTGTATCACCTGATTCGTTGTAATTGACTAACTTAATTTCCCATTTATATGTAAGTAATAATTAGTGATCGGTGTAGGTAGAGCGATTTTTGGTACTTGCTGCCAAAGTATGGATATGCCCTTTTTAAAATACATATTTGACAAATTCCCCCGGGATTGAAAAAATATATTATTTAGGTCGTGATTGTATCAATATTATATTTCCTATTTGCCAAATGACTATCACACTTGGCACAGTATAGTGTACGACTAGCGTGGTCGTAAATCAACGCAGGATGATTGGATATCCATTTTTATATTGTTTCGGCCTTGACATTTGCCACGTCTGAACTTTTTTTTCTTGTAGAGATGCAAAATAAGACATATCTCACCTAAAACGAGAGTTAAACTATTTCAAAATTAACATCGTACAAAAAGAGATGAGTTTTATATCTAAATAAATACTCTGCACAAGTAGCAAAACAAACGAGGAGAATATTTAAAAAATAATGCTCTATTACGAAAAAAGTAATTTAATTTCACAATCGTAATTTACACCATATAAGATTACTTTATTTTGACATCGTATTAGACAAATATCATTAGCCCACTGCTAAGCCCACACTACAAGGTTTAAATAATAATAATGATAATAATAGAATATTAGCATCAGGATAATTTTAAAATCCCGGGATCCCGGAGGCATGTCCATATTCACATATACGTCTGAGGTCATTGACCCCAAATCGCTCTACCTACTCCGATCACTGCTAATAATAGATAGTAACAATACATACCTATACTCATGTCTATATACAGATCTGAACTTGTCACTATTCTGATATCAGAACAGTGAAAGTGAGGAAAGGTGGATTTGAATGCGTACTTACGAGGCAGGGAACATTATCCATTGTTATGTCCAATGCCAGTATATTTGCCAGTATCTGCATGCGTGAATAAAACTTTGTAAAGCATCTGATTGCGCGTTTCGATGGATAACATGCGCCCCAACAGATGCAACAAACAACTGATCGTGATCAGATGGGAACAATCCTATGTTTTGGATATGTGTACAATAATATTAGCTTACTGTCGTATCGTATATATTGGTCGAAAGCGTTGCAAGTGGTAGGTACAGTAATAGGCATTGCAAGTGCGCGGGCAGAGTCGAGACGCGGTCGTGGGCGGTGGCGCCAGTCTGCTTTGATAGCGCAAACTTAGCATTAGCGCTCTCCAACTATCTGCTACGAACGGTGATTACGTTGATGTTGCGGATTTCAATAATTACCGACTTGAATTATGTTCCGCATATTTACTTATTCGCAAGTGAGTCCAACGCGATATTCCACGTAATGTCCATATTCCATTACGTGAAAAACGAAAATAAGTTAATAAAGGTAACTGAGCGTAACAAATCACTTTAATGTACGAGTCTGTCGACAGGCGTGTTTGCGGCATTTGGGCCGTTGTTTATTAAAATGAATATTTAATTTCCCTGTCAGATGATGACAAGAGATAAGCGTCATGATATGGCGTGAAATTTCGCAGCATGCACTTAGCCTATTTGTAGCAAGCGACATTGTTTGCGATCCAGACAGATAAGGCGTCTAGTTATGTAAATTCCCAGGCTATTCAACACAAATCAGTGTCAAACACTACGTAGGAACAGTGATGTACAGAGTTGTACCGACAATTAAGGTAGAGGCAGACTCGCTTGGATTTACTGCCCGCCCCGTTGCCACTATTTGCATAATAATTTTCACTTATGAATAGGTATTAAGGCGTTATTGCACTTATAAATATTTACGGCTAATCGCGGCTCCGTCGGGCCGAGATCGAGTGGGAGGGGCCTCTTTAACGATGATTTTCTTGTCAAGTGCTGACAGCGGGAATGCTTTGGTGAGTTCTAGGAAGCGAGTGATGAATGGTGTTAGTGATTCTGCTTTGATAAACATTTTGTATTGCACTCACATATGTGGCCATTTTATTGCTTTTCGTAGGCGACGAGGGAGATATTTCACTAGCTTTTAAGGGGATTCAAATACCAGTCTTATCTATGTTTCTTGTAGTTAAACATTTAAATAAACAGTTTATTTTTAAGAAGGATGTATTACCGCTAAACAGCGAAGCTATGAAATTTTTCTACAAAAAAAAATACTGGTATCTTACTTGGACATCAACCGATGTAAGTTTACATAGATGAAAGCAGGTGTAACTGCTAGAGAAGTTTCCTAGTAATAGGCCTTTTTAATGACATAACTTTTGGGTCGTCGGGTTTGATGTTCAATTCGGATACAGGTATCGGCTCCAACTGTGATCAAAGTTATAAAATCGCTTCCCTGTGCGTGACCGCACTTCCGAACGGTCTACTATCTCGAGGGGAGTTTTATTGAAAAAGTTCCAGCCGTGAGCGGACTGCGTAAGGATGGAATGCCGTAAAATATGAATAATAATGCTCATTGAGAGCTCCTCAAGGAGCCCTTTAAAAGGGATGCGGATGAGGAATTGCGGTTACAGTAACTCTATAATTTTCTGATTATTGTCACGCAGGTCAGTGATTTCACGCGAAACTGCTGTCTGAACTAAATAATTTTAATAAACTGAGTACGCAATCAACATAGCGCATTCAGTTTACTTCAAATATTTAATTCGAAACAAGAAACAAAAAAATAACTAAAATTGTGGAATACCTACATAGTTTGTTAGCTATAGGTATAAACTTTGACATGATTGTAAAACATCGAAAATAGACGACGGAAATAGAAGAGATTGAAATGAAGATTGAAGATATTTGAGTTGTACAATGTACAGTTTAAAAGGTAAACAAACATACGAGTATTCTAATTGTACTGAAATTACAAACTTTTTTATCAGAACAAAGACCTCTGATCAGAATTCGCAAACTTTGCTAAACATAAGGTGTAACGACTGAAACATTTTCCTTAATATTACTACTTTTTCAGTCAGTTATTAGAAAAACTTAAAATATGATAATGTAAACACAAGGAGAACCTAATCCAAATCCAATGCGGGACGGACGCAGGGGCAACCGCGAGTTCTATATTTTTTTTCTCAGAATACAATTTATTTTTCTCAGAATCCAAAATACAGATTTTTCTGTATTCTGACATTTATTTAATGTACTGATACACCCCTCTCTTTCACTCGTCGGAATGAGTACTTTCTTGTTTAATGGAAGTTTTTTATATAACTTTACACATAACGGAATAATGCTAATTTAATATAATTTTATGTAGGTACTTTGTCACATTAAATGAATAGAAATAAAAAATATTTGTCACTGCACCCTCGCTCGTGCAGGATCTTACATGGGACTTAACAAAAAAAAACTAAACACTGAAAAAAATCATATAAAGTTAAAAAGGCAACAAATTATCATCAAGAAAATTGAAATACTGCCATCTCGCAAAGAGGTGGGCGTTCCTTCTCTATAATTTACGTTTAATATAAAGCCTTTGACATCCGTATAACATTCATCATGTATTCAGTACCTCCGTCAATCACGCGGTGATAGCTCGCAAATGCAGCGGTGTGCCGTCTCGCCTCCATTTGCGAAAAGGGGATTATTGGCCTTAGTTTCCGCAAAAACAAGCTTATGGGATAAGGGAATATGACGTATTAAGTTAAGAGGAATACATTTCATCTTATTAATATCTCCATGTTTGCCTTAATTTTGTGTTGACCAGATGTAATTCTTTTTTTTTTCTCTCTTTACTTTATAGTACCTAACTTCGTAATTTCTATTATATAATAGCATAATAATATGTAGCACAAATAACTAACATCGTCATGGTGGATTCTATTGGACAAGGAACAAATAATGCAAAATTACATTTCGACTTACATTTTCAACACTTCAATACGACTTCATGACTCAGTCAACAACGAATTAACATTAAAAAGTATTTTCCATATTCATTAGAAAATTAATTAGTGTATTACATTTTGATTTCACATTTAAATTCTAGTATTTTAAGTTAATTGATTATATTTTTTTTAAATAGTCAAAAAACAGTAATATCGGTCATAGAAATTGCACAACTGTGGGCAGAAAGTAGACTATATAGTGGTACAAACACAAATCGGAACCACAATATAAAGGAAGGAAGTTCTCTAAACACGTGTTCAGCTCGGTTACCAACGCTTGCGGGAAACGAAAAAATAAAAAATATCTCAATAGTATGTTTGTACAACCTCGACAATTATTCTGCTTCTAATTATGTCGCTTGAGCAATGTTTACCACAACGAGTAAGGTAACTAAGTCATTGTAATTTCTTTTCAACGTTTATTCAACAGCAGACATGCTGTTTAACACAACGGTGTATGACACTGAAATTATTGTTTATACAACTCCGTTACAGCCTACCGCAAAATTCCATATTTCACTTTTAATCCACGCAAACCAATATAGCCTGTAGTATAATTAGGTTAAAGCTAAAATGGAATTAACTTTAAATGGTTGGTACAGTTTAGTGTGTGGTCTGGGTTGTTTGTAGACTGGTTTACAAAGCACTTTAACAAAATAGGAAGTTTTAACTTATTTAAAGCACGTTTGCTTATGGTTTTCGAATTTATACTAATGTGAGCTAAAACTGCTCAAGCATTTGTATTTGGTAGCGATTTGAAGTACCATAAACTAATTTCTTTTTTTTCCCCTCTTTATTTGATTACCTATACCATCAGCCTATGATTCTCCACTGCTGGATATAGGCCTCTCCCAAGGCGCGCCAGCACATACGATCGTCGACTCTTCTCATGCAGCCACGACCGGCGTCAGTTCACCTGACCGAAGGGCGTACAACACTGTGCTTCCCGGTACATAGCATCCATTAGAGGACTTGTCTACTCCATCGCTTATTGGTCTTACGGCAAATATGACTTGCCCATTCATGCTAATTCTACGAGCCACATGTCGGTGACTTTAGTTCTTTGACGAGTCTCTTAGTTTCAGATCCTATCCGCAAAGAAACTCCGAGCATAACTGTTTCCATAACTCGTTCCATAAGTGACTATGAACTTATGGATAATTAATAATTTCGTATCACTTTTTTAATGTTAACCTATAATAGACTTGGTGTGTATTGGCTCAAAACGAAACATTTAAATTACAGATTTATTATTTAAAACTAATCTTAAATTAATCTGTAGTTAAATGCGGGCAGATAAAATGTTAATATAATATTGGTATAACCTCGATTGTTAATTAAAGGTACATAGATGTACTTACTTATGTATCTAGTTTTAATTTGTAATGCCTACTTCTTAGAATCCAATTATTTCCAGAAAGCAACGCAATGTTTTGGATATAAGGCCAGGTAAACCACGCGAATATAAAAAGAAAACAACAACTACGATACGATCCAGTGAAATGAGCCCGTTCCGAGGCTCCTTTTAAAATAATTTGGAGTGGAGCCAACTGCCGTGTGGCTGGCAACTGGTGGTGGATTTATCCTTAATGTTTTACACAGCTAAAAGCTTTACATTCTATTCACTATGTTTAATTTTGTAGATAGGCAAAACTGTATACAATAGAAAGGTCGCTATAGAAAGCAATACAATGGGTTTATTCTGAAACTTTGCTAATAAAAAAGAAGACCTCTTAGACGGTAAATGCTATAGCACACTCTTGAAACGATTTTTATTAACTTAAGTACGTAGTGTGTACATTCATGTGTTATTGTCTAAGTTACATTTAGTTGGTCTTATACATGTATATAATATATTATGTTACCGCATATTCACAAATTTTGTACTTTTTTACTTTTAATAACTCATTCGTGTTTTCAATAATGTACACGCATCATAAGCTGATTTTATCTCCCCACCAGAAAACCACAAATAACACTCAGAACTCCTTTACACCTCTCAAAACTTCCATCTCACGTTTACGACTACAAAATGGACCAGCAATATGTCAAACTTTTTCCAAATAAAAATAGTTCACTACTTCACAGAATATGATGGCGTCACAAAACTACAGTTGGCAAGTCTGTAAAGTTGCCGTATGAGTTGACCCCCAGAGCCTCTTTTTATTGCGCTTCCGTGTCTCAAACGTCACTGGTTTATAGCCAATAAATACGGGAAGTTTCATGCTTTAAAGGAAAACTTTGCTCTATTTCCCTAATAAAGTATAGGAGAAGGAGGAATACATTGTTGCATTGTGTATTAATACGTGGCAGGAAGTTTTCTGTTTGCGGAGCCCTTACGCGGTGGTGTAATATTTCTTTTTATTTTGTTAAAGAGTAGTAGTTCAAGAAGGCAAAGATTAATAATTTCTGTTGCATTTCAGTACAGTCTAATAACAAACAATTGCAACCTTCGCTCTTTTAGGGATTTTTGGATAATATAGGTAATCTATCTCTATCTCTATCTCTATCTCTTCTTCTCTATATATATAAAATTCTCGTGTCACAATGTTCGTTCCCGTACTCCTCCGAAACGGCTTGACCGATTCTCATGAAATTTTGTGAGCATATTGAGTAGGTCTGAGGATCGGCCAACATCTATTTTTCATACCCCTTAGTGATAAGGGTTGTCCACCCTTAGCGCCATCTGTTGGGCAGCCACAGCAACGCGTGGCCGGGCACAGCTAGTACTAATATAATAAAGAGGGAGTGCGAATTTTGTGAGTTTGTGTGTATGTGGAGGGTAATCTCAGGAACCACTGCACCTATTTGAAAAAATTCTTCCACCATTTGAAAGGTACATTATTCCAAACGGACATAGGCTATATATTATGTGCAATCTATACTAATATAATAAAGAGAGAGTGCGAATGTTGTGAGTTTGTGTGTATGTGACGGGTAATCTCCGGAACCACTGCACCTATTTGCAAAATTATTTCACCATTTGAAAGGTACATTATTCCAGATGGACATAGGCTATCTATTATGTATATTATGTGCAAATTAGCTAAAGTTATGATGATATTCGTCAACTAAGTCGAAAAAAAAACTTATAAACCGAAACGAAGCGAGGGCGGGTCGCTTGTATTTTATATTTAGATAATATGCATACAATATAGATACTAATCTTTCACCTCATAACGGATTTCAGCCAACACTTTTACCAGGTATAAGAGTATAACATTTTACCTGGGCGCTTCTCACCAGCACTCGCTGCCCTCCTAAAGCAGCGCCCTAACCCGATGTCCGTTCCTTCCCTGTCATACGAACGGGGAAGTCTATTGATCTACACAATTAATCTTAGTTGAACGCCTTCTGCGCTCGTCTTGAACTATACATGTCCAGTGACACTTGAAAAGCCACTATGACATCAAGAATTATAGTCATTCCGACGAAACAGATAGATAATATTGTACCTGTATTATACTTGTTTGTGCAATAACGTTTACATAAATAAGCCCTACTTTATTACGTCTGTCTGTTTTCGTCTTTTTAGGCCGTCTTAATATCACAAAAATAAAATAATATATCTATATAAATAACATGTGAGTATCCAAGCACCTGTATACTCATTTTATAAGAACAATAGGGAAGGTTCAGCAAGTCAGGTTCCATTGTCACGTGTACATATTCTTGGGAGTGAGACTAATCGAATAACAGCTCATGTATCAAAAATGGTATCATTTACCGTCCTTTAGAAATTGGCTTAACAAATAATATGTACTCACATACACAATACAATAATGAATAAGAATACATATTAGTAGAAGATGTTGTTATCTTTATTTAGATATTTTATAATTAACTCTAAACAAAATTAAATAAAATGATGTACAACAGGCGATCCTTGAGAGGTTTTTTACAGTAAAGAGGGCGACGATGATGCTATGTGATGATTTTGAGGAGAAGAGAGCACGCTGCAATCTAAAAGCCGCTGGGCGCGCTCGACTGGTCACGTTTCCCCCCTCTCACAGAAGACTACCTTGAAATGTACTGCATTTCCCACTTTATCATATTTCCATAATGCACGTACGGGTTTCGGTAGTGAATGAGATATTCCAGAGCCCATTTCCATCCTATCCCTCCCCATCCCTTCCCAACCCTTTCTCCAAATCTATTTCTATATCTCCAAAGGTAGGCAGCACATCCGGGGTGCGCCAACGTTTGCCATTTTGGACTATTTTGGCCATGTTGGTATGTATCGCGTATTGGCGACGGTATTCACTTACTATCAGGTGTACTGTATGCTTGTCTGCTGCTATAGTTCATAAAAAAAAGTGTACCTACACATAATAGGTAGACACAGTGCAAAGAAATGCTATATTAACAGTATGCAAATATTTTATATACAGATTAAACGAATTACTATAACGTTTTTAAGATTTCGCCTCTTTCCCCGTGGTTGGTCTGACCCAGTTGAAACGAAGAGTAAAATAAAATAGGTAAGCGTTAAGAGCCGCTTAACATAATTGCACGAAATTAACATACTGCGCTTGTATGGGATAAACCTTTAAACACCAAAACAATAAACAAGAAAGTAATAACAACAAAAGCAATAAATATACGTCACTCAACAATCTTGATACAAGATCTACTCAACATCTACTCGAACCTAATTCCATGTTCGTTCGAGTATATTCTTTCCGAAATATTGCTTGCAATAAAATACCAATATCGATACAGGGGAAATGGGAAAGCGATCTGTACGATTCCGGCAATCATAATATGAAAACGACATATGAATATAAAAGCAAATACGGCTTTTAGCCTAAACCGCATGGTTATTTTGCTCTCGTCCATTTACTGAATTAATATTTCATTTGTTAAATTCAGCTGAATAAAAATGGAAGGTTTTATTTTTTCAATGAATTTAGCTAATATTTCTCAACTAATAGTTTCAAGTACAGTTTGACCACTTAAGAGCGGCTTGGCCACCCGTGGCCATTAACATGAAGAAAACAACTGAAGGTCGTATAACTTAACATAACACTGAAGGACGAATTATAACATACTCGTAGAGGCCATAATTATAACTTGATGCTTTGATTTTTAGTTGGTTTCTACGAATATAAAGATGGCAACATTATTATCTATTTTGATTATCGTCTTTGTTGCAGTCGTTATTGGTTTGACTTACTAAGGCATACGTAAGTTGTACAATATTATAACAAGTATGTATTAATGTTCCTTACTGCTTACATAGGAGTTACTCACTGACATAGTGCTCCTTTGAGAATTACGTAGTACATTAGTGTACGTACATTATGTAAATGCTTATAAAAGAGAAATAATAATAATAAGAGCAGCATAAAATACTGAACGGGCAGCAAATGGTTTTAGTGATGGCATTCTTAGTAATTTAAAATTATTTATTAAGTTTTGTTGACCTTGATTTGTTGTCCGTTTATTGCACTATTTTTTAGCTGATCGTATTGCAAACCCTTGTAAAACATCCCACGGTTGAACAAACCATTTATTTATATAAATAATCACAAATCAAACATTTACTTTCCCACGAAAGAAAATTCTGTTGTTTATCATATGTATAGAAAATATCCTCACTGTTTTGCAGCAATCTCATAAAAAGCTTGTTCTACAAACAGCTATTCAGGAGTCGGCTTGAAAAGTCTAAAATATTGTCGCAGGACGCCCTATATCAGCCTATAATGATGTTGTGTCCTTACTCGGTGACTTGGATTTACGATGACGGGTAGGAAACTAAAGACGTCCCGGTCCTGTATGAGTAGTACTCGTTCATGTTATTTAGTGTTATGTTGACTAAATAAATAAACTATTACTGAAGTTATTCGTTGCAATAAATTTATTTATTAGGTATTTTTCTTCATTTGGGAATTTTATTTTTTTCTAATAATCCTTAGTAAAAGTGTGGCTTTTACTAAGGATTATTAGAAAAAAATTAGTGACAAATTATTCCACTAATATTATTAATGTGAAATTTTGAATGCTTGTTACTTAATCGCGTCGAAACTGCTGAACCGATTTCGTTGAAACTTGGGAAATAGGTAGATTATAATCCAGATTAATACAAAGTCGTGGGATAAAGCTGGTTTATTGTAAATAATTTGACACTTTTTGTCGATTATACACCACGAACCGACATAACAAATTCAGTATAAACTTCTTGACATCACAACATCCTTTTCTCTTTATCGTAAAAGAAAACATAGTAAATGAGACATGTTTTATAAAACTATAGAAATCATATAGAGCTATATAGCTGATTTCACAATTAAACACGATTACGAATACCATCCATTATGAATAGGTACTTGTAAAACGCTACAAAAATTCCTACTAAAATCCACACTCATTTTACGCGTCGAAAGCATCCATTGTTAATTCTAACCCGACGTAACGAAGACGTAATGTATTGTGCCGATGAAGCGTACTCACTGAACGCCAACTCATTTAGTCGGTTCATTTCAACGCAGACTGAAGCCCGATACTATACGACTGGGTGAATTCGATCAGGCTGACTCGTGAATAGGGGAAACGGGGGCTTGTTCGTAGAACCGAGATAGACGAGATATGTTATTTAATTAGGTAAATTTTACGTTGAATAATACGCGGATAATACGTGGATAAAACAGTATAATTCGTGGTTACATCACGTATTATACTGTTTTACTAAAATGAATTCATATATTAAGAAGTTCGTATGGTTTAAGATTATATGTATAATCTGTTAATCTGTGGGCCCGCGTGGTGGGTTATGGTCCCGAAACACTTAAGTGATTGTCTAGGGAAGGCCTGTGTCCCGCAGTGGGACGTTATAGGCTGATACAAATACAAGTATAATCTGTAGTTTAGGTGTAATTAAAAAACTGGCTACCGCTCGGTTTATGTTAACCACAATTTATTCAAAACAGTTTAAAAATATGGTTTATTGTAAAACCTACAAGAACTAGCTACTTTACTCATAGAACTTTTCATCTATTTCGATTCGATTTCAGCATGTGTTTTTCTACTTCTGGGTACAAGTCTCTCCCATGGGCACAATTATTACCACATACAATTTATCTCTTCTCATCCAACCACTACCGGCGACTTTTAACAAGTCATCGGTCCACATGGCCGGAGAGCGTCTTACGCTACCTTTCCCGGTACGTGATTTCTATTCGAGAACTTATCTACCCCATCAGTTCTGCAACAGATGTAAGTAGCCCACTGCTAATACAGGTCACTGTTTCTTTAAATTCTGTCGGTGACTTTGGTTCTTTTATGGATTTCTTTATTTATCCTATCCATCAAAGAAACTCCTACAATGTTTTTGGCAGGTTTACCGTCGTACTTACTAAGTACAAAGACTCGTTTTAAAACAAGCGTTATTAAGAATCTATCCATAGCTATTGACAGTGAACAGTCACCGGGAGGTTGAGTGAAATTGACAGATTTATTTGCGTTCGGATAAACCGGGATTGTGAGCGACTGCGTTTTTTACAACACTAGCGTCGGGCGGCGTGAATGTTGAAAATAAAATTCCATTTAAAATATTGAAAATATGATTAATTATTACACACTAGTGACATTTCATTTTTGTATATCGAGGAGCTGAATAGTTTTACATAATATTATTTAGGTGAGAGTGATGATAGCTTAAAGGTATTCACAGTCGTATCGGAGTTCGGATCACCAATGAGTTTCTACTCCTGAGAATAAAACTTTGTTTTTTTATGATCTGTGGTAACCACAGATCATAAAAAAAAAACAAAGTTTTATTATCAGTTTTATTATTATTATCAGAAGTAGAAACTAGGAGTAGAGAGTAGGAGTAGTAACTTACCACTTAAATACGGATTATTCAGTTATCACTAGTGCGGTGAAGAAAGAAAACATAAGGAAGCCTTCGTGCCTGAGAATTTAAAGAATCTGAGGTATGTGTGTGTTATATATCCGCAGTTGGTCCACACAAAGACCCATAATTATTGATTCAAAAACCATAGCACCTCGTGATTGCAAGAGGATGTCTGTGCCATCCATTGAGACGCTATAGGTAGGTGATATATTTATATTTTTAGCTTGTTCTTTATTTGCTTTGTCCTACATAATATACTTATTGTAGAGTTCCATTTCAAAACCCCATTTATAACTCACTACAAAACTAAATAAAAATTCATGACAATGAAAAACAATTTTTACCTAAAATCGTAAACTTGGTTGCGGTCTCACAAATTGCTTTTAATAGTGTGTAACAGAGCAAATACAGCGTGCCGACTCGCCCATCACAAACCAAGTTACAGGGCTCATGCGGCCTAGAACGCCGCCGTTCGCGGTGAATGAAGCGATAATTTCCCAAGAGATTGAACGTGGACTCGCCTCGACTGTTGTCAACCCCGCAACAAAAAGCAATTGTATATGGATATTTATAGTCCGACGAAGGTTTTTCCAAAGATTGAAAAATTTAAGAAATTTATAAAATAGTCACACAATGGAAAATATTGTTTTTTGGAACGAAGTTCCTTTACGCGGCGTGAGTATCTTCGTTCCTGACGGGGGGACGGAGGGCCCCTGACCGCACACGTTTTTTTTTTGCAAATTTTAAGAAGTTAAGTTTTACGTTGTTAAGAAGAAACTATAAATTAATATGTTACAAATAAACAACAGAAAATGCACAAAACATATTAAAGAAAGACTATAGTGGGTACCTACGTGTTTACTTAAGTGATGACATTGACTTGATGAGTTGATGACATTATTGCTTTATTCTTATTTCCGTTTATTTCAATAAAAATGACAATACATATCAATAATAATTGTTTTCTAATATCTTTAATCTTAATACCAGGTTATGATATCGAAATGATACATGTTTTAAAATTTGCAACAAAAACGTTTTTCCAATATTTAAAATTACCCTTAAAATTTTCAATATATATATTTCGGTGAGAAATCCGAAAATTATCCGTCATTAGTTTAATCTGATACACTTGATAACGATGCTAATGGCGATGATGGTAATTATTACACGCAATTGATATAGTTTGATAGAGTCATTTCCAGTCAGGTATGAGACTTAATTCTGAAAATATACGCTGTATATTTTTATCAATTAATATGACATCGATAGCTGATGCCATTCGAATGTTTTGAATTGTTATTGCATCAGTAAATTTCCCAAATCGCTGCTCTTGCAACGAATTGTTGTTCATTTCATTCAGCGTTTATTCATGTAAGGCGGTCCCTAGACCTACAATAAAATTGTACAATAATGTCATTGCAAAATATTATTGAATCACGCTTTGCATCCAAATGAGTTTTATAAACATTGTTGAATCCGTAAAATTGCAGAATATAATTGAACCGCAACGATACTACAAAGCGTTGGATTTAATTTCTAGATAATTTAGGTTTAAGTCTCGCGTGTATGATTAAGCAAATAGAATTTTGCATGGAGTTATGAAGCACAAACGTAACCCTATTATCTGAAGGAAAACTTTGTGTCGTCCAATTACGGTGTACAGAAGGGATGATGACTAGCATTATTCGGATTGTTGAAAGTCCGATTCGATTTTTTTTAGAGAATCTGCATAACCTGTTTTTTGTGTATGCTGGGTTTTTTATGTAGATTGTGTTTTTGTCTATGCTGTGTTTTCGTGTGTGTTGTGTTTTTGTGTATGCTGGGTTTTTTAGTATATTGTGTTTTTGTGTATGCTGTGTTTTTGTGTAGATTGTGTTTTCGTGTATGCTGTGTTTTCGTGTGTGTTGTATTTTTGTGTATGCTGTGTTTTTGTGTGTGTTGTGTTTTTGTGTGTGTTGTGTTTTTGTGTATGCTGTGTTTTCGTGTGTGTTGTGTTTTTGTGTATGCTGTGTTTTCGTGTGTGTTGGTATCTTCGTGTATGCTGTGTTTTTGTAATAGCCGTAACCAGTCCCTATTCATCTACTGCTGCCACCTTATGTACCTATGTATATTGTCTTGTGCATGAGGGATGTGTGGCTTTAAAGCACTACGCTGACCAAGCAGGTTGGCGCGTCCACAGTTTATAAACTGTAATTATTCAGGGTTTGTGCTAGCGGTTTTGTTTTTGAAATAAATAAGTTCTTTTTATTAATATATATATTTAAGTCAATGCAAGACTCAATTAACAAGATTAATTGACGATTTTTATGAAATATGATGTGCACAAATCGTTGCACTTTATTTATTTAAAAATTCAAGCCGGTTTTATGCAGTCTTCAAATTGAAATTTAAAGTAAATTGTTATGTTGTTCGGATTTTATTTATATGTGATTGGTGAATGTACTTTTAACTCAAAACCCGTAAGTAGAGAGTTTTAGAAGTTTTGCACCGTGAAATAAAAATGTACCAAGAGAAATTGCATAATTTTCGTCACACACTTAACGTGGATGAAAATAAAAATAAAAGAGTTCACTTTATTTGCGTAACGCGTCCGTGGGATTTGCATACATTTGCCGTTTTATCACAGCGCTGTCGCGTTGGCGTCGAGCTCAAAACATACGATTCAATTACTCGGATTGCTGACGCTGAAGCATGCCCAAATGTATTCGCGCAAATTGAAAAAAAAATGCTAAAACTAAATAATTGAGGCATTCGCTTTATCAAGAGTTATACTAATGATGCTTTTACATCTAAGTGAAGTCTCGTAAAAGACACATTGCGACGTTTGGTCTCATGTTCTTCAGGGAGGAATAACAGCTAATCAGCAATTATTTAACTGTATTTGTTATACAGCAATTGTTTTGTTTTTTTATAGACTAGTGGGCGGACGAGCAAGCTGTCCCACGTGATGGTAAGTGTTACCGCCGCCCATGGACACCTGCAACACCAGGGGGCATGCGGGCGCGCCGCCGACCTTGCAAAATCCTATTCACAGCTCTCTTGAAGAACCCCATATAGTAGCTTAATGGAAAGACCTCTTGAGGCAGTTCGTTCCACAGCCTACGGGTTCGCGGTATAAAATATTTTTTGGAGCGAACAGTGCGCGACACCTCCGTATCGAAAAAATGCGGATGGACCGCACTTCTGTGACGGGAGGTGCGGTTGTAGAAACCCGAGGTGGGAATTATATTAAACAGTTCTTCAGAGCATTCCCCACTGTACAGGCGGTAGAACACACAGAGAGACGCAACGTCTCTCCGAATGCTGAGGGGTTCTAAACCGCCCGTGAGAGTGGGATCGTCGACAATACGAACAGCACGTCGTTGGATGGAGTCAAATGGGTCCAGTTGGTATTTCGGTGCGCCGGCCCAGAGATGAGAGCAATACTCCATATGGGTCCTCACTTGAGCTTTGTAAAGCATAAGGAGTTGCCCAGGGGTGAAGTACCGCTTCGCTCTGTTCAGCACACCGAACTTTTTGGAGGCCATTTTGGCCTTATTTTCCAGATGACCCCTAAATTCGACTTTGCTGGAGATGTCGACACCAAGGATCCCGATACTCTCCGAGATCTTAAGAGGCATGCTCCGAAAGCGAGGTGCTACGACAAAGGGTTTTTTTTTAGCGGTGAATGCATAGACTTGCGTCTTACTGGGGTTGAAATCCACTAGGTTCTACAGTTATACAGTAGAAGTCGTATAACATGTGCAAATAAGCGATCTATGAGATATTCCCAATCATAAGCAGTACTGAAACAAAAGGCTTTACTGGGGTGCAGTAAGCATGTCCTTACGGATCAAAAAGTAGATAGCAGAATGTTGAGATAGAATTTGACGTTACGAGCGAATTTGAATTTAGGATTTTCATTAGAGGCCAGTTTTTAGGGATTTAGCAAGAAGTTCGGTAAAATTTAGCAAGAATATTTTTACAACATAATACTGCGAACCTTTGTTAAGCAGAAGCATTCAGTGGTCTTCAGATTAAATTTTTCATAGCAGTATGAAAATCAAATATCTCCCTCGGCGTGCATTACTCAATAAAATAATAATACATATACTGGAGAACTGCGGGAATACTCAAAATAGATGAATTACTATTCTTTACTGCTATGAAAACGAAACCGTATAACAAAAGACATTTTCACACACAGTATTAAACAATAAACAATTCATTGCAGCTAACTGCTAATTGGTATTGAAAATGTTATAATGGCTAAATTATTATAATGTGTATTATTAGTCGCATTCATTTTCAAAACATCGTTCAATAAGGTATTATTATAATATAACAAGCTGAAATTGTTTAAAGTTTTTGTAAATACCTACTTAGTTTGTGAATTTAATGGGAGTCAACTACATCAACGTATATAGTCATAGAAGAAAATTTCCTGATTCCATAAATTTAATGTTAGTTGCCTTCTAGAGCAATCCGGGACATAACATGTAGTAAATTAGTTTATCAATTACTTGCATGTAAAGCGATTTTAGTAATAGCTATCATTAAAATCTGGTACAAGAGCCAGCGAGTAAAGCGTACTAATTTTAGTCTGTACAATATAATTACGTCTATTACCACCACGATATTGTGCATGACTTCTTTTTGGATTAAATACTTTATAATAGTTAGTTATTTAAAATATAATTTTATATTTAGTATTTAAACAAATGTATCCGTGTTCAGAAAATTGTTCCATAATTACATATTATACCTGTTTCAGAAAATTGATCCGTAATAATTACATTATATCTGTAGGGGTCAATTAGAATTTACCGTGGAATTTATTCCTACATTTCTAAAGGTAGGCAGAGCATCCAGGGACGTGCCAAAGTTGTCATTTTTGTCTGATTTCGGCATATATTTATCACAGATGTCCATGGGCGACAGTATCCACTTATCACCAGGTTAAATGTCTGTTCTTAAAAAACTTAGTTATCTTCGTGAATATCTTAGTGAAAATGTACGTTTACCAAAGTATATTGTTGTATGGATTTTGTTTTCGTGTCTTTATACAAATTCCACTATACACAATTAACTACAACACAATTATTTAATTGTTATTTAACAGCTAGTAAAGCTTCTGTTCAATGAATGTGATTGTAACGAGCTGAAAATACAGGCTGGTTTACATATGTGAAGTAATCATTATTCGAGTCGACACCAGCATAAACAATAGTAATTCCACAAATCCCTGGCATAAGGCGGCGGGGGGCAAATTAATGAGTTCGAAGCAGAGCACATCCGCCACCGTTACTCACACGGGATTATATGGGTTTGTGAACTCACCTACTATATTGAGGCGACAAGCGACTAATATTATTGGACAAGTTTTATTGGAGTTATAATTTGTTTTGTTAATTTTGCTGTTTTGGTAATTGGAAGGGAGAGCCAAATTGAGAGGCAATTTGGAGAATAGAAATATAAGAGGAAATAACTGTACTCCCATAGAACGTAGCTCATAGATTTATGCTTATGCTGAAGTCGTATATGTGAATATGTGATGCAATGTAGAACGACGCGTCGTCGACGTCCGGCCAGGTTGACCGACGATTTGAGAAGTTCGTCGGTTGTAGCTGGATAAGAAGAGCCGAAGATCGTGTGTGGTGGTGAGCCTGAAACTGGCCTGTATCCAGGAGTGGAGAGATATAGCCTGATGCAATAGTAGGACTGTATTCTTGGTTTCTTATTACTTTTTACTTAGTTTCTTGTTGTACTGGATACAAACATATCCACTGATTCCTTGTTATTGCTAAATAATGGAAGCAATATGAAAATATCCCAGTAAAGCTAACAAGAAATATATAAACTATTATTGAAAAAGGAATATGAAAATAATTATGAGCAAGTATTTCTCCAGCAGCAAAGACTCCTTTTATACAAATTTTATCTTTTTACTTTTTTAATCTATGACTTTTATTGATATATTTTTTCTTAACTATGTTTTTAACATATTTTTGTTATGAAAAACACCGTCTCTATACCCTCTAGTTTGGACTAATTTTACTTTAAATTTATTTTCCGGCGTATCTATATATGGTCTTGTTCCTTTACCATATTTGTCTCACAATTCACAACATGTTGTTGGATTAATAAACGTGATAGTAGCTGCAGTTCGCGACTCAAAGCGAGGAATTTCACAAAGGCTTCACCTGCTATTGTAGCCTTGCGATAAGGAATCTGCTAAACAAAAGATACTGTATTGGAAAATAAGTTTTACAGTATACAAAATAAGGGTGAGGATTATAGGAGCGGAGCAGCTTCAAAAGAACATAATATTGTTTCGGATTTGGACATTCTTTATAATACGGATTAAAGCTAACGAGCGGTATAGACGAGCTTATTGAAAAATGTATTACATCTGTTCAACAACGTACCTCAACATGGTCTTTTGATGCTTGATAAAAACACACTTTTGTTTTATTAAAGAACGTATTAATTTCTAAAATATTGTTGATTTAATGGAAAGATATACAGGGTGTCATATCATTTCCCGAGACCGAAGCCACGAATTCCGTTCATGATTCTGACTTCACTCCTTCAAACTTATTTTGAAAAAAATTCAATTATGTTTGAGTTTTAAGAAAAAGTTTAATACAAATTTACTAAATAAATAAAATGCCAAAATTTTGACATTATATCGTCGATCAACACAGAATCATGAACAGAAACCATGGTTTCAGGTATTGGGAAATTATCGGACAACTCTTTTACTCGTATATATATACGTTTAGGTGACGTTATCTGGGAAGGAATCTTATTATCGTCTACCATCATATTGAGACTTGAATGAAAACTTAAAAAAATAACAATGATTTATTGTTTTATATAAAATATTTATACGTTTCTATTTGAGTGATACAATACAATTGATACGATGGAATTTTAGGTCAAAGTCATTATGCTCATATCAACAACAGGTCCATTTGCTTAGATAAAGTCACATTTATAATGAATAAGAGATACATAATACCGAACAATACACTTAATTATTCTACAGTTAACAGAATGCCGACTAAATGATACATATCCTTAATTTTGTATTTACACAGGTGGCTTAAAGAAGCCGACGCATCATTTAATGAAAAGGACATTCTTTCCTTCCATTCTAAATTTCATAAAGCGATTTCTCGTTAATGAGACCGCGTTAGATCCAGAATGTCAACACTAAAAACAGCCCGAGGCTCCCTATATTTATCGGCAGTCGTCGACATGAACTGACGGCGCTCGCCAAAACGTTGTCAACAGAGATGATAAAATTTGATGGGGCTCCGCGCTGCCAGCCCGGTGTTAGCTCAGGGAAGAGCACTCACTCATGTTACTGTCATAGATTCCGATCCAATTTTAGTGTTTGACAGAAATGTCGATACCTACTGCTTCTTTTAGCGTTTAAAAATTAAAGTTGCAGTTTTGGAGTTTCATAAAAATACTAAGTTGCATCTTCAGAAATTACTACAATTATTAAGGATTTTATAACGACTAGATTAAGCAGTCTGAATAAATTTTTTCCAACAAAATGTGATGTTATTTGAGCAAAGGAACCTTATTGATTTTGGTTATGATTTCGTACCTTAAAGTTTAATTAGGTTCTATTAGAGGTAAAGTTTCTATTTAGCGGTAAATAGAAATGTGCTCTTACATTTGATTTTTACGATAAAGCGAATAAAAATTTGTCATTTTTAAAAATTGCACTAATATGTTGCCTCAATGTTTGGGAACTAAAACCGACAATAAGGTATAATATAATTAATAACATAATTAAGTATAAAATGTCGCTACGTTAAATTATTTTATTATGTTATTAAGTTATTATATAATACAAAAAAAAATAGTAGGTACCAGTTATTTAGTAGTTTTATATAAATTTATTAGTATTTATAAATAGCAGAATTAATTATCAATAACAAAATTATTTAAATTTGAAGGTATTAATTTGCAAAAAAACATAAATACACATTTTTATATATGTATCTACAGTGACTGAGTTCTTTATTTTAAAATTAAAAATAACTTCTAAATCACCGACAGCAATAAGAATACGACAAAAGTCAGCATTGTTGACTAGGGACCGTCGTTGTTTGTTTAGGTAACTAAGTTTAGTTGTCCGTGGCTCGGTTCATTGACCAAGTATTTAACTTTACACAATATTGGATGGTTGTAAGAGAATATTGTAATGAAGCGACTTTGGGGACAGTTCTATGTTAATTAGGGTCTTTCGTTGTTTTCGAATGTTAAGATCTTGCCTAATTGTGTGCGATTACCAGAATCTTGCTTCTTTTACAGCTCTATTACGTCTATGAGTATGAGATTGTTCAAAATGTTCTTTGCTCGATTAGATTTTACGAGTACATATTTTTTTAGGATTTCTATTTTAGAAAGCTTGAAAAATTTGTCAATTAATTATCTTTTATTTATTTATATTAGGTATATGTTATGTTTTATTTATTTTAACCATAATCAGATTATACAAAGTTTATAAATCTATATAGATACTACAAAAACCTCAAGAATTTAACCGCAGTACCGAAGCCATTCCTTAAATATAACTTATTGTTATCCCCAACTTATACCAATTATTGTTAAAAAAATGTTTTTAAAAAAAGTTAATTCATAGATTTTTCCTGCAGCTTGACTGACAGGCAGTTCATGGACCAAATCAGGTAACATGTATTGCCACATTCTTTTGCCATGAGTATTTCATAATTAACGTTTGTCCTTTTCTGGCGTAAATGTCTATTTCGCTGTTCCTCAATAAGGACGAATAATTTTGTCTTATTGAAAACATTAACAAGTTTGCAACATTTAAACAAACCATTGAAGTTGGTATTTTTATGTTATTTTTTAACTTTTTATCGAACTATTAATTTCAACAATTAAATTTGTATTCTGTATATGCTTTCAATATAGCTTCTATATGTATGTTCTTCCATAAGCGCTTATCCCATAGCCGACAACAGAATCAGCTAGGGCTAAATATAACCAATGTTAAGAGTATGTTCAGCTATTTCATTGTATTCGACGGTGAAACACCATGATTGGTGTAATCCAACTTGTCAGTACGTTATATTTATGACTAAATTTATTTCATATCAAAATACGCATTATTTTTGTAAATCCGGAAGTATGCTTGTCTGTCCGTTCCGTCTTCAAGACTAAACTACTAAAGCGATTTCAAAGAAATTTTGCAGACAGGTAACCTGGAATCCGGTGAAGGATTCCAGGTACTTTTTATCTCAGAAATTGATTTATTGTTCCCGGGTGACCCTATTACTTTAAAAACCAAAAACCACAGACGGAGTCGCGGGAAACAGTTAAACGAGAAAATCTTGAAGCTATAATTAATATTATTTTTTAAATTTTTATTACCATTACTTATAAGGTATATATAATCGTTTCGACATTTTTAACGAAGTTCCTACTTGCTCTAAGCATCTAATTTTTATTAATATTCTATACACATTCAAATATAAAAATTAAGGTAATTTAATATATCATAGAACTCAGGAATTCCTTTCTTTTGAATTTCTGCCCTATCAGAACCAGAAGCAAATCTCAACTCATGTTACTAGTTACTCACACCTGTATTGGATAAACAATACAATCATTTATATTGTTTATCAAAAATGTCAGTGTGAAAGTACAAAACGATTTGTCACATTTACATTGGACCATTAATATACTTCGCAAGTCGTCGCCACAATCCTCAATACATAAGTGTCGTTGCCAGGAATCACACCCACGCACCTGATTTGCTACGTCCCAGCAGCAAGTAGGTGGAATACCACTCCGTTACTACTCGATCTCAAAGGTTATTCTGTAAAATTTTCAATGTCTTTGGATTTGAGCGCGCTCTTTTACTGTATTTAAGACCATGTAGATAAGACAAGTAAACACCTTATCATATAAATGATGTGCCATGTAGGATAAACGAGTCCTTGAACCATGGTACAGGAAAGCGTGGTGTTGGACGACTTGATGAAGTTGGCCAGTAGTAGCTGAATGAAAAAAGCCGAAGATGGTGAATAGTGGTGAACCTAGTGTCTATAGTCAGCGGTGGAGAGAGATATGCTGACTGTATAGTAATACTATCTACTTAATTAGAAGTTATTGAAGTATAAGTTATAGAGGATTTTATAAGTTACATGAAATCAAAAACTGATGGATGCAGATGAAATTACTGGCAGGTTTCAAGATCGCTATGAAGCCGTATAATATATCATTCTGATTAGACTTGGTTATAATTTTTTAATACTTACTTGGAATAAGTATTTATATATATGTATATATCATATATACAAATAAAATTACAAATACATACCTCTATATACAAATACAAATACCTACACACATATACATAATACAAATATACAAATACCTCTATAATATAATATACCATAAAATTATGGAGAAGCGTGTAAATAGTCCCTCCAATCCGATCTTAATCGGACTTAGTTCTATTGCAGTCACGGGTGTCACGGGCTACGCATATGCAGTCTCCACATAAAATAATCTCTACATCTAAATACACTGTGACTCACTTACCTTATAAAGACACAATGCATGTCCACCGCTGGAAGGTAACTTGGACACTAAACTGGCGATGAAAACTGGCCTAATCTAATATTTATGACGAAGCCGCGGCTGACAGGATGAAGATATGTATTTTTTTGGTTGTTATAATAACGATTAAATAAAAATATTATATTTTAAAATAACGATTACCCGAGTAATCGTTCCCGCCACGTATCCCTCCACATTATTCGTCCACTTCCGGAAAAGCACTTCGCTACTATAATTTAAGAAAATAAAATAACAGTAACTGCGGACTGGTATGTGAACAGCTGCTTCACTTCTATTTTGAAAAATGTCAACCAACGTCGCCCAAAAAGCAAACTGATCCTCTATCATGACATTGCCCCAACTCACTCCGCTAGACAAACGAAGCAATTTTTGAGTAATATAAATGCAGGTCTTTCCGCAAGCAAGCAAGGTCATATAATGTAGGGAGTTAATGGATCATCCGCTATACAGTCCCAACCTAGCGCCCTGTGATTTTTATTTATTCCTTAAAATTAAAGATAATCTCAGAGGAATACGTTTTATGAATGCAGAAGAGGCAGTAACGGCCTTCCAAGCGGCTGTTGAAGAGGTGCCTAAAGAAGATAGGCTGAATGCTTCACACAATGTCGCGGAGAATACTTTTAAAAGCAATGAAATAACTTCCATCTTTACAACTGATTTTATTTTTGAGATTCTACTAACTTCTAGTGTCATCCACGTATGTTGACTGACCTGTTGCCGAACGTTGGTATAAGATTAATACATACCCTACTCCACTGTTTTACCGAGAACTGCTTGAAATATAAATTGCCGAGGCTCTTAGGTCAATGTATCTCATTTTTCGTTCGCTTAGTTTTCCACTCAAGTTAGCTCATCCATTTAATTTCGAACCACACCATAAATGATTTTAATGTCCATTTGAAAGAAAGTGAAGCGACAGATTTTTATCAAATCAGCGATGAAACGTATTAAAAAAATTGTCTCTATAAAAGTAAAAATATTGATTGAATATTGTAAAGACTGATTTTACTCACCGTTGGTTGTCTGGAAGATAGGCTTTTAGCAATAAACCGGCATATTACTTCTATATACTATGTAATGTTTATTTTTTGTAAATAATTAGTTAAAACGGGAAATTAATAAAGAATTTTTCATTCTTTAATTCAAGAAACCCACTGGTAGTGAGGGAATAAGAGGTGTACTGGATACAATGTCTCTTAGAGAACAGCGAAAGACCCTGTATAGTCATGGGCTTGTATTTAATTGAATAGAATCCTGTATAGTTTAAAGGTGCAGGTTAATGAAATGCCACACAGTAACTATAGATTTAACATCATCATGTCTACGAGTATATTCTCACGTCCATTGTTATTCTCCATCGATTACTTCCTTCGTCATTCATCCGCGTCTATTTTGAGCTCTCAGACATTTGATGTTACTTCCGTGAATGGGTAACTTTTGTAAATATTTACCCTTTGTTACAAAGATGTAGCGTTGTCGGATGATCGGTTATTTCAGTGCTGTATATGTGTTAATATATTTTGCATTTGCACTGTAGTTGCAGTTGCTTTGTGTCCGACCAAAAATGTGATTTTTGTGTATACGGAATGTGACACAATGTTTGATTAAATATAAATTGTAATTCAGATATAAGGATTAGATTGGAATACAAAATTTAAAAATGAAACATAGATTAGAAGTCACTGAGTTGAATGTCACGAAGGTATTTAGATTCAACAAATGTACGGGATGTTTGTACTAAATGTTTGTACTAAATGTTTGTAGTCGTTTGGAGAGTCATAATATGAGATTTGTTTAAATAATTTAATCAATGATTTCGGCTGATTTAGAAAGAACATAACTACACGGTTCGGCATTGCCTGTATTTTTATAAACATTCGCATAGAATTTTTCACTTTATTCAATTGACATCTCAGTGGCGTGACGACATATAAATAAATTATTATTGATATATAAATGGTCAAAAGTAAATAAAAAAATAAAAATAAAATGAGTGAGAATATAGCAAGTGGAGACCTAATTAAATTTGATCAGAGCGCGTTTGGCTTTATTCATGAAGATCAATGTTTGAAATTCAAATAGAATCGTTGAGATCACTTATAACAAAATATATTTGTACCAATTACGTTTTGTTGTTATGATGACTCAGGAGTAAAGCGTTGACACCCTACATCTGTGTTTCAGAATGCTGCACTTGATCCTGTTTCGGCGTGGGACGATTACGTCAGTCACAACATGATTTTCTGCATTTCTTATTGCATGTATATCTAATCGAAGATATGAATACATTCATCAAGATACGGATGAAATATTTATTATAGCAGCCGGATCGTAATGTGACAATATCGGGTCGTTGGATTAATGATTAATTGGTTTTGGGTTATAGCAAATTCTTGCCAATTGTCATAGACAATACACTCTGATATCCTGGTTTTTTATCAACTTTCTTAAGGAATTAAGAAGTGAAGGATGTCGTGGTTTAATGAGGTAATATCATAGGGCAGTAAAATATTGTCGACATTAAATTTCATTTCATTCAGTCATTTCCACATCCTCGTGGGAACACAGAAACTAGAGTCTGTGACTCCTGAAGTAATATCTGTGACTAATATCTAGTACGGTATTACCGTACTAACTTTATGTATCAATATTTTTTTCGCTACTTGGACAACTAATCTCTTCAATGCGTTTCCTACTGATGTATATATATATATATATATATATATATATATATACTATCGGCGAGCTATAGTTTTGTAGAGCGTCGTTTCTGTCGTGTGCCGTTACTACAGAGACGACGCTCTACAAAACCGAGCTAGCCTAGCCCGGTAGCATAGTCGATGTGTAAGTATTACCTGTATGTTTTAGTTACATAATAGTGTGCTTTTTGTATTTTAATTCAAAACGGCACCTGCGATCATGTTTCTGTACTTGTGTAATAAAGTTTAAGTAGGTAAATAAATAAATATCACACTAAATTATGACGCTGATAATTTCTACTTTTATCGTGGAACGTTTCAAGAATTAACAAGGCTTTCAAAGGGTTTGAAGATTCATAGAAAATATTCTACTTTGTTCTTGTTCTACTTCGTTTATCTTTACGACTTAATGCATCAGCTGTTACTTGTTAGTTACTTGCGTAGGTGGTGAATTACTCGTGTAGCCGCCATTTTGGATATTACGAGGGTATTTAGATTCAGCGAACGTACGAGATGTTTGTAGCGAATGTTTGTCGTCGTTAGGATAGTCACTAGTGAAAGCGAGAAAGTAGCAATGAGATATTTGTCGTGTAATACTGCTAAGTCTTAGAGTAACAAAAAATACAAATAACGAACTTTCGAAAAAATAAATTGCGATTCTATCAGTGAAGGAAGATGATCATCGAGACATCATCAAACACAACCAATAAAAACAAAGAGGCTTTTATAATTATACGTGAAATTTCGCTCTTTTGTAGTATTTCGCTGTTGTGTTTTGAAAAATCGATAGATTTCTAATCATAAAATCGGTAAAAAATTTATCATAATAACGTTTTTCGGTTTTTTGTAACTAAGATAATTAGCAGCTATTATTTAAATGCATATATTTAAATGCATATATTTAAACAAACTTATTTAAATGCATATAACAAACTAATCATGCGTATTCTAGAAACCTCGATATAATTCAATGAGCATTCAGTAATTAGGAAAGCAGAAGTGTTAATTATTTTATGTGATATTATTGAGAAAGGCCTCATTGTCGATTTGTCTTAAAAATAATATAACTTGTTATTATTTTGTATTTACAATAATATGAAGAAAAAAACAAGTTACTATTTAAATAGAATCTTGAATCGACGAAATTTTGAGTCTTAACAAATCCATAACTACCAACACTAAAATTTGTTTAGATAACGTTCAGATATTTTAAAATAGATACGATTACAATGACCCTATTTTTATTTCACCTATTTTGAATAATTTCTGCAAAATTGTGTTTGCATGAAAGAATATAAGGAGTAATTTTCTAAACGTTCATTTTCCTCTAATAAATTAATATCAACCTTGATTCATTAATGCCACGCACAAAGAAACGCTGCCTTCACAAGCCTGTAATTTTCATGGCGAGGGTGTAATTAAAACTAAGCTAGCTTTACCTCCGTGTGTGTGAAGGAGACAGCTCAATAGTGAAAGAGATGAACGTATGTTAACAAGCTTTAAATTATATTTGTTTCGTGTGCAGAATACATGACAACATGTACAAATAAGTTGGGATCTCAATATAGGTTGATACGCTCCAGTATGGTATCATAATTTCCGTATAAAATGAGTGTTCAGTAATCACTGATGATTCATTTAATTGTGAGGAGAGACTTATTTCACCCATTTGTGAGTTGGGTAAGTTGCACTGTAGAAAACAGTTACCGTGTTGCATAGACTAGTCCGTGTCATGCTGTCTCATTCTAATGCAAAGTGAATTTTTGGATTACGTTGGGTATTATTGAAATAAATTTGGTCTCTAATTATTTTAAACTTCTAATGATACGATTTCATTACGAGTACTGAGTGGTGGTAGAACGAAGAACTCAAATTTGTGAGGTCATGATATTAAACCCCATACTACTAAGTTCGCTTTCTTCAATCATCACTAGCTCGGCGATAAAGAAAAACATAGAATGAAAACCCATGTACTCGAGCTTTAAAAAAATCTGCAATACTCATGAATTTACACTTAGTCCACTTAGTCCCTCGTGAAGGCCTATAGTGATGCAAGGGAAAGCTTAAATTATCTCACTGCAGGGTATTGGCTTCCTCGGGCAATTACGAGGCGGTTTCGGACCATAAACCACCAAAGAGGCCACTGGGCCTGACTTTAGCTTTAAAAAATATTACTCTGATACTAGTAAAGTTCAAATAGATCACAATTGAATGTAGGCATTGAGAAACTTAGATTTTTCATACAGAAGAAATTGGTGTGAACTAGTATTTAATAATGAGGACAACGCACAATAAAGTTTCAGAACAATGTTTTTCATCACTAAATGAAAAACTCTGTTGCAGATATTTGATTGTTTTTCTGGAGCTCTAAGGTTACTTACTTTTCTCCAGTGGCAGCAAAACACACAGAGTATGGTAGAATATTCTCCACATTGCGAGAGGGTTGGTATCTGAGTTGTACAAGTTTGTGTAAATACTCCGGCTTACACTAGAAAGTTTATGGTTTATTTTTGAGATCTATAAGTTTCTGCAGTAAAGTTAGTAGTAGCAGTAAGTCTTAACTCTTAGGGTCTTTTGCTTTTGAGGTAGTGGGAACTAGATAAAAAATTTTACTTGTCTTCTTAACTGTGATATTAATTGAAGTAGTACTCGTTTCAATGAATGTATTAGAAGAAACATAAAGTGTGTGAATGAAACGTTTGGTGGGACTATACAAACTAATATTTGTGATACAGAAATTTTGAGAACAGAGTAAATTACGAAATGAAACTCTGTGAAATGTGTAATTTGCCAATAATTTATTGATGGACTACTAGTAATCCTAAAATTATACTAATTATTTTTTGATAGTTAAATATAAGAAATAATACAAATACTTACATTATTTTAAATACGATACGAGTAATTGCATTTGGGATAGTTTAGAAAATATACACTTCCCATTCCTTTAAGGGTAAAATAAATATATCAAAACTATTCATTACCTTGCATTCGATATTTCAAATGACTGAGATTTTCTTGAAATATTTCAATCCAAATTATTACAATAACCAGATGATGCGTCAGTTATTACCTTTCACTGTAATCCAAGACGATGAATCAACAACATAAAGCTAATTACCTAGACATCACGTTTTTCATCCACCATTAATCTTTCCAAATCAATAAATCGAAAATTCATTTGGCTTTTCGACCCTCATATTGCTTCGCTTTTAAATTAATGAAAGATGGCTGTTCAGCTGAAAGGCTTTAATGGTCCCATTAATATGCATTAGGTACGTGTATACGGTGTTCATGTCAACTGTTAAAGGGATTACAATTACATACAGCGACGTTAGTTTGATATTAGGTGTTGAGTTGGGTACATTGGCTTGACCTGTAATGTGTGGTCATAATGTTGACTTATGTTGACGGTTATAACGATTGCTGGTTATAATGTTACGGTTTATTAAGCGATATTATGGCATTAAATATTGGGATTGATTTGTGAAACTCTATAAATGTTACAGACCGTGACATTTTCCGTAATTACGAATATAAAATGTTAACAGTGTAATAATTAGTGTTTATTAATAATTTCATTGTGGAATTAAATGCTAAATGTCAAGGTAATGTAAAAGGCTAGTATTGTAGCTTCAAGGTACCGATAAAACATGTTCTTAACAAGTATTTTTCCAACTTTTCTTTGTGCTTATTCTTAAAACTGGCAACAAAGTATTCAAGATTATCCAGGATTCTTGTTTCCCAGGAAAAAATGACTGGATTTAACAAACATATTTCAGGTTACCGACCTAACTTGGAGCTAACAGGGCGTAATAAGTCGCAAGCTAAAGTTCTATTTCCACAAAACGAGGAGTTCACAAGTTGGCCTGACGTAGCACTCGATATCCAAGTTATCTAAGTTAGCTTGCTAACTTGTGGCTTAAGTTTAATGTTATTATTACATTAGCTCGTCATTTAACATGCTGAAATAGCTGCTACAGACATTACAGAATTAGTATTAGTTAGAATTCAGGTATATAATAGTTGAAAGTTGTAATTGGAGGAAACAGGACATTCTGGTGTTAAGGTTTTTTGGCCTAGAAATCAGGATGATTCAAAACTGTTTTGATATTAATTTGATTTCTTGAATTATTTTACTTTGACTTTGTTTCGTATTTATATCTTTTTTATAGAAGAGATGACAAACGGACGGGTGGTCCACATGATGATAAGTGGTCACCGTCGACCATGTACCCCTGCAACAGTTGGGTGGTTGCGAGCACGTCACCGATCTTGCAAAAACCCGTATCAATGGAAAAGCCTAAGTTGGCAGTTCATTCCACAACTTTTGGATTCGCGTTATAAAGTGTCTTGTAGATCGCAATATACGCAACAGCCATGTATTTCTGTTTACTGTAAGTTTGTGTAGGTGATCGCAGTAACATCGATTACAGAGTTACTTTATTAAATATTGATGAATTCTACCTGATTCGACCAAACTATATTCATAATTGATTTCGTGAGCTTGTACCCATCACGACACTTGAATCACGACATGCCGTGAAATAGGGCAATGTAAAAAAGTTTCAGAAGTGTATTTAAATGAAGAGCTGTAGCAATTTGCGTTGGAAGCAATAAAAGACGTCTGGGTCGACATCGAAGGCGCCGACGGCTCTCCTTCCACAGCGCCTTACAGCTATTAAAAAGTTTAGGGCTGCTATTTTTGGCACTGTCGCCGCGGGCGGGTCAAATAAAAGTTACGTGACAACTTGTGAACTTAAGGTACAGCTTAAAAGTAAGAAAAGAATCGCAGTTCATGTTTCGGTGAATACTGATCTAAAAGATAGTAATAAGGTTGGTATATATTTATTTTAGTATATACATACGTCATTAGTTCATTACACATTATCGTATAGAGGGCAAGCTTAACGTCTTAAGGCGATCTCTACCAGCAAACCTTTGGGTTTGTCAGAGAAGTGCAATTGGGAGGGGGCAGAAAGACTTAAATGAGACGGTATAGTAAAATATATATATAATAAACAAATAAACGGGAGTTATTATTACCTATACTCCCAAAACTACACACATGCATGTGGTGTTCGTAAAGATGACTTTCTTTCTAGAAAGAGTTATAATTTTGATTATTAAATCTGAAGGAATCATGAGCTTAAGTTTAGAAAATGTGGTAATTTGTTACTGTGATTGGAAGAGATTGATAATCTTTATAGTCAAATACGTTTGGCGTGTGGTGTTTATGTCCGATATCTTAAAACTTTGCTTTTAATAATTATATCTTCATTTTATATAGAAGAGAAAAAAATGTTTTGTCAGATGATATTATGTATTTAGGAAGACTGTATACTACTGTATACTACACAATAACCTTTAGTTGTTCTACAAAAAGGTATACGAGTATAACACAAACATGTAACCAATCAGAATCAATTGATGTAACACGTGAGGGTAGAACGGCGTTAATGGAGACATCCGCGACATAAGTAGTTTTTAATATTTTTGGGAAGTATCGCACGAAAATAGCCAAATAATGTAGGGGTGAATATTTTTGCTTCAAAAAACTCGCACCCTCGTTTGTTTTAAACTATAAATAATTTCATTTTATTGATGTATGTTTTATTTTAATGTGTCTATACGACTTTATTATCTATTTTGATTCACAATCATGCCTATGTTACTCAAAACCTATGTTTACGAATTAACACAATAATTTAAGGGTTGAAGCATAATAATTGTAGAAAATATAAAATTTAAGAGCCAGTTAAGAAGATTTGTTAACCGTGTAGTGTCGGCCCATCTCTTCTCGTTGGTGGCGTAAAAAGGCATAACAAGCCGCCTACCACAAACCCGGAGGAATTTTCACTTTTAAAAGAATGAACTCGCCAACCCGCTTGGCCAACGCGGTGTTTTGAGGCCATACTTCCCTCATTCACTAGACAATGTGGAGGAGTGTTCAACAGTGACCAATAAAAGAGCTGGTTACAATTAAGAAGTTTTGTACCTTCAGGAATTAATATTAACTTTTAATTTTAATCCATTAATTAATTTCATCAAAACAGTCGTCATCTCATTACACTCCAAATTCTGTATGTTTTCCAATTATAATTTCTAATTCACTTCCAAATCTCTTAAGACATACCGACGACGTTTTTCATTTTTTACTGATGTTGGCATGTTTCAAAATTATCCATAGGCGACAATATCCACTTACCACTAGCTAGAATGTATGTTCGCGTGCCACATTCTTTCTATAAAAAAACATATAAACAAATACGTATTGTAGGGGGAGAGTGCACGCTGCATTCCCACAGCCGACTGGCCTTTAAATAAAATAAAAGTATTATAACAAAGTTTAGACCGCATGGAAAACGGTCGCTGATCGGAAATTACACAGACGACGGCTGCCGGTGTTCGTATGTTAAAACTTCGACCGAAATTTTTGAGGCAATTTAAAGATTCCTACGGTGCAAGAGAAGACGTGAAGTTGTGATTAAGTAGTAATTTTTTCAAAATTTTTGTACTTTTAAATGTGGGGATTTATTGAAAAAATATTGGCAGCTTTTCAATAGTGATTTCTCAAACATCAAAGCAATGAACATTTGTCAGTATTTTTTTCATACCATCATTAATAATATTTTTATAATGTATTCCAATATATGTATACGTACGAACGTGATTTTTGAGTTTTATTAGTGCATACTTCAATTTAAACTACATATATATTTTTAAGAGGATGTGTCCTTGTATTTGACGACCAATTAGCCCAGTTGGTAGTGCTCCTGCTTGCTGTGCAAGAGGTCTCGTGTTCGACTCCCGGTCGAACAAACATGTATAAAGACAAGTGTTATTTCAGTTATGGGTGTTGCAAGTGTTGTATTCGTCTTTGTATGTGTCTCTGGGCCCACGACACAGGGAATCCTAGTGTATACGATGCAGTTAGAGGTTGTTGGTTGTTATAACAGAAGGTTAACTTATTATGTTAACTAAACTATGAAACGTCCTCTTACTTATTATGTTGGTTACACATGTCGTGTATAATATTTGTGCACTCAACTGCTCTTAGTAAGGCGCGTAGCAGACGACTGGCGAGTGCTGAGCATTCGACGCAGAACGCACAAAAAACTCTATACAGAACAAGCTTGTGAAAAATTAAATTGAACAGCGGGTCGTCGTGGGTCGAACTGAACGCGTTGTCATTGTTTTGATATCAGAAATTCAGTATCGGGCTTTTGTCATTATTTTTACAATAACTCTGTATATAAAATGAAAAATCTCAACCAATCAATCTACGTCATTTCTCTGTGGGCCTTTTCTTACTAGGGTTTTTCTTTATTCGACCTTCGAATTAATTTAAACCAGCGATTAGGCTATCGTAAAAAACGTATTTCATGTTGCTATAATCGATATAGCAAGCCAATACCGAGCACCAACTAGATGGTTAGGACCAACTGAAAGGCACTTTATCATACAAGCTTTCACTGCGTTGTTGGAGATAATAGTTACCAGCCGAACATAGTCGATCGAGATACCTTATCCGTACTCGAATGATCAACTACGGTCTTCAGACATGAAGACCAGTGAAAGAAAGGTAATATATAGATTTTTTCTCTATAATTGGTCTGTATAAAAAGGTACTTACCCTAAATGTTGAACATGAGTTATAACTATGCCAATTTCCTTTAAAATCCGTCCACCGGTTTTTGCGCGACGTGCGTTCAAACAGACAGACAGATATAGATACAGATGAATGATGATATAGAGGTGTTACCAATAATGTATCCAGATTATTATTGTCTTTTACTTCATATTTTAAACCTTACTCAACGTTGCAATTACAACATTACGTGCAAAATAGTTATTTCATAATTCACGTACGTTTTCAATATGCAAATAGGCAGTGACTAGGTAGACACCTATTGTGCCTGTGGCATACAACTACGGCAACTTGGGGTAACTTTAACAGCCCTAAACTGGTCTGAATTTGTGGCTTGCATGCTATTGAAATTTACGACTCGAACTTACTCGCTTGTGGTACATTATCTATTGCTACGAATTTAAAATTAAATGTCTGTAAAATGTAAAGTATTATTTAAATATGATTAAGAATTTATTAGGGTGACTGACTACATACAAAGTACAAAGTAAAATTTTAACGCGCTCGCTTACTTTTAATTTGTTTCATTTATTTTATTTAACTTTACTTTCAATCGACATTCATCTTGTTAAAATTATAATAGTAAAATATGATCTCAGCAAAAATTTAAATTTTATAATTTCAATATTTAAATGTGATATTATTTAGCGATGTTATTTATTCAATAAAGTTAATTTTTATGGGAAACTGAATACAGATATTTGATACATTATATATTATAAAAAAAATCAATATTTTTCATAAATTTCGTTAAGTGTTTTAGGACTGATGACAGGATTCCAAGCAAGATAAATATTCAATTTAGGTACGATTTTCTATGTATTTTCATAAAAGACCCGCCATCTATCTTTATTTAATAACGCGGGTGTTTTTAATAATAAAAAACAATGTCGCATTGTTATTTCCTTTTTTCATTCAGCGTTTCGTTTCGCCGCTATGAATGCATTAAAGCGCTGGGGTCACGATAACACAATTACGTTTTAATTTATATACGCTACAGCTTATCACGCGAACGACGCGGGCCGTTTACACGCACCTTTATCAAATGAACCGCAACTTAGCGAGTTTTACTAATTATTAAGATAAATATTGCTTTAACTACACCTTGTTATTGTTAACGTCGCCTTATTTATATTGTTGGACAACTGTCCAACAATATAAATAACAACTGACAATATTATGAAAGGTTCATTCATTTGCCTTAAAAGCGGGCCTAGGGTGAGGTATACAGTTACTAGTAGAGAGACAGAGGCTGATGGTAAGGCGTTATGATTGGTATGGTGGCAGTGGGACATTAAAAATCGCTGAGAAAAAAAATAGGTGTTGATTTATTTCTTTCAGCCTTTTTACACCAGGGTGGGTTTTTCAGGGTGGGCACACTTCTTCCCTAGTAAATAGCTATGGGTTTCGGGCCATAATCCACCACGCGGGCCCAGTGCGAATTGGTAAATACACATGTTCCAGTTTTTTTTAATTATGGAACATGCAAGATATTTTTTTTTAAATCCATACAATAAGTAAGTCCATACTGCTTAGTGGCAAGGGCCGAGGGATAACAAAGCGGCTAGCACAAGTCCTAAGGAGTTACACCACCTCTAAAAGAATGGGCTCGCCAAGCCGCTTGGGCAGCATGGCGTTTTAAGGCTATGCATCCTTCTTGCACAAGATAATGTGCTTGAGGAGGCCCATGTCCAACAGTTGATACTGAAAAGGCTGGTTTCATTACATTGCATTACAGGCCGAGGATATGAATTTACGAACTGAGGAATGAGTCGTGAATAGATATCCCTAGGCTAACAGAGCTTCTTAAAATCTATTAATATCATTAATTAAATATATATATGTATATAAAGAACGACAACAGATATGGTAAACCAATCCCGTAGTATTTTACTTGCAATAACATTGCCCATAATAGTATTACCTCCGTGATCCGTCGTGGGCCTATAGAAACACCGAAAAAATAATACAAACTGCCCGGTCAAATATTAATCGTATGTAACTCCATGTCGGCTGTGGGTGGTTATTTGTTTCTTGTTTCCAGTTGTAAACCTAATTTAATAGTTTACATTTGTATACGAGACAAGTTTCTGGATTTAAAAGGTGGTTTTCTTGTTAACAAACTTGTAGATATATGACTTTAAGACCACAAATTGTATACCTACACGTTTCACCTACGCAGCGACTTTATGATGCATCAATCAGTTAATACAACTTGCTTAAACTGGGCCCCTATGTCAATAAACCTACGCTTGATTTCCAGAAACACACTAAATGACTAATGACTAAAGTATCAGACACATCGTGTCGCCTGAAGGTCAAAATCAACCCAAAAATAATAAAATCAATAAATAATTTATTTTCCTAATGTATTATTTATAGCCCATCTCTTCCTGTGGGCACCTATCGTAAAAGGCACCCAATGGAGAACAAAGCCGCTACAACAAGCCCTGAAGAACTACGTCACCTTTATAAGGGTGGACTCATCAAGTCACCAACCCGCTTGGTCGGCGTGGCGTTTTAAAGGCATATTATCCCTCTTACACGGGACAATAATAATAATAATTCATTTATTTCAAACCATAGTACAATGAATAATAATTGATAGTAGAAATTTAAAATCTATATTAGTAAAATATAATAATCAGTTTCAATAAAATAATCACTCAAATAAATTAAATTGCATTATACTTAATTAGTTACAAATTAACAAAATTAACAGTCCTATCCAGTATTTCTAGATAGGACAGTCAAATTTAACACTGTTCTCAAGATACTGTTGTCAACGCTACGGATCCTATTCAGTAGGGAGGCGGCCCTTTTGCGAATTAAGGCTTTAAAGCGATCCATGCGTGCCTCCACGAACATTGCAGAAGCACTGCGATGCCGTGGCAGTCCCACCAGAGCATCCTGAACACATTATTATATTGTACACGCACGCCTCCTCATCCACAATGTGCATGACGAGGCCCGTAACAGTAGTGGACGATAAAAGGTCTGATTACGGTACGGTAACAAGGTATTTATTTTCATAATGTAACACCCATTAACACTGCTTGTAAGCCTTCTCACATCCCCCTTACGGGGGTGGAGGTAACTGTTCGGGGCTGAGTCCCCTTCAGTGGTGCCATCTTTGTCCGCTAACACGTACAGGTCGCTATGTTGGCCCTTTGGGCCGTAGTTCCGCCTCGGGGTTTCTTCATGCCGTCCTGGCGGTAGTAACCGACTTGGGCGGCGACAGGGAGACCCTCTATGGTGCGACGTCTTACGGCGTGTTCAGGTCGCGCCAAAGGGTCTTACTGTCTGGAGGCCGCGCGTGCAGTGGCGCCAGCCCCCTGATATGGGAGAGACGCGACGCATCAGCGCGGGCATACATTGTGGAAACAAACACTAACATCTCTCCCACTATAAGTATTTCTAATGGGATCGAACAGTGATTGCAAAATATTTATTACGTATCAAATTGTCTGTTGCAGGACAGTTTACGCAAAAACACATTATGTAGCCCTCCGACCTGGCGACCCCCACGACAATTTGAGAGGGGAATAAAATTATCTGCACCTATGGAGACGAGGACGACATGCAAGAATAAGGTGCCAATGTAGCAGCGGATAGCTATTTATTCGAACAATTTAGGAACAACGAATGACTAAATATCTGTAAGTATTTTAGTCAACAATTATAATTAAATAAAGAAATATTTTAATAGAAAATGACGATAAAGTAAATAGAATTAGTACTAGATGTCAGATTATATTATAATTATTTATTCAAATACTCCCACTGGAAATATAAGAAAAAGCAGAATTCTAAATTCTTAGTAAGAATTTAATACATGAAAGAAATCGCTTATCTGTGCTTATTTCTATCGATGTAACTCGAAATCGACAAGCAGATATTTAGTGTAGTTTGAAATATCAAATCAAATTATTAATGCATATATATGATATATGATCATATATGATGACAGTATAACTACATGAAAGTTGAACTGTAGGTAGTAGATAACTTTCTCCACTAGTCTCTTTCAGTACGTAATTTTTATAGATGGATTTAGGCATTTTAGTATCCTAGTATTTTAGTTCAGTATTAGTTAGGATTTAGTATCCTGGATTTATATTGTACAATGACTTCTAGATTCTTCTGTATAATTTCCGCTTAACTTTTCTAACTCGTACCAAAGCTCGCAACTCCGTTATTGTTTTCTAAGCAATTAGAGCCCCATCTCTGATTTAAGGTTATGGCCAAACGGCCTGTCCGGGTCACGTGGCTTCTATCTCTGTATTCGCTTTGACAGGCTATAATATATAACGTGCGAAATTAACGCCTTGTACACAGACGACGCTAATTTGTGTAAATTAAAACTTTTATTACGTCTGGTCAGAATGGCTATAAGCTATAAAGTTTCTGAACAATGTTTTCAAAGTTAAGTTAGAATTAGCACTATGATTACCGACTATGTAGAAAACCAATTGGCATATTCCATGAACGTAATAAAAGATAATATTCCCTAGGTGATGTCATGTCACGCATTTCTGATCGATCATTTGCTTAGAACAATAAATATGACATTATCTGAGTAAAGGAATCTTATTGTCGGTCGTAGTTTCCAAGAAACTGTAGTGAAATCTTAAAAAGTAACATTTTTATAATGTTTTATTTTAAAAATCAGTTGTTAGAGTATGTTTCTATTTAATCAGGATCTTGAAACAACGAAAATCTTAACCAAGGTCTTTACCGGCAATAAGGTCTCTTTCCTCAGATAACACACTATAAATTGTTTTCCGTAATTAAAACAATATCTCAATTTGGTTTTTGTATTACACGAATACTGTTTCGTTTTAGTCTTAAACGATGTCTTGAGAAAATAATAGATGAGAAAAATAGTCATGTTTCTAGCATAATTAAAAACATATTTAACCATTTCAAAATTCCGGCTTTCTCGGCTACTGATATATATACATATTCGATCTACAGCACCACACCTCAATCTAATCCTAAAAAGAACTCCTTTAACGTCACTGTCACTTTTAAATCAGTCAATAAATAAATTACGTATAATTTAATAAATGTTAATATATTTAATAAACGTATATATTTAATAAATAAATAAAATTTAATAAAACAAAAACTTCCATCAAATCTTTTACAAACGTTGGTCACCCATTATCGAGGCAGTAGGAAAATGATATTAAGAAAAACGAAAAAATGTTAACACTCCAAACATTATTTTAATCTACACTCATATCATCATATATCGAAAGAAATAGAATGAAGGGCGTTATAAATAATAATAAATATTTCTCGCTAAATTAAAATTGTTATTAATACCTAAATTAGAAATAGGAACTCAATTACGACAGTATTTATCTAGTAG
Organism: Sesia bembeciformis; assembly: GCA_943735995.1. NCBI lineage: Eukaryota > Metazoa > Arthropoda > Insecta > Lepidoptera > Sesiidae > Sesia > Sesia bembeciformis. The sequence goes on from OX031034.1 coordinate 7,481,799, forward strand.
CTTTCATTGGTTAACCCTACAGAAACAGCGCGGACTCATTATGACCCGTAACTAACGCACAGAGCACGCCCCGGTATATAGCGAACGGGTTTATTGTAGTGTTGGTTTCTAACAAACACTATTTCTTATTTAAGATATATGAGGACTCATTCCGAATGATAATTCGTTATCTCGCCATCGGCATATAACGTTCTACTGGTCTTCTTAACACAAGGAATCACGAGGCGGTTTCGGGCCATAATTCACGACGCAGTCCTAGTGCGGACTGATTGTCTCATTAACTAAGTGTAGCGTTATTGAAAAATAAAGATATGATTGTTAGAAAGATTTAACAAGGTTTTTAGGTCAGCATATGAGGATCCCTCAACTTTATTAGTTTTAATTGAGGCTTTCATTTGAAAAACTCACGAGAAAGTGACATCACTAGTTTTCTAGAGCCGGTCCACCCTCGTAAGAACACCCCCAGCTGTAATACACACCGTATGTTTATTTTGTATCAATTTACAGAACACTTTTGTGTGGTCGCAGGAATAGTGCAGCTAAATTGCCATTTCACGGAGTGCCATTTAAGGGATCTATTAGAAACATAGCACAGATTAGGGAGATTTCAAATTGGTTTCTATCTTGTACATACAAATAAATGTATAAACCATGATAAAAACTGGTGTGTAGCGTTTTTAAGTTGTCATTTGGTAATTTGTATGATAGTTTTTCTTTTTATTTTTCTTGTCTCATCCCTAACTGTGCACGATGGATTAGCACGATACCACGATATATTAGAATAATGATTAACACATCAGTTTTGTCGTTATTTATTTAGAGTTATTTACATAATTAGTTTAAAGCAGAGCATCTTATGTTATCATTAGAAAACTTGCTTAAATATATTTGCGAATAAAGTATAATAATTGTCTGAAATATCCTAGCATTATACAAGACGATCAATCATTAAAATCTAACAATTGCTCATTTTAAATCTGCAATACAAGGGGAGGGCCCGTCTTAATGGCAGAAAGCCAGAAGAGATTTTATATCAATTACGGGATTATATGAATTATGGAGGGTGATCATAATCGATCTCTATTAGGGTACCGATATCCTATACGCGACGATTTTTGGGTTAACTTTTCTCTTCGAATAAAATTATTATATTAAAGCTTATCAAAAATCTTTTTATCTGTGATCAAACCGCTTCATTTACATTTTATAACAGCTATCGTCGGAACTCAGTATAATTTACGTATTATGTGCAATTATTCCGGTGTATTTTAATTATAGTTATATTTTAACTTCACCACGTGGCCTACCATAATTTCCCAATGTTATGGACCTTGGTCGAGCGATAATCGGTATATAATGTTGATTGATAGCTCATTCGCTGCTTTTTTACTGATTTTCCATGCGGCAATATGCCTTTACAATAGCAATAAAGTTAAATGTATACAGTAGGGGAAGGGGTAAAAGGGTAGTAAAGTTTATTCATTAATTTATTACGGGTTTTCCCCAATCTACCATTTGTTTACATTTTAACGACAATGTAGGTAAGTAATATTAAATTAGTAAATTTTACAGATTATTTGATAAATACTAATTTATTTCGGAATCCGTAAGAAATATATATACAGTTGTAATGTTAAAATTAACTTATATCTAAAATTTAAAGAATGAGGCCACTTCGTAAAATGTGTAGAAAAAAGTGTCAATTTTGTTGAGTACCTTCGTTTCTAGGACATGGACACAATGCAAAACTCCACGTTGCTCACCCATCATTACAAGTATACCTACATATGTAGAACCAATGACTGCCATACCTTTTAGATCGTCTGTGTTCTAGTAGAAATATCGCAATTCCATTTCTGCAAAAGTATTATTCAGCTAGTTGGGATAAAATCGCTGAGTTTAAGAGAATTTCATGAAAGTTAAACGAGCCGTGAACTCATTGCATTAAGCAAAGAGGGCTCGCCAACACTTAATTAAGAATTCCCCCTACGTACCCCCCGGCAGTCACAACAAAAGATTCCCCGGGCCTCTGATACCCGCTATCTTCATTAAATTTAATACAATTTTTAATATCTCCTTCGCTTCCCAGTCGCAACACGTCCGTCTCATTTGTCGCGCATGAATATTAATTTTTGCGGAGCCTTTTAAAAAATCCAGTTTATGTCCCGTATCCGATTTCTGCGTTATATTTCTTGTGGACAACTTGTAGTCGACAGGTTCTTGTGTTCGTACACTTTAGATTCCTCTTAAATAAACCATTTTAATACAAACCAAGAAGCCGACAATCTATCTACAATCTTTTAGACTCACACGATAGATGCAAATATAGATAAGGCATTTCCGTTGAACTTGTTTCTCTAACATTGTCAAATTGCTGGGCATCGAAAATAAATTCATACGTCCCTATAGAAGCTCGAATAGGATTAAATGGAGTAAAAAATATATGACTATTTCATCTGAGGCCAGACAGAGAATCGAACGTACCAACTCTATCGGAAAATCCATCCGCCGTTCGCAGTCATGCGGGAAAAGTATGACGGCAGCCCAAATTACTGGTAGCAGGGGCTGGAATTGTTATAGGGAATAACTTAATTCCATTTGGGACTCGCTCTGATATCAATTTATGTTCATTTGCCAAGCTGAGGCATCGATAAATCTGTAGCTCCTCTTTCAAAAAGTACCTGAAATTACAACTTGAGCCTGCAAGAGTGGTTATACGTGTTGTTACAATAATGGTGTATTAAGTCTATTATTCATTTTGATGAAGGATGGAAGAGGTCGAAACTTAATTAATTGTATCCCGTTGCGAATGTTAATAGTAACTTTCGTAGTTATTATTAACATAGATCAGATAAGCTTAGATTTTGTTAACTGTTTAAACTATTGAGCAATTAGGTCCTAAGGTCATTCGATACTTTTAGCACCGGTGATCGGTGACTTAGAGTAGCTGTAAATCTAAATGTAAATCTGTAAATGTCTGTAAACTTTAAACCTCGCTCATTTATAAGTGCGATCTCACGGTTTTTAGTTGAAAAACGGTGCTATCAATTAATGTATTTCCTTGCTTCCCTATTGCCCGGTTACCTAGCACATGCAAGTCACTAGATTCAGCATAAATGCAGTCGCAAAAACGCGCGATTAAAATGTCGCTAACAATTGCTTAGAATCGCCAAAACGCGATGCCAACTCTAAAAGTATGAATACTGTTGGGGCGTTAATTAATACTGTAAAAATTCCAGCTGAAATTTATGTATAACTATTCAGAAAGGTTGACGACAATGAGTTTTTATGTATGGAACACTGGCTGGTTTTGATATTAATTAAAACAATGACTATCTATAACATAAAACAAAACATTTCTAATTCCAATTACCTTCCATATTTTTTAAAATCTGAATCTAAATATCGCGTCTCGTTAAAAATATATATTAGACGCGAACATCTCTGTTCTATTTTAAATGTTCTTTAAAACCTAAATATTTATTTAATAGACTTCAAAGAGCGTTTGCAGACAATTACCCTTCTGAGGCAACTGTGTATCGTTGGTACAATGGATTTAAGTGTGGTCGCCCAAGTTTGGCTGATGAAGAAAGAAGCGGTCGCCCTTTAACGGCAGTGACGGTAGAAAACTTGGTGGCAGTGAAAATTTTAATTTGTGAAAACAGGCGAATTACATACGAGGAGATTTAGGAGAGATCGCAGATTGGATCGGAGAGTGTGTATGAAATATTACATGGGCATCTACGAGTAGGAGGATAGTATAGCGCTGGGCTGTTTGAAAGTGAATCAACGCCTACCAAAGTGAAAGAAGCAAGAAGCGCTGGAAGTTTTTCACTTTAGCTGGCTACCTGATACCTTTACGAAACCAAATCAGCATTAAAGCAGAATGATACATAGTCATGTGCTTGCGAAACGTTTTTACTGTTTCTATAACATGTCCGGTGACTCTATAACATGCCCGATGACTCCTGAAAGGTCATTAGGGCCACAAGAACTTAGCCATTCCGAAAAAAGAAAAAACGTTTTTACTGCAGTGAGAAACAACCGTCGAAACACAGATCTCCGCGGACTACTGCTACACCACGACAACGCGCCCGCTCACTCAGCGCTCAGACTTTTTAGACAGTATTCTGGTTAAAGTTTTAGGCCTATTTTCGATGTAAGGATCACATATGATCCTTACAGTCCTGACTTAATTTTGGGAAATAAAAAAGTCACAAGGTGCCAACCTTGTGACTTTTTTATTTCCCAAAATTAAATCCCAACTAAAAGGGAAGCAGTTTTCGTCGTCGGAAGACGTGCTGAATGGGTTCGAAGAGGTACGTGAGGAAGAGTGGAAATTGTTGTTACAAAATTTATTGAGACGCATTAAACTTTGTATGGATTCAGGTTGTATAGATACTTTGAAAAAATGTAATAAAAAAATCCAACCCGTAGAATTTTTTTTTGTTTTGGAACTCACAAAACCTGCTGGGTTCCCCACGTATTTTAAGACACATCACATGATTTATACTGAGTTTAACTCAAAGTGCAGATATAATATTTATTATTTCTGAAACCTGACGCTAATAATAATTATAGCAATTGAAATTTAAAACTGCAATTAATATTGTCTTAAACTGCAAGTGCCCTTTGCCGGTTCCTTATACGTGAAAATAATCGAAAAGCGGATTTTTTCCCTCAGAGTATGTAATTGCGGACAAATTAAAAAGAAACTCATAAAATTTAATAATGTAGAAGTGACGTGTGCTTTCTCCAATTCGGTCGAGCCTTCGTACCATTCACGTGAATGAAATTTATTTGGCATCATTGCTCATAAAATATGTGATTTATTCTCCAGCGAGCTTATTATGAGCACGAGGTCTTTAGGCTCGCGACCGCATAAAATGTTGTAATGACATTAATATTTTCTTTCAGCATATACGATTACATTTTCAAAAAAGTATTTAACTGCTCATATTTTGTAAATACACAGTAAAGGATTGTCATAAGCGTATTTTGTATCCTACGTGCAATTTTTTTTGAAGTGTTACATACATAGGTGTTTATATTATTTATTAACATGACCGAATCATCGAATTTTCTTATTATTTAGAGAATTATTTAAAAATAGGTATTATTTTAATGGAAAGACGAGTCCACCTGGTGATAGATGAACACCGTCGCTTATGGACATGCGCAATACATGTCAACATCAGTTTAAAACGACAAATGTTAGCACACTCTAGAACGCGCCACATACCTTTGAAGATTTAGGAGTGGAGTAGGGCTATAGGTGCAGGAGTAGAGATCCTATAGCCGTGACACATGTTGTGGAAGTGTATGAGAGTTGTCAGTTCTGTTTCTTTTCTTTTCCCTTTTCATTTCATACAATCCTACACCAGTCCGTTACTCATTCAGTGGATGCGAGAGAGGATGGTGTGGTAGGAAATATGCATATATTTCCTACCACACCATAATCTCTCTCATGCAATCCTGTTCAGCTTTCCTCATCTATGGGAATGAGAAAAGCGGGATGGGGTAGCATCACACTATGGATAGTGTTTCATCTATATATATAAAAGAGGATGTTGGTACATCTGATGTTAATAGACTTCTACACCGTTTGACCGATCAACATGAAAGTTATGTATCTTTTCATGGAGAAAGTTTTTATGCTATCGACTTTGTTGTAACTCGCCACTTGATGGCTATCAACTTCTATGGCAGGACACGGTCTGCGGGGTTTAGCTAGCACAATATAAAAATGATAAATCTTATTCTCTATTCTTCACAATCCTATTTCCATATTCGGATTCCTAATTTCCCAGAGATAGACAAGGCAGCTACGATTGTGTTAGTCTTCGTCATTTTTGACTGATGTTTAGCAGGTATCACGAATGTCCATTTGCGGCAGTAATCGCTTACCACCGGGTCCATCGTCTGCTTTCGTGCAACCTTCTTTCAATATATGAGGGGGCACGGAAGTGCCCCCTCCAAGACCCGCTTAAGAAACTTTCTGACATGATTGTCGTTTACAACTTCTACAAGACTGTTCACTGGAGACATTACCTTTTTATCACCGAATAATTATGTGTAGATGCATATTATCAATACCTGTTGTACTTAAACGTGTTATTTCGATGTCACTTCTAGTTAATAGTGAATAGAAAGTCGCCATTTAAATTCACCGTACACTTCGGTGGTCGTAAAACGGTACGTTCTATAAGCATTGAGTTCCGATTAAACAAGCATTTGCAAGTGAAATCGAGTAGTTATGTGCATTTGTCCGGTGACATGTCTATTATTTTTATATGAACGGCGGCAGTACCGACATACAAAATTACCATAAAACGTGGTTAACATTAATTTAGTTTATTGATGTGTACGTAACATAGATTGTTGTGTTACATTGGATGCGGTATTACGTTTTGCAGAATTCGTTCTATTTTTCTTACCATACTATGTATTTTATTATTAGGTATATTTTATTATTGTAGTTGTTGTAATTTTTTTTCACATATACAGCATTACAGATGAACATTATTGATTCTTTCTATTAATACGTACATATATATATATATATATATATATATATATGTAATATGTAAGTATATATATGTATATATATAATATATATATATATATACACATATATATATATATATATGTGTGTGTGTTCATAATGTAATGTCTGGCAATGCGGTGTCAAAAATTTAACTAAAATTCACAGTTTAACAGGGCGCCTCCTCCATTATATAACATATCTCCACGCATCAAGTCCACAGGCGGTCTGCAGGGCGTCCGTACACCCTGCAGTACTGAGGTAGCATTATATCCTGTACCACTCATTGCCGCAGTAAGCATAATTAATGACTGGACTATATTCATTCAATTATCCTAATTTGTGCCAATGACTTTGCTATTACACGGGGGGTTTGTTGCTAAGGTAGTAGGGAAATTGTTTTTTATTTAATTACAGTGATTGTTTCATTTTTTGTTGATCTTAATTTGATTAGAAAAGGTTAGATAATTATGTGTGACTTAGAAAATAACGAGGAAAGTACTACAAATGATGAGGAATTGGCAAACCACGAAATCGTTACTGAGATAAACTCTTTGGACAACAGACAAACTTCGAATCAGATTACATATAATATATATATATATATATATATCTCCCTTTCTTTGTGACAATAAGACGACATACGGAGACGTTTTAATGATGTGTTTTGGATCTATAGATATGTGACTATAGATTTATTATTTACTGCTTAGTTTATTATCTTAACTGACCACTACGAGTAATTAACTGATTAAATGATTTATTATGTACAGACTGGTGAATGATCATCCAACTTTGCCAACCAACCAACTTTACGAAAATACGAGTATCTTGAAAATTGGAAGCCGCTACTTGGTATTTTTGTTGAAGGCCAAAAATACTACATACATAATATTCTTTATTATACACCAAACCCAAAATGTAACGATACATACACATCCCGGCGGAAAGTAATACACATGGACTATGATCGGCTAGCTTCGGTTTTGTAGAACGTCGTTTCTGTCGTCCCGTTAGTTACGACAGAGACGACGCTCTACAAAACCGAAGCTAGCCGATCATAGTCCATGTGTATTACTTTCGGCCGGGAAGTGTAGATATTGTAAATCATGTAATGCACTTAAGGCGGTCTTATAACTAAAATCTCAAATCGAAAATCTTTATACAATTTTTAAATTAAATCATTTATATAATAAGTTATTTATTTTAAGAATATCTATACGTTTTAAAAGGTACATTGTAAGCGACTAATGTCAAGCACATAAAACGCCTAACTGTGACAGATTACATAAAAAATATTTTAATTCAAATATGTTCCAATGGTATAAAATGTCATAATGCTAAGTTTGTAAAATTAAGTTTATTTACATTCGTGTTATAGCCCGTAAGAAAGGGCTTTTATCTTAGCGGTATTAAGAGCTAAATTAAGTGGAATCTATTTTTCACCACGTACAAGCTAAACACTAATAAACTTGAAACTACCTGAATAATCGCACCTCTTTTTCACTCAGGAGCTCTTTAATTTCTTCATTTCACACACAGATGTTACCGCTGCATTGCCAAAAAACTTGAGAGTTTTCGTGAGCTCTTTGTAACACCTTTCGGGGTGCATCATAAATCAGCATAACGAGGCAGCCTTCCGTAAGGTGCTGCACCCTCGTAACATTAAGCTGCTGTAATATTTTCTCACTTACGACAAAATTCTCTGTCTCCTTATTTACGTTGAGCCAAGTTTTTATATCGCAGCTGTCGTCTCAAGCTGTAAGGTGGAAATAAAAAGGTATACGGAAAATCGAAGGTAAAAATCGTGAGAGATATAAAATGGATTTATATTCTTGGCTAAGATGGAACTTGTTAAATTACATTCTTCCTTTAGGTACTTTAACGTAGTAAGGGTTTATTAAAATACACAGATTTTAATTAGCCCTTAGGTAAGTGTTACAAGTTTGGTAAAGAAAGCAGTTAATAGTACTCGTTCACATAAATTCTTGGATTTTAAATTTGTTTCTATCATTAGGTAGGTATCAAATTTATAAATTAAACAGTTATTAATGTTTCTGAACAAAATATTTCTGAATCGGTATGTTATTATTGTTATTATTATAATCTTATGTTTAATATTAGCTCAGCGGTAGCATTGTTTGATGTCTACCGCGTCAGATGCCTTACACAATATATAACTGACTCATTAAACCTGACATTGATTACCTGATTGAAGTATGGGTCAGAGCCGCAAAGACAAATTTGGATATTTTTGCAAGTAGCACAGAATAAATTAATAAAGATATTGTTTCATTATGATTTCTCACACCGACACAAAAAATATGCAGTGAAACGAAATTAATGAATATCTCACAAATATACACATATAAGAACTGTATATTAATACGTAAAATACTAAATAAAGACATGCATACCTACGCAAATAACATTTACTAAAAAAAACAACCAATACCAAAAAATATGCTATGAAATGCAAACGATATAAATTTACGCACACCACGAACAAACTACAATAACTATATTTTTTTTGTACGGCTATAACTGTATATTATACCACCGAAATATATTAAGTATCACTTACCATCACGTGGGACCGCTTGCTCGTCCGCCCACTAGTCTATAAAAAAAAAAGTATCAAAATCTATGGCAACCTTCCAAAAAATACTACTACATTTCTATGTAATCTCGTACATTCGAAATAATATAATTACCCACTATATAATAATAGTTTAAAAAATAAATAATAATAAGGTAATAATAGTTTAAAAATGCAACGACGCGCCCAAATTATGTTATTGTAATATTTTTATTTATTTTTTCTCATACAAGTAAATAAATAAATGTGTATGTAATTCTTATGAGAAACGGGTCTAAAACCTCATTATTACTATTAACCTAGTTATAGCTAGGTTAATAGCTATAGCTATAGCTATAGCTAGCTATAGCTATATTCACTATAGTGAACAATGTTAATGTAGGAGTATCTATTCTCGACTTTCATTCATTTCATTCTTGCTCATTCCACTGAGTTGTTTTGCAGTGGAAGGGGCAAACGGGCGGGCGGTCCTTATGGCGTTAAGTGGTCACTGCCGTGGACCGTGGACACCTGCAACACCAGGGAGGTTGCGAGTGCGCCGACCTGCAAGATTATCGGTTATTGACGTCGCTTATCGGCACTGGATTCAACAAATGGGTCTTTTAAAACTGAATGATTTAGACTGAATATCTATTTCATTTAACAGATTTCATTTATTTGCAGGTGTTTGAGAGAATAAGTTACTCTCGTTAATTATTTAATATAATCAATGGAGAGCAGAATTGGGGAGAGAGTTAGATTTAACCTTTACGAACTGGGCGCGGGTGATAGATTTAGACTCCGGACTACCAGTGACTACCAGGGGAGACCTGCGCCCTGCAGTGGCACGTTATATACTGATATTAGTCTATCTTGTTCCACTGTAGGACAAATATTTCCCTCCATTTCCACCGCTTCACTTCACTTTGTTATTGGAGTAAATGTCGTGCTTGTTTTACCATTGCTAGGTCTTGCATAATTCAACAACTTTAACATTTTTAGCTACCGATTTAGTGATAAATGATCGAACATACACATTACAAGATCTTATAAATTTTAATGAAATTGAAGTGTACCTATTTTCATGAGCATTCAGCTTCCATTTACGATACTAAATGACTATTCAACTATTTTATAAGTAACCAGTTTGCGGTTCTACATATGGTAAATTTTTCCTTATTGGTTTTATCTGCAAGCTATTTATCTTGTAAATAAAACTATTATAAACGTATTGAGCATATAATGACTACTGCAAGAATTTAAATTCTCCTTTATATATATTATCCATCTTTAATTTCTAAGTTGAAACAATGTTCACAGAAACGATCGCCGCTGTAAGCGTGTTACTTGCGCCCCAAAACAACAACTAAACCGCAAGAGAACGGAGACACGTGAAACGAGAATTTATAAAAAAGTTTTGTATTTTGTAAAATAATCAAATGTCAACGAATACTCGTTGCTTCTCATTTATCTATCCCAACACCGTGACGCTGTCCGAAATCTGCATCGACCATACAGCTTAAAACCTCTATTCAACAACCACCCCTGAACCTTCATTGGAACCTGAACCTAGGAAAATTAGTTCCTAGCTTAGTTTCTACCCTTTATGGGTAGAGCATCTGAGACTGGACGTTGGACACATCGATAGGACACAATTAGCACACATGCAATGGGATAATATTATCCCACTGAGAAACAGAAAATCCATCGTATATAATACCCTATTATATACGCCAAGCCTGGTTTAATGTAATTTTGCGTACTGTGGCTTGGCCATTTCACATAAGAGAGTCCTTATGTTATCATTGGCTGAGATGTATGAATGGAAGTAGCCAAGCTACAAGAAGCAAAATTCCATTAAACCAGGCTTGACGATTTTTAGACCACTTTATCTGCCAAACAGTCAAAATTTACACAAATATTTTTGTTTTAATCGATTTATTTACACAAAAGAAGTTTGTTTTGTCGTTTCTATTCAACCGCAATTTTATAGCCTTCAAAGCATTCTGTCCACTTTGTCCTTCCTTTAGGTGCCTCATTTAAAATCAATCGCTGCCTGTCGGGCTGAGGCCCCAGATTTCGGAGGGAATTCTTAATTAAGCACCCCGGAGATGCTCTTTAGTTAATGGAAGAGGGCCGAAAGCCTTCGAAGTAACATGAATGAGAAGCGGCAATGACGTCAGAAAGGCAAGAGACAGGATTATCGCGCCTGATAGACTTTTTAATTTGTCGGTTGTAGGTAATCTGGGTTACAGAGAATTGACCAATCTATAGCCATATCTGCACTATACTCAATATAAATTCAAATACAAAATATGTTACTCTTTCAGAACTGGTAGACTGATAGATGATCAACTTGTAAATTCCGAGATCAACTCGAGTAGACAGAGAAACAAATATCCTTAGTATTCGAGTACCTACTCATATATAAAGATAAAATGTGACGTTAAATTAGCAAAGGGTTAGGTCGGTTTAGACACATTAACTTGATTAAGATTTCGTGACTTAAAATTTCGTTGTCTCAAAAGTGGAAACATGCTCTGCATCTAATTTTTAAAATAAAGAAACACAAAAACTGTTACATTTTTTAAGATTTCTCTATCTATGAAACTATGAGCAATGTCTCAAATCTTATTATTTACTGGTCCGTTTTAAGAATACCCAAAAACTTTTATCGTCGACATAGTCAATTGTCTATTTGCTTAAAAATGTATGTACATAGGACCTTTATTCGAGCAAAGAGCGTATCCATACAAATTACGACAGAAAAATGGCCTGCAAATGTTGCTATTAACTAATTTCATTACTCCTCTAATTTTGATTAAACGTTTTGTTTAAAGTACGTAGTTAAGTACGTAGTAGAATACGATTTTAATGCTTCTCCAATCAAAATTCATGTTTTGGAACATTTTACTCAGCAGGCAAGGTCACAATCAATTGAGTTAATCGGTTCTCACAGCTACAGTTCCGTACATTAAAATTAAAGATACCTACTCACTATACAGAGCGTATGTGTGCTTGGCAATAACATAAAGGTTAAACGGCCCAGCGCGGTTCATCAACGGCGAAGGGTTGCCTGAAATTACACATTGTTTCACTAATATTGGCCATTTATATACGCAATAAAACATACAGTTATTAATATTATGTTATAGGTAGGTACTATACTTCTGTAAGAATATATTTTTTTGTTGTCAAATTTTTCATATATTTTATATCAATTAATTCAGAATCATTTGCAAAGTCCATAGTATCAGGTTTCGGGAATTGATTGATATGTTGCATCCTGTATATATGTAGGTGTGTACAAACATAATCATTAATTCTATCATAGAAAATAAAAAAATATTATTAATGAAAATAAAATGGCCTACATTGATTGAATAAAATATTAATGAATGCCAATTTAAGTGTACTCTGATATTGATTTTTTCATTTTATTACTTTAAAAACCTCCATTTAAGTTATACATTAACATAACAAAGTAAACTGTCTGTGTAAACGAGATAGCTCTACATTACAAAGCCTATGTTACAAATAGCTAAACGATTAACATTACAAACTCCAATACTATACATTCCAAACTAGAATCATAATTGAAGAGAAAACAAAGCAGAGATGTAACGTATATTAAACTCGACAATTTATCAATTTCAAAGACAATAGCAGACACTAAAGATTTGTTAACATTGGGCAAGGTAAATGTACCTATAACGGATTCATTTCATTTGTCACCTCCCACTTCCAAGCAGGTGTGCCGGAATCGACGCACGTGCCTCCTCCACAATGCCCGAACGGTTCCTTCCGCCCTTAACAAACATCACATCTCTGCCCAATTTAAATCGACTATTCAACACCGTTAGAAGGCCCATTCAATTCGATTAATCGACGACTATTCGAATGAATAAAATCAAATCGAGTCCGTAGGTCTGTCATTAATCTTTCAAACAAACGCTCAATTTGTGTATTTTAAATCTCACGTGAAGACAGTTCAAAAGTGTATGAAGAAATATTGTTGTTTTGATTTGGATGAAAGTTCCCACACAAGGTATTGAACGTGTTTTCCAAGTTTGTACTCGACAAACTACAAACAGCGATGTGTTTCAACTTCTAACAACAACAACAACTTTGAAGTATTTTTCATAGAATGAAAACTCAAGCGATTTACGCGTGGAAGTACTACTATGCAGATTTATCTTTGTTGAAATTTATTACATGTAAGGACCTGTTTATGAGAATGTTTGTTTATACAAATGTGTTATCTAAGTCGAGAGCTTCAGTTTATTCAACTAGCAACCAGTTTGACGACCAATTACCTCAGTTTTTATTGATCCTGCCTGCTGTGCAAAAGGTCCCGGGTTCGACTCACGGTCAGACAATAATTTGTTTAAAGACAGGTGTTTGCTTAGGTCTGGGTATTGCAGTGTTATATTCATCTTTGTGTGTGTTTCTGGACCCACGACACAAGGAATCCAAGTGTGAGCCAATAAGTTTAGCGTCATAATTTCTTTATTCGCATTTAGTCTTCATAATCCGAGAAGTTATGGCACTCAATACGTGACATCTAAAGTAGTGTCAGACGAAGTTTAAGAGTGTTTAATAGACAAGTATATTTAAAATATAACACGTGTTTAAGACTCGTTTAATATACACCTATCTATGAAAAACGTGAAACTTAAAAAATATGTAAATAGTCGAATATATTGAAATGTAAAGAAAGAGGCAAATTGAGACTTCAAATAATCTCAAGTTACAATTATATGGATTAGGTAGGTACATAAAACATATATATTATCCTCTTTGCTTTATTACACTGACATACGAATGGATGATTTTAATGTAATTACACTGCAACATCTATTAATAATATCCGTTATCACGAGACATTCCGCAAACGAACTAAAACGACACGTCTAACCAAACCCGTATTTGTCTCACGTCCAGATAATTGAGGAACAATTTGTTCTGCGCCAAGTAAAGGGTATTCCTTTAAGGTTGGTCCCGATACAAATTTGCGGTTGACACTGTTAAATGAGGCCGGCATACTAGATAAATACTCCTTGTCTAACCGTCTTAAACTATTGCAAACAGAACGTGCCAACACCGCAGATTTGTCAATGGTTATCACTAGAAATAACCGAGGCAGAAAATGTAGTTCATTGACTAATAGTTGACAAGTGACTAATAAGTTCCTGGCAAATGACACGACCTAATGAAAGTCATCGTTAGTGGCTGAATGAGAACAGGAAAAGAAGGGATGGTGATGACTGATGAGGCCCATATATATATTTTTTTTATAGACTAGTGGGCGGATTAGTGGTTACTGCCGCCCATGGACACCTGCAACACCAGGGGGTATGCGGGCGCGCCGCCGACCTTGCAAAATCCTATTCACAGCTCTCTTGAAGAACCCCATATCGTAGCTTAATGGAAAGACCTCTTGAGGCAGTTCGTTCCACAGCCTACGGGTTCGCGGTATAAAATATTTTTTGGAGCGAACAGTGCGCGACACCTCCATAATAATATGTATATGTGGACATCATAGCAGATAGGCGGTATTGGAGTTATTATTGTTATTACTGTCTAAAATATGTGTATTAGAAACGTCATATACCTAAAGATGTTTGTGTCATAAATTGTAGGTACGTTACCATAGATCAAAAATTCTGGTAATTATAATTTAGATCAAAAAATGTGATTTTTTCACAAAACGGTAAAATCTAAATATCCCGGAAACTAGAAGCCGAGATCTGGATCCTTTTTGCTTGGATGCCCACATATAATTAGGTATAGAGATCTCTCCCAAGGCTCTATAGTTACTTTATCAGTATGCTAGTACTAACTTTATAGTTACGTAAACTTTGTAGTTACGCCATCAGTGTGCTAGTACTAAACCACTTGGTCTCGTTTTGGTTACCTTAGTTTTGTGTGCATTCAATAACTGATGATACTATATACTCGTGTGATACCTATTCTGTTCTCTGAAATTCTAGAGATTACAGTGAACCGCGAATTCTAAGCGCAGGTTTCTAATAGGCGAACGATAGTCTGTATTTTATACGTCTTACGTATGTGTTGTTTGAACCTCGTCCAGTTTTAATAAGTAACAAAAGTGAAGATTAATTTGAGAGGGCAGCGGCATAATATCAATATTATCCATTTTAATTAAGACGATGGCTGTAGCGACTTAACTGGAATTATCACTAAATATCATTTCTGGTCATTTGTGTCTCATAACTTGTCTTTTTTGCTGACGGGATTCCATTCCCTTATCTTGGTGTCATAATTAGAGACGAACATCACGATCAACTCGGTTGGTACTAAATAAGAAAAAGAATATCCTTGTGAATTTATGATTCAAATACACTATGATGATTCAAATTCATTATTCCAATATCATTCGCGTCTAATTACGGGTATAAAAAGCATTTGAATAATAAATCAATGCCTCTCGATACAGTAATATACGGAGTTAATGATTCGTAAATATCAATTACGCAGCTTATATTGGAAATTTTGGCCAAAGCCAGTAATTGCCGCACCACTGTCCAACCCCCGGTTACATCACAATATGGATTTAAAGTAAGCTCACTTCATATAAGTTGATACATTACACACAGATGCGTATAATTTTGCGTTGGGATTAATAGTTACGGGGATCTCTGGGGATACCTTTCATAGTGGAGTATATATGTCCGTGGGTTGGTGTGTGTGTGACGAGATATGGCATATTTGTATGAAGTTAACTAACAATCCACTATGGTTGCAGTCAGCCGAATATTGCTAATTTACTTTTATTAGGTACGTCATTTTCTACGAACAATTACCGTTAAGAATAATGAGTCATAACATTTTGTGTCTAGACTAATATGTGTGTGATGGTGTTATAAGCGATTTATTTTGCTACAGTCGACAATAAAAGTAAATTTTAATTAGAGCAGATTAGGTTTATTGATAGAAATTTAGAATCTGCATTCATCATATTCGTCTATTTGACGGGCCCGAATGTGAAGTATCGCTGGGGGATATGTTATAATTAAGTACTTATTTTGCACCTAAATAAAATCAATTGAAATTATATTGTACATCGGAATATTGAGCTTTTAATGCAGACGTCCAAACAGTGGGCACTCAGAAACTTTCTCACAATTTTAATAACTTTTGCATCTCCCAACAAAGTCTTTTGTTCCTAATATTTTATTTACGTACGTCTTAAGTTCTCAATTTGTTTCCTTTCAAAAACTATACTTTAATAATATTCATAGATTAAAAAAGCTAGATAGCCCTGTCAAGATCTATTTATATCACAGAGATATGAGATTAATATATTCCATGATTGATATTATTTTTATGAGCTTGGATGTGAAGAGCGGGGGTTTATGTGTGTGTGTCTCATTACCAAATATCTTAAGAGAATATTAAACTTAAAATTATACTTAAACGACACCTGGTATCTAGATAAGTATACTTTTAAGTAGGAAAAAGGTATATTTATTTATTTAAACGGGTCTCAACGCGTATGTTTATGTTATTTATTTTACTCGATCTTTCAGTTGGGTTGCAGCAATCATGGTCACGAGTTGAAACGAAAGTAAGGAGTTAGGAAGGTATGTAGAAAAAAGAAATTTATTAGTTATACGTATGGAAAAATTACACAACAATAATTATATCCCAGCAATATATACAGTCTGCCAACAATAGTACCTACAATCTACGTAGAATAGGGAATTGATAAGTTCCGAAAATTCAATAACAATCTCATTAAAAAGTCTGTTGTTAAACCGAGGAGGAACCGCGAAGTATACGAAAGCCAAGTATTCTTACAAGAAAGGTGGAGCGAAAAAGGTTTTCTATTCATTTCCCCATTATAGTACGGCCCCTTATCACGTCATAGATAGTAAAAAACCAGTATGTAAACTTCATCAAAATGCCTGGAAAGTATCAGGCGAACGCGCCTTTTATCCTGCGTGCGAGGATTTTTTCTGTAGAAAGTCATTTGTAGATGAGTAGACAGTCCACTTGTTAATACGTGGATACTGTCGGCTATATGTAGCCTCAATACGAGTACATGCCAACATCAGTTAACAATGCGTTTCAATTCTTGGTTAATACTTATTATGCTATTCGTAAAGTAAATTAAAATTTATTGTAAATATTAGCAAACCCTCCACATAATCCAAGACATTACCTTCAAAAACACCATTAACCATCATTGATTAAAATTTGGAATAAAAAATATATAACCATATATTTCAGAATAAACTACTCTATATAAGCGCAAAATTTCATTCATTTCAGAAAAAAATTGTAGAGAAACTTCCCTTGCCAATTTTCTCGGCACGCTGTGACATTGTTTCCTTCATTAATTTAAACTATCACAATAGAATTACAAAATATCGTTTTCTTTAATGAAATCAGTAAAATACTCTTAACAAAAAGCCACAACTACGTAGGTATAGTTTATATACCTACATATGTAGGTATATAAATACACAGGTATTCTATATATTTCTTTAGATATATTTTGGTAATGGCGCTAACATAGCATACTGTTTTTTATTTCTACTGTGCCCCCTTACGCCACGCGTCGGCCGGTTGACATGCATTGTGCGTGTGATTAATGATTTACAACGCAATTTTCTTCCATGTAAAAAATTATGGCCTTTAATATTGGATACGTTCGTGTAATATGGAAGGTATCAGAGGCCATGATGAGAGATGGAGCCTAGGAAATAATAGTTCTTAACTTAATTTTTTATGTATGAAATTCATTCACTAGTCTAAGTACATTTTTCGGAGAATAATTCCAACAGAATAACTTATTTACTTAGAAGTTAAATGATAAGTATCACAGTCGTATTTTATTTGTATTGTGCATATTTAATTTTAAAGATAGACTTAACGAAGCGTGGGCATGCGATATTGATAGTTGACTGCGTTATGACGTCTATAACAGCTCTTGACGTGGTCTACCCGCCTCTTCAGTCAGCTCGTGATCATGGATGGTGCAAACCAGCCAATACGTCGATTAAAATAAATAAGGTAAACATACGCGTTAAGAACTGTTTAATAGATAAATAAGACTATGACTGGGCAAATAAGGTCTTGTGATGGCCAAACTGGTGAAAAATGTTTTGTCTAACATTTGAGTAGTAACTCATGTAACTAATTCATGTAACTTGTTGCGTAGTAATTAGAATACTTATTAGGTACCTACAGCTTCGAAGGCAAAAACTTCAGCTGGGATAAGAAAAACTTAATTTCATGCCTAATTTCATTGCCTGAAAGGAAAAAAGGAACTTTATCTTTTACCAATCGTACCGACACATGTGTACAAGTTAGTTGGCAGCATCAAAGGTAAGATAATGGAGGCAAAACAACCGAGTCTAATGCGCCCTATTGAGTTTCTGTACAAACAGCGGCGTCGCCAGCGCGCCCTAGTGTCGAGTTACTGAAACACACATGGTGGTGGAAGGTCATGAATAGATAGCTAAATGTTTGTACAGGCGAGAGTGATATGAAAACATTTAGCTATTTATGAATTTGAGTCTATACTTACCCGATGTTTGTTTCTTTACTAGTACATGTTTTCATAAATAAGGATAAATATTAATTATTGTACACCAAGAGACAGTAAAACACTAAAACATACATGAAAAAGCGGAACTTTCAATAATTTTATTTGTGAATCAAGCCAACAATATTTGATTATCGAATATAAATCGAATATCCGACCTTAATATACCTTAATATAAGTCTAGAAAAATCTAGATAAATCGTTATAGAAAGTACATAAAAATAATACATTATTTAAGTTATTCGAAACTCACTTCAGGGGAATAATAACTTAAGTGAGTATTAAAAATAGCTCATAAAAGCTCGCGTTAGTGAGAAACTCGTTTATATTTTCTTGTCTGCTAAAAAATATATTAAGTTTGTACTCGTACTTATACACATTTCTACTGTATATACTTCGCATGTTGATGTATGCCAACATCTCGTATTTCATCTTTCATAACTCAACTGTAGTACTTGACTTGAAGTGTCAGGAGAAGTCTAGGAGAAAATTTTCCATCAAGGAATTGTAAAATTGTGTTTATTTTTATTCTTATACATATAATGTCCATTCGTGTACAATTTTATGGCTAAAACGATTTCTTTTCGACATCGTTTGGATAGGAAGTATTATTATTAGATATAAACTTACTCTTATTACCTACTATAATTATTAGTCAGTGCAATATAAAATAATTGGAATTATGAACAGCATTTTTAAATATAATATCTATGATAATGGGGTGTGGTGTGTTGTTATAATTTATGAATTGTTGAGTGTAACATTAATTAATTAGGTAATTGATTGACGTTGGTGTAGTTATAGATAGTCTGCTGCTCTTCAACAAAATTGTTTATTTTACATGTGAATCAAAATTATAAAATAGAAGTCAAATTAGTAGGTACCTACCTAATTATACTTTCAGCTTTTTAATAGTTGTGACGTTACAAATCTCCAGGTCTCCAAGATAGGACTCTAGTAAATCGCTAAGGATTTCGAGCCATAATCCACCACGCGGGCCAGATTTGTTTATATAGATTTGTGGGTGCAATTAGATACGATTACGATTAGACGTGCAGATTTTTATTATTTCTGGAACATACGAGCTCGTGATAATTTTTAAAATATGCGTAGGCACGCTGTTACGTAGAAAATTAAGCGTACGGGAATCGACAATGGGTATCTATTCCATCAGATAAAATTAATATTTAACTGGTTTTTTAATCATAAGTGCAACTTAATAATGATAAATAGGTACATGGCAGTACTGCCACTTTATTTTGCGTGAACGTTTCACTTACAGCACATAATAAAAACTATGTTGAAAAAAAATAAACATAAAACAAGTAACAAACAAACAGCAAGCCTATAATTTACTTTATTTTCACGTTATCGTAACAATTTTCTTGCTATTCAAGAAAAACAGGCGCGTCACTTCGCGTGACATCGTATCACGGCTAAGCGGAAACCGGTGACCGGAAAGGCTATAGCTTCCCCGAAAGCCTCTTTCGTGAAATGCCACTGTCTTTTCCCTTTTGTCTCTTTATCGTGATAGTCGGATAACAATGATGAAGGAGATTGTAATTGGATTAATACTTTTAGCGTTGATGTTGAGAATTCTGACGATTTTTGTTAAGGTTATTCAGTGAATAAAATGTGACTTACTGTTATCTAGTTGGGAAAATGGAGGATGTACGCTGCATCCCACATCCTGCTGGGCGTACGCGCCTGGTCACGTCAGAGAAAACGACCTTGAAATGCATTCACATTTTACTGCATTTGCATTTCCCACTTTATCGTATTTCCTCAATACGTACAACTTATTTCCGAGCTAGAACCCCGAACCAGACATTACCAGAGCCCATTGCCATCCCATCCTATCCGACCTCTCTTCATTTTTCCAACTCTTTCTTCAAATCCATTTCTTTAAATCTCCATATGTAGGCAGCGCATCTGGGGCTTGGCACCGTTTGTCACTCTGCACGGATGTTGGCTGTCCATGGATGACAGAATCCACTTACCACCAGGTGGGCTGTACGTTATTCTGCCGCCTTCTTTCTATAAAAAATATCGCTTATTGAGACACTGTTTCCTAATAGTGTCTGTTTTGAAGTTCTAAAGTTCTCAGATTCCAGTTCCAGTCGGAGAAACATTTGTTTAGACAAATATTTGTTTAAAGTTTATGATCGACGTGTCATGCAAATCTCTTTACCGTCCAGTCTTGGCTGACCTCATGTCTATGACCGAAATTCTTCCTGCTCGTAACGCGCGTTTTGAAGACAAAGGTAGTTTGCGTTCGTCTTTATGCGTGTCTCTTATTATCAACACCAGAAAATTCCAGTGTAGGCTGGTTTAAATTTGGTTAACAAACTCAGAACAGAATTATAACTGGAGATTTCGAATAAATAATAAATGTAATTAAATAAATATGTGGTAGCCATATCTCATTAGACCTGTAGTCTTATAACGTGTAGAATTTTATCACATTAATTTTCAGTTAGCATGTCACCAAATTTCCTTGAAAATTGACCTAAGTAAAATCTAGCGATAAAATATAAAATTACTTCTTCAAACGATAAATCTCTTATCATCACCTCCACACCGACGTAATAAATGGAAACTAACCCTAACTTTTCAACGAGGAATATTCAGAATATTCTGTACGAACGCGGTTCCTTTGAAAATGTCCTGACAAATCGTTTTTAAACGCCCAACTGACTGCAAAGATAACTCTGCAGTTCTGCACAAAAGGCTTGCATCTACATAATCGATGGCTTATTGGCATTCCCCCTTTACTTCTAAATTGCAAATTTTCCACGCGATTTCCCTCCGCCGTATATATTTTCCAGTCCCGATTCGAAACGCAACTGTTTCCTGTATTTCTTATTCATTCGCTTGTTATTCTTATTCTTTTGAGATTTTCAGTTTTATTTACGTTTGACTTTTGGTAGAGGTTTTATTGGCGTTTTCTATACATTTTTCGGCAAAATTAATGCGTTGGAAATAATTCCCTAGTTGAGAAGCTTGTATGAAATAACACTGAAAAGTAACACAGAGCATGCTTACGCTTTTTTTGGGAATGTTCTCCGAAGTTTAAATATTTTATTGATGTTCTTTAGTTTCATTACAAGAGCATATAATATGTAAATTCGTATGCAAGCACCAACATCAACCGAGCTACATAAATGTTAGTCGTACTGGAACATTCGTTCGGAGCCGTTTGCAATGTCTGCATGTTTGAATTTAATTACAAAGAATGTCAACAAAACGTCAACGGAGTCTATGATTGCTATGTCTTCATTGTCAGCAGAGAACCTAAACCTAACGCACTATTAAATTTGCTGCCACTTTCAGTATGTCTGCTAAGCATTTAATTATATCCCATTTAATAAGACCTTAACAAACAAAAGATACCACCTTTTTGGACCTCTAAATTATAACATAACGGCTTAATATGTGTCTCATGAGCGTATTATGTTTCCGGCAATTACAATATAAACAAAAGTAATTGCCTAATTATTTAGGGCCGGAGAGCCTAATACAAAGTAAAGTAAAGCCTCGTGAAAATTTATCGTTCCCTTTTTAGAAGTAAATCTAAACTAAGCCTTAGGCGAGTAAATACCATTACTTTTAATTATGTCGCAGTTTTTTTTTCGAGGTGTTAAAATACCTACTACCTAAGGTTTTAAGATACCTTCATTTATGTCCTTGTAAAACTGTTATAGAATTTATATTTAGTAATGAGATGTAACGATTTGTTATGAGCTCTAAATAGCATTAACATTATTTTCGTTAATCGAAGTTCGTTAAGTATATTTTATGATTGTCATATGTTGTAAATACTTTGATAGCTCGTTGTAAAATAATTTAACCAAAAAATATAGTTAACATTATTTTCGTTAATCGAAGTTCGTTAAGTATATTTTATGATTGTCATATGTTGTAAATACTTTGATAGCTCGTTGTAAAATAATTTAACCAAAAAATAGCAGATAGTCACAAAGAAGCCGCCGCTTCTTGCTCCGAAAACCAGGACCAGGAACCAGATGGTATGAAGCCAGATATCGGCTGATCATTGCCACTTCAGCTCGATGATTTTATGAGCTATGTCGGTGACTTTCTTAATTTGGCGAATCTCTTCGTTTCAGATCATGTCACGCAAAGAAACTCCGAGCAAAGCTCTGTCCTCATAGTTTGCTGAACGATTTAAAACTTATGTATCGAGACGATCGTTAGGGACCATGTCACGGTACGGCATAACTGACAGGGCGCACTGATGAAAGACTTCCGACTTCAAGCACTATATTATTACTCCAAGTCTATGACACTATCGCTTGATATTTTAATTAATGTATTTAATGCCTAACTAGAAAGAATGAAAATAAATTGATTTGTCACCACAGACAGCACACAGATTTAGCAAAGTAACAATTGCGGCAACAACAAGGTCCCCAACTCAGCATATTGCTTCCCCCAATCGAGGAGAAGCGCTGATGTTCTATTAGGGCCTCTAATGAAAATGATGCCCGTCGAGTCAGCTGCATATAGTCTATAATTATTTGTACTGTGTTCACATTGATGACGTTTCAACTTTATATATAACTACTCTGTCTGCAATATAACTTATAGCTTATTTTGCTATAACGGGTTATGTTTTGTTTACTACTTTGCCACGTACTAGAACAAGCAAACAAGCAAATCCACCAACGCTGTTGTTGTAACATTTGATATGAAAAATGCAAATATGGCTTGTTACGCGAGGGATTTATTAAATTTAGTTTACAAGATACGGGGTACTTAAAGCTGGCTTATGAACTGTCAAATACATTTTTTTTTTGAAAATAATACAGCAACTGTAAGAAATTAAATTATATAGTTATACGAATTTCTCTTTTAAATATATTTAATGTTCATATAGACTATTATAGACTCTTAGGTATATTGCAAATGTATTTCACTATTTTTTTTTAACTATCAATCATATATTTATTAAATAGGTAATGCTCTCTTCAGCACATATATACAGTCAGTAACAGGACAACCTGTCCCATCGATGCTCTAATACGAGTCAGGCTAGAATAGAATCGTTTTGGGTGCAATAGTGTGATGCTGACTGTACGTGACTGATAAATGATAAATATGTGACAAAAGTCCTATTAGATATAAATAAAATAATTATTTAAAATTTATATTAATAAAAAAATATTAATAAATTAGATATTTTTTTTATGGACGAAGGCGGCAGTCGAGCACACAGTCCACCCGATGGTAAGTAGATACCGCCGCCCACAGACATCCGCGGTACATGCCAACATTAGTCCAAAATGACAAACGTTGGCACGACTCCGGATGCACCGACTACCTTTGGAGATATAGGAATGAATTTGGAGAAAGGGTTGGGAAAATGGGGAGGGATAGGATGAGAATGGGCTCTGGCACATTTCAATCACTACCGAAACATGTACGTGCATTAAGGAAATAAGATAAAGTGGGAAATGCAGTATATTTCAAGGTAGTCTTCTGTGAGTATTAATGAATTAATATGTATTAATAAAAGATTAAAAAAATCCATTCACTACAGATTAAAGTCTATCATTGTCATCAGACCTTTTATAGTAATCGTAGTAGGACGGGGGCCTCCCCGTGACCCCATGTGAAGCACGACAGTTATGTCATGTTATGTTTCAAGCAAAGCCACTTCATTTTAAAGCGTCAAAATCCAAAGTGTTTATAAATAAGAGACCACCTGTGTACTGATTATGTTTTTGCGATGACGGTTAACTTTTGTTGTTTATAAATTAAACATTTCCTATGAAAATTTTATTATTACAATTCAAAACGTTGAAGAGATGAACATGGTGGATGTATTATACACTCAAAGTACAGTCAGCAGTTTAATAAGTCCTGAAACTCAATAGTTTTGGATACACATTGGCATTACTAATGTAGTCAATTAAGGTATACTTTTACCGGTGGGTATTGCTGAGGTATAATAGAAATCCCCAGTTTTCATAGTAAATATTTAAATATTATAATAAAACTTTATTTTACTGGTTGAACTAAAACGGATATAAAATGTAGCAGTCAATATTTAGGTACATAGGCATAAAAACATTTCAGAGCAATACAGATATAGAACAGTTGGTGTATATTTTTCATGTTAACCAGTTTCACGTATACAAATCGAGTTTATACGACAACTATCAATTGGAGACTTGGTGATATTGCCGTTAACCCTGGCATATCCGTGTGAGTTTAGGTCGAGTGTCCAGTATTGCAGTGTTTCAAGGACATGTAAATTGAATAAATCACTTTTACACGTCGTCGATAAATGTGAGTACAGTATTGTCAACCATTGCATTAGCGCCAATCTATACTAATATAATAAAGAGGTAAAATTGTGTGTTTGTTTGTGAGTATGTTGGTGGTAATCTCTGGAACTACTGAACCGATTTCAAAAATTCTTTCATAAATAGGAAGCTACATTATCCGTGTCTAATATAGGCTATATTTTTTTGAAAAAAAAATTTAAAAAAAAATATATTAACTGAAGCGAAGCGAGGGCGGGTCGGGTCGCTAGTTGTATATAAATAATGACAATGTCTGCTGTACTTAACATGTGTGTAAGCAGTGTCATGTCTGTATATTGTGTAACTCCGATCCACATGTCCGCTAGTTCTCCATTTAAAGGAATCATCTACCCCATCGGTTGTCGGTTCTGTAGCAAATAGGCCTTGCGCATCGTCATTTCAGCATACTAATTCTATAAAGTGGCTCAAGTAAGTCGGTTTCATATAAAGTTCTTTGACAAATATTCTCCGTTTCGGATTTTATTCTGCAATGAATCTTTATGCATCTTAACTTTAACTTTAAGATACAGATACGTAAGTGGTAAAAAATCTTGTTACGGCATCATACGTCAATAATCGTTTAATACTTAGATATTCAAAAAGCAATATATTGATTTTTTTTCCTTGAAGAGAAAAACTATTTCAAGACTATCGGTACCTACTGTTACCTCTACTGTGATGTCGGTGTGTTTCATAGAGTCACGCGCCACTCCGATCGGGTTTTATTGCCGATGGATTTATGACGATTCACTTTAAATGCATAGTGTCTCGCGTAACGTAACCTGTCGGAAGATAAAAGCTACGATATTTGACATTGTGTGATTTATTTCGCGTGTAGGAGATTCATGAAAGAAGCTTAAAAATTTCGTGGATGATTTCGTAAATCAACAACACGTTTATTTTTTTTTGTGGCATGAAAATTTGCCTCATTGTAGAGCAACCCAAGTACGTCCAGTATGGTCGCTGACAGAGACCTATTAGTAGAGTTGCAAGGTTCCTCAACGGACGATCGAATGCAGTATATTTGATATGGTTTTATCATGGACAAAATTAATAATTTTAGTTAGAAAATTATGTCTGATTAACTACTTTATTTTCTTCTCAGCATGTTTTCGTCCACTGATGCACGGTATAGGCATACGTTTTTTATTGACGATTTTTGTTGACTGACAGAATCAGCCAATTATATCTATACGTACTTATGCTATTGCTGTACAGTATTTCTCTAAATAAAATTGCATGAATTCAAAAAGCACTACACGCGTTTTGACAATGGTCATCGGCACGGACGCGTTCGAGCCCTCTCGCCCCATTGACGCCCATTCCCTCTTTATATGTAAATTGAATGACCTCCAATTCGAGCGAAATGACATCTTCAAAATGGTGATGCCGTAATTGAGCTGGTGCGAAGATAAATGGAATTTTAAAAGGCTGTGAAATTTACGGTCTTTGTCGATTTAGTTTAGTGGATGGCCGCTACTTACTAGATGGTAAATGTTAACCTCTTTAATGACCGATACGACATAAATATGACACCGCATTCTTAACCGATTGGATTGGAATTGTGCACAAAAAGATGTTAGTTTTGTTTGTTCAGTTTCGTAGATTTAAAATTAAGAACGGTGTAAATTTCAAAAATCCCCGAAAAACCTCAACATTCACTAGTATATAGTACATAAATATATCCGACTTGCGCATACCATCAGCCTTTATAGTTTTAAGCGTTGATGTTGAACAATGAAATATAGGTATTTTACATTTGACTACAATAATCTCTGTTTAGGTTACAAAAGGTTAAAATAAAGGTTGCTAGGTTAAAAAATGTAAATTTTCTTTTAATGGTCCGCTTCCTGAAAATAATAAAAATCGCGTTCAAGCCACGATAACGCCAGTAAATTAAAAGTTAATAGTATAACAAAGACTCGTGTTTGTGTTAACCACTTTGATAAGCCGGTCTCGAAACTACTTCCTTTGCAGAACGGACTTTAGCTTTTTTCCTGCGTAAAGTCGTTTTTAATTTCGATTTGATTATACACTGCAGCTAATAACGAATGGCCTTTGCTTTTATAGAGTTCCAATTTCTTACTTTTAAAGAAAATGGTGGATGTGGTATTTTTAATGTTTCTGGAAATGATTTGAGGTGTATGGGCGTCATGATCCACAGATCAGACTATAGAAGATACTTGTACATAAAATTATTATAATTGAATAATGGAGAATCTATCACATTAAAAAATACTGAATATAAGAAGGTGGATTCAGGCCTAAGAGCTTCGAGAAGAACGGGGGAGGCCCTTGCCCAGCTGTGGAACACAATTAGGCTATTTAAATAAAATAGAACATATACATATATGTCGAATAATACTTATAATAATACATTATGAGACATCTGTCCTTTGTAGAAAAAAGTACCGTGAAGAACATAAACAACAGGCGCTATTTTATTCATCAATTGCATGAAATATCATGGAGATACATACATATTTAAGTTGTCCACCGCGACACGTTCGCAATCTGCTGCATACGTAAAGCAGTTTGTGAAACACTTATTAAGATGAAATGTGAAAATGTATTCAGAAATGGAATTTTATATTGCTAGGACAGACAGCGAAAAGATGAATTTAAAACGTTTGTATATATGGATCAGGAGATCCACTGACTGACTGAGTTGATAAAATATTTACAGTTTTATTAACTTTGTGTTGTAATTTTTATGACGTTTTTAGAGAAGCGAGACCGAGCAGGAATAAAATCCCTATTAGTAGTTGTTAAATTTATTATGTTAAATGTATTCTAGGTTAAGGTATATATTGTATGGGCCTTAGTTGCCTGAAGTAGATAAAAAAAGAAATCATAAACAATGAGATGATGAGAAGAGCGGAATATCATTTGTGGTTGAGTCTTGGTAGAGGCTTATATCCGGAGCGATATAGAATGATGGTATGGTAATTGTCTACATAGACGTGAAATATCATATGTCGCCACAGTCACCAGCCCTTTTATCGTCCACTGCTGGACATAGGCCTCCTCATAGACATTGTCTTGTGCATGAGGGATATATGAACTTAAAACGACACGCTGGAAAAGTGGATTGGCGAGTCTACTCTTATAGAGATGGTGTAGTTCCTCAGGGCTTGTGATTACGTTTTTGTGTTCTTTAGTCGCCATTTACGACACCCATGGGAAGAGATGGGGTGGTGATATTCTAAAGCCGGCTGACACCACGCGGCCAAAATAGCATATGAATGTGTCCGGAATCAACAGGAACGGGAAGCCTTAGTGAGGGCTCTCGATCTGAACAGGAATGATGTTTGTATGTTCCATAAGATACTTGGAGAACCTAATTCACGAGCAGCATTTAGTTTGTACAGATTCGTGAGCCCTCACCAGGGCTGACATACTGGTACCCACATTAATGTTGTAGAATGTAAGTTTAGGGTACGATGGACCTAACAAAAAAAAGGTGCATTAAAATAATTACATATTTACATATATACCCTCTACTGAAAGTATGAGTATAATTATAAAGAACAATAGTGCAAAGTAAAATTATCTGCTAAAAATATGTAAAAGAGAACATACCGAGTAGGTATTGAATTTTTCTCGCAAAATTCGCTCTACCAGTCTGCATTTTGACACATGAAAACCGGTGATGCGACAAGAACACGTAGGAAGCGAGTCCTTGTTCACACGGGGCGGGGCGTAAATTCAAAACATCGTAAAATATGAAAAATATCTAGCAGACGTTCTGAACGATGCAGCAATAAAACTTACACCGCAACGAACAATTTGAAGGAAAACTTCACGAACACAGAACTACACTATGCGTAGTGATGGCGACTTTACTTAAATGAGGTGTTCAGCAAATTAAGAGTCACTATACATGTATATCATAAGATTAGATTATAACTTATTTATGACAACTTTTGAGAGCGGTGGTACTCTTAGGAGTACTTACTATTTTCGATTCACATCCCTGAAGTTGAAAGTTCAAATCTTATTTCCGTATCTGTCATTAGCTCGACCATGAAGAAACACATAAATGTTGAAATGTCAACGATCGCTCACAACACACACAACATAATGTGTTGTTGATGTGTGTGTGACGTGATGTGTTGTCACAACACATGTCAACACATCACAACGATGAGGTAGATGAAAAAATATGAGTGTACAGGTTTTAAAAAAATCTGAGAAATGTTGTACAGAGTGTACAGATTCACAAGGTGGTACAGAGTGAGTCATAACATTTATGATTAGATGAGGCAATACCTAAGTAAATGAGGCATACATCGTTTATTTGGTATATGCCCCAACACTACACTGTTTACTTATCGACCACAGCTTATTCATGCATTGTGTATTTACATTGAAACTTTATGCTCACGTTTAGTGTTTTTTGCTACACTATTAAGTAGCTATGAATCACTATTTATGTTCTTCGGCAGGCACAAATTAAACACGAAGATTTCAATTGTCAATGACAGTTTGTCATTTGACTAATGTATTCATACAAATAAGCTGTACTTCATTTAAACATAAAAACAAAATTCAAAGAAATTTTAAACAGCAGTGGGTACTTACCACTTCCTTTTGAATAAAATACAAAACCTATAGTTCTGTTATACTCACTAGTTTGTTACTTCATTTACTTAGGCTGTTGCCGGTAGAAACTCGACGATAAACTAAAGTCGCCGGTAGTGTCTGGATGAGAAGAGATGAAGACTGCGTGGTTGCGGTCCTGTTGCGGTGGTTGTGGTTGCGGAGTGGCCTATATCCAGTGTAAACTATATAAATTTTTATCTAAGTTATATGTGAAGTATTTTCCATGATGTCGTTCGTCAGGCGATTGGTAAGTGGTGCAAAGTCAGCTCCTTTTTACACGTGGAATTGTCTAACTGTCGAGGTCGTTACTAAATGGGTGTAGTAAAGCGCTACGGCATAACACTTTTGTTAACTTATTAGTTTTTTGAATAAATAAATCAAAATATTAAAAAGTACTTATTAGGTATGGATATGTATTACGTATATTAATTACATAGCCAAGATAGGTAACATAGGTATGTTGCATGTTACATACAAACCCATTTGTTAACGATATCTCACCATACAATAATACATATTTAACAATTATTGTTTGATTATTGGATTATTGGATCCATTGACAATTATTGGATTCATAGTAATTATCCGTGTGTGTTATTCTCTTTTGTTTATAAAGGATGGGTCAACAGTTCACCTGGTGGTAAAGTGGATTCTGCCACCGATGACGAACGTTGGTATGTGCCAAAATAAATTACCATTATTTATAAATTCATTATTATTCGTGAAATTCTTCATGATATTTAATCGTATACGACTAAACATAACGAAATATACGACTTTATTATAATAATAAAGCTGACCTAATAGTTAATTTAACAGAGACATGTGTCTCTTGGATATGAGTTATTACTCTATATTTCCTAAAATAATTCGAACTATACAATAGACTAGCGGTGCCAGCGACGTAGTGATTCCCGTGGGAACTTCATAATTAATCTGGATACAAAGTACCCTAAATGTTAATTCAGCATATAAATTATAACTGTGCCAAGTTTCATTAAAATCCGTCCAGCGGTTTTTGCGTGATGCTCGTTCGGACAGACAAAAATTCCAAACATAGTTGTTTTGATCTCTCTATCATTGGTATTTTATATTCCAATGACCTTTTTCAAAAAATATTTCATGTACAGACACGGCTCTGTTACGATTTCATTATATATATGAATAATGGAATAAAATGACGTTTCCCCTATGATTTTAACAAAAAACACTTTAAGTTCATTATTGGAAGCATTTCTTTGAGAAAGTTGAATGGAATCTCTATATAACCCATATGCGATTTGTTTATTTGCGTTGGTGTAACGACGAAAGGCGTAGCATTTTATAATTGGAGAACGTTCATCATAAATAATGTACACTTCGCCCTTACTGACATTTCTATATAATTATTTGTTGAAACAAAAGCATTTTTATTACTTTTTTAATTAGCGCGCTCTATCTTTGCTCTGGCATTTGCTCTTGATGGATGATCGCATTAAATAAAGAACCGGTGATTTTTCACAGTGCCGCTAATAATATCGTCGCAGTAAAAATAGCAACGTTTTCCGAATCATTTTACTTATTAACATCACCATGTTAAAACGGGAAGAAAAATATTAATAGGATACTTTGTAATACGACTACGTTATTTATTTGGAGCGATTAATCCCGTGTGGAGGTGGAAGACAAAAATAATAAATAAATTCATTTTCTTTCCTAAAAACGTTGTGCACGGAACTGGTAATCCTTCAATTTGGTGGAAAGACTAATCCAGGATTTATTCTTCGAGCTTTTATTGTGGCTTTTCGATTTTCACCTTCTTTCACATTTTTACATCCGTCTATAAAAATGTATACGTATAGTTCGTTTTTTAATCCGAAGACTTGAAAATAATGTTGCTGATTAATTTGCATAATGTAGTCCTTATGGTTCCGGTTATTTGAATCGTAAAATTTTAAATGTTTTTTTGTATATTATGTGTATTGAGGACACTAATTAATTAATTTGTTACATTCAATATATTCGAAGATAACCTATTGTCATTACTTATCATACTTACGATATTTTCATCATATTAATATTTCAAATTCATTATTTTGCCAGATGATTATTTTTAATTGTAATGAATTTGAATTTGATGTATCCCCACAAATTTGATCCTGCACCACGCGATTTCGCAGGAAATCCTTTTTTAAACAATATCGAATATGGTTTTTTCGATTACTTCAGATTGCTGGACATCACTATTATAAAAATGCCAAAAACTAGCAACACATGAAATGTCACTTTAACCTCAGTGATTAAAAAACGAACTATAGATTATTTCTTTTTATGGACGAAGGCGGCAGACGAGCATACAGTCCACCTGATGGTAAGTGGATACTGTCGCCCATAGACATCACGCGATACATGCCAACATTAGTCCAAAATGAAAAACGGTTATTGTTATTTGTTATTTAAGGTTATTTGTTAGCTTCCTACCCATGGGTGCTTTATGAAATAGTCTATTATCAATGCGGGTGATAACATTTGCCTAATTTACCTTAAACTTGGCTGTTGTCGTTGTGTCCTGTACGTAGGTACGATTCGTCCTGATTACTATATCATCGGGCTGTGTCTCTCCAAAGGACCTGTGCCAGTATCGCTTACCACAGACGAACTATCAGTCTTCCTTGTAGCCATCGATGATTTTCTTTAACTCATTTGTCTGACTGGAGGGCGTTCTGAGTTACGCTTCCTGTAGGTTCGTAGTCCTCATTCGAGCCGGTACGTAGGAATCATCTATTCCTTCGGTTATACATAGTATAACGAACATATGATAAGTTAGAAACTAGAAACGCAACTACAATAATAAACACCAATTGCTTGAACTGGAGCAGCATATTGATTTTATGCGTTAGGCTTTCTCCAAGATTATAGATAGACAGTACTTACGAGGTGCATTATTTGACCGATGAATGCCATAATATTTAGTCTCATACCGAGCTAACTTATTCTTAGCTCATTCAGAGCAATTTCCTATGCAAATTTAATTGTGCCCGGAGTCCACGTAAATCTCTGCTCTCCAGACTGCAAAGTTAATTACGCCTGGACTACTCGGCGCGATTAACTGTACCAGTTGCTTTTATTCTGCATCGACAAAGGAAATATGGAGAATAAACTGAAAGAAAAATACTTGCCGTGTTGCATTTTAGTGTAGCCGGAGCACGGTTGACAATATTTGCATGACTATTAAAAAAGGATCTTTTTGAAGATGTTTTATAAAAAGTGCGGAATTAAAATATTTTTCTCTGTTACAGGCTGTAGTCACTAAAAACACCACTATTATAATATCACTAGAAATAGATAAATTTTAGGAGAGAGATAGATAAGCAACTAAAGAAATGGCAAGAGAATGAAGAGAGAAGAAAAGTCGGGAGTTGCCTGTCATACGGATAGGATTACACAACCTGTCACTGAAATGTTTGTCGCAAAAGCTGAAAATATCTTGTTCAGTATCGAGAGTAGACTACATTCTACCATTTTTTTTTCCATGACCTATTGTTAATTTCTAGTACATTCTTTGTTCTACGCGCAGTTGCATCAATGCCCATCGCCCGCGTAGCGGCGCCGCATAGTATTTCGTCTCTATCTATGGAAGGGGTCGGATATGGCACGTCAAAAAAAGGGTCAAACTATGAGAAACTAATAATGTTACTATTAATAACTAATCGAGTTCAGCTCGTTTTTCCTTTCAATACATGTTATTAGATATTTTTTCATAACGTTCATATTTACGAAGATATTTGAGAAAAAAGGATTTATATCTATATTATATAAAAATGAACTTTCAAAATGCTTTATCTCCTGATTCCAGTTCCGCCGCCGCCGGTGCTCGGTCCCTACCTACCCTATCTGACTAAAGAGCGCTAAAAACGTTTTAGATTGAAAAAACAAAACTTCACATGTTTCTAACTTTTATTTTATTCCTTATTTATTTTTCGCTCGAACTGTTTTATAATATATTTTAAATTAGTTGAAGTGTTTCTGTTTTTAGAAAGTTATTACGCAACGACAAATTACGCAGATTTTTTAAATCTTTTAGGTGGGCGTGATCTTCTTTTTTTTTTCAATTTATCTTTGCCAGTTTTGTCACTCTAAGTGACATCTATAGCCTTCAAGTGAAAACACACGCAGGTAATACCCGCAGTGCGTGTCTGGCACGTATCCAACTTCAACAATGACAAGATCAACATGGACTCCCAAACTTTTCTCATAAAGAGCATTCAGCGGGACGTATGAGAATGTGCGAAGGTACAACATTGTTCACCAACTTTCTCTTGGTACATGACAGTAATAAATTAGATAAGTTTTCTGTAATTAAATCAGAAGAACTCTGTTACTTTATTTGACTACTATTTCTTTGAAAACTATTCTTTATTGAAAACATGAATAGAATACTCATTTACCACATAGTTTTATAATATTTAGTGTGTGGAAAATGTGTGGGAAATGCTAAGAACCGATTATCCTTTAAAACACGACTAATGTTATACAATGCACTAGCTGAGTCAATAGTAGCTTATGGTATTAGTAGTTATGGTAGAACGTATAAATCTTACCTAAATAACATCTTTCGACTACAACTAAAAATATTAAAAACAATTGTTCCCACCAACATTAAACTAAAATATGCCAACAATGACCTTAAACTATTTAAGCATTGCAATACTTTACCCGTTCATAATAAAAGCACATATAATATATTAAAAGAACAATATTTCAATACCGAAATTCAAACGTTAATATCACATCCTACAGTTACTCGTAGTATAACACATAAGCTTTTGGTAACCAACGCCGCGAACAATATATACGGTCAGCGGACCAGCGCTTACTCTGTTCCCAGGTTAATAAATGAATTAGATCCTAAATTTAAAAAAGATATCAGTGAAAATAATTTAAAATATAAATTAAGAACATATTTCTTGTCCAAATTATAATTTGTTCACTGCTCACAGGTAGGTTTTTAATGTCTCGACTACTGATTCCAGCAGTACTTGTATCTTAGACAAATCTGTATGGTTTATTAGATACAATTATGTTAGCTATATACTTAATCTTTATAAAATTGTTAATAATAAAAAAAAAATGTTCATTCTACATTAGTTTTGTTTCACAAAATTTAAGGATCTTCATAATTGGCCACGTGATTCTTGAGTTTTCCTCTTACATAACAACAATAATGCAAACTCAGACTCTATTTTTAAACTTCATTGCGCAATTATATCTATGAAAAACGGACTTGATGCCATAAATCATTCTCTACCAGTTAACTACCAGATTATACAGAAAAGGAATCGTAGGTTGAGTAGGTCAACGTAAGTACAATTTTAAATTAGAGAATGGAAAACCCAAAAAAAGGAACATAATAATACATACATACTTTCACAAATAAATATACGTACATATTATTATATTATATATAGAAATACACAAATGTACATAATATAATATCTTTATAATTAGTATAGATTTTATCTGTAACTAGTATTATTTTGATATAATAAAAAAACAAGACGCCAGTTTGCATTGCAACTTCTACATCGCTATCGTAACTTACGCTAACTGTAGGGCGTTTTGTCAGCTCCTATAGTTTCAGAACTAAAGTTGCCTAATGAGTCTCTGCACTAAGTGTTCTGTGAAGGAACTTAGTAAAAAAGAGACAGTATTAAGTCAGCCAAAGAGTACAAAGGCAAATCTAGTGTTTTATTAATGTGTCTGCCGCCAAAGTGACGCCTCAGTCCTACTACCACAAAATAGATAAAAACAGCGTACAGTGTTATATAAACTTCCAAAATGTAGCTCACGCACACAGACAAGCTGTTTAGTCACAATTTTAATGATACAAATTACTGTAGCGATTATTACATTCTACCTAGTCTAGCCATAAATATTGGTGCAAAGAAAACATTG
This sequence comes from Sesia bembeciformis, assembly GCA_943735995.1. Taxonomy (NCBI): domain Eukaryota; kingdom Metazoa; phylum Arthropoda; class Insecta; order Lepidoptera; family Sesiidae; genus Sesia; species Sesia bembeciformis. Next base: position 7,517,366 of record OX031034.1, read on the forward strand.
ATATTTTTGTTATTACATTTTCGTTTTATTAGAATAATTAATATGTGTTATTTTAGAAATAATAGGTAAGCATTTTAAAATTATAACGTTTATTCGAAATGGTCACCATTTGGTTCTTAATCCATGGGAAAATTGGAAACTGCCACCACCCTTTTGGAATGTTTTAGGGATTCAATATTATCGTAATTGTAATTTATTGTAACAGTATTTCTGATTAATTAATGATTAATTCAGTATAAGCTCTGAAGAATTGTTCAATGTAATTCCCACCTCGGGTTTCTACAACCGCACCTCCCGTCACAGAAGTGCGGTCCATCCGCATTTCCTCGATACGGAGGTGTCACGTACTGTTCGGTCCAAAAATTATTTTATATCGCGAACCCGTAGGCTGTGGAACGAACTGCCTCAAGAGGTCTTCCCATTAAGCTATGACACGGGATTCTTCAAGAAAGCTGTGCATAGGATCTTGTAAGGTCGGCGGCGCGCTCGCATACCCCCTGGTGTTGCACGTGTCCATGGGCAGCGGTAACACTTACCATCACGTGGGACCGCTCGCTCGTCCGCCCTCTTATCTATAAAAAAAAATGTGGCCGGACTAAGTAGGTATATATTCAAGGTATTAATTATAATATTCAAGGTAGGTAATCAAAAAAGTATTAATTATAATTAAACATTATTTAAATTCAAATTTAACAGTTCGTAACACTATTTATTAAAACAAGAAAATAAGGAGTTTTTTTTTTTGTTAGAAAAAGATTTATAAAGCACTATATTTGATTGCAATTTACAGGCATACGAGTACATATCAATCAGTAAGAAGTAGTTCTAATTCTCCCAACTCGTCTGCGACAACGTTTGGCAGTTTGGCAATCTGATAGCCGGATGTTCATGAGCGGCCACATCTACTTACCACTAGGAGGACTGTCAGCTCGTCTGCACTTTGTTTGTATAAAAAAAAACACACATTCTTACGCAGGCTGCTTCAATTTAATGTTTATTAAAAGTCCGTATATATGGTCTATGGATATCAATATTAGAAACTGCTATCTTTAGAATAGTGCTCAATTTCACTACTGTTTCACATTGTATATTTTTCTGCGAAGAAAGAGCAAAGAAACAAGCTCATTCTATTATCCAGATTGTTCTCGCCTCGAATGCCAAAACCTGCTACATTGTAGATGCCAGCGGATGTTTTGCTCGGCTAACTTTATGATGTATTTGTTTGTCTGACAATGCTTTTATATTATTATGTCATATATGTTTCAAGCATGAGTTATTGTTTTGTTTTATTACGTCAAGTTTGTTCCATTATGGTACTATGTCGTTGGTTTTCGCATTAAACACGTTCATATAGATTTTATTGTTTAAGTTTTGACACACTTTAGGCATATAAAAAGTAATAAACTGTGGTTTTGAGTCAAAGAATGATTGTAACGACAATGTGGTACGAATAAAGATAATAAAAAGCGAGAAAAACATATTTTATCTTTGTTCATAATGTGTTTCTCCATTGAAGAAAATTTTTTTGTCTGTCGTAGGTTCATAAACACATTGCAGTATCTCCCTAGAGGGCACCGGTGACCCTTGCAATAACTAGGGAGTTTCGTGTCAATGTATAACCCACTACGCGAACGCTGTGCGAATTTTGTTTTCTATATAGAAAGGCGACAGATGAGCATAGATTTTACCTGGTGATAAATGGATAATGTCGCCCGCAGACATCCGCGATATTTACATGCCAACATCAGTCCAGAATGACAAACGTTGGCACGCTCCCGGATGCGCTTGCCTACCTTTGAAGATTTAGGCTTGGATTTGCAAAAACGATTGTGAAAATGGAGAGAGATAGTATAGGATGGGATAGGAATGGGCTCTGGCATATCTCACTGACTATTTAAAAAGTTACATACATTAGGGGAAAAGGATAAAGTGAGAAATCCAGTACATTTTATAGTATCATGCTTTGGCCGGTCAAGTGCGCCCAGCGGCTGTGAGATTGCACTGTGCAGCCTCCCTTTCCCATATCTAAAATTTAACTCTGTTTAAATCAAATTCTACTCTTTCTTTCTATAACTCTACTGTATCTTCCTAACTCTACTCCTGTACTTCACTTACTAATTATCAAGAGAAAACTTACTGTATAAAACCATCTGCAATTATAATTAATTCATAATTTAAATGAAATAGAAAATCAGTGTCTAAGTCATTCGTCGAATCCAGCGCCGACTACGAGTATAATATATCGGTACATTTACAAATACATTAGTTTAATTCACATAGACCGTTGAAGTTTTAATTATAGATCTCTTAATAAGGGCAGCTACACACGACACGGTACGGTTTCATCACAGCGATGATGGCGCGTCTAATTGGACCAGTAAATTTAAATAACACTGACAGTTTACTGTCGGTGCTGGTCCTAATTGAGAGAGGGAATCGTAAAAATAATTTTACTCGCCTCATTTGTACTGTGCGTAGTTTTAATTTTATTTCTTTTACGGTTCTCGGGTGATTGTAGTTCAGAACTTCTGACGTGGACTCTTATTTACGAGCGAATCGAACGCTTTCTTGGGTTATTTAAAGAAGTTATGCATCCGTATATAAAAAGGTATTTAATATTAAATAGTCTTAGAACATGGGTGTTAAATATTTGACCGGGCAACAACAAAAAAAGAATAATTGAAGGTCAATGGCCATGTTATTGGAAGTATGTTATTAATTTGTACTCAAAAAGTTGCAGTACATTTATCAATATTTTTTGAAAACTTTTTGATACTGAATTCCTGAACTCAATCAATAAACTTTTCTGCGACGTTTTATTTATTTTACAACTCTTTATTGTTGCATTAACTTGTATTGGCCAAATAGGGCTACCTATTTGGCCAATTATTATTTAAAATGGTCAAGTAATAATTTTGTTCTAATTAGTAGAATTAAAGTTAATCTATCTTCATTAAAACCATCAAATAAGATAAAATATTTAGTTAAACATATTCGTTTAAAATATGTTTAAATAAATATAAGTTTTGATTAGTCTAATCTCAAGAAATCGTTATTAAACTTTATAAGCCTAATTAATTAATGAAAATAAGAATTTATATCCTTTGAATACTAACAGAGTGCACTTGCGTTTAAAATACTGGTATAAATGAAATAAATAAGTTAATCCACAGGCGTGGTTGACCATTTATACAAATATGTCGAAGTAAATTAGTAGCGTTCCAGTTTAATAGGTACTCATATATATGTATTTACGAGTACAGTAACTCGTATAGTCACTTTGACATTTATATTGATTTGGTTAGGTATAGTCACCGAACTATTCGTATATCAAAGAACGATATCAGCCATTAACATCCGACTCATCCCACTCATAGGCTGCGCATCCGGTGGCGAACCAACCTTTGTAATTCTAGACTAATGTATGACATTATCCACTTGCCATCAGGTGGACTGTCTGCCAATATTTCTATATTTTTTTACATTTCTCATTCAATCTCTAGCGGCAAGTATTTTCAAGTCATTGGTTCACTAGGTTGAAGTGTCCACCCCATATTTTAATTATTGCAACAAAATGTAAAAATGTATTTACGTCGGCGAATGCACTCCAGCGTAAATAAAGAATGAGACAGAATTTAATATAACCTCTAATGGCTAATTTCCCTCGGGAGTTCCATTTCCCGTGTTATCCTCCAACATTGAATATAAAACTTTGTTAAAGTTGCGACCGCACAGAGATAAGCTTGAAATGAAATCAACGCGAAGACTGGTAAGACTTGACAGTCATCCTTATCTCAGTACTTCAGCTAAATATTAAATCCGTTTGTGTATTCGCTCACAATCAAACGTTAATTAAGTACCTAGTAATAAAGGAAACATAAAGTATTAATCTATAGTAGTCTATAGTAGTAGTCAGCTGTGCCCGTGACTTGGTACGCGTTGATCTTTAAGTTTTTTTTAAATTTTAAATTTAAATTCATTCACTCGGTTATAGAGTTTCCACGGGAATCACTCTGAGCGAACGAAGCCGCAGGCACCAGCTACTCGTATATAATGACCAACTAGTCGTCGATTACGAAAACCCAATTCGAATAAGTGGTTATAATATCGTAAAGTCTCGGAATGGGGTAAGCGTGAAACATTTTTCGAAAAGGAAAAATTAAGTTGTAGACCCATTTCTCGTAAATATATAACCGGTTTAACCACGAACAAAACGAGAAGAAAACAATAATGTGTTGTTTTGAAATACGAGCGGCGGGAAACTGCCTTCCCTCCTCACATAATGGGTCGATTTTTCACTGGAAGGAAACCCGGTGAAACTCCCGGGCCTCTTCTAATAAATTGTGCCGGGGATTAGAAACTTTTTTATTCGACGTGTCTTTAATATGAGTGTCTTATTGCATTACTTTAAAGTATGTCGATTTATCTACGAGGCTTAAACGTTGATATAAAAAAGGCGATGACAGGCGTCCTTCGGAGAGGAAAGGCGTTCAGTTTAGAAAAAAATGAAGTGTTTAGATTCAAGTTGTAGACCCTATGCAACTATGTATCGTTTATAGATGTCGTTTTTTTAGTATTTCTTGGAATGTTTACACCGTCGTATTGTTTACCGAATGTTTACTTTGCGCGCTGCAGCTTGTCCACAACTTCTATATGGATATTACATGAACTTCTGTATGGAATATAACGAATATATATAAATTTCGAAACTGATTGATATTTTGGATTCAGCTGGTTATTATCGATAGAAATTTTCCCAATCATTCTAAATTCTGGTCATTCTCATAATTATAATCATAATTATAAATATTACAACATAATTATTTTATTGATTAAACTTACATTATTTATTAAACAAACTTTGAAATTAGTAGATATAGTAGATATATAGACATACAAATTTCATGTAATAGAAATATTAATAAAAATCCATATACCCCGTACTGTGTTAGTAACTTATTAAGGTATAGTAAATAATATATATATAAAGCTTACGTCTTTTTTATTCCTTTTTTTTAATTTTTTTCACACACGGCACCATTGTTTATTTATTTCATTATTTTATTTATTTCATTATTTATTTATTACTACTTGATAATGATCGCGTATTTTGTATTCACATCGTGGGTGGATAATGAGTACAATATAATTCAAGTGACACTTGCACATGTGGCCATCAAATGGGAACAATGAAAGTTTAGTTGATAACATGTCGTGTTGAATGACCTCGAGACGTACAGCTCGCGTACAGCTGTGTTGTTTATGTTCATGCTTACTTACTTAAATAATCTTTAGTGTCTAATAATAGTTTTAACAACTTGAACAATGAAATTTTAAGTTAGAAAATCTTAACCAATATTAATATTCAATAAGTTCATTTCGACAATATCCCTTTGCTTAGATAACGTTACATATATGAATATTAAATAACGTTATGTTACATATTAAACTAATAATTAACGTCACATATCCGTTATTGTTGTAAAAAATCCGAACAGTATTGAACCTTAACCATTTCAGACTTAACTTTTAAGCCCAAATTTTTAATACCATCAATCGTTAGAAAGTTGGTCTACCGCCATTCACGAGCGTTTAACGCTCAAATCTTAAAGATTCATTAGCGCTCACTTTGTGCTCGAGCGTAGATCGCTCAGCACCCATTTTTATAACACTAGTTACGAACGATATATGTACTAAAAACACATCAAACACGGCTGTTAGCTCAACTATAATGTACTTTAGCTCTAATCGGGTGACCTTTGAACTGGCAAGTCCCATTACTGCAGGACAGTCCCGGGCCAATTCGCTAATTCTCGAGTCCCAGGGGCCGATCCGCTCGTTATTCGGCATTAATGTCCTAAACTTCCTCTCTTTGTACTGGTCGATAAGCAAAGTTTCGGGACGACTTTTAATTGAACTGAAAGTAACACAATCTTTTCTTATGATGAAAAATTTAATTTTTTGGCGTATACTGAACGAGAGTAATGGTATCCAAAAATTTTAATAGAAACGTTTGTGCCTTGACACGTATACGCCAATAACATATATTAACATATAACATAGAATACATCGCGTGTATTGTAGTTTTTCGCGGCTTACCGAATATGAATTTCAAATCAGGATTTAATAAAACACAACGGTTTGAACACAAATTGCTCTAAATACTTAAAATAGAATAAAGTAAACCAGTTCCGATAAAAAACGGATTAGCCCACAAATTGGATGAATACAGGAAACTAAGAAAATATAGGTACGCTAAAAACGACGATCGTCGACGGAATATACTCGTATTTGGATTTCCGCCAAAGCAAAGAAAGTCCTATCCAACCTATCCAAACTATATAAAAGTATGACAATCCACTTACTTGATGAGATACGTCAGGATGAATCTTTGCAGAAATCCATAAAAGCAAACCATTCAGTCTATAAGCCACCGAAGCAAGCCCCTCTTATTCATTGAAATGGTCTTGAGACTCGTCGATTCCTTTAAAACCCACTCTTGGGGAAATCGCTTTTTCATCCCCGGTAATGGCCGTCCTTTCCGGGACGTTTTAATTAACTTCGACGGGAGTGCTTTTTTAGTTTCGGGATGAATTATTGATATTACGCCGTCTACCAGTCGCGTCGCGTCCGATGAAAATTTGTCCAGTCACTTTTGTTTTGCGGACCTTTCATCTACCCACTTCTTTATACCTTTCCTTTTAAAAAACATTTAATTTTTCATATTTAATGGACATTGCGAAGAAATCGTCTCTATAGAAGATTTCTCAATAGAGATCTCTGCAATCGGAGATCATTTCCAAAATTAACAAAGTCTTAAACATTTTAAAAATACATATAAATTAAATTTCAAAGCCAATATGTTCAAAAAGAGTGGACTCGCCAACCAGCATGACCAGAGTGGCGTTTTAAGATTGTACATCCTGGATCATACATAATTATACATATATCATCCATCATACATGCACACTGTCTTGTGAATGACAAGACCTATATCCAGCAATAGACGACATAAGTCCTGGTTACGGTTACGGATTACGTTCAAACGATATGTCGTTGGACAGGACTCGTAAAGGTACAAATTATGTTCAAATATTTTTTTCAGAATTATACCTTTCTGACGGCGCCTACTATCGACGGCGTTTAAAAAAATAATAATTTCCTTTATCAAAATAAAATATTTTCCTCTTGATATTACTCAAGATACAATAACAAAATACATTTGTAAAATGGAATTTAAACAAATCTTTATGGAAATTGCATTTTTCCCAATCACTTTGAAAGCAGGGGAGGCGGAGCTCTGGATTTTCCTTATAGGCGCCGTGTCATAAATTCCAGTGAGTGTAAAACAGTATATTTGCTTTCCTAACGTGTTATTTATACACTTACCCAGTTTTACTTCTTGTTTATCACAGTTGGTGTCGGCCTAAGGTCATAAAGACATCTTAACGCCGCAGGCAACATAGTTGTCGAGTTAATAACCCCGTTTGTATCTCGCCTTTGCTGAAATGAAGTATGGGACACGTTGTTTTTAATAATAATATTGTTATCTGAGCGAAGGGACCTTATTGTCGACTTGAACTTATTGGTTAAGATTTTTCGAACTTAAATTTTCGTTGTCTCTAAAATATAACAATAAAAAATATGTTACTTTTCTATTTCAATAAAGTCTTAAAAACTAGAACACTAGAATCCACAACAAGGTTCCTTTTCTCTGTAATCATATTTTTAATATACAATTTTCAAAATTCAGCTTGCCTAAAAGTCATTGTTATAAATATCCATAAACAATAAATACGTATAGTTGCTTGCAGGGTCACTTTCTGCAAAATAACAGTCGTGTTAAATAATACAAAAAAAATACGATTAACAATAATCGAATTCTACGGTGTATCAACCTATAACGTCCCACTAGGACCATCAAATCCATCATTCTGGCCCAGTACGGATTAGTGGATATTACGCATAATCTAGAATCTAGTGGGTGTGTGGGTTTACTCACAAGCTATTACCACCGTGATATTTATACATACTTAAATCTATGTGAGTATAGAAGTGTCGTGCGCTGGTTTCAATCTCACTACCTCGTGAAACTAAGTCGAATAGGCTACCCCTAGACTATCACCGCTCTAATATCCGTATACATTGTATACGGATATCTATATTATAGTCGAATACTGGAATATAAGTTTAATATTATGAGTAAAATATAATTCTTTACTTTTCATTTCTTTGTAATTTTATTGTTAAAAGCAATGAATAAGTAACTATCTACAGTTTATTCGTTGTCATATTCTTAAGATTCGAGTGCACAGCGTACACCGCTATATTAAGACTATCGTTTGCATCGTTTTCACCATGAGCATTAAGAACATCATTAGTAGTTATTATATTAAGGTTATTATCCGACAAAAGTACCCAGTTTAAAACGTAAACGAGGGCCTTACTTAGTTATTATATTCTTAGACAATGTTCTAAAATAAGATTTTCTTTGAAGTTCCATATTCCGTCCTGCGAATTTCTGTTGTTACAGTCGTGTAATCTCAGCTTATATTTGCTATATATGAAACAAATTTAACTTTAAATTTGCGTACTACATTTCACTGCATGTGTTTATTGTTGATTTAAACATATAATTCCTTAACTTAATATCGCAGCAGGTAACGAAAGTTTGTGCGTTTTTTATGAAGTCTTTAACCTTTAACTTTTAAACTCGTTTTGAATTTTAATGAGTTAATACGTCAATACATCATGAGTTAATAGCATTTCTTTAAGGAGTTATCGACGTGCAGGTTTTCGCTTCACGGTCTCAGTGGGGCGCCACTGCCTCTAAGAACCCGCCAGACCCCTGGTGGAACCTGCCATTTCAAAGCGCTTGCATCGATTAAATACTAACATTAACGTAGAGCAAAATAACTCATAGGGCTTACAAATTACGTCTCCGCTTAAACAGCCAAAGAATCGCTTGTTGAAAATATTTAAGAGCAAGATCGTGCGCTGCAATATATTCTACGTGTCATCGTTAAATGTGTGTATGAAATAAAAGTACTCAACTGCCTACACTTTACGAGTACATTTGAAGACGATTTTACGATGTACTATTAATGTTTATACACATATTTTGGGGGGACATTGCCTGCTACGGAGGCATCGCCAGTGTACCGTTAGAAAAATACTTGAAGAGGTTGCCCAACAATAGTCGTATATCTATTTTCACGTACCGTAAAACAGCAAACAGAGATTCTTCGGGCCATTACATTTCGAGTGTTTGTAGAGTAATCAAATGTTGGATCCGTGTAGAGATGTTTGTAAGAAACTCGTTAAATTTGTGATTTATTTGATTGGAGGTGTTTGAGTTTGATAGAACAACATTGTGGAGGCACTATGACGGCAAATACTAAATGTATGTCCACATAAATGGTGACAACACACTGCAATCCCACAGCCGCTGGCGGACTCGACTAGCCAATTTACCCTTCTCTCACAAAAGACTGACGTAAAATGTACTTCAATTTCCACTTTATCCTATTTCATTAATGTACGTATTTGTTTCGGTATTGAGTGAGATACACCAGAGTCCATTCTCATCGCATCTTATCCTATCCCTCCCCATTTTCCTAGCCCTTTCTCGAAATACATTCCTAAATCTCCAAAAGTTCCTCCAGCTCTCCAGCTCCGCTCCTCCAGACAGCGCATTCGGAGGCGTGCCAACGTTTGTCATTCTGGACTAACGTTGGCATGTACGGAGGATGTCGCAGGGTGATAGTATTCACTTACCACCAGGTGGACTGTATGCTCATCTGCTGGCTTTTCTCCATAAAGAAAAAACAGCAAGTGCCGATATTGGGCGTGAAGCTGTGGTTGTTTGCCTTAGAAATACAACTCATACCTTCTGTACGTATGTATTTAAAAAATGAGTAAATAACCCGAAAGGAAGAACATATTTTTGCAATTAGCACATTAAATGAACAGCCCGTGTTTTCTATACCGAATGTTTAATCTCAACATGACATTGAGCATTAGGACGCCAGTGTTGATATAAACCTTTTATCATATTATAATACAGTGTTTGAACGCTTTGTTTACACTTAAAATGATAAAGACCACCCGGCACGCTTTTGTAAGAGATCATACATTCGTTTTATGCAAACAGCAGTTGGTTCGCCTCAGAGCAAACAGTGAGAAACAAACAAACACTAGAGGAAAGCGGTATTTGATTTTTATTTTCTTTGGCTCTGAATGGAAGAAAGCAGTTAACGATTTCACGCAGAGACGATTGAAAGCCTTCGATAATTTGCGCTCCTTTTTCTGTATTAGAGAAACGAAGGAAAAGTTCCGCTGAATAGAAAGGTTTCTTGCTGAATTTATAAGTTGCTTGAAATAAACGTCCTTTATGCCCCCTGGCGCCGATTTCTGTATTGCTATTCATAATTGGTCGGGGAGAAAGTCTTTTCGTATTTTGTATGTATGAAGTTGTGATCCAATACCTTTGATTGAACTGTTTGTACCTGGCTGGTTAAACCATTAAACCAGCATTAAAAAGGTAACATGTAAAAAAAAAAACTATTTCACGCCATTTTTCAATTGTTTTCAGTCCAAGAAAATAAGTGAATCAAACGAAGAAATTCAATACATTTTAAAGTTTTATTACAAAAAAGGGAAAAATGCGACAAAAACCGCGAAAAAAATTTATACTGTTTATGGACCTAATACAGTGTCAGCATGAGTAGCACAAAGTTGGTTTAAGCGTTTTCAGTCAGAAAATCTTATTTTTAAAGATGCAGTTCGCTCCGGTCGCCCTGTTACCGATAAAGTTGATGCCATTTATGAAAAAGTGCAGCAAGATCGGCATATAAGTAGTTACGACATTGCTGATGAACTGGGCATTAACCACAAAACCGTTTTGACTCATTTGAAATTCATTTGATTCACAAATCGATATTTGGGTACCACACGAGCTCACTGAAAAAAACCTAATGAACCGTGTATTCGTTTGCGATTCTCTATTAAAACGCGATGAAACCGAACTATTTTTGAGAAGATTGATCACTGGTGATGAGAAGTGGATCACTTACGACAAGAACGTGCGGAAAAGATCATGGTGAAGTGCGGTCCAGCTCCACAGACTGTGGCGAAACCCAGATTAACGCGCAATAAGGTGATGTTGTGTGATTGGTGGGATTGGAAGAGCATCGTTCTTTATGAGCTTTTACCGCCGGGCAAAACCATCGATTCGGATCTCTACTGCCAACAGCTGATGACACTAAAGCAAGAAATTGAGAAAAAACTCCCGGAATTGATCAACAGAAAGGATGTAGTCTTTCATGTAGTCATGATAACGCCAGACGACACGCATCTTTGGCCACTCAGCAAAAATTAAGAGAGCTTGGTTGGGATGTGTTGATGCACCCACCATATAGCCCTGACCTTGAGCCCTCAGATTTCCATTTGTTTCTGTCTCTTCAGAATTCTTTAGGTAGTGTAAGGTTAACATCAAGAGAGGACTGTCAAAACTACTTGTCGCATTTTTTTGACCAAAAATTCCAAAATTTCTACAGCAATGGGATCATGTCAATACCTACAAGATGGCAACAAGTTATAGAATAAAACGGCACATATATATTATAATTAAATGTGATTAATCTTTTAAAAAAAATTGTCTTGAATTTGTATATAAAATACGAAGAAACTTTTTCCCCGACCTAATATTTGTCTTATTTCTTTTAGATTTCAAAAAACTCTACCGACTTCTTATTGAATATGCTTTGTATTTCTTATGTAAGTACATACACAAAAAGCAAAATTAAAATCTGGTATCAAGTATAAGTATAGTATAGTAATACTTATTAGATGAACAAAACTGAGAATTACTACAATCACAGAAGACTACTGTGAAATGTATTATATTTCCCACTTTATCCTATATCCCCACTTTTCGAGCTTCTTTATTTTACTGAGTTCACACAAATGAGTCAATATTGTTTTGTCACTTATATTAAGCTAGCTCAGCCGTACTTTAAGACTATAGCTTTTAATTCATCATCATAGACCTTAGTCTCCGGTCATCCTCGGCGCTCGTTCTTGGGGTGGAAATTCTCAGAATGGACGCGTTTAAACCAAAAACATACATTCCGTTCGTTAGTTTGGTCCCTACATATTGTTTATATTGCGCGCAGTCGGTACTGAAATCGCATTAAAAAATACAGCGAATTTTCATGTTTTCCGTGATTGCACAAACGAAAATACTCGAGAAATAACAATTAACAGAAAAACAAATTAATAGCTGCTTTTGGAAAAGAATAACCTAAATTTAAATTAAAATTTATTTCAATTCGGAATTCCAAGTCAAACCAAAGATATCCAAGTTAAAAGTGTAAAAAAGTGTGATAGGTAAGGATCTAATATTACCGTTTGTAGAAAACTTTATTCAGTTCGTTAACTACATATAGTTCTTATTCCATGGTTACCTTTTTATAAATGAGAAACCTCTTTCCTTAAGACAAAACGTTTTTAAATTGTTCTCGTCTATTTAAGTTGAAATAAATTCGAGTTGATGTCCTCACATTAGCACCATAAACGTCAAACTATCACGTCTTCAGGAACTTCCATAAAGCTACTAACGACGTTATCATTGTGAAAGGAAAAGGGAAAACCGGTTTGGAAAGCCTGGAAATGCGGCGGGGAGACTAGACGAAAAAATTCGTTTCCGACTCCAGCGCGTACACTTTACGTTGACAATCGGAGTACGAATTGCCACAGAGCAATGATTTTAATATTTCATTTTATTATTTTTTATTGGCAAGTCAACGGCAGCCGTATACACGTAATATGTACATTAGAGCTCATTATTTATAGATTGTCTTTCTTACTTTTCCTTCGGTGTTCCATTAATTTTTTTTTTCTTTTCCAGAATTTATCACTCAGCATCGTTAATCAAATTAACAAATGTGTCTCGGTGAAAATGCTTAAGGTTTAGAGTTTTACTTTACGCACCTAATGTTAATTTTATATCTTAACTTTTGTTATAATTATTTTTTATACACTGAACTGTAACCAATTCACATATTTTGATAAATAATTTTAGTTATGTATTATGTATTTTCAGCACTTTTACAGACATAGCGCTGAAAGTAAACTGTTGAACGCACTGAGCACACTTAGCGTATATTCTATACTGTTAATATTCTATACTAGACCTTATTAATAGGTAATCATTGAAAATAGTTTTAATTTAATTAAATATTTAGTGGATCGCTGGAAGTCTTAGCAACGCTTGACCATTCACATGTATTTCTTTTGTATAATATTAGAATTTATTTTTAATTAATAAAATAGGATATATTAATATAATTTGAAATTTTCTTCGTACAATAGGAGAAAAAAATAAATAAATAAATAAGATAATCTCACGAACTACATATTATATAATATTGTGATTCAAAACGAATAGTGACAGATATTGAAACATTCCTGTGCGAATTTTGACCGTTTGTTTGTTTGTAACTTGATATATTGTATCATCAGCCTATGTCTCTCCACTAGTGAATACTGGCCAAAACATTTTAATTTCAGTGTAAATAGTATTTGTTTAGAAATATCCTAATGTAATCAAGAAAAAGAGTATAAAAGCAAGAACGAAAAAGTGTATGAAAACAAAAGTACGTAATGGCGGTACGGAGCGCTTCAAGACATCATTGACAAGATAAGAGACATTGTGATTTGTGAAAGTTTTGTGTTTTTCACTCACTTCTTCGGAGGCGAACATCGTAACGAACTGGGATTTTACTTGGAAGGACATATTCTTTTACTCTTATGAAATAACTTATTTCATAATAGATTGACGGGTCCTTTCTATCTAGGCAAAATAATTACTATTGCTTACCATATAGAGAAAGCGCTTAATATAAATTAATTTTCACGTGACATTGGCGAAATAGTCAGCGCGCTTGAGTTGACAATTGATGAACCCAAACATCAATCCGAAGAAGAACAAGATGATATTACAACGAAATTACTGACATGTTCAGGAAATTCCAATAAATCTTATACCACAAGATGACAAAAAAAAAACATCGAAATACAATTGTATATTATTACAATTGATATTATTTACATTTTTTTGCTCTACTGCTCACTTGCTTTAGGTAACAGCGAGATGCCACAAATTCTAGACTTCTCTCCGGGTAAATAATCTATACAAAAGTGAAAACCCTAATTCATTACGTGTAATAGTTTTTACACAAAGAGATACTCAATATTTTTATAACTTTGTTCCGCTTACTCTTGATATAACGCAGCTAACTGTAAGACATCGAGGCTGTTATTAGACTGTATATTGCTACACGACAATAAAAAACCTCGTTAAAATCCATCGAGTATTGAGTCCATTGAGTAATTCTATTAAAAGTCAGTTTTTCATATTGTTCTATAACTCAACTTCCTTGTGTCATATGAAGTTGGCACTATTTTTGCTTGTGGACTATTAGCTGTACATTAGTGGAAACTCGAGTAAAATTCGTTCAGTAGTTTTTGCGTGATACTCAAACAAACAGACATACTGACAAAAAATTTAGAAACTTATGATTTGGGTCCTGTAGCTTCTAAAAAGACAACTCAATTATTATTTTTAAATTTACTCCATGTACAGACTGGACCTTTTTACTGTTTTATTATATGTGTATAGTAGTCTGTGGCCGGTTTTCGTCATGATGTTACCGTGAACGTAGTGTGAACGTATTTGCGATCCCCCTGTCGTGATAGCACGCACGGCAACAACTGATGGCACCGGCGGCGTCGCCCCGTACCTATTTGTAATTTACTTAAAAATATGGAACCAGATAACAGAGGGGGTCTCTTGACGGCTAATACCACAACTTTGTTACACGTCCGTTTAAAAAGTTGAGAATTTGTTAAACGATTTTCATACAAAGTACCATTTTTCGTACTATGCGATAAGCTGGCTTGAATACAATTTGTACGTTTAGGTATAAGGTCCCTTTTGTGGATAAGCAGTTGATTTATTTATAATTGTGAAAAAGGTTGTTTTGAGAAATGTACTATTAAATCCTCTGAAGCTCTACTTAGGTTAGGTTGTAGGTTGTATTTATACTTTTTCAAACAGTGGAAGTAATTTCCGTACACGCCAGGAATAAGTGGAGGACTCGAGATATACAAAATTTTAAATAGGAAGTTTTAACAAATTGTATCACATTTACATAAAAGCAAATTAAAACTTTCAACAGCTTTAGGGAAATTGGTTTCAGTATTAAATAAATATCTCGAAATTTAAAGCGAAAACACAATCATTCGATCTTTCAAACGGTGGATTTGAACAATTGTGAAAACGTTGACTTATTCTCACCATACATCGATTTAATGTCATGGTCATTTATACACTAATGGTTCGATCAGACTTAATAATCAAGATGAGAATACTAAAATTATCAAAATGAAACTGTTGTGATATGTCTTTTTAAGACTTATACTTAAATTATCTCGTTCATTGTTTGTGACGTTAACTGTTTTTTTTATAGGAAAAAGGCGACAGATGAGCATACAGTCCACCTGATACTCTCGTCCATAGACATTCTTGATATATACCAACATCGGTCCAGAATGAGAAACGTCGGCACGCCCCCCGAATGCGCGCTTACCTTTACAGATTAAGGAATGGATTGAGAGAATGGGTTTGGAAAATGGGGATGGGATGGGATAGGATGAGAATGTTCTCTGACATATCTCACTCACTACCGAAACATGTACATACATTGCGGAAATACGATAAAGTAGGAAATACAGTACGTTTCAAGATAGTTTTCTGTGATAGTTAGTTATCTGTGATAGATAGTTAGTTATAGATAGTTATCTCAGCAAAAAAACTCATTGTCGGTATTATTGACTATAAATTGACAAATCAAAATCAAAATTTCCTTGTTTCAAGATTATATTTCAATAATCATTATTTTTTTCAAGATTAACATCTGACTTTTTTAAAATAGGGCAATATTATAAAAATACTGTTTTTTTAAGTTATTTTTGTCAACATTTTAAAAACAGTGTAGAAACGACAAGGTCCCTTTTAGGAGAAAATGTTACATTTATTTATTCGTTGATTGTACTTCAGCTATGTTGATACTTATCAACTGAAAAATTAGGTATGTGTAGAATGGTATCTGCATTAACAACCTCCCCAAACTTCAAACGAGTTTCCGAAATATGTTAAACTTTTGGGTTTCACCGATATTACATATCCCTTAGGATTAAATTTAAAGGCAGTTGGTACTTTCATTACATTACCATATTTCATATATTATGTTCGAGTTGCAAAGACATTTCATTTACGATAATTTCTGGTTTGTGCGACATGTGGACAAATTGGTTTAATTTCAATAATTGGCATAATCATAATTAATATGCATTGTCATTCGCGGTATTTCATAATAATTAATCTAATTATGTTAATATATCTGCTACGTTAGAATTAATACCAATAGAGTGAGTGATATGTGATGATCTCATCACATATCACTCAATAATTAAGACGTAATAATTATAAACCTTAGTCAGTAATATATAGCGTATGCGTACTACAGTAATATGCAGTTAGTATAAATGTCAGTGAACCTTTTCGGAAACCATGGTTTCTGCTCATAACTCTGATATATAACGTAATACACCACTTTTTTGCTTCACATTTAGCAAACATGTACAACAATGAGGGGGAGAGTGCACGCTGCAATCTAACAGCCGCTGGGCGCGCTCGACTGGCCACGTTACCCCTCTCTCACAGAAGACTACCTTGAAATGTATTGCATTTCCTACTTTATCGTATTTCCCCAATGTACGTACGTGTTTCGGTAGTGAGTGAGATGTGCCAGAGCCCATTCCCATCCCATCCTATCCCTCCCCATTTTCCCAACGCTTTCTCCAAATCCATTCCTATATCTCCAAAGGTAGGCAGCGCATCCGGGGGCGTGCCAACATTTGTCATTTTGGACTAATGTTGGCATGTATCCCGGATGTCTATGGGCGACAGTATCCACTTACCATCAGGTGGACTGTATGCTCGTCTGCCGCCTTCGTACATAAAAAAAAAAAAACACATGTAGTTTCATACAAACATTAGGTAAAGACTTAAATAGATTGAATTTTTTCCAATAAAGGTTCGTAAATATTTTTAGGTGCATGAACAATGAAATACAATCAATGAAATCCGTGGTTTCTGGCTTCGTAAAGTTTCGTTTACATCCTACATAAGGTCGCTTGAATACATTGAATGTTTGTTTATTATTTTTATATTTAGGTAAAATACTCAAATATAAGTATAATTAATTAACCAATACTCTGAGTGGCGTTGGCCGGCTAGTCGTGTGGTGTCGGCCGGCTAGTCGTGTGGTGTCGGCCGGCAAGTCGTGTGATGTCGGACGTCTAGTCGTGTGGTGTCGGACGTCTAGTCGTGTGGTGTCGGACGTCTAGTCGTGTGGTGTCGGACGTCTAGTCGTGTCGCCTTTAGAGTATCACCACCTCACCTTGTCCCGAGAGTGTAGTTGAAGGCGATAAAGTCGTAGAAGGATAACGAACCTGCTACCTCAAGCGTTGAGACTTCCTCTCAAAAAGTGGACTCGCCAACTCGCTTGCCCAGCGTGACGTTTTAAGGTCATATTGTCCTGTACAGTCATCAAGTACATGTGCGTGAGGAGGATCGTGTCCAACAGTGGGTGATGGAAGAGCTGGTGACGGTGACTAAATACTCAAAGAACTTTCTAATGTAAAAATATTACCAGGTACAAATATAAAATCGCAAGCTAAATTTCTGTTAATAACACGATGTGTATTATGTTCGTTGTCAAAACCAGCGCGATAAACATTTGGATTACCCACCAACATGACTGCGTATTTATTGTTACATTCGCGAACTGAAACCAGAACACTCTGTTTAAGGCGCACGTTCATTTATCAACAAAATACTTGTTCATTTATCAAAATGTATCAGCAAAATAGCAGTAAAATCTACTTAATTAGTAGGTATTACTAATTAATTAAAAATCTATCTACTATTGATCTATGTTTAAACTTCTATTACTCATATTCTTATCTTATCCTTCTTTTAGCGTTATTTATTTACTCTTTTTGCACTTTATTATACAGAGGCGGACTTAATACTTTAAGGCAGTCTCTACCAGTCAACCGTTGATTAAATGTGAAAAATTTTGAAGAATGTGAAATTATCTGTTTCTTATTATAAAATGTTTATTCCTATTTGTATGTGATTGTATCACTACATGTATGCATTGTGTAGGTTTACTTATCACTATTTATATAATATATTATATAGCTATAGAAGTATCTAAGTTCATTGTCTACCCAAAAATTATTGCACTTCAAGACTGTAACTGAAAGGTTGTCTGAAAGAAATTACTATTGGCGATAAGACTGCCTTTTGGACTCGTTATGATTTTGCGTCACGTTGGGTCTTTATCTATGCTGTACAATAAAGAATACTTACATGCTATTTTTAAACAGAAGATTAAAATATATGGAAGAAAATCTCGCGAATGTTAACGTGTAATATATAAAGAACAAAAACGTGTAATTTATTACAGAAATGTTAACTTTAGAGTATTTGTTGTTACTTACCTTTGTTATTTCACATACCATTTCCTTTCCTATTTCCTATCTTCATTTTTTTTTAAATTGACAATAGAAACAGAAATTTTGATTATCAGGGTCAACCCTCCGATTTGTAAATATATTTTTTTGTCACGAACAGTCGAATGTTTTCATTCACATTTATAAATATTTCACTTGTTTGTGGAAGTTTCACCCTTACCTGTAAATCATTTCATAAAAAAACTACTAATACATTTGCGTAGACAAAGCCGCTAGTAACGTAGGTATTAGTCATGGTTTATTTTGTACCATAAATCACCAAAAAACAGGCACCTCTAGGATCGCGTGACCCCGCGCGTCACGTTATGTATACCGATGTCATAATTTTGTGTTGATTTCGTTCACCCGTAACTAATGCTTGTGGGGCAATAATAATTGCTTTTAAATTAAACTTGAACATTTGATCCAATTTATTTGAAATTATTTACTTTTTTAATACTAACTTTTAAACAGGTGCTATAAATGATGTAAAAAGAAAAATACTCTTTAATATTAAAAGGATTACTCAAATCACTCGTCAGTCAAGTCAATCATATTACTTACTTATAACAGGATTTAAAAAAATACTGACAACGTTTGCTCTAAGACTTTTCTGAAGTTATGTAGTATTTCCAAAGTATTTTTTTTTCAAATGAAGTCTCTAACTTTGTTACTCTGTTCTATTCACTACACGCTACTAAGAACGACAACACCGCACAATCTGTTCATAAACAGCTACTAATCAAACCGCTACTATTAGATACCTATTATCTATATAAATCGATGCGAGTGTAGGTATAATACGTCGTCAATATGATTGGGAAAATGGGGAGGGATAGGATGGAATGGGAATGGGCTCTGGCACATCTCACTCACTACCGAAACACGTACGTACATTGGGTAAATACGATAAAGTAGGAAATGAAGTACATTTCAAGGTAGTCTTCTGTGAGATAGGGGTAACATGGCCAGTTGAGTGCGCCCAGCGGCAGTGGGAATGCAGCATGCACTCTCCCCCTTACAAGATTATTCAACCCAGTACATGTACAATTAGTAGTTTCTCACCGGCATTATTTTTTTTAACGCTGTACAAGTAGACAGTCTCCAACCAGGCAATATTTTTAATTAACCTTATACGATGTACAAAATTCCTGTCGAACAAGTATACAGAACCACAGTAAAGAAATATGAATGAAAACCTGTCAATATAAATTTTGTGAAAACTTACCCACTATTCAGCAGAGACCCCACACCTGAAGTGCAGAACTGGAAATTGGATACCGTAACTCAACAAGTATTAGGGGAAGGAAAACTCGCGGCCGCGCCATCTGCAGGCCTTATCTATGGTCATAAATATTGTACAGAACCCCGGAACGAAGGAGTACGAATTATGGTGCCGAATGTACCTACCGTCCTCGCGGTGTAATGGATAATTCATGCACCCTCCACGACGCTCAGTGTTTTGTAATTTTACGGACTTTTTTTGTAATTATTTTCAGAAATTTGTGACTTTTTCAACGAGCATACCATCGGGCATATATTAAAATTTAGTAGACCCGGCATTATTGAACTTTATGGCACTTAATACTGGTTAAAATACAATAAATACCAGTAAGCACTACGTAAAAAGAAGTAGTGTTATTTTACATTCTGTTTTTGTAAATCAATAAACATCTAAAGATACGGTAAAGGACAAAATAATTTACATATTTGCGACATACCTAAAATTGTCTTCCTCATTATCAAACTGTGAAGTTTTTATCCAATTTTAGTTTAACATCTAGAAAACCTGTAAAATTTTATCCATAACGTTAATTAAAATGAATTTTGAGCATTATTCTTGTCCTTTGAGTATTGTTCGTCTTTCACTTGTTTTCGTCATTGTAACACCCGGGAAGCTCGATCCACAATTGACGTTACTCGTATATTCTAGTCGATTTTTCTCCGTCGCGCAAACACTTGACTTTGGGACATGACAGAGGGCTCTTTACTTTGAAAATTGCACTGTAGGGGAATGTTGATTAATAAAGAAAATAAAAAACTTCAGATAGAGCAGCGTGCGATTGAAAGGAGTCAGTCACGTTTTCCTTTATTTGAAGGGGTAGGGCGGTGAGGAATTCTGATTTTTTAATTAATATTCATATTTTGAAATATCTCTTGAATTGAGAGAATATTTATGGTTTCTTGCACATTGCACATTGACTTCACTTCTTTATTAACTAAATAGGAATACTGTTGTTGCAGAGATCACATGTTTATTACGCAACATATCGATAACAACTAACGAGATGACACATGAGTACAAATACATAAGTGACACATAATACAAAGATATAGGTGAGGAAGGAATTGAATAAAATAGTGAGCTTAAAGTGGCACAGAAAGTAATGGAGCGATCGATGCACGGAATATCCTACACAACATAATACCATTCTCCAATGAACCAAGGTAGGTCGATATAGATAACAAGTTTGCGCATCTGAAGGGTGTAATTTTTGTGACATGTACCGCTTATCGCTTTGATGATAAGCGATGGTTGATAGAGCAAGAACAAGAAGCAGAAATAAAGCAGGAAGGCGAAGTAAAGGCAGGCAGAAATAGATGGAAAATGTATCATTAAGGCGATGGCCGATGCAGCAAGATCGTAACTAAAATGGAGATCCTGTACAGGAATGCGAAGAATGGCCGTCATTTAAATGGTCAGACGATATAAAAACTTTGCAGGTTTAACCTGGATCAGAAAAGTCACATACGTATATCTTCAGCAATGGATAAGAATATAAAAAAAATAATAAGTACTTATACTCGTACGAATATTATAGATTATATTATATTATAGTATCTACGTACTTATTACAATTAGTAGAATATACTTATTTTTTGTATTTATTTACTTAATTCGAGGAGCGATTAGTCCAGTTGGTAGTACACTTGCCTGCCGTGCAAAAGGTCGCTGGTTCGATTCCCAGTTAGGCATTAATTTGTTACAGACACATGTTTGTTCGGGTCTGGGTGGTGTTGTTCGTCTTTGCATGTGTCTTAGGACCCACGACAAGGATTCCTAGGGAGTGTGATATTATTTATAAAAGAGAAACAATTAAACTTATTTATGACATTTCTTATTCACACCTAAATAGTAACACGTATTATGAATATATACTCGATAATACGTTTCACTATACATATATTAACATAAATATTGTAGTAATTAGGTATATAATGCAGATTCATGTTAATAATTACTAAGCTACCTCTCCTGGATAATTAATGTATCCAGATGACATCTGTGACATTAATATCGAAGACTTCCTCACATGGTTGTTAATACATTATGTCACTAAATGATGTCATTAAGCTCCCGTAATAATTAATTTTTACTTGCGTACGAGGCGGAGGCAAGGTAGCTACAGCTTCTGGTTCCTATATAAACTATATGGTACCAATTTAGATCTTGTCAGTGTCTGATGGAACAGAATAAAGGATGAGCTCTCACCGTGAGTCCGTCTATTCTCGGAATCTACTAGTTGGTCCGATTTTCTTGCGATTTTCACAACTTTTAGGATATCTATGAGAAAAGGTTTTTAATAAAACCTTTCCCCATCGAGTTGGTTAGTAGATTTTTCTTTAGCCTACAGCTATCCATCCACTGTTGGGTGTAGGTTTACGCCGAATGCTGGCACTTTCCATTCTTATCTTGCGCTAATGTAAACCATTATTTTGTAGATGAAAGTAGGTATAGTGTGTTAAAATGTAATTTGCAAACTAACATTGTAAACGTAACTAGCCCTTTTTTGGTCCACTGCTGGACATGGGTCTCGTCATGCACATTGTCTTGTACATTAGGGATGTATGGCCTTAAAGGCCATGCTGGCCAAGCGAGTTGGCGAGTCCAATATTTAGATGTGGTGTGTTGAGGGCTTGTGGATAACTTTGTTATCCCTTAGTCGCATTTCACAACACCCACGGGAAGTGACTGGGGTGCTGCTAATCTGAAATCGACTGACCCAAACCAACACATATAACACAAATAAACAATAAAACGATTTTATAAGAGATCTTTTGATCCTTCCACTTGCAGAATACCAGCAATTTCTTATGCCAATATTTGCAAGTTGTCTCAAACGGTGCCTGTTTTGAAGTGGGCGTCATGGCGTCTTGACAGTCGCCGTCAACCGACACCTGGTGTGAAATGCAATCAAGTTTAATTATTACGGGTATTAATAACAAGGGTGCACTCGGGTCGAATGCCGAACCCCGTTGCCATGGAAACACCCCATGGACGCAGCCTGCGACTAGTACGTACGAGCATTAATACCGTGTTCAGTTATTTACGAGCCAAGCTGATTAAGGCTTTAATTGTTATGGCACTACCAACTATGAGAATACATTATCTCCTGCAACACAGGTTTTGTACATCTAATCGGAAGATTAGTTTCACTGTGTGCTAGAGATACAAACATTCGATACAAAAATGATTTGAAATTTTGGAAAAGAATAAAGTTTTTAGTAGTGTTTACAGTTTACAGTAATGTTTACCGTCTGCGAGTCTAGAAAAAGCGACTAGAAATGAAAATCAGTATTGCGTTGTTAGCGTTTGTTGTAGTACATACTCTACATGCTGAGTTGTGGCCCGTAAATGTGTGGCAAATACACACTTTCCGTTTTTATCATTAGTGTGTAGTGTTACCCAGTAGCTTAGTATGTTTTAAATAAAAAAAAAACTATTCCCAAATACAAATATGAATAATTTTGGATTTTCACGTTTTTTACACATATTTTATCTATTTAATCAGGTCTCAACGCGTATGTTTACCTTATTTATTGCAACGTTTCGGTTGGGTTGCACCAACCATGGTCACGAGCTTACTGAAGAAGCGGGTAGTTCACGTCGCGAATTGCGAGCAGTTTCATCAACTACCCGCCTTTGATCTCTACAGTCCGGAAAGATACGGCACAAACATTTACAATATCTGAATTAACGTCAGATGAATAATTGCAAGGTTTAATTTTTATGTAACAATCGAAATTCGAATTTATGAATGGCCAGCAGCGCAAAATTTTCAGTTTGCCTTATCCACAAAACATTACATAGTTTTTGAGGGGGAGAGTGCACGCTGCAATCCAACAGCCGCTGGGCGCGCTCGACTGGCCACGTATTTCCCAATGTATTCGTATTTCCCAATGTAAGTACGTGTTTCGGTAGTGAGTGAGATGTGCCAGAGCCCATTCCCATCCCATCCTA
This sequence comes from Sesia bembeciformis, assembly GCA_943735995.1. Classification (NCBI taxonomy): domain Eukaryota; kingdom Metazoa; phylum Arthropoda; class Insecta; order Lepidoptera; family Sesiidae; genus Sesia; species Sesia bembeciformis. Next base: position 7,541,256 of record OX031034.1, read on the forward strand.
TCCCTCCCCATTTTCCCACCTATTCTCCAAATCCATTCCTATATCTCCACAGGTAGGCAGCGCATCCGAGGGCGTGCTAACGATTGTCATTTTGGACTAATGTTGGCATGTATCGCGGATGTCTATGGGCGACAGTGTTCACTTACCATCAGGTGGACTGTATGCACGTCTGCCGCCTTCGCACATAAAAAAAAAACATAAAAAATTGTTTTCAACCCACAACCGTCAGTGAGTGGAAAGATATTTATAATGACGGCGGTGTAATAATAAAGAATAAAGAAGAATAAACAAGAAGGAATAAAGTAAATTATATCGGCTATGTACATCTCGTCTTGAAATACACATATTTTATTATATACACATAATTTAAAAGCGTTAAATATAATTAATCTATATCTTATACTAATATAATAAAGAGCTAAAATTGTGTGTTTGTGGGTATGTTGGGAGTAATCTTTGGAACTACTGAACCGATTTCAAAAATTATTTCATAAATAGGAAGCTACATTATCCGTGTCCAATATATGCTATATTTTATTTTGAAATTTTGACAAAAAATATTTGAAAATAAATAACTTATATACCGAAGCGAAGCGAGGGCGGGTCGCTAGTGTGTAATACAAATAAATTAGACTCAAATAAATCCAGCTGGCCCAACGGGTATCAGGCTCCAACAGAAATATCAGCGTTTCTCCTGTGTGGGTGAGAAACGTAGGTATAGCTTAGTTGGGAACCTATTTATTGCCGCAGCATGTGACCTTTGTACCATTTTACCAATATACTTGTTACTTTGATAAATCTATGTGTATTTTCTGTAGTGACAAATAAATAATCTTTCTTTCTTTCTTTCCAAATACCACAGAAATCCGCCTTTGTTCAGCGGCATCAAAGAAATAATTAAATCAAAGTTTTCGAAAAGCGCGAACAGTACGAATCATTGCGTACAATTTACAAGCAATTCGCTCCTTTACAGCGACGTAAAGCATTTTTAATTGTACGGAAACGATCCTATGTATTGGGCAATTAATTCTTTGTACACCGTTGTTTAGTTGTAAAACGTATCGTAAAGAAAACGGAAACAATCCACCTGTTTTTTTGGTAACAATGTTGTTTTACTGAGAAAACTTATATTGTACTTACTAGAACATGATGGCTAATTTAGATTTAGTTGTTAAATCCAACGACTTATTATAGTTTGTAAGTTTTTGTTTTTTTTAAACAAATCCTTCAACCACGTCGTTAAGGATGAAATTGATCGACTTTTATGTTTTGTGTTTATACTGTTATATGTAGGTTATATGTTTGTTAAAAAATAAAAATTTTGTTTGATTAACAATTGATATTTCGTAAAAAAAAAATCAGTTTCTCTTATTTTCATAGTCGAAGTCGTAGATGCATGTCCCGTTTTTTCATATTATTCATTTGGCAACATTAATCCAGCAGTGAGCCCACATCTAGTTTAGCTACTAGCTGAAGAATGAAGAAAACGTTATATTCATTTTATTACATCATTTTCTGATACATACTTTCTATGGCACCTTTCTCACTCTAATTTTATCGATATACATAAGTGGTCACAAGCAAGTTTGTCGTTTTTGAATACGCCTTTAATAGATAAAACTGTGAATTAATTTACTTTATAATGATATGTATTATGTAATGTATATAAAATTAAGACACTAATAATAGAATAAAACAAGTAAAAATTAAATGTAGTAATTATTTTATTAATTATTGATTTGATGAAATACAAGTCATCAATAAGTCTATGGGTTTTTCAAATTCGATTTCAGTACAAAATGCAATTTTAAAATGTCAGTTAAAAGTCGATATTGGTTCTTCATGAGCTAATTCACTAGACGCAATAAATAGTTTAAATTACTAATAAAATTGTATAATGATATCAAATATTTAAAAAATATGTACAAAACAAATAAATCCAAAGTTACACTATATCACAGTCACTAGAGAAAGATGAAAACCTATACCTACATTACGTCACGTGACAGTCTATTTGAAAACACTTACAAAAACTATTGTTCATCATTATCCAAAGCTGTTTATTACACCGCCACGTAACAAGTAAGTGAAATACTGCGCTTTAATAACATTTCGTATGATAAAATGCAGTTGGCAATGTGTTTTGAATAGCCTCGAAAGACATGTCGTTAGTAAATACTTGCAATATCAGCAAAACAGTCTTAATCACTATATTACGAGTACATATACAATACATATACAGTAAACTATACAACCTCATTGGTGTTTTAGATTAGACACAAACATTGACTTTCATAACGCATCATGAATCGAAGACTTGTTAATATTTTACGAGGCGGTCTAACAGACATCCATTTTACCCATATGCAGAAACCTTTTATACATTATGTACAATTATAAGTAATATTGCTTTAATTACATACTAATGATATTGGTTTTCAATATGACTGTTAGCAAAAACTAAATTAACTCCTGTACGTGTGTCCTGAACAACCCGATGTGCCTGAGCGATTGGTGAATGCATGCATTTCTCGATACGATGATTCGCTGTAAACAATGATTTAAAATCTCAACACATTAACAAATAGAATTTTATGTAATCGTACCTATAGACGTATAATGGAATACTAATTAGTATGCAAGCTACTCACTTTTCATATGGCGGTGGTGGCAGGATATCACACAAGTTCATCCTGCAATTTTGATCGCTCCTTCCACTATTTGATTGTCGTGTATCATGACTTGCATTTTTAAAACTGTTCTCTCTTCCCAGCCAATGCCACTGCGGATAATCATATTCTACGTCTGCTATCGTCCATTCTTTGTTGCCATCGTGGTGACTAGAGGACCTTGAATGATTGGTCTTACAAGACGGACAGTCTTCGATAGACATGTCTTGCATTGCATCGACGTCGTTACACTTCGTCATTTCACTATAGTCTTTTGTTAAAGTCGAGCTGCTACTCCGACAACACGTAGAGCATTCTTCGTTGGAGTATTGGTTGCTGTCAGCAAATGATCTTATCATGCTGTCGTCGTAGGAACCAGGGCTTACGGCACATTTCATGCAGGAATCTTCTGCGTCGGTGTGATCCTGTAAATTGCAAATTTTTTAGCCTCTCCTCCAGAGTAGATATTTTCATAGTATTTTCATTTCATCTTATACTCAAGACATATTTTTTAATGAATAGCGTTGTATTTAAACCAAAATATATATTTTTTAAAAGACTCCGATTGGAATCCGGGTATTTTATTTTTGGGATTATTTAGAGTAACCTACTTACCAAACTGAATGTTTAATAAACATACCTGATAATTCAGTTCAGTATAAATAGCGCTGGAAGCGTACGGCTCTGTGGCTGACCTCATATGATTCTCAATGGACATTGGGTTTATAACATTTGTGTGTTGCGGAAGACTATATTCGGCATCCATAGCCATTATGCCTATTGAATGACCACCTAAAATCATACATCCTTTATTGTGTCATGCTCATAATAAAAACAATAATTACCAATATTACGACTACTATCACGTCTTACCGTGCAAAAGGCTTTGGTTACGGCTCAATATTTCTATCCTAGGTTCACTGGACCCTTCGAACATGGGTCTTTCTCGAAGCCACACAGCTTCTTTTCCCAACAAGCATTGTTGTGCATTAGTGATCGCAGTTCCTGGTGTATTGTGACTCTTTCTTTGTTTCACTTGGCGTCGCTTTAGGTAAATTATGACTCCGGCGCCAACTATGATCAATACTAATAGAATCAAGCACAGTGCTAGCAGCCAAGTTACTTGAAACATTGTGAATATCGATTTGTCAATAGCTGGTTCAGTTCTGAAAAAACAGAGATGTCTTACATACTACTGAAAGAAAAGTCAGGATCAAGACAGGATGGTACATAGTATAAATGCATGCAAGTGTTCATGATGCATTGGTCTTGATATGGTGTAGTGGTAGGCACTGATTAAGACCTAATGATATCTCGAAGAAAAACAGGCTTCCCTAATGTCAGCATAAACCTGATGGAAAGCAGATTAAAGCATTTCCCACACCAATAAAAGTTAGGGGTAGTGTCTCTGCGTGAGAGTGGACAGCGAGCGGGGGGCAAGGGGGGGGGGGGGCATAGGGCCAGTGTCCGCGCTGTAGTAGCTATGCATGTCGCACTCACTGCACGTAGTGTCTCTGCGTGTGCGTGGGCAGCATGTGTATGTGAGCGGGCGCGCTGAAGGGCCCGTGTCCACGGCGCGTGACGGCGGCGGCGCGCGCGCTGTAGCGGCCGCCCGCGCGTAGCGAGCTCGCAGCAGCGGCGCGGGTGCGCGCGCCCAGCGACATCTGCCCCACCACGCGACCGCCGATGCTGCCGCCCACACGCACCTCGATCTACGACAAACAATAATTATTCCAAATGAACTTATTGGCGGGAACTCGAGAAGTAATACCGAGTTGTGGGTTTTGTGATTTAATAGTAATAGTTTATTAAACTTCAAAGTGCGCAATGTTTGTGATAATCAAACAATAAATAACAGAAGACTTCGCTTTCGTCTGTTTCCAAGGAGTCCAAGTCTTCTGTCTCCAGTAAACCAACTATCATTTAACTCTAACTAGTAACTTCGACGGAACTGGACTTTGATGAGTTGTTAATTACGAAGAAAGAAATGAAGACACTGGCAGAATGCGCTATTGCTATATGAGAGAAGAAGAAAAATTATTCCAATTGCTTAAACTAATGTTAATGCAATGGCACATGTCGAGTTCAAACAAAATAACTTACAATGGGAACAATATGGTTGTGGAAAATAAATCGCCGTTCAAGAATACTAACCAAGTAACCAGAAAGTTCACCATTCCAAGAATGTACGGGAGGCGGATCCCAGCGAATCCACGCCGACGTCGCATTTATCACTCCGGCTGAAACGCTTTGCGGCGGTGCAGATGGAACTAAAACATACTCACAAAGTTTAACTAGTTGAATAATGGAGTTAAGTAAACAGTCAGAAGAAACTGTAAGTTTTAATAGACTTTTGACTTGAAAAATGCAATTTCGCACAAGAGCAACAAAGTTTTACCTTCTTCTTCAGTGAATCCAGTCTTCAAATTGGAAGGTTTTCCTAATAATAACTTGTAAAATGGCATTAAGAAAACATTATATCGAGCATATGGCAATAAGCCTGTTAGAATGTGGCTAGAGGATCCACTATTATGCACTGTGGTCATAGAAAAGTTTTCATATTTGGTAAATTCTGCTATATCTTCTAGAGAGGTATTGGAATAGTTAGTTTGTAGTTTAAACGAATGTTCACGATTCAGAGATGTTCCATTGAACCATATTTTAACGCCTTCTAAGTACTCATTGTAATCCGTCAGGACCTAAAACAATAAAAATTATTATAGGATATTGTATCAAAGTAATCCTTCAATATTCAATATTCATGTCACTTACATCCCAAACAATTTTAAGTGTCGTAGCAGATGTCCCTTCGACCCTTCTTAACGCTAACACATCCTTTTGTAAATATCTGCGAGCTTGTAACAATTCGTATTGTGTCATCGGCGGGTGATTCTGAGGTTTACTTAATTCTGGATAAGGGGAAGACGAATCATGTTCTCCGTTAAAGGAATTTGCTTCTCTTCTTAATACCTAGAAAAGTTTGTAGTACTTGAAATAATTTTAAGAATTTGAATAATATTTAATATCTACCCTATCTAATTATAGATTAATATAATATCTAACACTGATCACTGGCGGGAGTGATATACCATTTGACAGCTGACTCTTTTGTAATGGCGGCATATTGAAATTACATACAAGTTAAAAGTTTTATCTTTTCGTATTTTTTAACAATTCTAAATGAAAAATAATAAGTAGAAAATTAGACATGTTTTACAATTTTTTTCGACACGTGTATGAATGCTTCTAGTGGTCGAAAAGAGATTTATGGTATTTACGTAGAAGATGCTTTATTAGATAAAACTACTGCAAAAAATTGTCCAGTTGATTCAGGTCTGGTAGGTTTTTTAGACTATAAAGTTAATATAAATATCAAATGCAAAAGAAAGTTTAACGTCTACTATAAAAAGGTTTTGAAAAATATCTATAATTATTATGTGGATAAAATGTTTTTTTTTTATCTATTTTAATCAGTTTGTTCGCGCTAATTTTATCAACAGTAGGCTGGTTTCATATTTTAGTTAAGCTAATTCTGTAAGATAACGCGATCAAATATTACAATTTAACGAACAACAACGGGTGTCCAGCAGGTGTCAAAAACCGAGGAAAAATACTAGTAGTTACCTCATATTACTCTTTAACGTAAGTTAATAATCATCGAATTATTTAAGTCATAATTTCTAATGTAATTCGTATATAAAACATACCTAAGTCTTAATATGCTTAGTTACCTGTAAGGTAGCTGTATGCAAAGCACTTCCTGCGGCACTTACGGCGACACACGTCAAGCGACCGGCATGTTGAGTGAGCACTCGGTCTAAGTACAGAGACCCAGTACCGTGACTTGACTTTGGAAATACTAATTCCTGTTGGGAAGAACAACACCATATACCTCTACTAGCTAATAAAAACATATTTAGATAAAAACAAAGGTACTTTTGATCAGGTTTTACTTACTTGAGATCCTTCCATAGTCCAAAATACTATAGGTTTTGGCATGCCTTCCGCCTCGCATGGAAAGGATACCGCTTCTCCTTCCCAAGCAGTTTGGTCGGAAGGCACTCGCGTGAAATGTGGCAGTGCTGTACAAGAAGAAACAAAACGTCAGATCGGACTTTTTGGCCGGAACTCGAGGCATGAAGTTGGGTTTTTGTTTGATTATTGTAAAAATTGTGTATTCAAAGTAACTTCAAAGTGGTTGTCGTGCGTGGTGTTTGTGATAATCAAATAAAAGCGTGGGACTGCGTTTGTCGTGTGCCTCCAAGAAGTCCTCTTCAGTAAATCTATTATCGCTTTACTGAACGACTCCTGACTTACTTCGACGGGACTGGACATTGACAGGATTGGTTTTAGACTTTTAAATTGTCTATTACGACGAAAACTTGACACTGGCAGAATGAGCTAATTGCACCATTGCCATATATAAAGGAAAAAAAACGTTAGATCATAATATAACTACAAAGACGGCGAAAATGATATGAGACGAATTCTTACAATGAATTGTAAGCGTAGCACTCGCAACACTAGTCCCAGCTTGACTTTCAGCTCTACAGGTATAGACGCCAACATCAGATGCTACGACACGGTCAATTCGCAATGAACCTCTTCGTATTATCGCGTACGGAGACAAAGATCCACTTTCACGAGACCACGTCACTGATACATCAGATTCTGGTGAAGTCTGAAATATAAGCAGATTTCTTAGTAATTAGTATATAGTAAAGCAGAAATATTTAAACGAGTGGCAAAATAATATTGAATGGGCAGCAAATCAATGACTGTAGCAAATTTAAAGGGTGGATTAGGTTTAAGTTCTCGGTTACTATAAAGAAAGAGGAGTCCCACGAAGCGGGACTCCTTTGTTTGGTGATGTCATTCTATTTCTTTTTTTATAACGAAGTAGACAGACGAGCAAGCGGTCCCACGTGATGGTAAGTGTTACCGCAGCACATGGCCACCTGCAACACCAGGGGGTAAAGACCAGGGGGTTAATGGAAAGACCTCTCATTCCACAGCCTATCGGTTCGCGGTATAAAATTTAAAATAATTTACTTCATATATTCAAAAATAGGTTATTTGTTTAATCATGACTTACTGCTTTTTTAGTATTTCATTGTTTCTCATTTAAATACAAACTCTTAAATAACACTGGATCTGAATTACTAACTTGACAATGAAATTCGATGTTCTGTCCCATTAAAGCAGTTATATTATTAGGTTTCACTAGAAAATGTGGTCTGCGTAACACAAGAAATGTTGCAGGTCGGGATTGCCTTTCGCCCGCTACATTTGATGTCACACATCGATATACGCCACTGTCCGATGGAAGGCTTTCCACGATCTTTAAATTGCCTCCATCTACTACTGATACTCTGAAACAAGAATCGTATTTTAGTTTCCTTTTATAGTTTCTATATGTTAAATACTTTTTACCATCATTAAAAACATCGATTAATGCATCAGAGTCATAAAGAGGGCACAAACATAAATATCTTAGGCTGTTAATACTCATTATTATAATTAGGACAAATAAAACTTAATACAATTTCTAACACATTAGTGTCTCTAATTCAGTTTCTGTAGATTATTTCGTATTATTCAGTACTCCCTAACCAAATATTATATTAGTTACACTGCTATTGAAAGTAAATAAATGTTAAATTAGTTGAAAATTGAACTGGTTTAACGTCTATTATGTGACTGATCAGTGTATTTACATAATCAATAGATACATAAGAAACGAAAACGAAAATATCATTATGTTATATAATTAAATACACGTACATATAAATTCAATTAACAATTAAAAATGTTGCCAATTTATCGTGAAAAGAACGCTATGTTTTCCCTTGTGAAATATTACGACTCCAACCAACACTAATAGTATTATCGATATTAATGAATCCTAGGAGGTTTCGGGCCGTAATTTACCACGTGGTCCGATGCCCAAATGCACATGCTCCAGTTGCTTTTAATTCTCAAGCAGAGCATTCGGGCTTCCACATAATGTTTTCAATCACCGCAGAGCTAGTGATAATTTTTAAAATGTATAATTTAACTCATGTATAAATTCAATGAAATAGGCTGAAGATTTACAATCTCAAAAATGATAGTCGAGAATGGATCGAAAATCATACCTACCATACCTTATAACAGGTAACATCATACCTTCCATTAACTTCAGTATCTAAAGTATGTCCATCTTTAGTCCAGTGCACTGATGGATCAGGTGTGCCTCGAGGAGGTGCACATTCAAGCAGTGCTGGTTCACCGCCAGCTACTTTGATATCTCGAGGCTCCACTCTGAAGTCATCCCGGAGAACTGTGAGAAAATTCGCGAAGTAAATGCAAAATACTGTTTTTAAATAGTTATTCATTTTATAATTTTAATGTTCTTTACGTTATTCACGCATATTTTATAAAACGGGTCTTAAATACATATGTTTACCATACTGTCCTGCATAGAAAAACGGCACAAGTTCATTTTGATGACATTCGTGAAAAGTACAAGAAATTTGATAAAGTATTCATGAATATAAAATCAAAGATACTTGGAGATAAGAACAAAAAGAACACCCATTGATTATTTATTCTCTTTGTTTATTTAAAAAAAACTAAAAAAAAAACTATACTTTTGTTAAAAATGTTCCTAATTCCTTTTTTTATAGGAGGGTAACATTGTACTCGACACTTCGACTGAATTACACAAATTATGATCGAGGGCGGACATTATATTAGTGTAACATCATAGTTGGTGTAACCCAGCTTAAACGTCGAGTAAAATAAAAAGAAACATACTTGTTTAAGACCCTTTTAATTAATGAATAATTATACTCTTTCTAAATTCACCTTTCTTAATTTAATCGCCTATTTCAACCAGCACCTGTATTGCACCACATATATTGCGTTGCATTCAACGACGCCTAACATAGCTTTTCATCTCACGAGCACATCAACCCTGGTTGTAAATAAACGTCCGGATACGCGAAAATTAACAATCATCTAAATACATGTATTTAAAGGTGAAGGATCTAAGTCCCTTTCTAAGTTTACGGACACTTACCATTACAATCAAGGCAGACTCGCGCTCGTGAGTTGCAAGGACTATAAAGTATCGGCCAATAGACGCTTCGTACAAATACGAACTCCTTTGCAGCTCATTATATAAGTGGTTAGGTGACGCCAACCGCAAATATAACATTGTAGAACAAACCTAACATTCATTCAGTTAGAACAACGAAAAGGAACTTTAAAGTAACTATAATATCTCGATTACGAAATTAAAAAAAATTTGTAATCGTGCGAACGCTTGTTTGACCAATGCTTTACATGTATAGGGCATTCTGGTAAAGTATTAAAAAAGTAATTAAATTTACCAGCAATGGTGAGTGTGGCGTTCTTGCTAATCGCCTCCCCGACGGAGTTCCTTGCAACACACCAGTACACACCCTCGTCGCTTTCCTTTTTACCGCGCATAACCCTAAAAGGTAACAACTAAATGAGACCAATAAACCTCTTTATAACATAGCACAAGAAAAAGGTCTGCAAAGTGTACATTGCCAACATTGTGAAGGTTCCGTAAATTATAAAATTACTGTTAACAGAATTTTGAAACATATGTATTTTGATAGAACGGGCAGACGAGTGGAATGTCCACTTGGTGGTCAGTATATACTGTCACCCCATGAACATTCGTGATAAATGCCAATATCAGTCAAGACTCAAGAGTGACGTTAGCACGACGTCAGATGCGCTGCCTACCTAAGGAGATTCAAAATTGATTTTGAAAAATAGGATTGGAAAAGGTTAGGAAGAGATTTCCTCATCCCATTAGATTTTCCATAATAAGTCCTAGATGGGACGGGGTGTAACGTGTGGAGAGTGATAAGCAATTTTCCTTATGTTATAAAATAAAATATATTCTTTCCTGTTCTAGTTCTTTATACGAATGGGATATTGCTGGATGAGATTGGACGCATGGGAAATGAAATCTAACATATCTCACTCCCGAATCAAGGTACCTACATGCGAGAGGGAGAACTTTGTCAGTCGGGTAAGTCCAGCAGTCACAGGACGCAGCACGCAGAAGATCAAAAAGTTATGTAATTGGTGTTTGAGCATTTTAAAAATATATAAAGAAGAATAATTTATCAGCTCAATATTCCAATAGTCTTTCTTTTACAACAGGTTTTTTGAGGGGGAGAGTGCACGCTGCAATCCAACAGCGGCTGGGCACGTTCGATTGGCCACGTTAAACCTCTCTCACAGAAGACTACCTTGAAATGTACTAAATTTCCCACCTTATCTTATTTCCCTAATGTACGTATGTGTTTCGGTAGTGAGTGAGATGTGTCAGAGCCCATTCCCATTCTATTCCTCCCCATTTTCCCAACCCTTTCTCCAAATCCATTCCTATATCGCCAAAGGTAGGCAGCGCATTCGGGGCCGTGTCAACGTTTGTCATTTTGTACTAATGTTGCATGTATCGCGAATGTCTATGGGTGAGAGTATCCACTCACTATCAGGTAGACTGTAAGCTCGCCTGCCGCCTTTGTTTATAAAAAAAAATAGATTGTAAGTAAGTTTCTTGATGCATCTCTGCCGGTCGAGGACGTTTCGCTAATAGGAGGTACAATTTTCACGGAACCCTAATAATAAAACTGGTATAAATTGAAGGCGAAATTCTTTATGCACTTCGCTTTTACGATCGGTTTCTGTGAGGGATAAGAAACTGCTATGTATACATAACAAATGAGTATTATAACTATGAAAGAACTTAGATTATAGATAAATACCTAGATACACTACAATCAAATAACGACAACGACGCCAGAAACAGAGAAGAAAACAAATTAAAAACCAAACTCAAAAATTCATTCAAAATTTAATTACTCATTACGTATGAGTAATAATATGTGAAATTATCTGAAAAAAGAGCAGCACGCGGTATCTGAAAAAAAATCTTACTGCTTTTTTATTTTTATATTCATGTTAACCACTTATTTATTTAAACACAATCTTGAAGCAACGAAATTTTAATTCATAAAACGTTCAAAACTTTCGCTTGACACGTTTTCGCTTATATTGATTAGTTGGGCGGTATTAAAATAATATCAAAGACCTAGGTACATTTATTCTTCAAAAAAATCCAAGTAACTATTGGAATAAAAATAAAAATACTGTTATTTCATCTAAATATTGTAGTAATGTTTATCAAATAGTAAGTTAACTATAATAAATGTCAATGACCATGTCTCATAGAAATTTCCAAAACTCCGTTTTATGTAAAATAAGAGTGCATCAAGCAGATCAAAGATCAGGTCATAGCTAAAGGTCTCCAATAGACAGTCTCGTCTATTTTCTTTATGAGGCCTCGTAGAAGTCAATTATATTGTGCCATTTTACGGATTAAGCAATGTTTTTGATCGCGTATGGAGTGCATTGAAACTCATTTTGGTACCAGGCCCAATTCAATAATATTGCGCAATGACGTATCTCATTGTACAATTTTAGTATAGGTCTAGGGGGCTCCAAAGACAATTTAATTCATTTTCTTTATTTCCAGAAAACATGGTTCACAAAATTCTAGTGCGCTCACTAGAAAATACTTACATCATGTTTGTATAATACTGATCGATAGTTACAAATCATATCTTATCAAATTACTATATACAATTTTCAGTGATTAATACAATATCTAGTGAGGCTAATTTGACGGTCTAATTCAGTATATATACGTACCTAAGAAACAACAGTCCATCCTCAAGCAGCACCCTATGGGGGTGGTCGATAGGTGCGAGCGGTGCGCCATCTTTATACCAATGAATTGTTGGCTTGGGTTTCCCTTCAGCCACGCACCGCAGGGTAGCGGGTTCGCTCCTACCGACGACCGTGTCTGCCGGGTGTTCCTTGATACGGGGTGCGCGACTTTGTGCTAGCGAACAATAATTTATTGGTATTGATTGTAGAATCCAATTAACTGATAAATACAATTAAATTCATATACTTAGTCCGTGATAAATGTAGCACATAAACAATATTGAAAATCTGCACGCAATAAATTTCGATTTAATCAGTTTAATAAATAGGTATAACTACAAATATCAAGTATTTTCATTAGGTGGATATATAATAGGCTACCTATTATATAGGTATATACGGTATTTTTCATTAGGTAGGTAGGTACCTACCTAGGTAGACAAATACTTATGTCAACGAGCTTAGAAAAAATAAATAAGAAGGTATTTATCATTTTCAATCAGATAAAATTGATACTTTTTCATTTTTATTAATTCTTTTTTTCGGGATCGTATCAGGAAGCTTCTATTTGATTAATTTAATGGGTAGGTACAGAAATATGTGGTAGGTACGTACCTAATTACTTTTCATTCAATAATAAATGTCCATTTGCCAATCGAACGACCAGGATTATTCAAGAAATCGAATGTAGATACTGAATTAACAAAAGCAGTTATTACAAAAAAAAAAACTATTTTTAACGCAAACTATTATTTCTACAAGGGCTTAAAGGGACAACATTTATGGAGCGTGATAATTGACTCCCATTAAACCTCATTACAACGCACCTTTATCTTTTTTAATTCTTTTTGACTTACCTTTTGTGCAAGGAAATGCGAGTAAAAGATGCAAGAGCACGACACTCATGAACTGGCTCCATGCACGTTTATCTGCTTTAATTACACCGGAGACCATGCTTGACATTACTGATTATAGTCTCTTCGCACACTAAATTTATACCTCACCAACATAGTTATACACCGGTCACTTTAATAAAACCACATATTACTCACAAACCCACCGTCTGACTATTATTAAGGTCATTTTCATTCATTATGAAGTTAAAATAAATGCCATTGTCAATAGTTTTTCTATCGCCGCGATGTGTACAGGCCGCAGAGCGACACAACCTCTTCGTGTGATGTACTTGGGGTTACTGCCCCCCCACCCCAGTATGTCATTTCGCGCCGACTCCGTAAAGACATTGCAAAGAGCTTTTAGGCGATTGATAAGCTTTATGACGAAATTTGGTAAAACTGCTTTTTCATTTTCGTATTTAATTGATATTAGTTTATACGAATCTTGTTAATGAAGAGTATAGTCAAATAATTATACATCTAAAACTGAAAAATCAATCAAATAATAAAGGCAGAGAAGTATAATAATAATAAAGCGAAATTCAAACAGATTTTTACAGTTTACTGACGATACATATATCATTTCAAAGGATTCGACGAATTTTGTCATAATTATTGTCTAATAGAAAAGTAAGGAATGTCAAGGAGTAGGACACTCATTCTTTAAACATTGTTACAAGAATTCTATTATTTTGTGATTAACTGCAAAATGTCACCAAAACAGACTTCTATTGTCATCTGAACTGTATCTAATTTAACAGAAATAATTCTGCACACGTGTCATTTGAACGTGTCAATTGGGAGGTTGAGTACATGCGAGTCACGTATCTAGTTACCTAACTGTTTGTGGTCCACACACAACCATAAAACTCGGAAGCTGGATGTGCAATGTTTTAACGAGACTGCCTTTAAAAACGGAAACAGAAATGGATAACATTTATTAAACTTGACCAGTCAAACGCGGCTTTACCCTATAGGGTCACTAATACAAAAGATAATAATTGACGGTCGAAGGTCATATACCTTAATAATTACATAATTGTTATTATCTTATGACTCACATATCTTATATCTTTCAACGTTTTAAACTCGTGTAGCAGACTTGGCAATCTAATCCAGCCTATTATAATCTCAGCATATATAATCCAACCAAATTTAATGTACCATTTCATCTAGAAAGAAGATAGGAGACGGGCAGACGGTTCACCTGGTAGTCAGTCCAGAATAACAAACGTAATGTCCTCGGATGTGCTGCCATCAAAATGTATCTTGATTCTTTTAACTACCTGTGTCACATCTAGTTTAGCATGGTTTCTGAATTTACCCCTCATCTCGTCAGTGTCTATGTAATCAACCTATCGGTCCCGGACAAAGGATGGTTCCTTCATTAACTCTATTCTGCTTAAATATTCATTAACTAATAGTTTGTATTCACACGAATATTTGGGGAGACCGTTAACTACCAAGACTGAATTGATAAACACAGTAGCTGCATGTACCAATAAATAAATGGTAATTGAGGAACTGGTCTGATTTCGTAGAAAACATATTTTAATTCAGATAAATAATTTACTGTATTAATCATTTCGTTAATTAAAATTTTTGCTAAATCTGATAATATATCACTACATCAAGTCTAAACTTCTGGTTTAATGAACGGTGATCTAATTTTGAATTCAGAAAAAAGAAACTTTTTTGTTATAAGTTATAACAAAAAGCTTCTTTTTTGCTTTTATAACTTATAACTAAGATAAAGTTTAATTGTTACCACGTTAAACGAAAAAGTATTATTTTTGAAGTAAAATTAGCAATAACTTTTATTTCGTTGTTTCTATTTTACTGTCGGCTACTCTATAGGAAGTCTTTTGTTTGCGTATCAAATTGCTATTCTTATTTATGTATGCTCAGTTCGTTTTCTAAATCCCAAATGTAGTTCCGTACAGTGCATTTGGGGAGCACTCCCAATGATAGTGAATGCAGTCCACGTTCAGTGGTCTCGGGCTATTGTGTCAGGTGAGACTGACGATACAGATCACTGGCACGTGCTCTCTGAAAACCCGTACAGAATGGTTGTGCAGCGAGACGTAGGAAGGATAAGCTGCGTCTTCAGTTTCTTTGTACAAAGGAATGCATTCAAGCAAGTAGGTATCCAATTTAATCAATTCCTTTGGAATAGTAACCGAAACATATTCTAGAGTCAATAGTCCTTGAACTATGTATATTGACTAATTTACGATCAATATAATTCCGTTATACAGTGGATTACATTCCTAACAAATTAATTAACTCCTTTCAAATGATTAGCTAAACAAGTTCTAACCTCAATAGCTTTTATTAAGTTATCACCTATATCAATTCCAAGGAGCAGGTCTTACGAAACAGAATTTAAACCGGCGGAACATAAAAGCCGGCAAAATAAACGAGCGGCACTAGAATAAATTCCCATCTGTATGGAACAAGTCGGTATCGGACAAGCGCCTCGGGGGCTACTAATTCAATCAATTGGCTGGTCATAAATAAAACAGCGGACAGTTCGCGATACGAGACACGAGTCCACACGTAATTGAGAAGCAAGAATACAGGCGGCTTTAAACGACAAATCAATTAAAGGCGAAGGAGATAAAAACGAAGCATTAATAACGAAAAATAAGTCGGAATAAATACGCCTCTTACTTGCATATCTGGGTCGTAAATTCAAAACAAATTTAATGATAAAGTGTATTTATTATGGTGTTACTTTTTAAAGTGTTCCTCTTGAAGACTTCATTTGTGAATATAACAGAGTCATTACTTTCACGAATTCTTGCTTTTAATAATGACATATTACAATATTGTACAGCGACATTTTGTTGTGTACACAAAGGAAAGTTTGCATGATTTTTAAACTTCTCATCTGTTCGATGAGAAACCTCAGGAGAAATTTTGAATTGTTTATATCTGAACCTGTATTTGTATCGTCACGATTGACTATTATTGTATAATATAATACAAGGAATATTTATACAAATTGCACCTAACCTAACTTGGAGGATCCTAGTGTGGGATCTAGTACGATAGGTCATTTGCAAGTTTATTCAGACAAATACATTAAAAGTCGTAGCTAATTGTAAATGATTACTTTTCGAAACTGAACATTTTATTTAGCTTCTGAAGTGTGTCAACGAAAAACAGATACAAGCAAACATGCGTCCCTTCATAAACAAATAAACAAACAGGAAATTAGACACCAATGTCTAAAGGGAGCTTATGCACTAATCCCTGTTTTTGTTAAGGGTGTCTGCCAACAAATGGAACTGACAGTGCCTGCAGAGGAATTAATCGTGAAAAATCTCTTGAAGCGCGACGTCGGGGATAAGAGGACCGGCGTTAAATCGCGCCACGTGCACTGTCTATTAACAGTTGACGGAGTTGGGTTAACGCCAGTTTAAGTTAAATGCACGATGCAATTTCTTTCTAAGAACATTAATTATGACAAACGGAGTATTAAAATTGCTGCATTCTTTTCGATAATGCTGGGAACATAATACTTTATAATCATACCCTTTAAACCTATTATTAGGTATCACCTCATCTCTTCCCGTGGGTGTCGTAAAAGGCGACCAACAACAAAACTGCTACCACTGGCGCTGAGAAGTCTGCTTGTGTTTTGGTTACAAGGAAGTCTGCTATTCATAAAACACAAGCCGGCATCTCTTTTAAGACTTACTGCAATCTCAGAGGCTCTGGGATATGTTAGCAATATGACTAATGCAAGTGAAGTCTTCGGCTTCTTAATATGTACTTATATTAATATGTATCTTAATTGTAAGATCAGGCGATGATGGGGCTGATATATTCTTGTAGGACAAGAGCCGCTAAATAAAAAAGATAATAAAAAGCCCTCACCTCTAAAAGAGTGGACTCGCCAACCCGCTTGGACAGCGTGGCGTTTTAAGACCATCCGTCCCTCATACAGAAGACAATGTGTATGAGCAGGCTCATGTCCACGTGTGAACGATGAAAGTGCTGGTAATGGTGACAGTGTAAGTAAGTATACTTAGTATATTGATTCTATTTTAGGGTTTCGTCATTAAGCTTTTACGTAATTACACAGATTTAGTTAAATAACAATTGCATATAAATGTTATGGTATGTTATGGTATAATATAAGAACGTCTGAGAAAGTGTCAATGTCAACGGTATACCTAATGATTATTAACGTTTCAATTAATATACGATGACAATATTTATAAAACTCCAGAAATGATACCAAATATATAATTGTTCACATTAGAACTCCCTTATCGTAAAGTTCTTTTGAATTTCAAGCCATTAAGTAAACTTAGTATACTTTGAACCGTTATCTCGCTAATAAGTGAGGAACAATGAGTAACAAATTATAAGGATCCGACGTGGGGGTGCTCTTATCTTTAGCCCTTAATTGCCTACGCCCTCCTTTGGAGATGTATAAGAACCTATAATATATAAATGATAAATATCTGTCCAATTATATTAGGTACATAGCTGGTGCTATTACACAAGATAACACTGTCGCGTGAAGTTTAGAGTAATTCCCGTGGGAATTATATAATGGATCGGGATAAAAAGCAAGTGTTAACCCAACCCGCCACATGAGCCACCAACCAAGCTAACCGTAATTAAATCAAGTTTTATTCATCTAGTAGTTTTTTTGCATGGTGCGCGTTCAGAGTGACCAGACAAAAACTTCAAAAATAGCCGTTTCGGGCTCTTTACCATCATTCGCATTTAATGCAATTACTTTTTTTTAAATTATTTCATGTACAGCTCTGTTACAATTTTAATATATGTGTAGATTTTAATAAATTCCTTTCATATTGCGAAAAAGGTGTCCAAAATGGTCAACGATTTGGAATACTAATGCTGAATTCAAAAACGAATATTTTATTAAATAAACTACTAAAACGAATGTTATACTGAATAAGGCAAAGGTTTGCTTACGCTCCAAGGTTTAATTGATAGGCTTATTGTCACATGGTCCCATGGTCACAGAGTATGCCCACAAGTGGGCATACTCCATATACTGTTTTGTATACAGAACTGCCCACGTCAGCGTACACGCAGTGATAAAATTACATAGACATTTATTTAAATTGACTCATTTTCCGTGTCGCGTATTAAAATAAGATAACACAAAAATAATGTATGATAAAGAGGAAAAGAAAATGTGTACGAAACCACTTTTGTGCTTGTTGTGCAATGTAAAACACAAAAGAGTTCAATTACCGCACAATGTTTTTACAAAGTCTTCATAACTCCAAGTCTATCGGCATACCAATAGTCTTTCTAGATATGATCGTATCTAATTTACTGTAGATTTTATTCACACTCCATTAAAATATTGTAAATTTCAAAGAGATCTTAAAGAATTACATCAATAAGAAGGCACAATATTAGCCTATATCCTATTATAGGATATAAGGCTCCACCACGAGGGCCCAGTTCGCCGATAGTTTGCTCTATCGCACGTTCACGGCTTGTTTCGCGGTCGGTAAACAAGCCGTGAATGCCGTGAAGTGCGTGAAACTCATCCACACTTGCATTTCACGCCTGTTTGCGAGGCTTCACGGCGTGAGTTTAGATCCGACATTACTGTACAAGTACTTGACTACTGGATGATGTTAAAATCTTGATTCATTTGTTTGGTGTTGTTATTGGTGTTTGGTGTCCGTGACTGTTTCAATTGTCATAGTACTCTTAAACAGATTGACAATATGTCCACAATGTCTACTATGAAATAGTGATATTCTTTTTTTCTAAACATTTCTAGACATGGGCGTAACCCCAACCTGCCCCAGGTTGGGGCGCTTATACCACAGGGAAGAATAAGTAACAGACTTTCTGCATTACACTACCTCTATTTAAATTATAAGAAAATTGTTTGCTTTTTCTCACCCTGGATAAAATTGTTTGCCCCACCCTGGATAAAATCCTGACTAAGCCCTTGAATATAGATATTTACTCCATGGTACTTAAATAGAAATTCAAACCATACTGAAGTAGTATGGACCGAGGATTTAAACTTTGAACTTCACAAATGAGAGAAGAAAATGAGACTAGGCTATCACCGCTCTTATATAGGAGGTACATTTTGGCAATTTTACCTCAGATTTTCATTGTAAACTGGAAAAGCCGAGTTCCACTGTAATCATGACAGTAAACCTACAATGGGTAACAAATTACTGCGGAGATATACCGTAGGGTGTTCTTATCTCCGCCGCGGCGTCACCTCAGTACGCGCTGTTCCTTTTTCGTGGGTTTATTATGTATCGATTTTGTATATACAATGTACTCTTCTTTAGTCAGAAATGTGCTTTTTAGTCATGAAGTCGTTGACATAATTATCACTGAGAAATTAAGATAACTTTTCTATTCAGGATAGCAGCAGTTAGCTACTATTGCTAGACGGTGAAATAAAATCATCTTGAGGAAACTCGCTTAAATGAGAATTATAAAAAAAAAATCTGGAGCATGTCTAGTCATCAATTCGTACTGGGCTCACGTAGTGCATTATGGTCCGAAACTCCCAGGAATTTACTAGGAGATGTTATAGGTTCAAATCAATATCGATATCGGTCATTATTGTTTTTTTTAATAAATAATTATAAATAACGCCATAGTCAATAGCCCACATTAGGGTCCCCTGTGTTTCACACTAGGTCCATAGAAACATACAAAGACGAACATACCACCCAGATCCGAAAAAAAACATTTGTCTTTTAAACAATAAATGAATGAATCGAACCCGGGCCCTATCATCTGCGGTAATCGGTTGAAATTCAAGTTTAAATTCAAGCTTTAAATATGTATGTAGGTTTAAATAGTACGCGTCTAAGCCAAATCCCTGTACGTTTATTCGATATTGAAGTTGATGTAAATTGCCATCATTGACAAACAAGACAGGCGACGTATGCCGTAATTGAATCTCAGAAGTTAGCTCGCTAACCGTGGTAGATATTAATTAATAGTTAGGTATTCCCTAGATCTCTATACGATTACATAATGGAATCCAAAAAATCCAAGTGACTAGCTCGACGGTGAAGGAAAGCCGAATGATTGAGATGAAAAAGACTGTAGCATGAGTAATGTGTCTTTGGCCCGGATGGATTATGGCCAGAATCTCCATTACAAGAGGAGGCTCGTGTTCTGCAGTGTCATGTTATATTCTGACATCGATAGCATAACTAAGTTCGCAAAAGTACAATTTGCTAAACTATCGTTGTGATGTTACTGGACATTTAATATTTGTTATTATATTATATAATGTATAACTGAAATAACGCAGAACACATTAACTATAATTTAAAATTAAAAAATAACCGTTCTAGCGGGAACAAAAATATTTCAGCGAATAAATCAAAAGTTAAAACATGTAAAGTTTTGTTGTTGTATCTAAAATGTTCGTTGCACTCATTAATCAGTAAAGGATAATGATCAGGCATTTAGGTGGGCGTGGCGCGGGCGATGCGCTTAGGAAGTAACTGCAGGTAAAATAAAAGTCATACCAGAAATGAACAATAGGTTATGAAAAAACTTATTGTATAAATTGGTACAATTGTTTCTGCTATTGATATTTTACTACCCATTCTCAGCTCTTGTGTTATTTCAGTGACATGTGTATACGCCATGTAATCGGTTATTTTTAATTTATGTATTTTACTATTCCAAATTATATTTCGTCAGTTTGTATGAATTATTACACTGCGACCGTCAACTGTTTTTTTTTATAGAAAAAAGGCGGCAGAAGTGCATACAGTCCACCTGATGGTAAGTGGATACTGTCGTCCATAGACATCCGCGGTACATGTCAATATTAGTCCAGAATGACAAACGTTGTCACGCCCCCGGATGCGCTGTCTACCTTTGCAGATTCAGGAATGGATTGGGAAAATGGGGAAGGAATGGGCTCTGGGATATCTCACTCACTACCGAAATACGCACGTACATTGGGGAAATACGATAAATTGGGAATTGCATTTCAAGGTAGTCTTCTGTGACTCGTACTTTGCAACAGTCATCACATCACGTGAACTCCAGGTAGGATAATAAAAAATAGAATATTAGTGTTAATTTTTGATACATTTTATTTTAAAGTTAAAATGCAATAGCCACCCTCTGTGTACATGTAATAACAGCCGCGATGCCCGATCACAAACTCCCCCTAAGGCGTCGGAGCATTTGTCCCACGCGTTATCAGCGACAAACAGTTTTTAGCAAGCGGCAGCCATGTGAAAAAAATGCCATTTACCTATGAATGACTTTCCGGTTCAATGAGTTATTATTATCGATGAATTATTGAAATATATTTTATTGTAAGTCAATGCTTTGACACGTATTTGTTCATTATTTACACTCGGTTCTGTATTTACATGTACATATGTGCAATGCACATAGTCCATGGACATGTAAGTACATTATGCTTATTCTCATATCAACATGGTCTTATATCGATCGATGATATGGGCTCATACACGTGGAACAAGAACAGCTTTAAAAGATTAAAAAGACATATTTTTTGTCCGTCAATTATGTGCAATATTAATTCAAAACTGAACGTAAATTACTTATCTTTAGAAATGAGAAGTAAATAAATTGTATCAACCTTTTATGTAGCTTCATATAAACGTATCTACTTATAGTGTAGGCCGGGCGCCACAAACTTGTATATGAGATTACTTCAAATAAATGAGCACGTTAGGGACCAAGTTACTGAATATGTTTCCACCCTTTACCCGAGTGCAGTCGTTATAACAACGAGGGTCTTTTATCAAACGCACAACGATAATACTCTTCAGGCTTTTACACTTCACAAAAATTTTGCTGTCATTACGCACTAGACGACAGATGACAGATTCCAGGAAACATTTAGAGCTTAAACATCCATTTGGAGTGCTCCATTTTTACCTGTCTACTTAGTAAAATGGAATACCTACTTAAAACATTTTTATGCCATTGGTAAAATAACATTTTTTTTTCTTTTCATATATTGCAATAGGCCAGTCAGCACACTGTGCTCGTGTAAAGTTTTCGTTTTTAATTCATATCACAATTAATTATGCCCGTGTCGCGTTTTCTTTGTAATTAACAATTTCTTTAAAAAGATTACGTGCACTGATGCCACATGGGCCTAGGGATTCGACATCAAAGGGAATAAAAATGTAGTTGGTCCCGATATTTGGTATTTAGGGATCTTGCGTTATTCAGCCACTTCTGAGAACTTCACCTTCACTACCACAGCACCTTCTGGGAAGGTGCCAGCGTGTCTACACAAGTTGCGTCCCATACCAGGAGTCACCCCAAAGCCGGTTCGTTAACGGAAGCTCTTGACAGACATTTAAGCTGGAGTGACGTGAGAAGCGGCCTGCACTGGAAAGGCATGAGAGCCCGTGGTGACCCAGACGGTCACCTGTGTGGGACACGCACCGCGGCATCCAATCGGAGACCGATCACCAGAAATCCAGTATTACACAACTCTGCTTTTAAATTCGTATATTCTAAACGGGACAATGTCCAGTCCCGTCGAAGTAAGTTAGGAGTCGCTGGTTAAAGTGGTAGTAGGCTTACTGAGAACAATAGAGTTTGACTCCTAGGAAGTACAAACACAATAAACACGTTGAAGTTCAGTAAATTAACATTATTAAACTCACAATACAGAATGTTTATAATAATTTAATCAAACAAAAACTGAACTTCACTTCTCGAGTTCCAGCCAAAAAGTCATTTTTGATTAAACGATTTTAATAAACAAGTAAATGAAATATAAATCAAAATGTTTTAAACAGTCACTACCAAGGCGTAGGGCCGTACATATCCCTGACAGCGCCCTTCATAAAACAGGGAGTAGATTGTTTCCAACATTCAGCCGGAAGACGGAGAATGGATTCGGACTAATACACGTAGCCAACCGACCCCTGGAAAATGGAAAATACCTTCGGCCGACAATTTCCTTCGGTTTTCTATTGTCTGCCTCGGTGCGTGCAACCCTTTCCTCTATATCAGCGGGGAAACTGTTCTACAAAGGTTTGTTTTGTACGATAAATTTTGTGATACATTATTATTAAATTTCGCAATAATAGTTGTGACGTCAAAGTACATTAGACACTTTAAGATGTAAAATTCCCAAAGGGAAACATATAATAATTGTATTATACAATGATTGATTGTTTATTAGTTTGTGAATTATGTACAATAGCCGCTTAATTTATAGGCGTTTTTTATCATTATTTATTTCAAGTTAGTTTTAAATGATATTGTAGTATGACATATTTCGTTTAGTATAAAAATAAACTCTGTATATTGTAAACATAATTATTGTAATAGCCCTCTATGATAATTACATACACAAATTAATGTGAATTAATGTCCATAAATTCACCTTGTGACATTTTTAATTTGTAAAAAGCTGTCAATTAAAGTTACGAGGAAAATTTAAAAGTCAAAAACAAAGTAGCTTCAAATAGTGCTCTTGCATCTTGCATCCCTCTTTACCCGCGCTGAATGTGCTGCTTATTCTTTCATCGTCAGATAATGAGTCTCTTACAATGAACAATTTAGCGGATTAGGCTCCATTTTGTATTATGCACCTCTTTCTATCTAAGTTTAAATCGAAATGCCTTAAACTTTTATGTAGTTAATTAATTATCATATTATGTTTAGTGCATGTGCCCGCTTTCAGCGTAAGTTTTTTAATTATAGTGGAAATTTTGTAGGTGTATTTTAATTTATATAATAATGACTTTTTAAATATTATTGTACAGCATATTTTCCAAACAAATAAAGGCTTCTTATGAGTAGATATGTAAATGTTTTTTGGATGGATTACATTGAAACTCCACGCAGAAGCCTCACAAGATATTCTCCTTTGTTCTCAGACATCACTTTTAAAGTCGCTCTAATATTTCATAGAGCCGCGAAAGGGCAAATTGTATCAGCGCAGTGGTAGCTGAGTGGAATCCGACAGCGGATCCAAATTGGAGACGACAACATGCTTTTAGCGCGACTCGTGTCAGCCCTTAGTGGGTAGCGTTGTTACAATAGGATCACCGCTTCTGTTCGGCGGTTTAAATCATGAGAATTCAATAAACTTCAGTGGTTTTTAGGTACCTACTGAGAATCAAATCAGCAAATTTTTTTTTAGTCGCGCTGCTACTCCCATACTTGATGATACATTTAAATCAATAGGTTTTATTCTAAGATAGATTGATATATGAGTTTATTAAATTCTTAGATTACATTGTGATAGCACATCGTTATCACTCTATAATGTGCCAGCCTATAATTGTAACTTGTTGCTTAAAACTAGAGAGTAAACGAGCTTTCAATGTCAACTAGTAAGGAATTCCAAAGTCTACATTTACAATATCGATCAACATTTTAATGATAAATTAGATTTAGAATTTGAAACAGAAATAATCTTCTGGTGGTTGAAATATCAAATAATATCCACAGTTTGCTCAACAACTAATTAAGCACACCTGGCGCATGTTTGGACAGTGGCATCCATAAAACACCTATAAGGGAACATGTTCGAAGTTAAAAGTAAATTCGTAACCTCTAACTTCGTAATTAATATCTAAGTTAGTATATCTTTTCATTTTGTCGTAATTTAAATTAAGTGTATTTATCAAAAAGAAATTTACTGTGTTCAGAAGGGGAGAAATAGGAATTTTCGAGTTACGAGTAGATGACTCTTTAGTTTTATTAAGAGTCCTGGCTACTAAGTATGCATGATTAAGAAATACTATATATATATAGGTCTAGATGTACTGTAGGTATTTGTTTATTTATTTATGTATACACCTCATTGCACAATATCGTAAAAAAGGTGAGCATAATGCCTTAAAGTATTTATTGTCTAACAGCTTTTGACTAACTAAACTAATAAAATATGTCCCAACTTAGACCATACTTAGACGTGAGCATCTGAAACTATTATATGGGGTTGTTTCCGAGAACCATCTTCTAAACTTTACAATTAGAGCTAAGGTTAGGTACATTAATTTATTGAGTAAAATAGCGTAGAAATAAGCTTAAATATTCAATTATATTTTACTTATAATTACAGTTGTCTTGAATTCTGATTAAACAGTATTCAGTAGTATTCTGATTGATCATTGTGAGGACACAATGATCAAAATATTGCCGTTCATCCAGATGTTACCTGATTTGGCAAATGAATGTTTATTCAAAATTAATGATCATTTTCACGGCTGCTAAATCATCTACGAACAATAATTTTCTACTCTATCCAGGAGCCAAAAGAGATCAATTTTATTCTTTAAATGTTGAAAGATAATGTGTCTTCATGTCTCAAAAATTGTGAAGGTATTTGTGTAAACATTTAAAGTTACAAATAAGGAATATGCAACACCTGTTTCTTGTCACAATACAAGTGCCACTGACACAGCTGACTGAGAAACTTGAATATTGGTATATTCAATAACTGGTAGTGTAGTTCTATAAAATTGTTTCTAAAATCTGAACCAACATTAGCTTTTCTGAGTATACGCCAACTAAGTGTAGGCTTAGCTACTGCGATCACCGGTAAAGGTTGTAAACATACTGAAGCCCAGTGTATCCTTATGTAAATAAGGCGTTAGTATGGAGTTAGTTTATCGTTTACTACGTTTACACGGTTGCTTAACAGTTATATTCGTTTAATCCAAAGTAGGAATGTAATTTACAACTACTTATCTACTGCAATACTGAAAACATTTAGAATTATAGAGAGTAAAATACAGAAACTATACTTTTACGACATCGGGACAACTTAGACTCAATTTATGAATGCCTAGTCATAATTTATTAGTGTCATGCAGGGGAGACCATGCTAGATGGAAACAATTTTTTCAGGTAGGTGGCGCATTTACGTCCATTTGTATGGCAGTGTTTGTCAATACATACACGAAATCGGACATCAGATAGAATAGATAACTGCTGTCAGTTATCTATTCTGTTTGTGTGTGTAATTTTTCGTCGTTGGTATTACTTTTTTTTAAATAATTAATCATAAACAATGATTAATGAGTAAAATAAAAGCAACATTTCACACTCAACACGCCACTAGGATTCGTGGGTCCAGAGACACACAAAGACGAACTCACCACTCATATACCACCCACACTCTCATCCAGACAAAAGACAATCGTTTGCTTTTCACCAGTCCTAGCTTCAGCTATTTAATTAACTACAGAGGGATATTATATATGGCCTACCGATATGATGCTCTATTGTATAAAACAATAGAACCTGACTCCTTTAATTTCATTGATTTTGAAACTTAATGAAATTGATTCGAACTACCAGAGGACTGTGAAGAGAACCTAGTTTTAAAAGAATATTCAAAGCAATTTGCTGGAAGATATCATCACAGGAGATAAGTTTACCTTTTGAACATCTTCTCTTATTTAATAAAGTATATTATTAATTTAATCAGCTATATTGTTTTGTGTGTATATTAAAATACATAAGTAAATAAAACAAATATATTTTTTAAATTGTCCTCAATCATATATTCAAGAGGAATATGAACAACGAACGTTTGTGATATGAACGAGAAACTTTTGTGAATGTGCTTGGAAACGTCATTGCATTTGGTCGGTATGCTTTCAAACTTTCAGAATTAACTGTATGCCAGTCGGTAACATATGAAACGAAACCCTATTCTGAGCTATAAACATATTTTTGTGAAATTCTTTGTTAACTAAACATATGGTGTAAATTTTGCGAACACTCCTTGGCATATTCGTTCAATTATTATTTACCCGTAGGTATAATAACTACTCCTAATATAAATCTACATTTGTGTTTATAAAGTTAAAGACCCGAAGTGTTTATAATATGCCGTTAAACAATTTAATTAAGAACAATTATTTGTTCTTTTTTGTAAGTGTTGAGTAAAACTCTACTTCCTAGCTACTCTTTGCGACATCTTATACAATCATGCATATCGCTTTGACGTCATGCGGTATCTATTTGTAATGTTTTAATGTTATCGATTCTCGACTCTCATCCATGAAGTAGTGAGTTCAAATCCTCAGACCATACCACTGATTATTATTTAGTGCGGATGTTTAACTTTGTCATTAGCTCGGAGTAATTAGGCATGCTCGTAACATGTAACATCATGAGGAAATAAAAAAGAAAGAAATTGGAGTATATTGTCTAATACGCACCGAACCCGCGTGGTGGATTATGTTCCAAAACCTCCTAGCAATTTACTACGGAAGGTCTGTGCCCCGCAGTGGGCCGTTAAAAGCTGATATCGACTCGTACGAATAAATTCCCGTATTAAAATAATCACAGAATACAGGCAGTTACCAAATACAGTATAATGTATTCAGGACCTAATTTAAAAATTAGGCAGAACTTTAGCATAAGAAGCGGGCTCACAAATATCTCACTCTAGAAAGGGTAACTTATTTTGGAGCGCTAAATTAACATCCGAAGAACAGGCTTATCTTTTGCAATAATGCCCTGGCTGTAGTTAATGTTCCTAAAGAATATTCAAACGAGTTTCAAATCCAGAATTAGACACCTCGAGTGACAAAAGGGTTATGTCATCTCACAGCACAAACATATCTGCTGAACACAAGAGCTCTCGAGTCGTAACTATTCGCAACAAAGACTCTTTGCATACCCGGCTCGTGTCTCCGAACAGCCTGCTGACATTTCATCTCTCACAGATTCTCTGCCTGTTATGAAGGCGAATTAGGTCAGCTTTTGCACTTTTTTCAACAAGAGAAATGTAAATACAATACTGTTGCTGTGCTGAAGCTAATATTCTTGCATTTTATGGTTAGTTTAAAAATGTAGGTACATGCAAAATGCAATATATTTTTTGTTGTTTTACTGTTGAAAAATTCAAAATTTTATTATGATTTTGAACTTTTTTTAAACGTCCCACTGCAGAGCACAGGGTTCTCCTAATACATCACTAGGGCTGATTGGGGCGGTTTCGGGCCATAATCCACTTGGGACTTTTTTATTCTGGAACATGCGGGTTTCTCCACGATATTTTCCTTAATCGCCTAGATAGCGATTTTCTTTAAAAATCCGTACATTGGTTGAATCTCAGTGGTACGGGCCAGGATTTGAACTCACGACCTCACTAATGTATGTCGAGAATAGATGCCTCAATCACCGCTCTATATTATAAATGGGAGTGATCTTCCGAATATTCGTTTTGGCTAATACTCGCCAATTTTTAAGCGTTTGTACTCGTATTCGCCATTTCCTAAACGAATACTCCATATACTAATCGAATACCAAAAATCCAACGTGAATACTAAGAAAACCAGGTATTACCTAAAAAGAAAAGAAAAGGATCACAGTTCATTTTAAAATCAGTAACGCACCTAATTTTAAACTAAACTAAAAATCACTTACTATTTGAATTAAAAAGAGTTTCGAAACTTTGTGGCATAGTACCAGCCTCCATTTTGATTTTTTTTAAACTGCATCGCGCGATGTGTCCTATATAGGTATATCAATAGACTATATGCATAGACAAATAAAAAATGTTGTTTAATATTATGTCCTAAAGTGTCACGTTACCAAGATATTACAATTGAAAGATTACTATATAGTCGTATGACTTTAGCAAATCTTACCTCATCTTTTTATAACTCACGCAAAAATTCATAATTATTTTTGATAAAGCGAAGATTTAAATATCTTTTTTCAAAACAACACAATCGGAACACATTTTAATTATGTTTGCCACGATGGAACGATAATTTAGTACTTACACAATGAAACAAGTCCAATATAAGTTACAATTAGTTAAAAACGACAATTTGTACAAAGTATACATATTTGTACAATTGCATGCCTATATCAGGCCATTTGATCATTTATCATCATACCATTGGCACGAGTAGGGTGGAACAATTAGTGTTTGGCTATTTAGTCGGATATCTAACGATTCATCGTTCTCGACCAATCATATTTTACCAATGCTATTAACCTACAATACGGTGAATCATTTTATTCAGTATTTTTAGTGGCTAAGATATTGACAAACTGTAACGGATATTCTTCAAATTTAAAAGAAATCCAATTCTTAATTATTTATTTTAAATAGATAAATAGAAGACTGTCGTAAAATATACTGACTAAAGTATATTTGCAATCGAACGTTTGCACAAATACAAACTGTTATCAACATATTCAATAAGCGGTTGGGTGGCGCTAACCTCAAATATAACGTTGCTGTACAAACCTATTTATTCAGTTAGAACTACGACAATGAAGTGACTGTAATACTCATTTACGACCGCAAAAACAGTTTGTAATCGTGCGAAGGTTCGGTTGGCCATTGCTTTAGATATGTGAGATAAGAGATGCCTCTCATACCATTTTATTCCCTACTTAATATCCCATTTAGGAATGGGAGGTGTAACGGAATGTGGAAGATTCTTCTGCCTGTTGTACATCCTAATACCCATCCATCCACATCTTTCCTTCATCCAAGATGGGGGCATCTTTCCCACCCCTTTTTCTTACTCTACTCCTAAATTTACAAATGGCAGGCGGCGCATCCGCGACTGCTTAACTGATGTTGGCATGTACGAGGATAATCGTATCGCGGACGTCCATTGGCGACGTTATCCACTTACCATCAGGTGGACTGTCCGTCCTTTTGTCACCGTCATTCTATAAAAATATCTAAAAATACTCCATTTACATTAATTTTGTAGATTCATTTTCGAATGGAAGGTAGATGGATATTTATGAGTACATTCAAATGGATTCAATTCCCCCAAAAGTGTGAAGCTTCAAACGTCAAAGCGTAGTCGGAACTAATCCAGCCGCCCTTCATCGCCGCCTAGTCCTGGGCAATTAATGCCCGCCCGCCGCACGGATGTCCGTCTATCGATTAGCAACCGGCAATTATTCTTGCGTTATATCCGTACATACTCGGCCTCACGAGTACTGACGGGCAAGGGCCAATTACAGTTACGTTCACCCTAATCCCACATTCACGTTTATTTGGTTAATGGACACTTTTTATAAGTAAGAACTCGCACAAAATAAATAAGGAAAAGATTGTCCTGCGTGTGTTTTCGTCCACATATATGTTAAAGATGTAACATTAACGCGATCTACGAGCCATAGTTTTGATAGTAATGGTCTTGTTTATACGGCCTTCAAGCGCCTCTCGATTCAAGATATCCTCTCAAGAAAAATACACTTTGTATTTTCGCTATCCCCCGCATATCTTTCGTTATATCGGATTTTGTCGAGCACCGAGTTCCGCTATAATTCCATTTGGATTAAAAAGGGTCTCGTTGGATAAATTGATCGAATTATCTGTTGTAATTTTTGATGGAAAAAGTGTCTTTGGAGAATGGAATTTAAAATTGGATCGCAGTTTTTGTAGCCACTCAGAGACAATAAGTACATTACTATGCCTATGTAAGTTTACCATGCAGAAGAAATAAATTTTATTTTCTCATAAGCAGTCAGATTTTCCTTTACAAGGTTGATACAGCCTACAGAGGGTTTAGGAGATATTTGTGTTCGGCACTGGTAATACAATTTAAAGTTTTGGAGCCCACATGAGCCTCCGTCTGGTTGCCATAGCAACGCCCTCCGTTGTTGCAGATCGCTCGCTAAATTTTCGGTAAACGCACGTTGTGTGTATAAAGGAAATGCTTTTCCGAGAAGGTGAATATCATTAGTTCATCCGGTGATTCCACTCCAATGCTTTGTCTTTGCTCATTCCATTGGTTGAACAAACCAACAGAGAAATGGCAATTTGGTATAAACCTCATGGAGTGAATTGAGGGAATTAAAATCGAACAATTCTATTTTTATCTTCTATTCTATTACGATCGTCTGTAGTGATCTGTCTGATGTGTAGTGTTATAACCATAGATCGGAGTAGGTAGACTGAATTAGGGTCAATGATCTCAAACGTATATGTCAATATGGACATACCTCCGGGATTCCGGAATTTTAAAATTATTACGTGGGGCTAGGTGTAAGGTGAGAAACGAATCAATTATGAGCAAGATTTTTTTTAACACTTTCCACGCCATTCACCGGTGACCGGCATTCTAAGTAAAAAAAATTGTGGTATTCAAAGACTTCAAGTAAAAGCCTAACAAAATATATAAATGGTAATAGATACACTTAATAATAATAGAAAAAAGGCATGTCCATGTTCTGTATGACATCATGATTCCATGATGCAAGTACGAAAAATCAATCTACCTACTCCGATCTCTGGTATCTCACAAGGTTCGGCTAATTCAGTAGTTTGTCCCACAACATCTTTGTCCCAATTGGGATAAAATGTAGAAATTGTAATTCATATTATTTTAGTTCATTATATCGTCCTATTAGCAAATTGAATTTCCATTCAAGTTACAGTCAAGTAAAAATTTCTAAATTTTAATTTATTGTAACTTAAATTAAATTTAACTTGTAATGTTATTTTCTTAACAATCTACCCTACAAACACAAATTGGAGCGTAATAAGCAAGTGTTATTTTTTATTGATAATGTTTTACTCTTGATCAGGTAAACTCTTAAATACAAAGCAATATTCAGAATATTGTATTTTCGTGTCACAGGAAATTCTAGTGCGTGCCATTGAATGGCGTCTTTCTGTGCTTTTCATTCATCTTTCCTAACACTCTTTTACTAATTTCATTAAAGAGTGTTTCCGTAAGTGGCAAACACGTCGAATTATTTGTGACCCTATTCACATTAGCAAGTCCGGTGTTTCCAAATTACTTGGGGAACAACTATTACACTAAAGGAGGACGGACGATGCTTCGTAGACAGTATCTACGTATAGAGACAAATTTAGATTTATTCATTAGACAAAGTTTACGAGAACAGCTGCTTTACTGGTATATAGTAATATATTTGTATATATATTATAGTAATATATTTGCATATATATTATAGTAATATATTTGTATATATTTGTGTATATAGTAATATATTTGTTTGTTGTATATACGAGCTTACCTGTATGTATGAGCATGCCTGTATGTATGAGCATGCCTCTGTTTATGAGCATATATGTATGTATGAGCATGCCTGTATTTATGTGTATGCTTGTATTTATGAGCATGCACGTATGTATGAGCATGCCTGCATGTGTGGCCATGCCTTTATGTGTGAGCATGCCTTTATGTGTGATCATGCTTGCATGTGTGAGCATGCTTGCATGTGTGAGCATGCCCGTGTGTGTGAGCATGAATGTGTGTGTGAGCATGCATGTGTGTGTGAGCATGCCTTTATGTGTGAGCATGCCTTTATGTGTGATCATGCCTTTATGTGTGAGCATGCCAACTCCAATCCAGAATAAGAAACGTAAGCACGACTCGGGATGAGCTGCTTACATTTGGAAATTTAGGAATTGATTTGGAGTAAGGTTTTGAAAATGGGGAGGGATAGGATAGAATGGGATGGGAATGGGATGTGGCATATCTCATTCACTCCCAATATAGTTTTCAGTGACAGAGGATAAGTTGAGGAGTGCGCCGGTGAGATTGCAGAGTGCATCCTCCGCTTCCCTGTCATATAATTATATTCTTTATATCTAACCATTGATAACATTAAGCGCATTAATTTAAAGAAAAAACATTATCTGATTTTTATCAGCAGAGGCATTTAAAATACAAATGTAACAAAATAAATGGCCAGGTGTAATACCTTGCCTATACGTTACGTAACATTTCATAGCAGCAATCTGGGAGCGCCATTAAAACACGATATTCTTAAAACAACAATTTGAACAGCACGCGATAAAACATGGGGAGAGGACGGATTTAAAAAACGACAAACTCAATATTCCTTCGGATAGGCAGAATTTATCACAGTACGAACAACGAAAAAAAAAAGACAATCGCGAGTATCAGTCGCTACGTTTATTCACCCCCTTTTATTTACACTGGCGATGTCTGATTACTTGGGATTTTTCCAAGCTCAGTCCAAATCGATCCCTTTCTATATTTTATAGTTATTTCTTGTTTTTAGTTTAAATAAGTGCTTGCAAAACGCTGAAAATCAGAATATATTCGTCCGCGATCTTTTCTTCTTTCTAAACGGTTCAGTCGTTTTCTTCTTCTGATATCTCAATAATTTCTCAATGTATTGCCTTAAGTTATTTAATTCATTCGTGAAGTAATTAAGTATTTCTAAGTACACATTTTTTTAAATTATAACTATCTCGCCGGTAAAGGATAATATGGTGAGGATACCCGCATGAGCAAGACCTCTGCTCTGCAGTTTGACGTTTAAAAAGGTTGACATCATATCGTAAGTACTAAACATTTATATTACAAAAGAATCTAGGTAATTCCATTACACCCATACTTGGCTGCAGGAAATTCTATTAGAATAGAGGCAATACAGGGCTAAGAGAAATTATTTAAATTTTGTAAAATAGAACAAAATTTTGTCTCAGCATTAATATAAAAAAATATAATTCTAATTAATATAAAGTACATAGTGTTTAAAAGTAGCAAAAACCATTTATTGTGGAAATAATTACGAATATGGTGTATTTAACCGTAATTTTAAACTATCGGACTAATTATATGTCTATTATGTGTACATAATTAAAGTATTATTGTGTACGTTATTATGCGTAGTAAATTAAGGTCTTACTACTGGTACACACTAATTTATGTTTTCACTTTTTTATGTTATCTAACGTCTTACACAAAATTGTTTTACAATATACAGTTTTCTTACTTTTTTAATCCTTTTTAAAATTCATAGTTATAGTCTATTGAAACTCAAAAGAATACAGATTCAAAGCTCCTAAAGCTGCAAATATAT
The DNA here is from genome assembly GCA_943735995.1 of Sesia bembeciformis. Taxonomy (NCBI): domain Eukaryota; kingdom Metazoa; phylum Arthropoda; class Insecta; order Lepidoptera; family Sesiidae; genus Sesia; species Sesia bembeciformis. Next base: position 7,575,403 of record OX031034.1, read on the forward strand.
AGCAAGACAACAGAGAGATAACTCTCAAGAATCTGTATTGGGATTCAATCCGGGAGAATCAGTTGTAGCCGGGAACGAATCCGGGATAAACCCCGACTTACGAACTAGCCCGAGCTCCTACAGATAGCTCTCTTCTATTGTCGATTGTCGCAGTTATTCCACTTTGTAACGCGCTCGTAGTTTGTTATTGTATTCTTCGGTTTGTTTGTTGAAAGTAACTGCTCAATGTAAATAAGAATTATTTAGAACATGTCACGTTATCAGCTAAAAAGTATTTCGCAGAAGGCTTCAGTTAGATTTCAAGGAAATGCCGATATAATAAGTAGCATAGAAGCTGGTATAGAAACTCAACCTATAGCATAGAAATCGACTTTGGATTGAATATGTAAATATTCAAAACGGTTCTGTATGATAGTTTTCAAAATTTCGATCATTTTAAGTGTTGCAAAAAATAAATAAATTATACAAACGATGTGTTTTTCGATAGGGTTCATGCATGACTATCTGCAAAGTTTATTGAAGCGTATTTTTTCTAAAATCTACCTACAAAAATAGTAAAATCTATTTTACGACTTCTCTACGAAAAATTTCGTATCCTAAAATGTTTCGAGAACAATAAAACACCAGTAAAATGTCAAGCAAATCGGTCCTCACAGTTCACGAGATCAACAGGATCGAACAGACTGTCACTATATCTAGAAAAATATATAAACCTACCTATCTAATTTACGCTTTGTATCTATATGATATTTAACCTTTAATTGCTCTCTTTGATTTGACCCTATTGGGCCAAGCCGTGCTTGATTGATCAGTTAATATTTTGAATACCTATACGCAGCCCTATACAAACTCACCTGTCTTATGCAAAGTTTTTATGTATGAGTATAAAATGTATGTGTTTATATTGGCAGGTGGACCGATTAGTTAAAGAATATCGCCGATAGTGGCTGGATGAGCGGAAGAGCGAGTGTAGTAGTGAACCTTGGGATAGGTATATATCCATTAGTGGAGAGACACGGGCCTAATGGTATGATGTGGTATGGTAATGTATATGTTACGGTTAGCCGTAACAGACATCCAGAAATTATTTGGCTCGTTTAGATTAGAATCGCACACTTCGGCTTATTTTTATAAACGCGAAATACCTTCTTACCCTCCTACAATTTCAAATAATTCATATGCTATTTGTCCTTTATCTAAAGTTCTTAGTTAATATAGCTTTTTGCACAATAGCCATAACATATACATTAAACATGTACAGGTATAATATATTATACTAATGGTATAAGGTCCATCTATTTACCTATTTAACAGAAACCCATTACTTTCGTTATGGTTCAAAGGCATTAAATAGCTTTCTATTGTTCCTCTGATATGCACGAAATATACGTTTATAAAATGTAGGAATTAACATGAGGTATGAGTATAGCAAACTTCCTTTCATTTACAGTGAAATTATACGCCCACGGTGAAGGGTAGGGCGGACAGACGGACGATTAATCTAAATTAAACCGATTATTTAACCCTTTCTAGGTAATACAATAAAATATACAATGTTAAGCCAGGGCACCATTCAATACGTTGTTCACATATGTATTATTATGTACACGAAATATGTTTACATGAACTCGTTTGACGTTAGTCTTTAGGTTCCAAAGGCTTCAAAGGTAGTTAAAACTGATAAACATTATTTTTGAAGACATCTGCCATTTACAGAAATCATGAATTAGCACTAAATTAAATTAAATATTATACTTATTAATTACTTAATTTATTTAAATCAGTTCCGTGATTCCAAAATTATGAGGATATGATTTTTTATAGGAAATTGAACGATTTCGATTTCCGATTGTGTATAAGCTTTTTGAAATTATCTATATACAGTTTTTTATAACAATAAAATCGACCTTAAAACAAATTTCACTTTTTCTATTTTTTTAGAATTTCCCATACTGCCCGGTCTGAATAAAAGGCCCTGTATAATTTAAATTACCAAGCAGGCGCCCAGCATCAATTACAGACGCTACAAGCCTGTAATCTCTGTCGCAACTAAGTGGAGGTGACACACAATTAATACTGTACAATTACATTGAAAACTTCTCGGCAGCTCCGACACTTTCCAAAACTTATTATAAGTTGTTATTAAAAATTGTAGCCTCCGAATTGTTTCGACGAAGTTTCGAAAATTTTCCTGTCAGTGTCTGAGTGACGTGCAGATTAATCACTCTGTGTGGAGCGAAAAATTGAGGAAAAAGAAAAAGTTTTGAGAAACTCGCATTTCATTCGCGTCAAGAATATAAAAGTGCTTTGACGCCGATACTCAAGAATTTATTCTTTTATCTATAATACATATTCTATACATACAATAAAATCGTAACAAAGCCGTGTCGTGTCTGTCTTGAAAAAACATATTTCTTGATAAAAGTGGTTGTAATATCAATTACGAATGATATAGAGCCCAAAACAACAATTTTTGAAATTTTGTCTATTTCACTGTCTATTGTAAACGCACATCACGCAAAATCTAGGTACTGTACAGGTTTTGATGAAACTTTTTTTTATAGTAAGAAGGCGGCAGACGAGCATACAGTCCACTTGGTGGCAAGTGGATACTGTCGTCCATAGATATCCGCCATACATGCCAACATCAGCCAAGAATGACAAACGTTGGCATGTTCCCGGATGCGCTGCTAACCTTTTGAGATGTAGGCATTGATTTGGAGAAAGGGTTGGGAAAATAGGGAGGGATAGGATAAGATAGGAATGGTCTCTGGCATATCTCACTCACTACCGGCACATGTACCTACGTACATTGGGGAATAGGATATACTGGTAAATGCAGTAGGTACATTCCAAGGTAGTCTTCTGTGAGAGAGGGGTATAGATATTATGAAACTTGGCGTAGTTATCGGTTATGTACAGGGTTAACTAGATTATTTAGGGCACTTTTTTCTAGATATTATACATTATAGAGGTCCCTCAGGAATAACACTGAAGTTCACGCGAACAAAGTCGCGGGCACCGTTAGTATTGATACTAAAAAGCCAACACGTTAATTAATTATTTGGGAAATCGTGAAAGCAAGTAATGACCTCATGCTTGAAAGTTCACGGCTGAGCTGTGACATATACAATAGTGTGAATCAAACAGTGGGTATGCAATTGGGAAGTAAAACAAACAAAATGTCGACACAAAATTTCATACGAACGGACAAAGAACATCCCGTTAGTTTAATTAAAACGAAACTGCAATGTTTGATTGTCGACTATTTTCTAACTATTATATGTATGTAGATATTATGAAAAATATTGTGTTAAAATATAGATAGATGACGTTGTGATAAATCTGATAAACATGATGTTTAAATTAAATCAATAACAATAGAAGCAAATCAATGTCAACATCGAACGAAAACATTCCTTGCATCGATCGCCTATTGTGTCCATTTCAAAACTAATTCTATAACTATATTCTTGAACTACGTAGACAAGAACGAATCATTACAAGAATTTAGTTAAATCTCTTGCATTCTATTCGAGTTCAAACTGAAAGTTTGTTTACTTTCGATTAAAACAAAATTAATAGTGTTGTCGCATAATTCCGTCCAGAGGTTATCGTTCATTGTCCATTACTCATTCGCCGTCGACCGTTGGCTAAGTGAGCTACATGTGAACGCATAATTATGAAATTGACGTTATTTTTAACTGTTTCCTTTTGTGCGCTGTTGATTTGTATATGCAAAGACATGATCGTGGGTGATACGGTGCATAGAAAGATGGTGTTCCATCAAAGAGTGAAGCAGTTCGCTATACCGTTTAAAAAGAGAATACAGACTTTGACTTATTCGGACACGGACAATAGAATTATTAAGGTACCTAATTTTATTTTTAATACTTTTTAGTTGATACATTACACAAGATTTAATTATTCATAACATCTGTGCAAACATTGCGTATATTTTTATAATTAAAAAGATGTTTTGGCTTCATTTTGATTCAGTATTTTTTATAAAGCTGTAGGTGAATCTCCCATTGGAAGCAAATATTTTTTTTTATAGAAAGATGGCGGTTATGTATATTTATAGAATATTGGTGTATGTATATTTATAATTTATATGTATTTGTTTAGATGTCAAGTCACTTTGTTATCACGTCACCTTTTTGATGTTAATTGGGAGACCTAGCGTATGTTAAATATATATGTTAATATATTATGAACTAAAAAATATTTTCCATTATTTAAGTAACTTTAATTCTTTAGTATTTTTTGTTAAACATCAATAAATGTTAGTTAAAAATCTACGTTAAGAAATATTTTAGATGAAATAAATAAGTTTTATGATCAGTAAAATATCAAATATTAATTATCCACTGAGGAATTGGTATGCTAAGCCTATAAACCGCGATGCCACCCGCTAATGTCTCGCCCACATGATCAAAACGTTTAACTTTTTTCGTTAGGAGTATGGTCATTAATAATTGAATTAATGATATCAGTATAGTAAAATAGCTGACTATTTATTACGACGAGGCCGGGTATAATAAATTAACTTTTAATGATGTCGTACTTAGCGGCGGGAGCGCGAACGTAGCAAGAAGCAAATGTAAATTATTTACATTCCTCCTTGAACGTACTAACGCCAGGTTAATTTACCTCATGCGCTTATTTTATGTAAGTACAAATAGCTATCAATGATACACTTACGTGCAGTTGACGACTACACTTTGATTAGAAATCGAAACCGAAATTGAGAAAAAAAAACTCCTTATTTGATTAAAATAAAATAAATTGATTCTCTATATATTTAATATGACATTTCTATTTTACCTTCTTATGGTGTAATTTTATAGTATACACAGTTGTTTGTTCATTGTTAATCTTTGTTAATCGTTGTTTTTCATTGTTAATCTACCTGTATACATATTTGTTCTACTCGTATGTACAACTTCTTGTTAATTTGCACGCCAATAACTGGCTAATGTGACGATCGACTGTATATACACACATTGAATACACATTACTTACACATTGAATATAAAAAAGAAACAAAAAATAATAATTGATTCCAAATCCCATCTCATCTCGTTATTTTCTCTATTCCCAATTACTTCCAACACTTTGAAAAAAACACTTCTACCTTCAAAGGCAGGCGACGAATTTGGAGGCGTGCCAACGTTCGTCGTTCTTGATTAGTATTGTCTTGTATCGTGGATGTCCGTGGGTCACTTACCCTATAAGGTGGACTGTCGGCGATTCTGCCGCCATCATTCTATAAAAAAAATTTCTTTGCTTTCATTAGGAGATTCACCTACAGCTTCATAAAAATTACTGAATCAAAATGATGCCGAACCATCTTTATAATTATAAAAAATTAGGCAATGTTTGCACAGATGTTATGATTAATTAAGTTAGTACTGACGTTACACGTTCACAGTATACGTCATGCGACGTATGAAAGGTCTTACCAAAGCAGTCAAGCAACAATTGTGTACATCAATGTACACAATTGTTATCCTGGTCATTAGCATATTATAAATGCTTCCCTTTACAATGACGTGCAGGCAACTTTTATGTTCGTCAATATTATGTCGATAAACGATAAACTATCTAGATAAACGGTCGTATGGTGTCGGCAGGCTTTAGAATACCGCCCCATCTCATCTCGTGGGTGTCGTAAAAGAGGACTAAGGAATAACAAAGCCGTGTCACCACAAAGCCTTAAGGAGCTACACCATCTCTAGAAGAGTGAATTTGCTAATCCGCTTGGCGAGCATGGCGTTTTAAGACTCCTTTAAGTTTTAAGATCCCTCATAGCCTAGGAGAGCGGTGATATCCTTGGGGTATCTACTCTAGGCTCTTATTCGTGAAATCGTGAGTTAAAATTTTCCGTATCCACTGAGTTTCAAAATTATAATATTAGTATGTAAAAAAATACACGTGCTCGATAAATAAAAAAAGCTTGTAGTATATCCTCCAATTTGCACTGGGCCGTATGGTGGGTTATGGCCAGAAACAGCCTAGTGATTTGGTAGACCCTGCACCCATCACTTTTGGGTATCACATCACTTTTGTAGACTTTCAATCATGAATTTTGTGTATCACAGAAACCCTATATTTTTAAGTTAACTACCCGATTCAAACTCAGCGTTACTACTTTAGCCTATTACCGCTTATACTTACTATTTCTATTATTATTTATTTAAATATTACTTATACTTAAGCTTTTTATTATGATAGACATGGACGATCAATATAAATAAATGGGTATAGATAATGTTAATATTTTCCCTCAAGTTATTTAAGAGGAAGAGATACACATTACTTTTCCCACTTCTCCAGTTTCTGATTCTTAAACTTTCTTTTTAAAGATTCCTAAATCTTGTAGAAAATAATCTCATCCCAACAATTTGTAAATTAACGTTACAGTGGAAACTGACAGCGTTCTCTTTTTCAGGGTGTAGCAGCAATAGACAATGACTTCTCTCTCGCTAGTGCCAACATAACAGAAGGTGGCGTCGGGTACAGCCACGTTACCGTCAGGATGAAGAGTCAGAGGCACCATCCACTCAACTTCGAAGTAGAAATATATATCTAGTCCTCGTATACTATAAAAGACAAACAAGATGAGTCCTCAACTGCGCGGTTTCATCCTTTTGTAGCAGCACACTTAGATTAAGCTGTTTCTACGATGCTGGGAAATCAGGAAACGATTTTGTTTCAAATCTCGTCCTAGTTTCAAGTGAAAATTTAATTTAGTATTGTACACTTTAACCGTTTGAACTTACTTGTGGATTTAATTGAAAGTTTTAGTAATTCTTAGTCTAGTAAGCATTGGTGACCTTGCGTCGACATAAGAGCGGAAATGGAACAAAAATGTTATCTTTGATCCTCTGATTTCTGATACCTTTAACATTCTTTGAGAATAATAATGAAACCGTATAAAGTCTTTACTGTTTATCTACACATGGACGCTACTTCATGATGTGAGATCATCGGCAGATATACTCGTAGGTAACTGACATGTGGCTTAGTTTAATATTATTATTTTGTTAGCACATTCAGCAACTAAAATAAATACCTAAAAGTCAAGGGTTCAGGTACCTTTTGTAACTAATATTAATAACAATCAACTAAGAAAAGTATGTACTGCTAAAAGTAAACTGCGCGGATCTTATTGTTATTGTCTTTCATATTGTTATCTAATTTTTGCAAGATTTTAAACATTATCGTGGTTGTACATAAAAATTGTATAAAAACTGGTCACGTTGTCATGGTGAGACAGCGGTAGAGAGTGAAAGTGTTGTTGCTATTGTTGTCGGTTTTTGCTTTGAGGACAATACGTCTATGTCTTTCCATTGCTGGACATAAGTCTCTCTCCAAGCTAGCAATGCTCCGTTTCGCATTTGTAATTTTCCGCTCTTATTATCCAGCGACTTCTTCAGTGGCAAATTTCTTCAAGTTATCCCACTAAACAATAAATAAATCTATATTTAAAATATTGTAATATCTTATTATTGTATAAATGAAATAACGCTTAATAATGAAAAATGTTTCGTCTTCACGTTTATTATATTATAATTATTATTAATTATGCAAGAATAAGGAGATTCTATTATACCATTATCACCCTTCTCGATGAGATAAAAGTGGATAAGATTAGACGGGATGGAAAGCAGGCTCTGGAATATACTTGCAACTTACGAACTTGCCACTACTTTCAGTTTACTTAATTGCAACTTCCTTGCAATACACGTAAATACGTGGTATACTTTGCGGCAGTCATCTGTGAGTAATAGTGGAAATTAAATTACATAGTTAAGTACTTACAGCGTGTAAATTGTTCTAGTACCTACGTAGATATTGTTACGCTAATAATAATAGTCTACGAGTATATAAAGATTTAAATATTTTTATTACAAACCGCATATCTCAATTACTGTTTACGTTTCTAATTTTAAGTCAATATTTAAATGTATTTACTAATGTTTTGTAATGTTAATAGAATATGGGAATGTTAGTTTTTGATTACAATGAATGTGTATGCAATGTTATCAAGAGTAAAGTTTTGTAAATTTTAGATCAACGAATAAATCAGTTATTTCAATATCTATTAGTATTATTTTTACATTCATATTCTCGTGAGTACCTACCTACGGTACCTACCTAGAGTAAGTAGGTAGTACCTACCTACTTTATAAACCCTGTTAATAATATATTTTAATAAACGGGATTTAAAATGTAACTTATTTATTTTATTCGACCTTTTGGTTGGATTAGTACCTTTTTTTTGTATAGAAAAAGGCGACAGACGAGTAAACAGTCCACCTGATGGTAAGTGGATAGTGTCGTCCATAGACATCCGCGATACATGAAAATATCAGTCCAGAATGACAAACGTTGACACGCCCCCGGATGCGCTGCCTACCTTTGCAATTTAAGGAATGGATTGGTAGAAAGGGTTGGGAAAATGGGGAGAGATAGGAAAGGATGGCATGGGAATGGGCTCTGGCATATCTCACTCACTACCTACCGAAACACTGTGGGAATGCAGCGAGCACTCTCTCTCTACAAAAACCGACCTGCACCTACAACAACCATGGTCACAATCTGACAGTCATGGTCAACGATGGTCACCAACAAATAAATAAGGTAAACATACGCGTTAAGACCCGTTTAATTAGATAAATATGTGTAAAGAACACGAAAATCTCAAACGTTATATCAGTAGGTATGTCATTGAATTTCGATAAACGTTTGCACACCAGTTATCTGGTAGAATGTGTATATAACTTCGCGGCTTTATATAATTTAGCGTAAGACCCATATTATATCTACCCACATTTTAAAGCGTAAATAAAATATAGCTATAATCATACAAAGATATTACATACAAGCAAATTATTGGAGAACCTCGATTTATGTAAATTCCAACATAAATGTTATTTTCAGTGCATTTTGACGGTAATACTTTGGGCTGGTTTTCGCTGAAGCTAATTTCACGCCCGTCACTCCCCAGTGTCGTGTGCTGGAAACAGATTAGCTATGGGCCACATTAATCTTTGATGGATAAATATAATATCATAATGGAAAATACTATAGGATTTTCCGAGAAAGATTTGGCCGAAGCTACGCATCTGCTGTTGATTCTATTTCCTTACTTTGTTAATGATTCAGGTAGCTTATCGTATCACAATCAATGCTGATCTGTTGTGAACACCTTTTCTCTTGTGTTATAGTTCGTTTCCTAAGCCTAAAGTCTGCAGTATAGTTTTGACAGCGTATCGTCGGTTGTTGACCTGAAAGAGTAGCTTAATAAATCAGAGATACATCGCTCAAAAAGTACATAGACATTTGTGCAGTTGCAGTGTGCAGTTGCATATTTCTCATAACAGTAAATTTTGAAATGTGCATTATCAAAAACTGTATTTAAATCGCGCAATAGAATTGCGCAGCCGCGGCAACATCGATGATTCCACCATTTCCATATAAATCACTGCAACAAAAAGGCTAGTCGGAATTAGAAAGAGCAGAATACATTCGGAGTGCTTAGGATGGCACGGTTTTTGCGGGTGTCGGGCGAGGCCCACGATAAATCAGGAAAACCGCTAGTGGTCACTTACATAGATGTTTAAAGGATTGTGCTGGATGTGCTCACAATAATATAGAAGAATAGAAGGTATCTATATAAAGAATATTTATAAAGTAGGTATAAAAGCAATCACCTCTAGTGTAAGACAGTATACTTAATTTTTGTTGTGATAACATAAAATGCTGGAGATGTCTTCAATAACAAGTATAAACCTTACTATGATCAGGCCTGACTCACTCAAAGTACTTTAGGTACGAAAATATGCCTACAGCGGCGAGCCCCTTCGCAGAGGTTTATTTCAGTCGGTTGCCGCGTGCTCTTTGTAACGCACGCGCAAATAAAATAGTTTAAAAACTACCATCATATTGCGTAAGTAGGTATAATACTTTTTATATAATTTTATTTTGAAATATATTTATAATTGTTTTTAATAAAAGTACTATAATTAGTTACACTGTATAATAATGGATGACAACCCTTGCGCGTAAGACATAATTTGGCTGGCGCTGAACGGAATTTTATTTTGTAGATATGTTTTTGTAGGTGTTCTGGAGCGTTCTTAGGGAGCGAGTCTTCTGTACTTGTACATACTATAAGTTATTCTGTACCATGGTTCAAGCTGTCCCAAGGCTCGCCTCCACACACGATTTTCCGCTCTTCTCATTCAGTCACTACTCGCAAACTTCTTTAAGTTGTCAGTCCACTTGGATGGTTGGTGTATATGTCCACTTGGAAAAGTGCTTATGCATAGATTCTCACCACATTCTAACCGAATTCCATCACGAGCACGTTACATAATATATGTATTAATATAAAAACATAATACATAATATAAAAACGGCGAAATTAACCGAGATATAAAACAACCGATTAGCCTAGTCGATAACTACTTTTTGCCGATTTTCCATTCAGTCGGTTAATTTGACTTGAATCGACATAAATGCGCCGTCCAGTTTGTCCACCCTTAGTGGAGATGCAGTGAAATTGTTCCAAAATTTCTAGAATAAAGTTCCAAAAGTTCTGATCAAAGAAAAAAGATAATTTCTAGAAGCCTCTCTATGTATTTCTTATCCTAAAGCTAAAGTTCCTAATATTTCCTAAAGTATGGGTCGCGACCCACCAGTGGGTTGCGAGCGAATATTGGGTGAGCCCCGAAAAAAATAAATTTAATCTAATTTTAAGTAGTGTTCTGATTTATCTTATTTTTACTTATTAAAAATTTCGATCATCACTGGATACTGGATTTTTTCTTATTTTCTTAATTGTGCAACCTTTCACATAACTACGCTACGTAAACCAGAACATGCCGCAGCAGCGACACAATGCTATTTTCATGTAAGGCGGGTAGGTAGGGTGGGTCCCAAACTTTGTCATTTTTTTTAGGTGGGACGCGATTCATATAACTTTGGGAATCACTGGTTTATACAAAGGCGGTTGGCATCTACAATACTGCACATTTTATATTTAAACAAAACATAATTCGCTATAAAATATATCCGTGTTTGCATCATGGCGGAAGTTACAGCGCACCCGAGGGATAAACAAAAAGGGATGGGTTTTTGCGGCCGGCCCTTCGTTATTAATGTAATAACTGACACTTTGTTTTATGAGAGTTTCTACTTTACTAGTTTGTTGGTGCCTGCTGACGATAGCGCGGAACCCTTCACAACTGAAAAGATGTTTTTGCATTATGAATTTTAAATAAATGACAACAAGAATTATCAAAAGGCGCTGTTTAAAAAATCAGAATTATATTATTATATATTTCAGTTACTTAAAAAACACTTAGAATTTGGCGATAAATTCCTTTGTCGTCAAAATATATAACTTCGATAAAATGTCTAATTACAATTCAAAAATATATCAATATGTTTAACCTCTGTGACAATTAACTTGATTTGCGTTAGTAATGCAGCGAGCCATCGCTCAAGACACTATGCGTCATTTTTTTTGACCAATAATAATCTGTCTGTTTCACTCACTGCATGATCTTGAGCGATGACTTACTGCATTCTTAACGCCAATCGAGTTTAAATCACAAAATCGATCAATGCTATTTCCTCCACAATTGAGAAAAGAGAAATGGCTCACTACATTAAAAATCTTCTAGAACATTCCAATAACGTTGAAAATCAAATAAACGTTCTATTTAAAAATCGCACGTCAAGTGGCTGGAAAGGTTGCTCCAGACGGAACGCCTGCTCCAATCGCAGTCCAGGCTATCGTCTACGCTTCGTATCAGTTGAACGTTCAGAACGCTCGGGAATTTCCAATAAGACACAATCACCACGTGCATTTGCTAAAAAACAAAGAGTTAGAAGACCTTCTGCAAACCACTTAAAGCACAAAATAGAATACGTTGACCTAAAATCAAATGCGAAAACTAATGCTGTCGGAAGACTTTTGCACTACTATAAAGGTAAATCCGAAAGATTTTCCACTCTCCAAAACGAGGTTTTTAGTAACATTACAGCTATAAGTAGGTATGAGTCCGATGCAGTAAAAGGAAATTGCTTTGGTAATTGATAAAAATTTTCCCCAGAAGAGCATTAGATAGTTAAGAAAACACAGTGGGTCTTAAATATGTGTGCTTTATTAATTTATTTGTGTCATTAATGGTTCCTTAATTTCTTGTCTGCAGTGTCAACTGCCAACATGCGAACCATTAATCACTTCTCATAAATGAGTTACACGTGTAACATGTGTGTTACAAACTAGGTACGTAATTGAAATGCTCTTTGATCATAAGGCACCTTTATTATATTTGATAAATCTAGGTATAATTTTTGTAAATGAAATTATATCTAAAATAATTTAGTTTTCTAATTATGTGTCAGCACTACTTATTACTTTTTTTTATAGAAAAAAGGTGGCGAGTATACAGTTCACCTGGTGGTAAGTGGATACTGTCGCCCATGGACATCTTACATGCCAACATTAGTGCAGAATTATTATTTAAAATACGTACTGCTGAAGCAAGTATAAGACAAACATTGACACGCTCAAGATGGAGCGTTTGGATCTTTAGATCTTTGGAGATTAAAAGGGAATGGTTGGAAAACTCATAGGAGGTTGAGATGATGAGAAGTATAGAAAGTATGACGGATTGAGAAGTTTTCGCCACCACATTGGACTTGCCATTCTTCTTTGGAAGAGATGAGACGGGATGTAAAAAGTAGAGTGAAACAAGGAGTTGTTTTTATTCCATTATTGCTTTACTCGATGATACAAGGGTAGTATGGGATATCATATATTAATCTAGGTACGTTCATTTGAAGGATAAGTAGAAGCTAAAGAGGATGTGTCTCCGACGAGTTTTTGTAGACTGAATATTATGAGATTACATTTAACGAAACAAACATTAACTGTACATTACGAGTATAGACTTATCACATTGTATTATGAAGATTCTCCGCGAAGGGTTGATTGCGTTCAGAGGGTCATTAACCTAGTTCTTTGTGTATTTTTAGCCCAGTCACAGCTTTATTATGAAGCCCGTGCTATCAGGGAGGTTGTTGAACTTCGCTCTGTGTAACAAAAGAACCTTGCGATGTTTCATAAGCCGCTAATTACTGCTGGTTGGAATGAGGTTACAAATGATGAAAGACAGACATACTTTTGTTTGAAGTAAATAAAGATCAAAAAGTAATATTTCTAGAAGCCTATAATATCGTTCCACTGAAAAGTCAAATATCTTCTGCGGACAGATTGCTTTAATTAGACTAGTTCAAAAAAGTTTTAAAGGTTTATGCTCCGCTGGCCAGGGCAATCTTTATTTTAAATCGCCTTTGTAATCAGCCTATAACGTCCCACCATAGGGTATAGCTCCCCTTGCAACACAATGGGGGTTTCGTGTCAAAATCCTCCACGCGAGCTTAATGCGGATTGGTGGATATTACCTGCGGAAGAAGACCGTCTCACTATAAGCAAAACGAAAGGCAGCTCCAACAGCATCCTGAAGATGATTTCAGAGAAATTTAACTGTCCTGTTGTGGAACAGTTGATTAATAAGACTAAATCCACATTAGTTATATACAATAATACTAACATAGTTTTTAAATTACTTATCTACCGACTAATATGGACCTGTGTTGTCTGAATAAATAAATTAATGTGTGCCCCAGATTTTTTTGGTCCTCGCGATTTTTTTTCACCGGTGAACTAATGATAATTAAAAAAAACTCAAAATACTTTGAATAAATACTCTATGGATATATAAAATGACAAAAAAGAGCGATATAATTGTAGCTGAATGCATTCTTATGTGGTTGCTAAAATAATAAATTGTAACAATTGAAAAGAATAAACTAACATCAAAGGTTGGCATTTGTATGTACGCTTCATATATGTATGTATGTATGTTCACCAAAACGGTATAGTGAAAGTGATAACAATGGTTTCATTAAATGTGTATAAGTACAAAAGGTGGCCTTATCGCTAAAACGGTCTCTTCCAGGCTTCCAGGTTTCTACTTAAGTATGGATTTTTAAAAATTATCAACGACACTCACCGGAGAGAAAACATCGTGAAGAACTATGCTCGAACTCCAATAAAAGAAAAATATGGGGCCTGTGTCCGTATGGCGGATCTCCTGATTACTAGAAATGGCCAGCAGTGGGACGTTATAGGCTGATATCGAAACAGAAGGCAAAATATGGGAGAAGACAAAAAGCAGGAGAAATATGAAGAGAGTACTCTTAATTGGTTAGTAATTAAACATTAATTGATACGGTTTGACACTTTTATATTCAAGGTATTTACAGCTACAGACACAAGATATGAAACACTATACATGTAACATATTAACATGGTCATATTATCCAAATTTAACTCCTAACTGTACCTTATATATTATAAGCTGTTCTCTCTAATAGAGAGCTCGTCTATTACGAACACTAACTTAACAAAACAGTTTTAATCTGCCACTAAATTGTTGGCACAGAAGCGGGATTTTGTTGAGAAGCTAATTGCATAAGACTGTTTGGCTGCGGGCAACCCATCCATCAATCAGGATCTGTCGAGGCCGAACAGAGACTAATTTGCTCGTTTGTTTTGCCACTAAGCCCTATGCGGCTTTACCAGAGGGATCACTGATAGATGTTTGATTAGCCGGTACCCAGCGTGGATGTTAATGCCACTATTATTAGATATGGTGGTTATTTGCTTCCCACACTGTTTGATATTTGTTAAAAAAAGATAGCATACGCCAGTTTAAATGGAGATTTTGCTATTTTCTGTCAGTTTTAGAAAGAAAATGTTTAAACAAAAATTGTGGCGTTTTTCTACCCAACGACTTATAGTTTGAAAATGTAAGTCTATACTAAACAATTTTCTTTAGAATTCTGGAATAACTGAATCATTTTGCCTCATCAAAGAACTCAACCAAGACATTAACTTTGAAATTGATTGGCGTTAATATCATTTTTAGTCGTGATGTATTGAAAATATTCCGAAATTTAAATAGAAGATACAAAAAGAGAGAGAAGATATATTGTCACAACAACACAATTAGGTACATACAGAAGTACAATAAATATGGATATATCTCAGTATATTTCGTGTCGTGACAACGAGATTGAACTGGTTCAGCGAACGCTGCAGATAATCAAGAGCACTGATATTCTGTCAGCACCGATATGCTCAGGTGCTGACAGAATATAAATACTTATTACTGGCTATTTAAAGTTTAGTTTACAGTTTTGAATTACTCATCAAATTAATAAGTAGGTACGTCTTAATCGTCCTTTAACATTAAAGTCAATAAAATTACCCGTTTATTAATGCAAAAAGTATGCAAAAATCGCAAAAGACTACACAATTGCAATACCCAAAGTTTATAAAACAAAACTAAACAAAATGGAATCCCAAAGGCCGCATACGTAAGCTCGGGATTGGAAGTCGTAAAATAGTTTCAAACGAGTCGGAGGGGATAGAACCTTCAGAAGTTCTGAAGGTATTTACTGTAAGGAGTTCCTTTTCCCTTTTGTTAGAAATCGATGTACGACGAAACAACACGTCGTAAAACGTGCAACGGCGGAGAATGTCTGTTCAGACGGTTCGAGGGAGTCATTTATGACGCTTGCAAAATTGTGCTTATGTAGGTGAAAAGGAGTAACTAAGTAAGTTAGAAGTTAGATTTAGAACTAACAAAGTTAGATAAAAACAAAACATAACACAATGTTGTATACAATAACTATTCTACAATACCTATGAAATTACCGTTTTATACGGAAAATTCAAATAATTTTTTGTATGAAAATTATATATTTCAATAATCGAATTATAGTCTATTATTATTAATGCACTTTTGCCATTTTAATGGAAGTTGATTGATGAATCTGATATAGTACTCCCGGGGAAGGGAATCGATGAATTCTGTGAAGGCGTTTGTCACTGCCTCATCGGAGTTGAATTTTTTCCCTTGCAAAATTTATCCAAATTCCGAAAAAATTTAAATCAGTAAGGGACAAGGTCTGGCCAGTGCGGTGGGTGACGGAGAGTTGCCAGTCGAAGCTCCTGTAACTTTGAAACTGTCTGTCGTGCAGTGTGTCGGCGAGCGTTATCGTGGAGACGTTTGTGGTTGTCTCCTGAATTCAACCATTATGACGAACGTTTATGATTATCATACGGATCTACTTCTCATCACAAGTGACAATACGATTCAGAATCTTCATTTTTGTGCCGGTTCAGCAAAGTAAGGCAAGCTTCGACGCGTGTTTGCAGTTCACCTTCATGAAGTTCATGCGGTACCCACTTTTTGAGCTTCTTCACTTTACCGATTTGACACAAATGAAGAATAAACAACCAAACCATAAACGCTCTGTGCGTTCGATTGCGGTGTTTAGTCTGATCTTGCCAGGACCGGAACTCATATTCGAAAATAACGAGAATCTTTACTTTTCCCTGGTCGCAAACATAACGATATCTAAGCAAAGCGTTGTACGACTCAAAACAAATGAATAACTAATAAATATTTCAATATAAATAGATACTTTTCGGTCTCTTTGGCTTCGCTCAGTGTGCAATCCATACATTACATCGATATATACCTTAGTTGTATGGAAACTTGCTAAAAGTACTATAATATTCAAAATCGGTTCAATTGTTTTGAGTTTAACTCTAACATATAAATAAACTCACGGTTTCTCTTTATAATATTAGTATAGTTAATGGCAACACGGAATAGATGGAAACATAAAAAAGAGTAAGAGAAAAAGAAGAATGCGTGTATGACAACGCTAATAAATTCCAATGAATTCAATATTGCTTATAATAATAATAATTCGTCTCCCCATTGGTAATACAATCACGAATAACTCCACGGGAGTTTGACGAAGGCTTTTTGGCAGAACAAGTTTCCTAGCAACGGAAGCGCCTCGCACATACAAACGACTGCAAATGGCATGGAGAATTATCGTCACACGTTTTACTGAAAAGAATTCCCGAGACGAGGACATTTTGTTATTTAATGCTAGGCTACAAATTATACTCCGCGCTACAAACGTTTTAATGTACATTTTAGAAATATATTTTCTTTTCTTCTTATATGTTACTTTAAGTTTCTGTTCTTTAGTACAAGCGTCTACTATTATTTCTGTAGCATTTAGTTAGTGTCTATATTTCTAATAATTCAACATTACATAATGTTGAAGGTTATATTTAATTATGTAAGACTAGCTTTTCGCGTTCGCGTAGTCAACATAAATTAATATTTATGTTGACTCATACTTGACTCATAATTCGGATGTGTTAATGTTTTCAGCCGTTTCGATGTGATTGGTAACAAACATCTAATTTTCGCATTAATAATAACTGGGATAAACCCTTTTATTGACCGCCATCGAGATTTTATTTGTTTCTTGTTTAAAAATCACTTTGCTAGCGGCGTAAGAAAAAAACTCTACAATACTTACATTTAAAAACACAGATCGTTAAGAGAGTAGTAATATCACTGACTATGGGCGGCCTCTTATTGAAAGATTGGTAAAATAATGCTGTCATATTTATTTTGACCACCTAACTATAAGGTCCTCGACGCATTTACCGAGCATCTTTTTTCTTTACTGAGAATCATAAATCATCGTAACGAGGGGTCTCTTTTCCCGTAACATTTTCGCACGTTTTTCCTTCTTCAGAAGGTGATACTTACGTTTCCTCACCCAAGTTTGGATTATATTTGATCCGTAGAAGTTGTTTTACGTCATTGTCTGCTACGTGTGACGTGTCTACCTCTACATTTCGTAACTCTTTATGACTATCTTACACTATATATATTGTTAAAATTCTGTAAAGTTTTTTATAACTATCTGAAAATACCTAGATGATCAGGTGATTATACTCAAAGTAAAATGTCTCTCCACTAGCATCTATTAATCTTTTTGTAGAAAAGAAATAGATTGTAGTTTTATTTTTAAAAATTCCAACAGCGCCCTAAAAAGTTGACTGACAGCGCCGCCCAAAATCTAAACCGTTTCTAATTAAAAGTGACACATTCATAATTACTTGAAATGAGAATAGAAAACTTATTCCGAGTCGGACACTCGATCTGTCGAGAGGTGAGAATATTAGGGGGCTATTAAATATATTTTAATGTTGCTCCCACACGTAGGCACGGGAAAAAATAATAAAAGCCAACGTGAGAGCGAAACTTGGGCAACAAATGTCAGAAAAGCGGATAATTTATATCCGCCGTTCAGACTACGGAAATCTCGTGGATTCTTCATTCAGAATGCAACATTGGCACTATTAATAACGTCTACGAAGAATTTAGACATTTACATTTGATTGATCAACTTTATGTCTTTTCTTTGAAAGCAATATTGCGACACTAAGCTGACGTATGGTCGATGGGTACAAACATGCTGGCTGATACATGAAAGTAGTAGATGACCGTTAGTTAATTTATTTAGAAAACTGTATTGCACATTGTTGTACAAAAGACGAGCTTAATGTTCTGAGACATATCGATAGATGCGACGAAAGGTATAAAATATAACTTAAATAAAAATGATTAAATATTTTTAGATAAATTATTTATTAATAATATATCATCAAGAAAATAAAAGTGGATCATAAAGAAGATGACAAATGATATATTTTGTCATCTGAAATATACATATTATAGATATATAATGCATACAATGTACTTAATATATCAAACTACAAACGGAGTTGCAAGGAAAAAGATGTACTTGGATTAGTCTTCTTGTGTCTGCAAAATGCACTCAAAGTATAGCGAAGTACAAAAAAGATAAGTTACAAATACAGGTAACTTTTGTCATGTAAAGACACTTTTCTTTCAAAGTATTTTGCATTCCCGTAAAAGTAAGCGATAGATACCTATAAAATATCACTTAACAAAATAATTAAATACAAATTTGGCTAATAGTAAGACATGATCTTGAGAAATAATTTCTCGACGTTTATCGTATCTATTAAGTGGGAACAGGTTTCAGATCCGTTATGGAAATATCACAAATAAAGATAATAAATACCTCCACTTTATTAATAAACCAATAATAGGCGGAAAAATAGTTCAATTTACAATATGAAACGGATGGTATTTAAAATAAAGCTGTAACTAAACGACCGCCGCGCCGGCGGAATTACACCGTATACATTTTCCGCCGTACGATTACGAAAAATGTTTTGAAATTGTATTGAAATTCACAGGTATCCGCAAAAAATATAATTGTTTTGTTCTTGTTTTCCAATATGTTCAATCAGTTGAAAATTATAGCTACAATAATAAAACTGGCGGCGTTTGTTGTACGGCGATATTGTCGATGCTCATTAGGTAAAAACGTCGATGGATTGTTATTTGTCGATGATATATGTAAACTGTCAAACATTCGTTGTCGACCTATGGATAATCGACCATTTAGTTTTCGTTATTATGTACTAAACCCCTGTTATCAACCAGTCGGTTAATAATAAAATGCAAATACGACAGAATCAGACAGATCTGTTAAAAAAATAAACTGTAAACAGGATAAAAACCTTAAAATGATTGTGACTCTTTCTGACTGTAGTAGTTTAAGAAGGGACTTTTATTTCCCGTGGCCATTTTCATTTGAGTAGAACGTAGGTTTTGGATGCGCTTTAAACCCGACCATTGAGTTTCTACTTAAGTACAACTATGAATCCGGTGAACGGAAAAGACTTTTTGCTTTCACCGTACGAATATTTAAAATTATCTTGAATTACAACTTGACGGTGAAGGAAAATATCTTTTAGAAACCTACATACTGGAGAAATAAACACCAATCTGTAGCATGTGTATCTACCAATTCGCGTTAGGCCGCTTGTTAACGACACGATTATCCGCCGTGAAAACTCACTGTCGACAGTGTTGTATTGTGGGTCACTATGGGATCTTGTTAACACGCAGTGCTGCCGCGACGCAGCGCGCCAGCCGTAAAGTCCCTCGGCGCACCGTGTAAACGCATGGCGAGACATCTAGTAGTGTTGTATGCTATTCTATGGGAATTTGTTAACGACATCGGACGTTTTCACGGTTTCGTGACCCCTTACCTGTGCTGATTCGAGTTTTGTATTATTTTAATCATTTTCAAAAATGACACAGGCAGTTCCCACCTAAAATACGCTATCATGTTTGAGTATTAAGTTAAGAAAAAATAAGTGTTGTGAACAAGCATATACGGTTTCTCTACGGCGCGACGAACTCGCTGTACCGTAGGAAAATCATGTCGTTAACAAGAGGGTTTAGGTGGATTATGGTCCAAAACCTCCTAATGATTTTTGTAGTTATTTGCGTTGCAATGGAATGTTATAGGCAGATGTTAATTTGACCTTTAAGCTTCAAAAATAACATTACTTAGATAATAGTTATGTTAGTATAAGAATAAACGGAACACAATGAGGATAGCGACAATAAAACTTGCAAGTATTGTTTTGGGCCTGTGGGCAAAATAAATAAAAAGTAAACTAGGTACCATGAAAATATGAGTCTAGAAATGTTCGATTCATATTCTGAGGCAATTTTAAATTTTCAATAAACAATGGCCACTTAACTGTAATTTCAGTTCCCTGAAATCACAAATGCGGTCTCGAGGGAAATTTTTCATTAAAATAGAAGCAGGCGAAACTCGCAAAGCTACCTACATTAATCAAGCAAAGAATATAAGGGAAACGTAAAATTGGAAGGAACCGAAAATAAAAGATTGTCCAGGTTTTTGCTGGATAGTTACTCTTAATTTAGTACGAGTATAACTGAACAAATTGCTTTTGCCGGGGCTTTCTCATTTACCTATAGACCTAATCTATACATATAATAAAACAGTAAAAATGATGAGTCTGTACATTGACTTAATTTTTTTTTAAATGTCTGTCTGTTTATTTGAGCATCACGTAAAAACCACTAAACGGATTTTATTCGGGTTTTCACTAATGTAGGTATAGCTAATATCCAGAAGGAAAATTGGTATATGTGTCATATTCATATGATACAAGGTAGTTGAGTTATAGAGGAAAATAAAACAATACTTAATTGAATTACTCAAAAATTATTGGATGGATTTTCATCCGTGAAATCCATCATCTCGGTGCTTTTCCAAGTCTTAAAAATCTTTTACAGCGGCTTAGTAAGCGCGAGCAAAGCCGCAGGCAGAAGCTAGTAATTAATAAATAAATAAGTACCCATTGGTTGAAGTAACTTCTAACAACAAGGGACCCTTTCTATTAGTTATTTTTTTAATCTTAACTAAGTCACTGTCTTATATGATAATTTCCAGCGATCTATCTGTGTTAAACCTACAAGTTATAAAGTATGTACTAAATATGAAAAATTTACCCCAATTTTCGGTCTGAAAGACTATATCTGTAGCTGAGTACAGGCAAGTAAGTTAGATTTTTAAATTGACATTTTACATTTCTGAGTTTCCAAAAGACTACTTTTTATGGTAAAAGAAATCCAATAAGAAATCGTTTTAAATATATTCGTAAAAGTAATGCGCAATGGAAAAATTGTGCTCCTATAACTTTGCACTTATTAACCATTAAAAATAAAATGCCAATGTCAGAGTCCATCCCCATTCCATCCTATCCCATTTTCTCTCAAACCCCTTCTCCAAATCCATTCCTGAATCTCTAAAGGTAGGCAGCACATCTGCGGGCATTCCAACGTTTGTAATTCTGTATTGATGTTGGCATGTATCGCGGAGGTCAATAGGCGACAGTATCCTACTTAGCATCAGGTGGACTATCTGCTCGTCTGTTGCCTTATTTCTATAAGGCATTTTTGATGCTTGTCGTTTCTTATCACTCCGCTACAGAAATTAGTGATCATCAACAGAATTTTCTTTCTTATACTAAACGAATAAAATTCGAGTTTTTATTCATAACTCGTACCTACTCTTCTTTCTACTTAGTTATAGGTATACCTAATTGTTATATTTTTAAACAATAGTGTATTTAAAATGAAAATCAGCTTCAACTGCATATTTTGTAAAATATTATTTGATGAAAACTACTCACGAAAGTGATGTAGAAACAAAACATCTGTCCACATTTTCTCGACAACGCGTTCGTATTCAATTCAGAGAAAGTGTTTGTAATGTGTGCAGGCCGGAGTGACTTGTGTCGTGTGCAATACAACCTCACAATGTTAGGGGAAGTAGTTTTACGACGCGACCCCCGACTGTTGTTAGTCTGGGCTGATTCCTTGACGATACAGTATAAGTGAAGATTTCAAATAAGCGAAACAATTTATATGGGCAATTGTATGTACATGAATTTTGAATTACACTTTTTAACAATTAGCAGGCGGTAGAAATTGTAGATTTTTTAAAATTATTATGGTCTTGAAATATTACAAGTTATATCAGCCCCATTTAAACAAAATCTACTTTACTCGTGTTTTACTAATTCTTATCAAAAAGTTGTGGAAGTTGCAAACGAATTTTCTCCAAATCCATTCCTAAAATGTCCAGTGCTAGGCAGTGCATCCGAGAGTGTGCCAACATTTGTCATTGTGGACTGATGTTGGCACTGCGGATGTACATACATGCGCATCTACTTACTATCAACAGGACTCTGCTCGTCTGCCATCTTCTTGTTATCAAAAAAAAAAAGATTATATCCTGGACAGGCAATCCAGCTAGGCAAGTCCAACTTCAACCGAGAGGTCATTTGAAAAAGCATTTGGGAGAATTCGGCATAGATTCTCGTCGCTTATACAAACGATTTGAATACGTCCATAGCTTATACGTCGATTGAAGACCAAAGTCTTCAATTATTGTATCTTGACAGTTAATCAAGTTAATTATTGATCCACAAGTTTAAAATTCAGTCAACTAACGACGGAAAGAGCTGCTCAGGGTGTTTTTGATGGTAAGAAGCAAAAACGAAGAAAATTATATAAATTCTAAAGTAACCGATGTAGTTCAAAGAATTAGTGGGCTGGTAACATCTGTCACAGGATCGACAACCAGGGTGTAGACGAGTTCACGAATTGAGATGTCACTAAAAAGTAGACTGGGACACCTTCCGGCCGATTATTTATTTATCAATGATGCTTTATTGTTCTGTTAATTTCGGGTGTACTTTGCCAATAAGAAATGCACGGTCGTCTTGAGAATCTCCCCCAAGGTTCGTTGCAATTTTACGACCGGCTGCCCCATGCTGGTGCCACATAGTACCTACACTCCCTTTCTTGCATGCGCCGTTCCTCGTAGGAAGTTGATGCAAATGTTTTGACCATTGTTGAAATTGAAATAAATATTAAATTAAGTAAGCCCTAGGAAGTAAAAGAGGTTAGACACATTTTCTGAACGCAAGATTTTAAAATTTTGTTATAGTGGTTGAACATAATAATTATTATGTAAACGGGTTAGGTACTCACATTTCTTTTTATAGAAAAAACCGGCATACGAGCATACGGTCCACCTGATGGTAAGTGGATACTGTCGTCCATAAACATCCGCAATACAGGCCAACATCAGTCCAGAATGACAAACGTTGGCACGCCCCCGGATAATTTATTATTATAATAAACATACATTATAATAAATAAATAATAAATCGTGAGTAACCCGTTTACATAATAAACATAATTTTCTGAAAGAGTTTCGAGTAGTCAATAGCTAGGTTTTTACCTAACTATACGGTTATTCGATTATATAGTTTGGTGTCTCTTATACCTATATACAATATATGTAAGTAGTTACAATTATCCAATATTTTTTTATAACACGTAGGTACCTACATAAAACTTATTTCATTAGAATCCTTTGAACATTATCTATAGCGGCTGGAAATTTTTATTAGAGCATTTCAAGAGTTCTATTTGTGGACTCTTTTTCAAAAGGTTTGTAGTAAGTAGAATCGTAAACCTATCGTTCTCTTTATCTTCGACATTTGTCCTCTTGCATGCTAATGTATTCGTTGAATCGTACAACATATTAAGCTAAACAGTGATTTATTACGAAAATAGAACGCCGACTACAACCAACGCAAAGCAACGTACCCGTACCTATCTGCTGCAACCTAAACGCAATTTCCCATTTATCATCATGTAGCACATTTTTATCGTTCACGTGACGATGATTTATTGTCGGCGAGTCCATACGATAAAATAAAACATAGCCCCAATTATGCATCATTTATAAGAACTCATGCATATAAATCAGAGTAATCACAGTGCAAGGATCGTGTTAATAACAGGCCGCGGTGCCGATACGAAACGAAGCTAGCCGAGCTTGAATGACACACTTGAGGCAACCTACACTATTCAGCTTATTCAAAAACTTTCAACTTTCATATAAAGCAAGGCAGATCACGCAATCAACACGTTTTATTTCACCATTCCGTCTCCTTACTGCTAGCAGTATAATAAGCAAACAACACACATTGCCTATATCCAGATATAGGCAACGTGTGTTGTGCACTCTATAGCACAATCATTAACCTAAATTAATATCAATTAAGTACATGCATGAATTTGAACATGTACTAATTGATATTAATTTATTATTTTTTATACTCATAACAAAGCCGCTACCACGAGCGCTGAGGACCTACATCACCTCTAAAAGAGTGGACTCGCCAATCATCTACACCACCTCTAACAGAGTGGACTCCGGTTGACCAGCGTGGCGTTTTAAGGCCATACATCCCTCATACACAAGATAATGTGCATGAGAAGACCCGTGTCCAGCTGTGGATACTGAAAGGGCTGGTTGCATTGCCATAGCATATCATCAAATTATTGACTTTTTAATCATACCTCCATCTAATGTTAGGATATATCTATATGAAAAAGTGTTAAAATTTTATTGATATAAGTACTAGGTTGATCAATATATTTTTGGAAAAGTATGGAAACTTTAGTAACGTATATCTAAATTGTATTTATTTTTCAACGTAATCAATCACCTAATCTAATACACCTTGAAAAACGTTTTGAAAGTTGCTCAATTCCCTTGGAAAAAAAGGCTTCATCCTGGGTATCGAAAAAAGACTTTACAGCGCACGTGACCTCATCATCTCCGTGAAATTACTACTACTACTGGCTACTACTGAATTTGAGATTCGATGAAATAGAATGCATTCCTATAATTTAATGTAAAGTATCCGATTCCAGAAACTTATTGATCAACCTAGTATAATGTAAGCAAGAGTAGATAGGTACTACTAGAACATAAAGTCACCGCTCATATCTGTTGCTCTAACAGCCAACAGAAAGTAGAGTACGGGTTTGACCTCCAACTTGAAGTTGAAAATGAACTGCAAAGGAGTTTGTAGCTATTCGATTGCTCGATTGATTTTTACTTATAGATAGAGATATTCTCATCAATTTGGGTTTTTACTCCCAATTTCATTGAGAAATCAAATAGTCAATATGAAACGTACCTACATGAAAGTGTACGTAAGTGTAAGTAATAATGTCGCCGATTGTATTTCTAATTACTTCTTTTGTGTATGTTCTGCAAAGTATCTATCTGTCTAAGTGCAAACCGTAAAAATACTTAGATACTCTAAAGCAGAACCAATGCGACATGCAGCTAAAAATTCGAGTCGGAAACTGTCGGCTGTTTATTCCCATGGACCAGGAAAGGGGCATCCAACTGCAAATTTAAAATTCCATTTCCGAGCACTGCGAAAAGTTCAAATTGTATTGCCCCCAGTTAAAGTACAGCTGACCGTTGTGGTAGGCAATAAGGAGAAAATTTCATTTTCTCCACACATGAGAGATATATATTATTTTAGTTTTTCTCTAGATGGTATCAAAATCTACAAATAAAAGTTGCACAGAATAAATTTATAATATATCTACTAACCATTTAAGATATTTTTTTAATATATTTCATTGCACCTCTCAATGCGCCTCATTGTTCAACCAAAATTGGCTGATAGAGAATGCCTCCAGGCATTAACACTCACCTTTTGTACGATTATGCGTACCTAATAGTTTTTTAAATGAAAATAAAATAAAATCACTCTCTTATAATTAATTGTTACTTTTAAAGACTATTTTTTTTAATTCTATGGTTTAGGTACCTATTCTTTTTGTCGTGAGCGTAGAGACAAAAAAAATCCACAATAATCATTATTTCTATTATATATTAAAGTTCACAAAGAAGAAGCCAGTAGTTTTTATATGGTTCGTTAGTCGGGTTAAGTACCTAGTGTTTACCACATTCTTACAGATTACAGTAGACCGTCGTAAGAACAGCAGCAATACAAAAAATTCGAATATTCTTCAGTAAATTTCCAAACCCATATTAGAAAGTCTACGCAATAAATATTAGAATCTCTTTTATTAGAATTTTCTTTAATAGGAACGAATTTATGTACCGTTTCCCGCAATAATTACTAAGGTGATTTTATAGCGTTAGAAATGTGCCTAGCATTGTCATCTGTTCTATTTATACAGAACTGCTTTCATACCTTTCAAATCTAGTATGTAAATAGCTACTAGTATTAGTTCTGCAGTAAGTCAATAGATGGCGTTTTATTAATATAATTCGCTTTTGTACTAGATGGCGCTGTTAAGTAGTAGGTATTCCGCTTTGTGGGTCAGTGTAGAGAATTAGACAGCTCGATTTTCCCACCATTTGTATTTATTCGAATTATTCGAAATCCCATGATGGTAAGTGTTACCGCCGCCCATGGACACCTGCACCACCAGGGAGTACGCGGGTGCGCCGCCAACCTTGCAAAAATAAATAAAATAATAACAGAACGAACGTATATTCTATTCACATTAGGAAAAAGTAGCGTCAACCGTCCGATGTAGCATTAATGGGTGAATAGAGGAACGCTCTCTCTTATAATTGGTCAATAGGTGAAATCACGTGACTGAGAGTGATGATATCACCTTTTTTTAATTTGAAGCTCTTTCTTTGACTCTTCCATGACGTGCTCTTTCCAATTTCTGACGATCAAATTGTAAATTGTGTGCATTAAGTCTGTGACAAGTCCGCCGCGTATTTTTGTCTGCCGCCACTGGTCCGCGGCGGACAAAAGTCGGTGTGGACAAAAGGCCCTTAGGCAGTGAAATTAGGGCGATAATAAAAACACAGAGTTACATTTTTCTAAATATTTACTAATGCCAAATCAATCTTAAAACACACATCAAAACAGACATATGCACAATCTCACTTAACTAAAAGTAATAAAAGTATTTGCTATACCTATTGTTTTTGGAAAACAATTATAATAATATAAGATTTGTTATTTTCCACTATAATACTTTATTAAAAAATAATAATATAAATATGTACAAAGTTCATTTAAGGCACTTTATAGTGAACTGCCATAATTATAATAAGTACAAATAAAAACAATGACATTTATAAGCCGTCTGCTGATGGCACTAGACATGTTTCAACACACAAATCATTTGTTATTGCTATGAAACACGATACTACAATAATAGCAGACTTAAACAGTTTATTTTGTACGTTATAACGTTTCTGCTTTCATCACAATCTTCAGTAGTTCCTTTCTTTTTAACGCGTTATGGCTTTGCACTCTATGATTTTGATGTTAAATGCTATTTTTGTATCAAAATTATAAGATTTGTACAATATTTTACAGGAAAATAGATGTTTTATTGCATAAGTGAACAATTTTAAGACGCCCATACTGACAAAAGATACCTATTTCTGTTTAAGATTGTGACCGCTACCCAAATTTATTTTTAATTAGGTATGTAGTGTATTTATTGTCTATGGTGGAACTTCATAGGCCGATATCAAAAATCGAAAAAAAAAATATGTTTTAACAAAGATGTTTGTGTTTGATTATTAATAGGTAGATATCTAATTGAAAACTTTATTCGACAACCCAATTCACAACTTCTCAGTAAAGGTAAGGAGTAATTTTGAAATTTAAATTTTTAGTGTTAACACAATTTCAACGATGAATCTTGAGAACCGACGCTCTAAACTAAGCATGACTGAGAGACCAACAAATTAAGTACTTATATTATGAAAGTAATCATGGACGGACGGTGTTAACAACTTTTTAAAGATTCTTAGAGAATATTGGTTAAATTTATTAAACTTATTTTTAATGAAACACAAGAAAGTGACAAAATGAAAAAAATGATTTTCCTCGTAAGTTTTGATTTTCTTCGAAACAATAGAATAATGTTTTTATTTAGAAATATTCTACGAAGCACCTCTATATACGCAGAAAAGAATTATGATTTCATTTCCTTAATTTACGCTAATTATTAAATATAACGATAAAATTTAAAATAATTATTATTTCATTCATGTGTAACGAATACGTTATTAATAATCCATGTTACCGTAGTAATCTCAATATCAGATCTCTATTATAATTTGTAAAACTCTCAACATAATTACATTGAGATTTTATAAGTAATAAAATATTAATTACTATTAACATTTCTATTGCACTAAATGTTGTATAAAATGTTATCATTGAAATATTGCTTTTAATAATATTAAGTATTTACATAACACTTAGCAATATTTTAAAATATTTTTTTTATTTATGCCAGTAATTAATATGACTGAGATTTTAATAAATCTGAGATTATTCAACAAAGTCTCGTGAATCCTATGAGGAATAGCTGAAATTCATGATGACATAAGATGTTTATCGAGATTCTCACAGGAGATTTAACTGTAGGCACATTTACAAAACTACATAAGTAATTATTATATATGCTTATAGAGAAAACATTTAGAAAATTATAATTTAACTAATTAAGGTTATTTCCATATTCCTCAATTAGATATTTAACAACTCTATGCTCCTGGTACATTTTTGGGAGCCTCATAAAAGTTACTTGGATATTATATTAAATTGGAATTTGTATGAAACATACAAACACCGCCGCATATTTCAAACTGATGATAAAAATTAACGTTAAGAAAGTTAACAATAATTTAATCTCCTCTAACTTAATTAATAAGCATTTAACAATTTTATAGAACCACAAAGAAAAATTGTACATTAATTAGGCACTTGGGATGCACAAATATAATCGATTTGTTATCTATAAATATTAAGCACTAAAATAATAATAAAATACATCGCTATAAATATAACTAAAAAGAAAAATAATATATACTTCATATACCTATTGACCGATAAATGAATTTTTCGAGGAAGACATATGATATGGATCTGGAAATATAGCTCTCAAAAATCATTAGGTATATAATATTATTAGTCTTTGGTTTAAAGATATATAAAATTTATGCCAAATATAATTGTGAGGTCAATAAGTATATGAAAAACAACCTAAATTATTTTTTATTACTCCAATATCAGTCGGATTTAATTTTGTTTTATTTATGCGGAGAATTCTTTTAAGATTTGAACATCATCAATCATCATACTTACATTTTGTCCACTGTCGTGAGTGACTACCGCCATCTTGCTACACCACCATTTTGCGATATTTTCTTCACTTTTTTTCCATTGTTTATGTGTTTATGTTCTGTAAGCAGTCTCAGTATCTACTCTGTAGATTTTCTTTGGATATTTTCTTCTTTTTAATGTTAGCTAAAGGAGACGGTAAATAAGGCTTGTTTGCACTAGAGCGATACGGCTAAAGCGATAAAAAGGTATCGAGTTTCAATATGGTGGCATGCCAGCGATAAAAATATTTTTTGTGCAAGTGAATAAAAAAATATCGCTCCTGGAACTCTGTGTAAATGAGCCCTTTTTTTTCTTATTTATATCGTATAAAAAGACAGCGTTAAACATGTAAGCTTATTATCAATTAGGGGCGTGTTCTAAAATGTACGATACGATATTCCCTCTTTGACAATCTATATTTGGTGCACACTTCAAAAATCTTCATCTTCAAAATATGAAAAGAGACGCAGCATGATTTGAATATCAAAGTGCGATAATTGTACGTTTTGGACCACTAACTAGATAGATAATGAGTAAATAAAAAAGGACATTTTTGTATAAAAACAACCTTAAATTGAAAGAATTAGAAAACAAGGCATATTTAACGCTGTATTATAGGTTTTCAGGGTGACCTAACAACACAATATCGTGCTTAGACAATACGATAAAGCGACAACAGTTATAGTAGATACAGTAAATATGGTCGATGGCGTGTGCCATTTCAAAAGATATATAAAAATTGTTAATAAAGTTCATCATGTTATAAACATAACAGGCATATAAAGGTTAATAGTTAGACTATTATAATACATATATGTTAACGTGAAAGGCCCAACAGCTATAGCTACATGGTGGTCGATGTTCCGATGAGTATGTTACGCGGCGTCTTAGGGGCCGGCGTGGGGCGGCCCGCCGCGACTCCTGTTAGTTCCTCGGCGCCGTTAGCACTCACCTAGCCGGGTTAACGAGAAGAGAGAAAACAGAATGTTAGTATCGATCAAATGTCATGGTCCGACTACACGACTAGCCCCAATCGCGAGTCTAACGGTCTAACCATAGCAAAAGCGTCAAAAAAGTTATCTTCCCTGCTCTAGTCACGCCTTGCTCACGAGCATGCCGTTTCCATACGCAAAACTACACAGAGTTGCGCTGATTCATCGATTCTGTGTAGATGCATTTACGAATACTGCACGCACACAAACAAGCCGCGACTCGCGCGCTTTAAAGATGATTTAATTGTATTTTTACTATGATCTAACGCTCTGGTTGCGCTGCCGACGCCGGCGTTACGGAACAGGGACCTTATGTATGTTAGACATGAATCAACTGGTATCGAGGGGTGCGCCAAAGTTGCGTCTCGAATGTACAAGGATGAATGGATATTGAATTAGAATTTATGACTGATTTCTGTTCGGGAATCGGACCGGCACGACATGCAGCTATTTCAACAAAAGCGATAAACCGTGAACTCGGATTGATATGACTGGTGTACGGATATTGCTGTATAATATAGAAATCTGATAAAAAAGTATTAAGGGGAGGCTATCAGGCATTCGCGCCGCGACATTTCTGTTTGTGGCCCAGTTAATAATTATACATCGGGTATTTCATTAGTTTACGCAGTTAATGGTTGAAAAATGTTAAAATAATTTAGTATGATAATGATAAGTCTACAATATAGGATTAAATGCCCAATAGTTCCCAAACGAGCAATGCTTGAAACAAAAGTAAATAAAAAGTTTAATTTTAGTTCTGTTTCTGTGAATGCATCAAACATTGCTCAGACAAACAAGCATAATAACTTTCATCACTTATGTATAACCATAGCACCCAGATGCAAGTATGTAAGTCATTCAACACATCGCTCTTAATAAGATAAATCAAATATAAATGGCATTCTAAAATTTGTTAATAAATTTGTGATAACGTAAAATGTCGTTACATATTTGCATGTTAGTGACTCATATAATATAAATACATAGTAACAAATATTCTGCAAGTGTTGGCAATAGCAGTTATGATAGTGCACTTAATATTATGTCAACAAACGGGGACTTGGCCTTGTGGAGTTGCAATGTTAGTCGTGTGAGGCTACAACTGACCACACGTCATCAACGACATAAACCGTTCAATACATTTCAAATTAACTTTTACCGCGCACCTAACACAGCTAATGAAAGAAAAGGCTTATAGTAAATTTCGGACAATTTATTTCGTGTATATCTTCTGAAAATGCATTTATTTACAATCAACAACTGAAACAATATTTTACAAAACATCTCTCATAGTAATAATCCATTTTATAAAACATGAATAGCATTCTGATCTGAAAATTCATATCATATAAAGAAGCGTGACAATATGTCAGTGACATTTGAATGCCTCCTTAAATCCACAAGGACACAAGTGCAAAATATCTTAATAATAACCACTTTCTAATAAGAAAGTATATATATAATACCTAAGGCAAAATAGAAACAACTAGCTTAAAAATGTCATATAAAAATCTTACATTGACTACGAAAAAGTTGTGATGTTTATGAAGATGCAAAGTCAAAGGAGAGGCATTTAAATTAATACTGGATTGATGGCACAAATTACTGGAAATGCTCGTTCCTTTGACTAATACTGGGCGAGAGTACAGAGAGAAGGATTTCACAACCTCGGTTGTAGCACCTCGTGGATTCTATTTGGCAAAAACTAACAATCAATTTGTATCTTAAAAATAATTTATGTTGTTCGTAAAATATATAAATCCTTCTTCCCTTTAATAATTTATAACGATACCCGAAATAAGCATTACTCAAACTCGTGAAAGGTGATGTGGACACGAGACTGCTCGAAGCACATGTTGTGATTTCAAGCGTTGCAACAATAGCATTGAAAACAACCACCAAGAAATAATTTGGTAACGCTGCTGTTCAACATTCATTGACATCTAGAGTTTATTTAGTAAATAATGCATCACTATAATAATGCATTGCATCACAACATGTAACAGATCTAAAAATCTATAAAAAGAAATATAAAAATCACAGTTTTCAAATTATGCAGTGTCACTTAAGATCCGGTATGAAGTAGTGATGGACATAACGCATCCGACCCCCATACAGCTATTCGAGAACATAACTAATAAGTACACAATAAATAAAAATAAAGACACAGAGAGACAGAAAGCAGTGGCATGAACGCATTCCTACTAACGAATATGTTTGCTACACACAGACACGGTCTATAGAAGCTGTAATTAATAAAATAGTGGACTACATAGAATTTTAATTCGGGATAAAGCCGGGTATCCACTAAGCAACAATTGACATGCAACATGTTAAACAACGTTGCATAAGGTCGCGCGGCGTTGTCACATGGTGCGTAACATGCCGCGCGGCATGTCGCTTGTCCCCGCGCATCAAATGCTGAGGTGTAGATGATTTGACAATTGATTGTTGCGATAATATCAAGTGTGGTATAACGAAAAAAGCAGCGGAGATCAACACCAGGTCTTTGGATGACATGTTGTCGGCCACTGGTCGTGTATGGTCAGACAACGTTGCTAAACAATAGTTGTTGCGTAACATGTTGGCCTACATGCCGAGCAACAAGATGCACAGCAAATGTTGCCTAATGGACACCCGACTTAATAATCAGCAAATCGAATGCAAGCTAATGTATTTGCAGTAAGTAATGCGTGCACGCGCGCTTCTCACCTTGTTAACAAAATGGCGGCGTGAGAGCGTTTTGGCGGGAATTAAGGCGCCGGTAAGGCTGTGCGTTGGTAAGGGTGCTCCCTGATCTGCGCGAGCCGCCCCGCCCTCCGCACCAAACCTAGCGGCATATGCACATTATCATCTGTGTCATGTCTCAGCAGAGATTTCACCTTCACCCAACACTGAACTAGTGTACCCAGGCCTTAACGTTGGGATCCCGTGTAGCAACTCTCTAAACTCCAATTAAGTATTCTGCCAGAAATATTAAAAGAAAAAAATCACTTTTCTATTAGAGAGTTGCAACAGAACCTCTTGTATGTATTATTATAATTACTGGCATCTTAGCAGAATATTCTGCTCATGGTTTCATTGGTACAAAAAAGTAGATTTAAAAAAAATAATCAATTTAAGAAAGGCCATGGGTGTTGAATCTCTACATTTAAATGCTGAAAAAAATTTAATCTCATTATCCTAATCTACTCTTATACATTTATATACTCAACAATCGCTTGTAGATATCACTGCCAAATACACATCATCTTCTATTTGATATTTATTAAGTTTTTCAATCAAAGCATTTCTTGGCAGTAACACTAGCTTATTATGTTTTATGCCTACAGATCACCTAGAATCTAGAACATTACTATATTGCTTTGGAAAATATAACAAAATAAAACATCGTTATCGGGCGGAGCTCGCTCGATCAAGGTACAGTAATGGCTGGCTTCGTAATTTCATTTTAAATAAATTGACTCAACAGTATTAACTGCAGTATAATAAACAAACCTACACAATATACGGGCATAAATTGTTTTCATAAAGCTCACCCTTTTGTAACCTAACTAAAATCTTTTTAAGATAATAATACTTAACCTATGGTATGTTTATAAATATAATAATATGGCTAATAAATTAATAAATTACGACATAATCATAAACATTAAAACCGCCTAGAATGTTCCACAGTTTTAAACGTTATTACGTGTGTATATCGCATTATTAAATTTGTCAGTTTTGTTAAAAGTTAAAATGTTTTGCTTCATGTAGATAATAATCAAATTATATTTGGTCCCTTTTGCTTGTAATCGCTGAATTTATGCAAATTCTTCTGTCATTCAGTGATACTATTGTTAATAATTAAAGAATTTGATGTGTTATTTACACAAAAAGAATTTTAACTGGAAATATAGACAAAGGGCGAAAACAACATGCATGATGGTGGAGACTCAGCATGGAAACAATTCGAAAGTGAAATATGTATTAAGTAGTCAAATTCATACAAATTTTGAAACATTAACAAAATGTTAATAGATTAGTTGTGTTACAAGCAAGGGTTATCACAAAAGAACGAAAGAATGATTATTCATCTCTATCACCATTGAAGAACATCAATAAAATAACGAAATAAATAATTATATAAATAAATATATAAAACTCTACATCTTTGTATACGAAACATCGGTAACTTATGAAGAGTTCTATTGGCAGTTTAAATTATATTAAACTAAAATAATTTCCTACTTGCAAACGTTCGCGTCATCGACTGCCAGCAACCCTAACAAGATGCAACGGTAATATAGAATTCATAATAAATATTTGGAATATATTATTTTGTATATTAAAAAATAAACTGTGTAAATATAAATATCTATTTGACTGTGCTTCAACAAGATAATATGTTTCAAACTGTACAAAACAGCCATAGAAGAAAACAATGTTTGTAAAAAATTAAAGACAATAACATCGTAGGTACAAAATGTTCAAATCTACTAAGCTATGCGACTTAAAATAACAACTTAAACTAAAATTGATCATGGCTTTTAAATGAGTGTGTAGAGTGCGTCCTGTGAATGATTTCGGAGGCTTATTTAGAGAAATATGTATCAAGGACGGTAATAATGATGCGTAGACCGAAACGGTGCGGGTTGAAGACTGTTGTATCTTATGGGCTGAGGCGATTGCGGCCAATGTCAAAAACCAGTGAGTAGATATCTCGACGCTGTAAACCCCATTAAAATATTTTATTTCACACACAGTTCAATATATGCTCGACACCACGAATTACGTATATTAAATTAGTTTGTTAGTGCTGTGTGATCACGAGCCAGTTTCTTTGTTAATACGTATCTCGGACCTAAGCTAGCGAGTTTCGTTATGAAAATTATTTAGGTAGATATCTAACTGATCATTCGTTTTTTACTTTTAAATACGGGTTACAATGAAAGATTATAGAGGCAAGACAAGCTAAGCTAACTTGGAACTGTTGAAAAACACGGGCATGCATCTGAAATGTGTGTTTAAAGGTATTGAAGCTCCAACGGATACCTAAGCCAGCCTAGACATGCTGTTATAATAAGAACAGTTGCCTATACTTATTTCTATTAGAATTACAATAAAAATCTCATCGCTATAATTTCTAACATCTAGCTTTTTACATCTCTCTATATAAATAATGACTTTCGATTACATTAGAGTCGAGTACCTAATGAACGATGTAGGTATATACCCGGTACCGTGTGGATAGCGTTAGTATTATAGGTGAAGGACGTTTTACAAAACCTCGATACTTATTTAAAAATCATAATCATTATTTTCTCTATATCAGTGCCATATTAAATCATATTTCATTGAGAAAATATCTCCTCAAATCATTGAACAAAAAATTGCATAAGTATCAACAAAATCTTAAAAATGAAGCCTCATTTCTACTTTCACTATGAAACACTATCTATCTATACATTGAGATATTGTTAAATGTCCTTCAAGTTTAACTCTGGCCCCTCACGTATGTACAAATGCGCAAGTTCATAAGATGCATACTTTTGACAACATTTGTTATATGCGGAAACGTGAAGATTTTTTTGGCGCATATTTGCTGATTCTTCGTTCCGGATTATGTCTAGCAAAGACATATAGGACATAGCCCTCCCTACACACGACTCACTGAATGGAGTCGCTGGATAAGAAGAACAAAAAAAACGTGTGAGGTAGTGAGCCTTGGGAAAGGCCTATATATATATATATATTAAGCAGCGGAGAAACAGACTGATGGTATGATATAAAAGAGCACACGAATGCAGAAGACATTTTGTGCATATGTTTGGGCATACTTAGTTGAAGCAAAGGTTTGTACATATATGTATATGCGAAAAGTTTCTTTTACATATGTAAGGGACCGTCATAAAGAGATCAACGGGAGAACAACCCACCCGTATGGTCGGCGGCGGCATACTCCGCAGTCAGCAGTGGATTAGCAGCGGCCGCGGCGCTCAACGCTGCATAGTTCGCGTAGTCAGCGTAAGGCGAGGCGTATATCAGTTGATGCGTTGGTTCCCCGGGGGAAAGCAGGCCTGCGGCAGCACCTGCTCCAGTTCCATTCAGAAGACCTGCCTGTCCCCCTGGCCCCGCTGACATACGTGGGGACAGAATCAGAGGAGCCCCCAAGGGTGCAGGAGTGCGTAAAGTTACCCCTCCAACTCCACCCACGCCCCCACCCGGGGCCAGAAGCCGTTGGGTCTCAGCCGCGGCTGCAGCGACGCGTCGCCATTCCTCGTCCGCTGTAGATTCACCTTCATTGTATCAATGGTAAGCAATGCCAGTCTTAGACTGTTTTGTTAGTAAGTTAACACATCGCCTGGGGACTTTGAGCTGGGTGAACTGCTTTACACTTACTATCATAAATTAAGGCAATGTGATTTTTTTCATATTAATATCAAATGTTTTTTTATTTCTAAAATGGTTTAAAATTTTCAAGACTATCCATGCTCTCTGTCTTAAGACATAAACATTTTATTTTAGTTTCTTTTCAGAATATTCTTTAACCACATATAGAATTATGGAAACAAGACGAGCGGCCAGTGCGACTCCTGGTAAGCTGTAACTAAGTTACTGTAGTCGACACACTATAACATTAGTCAAAAGGAAGAAAGTAGCCACGTACACAAATGCCCGTCTGCCAATTGAGATTTGCTAGCATCACTGAAAGTTTTTCAAGGATAACATTGGCAGAAAAATATTCTCTGAAGGTAAAGCTATGGTACTTGTGTTTATACGGCATTCTCTATTCATATTAGGAGTACGAATAGTCACCATCACATTGCACATTATTATTGCTCACAAAATGTGTACCCAGCTCAAATTGCAGGCATAGTTATGCAAAATGCATAGGCAAAATGCAGGCTTATGTACCATGGAAAATGGTACATAAGCTTGGTTTCAGAACAATTTCTTGTACCCTTTATGGCAAGAACTAGTGAAATCACCCATGTTAATAGTTAACAACCGTAACATGCTAGCTATAAATCAATTAAGTTAGTCATCTTCGCAGTCGCTGCGGTGACTCATGTGCGAACGAAAGGCGGGCTATTATGCTCATTTCAAATGCGACGGAAATATGGTAGAGTACAAAATTAGGTAAGAAAATCCCCTAAAATGTGGACCAACCCAAACCAAATTAATAAAAAAACATATAAACCCAAATTACAAAATATATTCGTCTTCTTAAAAAAAAAATCGTGTAATCATAACGGTGTTACCATAAATTTCGACTTACATTGTCATTTTACAAACTTCTTCGACTCATTTCACTCCTAGATACACCATATTATTTTCAATATCAAGGCGTATACGACTTGATATTGTCTCTTATCATCATTTATGGTACACTTGCAACATTAAATGGTTGCTCTTGTATTTTACGTAGATGTTAAACTAACTAGTTCTCTTATTTCCATAACAGATAATGAACTTATTCACTGGCATTTATAACTCCAGAGTTTCTAAGCTAATTTCTACAAATCGAAGTAAAAATTCATGGTAAACTTATAAAGATGGTAAACTTATATAGTTATTTATTACAGCTCAATTAACCTGCATGCTTTAATGTGCCCATTGGTGGACTTAAACGCCAGTTGTAAACATGCAGATTCGTTGAGCTATAAATAACTTTTGATTTCTGTGCCCTTGGTTGTTTTTCTTGTTTGCAAACTCTGCTATCGCGTCTAAAGGGGGTCGAAGATTTCAGTAGGTATAGTCATATGTCGCCATTTTTGAATAGCTATCGATGAAATAAATAGAAATCCACAGGGGAACAGGGAAAATGTATAATACAAGATACTTAATGTGATTTCTTCTCATGGCATTCGCTAGCTGCTCTGCGAATTCTATGCCGAGGCACTTTCGTGGTCATTATCAAGCGATGTTGCCGTGATGTTGCGTACGCAGCGAACTGCGCCTATACTGCTTAAAAAGGCGTATAGAACAATAAGTATCATAGCACTTCCTGTACTTGCGGGGGTCCTCCCGATTGATCTAGAGGTGATCTGTACCGATAAGAGTCAGGAACTGTGTCCCGCACTTCTCAACAAAGATAGGCAGGCGCAGGGTCAATATACGCCGAAATGACAGCAAAGCTGTCAGAAAAATGTCAAAGGTTCTCTTCGGGTTCTTTCCGCACGTCGGGGTCAGATTGATGCAGACTTGGATAAAGTCAGATTTCCAGCTATCTAAGTTGTTTACTGGACACGAATGCTTCCGGGGTCGTCTTAGGAATTTGGGACTCAGTGGTACAGGAATTTGCTTTTGCGGAGCGGCCAACGACTATAGGGACCACGTGCTATGGCAATGTGAGCTGTACGAGCACGAGCGAGAAAGAATGTTGAATGGTGTAGTGCGGGCAGAAGCAGGGCCGGTTTACTGTGCGGAATTGTTAGCATCGGAGGTGAACTTCCCACGGCTGCTAGAATTCGCGTAAATTAAAAAAAATATAATCGGCATTAAAAAAGACGTTTATTAGAACGGCCCGACGACGAAGCTGTGTTGCGTGTCGTGTCGTACATGTTCCAGAAAGGGGAGAAGTGTTAAAAGGAGAGAGATGAAAGAAATTTGTAGAGAGTCAAAGAAAGTACGTGGCTGAAAGAGCCCACGAAAGTACGACACGCATCTCCCACGATTCGGTGCTTATAACTGTAAGGTTTGGCAGAGTCATGGGTGGTATAGGGTCTAAAGGAATCATGCCATTTTTTGTAATACATGCCATATAAGCTAAATGATATAGGTGTATGACACCTAGCATCCGCACGCGATACGTATGCACTCGGAGTCAGTACGTACTCACACTAATTAATGCTTGAAACTCTGAACTCTAAGTGCGTATTTACTCAAATACTAGGTAATACTCAGAAATAGGTATTTGGAACAGGTACGGCTTCGTATTCATACTAGGTGTACTTAGTATGGAATTAGTGTACTTAGATCACGGTACACTAATTACCACTAAGTACCAACAAACTAAAAAGTTTGTTGATACGAAGTTACTTTGTTAATTCGGTATTTAGGAGTTGACGGGTTTCACCGTTGGTTTCATTTTAAAAATGGCGACATAACTTTTTACAACTTCTGAAGAAAAGCTTCCCCATGCGTTCATTGGAAAAGTTAAGACTTACGCGACTAGATATTTTAGAGAAACTGATGAAGTGAACGAGAGGCATCTAGCCCTGGTGACACTCTTGTGATAAACGAGATAGCAGTGTTTATAAATGAGAAAAACCTACATCAGGGTCATCACTCCCTTGTAAGATTAGTTAAAACCTAAGTGTTGTTAGTGACAAAACATAAATGCGACCATACTTATGAGGCACTGACCGTTGACGGGCACGATGGCTTTCGTGCTGGAGTCGCGATAAGTGCCGTTGATTATCGCTAGTTCCATCAACTGACGTTTCTTCAGTTCATCTTCGCCATCCGCTTGCTGTAAAGAAGATATAAATGAGATTTTGTGCAAATATAGTTGTTAAAGTAACCGTAATAAGCATTTTTATCTTCCACTGGTGAGCATGAGCATCCACTTGTGTATGAGGGATGAATGGTGTTAAAATATCACTCTGGCCAAGCAGACAGACGAGTACATTCTTTTGGAGGTGGTGTAATTCCTCGGAGCTCAGGGTTTGTCTAACTTAAAATTTCCTTGTTTCAAGATTCTATTCAAATACTTATTTTTTGAAGATTTCTCTGAAGTGTCAATATCTAGGCCAGGTGGACCAACGACTCGAAAATGTTTGCCTGTGGTGGTTTAATGAGAAAAGCCGAGGATTGTGTGTGGTGACGAGCTTTGGGAGAGCCCTCTATCCAGCAGTGGAGAGACATAGACTGATGGTGTGGTATGATAAATATTTAGGTAACTAGAATCGACAATAGGGTTGGTACCTTTTCTCAGATAATCGATTAATAGAATAAATATAAGCTTATACATTCCACCGCAGGCCACAGGCCTCCCTTAGTAGATCACTAGGAGGTTTCGGACCATAGTGCACGGAGGACAGTAATCATTTATCTTCAAACGAACTATCTGCTCGTCTATTACCTTCTTTACATAAAAAAAATCAGAACTATTACACGAGTTCCTAACACGAGCTATGATCATGCTGCCGATCTTTTGATACAAATGAGTATTACGAGTATACGTGGCCGTGGCTTGCACATGAGCATGCCGAAAATTTCATTATGTTTCACAGACCATGTAAGTCTGGTCTGAGGAGCGACTCCTGATGTTAAAAAAAGCCACTACACTTATTGTAAATTTGTAATGACGTACATTTTTTAAGACTATTTCGCTATTGATTCTTTTGAGCATTGACACCGAAACAGAATAGAGCTTGGCAGTGAGTTTAGATAGGTAAGCCAAGAATAGAAGGAGGGCAATATTCTTAACATTTACAAACACTATTTATTAAGATTTTTTATCTTTTTATAAAAATCACGCATCATATGAAATGTTATTACCAAACGCTGAATGGTACGAAGCTGAATCACTTACTAATATTGTTTCGTTTATTAGTACCTAATGTTCAGTCTACCTTCATTTGTTTATTTATAGAAATTATTTACATATAAGGTATGCAAGAGATTATCATGAATTGCGATGCTGACCAATTAGTAAAGCAAACATTTTTTTTATATTCTGTTTACGTTTAATCCACGACATAAATTACGTGATTAGTATTCAAATTAATTAATCGATTTAAATAAATGTCTTAGTACCATAGAGACCTACATAAGGACGTTCTTCAATGACCCATTTGCTTCAGCAATGTTTCAACAAATTATATGCATGTATTCTCAATCATATGTATTCTTGATGCGTTCGGTTACCTTCAAGAATTGTCGTATCGTAGAGAAGTCGAGAAAATTCTATTGGTTTAAATACCAACGTGCTCATTACGTTTCCGATTTTAATGCCTACATTCAAGCCTGGTTAGGGTTTAATACGCGTTCGTAGTTTGTCTAGCTGCCAGCATATTAATTTTGTGAACCACACGAGACACGACTGGATTATGATATGGTTATCCATATTCTGCAGAAATTTTGTGCTAAAAAGTCTAGACGAAAAGGCTATAAATGAAAATATAATAAGGACAACGAGAAAGGCCACCAGGATAAAGTTTTATGCAAAAGTTTTGTGTAAGAACAAAATACTATTATATACTGGGATTAATACTGGGCTAATCCAGAATAGTCCAAAAGCATATTTTTATACCTGAGAAGATGAAGACTGTAAAACGCAAAATACAATTTTTCAATACGAGAGTTTTAGGGTTAAAAATAGGTACCTACAGTTGAAGTTAGAATCTTTGCAAAATAAAAAAAAGAAGATATTAGGGGAAATAATTATTATTATCACATCTTAGGTCTACGTAAGATATACTATAGCAACAAAAACTATATGAAGGTGAAGCCAATCACAGACGTAGACGGTTTTACTAAGAATGCTATCAGAAATCACATTTACGACTGTTATAGAAGATTGGAGCTACCAACATTACACAAGCTAGTGAAATCTTTAAATGAAGCCGACTCGTTTAAAGGAGTAATTACTTCGTTGCAACAAATCATAAAAGATATCGGTTTTGTGTAAATAAAAGGAAGATTATTATGTAGAGGACCGATATTGCCCTGGCGAGATGCAGATTTTTGAGAAAGGCCAAAAACATACAGGATAGGAACAAAGTTGTCTTTCTAGATGAGACGTGGCTTAACGCCAACCACACAGTAGGTAAAAGTTGGACCAACGACACAGCACACTCGAGCACCAAAGTGCCAGAAAGGAAAGGTGAACGCCTTATAATTTTCCACGCTGGTACTGCGAGTGGTTCCCATTTAACAAGAACTGCAATACCTTTTCACTACCGGTTTACACGGTGGCATAATACCGGAAATGTGGAGTAAAAGCGTGGTAGTCCTGTTCTTCAAGGAGTAGAAGATCTTATTGAAAAACTATACACCTATTTTTTTCCTGAGTCATATTTATTAGCCGTTCTCGAGGGTAATTACGAATCATCTCGCTCGGAGATTAGACGCGTTCCAGCCACTGGAGCAATCTGGGTTTCGAAAAGGCTATAGCATCGTGGACTACATTCACACAATGTGGCGGCAGGTTATACAGAAGACTGGAGAGTATAATCAGCCGTTGTGTCTTGCATTTTATTGCATTTCTCTACGAGGAAGTCTTCTCAAGCGATCTGGTTTGTTTTGGAATCTTTAGAGCGTGCAGCGGTACCAAGTCGATTGATGATCGAAGGTGCTGAGATGTTTGTATAACACTGCGAAGCATACAC
The DNA here is from genome assembly GCA_943735995.1 of Sesia bembeciformis. Taxonomy (NCBI): domain Eukaryota; kingdom Metazoa; phylum Arthropoda; class Insecta; order Lepidoptera; family Sesiidae; genus Sesia; species Sesia bembeciformis. Next base: position 7,618,173 of record OX031034.1, read on the forward strand.
CCGACACCAAGATGAACAGACCAATCTAACACAGCTACATCGAAGGGTAAGATAGAGAGATGTAATATCTCCGAAATTGTTCACTAACACGCTAGAAGATGCATTTAACATACTGGAATGGAAAGGACGTAGAATCAATGTATAAACAGTGAGCACATCTCGCAAAATATGTGGAAGTTTTAAACTGGATGCTGAACGACCTCAACGCAACATCACGACGTGTCGCTCTCAGAATGAAGTTAGACAACACAATAATAATGTTCAATGAGCATGTTCTTTCGGGACCGGTAAACGTCGAAGGTACGGCACTCGAAGCTGATGACCATTATCTAGGGCAAATCGTAAAACTAGGCAAGTCCAACTTCAGCAAGGAGGCCGACAGATACATTCAGCGCGGCTCGGCAATATTTGGGAAAGTACATCCGTCGGCTTTTGTTATTTATTTACACATGTGCATCTACATAATATGAGATATACTCTTCCGCCAAATTGTTTGTTGGCAGATGCATGCGCTCCTTCAATAATGACTACATGCAAAACAAAGGTATGTGAGGTGGAGCACAGGCAGCGTGCAGGACAACTTCTCGTTGCCTATATCATAATGCTTGGAAGACGAAGGTCTTCAGTTAATGCATTCTGCCAGTTATGACGTACGGTGCCGGCGCCGTCTGACAGAACGCCTGATACATAAATTCAAAGTCGGTCAAGAACTACGGTGAGAGCTATTCGAATTTTTTTGCTACATAAAAGTCGAAACGAAATGTTTCACCAAAGAATTAAAGGCATAAATCATAGAATTAGCATAATGAAGTGGCAAAGGTTATATTTGCCACAGGACGGATGACCTTTGGAGTAGGCGAGTCCCCGAATGCAGGCCATGTACCGGGAAGCGCAGTGTGATACAACCTCCGCCCAGTGTGGATCGTCGTCAGTTGAAGTTGCGCGCGTATACGTCTTCTCTCTATTCTGATTTTACGGTCGAATGCGGGAGATTGTAACTGCTGACCTTGTATTTGCAGAGATCACGGGAGGGGGGGAGAGTTGAAAATCTCTTCCTAGCATAACATTAACTGTTCAGTTACAATAAAATCCAGTAATAAAATACAAGTACATTGGGAGATACAATAAGTATTAAATTACTATAACTTTGTATATATAAATAAATTGATAATTACAGTGATAAAGTCGTAAAACGCGATCAAGGGATAACTAAGCAGCTACCACAACAAGCCCTGAGGAATTACACTACCTCTAAAAGAGTGGACTCGCCAACCCGCTTAGCCAGCGTGTCGTATTAAGGCCATACATCCCTCATGCACAAGACAATGTACATGAGGAGGCCCATGTTCAGCAGTGGATACTGAAAGGGCTGGTTGCATTGTACAGTGGTAGATAGAGCATGTCTGATAATATAAGATAGCATTGATAACTCAAAAATCACAATTTATCAGACCTTAAAAATCTTATTAACAGCTATAGCCGTTTAGTGCACGCCAATTTCAACACCAATTTTAATGCTAAGAACAATTTTAATGTTAACACCAATTCTAACCCCAACATCAATTCTAATGCTAACACGAAGCCAAATGCAAAAGAAGTTATTGTCATAGTCATGGATGCCTGGTGATGGCTCTTCACAAACTTAGTGCATGATGTCAGAATCGGTCGTGTATTCATGAAATCGCAGACATTGGATCTAAAAACGAATGACTCACTTCAATTACATATGTTTATAAACATGTTCATACTTGATGTTACATTAATATAAGCACTGTAGTATCTCATCAGTATTCGTACTTTTAAAAACCTTATAGTTTATTAAATGCATATTTGCAGTGTTAAAAAAGTGCCAAAAGACTGTTTGTAAAGGATTGCCGAAGAATTAACTATATTTTTCTGATTTGCAAATTTAAATTTGGGTAGAGTACTGGCAAGAATAGGGAGAGCCCTATACCTTGTGGAGACTGGAGAGACATAGGCTGATGGAGTAGTATGGTACGATATGGTACTTATTGTGGAAATATTAAGGCCGATTTAAGTGATAACTAATTGTTTAATCATTAATTAATTTAACGTGGATCCGACAAAATATTCAATAGAAGGAGACTTTTGTGACACCCCACTTCAGGCAAGTTTAACTAATTCATTAATTGTCGAAACAAATGTTTGCTAAATCTAGGACTAAATCTAAAATTAAGAATAGATGGCGTTTGAAAAGTTCGCGGCCCAACATAAATAATATCATACGAACTTTATGAAACTACCCGCATTTTAAGAATACATTATTCAATACAATGTATACAATTTTATTTATTTTATTTCAGTTGAACAAAAGCGTGTTCGACTCACGTTTCCCGCGACTTTTTAAGCATTAAGTTATAAGGAATTAAAATAAATAATTTTAAATTTTTTATCTGATTCAATTATTATTATTTTTTAAATTGGAACGAAAAATTCGAACAGATATCGTCCCCATTGCATTGGGAGGAAACTGTCGTAGGAAGAACTACTACTGAATTGCCCAGTTTGGCAAACAGTTTAACATTAAAAATAAAAAAATAAAAATAATAACTTACAGGTACAAGCAAACGTTTAACTTCTTCCACAGCTCTGGCCAGTTTGATCTTCGCTCGGTTATCAGTGTCCTCCACTGTGAGCAGGACATGGAGGTCATCCGCCAAATGTTCCCAGTTTGGCTTACCCCTATTTGCATCCTCCTGAAACACGCGATAACCCAAATCATTATATTAACATAATAATACAAAAATGACTTTGTTGTGTAAAGGATGACAAAAATCAAAATATTGTCAGAAACATCTTGTCTAATAGGCAGAGGAGGTCGGGGTTAGGTAGTGTTTTGGTACTTGTGACAAAATTATATTATTATGGATAAACCCCGGGATTCCCGGGATTCTGAATCTGGTTGTTAATGGTGTTGTACCTACTTGCAACTAAGTCTATATTATTGTGTGTATCGGATTACCGAAAATAGATACATTTTATATACCCAGATTATTACGAGGCTTATAGTTAAGTGAGGATATCAAGAAAAATGAAATATGTTTAAAAAATATATTTGTTATTCAATTCAATTACATAACGAAATATACTTAGGTAAATAGCAAAAACAGATTAAAATGACACCCGAGAATATAATTCCCGGAAAAAGTGAATGTCCATATTAACCTTTATTACCGCAAGTACCAAAATCACACTACCTAACCCCGACCTCTGCTAATAGGTTAAAGATTATTTATGTCTATAAAGCAACAGCACACATAGGCGGCTAATTCGATGAATGCATTTGATACAATAATTTGCAACATTGCAACATGCACCTATTGTGGTCCAAAGAGCCATCGGCTGCAATTAATATTACTATGATGTTAATGGTGTAATAATATGATGCATTTAAGTCGTGGCACTCCTGCAACGGCTTCCTTAACAATTTTCATTCACACTACTACAATTACTTTAAGGTCACACAAACATAATTATTATCATAGTCTTCCAGCAATTTATAACCATATAAGCGCTGTGATAATGATTTCATTTAAATCAACTCGAGTGATACAGGGATGACGTTTCTATAAATAAATTAAAAATCTTAATCAGATATAACCTGATGGTATCCCTTTGAAGCTGCATGGAAAATAAATAAGTGTTAGTGGCCAGTAATAATATATTAGTTCATTTACAACACACAGTAAACTTGTAATTATAAGAAAATATGTTACCTTTTTCTTGTCTCTCATAGATCCTTTGCCTCTGACCATGATTTTACATCCAGTTTCCTGTTCTAACTGTTTAGCTGTCATACCTCTGGGTCCTAAAATCCTTCCCACGAAGTTGAACTGTAACCAAGAGAAGAAATTCGGTTAACATTTCAAGTATAGGTAATAAAACTATTAATGCAATTTAATTAAAAATAAAATTTTATACAGATACACCTGCAGCTAACGGAAAATACAGTTAAAAATAGTCACACACGAATACTGATAAAATATATAATTGATAAATCTGCATTTAAATGTAAATTTTTATTCATTACGTTAGAGTTGGAGATTACGAAATGGCGCACGTGCAGTTCCTAATCCAAGTAACGCCAAAGGATTAATTACTCGCTTCACCACACGTTAGACCGCGTTTCCTGTGTGGGTACATGCAATCACATACACCCACAATCTATAATATGCATGTACTTAACCCCAATTCTCGAGCATTAGAGCATCGCTCAGCTAAACCTATATGAATTGTGAACCACCCCGGTCTACAAGCAAATCTAAGAAATGGATCAGCTGGCAATCAGCCAAAGATGAGTTTTACATCATTTACTTCTTTTTATCAAGGGACCTAACGCGCTGTTGAAAGTAAGCTGGTCGTTCAAATTTCGAAACTGCAAATTCGTCACACGTGTCAAGTCGAATTGTTTCGCGTGACAGCGTATAAATTGCTCGAAAAAAAGTTTGCTGGAGCGGACATAGTGTCAAACCTAACAAATTGAGATTCAGAAACATAAAAACAGTGCATGTGGTACAAGGTCGACTAGTTCTGAATCATATAGACTCTACACACGTATATCTTACATATCTACAGTACTAGGTCCTTTTTTAGGTTCATTAACTATTGTGCAAATATATTTCAATAAGAAATATGAGACGCGGAAATGGGCGCTTCCAAGCCCAGGACAGTCATCCGTCGTGGTCCAGCAACCATGACGACGAAAGACAGATTGTAAATCACTCGAAAAACAAATAGATTGAAGTTTGGCATACCTATGTAATTCATATCTTAATCGCTCCAATAAGAAACATTTAATCGACATGTCACAGACAAACTTTACAAAGGAATCTGTACTTTACAGTACTTTCTGAATCTATACTACTTCCTTTAGTCAAATTTTCACAAACAAAATCTAGGCTAAATCCCGTTCCGACGTAAGTAGTCTTTAATAGGCAGCCTTATTTTTGGGACTCTTAAAGCGGTATGATTTCCGTTTGAGAACATAGACAAAAATCTGTACTGTGTGAATTAGTGCTTGTCAATGCGACATTTACAACTAACGCCCGACTGTTTATTTCGAAACAAAGATTAAATCCGTCCCTTTCTTCTAATTTAACGATCGCGGTTTCTATCACAATGATACTCTAGTCGTAGATGCAAAATGTCTGTAATTCCCAAGCAGATCTCACCGTCAGGCCGTCAGGTCTCACCGCTATTTAGCGGTTCCCCACAAAACTGCCTGCGGGGAGAAGACTTCCTCTTTGCATGTCAACTATTATCCGATTCTTAGTAAGCTATCATTAAACAAAGCATCTATTAGCGGTAAAAAAGGTATTGTCTAGCTGGAAATGCTTATGGGATCTTATCAGCATATAATCTTCGAAGAAGAGCCTATTTGCCACATAATGCACATGGGATCTTATCAGCATATAATCTTCGAAGAAGAGCCTATTTGCCACATAATGCACATGGGATCTTATCAGCATATAATCTTCGAAGAAGAGCCTATTTGCCACATAATGCACATGGGATCTTATCAGCATATAATCTTCGAAGAAGAGCCTATTTGCCACATAATGCATATCGCACGTTTCATTTAGATTTTATCTAGTGTGACAATATAACAAAACTACATTATTGTTTTCTTTCTTTGCTACGTTTTTATTTTCATGTGTTAATGTTACGCTTTTCTCATACAAAGATACTGTTTTCTTGAAATGTTTTTTCGCTACATTTAAAATCGTATGTTAAAAACAATAGTTTCTCAATATAATAAAAGTAGCAGACAAAACGTGGCCGGACGTTGGGTTATGTTGAAATAGAGTCGCGCTAGTTGGCGACGAGCCATATTCACTTCGGTGCATTATAATATTTTTATGACACGTAGCGAAAATACTTGAATATACAAAATACTAAAAACATGGACACATAAAGCACGCCTGACTTCAGTTTGTCGGTTGCAGTTTTATCTAAGTTCCTGACCGTGAACAGCCCTTTAAACATCCACTGATGGACATAGGCCTCCTAATGCACATTGTCTCCTGCGTGAGGATGTATGGCTTTAAAATGTCATGTTGACCAAGTCGACCAACGGGTAGTCGAGTGCACTCTTATAGAGGTGATGTAGCGTCCCGGGGCTTGTGATAGCGGTTTTGTTATCCCTTAGTCGTCTTTTACGACATCCACAGGAAGAAATGGGTTGATTGTTACTAATGCGGCATACACTACACGACCAAGTTCCTAGTTCTTAGTTCGACTTAATTAATCCAGAATTAAGGATAAATAGTGAATGTCTAGCAACAGCTGAGATACTCACAAGATTCCTGAAAACTGGAACGTTCGTAACTGTAATCACGTGCGCAAGTCTCCGGATTTATATTGCTATATTATGTACGCTAAACAATGTGATAATTTTTAGAAACTGTAAGAAAGTCCTAGACAACTGAAATGTATGTAACTTACTTATTGTATGTAACCTGGCACAAAATTAAATTGTGATGAATTGCTCTAAGTTTTAGAATGAATATTTTTAGAAGTTTTATTTGATTGTTCCTGATCAATCATAGATATATATAACTTTGTAGACGTTCCTTTGAAGTTGCCGCTGTAATATTCGTAAGGGCAATATGATTGAATTGATTAACTTCCAGAAGCTTTCCGTTCAATTGCTGTAGTTCATTGTACCCATTTAATTTAGAAATAAATGTCTATCCAGTTAAAAACTCTTTATAAGAGTAATATAATAATAATTTTATTTATGGCCTCTTTTTACAGTCGATGGAGAAGAGAAAGTACCGGCAATACTTGATACTCTAATGATTTTCGGAAGCGTTTTTTCATACAAGCTCGATGTTTTCTAGATACATAATAATTTCGCTTTAGGAGCTCATTTTTATAATATACCCCGTGATAAGAATTGAAATTAAAATGAAAGGTCAGGTTTTGGGTTTGTGCAAGACAATCACAGAATATTTTATTGCCGTACGATATTATTTACCAATACCTAATACTTTATCCGAAGTTGAGGAATGAAAAGATGAATTGATCTTAAATAGTGATCACGAAGAGAGAGACTTCTCTGCATCAGAAGAAATTAATAAAATACTGGCTAAAATAAACTCTTTGGACATCATGAGGCATTTAGCAAACTGTTGTAATACAAAGAAGCTAAGTTGCCTGAACGAGATAAGACAAGGAAATCCGATTCGTATCCGTGTAAACAATACTGCTTTGGGAACGCCGTCGGCGCATCTAATCGATAAACATTGGCCAATCGCATTCCAGCCTGCGGTGCATGCGCGCACCGCCCTTTAACTACACACAAGATGAGATACAGCGAGCGGAATTAACGCAAAGCAGCAATAAATTAATTCAATGGTTATGCAGCGGTTAGATATAGTCGAGCAGAATTACGTTTAAATTTTATGTAGCATATTTATGATCAGCTCCTAGTGTCACATAATTTTGTAACATCTCGATGTTATTGCACTTTAATTTAAATTTTGTCTAACCACCGCTTTGCAAGAAAGGAAAATTATTCCCAAAATAAACGTGTAGTTGGTTGCTGTTTCCCAACAGTTTTTTTACTTTAACAGCACGGAATTCTTTTCAATATTTCTTAAAAAAAATCCTTTGATTATTCTCCGTCCACTATATTATTTCCTCGATGACAGATCGATTTAGTGATGTCTGAATTGTTTCATATCGATTTCTGATTCGATTATCGATATAATTTTAGTACAATTTGCATTCGCTTGTATAGAATCAAAGCTTTATATATTATAATTTATTATAAACATTTGTCTTAAATAATTGATTTATTAATCGCAAAAATGTATTTAATATGAAACCAATTTAATAAATCGATTGTAGTATGTGTAAACAATTGAATCATAATAAGTAATAAAATCGTAATAAAAGGCATCGTAATAATTCCAGCATAATAAATAACTAAGGGAATAATAAATAATTATAACCTATTACTTTAGTTGTTTTATTTGCAAATAAGTACCTGCCTTACATTTTTTCTTCTAAATATACTTTTATTTCAAAACTATTATTTTCGATTTATTTTACATGTGATAGCTTATAGTCTGTGGTATGACTCAGACAACATCACTATTTCTTCGCCCTCGACAATAAAATATGACATTATTTAGAGTACATTTGACTGTCAAGTCAAATTGATTGAGGAACTTGATAGGTGTGCAAACGTCAAATAGAAAATAACACAGTGGACGGAGTATAAGGAAAATAATCCTTTTCATATTTTCTAAAAAATAACCTTCATGTAGGTATGTACATATAGCTAGAATTTTGGAAATTCCATATTAAATAATAGTGTAATTAATAATAAATATAACAATTTGACATACGCAATCTTTTCATTTTTATTTCAGAAGTGATTCCTTTTCGGCCTTGAACATCAGCAACAAAGGTCAAGATTAATTAAGAATGATGGACGTTGATTCCTCAGTAGATATACGGCTTTGCTCATTTTTAGATATCAAGGATTGAAATAGTCATTATATTAGACAGAATAGGGAAAAATAAGTATAATGAGACGAAGGAAAAGAAATGGGTTCTGACGACTCCTACTCACTAGTTAAATATGTTGGTATTATTTACGGCAGGGTTCTGTGAATTTTATTTCATATTTTATACGTTTTCTATAGTATATCCTAGGGTAACAACACTAACGACATAGCATAGAATTATAGTACTAAGTGGTAACAATAACATCACTACGCCAGCCGTACACTAACAATGATGGAACTATCAAGTGCAGTAGTGATCATCATTGAATTAAAATTGAATTCAGTGACATAAATTGCTGTTGTATTTATTTAATATTACAGTAAAATTGAAGTTTACTGTAAAAATTTAGCTAAGATCTTTCTACAATATATTTGGGTTACAATATGATGGGCTTTTACAATGACTGGGAAGGCTAATTCTCTATTTACCTTATACTTTACCATCAACCGGTTATAATAATGAACAGTTACTATTGATTCAACTGTAACGCACCCGGATATAAGTGGAATTAACGTGACATTGCCCTTCGATATCGACACAATGGTCATTATAGAAATTCAATAGAAATGTGCAGTTTCGTTGACAGTAATTGGCAGGTAGCAGTTTGTAGTCTGATGATAGTTTAGATTGGATACGTACAGGAAGCCTCGCGCTCATCCACAAACACAGTAATAATTACTGCTTTATTCATTGTTGTGTTTATGTGGTTGACTGTATCTCCTGCAATATGTTTGTTATGGGATCTGTTGCGATTCCCTTTTGTTTCTGTGGCTATTTTCGATGTTGCAAAAGCAAATGCATATGTTTTTGTTATGATTAATAATATTCTCGGATTTAACTTTTGAGTGGGTGTTTTATGGAAAGAAAACAGCGCATAGGTAGATGCTGAATCATTAACGGATATGGCGATATTGGCATTAGACAAGAGTTCTTTGAACAGTTTCTAACGCCTCTGATAAGACTGTGGTATCCGTGCGCTGGTAAAATTAGCTAGCTAAGCAACAACTATTGTGGTTTTAAAGACCGCGATGTAAATCACATAGTTAATCTTGTGCTAATTTAAAAATATGAAGCTTTTATTTTTTTAACTTTTGAATTGTTCATTGTCTGTCTAAACGCGCATCGCGCAAAAAGCACTTGACTTCCTGGATTCACATTTAGGGTACGTACATTTAACCAAATTACAAAATTCCCACGAGAATCCTTACTAAGTCCGCCTCATATTAAATTCACAAAATCACTGGATGGATTTTATTGAAACTTAGTACAGAATAGATTGAAATTTCTGTTCTGGATTAACTTATAATAGGTAGTTACGACTTTTATCTCGTACCGTTACGAATTCCCGTGGAAATCATTGTACCTACGTCATCGGGAATATGCAATATAAGACGAGGTGTTATTCTCGTTGCATTGTACAACCGATTCAATGGAACGGGGTTGAGATTAAATGGGAAGACATGAATTGTAACCATATATACTGGTAAAATCCATTCGATGGAAGTCGCAGGCGCAGCTAGATTTGTATAAAAGCCAGTAGGTATACATTGAACTATGACCGCCTATGATTGTCCATCATTAATACCGGATGACTGCAGGTGGGTGGGTATTACGAATCCCACCGCTGCAATTGATTGATAAGTTAATTTGATGGTTATTGTCGCAACGCGATTAGTCACGACGTGAGATACCTATTGTGCCGCATGGCTCAATTCTAGTAAATAATTTCAATGTTAGATCTCCAGATGCGTACACAATAATGGAATAATAGGGAACCTGTATAACGTTTTACTGAGAAATATTAATTATCTAACAGATATGTAGTAATATTCAGGAATTGAAACCGCCCTTCAGATACGAAGATGATTAGAATATGCAAAAGCATGGTGACATTAAAAGGGACCTGATTAGGGCTGCTACCTGACCGAATTTTCCCGGATCTAACCTGGTTCGGAAGGCGTTCAAATGTATCCATCATTGAAGTAACGTTTTTTACTACAACTACGAGTACCCAAGTATTATGAAAAATAAATAATATCAAAAGTTTTGGTTCACATTCGTTTGTGCGGGGAATAGAGCAGCCATTAATTTTGTGTGATTGCAATAGAAATTGAGGATCACAATATTTTTTGTGTATTTCAGGGATAACATACTTAAATTCTGGGCACGAGACATAGCAAACAAATGCCGACACAATCCCGGATTCCCCGGTGACCTGGTAGCCTTACCACCTAATGTATACTGTGCCTAGTTTCTAAAAAAGAAAACTTATTACATTTTTAAATGACCGTTTAGTTAGTTGTTTATAGTCTTTCTTTTTAATATGAGTACAGGATGTGATGGGAAACGAAATTTGAATGAACAAAGACCGCAAAATGTATAGTATAGAGAGATCAAATTTCAATGCAGTTTATACTTATTTAAGTAGTTAATCAGTCAACAACATTTCCAGTTGATCAAGATTTGTGCACAGCGGAAGCATCTGATTGACTAAATATGATAAATTTGAAGTTAACATTTTTTATTATAATAAGAGTAAATAATTTAAGATACGTATCTTAAATTATTTTCATAAATAACTTAAATAAATGACCATCGATAACATAGACGCTATCACAAGCCCCGAGGAACATTATCTCTGAAAGAGTGAACTCGTCAACTAGCTTTGCCAGCGTTGAGGTTTAAGGCCACGCGCCCCTCATGAGATCAAGACGATGTGCACGAGAAGGCCCATGTCCAGGGGTGAAAGTTCTGTTTGAGGAAAGCATGATAAATCAATATTTGTATGAATAAAAAATGCGAACGATTGTATGTGAAACTGAGAGAAAGCTATGTGTTGATAATGCTTTTAATAAAAATATAAAAAGTAGATAAGTTAAGAAATTCGATAAGATAACATGTTCTAATAGCTAGAACATGTTATCCCTTAATCGCCCTTTTCGCCATCCACGGGAAGAGATAGGGTGGGGTGGGGTGGCGGTATTGTAACGCCAGCCGACACCACTTGGCCAACAAGTTAATAATAATATCTAATTCACTAGTTCTCACAACTTTCAGTTTTAATCTTTTGCATAATTAATTAATAATAAACAAATAGGTTAGGTATGTCCCATGCCGCGAGTCATACTGATCAATGAAGACGATCAATCTTCAATAGTAGGTTCCAGAACTGAACAATAACTCAATATAATAACAATGCATTATTAATTATAATAAATCACTGGCAGTTTAATGGTTTAACAAGCTTTACTAGAAAATTAGTCACGAATATTAGTTTTGAATATTTTACTGTAAACGGTTCCTATGCTAAAGCATAGGAATCAATTCTTTATTTACAAATTTATTCTTTTTTATTTCTTCTTTGTTTACAAAACGAAATATGTGCAATTTTTTACAATACTCATAATAAATGGACTGGACTTTTAAATATCATTTCTTTCTTTTAAATAACATTATATAATTTTATTTAAATTAATACACTTTTTTATGTAGGTATATCATTTATCAGTAACCATGTAATATTTATTTTAATTCCACAATTCACACCCGTATGTTGTTTAACATACCATACCATCAGCCTATGTCTCTCCACTGCCGGATATAGGCCTTTCCCGGGCTCGCCACCACACACGATCCTCGGCTTTTCTTTTCCAACCACCACCGGCGAATTTCTTTAAGTCGTCGGAGCACCTTGCCGGAGGGTGTCCCACACTACGCTTCCCGGTACGTACAACAGTATAAACCAGTTGTGTACGTACAGTTTTACAACATTTTTTACAATAATATAAAATCTTGGTATATTGTACACGACCAAATAAGTAGTCGTTTTATAGCGGGTTACAATATTATATTATGTAACTATACAATATAATAAATAAATTATGTCTGTGAATATGGTCGCTTTTATTACACAGAATATGAGACTTTTACACGGTCATCCTGTTCGTGACACTATGTATAATCACAACTTTTTAAACCGAAAAGTAATGAACAGTTTCAAAGTATTTCACCTGTTCTATTTAGCAGTTATCAGAACATTTTTTTAGCAATTTCTCTAGTCATATGTTATATGCAACCGCACAATACTGTTTATTGCATCACAAAGCACACATGTATAAGATATTCAGTGAGTGACCGCATCATGCAAGACGCGTTACGCCGTGACCCGTGACCAGCCGGTCGCAGAGTGCAACCCAACTCGATCGACCTCATTACGACCACCAACTGCATTATATTATCGCCAGTAATGCTAGTTTACGAATATAATGCGACTATGACCAGATGATCAGCGAAACCGTTTAGACAATTTTAGTTTAACATTGGATCATAGCCGCTACTAGTTGTCCTATCTAATGTTATTTTACAGAATGATTTTGAACGCAACTGGATTTACGATGGTCTAAAATTGGACGATGTGTTTTCAGTCTTTGAAACATATGAATAAAAATGTTTAAACAACTATAGTTAATTTTCTTTTGTCGTTACAAGTACTTAGGTACACATACGAACAATGGCATTAAGGGAAAACTGTGTTTTAGTCGCAGAGAATTGTCGAAGCTTGATCTTTGAACTTTGAGCTAGAACAATCTAATAAAACCAATTACCATCAGGTAAGTACGTAAATGCTGCATTACAGAAATGTATTAAGACACATACCATAATTTCATAATATCAAAAAATAAAAACAGATTTTTAAAAACTCATAATCAAGAAGCAGTGTGTTCAGTGTGTTATTAAAAGAGAGATTATCATTTGTTTGTAAAGAAGAGAAAAAGAGAGTAATTTGTATATAATAGAATACGTGTAATCACAAAAATCACAATAGATCTTTTATTTGTGTTCTTGAACACATCCTTTCACAACTACATCTATAAACACATATGACGTTCAGAATATTGTATTTAGTTTGAAAACTATGCTGGTGGGCAACTGTGGGTGGCTACTGACACAAAATTTTAACAAAGCTATGAAATCACAAGCGGCCATGCCGAAATGTGATGAAAATCGTGTCACAGAGTTCAATGTATCGATTGACACTCTCCATTGGTCCCAGCTTTACACGGTGCGGGAGATAAATGGAACGGAAATTAATGGCGCACCTACACACGTTTACGGCACAAGTTATTGCTTAATATATCCACGATGTGTTTAAGAAAAGTTTATTAAATATACAAAGTAACGATGTCAGAGATAAACAAGGGGATGCGCCTACGCACGTCGCACGTACTTCCAACAAATAAATTAGTCGCGACTTCGACTAATGTTTCTAACAGGAGGTTGAATGTTTTGTATATTGAAATTGTTTTTCAAATAAATACGCATGTCTTTAATTCATATTTAAAAACTTTTGATGTGATGAAAATGAAGGAAAAGTGTGACAAGATTTAGATGTTACTTTAGAAGATATGTTAAACTGAAAAGAATGCCTCCAACAGTCATACTTTGTTCAAGAGCCACAATCGATAAACTGAAATCTAAATTTTGTATCGGGTCGTAACCTAAACAAGTTTCTCGACGACGCACTAGTACGAGCTGGAATTGTATAATGTACAAAACACATTCACGCTTTTACTGATGTTTGCACTCGCGAATGATAAAGCACACGCCTTGCGCCAGACATGTTTTCACTAAAATAATCGCACGTTCGTCAGTTTGTCGGCGAATATAAGTTAGTTTTATACTCTTTCATAAAATAGTCGGATAGATTTATAGCTTGCAGTATATTGCTAATTAGACAATGCATGTAATGGAATTTTTATGTAATAGTAAATATTTAGTATGAATAAATAAAATAGAGCAAGAAATTATTATATAAACATGACATATTTAATTCCCCAGAACGTTCTTAGATATAATGCAAATGAAAGCTATTTATTAACATAACATTTTAACAAATGTGTTCTTTCCCTCAATTGTTGACGAATCTATTTTATATAAACAGCTTTATATAATCGTAATGCACATTCATTTATGATAAACTGTTTATCAATGATTGTTTAAAATCAAAAATTCTTAAGCAGAGATGACTTACTCATCAAAACATAGAACACTTTGTAAGCATTGCTGCGAGTAGCAAACTAAAAGCAGACTTTACTTTATAGATGGACGACTGGACGTGTCTACGTGTCAAACAGCGAGTATTCATGATGGCCGGCAAAAACCCGCACTAACGGACCATGCCGATATGGTAGGATTTAATAACCAGCCCACCCTTATACGGAGACGCGGATTCCAAGACCGGGATCTAACATAGCGTATCGATGTCGATATTACAAGAAGCCCGTGACATTTGTTAGTTTAGGAATTTAGTGAAATGAAACATTGTATTGTTTAGATCTAGACAGGTAATGTTTTACTATGAAGTTTAACATTTAGCACCACCGTTACTCAGAAACAATAAGTAGCAACAAAATTTCAGTAGGTATTTTACTACACCGGAAAAAGCTCTTAAAATCCATTGCTGGTCATGGGCCTCCTTATACACATTGTCTTGTGCATGAGGGATGTATGGATGTACCTGCCCTAAAACGCCACGCTGGCCAAGCGGGTTAGCGAGTCCACTCTTTTAGAGGTGACGTAGTGCTTCAGGACTTATAGTAGTAGCTTTGTTATCCCTTAGTTATTAGGTATACTATTTTATAAATTACTAACAAACGCACACAAGAAAGTGTGAGCAGCTAGCTGCATGATCGCTCAATATATTGTTTTGTCAATACAAATAAAATTATAATTTGAAAAAATAATTAAGCAGGAATAAATTACTTTTCAGATTTAAATTAAAATCTGCAACACACTAACAAGCTTTTAAATTTTCGTATGCCGCACACTGAAAAGGATCTAAACGAAGATGAATTACCTAATGATAAAAGTATCGACGTTTTGCAACACTATTATGGCGAGTCCAGTAACGAGTAAAGAACCAGTGAGACAAGTCCAGAAGCTGGTTAGATCGAAACACTCCATCAAGGTAATACAACTATGATCGAACTCGCTCACAACGCAACTGTAGCTGTATGGACAACTGCTGCATCGACTATGCGGAATCAAACGTGTTCTGCATAAAATTACGCGAATTGACAAGGAAAGGTATTCACTTATAAGAGAAATAAAAGTAACTGCATTAACAATAAAAGTTCATTAACAAGTATAATTTTATATGATTTTAGAGTTTAAAATAGGCGCATTAAATAAATATTAAATGTATTAAAAGAACGTTTTAGACTCTTTTAAACGTTTTTAGCACTGACTGTGAAATTAGATAAACTACAAGCAAACAGTGTTCTAATGGATGTAACGGTAGGTACATTAGTATCAAAATAATTTTATAAATGTTTCACAGGGTTGAATTTCAAAGGGTTTGAAATAACTAATCGTAAAATACGCCACAGAACTGTAAAACGTTTTAAAGATATTATTGCTGGAAGCAAATGTTTCGTAACAATTGTTTCGACAGTGCGTTCGACATACGAAAAGCATTAATGTTGCTCTATTTCTGGTGTCGTTTATTTTACAGTTCAGTTTTTGCGAGCGTATAAAGCCCCAAAGGAAATGTTAGTGTTCTAATTCCAGGAACTTTACAATTCGCGAATACTTACGAATGACTGATTCATTCCAAATATCGTCTATATAACAAACAACCACCGATATTTGACTGGTTTAGAATACAATAATGTTGATGCCGAACGTAAGTCAGCTTTCAAAATATTAGAATTAAATGTATCGAGTAATGTAGCACGTATTCATTGCCTTTATAACGTTTTTAGACAACCTGTTCATGCGACTTGACCTTTATTGGACATTTACATGGATATACACACATCATAGATATATAGAAAGATTTTACCTAGATATACCTATAATAGTTCTAAGAAATCCATCAAATGAGATCGTTAAACGATTTCCATGGTGATTGTTGTACGTGACCGATGTCTCGGACCGGCTCTTTTGATCGACTATCAATATTGTTAAGTGTTTAATTTATCTTAAGATTTACGTCCATATTGTTAGATTCCTGACAATTACCCGGATGATGTACCTATTTGAACAAAATTAATCTTAAGTATGAATATTCATAAAGCGAAGGGCGTTCAGCTACGAGTATGTACAGTGCCACCGATAACACTTTGATCTGACTTATTTATTTAATATGCATGTAGTCGTGATACCTTCGCTAATGTAAAAGAGTCAACATCGATAGATATGCGTTTTATACGCTTCTTGAAGCATATTACTACGCAGATGAACAATTTGTACTTTAATTGAACTTAGTTAAGATGGTACATTTAAAATTACTTTTAACAAAGTTTGAAAGAAATAAAATGTATTTAGGGTTCTAATTAAATAGTAACTACTTTAGAGAAGTGACTATTTTTAAAACTAAGTAATATTATTTCTATCGTGTACCTAAATAATTATATCATAGTAGTTACTGCTATGAACTGCTTGACCGATATCTCATTACAACTTAGGTAACCATAGAATTATGCATGTGTAAACATGATTATGAAATAACAAGGTTTTTCGAATATCATGGAACCATATAAGTAGGGTCATTAGAGGAGTGATTGGCGCCAGTAATATATAACCAAGTAGTTGTCGATTCAACTAAATGATGTTTAGCTAGTCACTTAGCGCATATTTAAGGCGATATGGGCATACACATTTTATTTATTACACGATTACAGGAAATAAATAATTATAGAACATGTCTTCGATAAAAATATATTTACAAATTAATTATGATATATCATACCATCAAGCCATGTCTCTCCACTCTCATACTTTCCTAAACTTCCACCAGACACATCTTTCACTATTTCATCCAGCCACTACAGGCAACCTCCTTAAAGTCGACGGTCTACTTGGCTAGATGGCGTCACGCAGCACTTTTCGGTACGTAGATTCAATACAAGGAAACGTCAACACTATCATTTGTCGGCCTTGTGGCAGATATGATCTACCTATCGCCACTGTTCCTAATTCTGTGAGCGGAGTCGGTGATATATCTTAAGGAATAACATCTAGTTCTGTAGCAAATAGGGTCATTGACTTTAAGCCAAATAGAGCACGTGTAACAGATGCTGCATACTGATTGTATCTAGTACCAGAATACAGTTACCTACTTGATTTATAACACGATGCCAAATATATATGTACTTTACTACGAACAATATTTTCATTAGCAGCAACTGAAAAACTTGGCACAATATCGAAGGAGCAGTTACACAACATTTTAATAAATGAATCATTCCGTTCAATGAACTCTATGTCCAAAAAGGGTTCACAAAAGTGCTCATCGAATATGTCCCGAATGGATGAATGGAAACTATCATGTCTTTAAGCAAACGCAAGTCATAAGCTTAAGGCAAGATAACCCTGACACAAGTCACCAAATCCAAATGTAGCAGGCTGCCAACCTTGTTTTTCTATTTGTATGGCTTAGTATACATTTACAGTGAGCGTAGTACAACAGAAAATGTTATTTGTAAGTATTCAAATAAACTTATTCGTGGACTATTTTAATACTAGAAACCAGAAATTGGTCACAGAATAATAATCAGGAATTAAGGACTTAAAACCGTTTAGTGTTGTCAAAGCAAAGCTAGATGAATGTCCAATATTTTTAATGAATCAACCAAACTTCTATATCAATTATTTGAAAAGTAGGTAAGCATAACGATTTCGGCACGAACAGACCTTGGCGATTTCAGTAGGCTAGCGTTGAAACGGAGCTCACAAGCCGCGACACTTATCTCGATGGTGGTTGTACTTAATAAAACAAATTTAAAAAGAATGCCGAGACAACTCTTAAAGATAGCTTTAGTTGGTCGGGGAGCAGTGATCGAGGGACTCGACAAGAATTTTATATTACTTATTACCTTTTATTAAGTTGTAAACCATCTTAATTAAAAATGGAATAAGTAAGTCTTACGTTGTTATTATTTCACATTTAAGACATATCGACATCTAAGGAATTTGTTACGCAAGAAAACGTGTGTACGATTACTTTTAGTGGTCTTTAACATTATTTGTAATCAAGAAAATTTCACAGTTCGGATTTTCAATTACGTACAAATCTCAAAAGTACTCCCACAGTGTTTACACGCCGTCATTACAAAGACCTCTTAAAAGACTATTTGTAACTCTTGGCAGGTGAATAATTAATTACTTGACTGTTTGCTAACAAAAAGAAAGTTCTCATTCACATATCCGTCAAACGCATTATGAAGAAACATCATAATTAGTATTTCAAGAGAACTATTGGCGTCCTCTACGCCATGTCGTGGTGTTAATAGTCCGTTTAACGGTGAAACTACCATTAATTATAAGTACACAAATAGTAAATCTAAGTGTTAGTAACACCTTTAAAATAAATATATCTTTATGCTTGTAGATTTTCATAGTCCCTGGTGTTATGAACAAAAAGTCTCGGGGCATTACGGCAAAAAACTGACTGTGAGAATTGTTTTAGTTCTTTCTCAATAAATGTACGTACTTAATGAAATGGAAAAAATAAAACCATAACAAAATATAAAAACAAAAAATATAACAAGTGTTAGATGTAAACATTTTTTCTAAAATGTTCGGAAATCACTGCTTTTGAGAACTACAAATATAGGGCACAAATATTTATTGATTTTTACTCAGAGGCGTATAATTTTATGATTTCATACATATTTATAACTTTTCTGTCGAAACAACTACTGACCTAATTAAATTAAAACCAGTTGCCCATGTAAATTTGCATGAAATGAAACAAATTAAAGTTTTAGATCCGTGGTATAGTTTGTTTCTGGGTAACTAAGAACACATCGCAGCAAACATACCGTGGCATACATCTGTGTTGACTGAATATAGATTCTCTTTTAGGGCTCGTCATAAGATCTCTGCTCTTTTTCAGACAATATGTAATATAATTTTAGAAAAGACAACAGTTTCATAGGTAAATATCAACAGTAGTGATATATTTAACTAGTCAGTCGTAATACCTACAAACGAAGGTTTACGGTACAGATATAAACAAGTTCACTTTAATGCTGACATTTTAAATAATGATTGTTTTAATATTCGCAAATAATTCAAGGCGCCAATCATATCTATACCACTATCGAAAGTAAAAAATAATCATTACAGTCGCATTTCAGACAATTTTGATGATTAACTGTTCTGATAAATGCATGACATTCTGGATAACAAATATTTGTACTAGCAAAAGCATGCAGCTCCGTTTGTAAATTGTTAAAAAACTGCTGTAAACAATTAGTTTAGTCTTTACATACCATTGTTTTAGCGTCTCTTTGTTTCTAGATTTTCTTTTCTATACAATATAAAGGTAGAATCTAAAGTAAGTTTCATGATCTTATCTAGTTTTGGATTTAAAATGCTTAATATGTAGTAGATATGATTTTTTTTACGAGTCGTTTTTTCTAACGTTTTTTTAAATTCTTCGTGTAAGATTCTTTTCAAGGTTTAATAAAGTAAAAGATCTAGTGAAATGCATTCAGTCCAGACAAAATGGTAATAATAAGGAAGTATAAATAGACAATGGCAAGAATTGTTAAAGAACACACATCAAACATGTAACTTGATCGCTCAAATTCACGAAAATGGTTTGATGGGACAACCAACAGTAATGTGAAGTGTAAATTAGACAAAAAAAACATATTCAAAACCCCTTTGCTTCATTAGTGTATCTAAATTCTGTATCTATCTTTATCTCAATTTTGATAATAATTCAGCGATTATTTCACATAATACTTAATCTACTCTGATGTTGCGTGATAGTCGTTATTTTATATTAAAGATCGATTAGAAAACAAAGTGTTACTTACATCTGGATGCTCTTTTACTGGCACGTATACTTTTTCTGTAAGCGTGGTGACCATGCCTTCTGGTTCTGGTAAGACGAGTGGTTCCTTTTTGACGCCGTTTATTTGGAATAAACTCGCTCGTACTTTAGCTATTTCTGAAAAAGAAAATAAAGTCATTTTAACATCTGCTTCCACATAATTCAAATAAACATTATGTACACATGTAGTGGCAACTTTGGCATCGATAATTTTAGAAGTTCACAAGTCCGCCCAAACATTTACTGGTGAATATAAAACTAAATGTTGCGTTGAGAATTTGACAAATTTTATTGCTTTCTGAAAATTTTGAAGTAGTCAGCATTGTTTATGATTTCATAATGTTAGTGCAATCGTATGCACTCAAATTGATTACGCTTTAGACTTGAAAATGACCAATAGTAAAGGGTGTTTTTTTTAGAGGTATAGAACTTTAAGTTGGCAACACTGTTTTAACTGGCGGCCATTTTGTCAGCTGTCAAGTGATTTGTGTTTAGTTTGGTTTGGCATTTCAACATGAATAGACACGCCTGAACAACGCTTCCAAATTGTGCAAATTTATTTTGAAAATAATGGTTCTGTTCGAAATACGTATCGCGCACTACGTCCATTTTACGGTCAACATAATCGTCCATCAGAGCAATTAATTCGACTAACTATGGACCGTTTTCGCACCACGTTTACTCTAAATGATAATACGCATCTACAGAGACGTCGTACAGTGCGTACAGAAGAAGCCATTGCTGCTGTAGAGCGTAGCGTAGAGGAAGACAGGACATGTGCACAGGAATTGGATATGTGTCCATCCACTTTATGGAAGATTATGCGGAAAGATCTTGGTTTGCGTGCTTACAAAATCCAACTCGTGCATGAATTGAAGCCACGCGATCACCTAGCAAGGCGTAGATTCGGTGAATGGGCCCAAAACAAGATTGCCGTTGATCCCGATTTTCATAAGAGAATTTTGTTTAGCGATGAAGCTCACTTTTGGTTGAATGGCTACGTCAATAAACAAAACTGCTGTATTTGGAGTGAAGATAATCCTCAAGTGTATGTTGAGACACCGTTACATCCAGAAAAACTGACTGTTTGGTGTGTTTTATAGGCTGGTGGAATCATTGATCCGTACTTCTTTAAAAACGATGCTGGCCAGAACGTTACAGTCAATGGTGACCGCTATAGAGCCATGATTACTGACTTTTTCGTTCCTCAATTGAACAACCATGATGTGCAGGAGCTGTGGTTTCAACAAGACGGCGCAACATGTCACACAGCTAGTGCCAGGATTTACTGAAGGAAACGTTTGGTAACCGCATAATTTCACGTTCCGGACCCGTGAATTGGCCTCCAAGATCGTGCGATTTTAACGCCGCTAGACTATTTTCTGTGGGGATATGTGAAGTCGCTAGTCTACGCCGATAAGCCCGAAATGATCGACCACTTGGAGGACAACATTTGCCGCGTTATTGCCGATATACGGCCACAAACGTTGGAAAAAGTTATTGAAAATTGGACCTCCAGATTGGATTACGTCCGAGCCAGCCGTGGCGGTCATATGCCAGAAATCATATTTAAATTATAATGCCAAAAGATTATCAATTCACCAAAAATTCATCCTTTTTTTTATTCCATTTCAAAGTTCTATACCTCTAAAAAAAACACCCTTTACTTAATACAGATCCAGAAATGTAATTATTATTACCAATAGAAAATTGAGTTATACACATTTAAAAAATGTACATATTGGACTTGACTTCGTACTAATTAAAAAAGTATTATTAACATCTTGTACAGTGGGTTATAATAGTAAATAATTACTTATAGATGTCATTAATATGACTATAATGTTTTTGCAGATAATGTTTCAACATCCATTAAATAATGTTTATGGTAGTTTAATTCAAGGTACCGACGTGTTTTTCATGCAAATTAGGCCAGAGATACAGCCGAGGCTTTTGTTCTCCTTATTAAAATCATTTGTTTGTCTAAGAGTTATTCTATTGGGTCACCGATAATAATACAAATAATAAGCTGGTAATAAAATACTGATAATACAAGTACAGTATCTAACAAATTTATACTTTTATTGTGATTTTTAAATATTCTACATTCATTGTCATTACAATAATTTAACCAACATGCTATAATTTTATTTTGAAGACAGGGTCTACACCATAGATCGCCAAACCGTTGATCGCGAGCTACCTACTAGTGGCTCGCGGGGAAATTTTAGGTAGATCGCGGGCACGCTCATGCATTCGAATGGCAGCTACGTTCTACTCACCTAACATTAAAAAAAATGTTGATGACAAAAAAGACTGCCATCCTTCTCTTAAAACTTAATTGGTCAGATGAAAAAAAAATTGCTCTTACACCTCTTATTAAATTCATTACAATCTAAACAATTTTATTCAATTGGGTTTAATAGTTACTAGAACTGTATGTTTATAGGTAATAAATAAATGTGTGATTTAGAAAAAAACAATATTTTTGTCTTGGTTTCTTTTGGTAGCTCACAGTAAGATTTACGAACAGTACGGTTGCTCAGTGGCTCCAAACTTTGGCGACCACTGGTCTACACCCATCGTCAAAATGAAAAGTTAAAAAAGTCAAATTGAAGCCTTACAAATCCCCTAATTATGCCAACCATAGAAATTGTACAATGATTGAATGCACTAAACTCATTTAAATGCTAATAAAATTATAATCTGTATTTAACGTTTACTTACAAGTTTTAAAACGTTACAAATTTGTTTTGTACTAATTTGAATTACCCTGAGCCTTGAATTTTTACTTAAAACGGTAGTTAATAATATAAGGTAGGTACTTGCAATATGACATCATTGGACAGATTCATCACTGATAGGCCAAAGGCGCGCACCTCTAATAACACGAGGTGCTGTCATCCACCTGACTCTAATGCTGTAATACGGACGTTTGATAGCCTTTAGTGATTGAATGGTCCAAGATCGTTCCGCCTTCTCATTTTCGGCAATAAAAGTATCATTGAGTTCAAAAGTTCACAACACGTAAGTAGAATAACTATAATCATTTAAAATCTAGTTCATTCCGCGCAAAGTTTGTTGAAAGACTGAAAGACAAAAGACAAACGATTCACAAGTTACCACCTGAACTATCTGTAGGTTTTTTATGAAGATAAAGCTAAATGACTATATTATCATTAATTTCTCTTTCATCCTGTTAAGTCGTTAAGGTATATTATACGTCGCAGTAATTGAATAGATGCAAAACAAATTAACTTAAAATATTATAAAGATCCCAGAAGCTAAAGCTTAAAATGCAGTCGCGGTTTCCCCTCTTCAAAGCAAACGATATGCAAATACTGTTTTATTTTATCTTCCATAAGGAGATAAAGAGCTGGATGAGTCATTGGATAATTTCCGGATTCCGTAAGTGGACGACCATATGTTTCTGTGATATGCATAAAAAGTGTGTCAGGCTGTTATACAGTCGGACACTATCCAAGCCCTCCACTCGTCTGCTAAATGATTTTCCTTCAAAGGATAAAATGATTTGTAATAAGACGAAATATTTTTTATAAATAACGCCACATTCGATAATCTTACACTAGGATTGCCTGTGTCGTGGGTCCAGAGACATATAGAGACGAGCACACCATCCAAACTCGATTAAAAACACGTGTGTTTAAACAAATTAAAGTCCGATCGGGAATCGAACCCGAGACGTTTTACACAGCAGGCTGTAGCCCATACCACTGATTTTTTAATTAGGTATGCATTTTTCGTTTACCAGCTCAACGCTGAAGGAAAAAATCTTAAGAAACAGGCGTGCCCGAGTATTTGGGTATATCCATAAATCCGTACTGGCCCCGCGTGAAGGATTATGTCCCTAAACCTCCTCGAGTCCACAAGGGAGGCCCAAATAATGCAGTGGGACGTTAATTGTAACCTCAGTTTATATCACCTAAGTATTTTAAACAGAAATGTGTACGTAAAAGATTCCATCAAATTGGGACCCTAACCAAGTAGTTCATCGAAATCGAGCACGCATGACGACACCACTCTGTAGACATAACTACAAACGTACAATACATAGAAACAGTACCGAACGCTTAAAACAAATTTCCCCCAAGCGCATGTATACTTCGAAGAAGATTTTAATAAACTACGCTGTATGTGGAATTGTTGAAGATGTCTAACACTTGTTGGTGGAGTATCCGGAATCAACAGAAACGGGAGCCGTTAGTAAGGGCTCTCACTCAATCTGAATACGTCGAATGATGTCCGTATGTTCCATAAGACAATATTTATATATATATATATATATATATATAAAACTAATGTATTATTGTTGTAGAATTAGGGTAGGTAAGGGAACTAATTAGGGTAACGTGGAACTGATATTATGCCAAGGCATAAAATTTTATTAAAAAGAAGATTTTAGTAGTAAATCAATAGCTGAACTGAGCAGAAAACTGGTGGTCTATCCGCACATCAATCATAGAGATGAATGTCGCACTATATTTAGAGCATCTGCCACCAGCCCTTTCATCGTGCTGGACATAGCCTGCTCATGCATATTGTCTTGTGCATGGGGAATGTATGGCTTTAAAACGCCAGGCTGGCCAAGCGGGTTGGCGAGTGCATTCTTTTAGAGTTTGTGTAGTTCCTCAGGGCTTGTGGTAGCCGCTTTGTTATCCCTTAGTCGCCTTTTACGACACCCACGAGAAGGGATGGGGTGATGCTATTCTATAGCCGGCCGACACTACACCGCCAGTTTGGAACATAGCGTGCCCGTAATTTTAGGCAAATTTCGAAGAAATATATTTCTTAATGGATTAAAATGAAATTTATTTGCGTCTATATCTTGGTTAAGTTTAATATTTCCGTAAGCGAAATTGTTTTAGTAGCTATACAATTATATCGGTGTAAATTTTCCAAATGTCTTTTTCCAAGTGTAAATGTGTAATCCTTACGGTAGGATGGATTGAAAGATGGATTGGATTGAAGATAGTCGCCAGTAGTGGCTGGATGAGAAGAGCAGAAGACCGTGTGCGGTGGCAGTTCTTGGGAGAGGCCTATATCTAGCAGTGGAGACGATAGAAAAATCTAACTTTCTACTGGCGTGTTTCACCGTTTTTTTAGTATTAGTACGAAGATTCGCTACTGTGTGCCAATATACTTGTATACTGACCAAACCGAGTCCAACGCTGACGACAATACCGAAGAGCTTTCACGCCATATAAGGGTGGCGGAGTAAACAAGCCATTAGCCCGCCACGGGGCTCGTGTGATCGCCGACGGATTATGTATTTAATTGCTACTTGAGGTCGGCATACCGCTGGCAAAACGCTTTTAGGTGTTGGAATCGTGTCGCAAGATCGTTATCTCAGATGTCCCTATAATTAGTACTTACGAGTGGTTGAAAGAGATTCTGTTGAATTTTTTTTTGATATCATTGTAAGGATTCTTAGTTGGAACTACAAGAAAAAGAAAGTGAAATAGGTACGGGTAGGTCTTGAAAGTTTAATTTATTATATTAGGTTATCACAATAATATAATGCTTAGGTATTGCTCTTAAATGTTTAATATTTTACATAATAAGAGGTGCTGGGTGCACTCGACTGGCCTCGTTACTCCTCACTCACAGAAGACTACCTTGAAATGTACTGTAAGCTAGTCTGCTGCCTTCTTACTATAAAAAAAATATTATTAAGGTCTTACCTATTGCCGTTTGTATAAACATTGTATTGTAAGCCTCTTTGAACTTAGTTATCTTGCGTTTGGCTTGGAAGTTGGAAGTCCAAATTCAAATTAATTTCAATTTAAAGCTACTCGTATGACATAGTTTTACAAAATCAGTTATTCATATGTTTTTCCGTAAAACGACTTTTGTTTAGATATCGTTGTGTTTGCGACTATGAAAAAGTTAAAAATTCGCGTTATTTTCTAATATGAGTCCCATCGTGGCAGCAACGCAGCACAGATGGCACGAAATATCAACGATGTGTGTAGATCAAACACCGCAAACGAATGCACGGTGCGTTTTTGGTTTAATCGTTTCGGTTCTAGAAAATTAGACCTCAAGACCCGTGGACGACCGGAGACTAAATTCCATAATGACGAATTGAAAGCAATAGTGGAAGCGGATTCATTTGTGTCAAATCGGGAAATGAAGAAGCTCAGAAAGTGGGTACGTACTATTGCTTTCAATTCGTCATTATGGAATTTAGTCTCCGGTCGTCCACGGGTCTTGAGGTCTAATTTTCTATGGTTATGAGTTATGATTATTACCGTATGGTTATGAGCTTCAAGAAAGTGAGCTGCAAACACGCGTCGAAGCTTGCCTTACTTTGCTGAGCCGGTACAAAAATGAAGGGATTCTGAATCATATTGTCACTTGTGATTAGAAGTGGATCCTGTATGATAAATAAATTGTATACGTTCGTCACAATGGTGACACAGGCAGTGAAAAACGCCTTCAGAGATTCATCGATTACCGTCCCTAGGAGTTCTATAGCAGAGGCCGCATCAATCAACTTCCCTTAAACTGGCAAAAGTGCATTAATAATAATGGAAAATATTTCGATTAATTAGATATATATAGGTATATAATTTTCAAACAAAAAAAGTATTTGTTTTTTCTATATAAAATGGCAATTTCATGGGTATGGACCTAATATAAATATAAATCTGAAGTGTGCATTAGGTATGTATTTTATGAATTAAGATATCGTTAGCAGATCTTGCTATCTTAATAAAGATTAATAATCTTAAATTATTAATTGCATCCATAAATAACATTTTTCATCGCAGTAATTATTATTTTTAGACTGCTTTGTTGGCTTATTAATTATGCACTTGAAGCTTTGGTTATTGAAACCTTGTCAATTCATCAAACAAGCTCCGGTATTGATAGCATTTATCAATTTGACAGGTTCTGATGGTCCACGCATCAAGGTCAGATCAAGAACGAATTGCCGAAAAAAACCTTTTGAGACTTGTCACAAGGAACATTGACGGGTGTCGAAACACTTGTAATGAACGCTCGAACAATACATCGTCTTTGTGTTAGCAAATGAGACTTCCGAACAAAAACAAAAGGCTGTACATAATAGAGGCTGTGTTTTGACGCAGGTGATCTTGGGGGCTGTCCATCCGTCACTCTATCACACTATGTGTATAGATACCATATAGAAGTTGATTAATGTACCTATCCGATTTTGACATGTACCAGTTCGGGTCGGAATATGTCATCTCAAAGGTCGCTTGCGCAAGTTTCAAACGTATACCGCAAACCTTATGTGAACTATGATGGTACGTATGATGGAGGAATGAATATTATTGAGGTAACATTTCCCAATACGTATTTATTTAATGGTATGCATTTTGCTGTCAAACGCTCATTCTGATTCATGCTCCACATATGGATACGTACTCGTATGCTTTCACATAGTTTCGTTCGTTTACTGTATACGTGGAGCGGCCAAGGAAAATATTTCCCGAAGGGATATATCACAGACTTCTCTAATTTTACAGACCGCATTTCCATTATCACTTCGCATTCAATTTCATTCTATATGTAAGGCTCGACTCTATTACGATGGTATAGGACACGGTGAATAACGTTCAACAAAAAACAAACACTTTATTCACTTCATCGAGTTCGTCATCAAATTACGCTTACAAAATACTAGAATTAGATGAAACCAGATAATCAAAAAGCAAAGATGACAAAGGCAAAGTGGCCAATATATGATAACGAACGGAAATGGGATGGCGTTGATGAAGATGATGAAACTGTAATAAAAATACAAATAAAATACGATTAAATAAAGTTTAATGTATGAAATGTTTAAATGTATGAATGAATAAATGAAATTGTATAAAAAGTTTAAATACAAATATATTCTGAAATAGGATGTTCGTCGTGCCAACATGTATTGCAAATATTGATGGGGTTACAATATACCATAAGGTGATAAGGTGAACAGGTGAACCATAAGGTGGTGGTCGTCTACCACCTTGTATAAAAAAGAAGCTATTGTTAAATAAAATCGATCAATATGTTACGAATTACATAGTCAAGTTGCATATTCAACTGCATATTTACGTTCCTTTGTTGCTTAACTGGTGGACTATTTTGATATTACATTGAAAAATAATCAATATGAAATTATAGTTTATTATGATCGTTTTAATTTTACAAATTAAAAACAGTTTTACAGTGTATTAACTAATATCTACCACTTATCTTTAACTAATACATACTATAGTCCAAACTAGGATAAAGTTAAACTTCCAAAGTTTATGTTCATTCTTGCCCAAAAAAAATATATTTAGTTGCAACATTAGATAAAATTTACTTGGAAAGAAATACATTATTGCTTCGCGATAAGATCTATAACAGGTGAACAGACTATATTGGTACCGACTAATATAATGATCATTTGAACGTTAGCGTAGGAAGATGCATCCACTATAATAGGAGAGCAAGCGACTTCTATGTCACTGAGTGACAAATGTCAATTGCGTTTCGACCACCTACGAGCCACCGGGCTGTAAGACGAATAATACGTATGAGACGAGAAATTAATAAATTCAAAAATATACTTGCAGTTGTAGATACAAAGTCTTTAATCCGTAAAGTAGAAAGATTATAATCGCCTCACTGTTTTACGTTTGAAAAGTCTGCAGTACTTACCGATCTAATCTAATATATTGATTAGGGGAGGCCCAAGAATTATCAAGAAGTTTTGAAGTATTTCTTTCTGGTCCAGACGAAAATATTGGACTGGACAAAAGACCAGAAAGAAAGTTGGTCCTACACAATTGAATATGTAAGGAACATTGCGACTAATGCGCATATGCAAAGCAAGAGCGTTACGACACTGAACAGAATATACACTATGCGTACTGGTTTCTGATAATAAAATCTCGCTTCCATTGTCACTGTCCACAATGGAAGAGCCTGCGTGTCGCCGTCTTGCAACCTTAATCCCTGTTTCTTCATTCTATTCTAATACGCATTTACTAGGTGTAGGTTTACTTCTAAGGTATACGAAGATAGCATCAACACCGTAAGGAAACCTTTGAGCTACGTGATTAGATTTTTATGGGCAACCGCGTAGTTTCACCGCCCACATTGGTTTTATGGTTCCGATTAAAACCTAAATACATTTTTATAGCGGCGGTGATCAGAATTATGTATTAAAATAAGACTATCGTGTATCCGCGGTTTTAACATTATGGTGGTAAAGACATTCAATTATTCCTTAGAATACTTTTAATGGGAAATAAACAGATACCAAACTGTGTCTAAATGAGTTCTCTTACATCGACACTAACATTACGAAATTTGACTAATATGACTATGTTAGCTAATTTACAAAGATATAGTAAGTATTAGTCTAAGGGTATTGATGGAATATTCACAACTTAGAATTTTACAGCTAGTAGATAATATGAAGGAAAGGTTTATCACGATAGTAATGATATACCAGAACAAAATATCCCAGCAATAAAACAATAAAAGGTGTAAACTCATTGTTAGAATCACTTTCGTTCTTAGCGCCGCGCGCCGGTTCGCAGAAACTGTTAATTTCTTTCATCACCAGTTATTAGAACTGATGTTTTGTAATTAAACGACGTAGTTACGTTTGCACAGTAACTACAGACTAAAATTCAATGAGCATTCAATGTCTAGACGAAGAAACTATTTATAAAGTATTAATTAAACTTGACAAATATTTAGAATGATGGCTTATATTTGAAGAACTATTAGACTCTATTAAGCTGTTAAAGAATATTAAAATTTGCTATAAATATGTTGCTATTTAAAGAACTATTTAAGCTGGGAATAACTTTATAACAAATGACATCTCAATTATTAGTATTAGGTGTATCTTTTTAAGAAACAAAAGCCTTAAATAAGAACAAGGAAATATAATACCGTTTTAATTTGACTGGACTGAAAAGGGAGGGATAAAATGTTAAAATTGGAGTAACAATGTGGAATCAGCGTAAATTTTCTCACGGTGAGCGGCGATGCGTGAATGCACCGCTACGGTCAGTTTGCGTCTGCCTGACTTGTGTCGAGGAACCACGGATACTTGGAGCACGCAACCAATCATGTGGACAGGTAATCCTACAAACTGTATAGGCTTATTATAAAAAATCCTTATGAGATAAAACTAACACAACAATAGTTCTTACTGGAAGTCATTTCGCTTCACAATAAAATGTTATTTGAAAACTGTGTTCGGAGTTTATAAATATTGATAATTATTATCAATATTATCATCGGCTTTTTTTGTAAATATAACATAAATGGTAAATATTTTTTCATCTGCTTTTTTAGTTAATGCTATTTTTGCTTCAACGACCCGTGTGTCATTTAGGTGTGTGCTTCTTAGTCATAGTATAAGCTTTTTGTTCCGTGTATAATTAGAATTAGTTAAGGTTAACGTTTATATTATGTTCTAGTACAGTATTAGCTCAAAAACATATCGTTAAGCTTCAAGTACCTATAAATTACTAAATATATATATTTATTTTGTGTATCTATTACAATGGAGAATACATAGAGTGTGCTAAATTTCATGACGTGACGTTTAACTACTCAGACATAAGTATAGGTATCAGTTGAGTATATCTTCCATATATCAATATGTTCTGTATCCATAAATAATATTGATACACATAGGTAAAGTTATTATTAAAATAATTCAGCTTTCATATAGATAGATGGCTGTCTGTGAGTAAAACCATGAAAAAAGTGGTTTGTAAGTGTTTTGAACTCATTTAGTCGCCTTCAATTAGTTTTAACTTGTTGTTACACAATCAGCAATTTCTATAATTTACTTTGTGTATTTTTATGTTAAAAAATAATCTATATGCTCAAGTAATTGCTGATTGCTGTCCGAAAGAAGTTAATGTGACAGTGGAGAAACAAAGAGCTCATACATCCGGTGAACTCCGAGGGAACTATTGTTAGGCAGTCTTTATAGACGACAGGTAATTTGTATACCGATACAGCCTGACTAATTAAATTATTAAGAAATCAAGGCCTTATCGCGGGCACTAATTTATTGTTAAGTTAGAAAATCAATGCCAAAATGTTACGACACTTGTTGTTAGAATTACAATTAACAAAGGAATATAAATTATGGTTGGAAACGGCGTGTTATCTTATGCATAACAATGAGGTCTGAATGGAAAGCATCACACTTCAAATGATGGATGACTATGAGACAATCAGTAGGCAGCAGTAAGTCAGGATGCCGAAGTAGCGGCCAGATACAATATAACAACACCCGACAGATGTATCGTGGCGTGCTATCGCGAAGATATTTTGTTGCAACAAGGGAAGGGAATGCCGTAAATGATAAATTATTGCTTTTAAGTCCGCAGAGATAGGAGCAGATATATCTGTTTTCTTGAAGTAGCATAAAGCACGCTGGAAAGAAAGTTACTTAAAGTTATTTATCATTCAGTGTCACAGCAAATACTACCTAATATACAAATCACTACACAATTTGAACTTGTTTAGTATTAAACAAATAGTTAAATAGTTTGCTAATGATAAATCCGTCTACCCTTATATTATAAAATCAAAATGTGTGTATTATGGTTATTTGAATGACAGATATTCGTGACCAGTCACTAAAATAAATAATCATTAGTATTAGAAAAAAAAATGGTGTAAATCTAAATAAACTCTGTAGTGCTTAAGAGATTTTCACTAAATTTGATGAGATGCATTAGTGGTGTAATATGTAACATAAAATATA
Organism: Sesia bembeciformis; assembly: GCA_943735995.1. Classification (NCBI taxonomy): domain Eukaryota; kingdom Metazoa; phylum Arthropoda; class Insecta; order Lepidoptera; family Sesiidae; genus Sesia; species Sesia bembeciformis. The sequence goes on from OX031034.1 coordinate 7,650,332, forward strand.
TTGTTATCATTATCTCACACTGTTTACACAGAGACCTGTAGTAGTCGAGTGTCATTTTCTGTCTACAGTTGAGATAAATCTTGTAATACAATCAATCATTCGTGATAACATTGTTTCATTAAAATGTTATTAAAAAATCTATTGTAACAGCATTTAATATTGCAATTATTCTAATAAATTGGTGAAACAAGCCAATTAAGATACCAATTTACACAAATTATAAATTGTTAAAATTATTAACACCAGTGGGCAAAAGATCTTTTTAAGCATTGTTTAAATTAGTTATAGAAACGTTAAATAGTACTTCAAACCTATTATAGAATGAGAACTTTAATGTGACACTAACATTAAATTTGATTACAATTCTGAAGTGTTATTCATTAATATGCCGTGTGGGATGAATGACGATTCTTCTGGGAAGAGTGACGAAATAAGTACACGTGACTCACTTTTTGAATGAACCCATAACGAACCACATGTTATAGTAAGAACACAAATTAATTCAGTTATGCAAAAAGTTGCAGTTGCAAAATGCTAAATACATATATCAATGCCAGCATCACAACGGATATTGGCGATTTCGCAAAATGGCTCAAAATGGCAACCAGTTGCAAATGTCAGCGCAGGTTGTCTCTCCAATTGTGATTGAAAGGCGCTTATCGTGATATCTCAATCTATGTACGGTCAAAGGGCCAGCCAATTATGGTTTTAGAATACTGATGAGTAAGTAAATATAGATGAAACAAACACGATAGATTTATGTTTATATGGGTCTGAATAGGCGGGCCGTGACAATACGCTCTGTGGAGCTTAAGTAGCCATTGTTCTGTTCTAGCTGAACAGCGAAGATTTTCGATAAACTTAGATACTTTATAGATGGAGTTCAGTAATGAACTTGTTGTAATGCGTGCTATTTCCTGACTTTCGTATTTTTATAAACGATCCTAACACAAAGAACAATAGTCGTTACGAGAAGTCGAAGCTCATTCAGTACTTAATCCTACTTTTTTACTTCCTAGAAAACACTTCTTTTTTTAAATATACGCTGCTTTATTGTCCTCCCTTAGATCAATTATTTGATTAATAAATTAAGTTTTATGTATGTGATCAACGCCGTTGTCAATATGAATATTGAACATGAGAATTTTAAACAAAGTATGACATATTTCACTTTCCAGCAGGCGGTCCATTATGGTTTCGCGAGAAAAAATGGCCACCGCCAATATTTGCCTATATGCCGTGTGAATGAGACATAAATGTGATTTACATGTCATAGTAGCCAGAGCAAAGAAACATTTACCTGTGAGTCTGATCTCCAGCTAGAAACGTATGCGCATACAATGTTTATTCATCAGCTGTCTATTGATACATGACTAATATTGTTTAAGTATACGGAAGTATTTCATTTGTTTGTTAAAAATGCCTACCTAGATTCATATGACAACTTTGTAGTCACTTTCCATAAAATGTTCTTATAATATTCCTATAAGAGTATGGGATGCCGTCCTGTCCCTCATTTAGTGAAAAAGTATGAACATAATGAAAACGATCAAAAAGGATGAAAGGCAGGATGCAGTTACACGAATTTTTTTTTTCATGGACGAAGGCGGCAACGAGCGCGCAGTCCACCTGATGCTAAGTGGATACTGTTGCTCATAGACACCTGCGATATATGCCAACATTAGTCCAAAATGACAAGCGTTGGCACGACCTCGGATGAGCGCGCAGTCCAGCTGATGCTAAGTGGATACTGTTGCTCATAGACATTCGCGATATATGCCAACATTAGTCCAAAATTACATGCGTTGGCACGACCTCGGATGCGCTGCCTACCTTTGGAGATATAGGAATGTATTTGGAGAAAGGCTCTGGCACATCTCACTCACTACTGAAATACGTACGTACATTATGGAAATAAGATAAAGTAGGAAATGCAGTACATTTCAAGGTAGTCTTCTGTGTGAGAGGGGTAACGTGGCCGGCCAGTCGAGCGTGCCCAGCGGCTGTTAGATTGCAGCGTCAACTTTCCCCCAACAAAATGATTGGATGATAGTCCGTTTTCCCCGACTATCCCAATCGTTTTCCCAAGTTCTAATTATGACACCCTTAAAAGATGTAACGCGTATGCGTACGTCATTTGACTAATGTTGGTATCGAAATACCTAATACGGGTACAATACCTGACTAGAAGTCGAATGTATTGTGTGTTTTGCTTAGAGTGAGATTTACTGCCTTTACGTTAGAATTATCGGGATTTACGCGTGTTTGAGTAAATAAGCATACAAGTTAAAAGCATCGAAATGTGTCGAATCCGAAGCTGAACCAATGGCGTTCCGGTATTGCGCTTCAGAATGCAGGCCACGTACTATTTATTCTTCGAACACTGTCCGCAGTTGACGGTTCTTTTATTATAGCTATAAAACGATGAAGTAAACCGGCGATTTTCGCTGATTTATCGCCTAATATTTATTTTTCACGGTTTACTGGACCCGTTCGTAAATAGGACGGGTTTACGGTGGCGAAACTAGAGTTTCCTCTCTATGCATCGATTCTTCGTCTTGGCGGTAAGACGTGATACACTACAAGATAGAGCTACAACAACATTCAATCATAGCCTTTATTATTATGGCCTTAGTACCAAGTAGATAACTTAATCTGCGCAGAATAGTGTAAAAACACACACATCCATGAATTCACAGCGATGTGTTTACACCATTCTTCTTTTATGAACTGTAACATCATTTCAATGGATAACAGAAAGTTTATGTTTAGCTGTTTTATGGGTGTCCACGCAGATTTGTGTCAGAGGAAGATGTAAAACTGGTTAGGTACTGATTTTTTACGACGAATTCGTAAACCACTAGCTTTTTGATAAATCTATTTATTCTACACAAATTGTAATATGTGTATTATGTATTCAAAATAGACTAAAGCTAACCTATCGTTTTTCCTTACTTACTCTGTCAAGGAGATAACGTTTTACTCAGTTAACGAAATAATTGGACAAATATTCCAAAGAACGAATTACCAACTGATATTTTCTTCAGATTCATTAATACAGGTGACTAGGTAAATTTTGAGATACATAAATTTCAGAAAGAGAACTCATTAAAGGAGTATCGTTTTTAAAACATCATTTATTTGAAATTCGAATTCCGAGCCATTCAAAACGAAAAAAATAAAAATGTTGTATATTCACTTTCGCGCCTTTCGCGCACTTTTCTTTGCAATAATGAAATTCGTAAGAGAAAATTTCCGTGCAATGATGTTATACGATTTTAAAGTTGATTTAAACGAAAGTGAGTGTAAAGATAGATCAGTATCAGCTTTTGGGGACCCCACACCGTCCCGTGCAGCAATCTTTATGTGGTTTTCTCAATTTAAACAAGAAAATTTTCCTTGAAAGTTGATGAGAGTCCTGGCCGTCCTGCGACTTCTGTAACGAATGAAAACATCGAGGTGGTAAAGAAAATGTTGCACGAAGACCCAAAAACTACCCACAAACAGATAGGGGAGACTCTTAAGATTTCATCGCCTGCCATTCATGAAATTTTACAACAACACCTTTTAAGTCAAGAAGCTTGATCTCCAACTCTCATTTCCAGAGTTGGATCTATCAGTATGACTCACTAACTAAGCGGCAATCAACGGTTTGGGTGGAAGAGCCTCCCAGGAAGGTCAAGCATGGGCGCAGTGTGGTCAAAACAATGGTGGCAACATTTTTCACTGCGGGTGGTTATTTAGCGACAATTTCTTTAGACCATCATAAAACTGTTAATGTCCAATGGTACAGTGAAGTGTGTTCACCAACTGTATTCGAAGTGTTAAATCACAAAGGTCCTAAAACAGGTTTGAGAGGGCTTTTTTTGCATTATGACAATGCATCATCTCATAAAGCAAAACTTACCTAAGAGTTTTTGAAGACCACAGAGATCCAAGAATTGAGCCACCCTTCTTATAGCCCTGATTTAGCTCCATATGTGACTTTCCTCCATCCTCTTTGTTTTTCCAAATGTGAAGCTTGGACTTCGTGGCATTCTTTTCGAACCTGGGGACGCTCACAATGCTTTTATGGCAGCTGTTGAAGACCTCGTTAAAGAAGAGTAACGCCAGTGCTTTAAATCTTGGTTTAGACGAATGAATTGCTGTATAAAGAAAGACTAATGGAGAGTATTTCGTGAAGTTTTAATAAAAAAATGTGTTATAACCCAAATATTTGTTTCTGTATTTAAAAATTTACCTAGTCACCCACGTACTGTACTGTACGTACTGTAGTCAGTTTTTAGAAAAGTCCTTGTCTTATATGTAGAATTGCTACTCAAAATAATCAAACTTATTGTTGAGTTATAGATCGATGATAACTTAGAGGTATTAATTCTCCACTCACATTCGTTTAAATTTAAAATCACATTCGATGAGTTTAAATCCCAATGAGTTTCCACCATTCAGTTTATAATTAAGTTGGTACGAGTTATTTTTTAAATATCACTAGATAATGATATATTTTTTAATAGATAGCTGACGATTATTATAACCAGCTAGTACTAATTAGCTCGGTGATGAAGGAAAATATCATAATAAAATGTGCTCGAGGATCCGAAAAAAGTTGAGACATGTTCACCAATTGGCGCTGGATTCGTATGGTGGACTATGGTGACCTTACACATCTCGCGACCGAAAGAGTAGGCCTGCACTGAGACATTATAGGCTCTGACAAATATTATATTCAACGCCGAAACATAAAAGTCGATGTTGGGAACAAGCAAAAGATAGTATTTATGTACAATTAAAGTATTTATAATAAAGGTACTCCCACCTTTATTATACTTTAATTGTAAATTACTAAATGTCGACACCTCTCCGAGTGGGATCGACCAATAGCCAATAGAACCTTAGTGGGCGGTACTGGTAAACATTGAACGGACAAAAAATGTTTAATGAACGAAAAAAATAATGTACATATGTACACAAATATGTTAAATCGACTATTAGTAAAAAATTGGTGCTCTATGAGCAATGGTTGTGACCGTCGTCATTTTTAAATTACTAAAGTTAGAGAACATAAACATCATTGTTTGTTTCGACGTTATTATAAAACTGAACTACTCCATTTATATAGCGCATTAAATTCACCTTTTAGCCCAATTTCTTGACATTTAAAACGACAACTAGCTTCGTTGAGTATGATTTGTTGAACATGACTAATATTTGGTAAACAAGTATGGGTTAAATGCAACGACGTTACCGTGTGAAACTTTTTTTTTCTGAACAATATTAGGCTTTTACAACATTTTTAATGAGATCCCGTGTGGCGTCCGTCTTGTCGTGGGTGTCGTAAAAGGCGACTAAGGGATAACAAAGTCACTCCCACAAACCGTTAGGAACTACATAAACTGTAAAAGAGTGGACTCGCCACCTCGCTTGGCCGCCGTGAAGTTTAAAGGTCAAACATCTGTCATGCATACGACAATTTCTGTAAAGAGATCAATGTCCAGTAGTGGACGAGAAGTAAGCTGGTGACTGTGTATGATGACGAGGACGTTCATGTTGAATAGCACGTAAAAAAATAAGCTGTTACCTTGAAAATTACCATAATCCTAATGTATCGAATAAATATTGTCTAGCTGCAGACAAATATTGAAATTCTGTTTTTTGGATGAGGCTCAATGGCTGGAAGTAAATATTTAACCATTGAAGTACGAGCCAGCAACAGCAGCACCTATCGGACAATCGAACGCTTGTCAAGGTGCCAATTCATAATTCCCAACATGCTTAGAACTAACGCACAGCGGTGACACGCGTCAAATTCGCTTTTGATGAATGCATTGTAATGAGCCGTCGTACTTAATATATGCAAAGACAATTCAGATATTTATCGCTTAGAGTCCACCTACGCAGTAAGCTAGAGTGATTACAATACTGCAGTAAGAACAACTGCGTGACAGATAATTTTATGGGTCACAAAACTATATTTTTTATCACCATGTTTTATAGTTTGCAGTGAAGCCATATTGATTCGTAGCTCAAGGTTTTCGAGTTTGTATAATTATGTTATGTACAAAGGCTAGAACTTATTAGCGCATTAATTGAGACAGGGATTCTTGGGAATGACCCACTGCAATTTAGACGTAATCAAAATGGCAATCGTGAGGACAAAGTAACTCTGCACTTTGTCACCACCCAGTAATATACATAACACGAAAGGTAAAGTCGCTATTATCTAAAAGACAACAGTGCTTATTTTGTTTATAGTTAATATCGAAATATCAGAACATGCACATATTTCCATTTTATAGTCTTAACACTGAAATGACAAAGTTTATAAGTCTCAACTGCCACTATGGCGTATACAATGTTTCTCGTTCCAACGCCAATCGTAACCTAGTATGAAAATTAGTTGCCAAGTAATAAAATATACGTGAAGTGTTTGCATGCCATTCCTGGCTAGAATAAGGCGTCGGTCAAGATGTACGACTACCTTTGTGTTTCGCCGCCGGTGCAACCGACCAAGACCGAGATCACCAAGATAACGTACAGACGATATTATGAATAGTCTAGACCGCATAACGTGTCGAAAGTATTATTACTTCATATTATAAACATTGAGACGTGAGCGCCATAAAAGTTGAAATATTTACCGCTGTAGTACATAATTACGAGTACCTAGGTGTATTCTTTGCAGCTTTAAAGTCTCAAATTCTCTTTTAAGGGACAAAGAAATATTTTATGAAAAAATCTTTGAGAAATAATACCTAGAAAGAAGTTGGCAGGTAAGCAGACAGTCTACCTGGTGATAGGTAGATATTGTCACCCATAGCCATCTGCGACACATACTCACATCAAGTAAAAACGACAAACATTACCACGTCTGCAAATGAGCTTCCTACATTTAGGAACTACAATTAAGAAAAAGGGGTTTTAAGGTTGAGAAACATGAACAAACTGAATTTAAAGATGAAAAATTATAAAACAAAATTATAGTGGATAATTATAGAAGCATAGATTTTATGAAACAACGTTGATATCACCGGAAAAAATAGAACTCGCAATTTTTACGAGAAATACGACTGGAGCACGCATTACACAAAGAAGTACAAACTTTCCAAGAATATCAAGCTAGAGTAGACTAACATTTGTTTTGTTTTAGTTATTATTTTTGATTTAATATGACAGCGTGATCGAATTTAGACTAATAAATATATTATATTTTGATATTATAAGTACTTATTTAGTAAAGGATCTTAGTTAAAGAACTATTATTATATAATGAACTTTAATTGAAATATATTCACATCTCGTTGTGCCAAGTGCATCCAGATCACATTCTCAATGCATATGCGAATAACATGACCGAGGAAAACTACAGTTGATACAAAGTACAGACGATCTTGTTGTTTTCTAAAAGCAACAAGATCGTCCTCATCATGATTTCAAGTTGACCTACATTTAATGTACTTGAGGAGTTCTAGGTAAAACGAATAATGTTATACAGAAAAATAGATAATAAAATACGAAAAACAAATACTTTACTGAAATAATAAAATACGACTAAACTGACGTTTACAGAAGTTACATTCGTGTAATTTGAATTATCTTTTTAAGTCTAGGAAATAAACACCGTTCGTGTTTATTTCCAGTAATTAAATTTAATCGATGAACACTTTGGCAACCTTAAAGTTGCAAGGCTTATTATAACTAACAAATATTTAAACGTAAGCTGTTAAGTCAGTGTAAATATTACACTTAATAAATGTAGTAGGTGAGCTACTAAATAAGGATAGGTTTCAAGTAAAGTAACACTATCATAAAGAGGCGATGAAGGGCTGTCGTCGCGTCACCACAACAAATAGAATTTCTCACCGTACATCCTCAAACATCTGGTTAAACATGGCTTACCTGAAAACAAACAGAAATATGGTTAACATATTGCATTTCATTACCGAATTGACATATTAAAAATAACTCTGTCATTTTATAGTATTATTGCGCCAAGATATACGTCAACCTGGTCTCTGCATGCTGAATAGTAGGTCTGCAGCGACACGTGTTCGTCCACTTTTTTCATCCAGCCACTGTCGGCGACTTGGTAGTCTTCTTGTCCAAGTATTTAAAACAAATGCCCATATTTAATAGGTAGATAGTACGTATACCTAATTTCACAAAATGTTTAGGTCTTTAGAATGTCGATGGAATGCACCATTCTGTATAGTTTTGTTTCGGGTTCATTGAAAACTACCTAAAATATATAAATAAAAGCAACACGTAATTTTGAAAATAATTTTCAATTCAATTCAAAATTTAATTTCCGGTCTTTGGATATTTCTTTCATCAAAGCGGTACTGTGTGTCTTAAATTATAACGTAGCCATTGTTTTACCATTCGCTTCGGTTCCGCCATCAAAGGGTTCCATATGAATGTAATTAATTTACGTAGCAAGTAACAAATCAATGAACACAATATTATTATACCTACTATATTAAATTGACGTAAGACGTACTAACATAGGAAGCAATGGTATTCGTTCAATACTGTGTAATATCAAATGAATGCTTGTTTAGTTTTTTTACCAACAAAGTAAAAAAAAATCTTACAAATCCTAAACCGAATTCTTATTAATGTTCGAAGCATACTGGCCGATTTCTGCACACAACCTATTTGTTTGACAGAATCTGTTTGCCAACTCGTTAGCATTAGCCGGTTTACTCATAGTAAGACGTACAAATGTATCCAGATTTGTAGTCTTATTTTAATCTAGACACTAACAATGTTCATGGTTGGCTTTAACCCAATTTAAGATCCATATTCTTAATCGTAACCTAGAGACTCAAACTTATTTTTTTTTATATATACTAGGGGGCGGACGAGCAATCGGTCCCACGTGATGGTAAGTGTTACCGCCGCCCATGGACACTTGCAACACCAGGGGATATGCGGGCGCGCCGCCGACCTTGCAAAATCCTATTCACAGCTCTCTTGAAGAACCCCATATCGTAGCTTAATGGAAAGACCTCTTGAGGCAGTTCGTTCCACAGCCTACGGGTTCGCGGTATAAAATAATTTTTGGACCGAACAGTGCGCGACACCTCCGTATCGAGGAAATGCGGATGGACCGCACTTCTGTGACGGGAGGTGCGGTTGTAGAAACCCGAGGTGGACACCTTAAGAATTTAGCTAATGAGAATGTCAAAAATAACATTATTAGTTGTTAGTTAAAAGATTTCTCGAGTGAGTTAATGTAGAGGTAATATTATTTTGGAAGTTAATACCGAAAATAGTATCTGGCTCGGATTTTATGCGTCATGCAAATAACGCCACAACAAATACATGTTTATTGAACTATCGTAATTTTCCAGTGCTCGTAAACTCCAGGATAACTTAGGTACGTGCCGAGGTACCTTGATCTTGACAGTGAATTACTTAAATAATCCTCCCTCGACTGAGTAAAAACCCCGAATCAAGGGTTTTTATCAATTTAAATAGTAATATCTGTAAGGTTGAGTTCTGATTTCGAGGTTACGATTTAGAACATGAGTGTAAACGTAACCAAGTACCTACTTATTCATAAAAATGTGATTGTTTGCAAATTGTAAATACGATTTGTGTGTGAAATATTGCAATAGTAGCCTCATCTGCACCTTCTGTGTTAGCTGAGCAAGTGTTGTTAAATATAAAAATACGTGTTTTTGAGAAATACAACCAATAAAATTTTACGGTGCTCCCAACAAATAAATAATATTATTTCATACACATAAATTATAGGAATTACGCAGTATTCATAATATTTGATGACCCGCTAGGTGTTGATTGGATGTTTGTTTCTTGTTCGTCTTTGCAGTGTGTATTGTGCGTAATTCCCTAAACATGACATTAAAATAATTTAGGTCACAAATAACGTAACAAGTTTAAAAACATTATTTGTCTAGCCGTGCTTAGTGCTTCTAAAATTTCAAAACCACCGAAATAAAATTTCGTAAAAATAACAACGTCCATGTTACGAACTAACAATGATACAACAGAATTGCTGTGTTCTTTTCTAACACAATGACATGAAATTGAACGAAAATCGGTTATATTTTTATGTTAATAATGTTTACTTTTGGGTCCTAAACTGGTATGTAGCAATAAGTTTCGTCAGAGTTTAGGGAACAGCGACAGAAGGATAAACTTATTGCTGTTTTATATGATACGATAACAAGACTTGATTCTAGAACTTAATTATTTTCACTTTTAATACTGTATTGATATACGAGTATATTGCATAGAGATTTGGGTCGTAGAAAAAAAAACATAGGAGAAAAAAAAACGATATAAACTAAACGGAATTGTGTTAACACTACCTACCGCTTAAAACAGTATTAATGCTCTAAAAGAGAATATGCGATTTAAAGGTACCTCTTATCAATAGACTATGTAGATGTAACTGTCACTAATAAAGTATCAGTAAAGTCTGAAATAGCTGTCCCTATATATTGAGGCGCGCTAATGTGTCTGACTCTTTTGGCACAGCGTTCAAGACACACACAAGAACAGTGGCAATAAAGCGATGCTAAAGAGATGCACGGTTAAACGTTCTGTTTGTGACGAACATTCCGCTGTGGATGTTGACGACTGGAGCTTTTCGACACCTCGCGGACAAAAACGCGACAGAACAACAAAATATGTAGTTTTAAAGTGAATATATAACAACTGTAAGACAGGGACTGAAGATTTATCTAAGGATTTTTTTATTATTTTAGGCATACGGTTCTGGAAAAGTAATTAATAATGAAGTTACGAGTAGTGAGATTTTTATCGGCCTTTAGTAATTGTTTTCTGTTTTGTCTATCTTCACAATTAAGATTATGTCAGATCTTTATTTATTCTGACGTAGTTTTCACATCTTATCTCTATGTTATTTTTGCATAATAAATACGAATTTGCTGCGTAACAAGTATCCTTCCTTTATAATCTCGATAATATGTACCTACATACTTTTTCAACAGCATATTTACTTTTCAACATTGTAGTCGTACATCGATTACATTATATGAAATAAAACGTAGGCCTCATTTTATTTATTATTATTTATATAGGGTACTTCATAATAACATTTAGTGAATGTATTGAATTTAAAACTTTATTTATATTGGCGGTTAACAAGAGTGTACGTACGTGACAGAAATTGGCCTGGTTCCCAATCATTATAATATGCCAACGAGACACTTGTCGAGATTATTTTGTAGGTACCTGTGTTTTAATCAATGCTCACTGAACGAATTATTCACATTTAAACACTTGATACGCTTGCAAATGGATGCAAGATTGCTAATCGATTTAAGTTTTAAGAAGAATTGAATAGGATCATCTCAATTCTATTCTTAAAACAGATGCATAATTAAATTAGTAGCCATTAATTGAATAAGCAAACATGTTTAAGACTAAAGACCTAAAAAATATAGCTTGGACTTTTTGGCGAGAACTCGAGAAGCGAAGTTGAATTTTTGTTTCATTGCTGTAAAAATCAGTCCTCAGTAAATCTACTATCAGTTTACTGAGTGACTCCTGACTTACTTCGACGGGACTCGACATTAACAGGATACGTTTCAGTCTTTAAAATTGTTTATTCCAAAGGAAACTGAACACTGGCAGAATGTGCTAATTGCAACAAAAAAAATGTAGCTAATAAATACATAAAATTCAACATAAATACAAAATATACAGATATGACTTCAGAAAAACATAAGTCACGTAAGTCACATGGGTTACATCACTGATGGTTATTATGATAATACTGCATGTCCTTAGATCATTTCTGTTACTAACTTATTAGTATTACACATCACTTCATTGTGTGGGGTTAGTTAATTACCCCAGCAAGTGTGAATGTCATGGAAACAACGATTACCTGCGCCAGTTTTGTATTTATGTGTTATTAGCTTACTAGAGATTCAACCCGAAGGTTGTTCCCTAAACCTTTTTGGATAATTGTGATGTCATTTCCTACTTCCATAAGAATCAAATGATATTAGAAAAAAGAACAATTAATTTTTTTGCAGCAAATGATTGTGATGGCTTTCTTCTATTATCACATGATATTGTACTTTAAATGACACAAAAATGTAGACAAGATTAACATTGTAAAAACAGAGGGATAGGTTATACATCATTTAAAAGGGTGCACGTTTCATTCCCGCAGCCGCTGGCCAATTGGCCACATTACCCCTCTCCCACAGAAGACTACCTAGAAATGTATTTCCTATTTGATTTTATGTATCTTATGTAATGAGTGATATCCTATCCTTCCATCCCATCCTATCCCTCCCCGTTTTCCCTTTCTCCAAATCCATTCCTATCGCGTCCGGGGGTGTGCCAACGTCTGTCATTCTGGACTGATGTTGGCATGTATCTCGGGTATCTATGGACGACAGTATTCACTTATAATCAGGTGGAATGTATGTCAGTCTGCCGCCTTTTTCCATAAAAACAATTAAACTAAGGATCTAATATTTATAAAACAGCTTGCGGGTAGTTTTTATATCTACATAACTCTTTTCCTTCTGTTCCTCTCAACACACATCAAACGGTAAAACTCACCAGTACCCTAAGAATAATAAATAATACAATAATTATATTCTTATGCCAGTATACGGTGCGTACATGTAGCGTACACATACCTGTAGGTGCGTTTTTATTGATCAGGGCAAGGGAACACTTCGGACCACCCGCAGAGTACAGCCAGCATCTACTAATTGAGTGTAGACTCCATTGTCCACTGATCGGGAAAAGTTCAGAGGTCTTCCGATTACATGTCAATCAATTACTCCCTTCTGTCAAATTCGTCAGCGCTCCACAGTCAGCGCACCACTCGATTTCAATATAACAATAAATTCTTATGACCCACAGACTTTATGATGTAATTTAATCATACTTGTATAATTTCCTTGCAACTCTAGTAACGGATAGACAAGGAAATTTTATGGCTTTTACAGTTCCAGCATCGGACATGACTAAGCGAAATTCATGTATTAGGGCTTTATAACTGAAACGGCGTACATTTGTAATTATTCTAAGCAATCAAACCAATACGCATCGATAAATACAACACAAACGTGTCTTTAATAGCTTAACATCAATCACATAATCGTCGTCTCACACAAACAGTAGTGCGTTAGTACTTTCATTGAATAAACAAGTTTGGTGAGTTTGTACTTATGCTAGCAAGTTATTAAAGGCGTCTTTTGTAAGGCAAATAAGCCGTGAAAAATTTGAACGTTGATTGATTACACATTACGATTCTACCACGTAATTATGTCATCTATTTATAAATAACTATGAATGTCGATTCCAACAGTTACGGATTCTAAGTACCAATACACAAAAATCTCAAGTGGGCACTTTGTACAAAAGGAATGTAAAATTAAAATAGCTCAGGAGACTGTGGCCACTTGAATTCGTTGTGTACGTAGGTACTTGGTTGTTTAAATCGGTAGCTAAGAAGAGCAATTTGAAAGGTCGGAGCTGTTATCGTAAATGATAGGTCGGGACGATGGTTGAAAACTTAATTCTATGCATTATTAAAATGTTGCAAAGTAAACGAGATGGTTATTAGGCCGATGTATTAAACAATTAGATTTTATTACTTAATTGAGTTTCATTGTTTTAGTTTTAATGCTCTCTTTGTGTGGGCGTTTGATTACTCCCAAGACGAAAAAAAATATCTATTAATTATATACTTTTTGTTACAAACTTGTATCTTTTATCTTTACAGAGATATCACATGAAACAAACGCAAACTAAAAAGCGTTTAGTTTTAGCTAATCTAATTAAAATCAACGCGAACATAACAAAATCATTAATCTTAGATATATGTAGGTACCTATATATTATATAACCCCACAACGCGTCGGATGTAAATAATTACGAAACCAAAGCAAAACATTGCGACACTTCCTAAGCTCTTACCGCGTGTAGGTACCACCTACACATGACAAGATAATCTTAATATCGGAGGTGAATCGATCGCCCACGGCAAAGACAAAAACCACAGTCATCAGTGTCTAACAAAGGTAGCCGATTCGCCGACCGGAGCGCTTAGTACGCCCATCACAACTAATATGGACATTTGTACATTGCGCGTAGGTAGCACTTAAGTCACCTGCCCTTATAAGGTGATACGAAACTAACTTTGGTACACAGATGATTGAGTCTGCGACAAGTTTAGACACGTTGATAAAAGGTATTATGCACATATAAAGGAAATTGCTGAAAAAAACTTTCTCACCGAACTGATTTCTTAACTATAAATAAAGTTTAATTATCAAGATTTGATAATCACTGTTCCATTTTAAATTTCTTATATAATCATAGTAGTCATTTTTATTTCGTTGATATACATAAGAACAGCAACGAATACTCTTAAGAATAATGGTACTTAAAATCGATTTTAGACATACGAGTATACAGACTTGCGTAGTAGTGCAAATTGACGTGAGTGCGTGGATATCGAAATCTGTTTGAAGAAGTAAATAAAATTAGTGACGAAGCTATAGCCTCCGCAAATAGTGTTGGCATGGGTAAACAATGCAACAAGATAGGAACAGTTTAGTCGGTGGCAGTAAATAAAGCATAAACAGTGGTAGAGAATAATTTCCAAAGGAGTGTAACTACACAATCTGAGAAAATAATGTCAACAACATTGTGAAGTGCCGAAACGTCGAGTAAATATAAAAGGTAAACAAAACCGTTGAATACTATTATAGTAGTGGGGGTTTAGACTCGATTTATAACATAAAATGTGTGCAATAACGCGAAAGTCCATAAAGAAATATTTCGAAGTATGCAAGTAATATTGAAATTAATCCTGACTTGCAATGTGCACTGTGCAGTGCTTATCTGATGTGTACAGCACATCAAGTTGATAAATCTTTAAAAGTGGTAGAATAACATGACTAATATGGGATGAGAATTAATTTATTTTGTAATTTGTGAAAGTTTGAACCTTGAAATGAAACCTAATTTTATTAAAGGTAATTAAAGGTAATACGAGTAATTTTCGAGATATTAATTAATACATTATTACTGATTTTTTGTTATTTTCAAATTTATTGAAAACCGTGAATTTATTAGGTAGGTACTAGCGACCCGCCCTCACTTCCCTTCTGTTTATTAAATTTAAAACAATCGGAATAAAATATTTTCCTGCGGTAAAATACAGCCTATATTTTAAGTTAGACCTCTAGCAATACATCGGTGGAAACTGCATTCAATTCCATGCAGTAGTTTTTGCGTGATGCGTGTACAAACAGACAGACAGACTAAATTTCTAAAAACTGTTGTTTTGGCTTCTGTTGCTCTAATAAAGACCCCCCCTATTAGTTTTTTTTTCAATATCTATAATGTACAGACATCGGCCTGTTACAATTTTATTATATGTATAGAAGATTCGGCATAGAGTATAATAGAGTACCATAGTACCATAGAGGATAAGTCAATGGTATTCGCCAATAAAAACATTTTTATTGTGTTGAAAACACTAATATCTTTTATTTTATTCTCTTGCAATTCCTTCCAAGATAGTAACATTAAGTTATAATATGGTCTAGTTGCACCAATTGAACTTAATTTACACGATTTTGAACATTACGTGAGTGAAACTGAAAGTTTTTAGTCTCAAAAATGAAATCAGATATAAAGAAAAGATTTATAAAACGTATTCCTCTGAGTTGATCGTTAATTTTAGGGAATAAACAAATATCACAGGGCGCCCGGTCAGAACTGTATGAACCATTAACTCAAAATTGCTTCGTTTGTCTGGCGGAGTGAACTGGGCCATTGTCGTGATGGAGGATAATTCTGCTTCGTGGGCTTCGTTCTATGATTTTTTCTAAGCAATATTAGACTCGAAAAGAAGTCTGCGATAAGTATCTACTACGTACTTTGTCAAACATGTATAGGATATTAAATATCATAATATTAATCATGCAAATATCCATTTCATGGTGCAATCTACGTTATTTTCTCGTTAAGCGGTATGTACTACGCTGTGGTAATTTGTCGCAGGGCACCGTACAATAGGTCGTACGTTGCATAAAATATAGCCTCTTGCGGCAGCTTCGATCAACGTGGAGCTGTATATCAATATGTCATTATTCCTACTATAGTGGTCTCATGAACACTAAAAATAAGAAAGGAGCTATCTATGTAGATATTCACGCACGTGACCTCGCAAAGTATATCCTTGCTCTCGCAAAGTTTCACACAATGGTTTCATCACATGAAAAAGTGTATTGATTATCGCGGAGAATACTTCGAAAAGCAATAAAACAACTTCCATCTTTCTGCTTACATTTTTGAGATTCTAAAAACTTTCAGTCAACCACGTATTGCTAAAATATCAGTTCGTTATTGTTCAATCGATACAGATTTATATATTTATTGGAAAACACGAATAGCTGATATTTTTAACATTAACGTAATAAGTAAGTGACGTAAAACGTAATACCTAAGAGACAAGTTGTCTGTAAATTGCTTAGTACGCTTCAGACAGTAAAAAATATCAGTGTTCGGTTAGTTCGATCTTAAAAGTATAAATATTTGCTTTACTATCTGATTACATTCGAGGATGTTATGGTACAAATGAAACCGATAAGTGTCAATAAAATAAATATTGAATTATGTATTCAACTGCTTCAGCAATCGAAACTTTTAATACACGCATAAATCATCTTTTTGATATTAATTAACATGATCTGGGGCACGCTTTATGTGTTACTCCTGCTTAGGACCCACCTTTGTAATAAGCTTTACATTATGTCTGTGAAATACCTAATAAATGGCGTCACAAGGTATCACGATGAAGATAAAAGGATCAGTAGCTGTGTTGACAAGGCCGCATATTGTCACCGTTGTTGACATAAGCACAGTGTCAGCGATGAAACAGACCGCGGCAAATGTTTTTGTTTCAATAGCTATTTGCACTGGTTGTTTGTAAGCATTCGTGTTTGATGAAACACCAGTCTGTGTTATAGTCATAATGTAAACGGCAGCAACCTTAGCCGCGCCTACAACGTGTCACAAGAATGTTTAATCCGATTTTATCCTAACAGCCCACGAACCACGGTAGTTAGATAAATGCGAATTAACATTTGTACGAATGGGTACATAGAAATGCGACAAACACGTATTTAATCGACAACTTTCTTGGCTCATCGGTGTAACAGATTGCGGGTAAAAGGCGCGGAACTGGTTCGAAGCTCATCGAGATAATTGTCTCATTTATAAGGCTAACGTACGCGTGAGATTAAATATCTATTACACTTTCTTCCTTTGTTGCTTCTAACAATTAAGCAAGAAATGGAAAAAGAAATACTGTTGCGATATAAAACTATTTGCAGTTTATTGAACCACGTGTTCATTTCGGCCGCAATACAAGATTACTTTAACTAAGCGATATAACGAAGTAATAACATTAGAAGGAACTAAACATATTAAATGTTGTACGAGTGTTGTAACACAGGTGCGAAATAATTATATTCTAATGAGAAAGTAACAATATAATATGTAGCTACATATTAGTTCCAGTGAGGCGTGACAATGAATTCAAAGTAGACGTTCTCTCTTTTTCTAATAGAATTGAAAACAATAGTAGTCGGTCAAGAAAAGCAAAGTACATCGACTTAACACAAAGAGCCGTTGACGCTAACACCTACCACGCTGCCGTAACCCGAGACGTCTGCAACCACTCCGACTACCGACATACTTAAGAGATGCTAGAACAATCGAAAACCGAAAATAGATTTTATTACCAAAGCAATTGAATTCAATGTCGGTGCAAACACTGAAAACAATGCTCTTCCTAGGGCGCTCCAATTTATTTTAGATTCTAAAACTTTGCGCTTAGGTTCGTAATTTAACTACTTCTCATAAAGGATCATTCTTGTACAGAACTTGTGGTTAAGCTACAGAATCTTTACAGTTACCTACTTAGTTGTTAGGGATTTGTGCGTTGATTGCATTCTAGAACTGTGACCACAAATCGCTACTTATTATTATAAATAGGCTATTATAATAAATTAACTATACTTATGGATAAAATGGTAATGTTTATTTTGATGGTATCTGTGTTTAATTTACGTCAGCTTTATTTTAAAGACTAATCCGTTCATAGGAATATTTAAACTGACAAGCATAATACATACTTTGTCAGCTTCGCTCATTGGTGTTGCTACTGAAATTCTAAATTCTAGAAAATCTGTAAACTTTAGTTCACTTAATCCTCTATCTATCTATAGTATCGGGTATAGCATCCTCTCTTGCCAGTGCGCATTCTCCAGTAGTCAACAAACAAAAGGCATTACTTTAGTACTTAGCTAATGTAGAACAACAACAGGAAACGAGAGACCCCGTATGACTACACATTGTATGGGAGAAAATGGAAAAAGAACAGAAAATGGAAAATTAACTAACGGTCATCCCTTTGTCTTTGTAGAAACGTCTCTAGTTATTGTGCAACGCGATTATTGTTCGAAAGAAATAATTTATTCAAGGAAACCTGACGAAGGTTTTTACTTACAATTAGAGAACATAATTTTCTAATATACGACTAATATTTGAACGAAGACCCTTTCTTTAGATTTTCTTGCAGGATAATGATGGACACAGTCCTCTAATGTGCTCTATCCCAGACGGTTGAGAATGCTAAAAACCCATAAATCATCTTCCCATAAAACATACTAATAAAAGCCCATAAATACCCATAAAAAACTTCTTTCTGTTTTTAATTTATGGGTATCACTACTTCAAAGTTTCAGTTTTTTGAAGGTGATTAATTTATGATAACAATTTTAAATCTAATTAAAACCCCCGCTAGAGAGCTGTAATTCCAGCTATGCTAGTTCTCGCGACAGCTGGTATTAGGTCACTTGAGCGAATCTTTTCCTGGAAGTCGTGATACATACGTAACCCAGTTACGAAAAATATACCTACTCTAATTAAGCTTAGCAATGTACCTTAATTAAAACTGACGTTGGCAGACAATCAAAATAGCTACTCAAAATTCAGATTGGCTTTATGACTCGATCATACAGTCATAAAATAGAACCGAAGCGTGACTTTTGAAGACCATTCTATCGTAAGGGAGAACGTTTTGTGAATTTTAAAAATTCCATGACTAATGGTATTCCGTAATCTTTGCGGAGATTCTAACAAAAAAATTGAGCACAACACTTTTTATAAGGACATATAGAGATTACCTCATACCTGAGGCGCTCCCCGCACTCATGACGTCACTCAACAAAGAAATATAAGAGTGAATAAATAACAGGGATCCCTTGGAAGAAAAAAGACAACCTGTGTGTACAACGGTATGAAGCACTTGTTTCGATTACCTGTTATTGGATACACCCGCTATAAAGCTATAAAGTTGTGTTACCTACATGGTTATTTATCATCAGTGTGAGATTGAGAAAAGCAAGAAATTGAGACAAGAACTGCGATGAATGAAATACGTATTCCAAAACAATTTCTCATAAAGAAGGATTTCAAGGTGTTCTATTTGTAATTGAGGACTTCTAATAAACATGTCGTCATGGTCTGCACAAAACGTAAGAAATGTTTAGCTGTTTACATAATTACTAATATATTAGCATCCAAAAAGTGATCTCATCGCAAGCACCGTACAGTCTCGTGCATAGGACATAAAAATAGTTCAACGAGACACTCTTCTGATAGACGAGGACGAGTATGTGGCTGTATGGGCCAACGTCAATGGTGACGTCACGCTTTAGAAAACTCAACGGCCAATGTGACAATTAAACGCGAGTGAGTTAACGAAATGCGAGAAGTGAAACAATGTTTCAATAATAAGTAAATAAGAAATGAGACCTACTGGCACCCATATTGAGTGACCATTTCATATCCATAATTATCTAACAAAAAGATAAAACCAGTAACATTACCCGTATTATTAAATATCTTATTATTAAACCTCAGAATTTGGTTGACTACATTATTTTGTTTTATTTCGGTTAAACAGATACAGGAGTTATATGAATATCATAAGTTTTACAAACTATAGTGATGAATTACATTATTGACACATCATATTAATTTCGTAATACTTTGAAAAACGATACGCAGTCACGTCGCGATCACAAGTTCAAGGCAGATAGCAAACGGACAAAGTTTGCATTGAAAACATTTGCAATGTTACCTAAAAGTGATAAAGTTTAAAATCGTTCGAAACAGTAGCATTTAGTCTCTGCTATAAACTTCTAAACTGCAATCACATTGTTACGTGGTAGTGGACGGCAACAACCTGATTGTACCGTTAAGCGGACCGCGCAGAACTGACCTAGTGCCGGGAAAGTTATCAGGGACGACCGACCGTGTTCCGTTTCGCGACCCGAACCCAATATTATCAGTCATGCCTCACTACAAAACGTCAAAAAGTTCCTTGAAATTCCAGTACAAATAAGTCCACAAGATAGGCATTAGACGATACATCATTAGAGAATGATAAAATCGTCCAGAAACCAAACCGCTGATGTCATACTTGTCATATCAGAACGGACTCTAATGATCGTTTTACAAGATCTACATCTACATGTCCTTAGATAGCAGGTCCTATTATTAGTAAAACGGTCAGTCGTGTCATATCGTTCTCTCTTAATGAACACTAATTCGATGCAAGTGGAACTGATTCAATTGCTATCACCAATCTAGAGATGGCATTGACCTTTGCCGAAATAAATTGTATCAGTGGCTCGTGACTGATGTATTATACTATAGATTTCAGATGTAGCCCAACTGAGACTGTTTACTTGAGTGTAATTAAGTCTTTTTTTTCAAATTTTTATATTTTTGATCGCAGAAATAGTGCCTCAAAACTTCGTATACTTAGAAAACGTTAAAAAGAAACGTAATAAAATTTTAATCTAATTAACCTCAACTAACCCAAAATAACTGATTTTGAGAAACTCGATTTATACTGGAGAAAAGATTCAGAATGATTTTTTTATTCAATATTTGATTTTAAAACATTTCCTAGCAAAATAATTGTAATCGGTTTGTATATGGGGCTCCAAAAAATAATTTCGAATAATTAGCGGACAGCCACAAGGCAAATGAGGCAAACAGCTTGTGTCGCGTGGATAAAGCAGCACGTCGTATATTTATAGTTGCGTGTGGGGTCGACGTGCCTCGCGCGTCTCCCACGCCGCGAGCACCACGGGACGCGACGGGATCTAGAAAACAGTTATAAGAATTGCTTGATTAAGTTGAGCAGGTTTGTGTGTTTTGTCTCCTTTTTGCTAATATTTTTTTAGGAATAGATATACCTACTCTATGCTATTCGTAACTATATACAAATTTAAAGTTTACTAAAGACTTTCGATTTTAAACATTAAAATTAAATAAAAATAGGGATAATTTTGCAATGTTTTAACAAATAACTCGAACACTGCTGACTGGTAACATAGACATGGACAGTTAAAAGAGCAATGAATATTTTTGAAAAGTCACATACAATGAGAATAATCTAAAATGTTATCTTTGCACAATATTGCTAAGCTTGTGTACTGCTAAGTAATAATTATTAAGTACAGAAATATAATCAATTTGTCACTCAATTAAAATTATGTCGTCAGCTTAAAGGTTACTTTGATATAAATTATTTGATCAAATTTTGATAGCTTGATATGGCTATCTATGGTGAACTGGAACAGAAACATGGTAACCGTGAAGGCTAGTACTTTAAGCAAAGTGTACTCGAAGATCATTATGCATTCTAATAGACAGAAGCTGAGAGTATCTTATATTAGAATTAACTATGTTTATGTGTTCAATAAAGATTTTCCAGGAGTCATACTTGATTTATTTCAACTATGTCCCATGTTGCGGGAGTGAAACTGGAAAGCTGTAAGCCACTGAGTGGGATTGTTAAAGCAGAACGACAGTCAGTGCATTGCCTATTCAGGAATTTTGTGTGGAACTTTACGACCCTCATATTCTATAGTCCAAAACACGTTACATCACTTATGAAACCAATGGTGTAGACATCAGCCAAAGTGTGTGAAACAAAATGAAAGATGTGACATAAATTTGAAAGGAGTGTAGACGAGACATAAGTTAAATTGTCTGCAATTGCTCAGGAACTATGCTGCACTTCACTCGATGATGCAATGTGGACAGTAACACTAAATATTGACCGCAATCACCTATGCTAATATAAAGAGAAATATGTAACTCCTTTGAGCCTGTAAGTTTGAATGAAGGCGCTAATTTTTAAGAGGGAAATTTTATGATGCAACGTGCTATCGTAATGCAGTGCAAAGATAAACGACAATGTGAACAGTAACATTTAAGATTATTTACCTACCTATTCCAAATCGTCCGCCCGTAAAATATATGAAAAGTTGATTAAATAATTTTATAGGAACGAATTACTTCAAAAAATTGTTTAACGCGCGACTAGGATACTAAATCGTTTTCGTAAAATGTCTGCATGCGTATTTTTGATTTATTTATGACACAAACCAAGGCGGTAAACAACCGAAAGCACTGGCGGTCCGCTAATTTAGTTTAACGAATGAGCTGAACGTATTTAAAACGACACAATAAAGAGTCCGGTGTCACTAGCAAGCGCAGTGGGCAGCTCATTCATAATCTTAGTGTGTGCATTAAAAATAGCAATTGTCTACGTCTACAACGATAGTGAAAAATGAGGCAGGTGTGATGTCGAGAAGTATAGGATATGTAGACGAGATGTGGGATGACAAACAAGCGGTCATTCAACTTCTGAATAGACAAGAAGAATAGGTGTCCGACAGTCGGTATCTGTACATCATTGTTTATGGTTACAACCTTAATCTTACTATAAAAGCATATAAAATAATAATTTGTTCCAGTAAACGAACAAATTGTTCAAAAGGTTGGGTTGCGCCCACGTTGTTAGTCTAGTTTTCGTATTTTCTCCTGTCTTTCTTTACTGCATGGTAAACATGTTTTGATAATAGTTCGTGACGTACATTTATGAAGAATATGTATGCTCGCATATTGTTTTCTTTATTGAAATTGAGTTAAAATCAGGATAGCAGTAGGTATGTGAGACTCTTCTTACCAATATTCCTGCAAAACAACATACAGAAAACAAAAATACAGCTACACTAACTAATTACTGTTTGGACAGAGTCCCAACAGATAAACACCTAAACCCCAGCCAAAAATACACAAAATGGCGTCGGGTTCATAATAAAACAATTTAATGGGCCAGCGCGCTTTCCGTGGTGACGAAATCAGCGCCGACGCATTCTTGTTGCGTAACCTGAAACGCGATCTCTGCAAGAGAAAACTGTTTAAGGTCGAAATAATTATACTACATCTGTAGATTGAATCAACATAACCTATTGAGTACACTTGGTGCAATAAATCAGAGTTGCTCGCAAATGAAATCTGAGTCACTCCTCACCGAATGTCCTGTGGCCGAAGTGTTTATCATCGTGTGTTTATTACGTATATTGTAGTTAATTAGGGACTTTTTCCTTCATCATATTACAGGATGATGGGCAAACAAATCTGTTGCACGATTCTGTTGTTTACACGCGACTAGGACGGGTTGGGCGCGGCGGAAGCGCGCCGGAACCTCGCGTCATTGGCGCGCGTTACCGGCCCAAAACTTGGCCACCACCGCCACGCTTCATTCATACCATGCATCATTTGTCTAACACCCATATTTAAGGTAGGTAGATGTTATGAAAAATGATCACAAAAGTAACACGCGAAAGAGTGGTCGCCGTTGTAGCCAATGTAGCCAAGAAAAAAATGTACATCACATGGCAATTTTGTTAAAAGTTGCAATCTTTTTAATAAGTATACATAAACAACAGCCGAGCGTTGTGACCGAGTATTCGATAATTACCAGTCTTCGTTAATGAACAGAAAAGTGATGAAAATAACATGTTTTCCAAGAAAGCTGACTTTAAAAACTCGTATGCATTTATCGTGGTCCATCGACAGAGGACAAGTATGGAACCATTAGGCGCACCCATCCTGAGCATCTTGTAATTTTTATTGCGCTAGTAACTCCGCCTTGCATTGTTGTAGGGTTTAATGAGCGTATATTTAAAGTGCCTGACTTTATTTCTGAAGCGCACAATTTAGAGCAAGAAATCGCTGGATATGGCAAGTAAAATCTCGAAGCAGACGCAATACAGGTTATTTAAAGAATATTTACTCAATTACGTAATCAACGCGGTTTCTTATCTGCAATTGGATGAATATTGGCAGTAATACCACTAGATTCACGAAGAAAATATAACGCTCGTTGCCTATCCACTGCACTTGTTCTAGACATTATTTATTTCATAATCTTTACGTTTTACTTACTTCACACAGCAGAAACGATGGTCAATGCAAAATAAAACGGTAGACAATTAACGTACCTGAAACAGAAAGAAATGAACAATTCATTAAACTGATGAATCTGAATACTCACGAAAATTGAAAAGGAGCTAGAAACCCGCATTAAACTAACATTCCCAAATATCCATGAGGCACCCGCTTCCAAATGGTTTATAAATATCCAGAGCCGTGTCATTAAAAATATCCAATTAATTCCTATTAAGTTCAACACATTGATCATAAGCAATCGAAATTAAACTCTAATGATTTAAGTTTAAGAATCATTTTTGCTCAATTAAGATAACTATCCCTGTTTCAAAGAAATGAAAATATGTCTGCAACCATTAAGTGCCATCATGTCGGTCTTTTGATATTTTCACTCTACCTTTATAAACATTAGGTTTACTTCTAAAGATTAGCAAATTTACGCTTCAAATGTTATAGAGATTACATGAACCAAATTGCCACAAAGCATTTTCAAGGTTTCGATAATTAGAACGCTATTTTTATTTATAGTTACCGATTTATCACAATGTTGTTGTGATTTTTGTGACGTCACAACTCTCATTACTGGTCACACAACTTTAATTCAAACAATCCACTATATTATCATGCCTTATTGATGACACAATAAGAGTCATTCTTTGTATAAGTTGTCCAATACCTGAGTTTGAATTACTGTATTTTTTTAAAATTCCTGATGAAGGTGGAAGGTAAATGATTCTACTTCATTAGTTTATGAGGATTAAACGACAATAAAATACTTCACGATATTGCTTCAGTAATTTTTGCAGTTAATAATAATAGTTTGATAATGATTAACGAAGTTGGAAAGTTGGAAGTGAATTATCGGGGGAGAGCATTATCGCTCACATTATCACATTTCGATAAATGTAACTGTTAAATATTAAAACGTAATGCAGGAGAGGTCGATAGCGAAACGTGCGGGCATACGGCCAATTTGAATATTTCTGTTTTAAGCTAATACTTTCTTCTGAAATTTATTCCATATTTTACTACAGTGTGTCACCGTAACCCTGGCCAATAAGTAAATTGAATTAGTTTAGATAAATTACATAAGTAAATTTTAGTTTAGCCGTTTTATTAACCATCATCATTATTAACCAAAAAATGTTTATTTTCTTCAAACATACCTAAGCGCGTACTATTTGCTTTCTGTGTTAAATGTAATTGAGTTAATATATTTATTATACCCTTATAACTAGTATTTTTGACGTTAAATAATATAATATTATTTTCTAGCGTTATGTAAACATTGGTAGAGTTAAGAGTTAAATGCGGGATAAATATTTCAGAGATTTGAAATATAAATGGCCTGCCTAAGTATATGTATAAAATTGGCTAGCATCCAGATATTAAAATCCAGTTTATTTAACTAACATTTTACTGTAGATACTTAACACTTTATTGTATACTGCTGGATGTGGTTCACGATTTTGCGTTGGTTACCTTTTATTATAAAACTATAAAATATAACTCAATCACTTTATTACTAGGTTGTACAGAGATGACACTATAAGCAGAAATATTATCTTCATTAGGAACTTATGTAAGCGACCAATGATAACATATCGAATGGATGAGCAAGACACCTACTGACCTTAGCATTTTACGGCCTCTTGTTGGGACAGGTTCGTTAATAACATAAACAATACTTATTAATGTAACCATAAAAGTGGTGTGAGAGTCATCCTAACCCGCACTTCCACCATTCAATATACAATGCCATTCAAAATCAATACTTCATTTCAACAAAACACTTTTTACCTGTTAGGTTAAGAAGCATTATTTCAATTGATCGATGTCTTCAGTAATTTAAATTATTTAGTGTAATTCATTCACTGTGTAAAAAAAAAGAAAAGCTTAAACTATGAGTATATTTCGTTTCGATCGAGTTATAAATATTCAGTTTCAAGTTGGAGTACTTTTTATAATAACTGCGTCTAAAACTAAGTCAACCTTCGTGGGAGGCAACTTTCAATTCATTCAAAACTGAGAGAGCTACATTCAGCTACAAAAACTATTGTTGATATTGCAATTTCAACACATTTTTTTTTTTCCAAAAAAAATAAAAATTCAGGCAATTTTGATCTAAAATAGTAGATAATGTGAAGATTGTATGTATCTGTGTTTACTAATGGTAGCAAGGAGGACCTAATTAAATTAACAGATGACGTCGTGTAAGTGAACAAACACATGCCTCCGCGTCGGCTAGATTAGAGTGTGATAGGCGTATCTTCTTAGGCAAGTGAGAGCAAGATGATATCAATTTGTCAGCATCTTCAATTGGAAACATAAGCATCTAACTTCTCTCCGATGAGTCATAGCATCTCTAAATTTTTTAATAGGTAGTAATCTTGACCGGGACATTCGACCAGTACCTACTGCAAATATCAACGATTTCCGGCCACAGATCGTAATCAAACATATTTAATTAATTGATTATCATTTTTTTTTAATTTTAATTTCCTATGACCTTTATCCTAACAGTATAAAAGATGACGTCAACTTCGTTATTACGAGTAAGTTGTTTTCAAATAACACTTGTTTAACCATCATTCAGTGGCAATAATTAGATAAAATCGAGAACAAGCAGTTGCATAATCAAATCATATGAATGAATCGGCAAACGTTGTGCGTTCATCAAATTGCTTAACGTGAAATGAATGGGACCCTCAAGCCGTATACACACTAAAGCTGAGAGCAGACCGGCGCCTGAGCATCCCACACATGTGGTACAACAGAACCGCTTTCGACATTGACTGTTTGTTTTGCCAGTTAGTAACGCTATGCCTATCGATTATAGAAAGCGAATCCCGGGCGCCTATGTGAAAAAACTGCTATATTTAGTGTTGATGTCATAACTCATAACCAATATTTAAGTAGAGTCCAGTTTAACTAAACCATAGAATTTAAGCCCGTATTGCTATTATGTTAGTGTCCATGAAAATAGTTTGACGTTAGATTTAACGTACTGGCTAAATAGCACGATTAACGTCATCCTCTTAACACGTTAAAAAATCAAAAAAACATTTGCATGGCTTACTTCCTAGTTATAAAGGAAGTTATCTGTTAGTGGCTGTTAATATAATACAATAAATCTGTCGCGGAGATCGTCGAGTCTCCAAGATGGCGCCAGTCGACCCACCTACGTACATGCTTTGTAGAAAGTTGAAGAACTAGACCGACCCTGTTTGGACGAATTACAAAGTGACTCAGAGTCACACGGAGTGTTTTGATTTTCACTCAGAAGCAAATACCTATAGTCCCGGAATGAGCTAAATGCGTGCGGAAGGAATGTGACCATTTTTTGTCACTTGTTTTTAGTGTTGTACTACAATGATCTTACTGAAAGATCGATATCGGTTTTAGTCGATATTTTTAATTTAAATGTCACGGTCAGAAGTAAAACACAAATAATTATAAAAAACATAACTTATTTTTTAACATTTTTATTTACTTTCATTATTTATTTATTTATTATTTATCACACATTAGATAATATAGTAAGTAGGTATACATAATTTTTAGTTTTAAACAGATATTTAATGTTTAGTTTTGAGAAATAAAGTTAATAAAAAACAACAAAAACGTTTAAAATTCATTTTTTTACCTTTCTTTGATGGTGATTTTAATTTCAAAGTGCCAGCTAATTGTGATTCTCTTTTAATATTGTCTATAGTTCGTTTATTTAAGCCAGTGTAGTGTGCTGCTCTTTCAATACTTCTACACAATGGTATTGCCACAATATTTGATAACTTTTCTTCTTCACACAACTTAATAACATTTCGCACCATATTTCGACTTTGACTTCGAATCACCGATCGTTTTTTTGAATAAGCTTGGTCACTCATTTTAAAAGTAAAATGTATTTTAAATTTATAGTAAAAATCTACCGAACACGTGTTATATCGATGACGCAAGAGAAACAATAGAAAGTGAGCAAGCGCATCCCTTAACTAGCCGGCACAAGTGCGGCGAGACGGCTGAGAGGGGGGTGTGCTCGGGTCCCCACACCTCATACCGCGCGCGCATTTAGCTCATTCCGGGACTATACATGCAAATGTGAGGAGCACGCGTGGGCGAGATCGTCGACCAATTTAGAAGTTCGCAGCAATTTAAACCTTATATTTGATCGGTGCGCCGCATCTAAAGTTAATAAATGTGACGGATGAAAGGTGATAAACAATTTGATAAATTAAATCATCATTAACAAAAATGTCTTTGATAAACCTGGTAATATAATCGCATTGGGTTCTTTAGTCAACAAAATTAATATCGATCTATGGGCATATCAAACATAAAATCGTAAACCGCGTGGTTCTAAAAGTTACATAAAAGTAGCTAATTGAAGCTGCATAATTACACAATTATTAATAATGTTTATAGCTGAGAAGAATTCGATATGAATTTAGATTCAACTAATATAATATAAAAGTATGCATTTTTAACTTCATTGAAGTTTCACGGACATCATTAATTAAATTAATGCATACGCAGAGCAAATAATGAAAAAAATAACAGGGCAGCCAGCATGCGCGAGCGCAGTGCGTGCATCGCGATTAGTGTCGTGCGTGAAGGCCGAATTGGGCCGTTATCATCGCCGACATATTATGGTGAATAATAAAAATAATGTATTTTCACTTTTTTATAATGGAAGTGTGAAATTAGGGATTAGGGTCAACCATAGCGAGTGGGACATTTAGTTTGATCATTCGATTCTATACTTATGCCTGGGGTTTCGCCTGAAAGTCTAATTTTGCCGGGGAAGTCGTCAATACTCGTAAATCAAGCCCGTTCTAAAAACGTCGCTATATTTTCAATGTTACTGGTCCGATTTAAAATAAAAGTAGCGGAACAATGAAATACGCAAGAAAACCATATCGGCAATTGTCAAAGAAACGAATAGACAGATGTTTCTTTTTACAATATTCCTTTAGAGGTTCTCATTATAACATTTATAAGTTTGTAACACAGAGTGCAGATTCAATAATAAAGACAAATGGCGCTATAATATGTACCTTAATATACCTATGTCAGAATCAATGCTGTTCAACGTACGTCAGAATAATTAGTTATTTTCCTTTAATAACTAAAAACAAATTTATTTTAATTTTACGTGACTGATGTATTACGGTCTACATATCTACTAAAATAACTTTATTTTCAAATAAAATATATAAATTTACGTAATAACGTGACTATTTTAATGCCGTGTAACTCGTCATAATTGTGTATCATATTTGCATTACAATAATAGGTGAGAGTTTATGATTTAACTTAATTTTTTATAAATTACCTTTATTGCCTATGTCGTGTCTAGACTGAAAACAAGTCAAATTG
Source organism: Sesia bembeciformis (assembly GCA_943735995.1). Classification (NCBI taxonomy): domain Eukaryota; kingdom Metazoa; phylum Arthropoda; class Insecta; order Lepidoptera; family Sesiidae; genus Sesia; species Sesia bembeciformis. The sequence goes on from OX031034.1 coordinate 7,680,071, forward strand.
CAAATTAAAAGGACAATTAAATATATGATAAATTAAAATTAATTTTAGATATAAATGAATTTAGAGAAAAACAAATAATAACAATAAAATATTAAATAAAACAAATACGACGCAGTAATTTTGAAGGAAAGTGTAATGTCGTTTGATTCGACCACGACGACGGTGTTACTATCAGCGAATAACGGTGCCTACCAAACGAGACCTAGATAAGTCAACTTTTTTTATTTATTCGATTACCAGCGGCCTATTAGAGGCTTACTCTTTTACTTCTCAATGTCACGGCACGCGTAACGATTGTAAGTAGGTACTACTACCAATAACTGAAATGGGTAACTCAGTTCTACTTAAAGACGAGGTTTATCTTAATTTGTATAAGAAGATGGAATCGTTTCCATATCTTGATACAAGTACAGTAATTGAATTATTATGCAATTACTGATAGCTGTAATTCCAATATTTGATAACATTATCACTGTAATGTTTTTTGTTATCATATACCAATCCGAACGACGCTTGCCTAAAGTACCTGCATTAAATCTTTTAATCAAAATTAATCACTTTCGTTGACAAGCCATTTGTACTCTAGGAGTGATTTATTATAATAAGTCCGTCACTTTATTGCCTTATTTAATTGGATTACAAGTATTATTATCAATACTATAAAGGATTTACATTGCTCTTTACATTGTAATTTATTTTTTATAGTTTGAACCACGGAGGACTTACTGAACCTTAGTAAATCCTTCGAGGTCTGAACTCCGAAGTTCTGCTTGACAAGATTTTCCAGATTACTTGATTGAAATAAATGACAATCGTGATTCAAAGTATTAATCATAACAGAACAACAAATTGATCTGTCGTATCTAGGTTGACGACGTAAATCTGTCAAGTAGAAGCATATAGCATCGATAGTAAAATCAGAAGCTGTCGATAGCAATAAAACGAATGAACCCTTTTTTGTATAAACAAGCAGATTTATTCGTCCATTGTGCTATGTGGGTCAACAGTTTTAAGTCAAGCGCGCATTGGATTTGTTTACTTTAACCACTAACAACGTTCATTGTGACCAAATATGGCACAAATACTTACCATAAGTACAACTTATATATGCAATACAAATGTATTTGTACTTCTAGATCAGTTACAAACTGCACTGGTGTAAACTGAACTACACTCGCGAGCAACAAAATCGACACACCCACCAAGCGCGCATACAGTTGCTTTTCTCGATAAAGAAAAAAACTGATATATGAAAAACTAGTAACTTTTAAAAGCCTAAGACCAGCTTTAATATGGTACCATTATCATGAAAATCCTTCACGTACTTTTTTAATTATTGCGATCTGAATGAAAGTGCAGGAAAATGTGCTCTTCGCGATATCTACGAGTTGCGCGTTGCAACCGCCTTTAAAAATTTAACTTAATGCCTTATGGCATTCTCTACAAATCAACTTTTGTGCTAACAGAGGATCGAGAATATTTTAGCGTTCTTCAACAAATTGCGCAGTTAGGCCAGAATGAAAATAAAACGAATTGCAGTGGAAAGTGTTTTAGACAAATCTACATGGTTCGTATAGAAAGCAGTGATACTACATCGGATGGTCAACGGAACCGTTATAAGTAGTTGTTTCCCTTCGCACGTCCTTTATAGTTTTAAAGCCTGAGGCGATCGCTCGTCCGCTTTACAGCACACCCACGGAATTCCTTATAAGGGTGAGATAACGAGTAGACATCCGCCGGATTGTGTGAAGATCCATCATAGGGAAATTTGGAATTATCACTAAACCTACACAGTGTGGAGCTATGGTAATTGCAAACATTATGACGTACTGAGTAACAATTTTAGCTTTCAAGGGCAATTTAGCCTGTATTCCTTTTACCTAAATAATATTTATTGTTACTATTTGACGTCCAATCATTAAACTTCTAGAATGATAAAAACGTGAAAAAATCAATAAGTGGGAACAAATATGGCGAGGTTTTCTAGATTAAACATAGTCTCAATAACACTTCACTTTCTTTGATTGTTTTTATTCCGAAATGCTTAATCAAGCATTATTATTATTATGAAGCCATATATAATCATGTATGACTAAAGCGTTACAGAATAAAAATACAAGGAAAAAAAGAAGAAATCTTCTTGTCGACAATAACTTGAGTCTATATGATACAGTTCCGAGATACTGAATCCCGGAATCCATATTTTTTTGTAATTCAAACACAATAAATACTAGTATAATGTGCCAGAAATCATAGATTCTGCTCATCGTTCCAAGTTAGTAGACATAATAATTGTAAAAAAGAAAAATTGAAAGAGAAATAGTTAAAACAAATTAAATTAAAATCCATGGCAGCAAATTTAAGTTTCTTTGGACAGTTAAAGAAATAGGATACCCAGCGCGCACCGGCGGTACCTACTCTGTCGACTTACTGTTGTCATTCTTTTAAAAGTAGGTACATAGGTACTCGTATTTACTTAAAAATTTTCAAACAGGTCGTTGTGTAGATCATGATTTGCTACTCATTTAGAATTTTTCGCTGCTTATTTAAACAAGAGTCTTTATAATTATATACCCAATATTAAGATTGTAAGTGAGCTGTTAGTTATTAAACTATAATTTGCCTGCAGCTACACCCACCCGCACGGAACTTGATTTTCAAGCCAGCGTATCTAAATGGGCAATAGGCATATTAGATAAATTCATTATATTAAGTAGATGGATAAGTTCGCGGCCTTTTATATTGGAAATAATAAAGACCTTTTTGTATTACATAAATATTTGTTGAACGGAATATTTGCTATTTAATTCGACTACCTTTCGCAATTTTTCTGACAGCCATTATCCCATCACTATAAATTTTTTGGGGTTTCTGAGCGAAAAACTGATTTAAATGGTTTATACAGGCTTCTTTTGAATGTATTTTAATCTATTTTACTCTAGAGAATTTTGTAAAGAGCGGAATAAATGATAATCCGAAGGTGCTATTTATGGACTGTATGGAGGATGCATTAAAACTTCCCCGCTAAGGTCCATCAATCAATGATGTATGTATGTTTCAATTTTACTAATTGCTGACAGTAGACATCAGAATTAATCATTTGGTTCATGTGAGGCGAGGCTCTGGCTGTAGGCCTAGACATTGCGAAAGCTTTAGACCGGGTATGGCACAAATCGCTGCTTTTCAAGTTACCATCTTACGGGATACCTGAGGGATTATACGAATGGGTTGCCAGTTTCCTGACTGGACGGAGCATCAGAGTCGTTATCGATGGTAGCTGCTCCGACATCATGTCTACTAACGCTGGCGTCCCGCAGGGCTTGCTCGTCCGCCCAATAGCATATAAAAAAAAAAGTAACAAAAGCACGTAATACACAGTGCCTCTCCAGTCCCACCATACACATAACATGACTTTGTTCGGAGTGAGGACTGGATTTGCGACTATTTGTGATGGATCTTAGTCTAACAATAAGTGAGGGGTCACTTAGACTAAGATCGTATTCGGACATTGTTATCGTAGGTGATCCACTTCTCATCGCCTGTTACCAATCTCTTCAGAAATTGACATCTCGCATATGGAAATTCTATTCACCAAGTTTCTGTCATTTAAATCATGCGACACCCAAATATCTAGCTTTTTATAAAATTCAGTTTATGCTGGTGAACCCAAAACTGTTGAGTGGTGAATACAAAGTTCTTCCGCAATTTGGTGACTTGATAGTTGGTTCTTAATAGGACCCCACCACAGCGAGGAACATCATTCACATCAAAATTACCAGACCTGAATCGATAGAACCATTTTTTTGCGGTAGTTTCAGATAAAGCATCTTCTCCGTAGTTTTAAATAAACCAAAAATCTCTTTTCGAGCACTAGAAGCGTTCATACCCTTGTCAAAAAAAAATGTATAACATATCTAATTTTCTCCTTATTAACTTCCATTTTAAAATTGTTAAAAAATATGAAACGATAAAACTTTTAACTTGTAATTTCAATTTGCCGCCATTACAAAAAAGTCAGCTGTCAAACGGTCTAACACTTTCCCGCCAGTAATATAGCACGTTCAAAAAAGCCGCGAACTATTCCGACTATCTATTATTTTCCTACGATAATTATCTAAATTATCTAATTACCAACATCTAAATAATTATCCATAATGAGTTCTAATCTTTATATGAAAATTACTGGTCCGCTTTTCCGCTTTTGGTAAAAAATAGTATTTAATGGACTTTTATTTAATTTTTCAGTTCAGTTTCCAATCAGTTCAGAATAACAACCCTTGTCAGGTCCCAGATGCGCTGTTTACTTTTGGAAATTTAGCAATGGATTTGGAGAAAGGTTTGGAATTTGTAATTGTACTTAATACAAAATAAAAACTTATACAATATATTATATTTTTTATCATTGCTCCTTTTAACCACTCGCATTCCATAATTATACCGGCATTGATTTAAAAAAAATCTCGTACTTACATAGGAGGATCGGGATTGTTTCTCTACTTGCGACCTATAGCTACATTGTCAGAAAGTAGTCAATAGGCGTTGTGCGGGCCACAATTAATCTAAGCAGGTCCAACCAGAGCCACCTCTGTCGATCGTGGGTTGTAAGCTCCTACGCTTCTACTTCGACCTTTTTCGTTACTGCTCAACAATACGAAGCCACACTAGCCGGATTATATGTTTCTGAATATTCACATATGTTAAACATAATTTGTATAAATGTTAAATTATAATGTTAAATTATGCTATTGAATATCTTGTATCATTTCAGTCAATTTTATCAATCAAAATGTCTATAGTTTAGTCTTTATTAGATAGAATGGTAAGGTAGTTACATACCATTTCTACGATACTCGTTATATCTATTATGACATGGCTTATTTTATTGAAATTCATAATAAATATAAATATGTTCAAGATCTCTTAGCAAATATCTGTTAATACTTTTACATGTTCACCACCAATATTTTGTTCTAAAGATATATGATATATACCTATGATTTGTTTTCTAACTCAATCAACACTTATTCCTATTTAATAATATACAGGCATGTCACAGATGAGCTCAATATTATTCAACATTGATGCAATTAATATTTCCAAAAAGATGAGTATGAACAAGCATGAAGTTTCTAAAAAGCATCTAAGCTAATAAATCATCGACCCGTGTAGGAGCCCAAATGGTGTGATATTACGGAACCGAAATCTAAAAGCGATATTATAGAATTGTTTGCGGGTGCGCGTAGGCCTCGGTGTCCCGCCCACAGGACAGGTTTCTAAGGTATTCTGAAGCGATTGATTTTCATTACAAATTACAGTGCTCACGGGCACCCACGCCCTTCCCGAACGCATTTCTAATGTGTTCAAGTACACGGAACGCGACGGTCACCCGCTTTCATTAACATTCCAAATAGGTGTCACAGATGGTACGCTGTACGCTGCCAAGACAAAAGGTAAACTTGTCCGTCCTAATTGCACTCTCAAGTTTCTCAAGTCATTGTTTAGATATGAAGATCATGTAAGTATACCTATTTATTGCCTTTTTATTGATTTGATACAAGAAGATAACACTAAAAAATAATTGAGGAGGCTTGGATCAAAAGGTAACATTTGCAATTTTGGGTTAAATCGTTTTCTTTTTCTACGTTTTACTCCAATCCTTCAATATAAGCCATATTAGAGGTTGTTTGCTTCAAAATGTATTGAAATCTGTACAAAGGTTCTGTATATCACGAGTTTGTGTCAAAAGGCGACATTTTAAACAGATAAAAACATTTCAGCAATAATTTCGGTAAATTATATGGTAAACATAATTGTAAATGACGCCTTTTAATCCTAATTTAATGTTACTGTACCTACTGCATCAGTTTTAGAAACTTGATATTAGAAAAGTCACCTCGTATAACTATCAAGTCTTAAAATCAAGCGTAGATCTACACAAGATAATTATTATAGTAGCAGTGTCGTGGGAACACGCGAATAATGGGGGTCTCGATCCAGTTTTCTAGATGCAGCGTAGCCTTATCGAGGTCGGCGAGATAATGAGTCGCATGTCAATATTAGCTTTCTAGGATATTTCCCTACTAAAATAAGTTTGAAGGAAGAAAGCGATACCGTCTGATGATGAATTTCTGCACACAAAGTTTCTCTTTAAAATCGATACCTACTCATAAGAACAATGCAAGAAGACGGCTATTTTGATGTACCTACTGTTAGCGCTCAATGATCTAGTTAACCCATTAATATTTAACGTACATAAAATTAAATAATCAATGACCGTCAGATCGTCTGAGTTGTTTTAATTAAACGGCCCACTGTGTTACAAGTTACAACCTGTTGGAGAGCGACTGGAACAGCCTTGGCTTCTACACCTCCACGCTACCCACGACTACCCTCATTTGGTCATATACGTGGGCGCGATCGCCTAATCACGAGCTAAACAACCTTATAATGACCCCACTAAGACTCGCTTTTGCTGCAGGGTTGCGGAACCGTCAACAACATAGGTGGGTGGCACCTACACATCAAAACGCAATTATTGCAATATTATTATTTATTAGTTACATGTAGTTTGATTTCGTTTTAACGTGGCCACATAGACCACGGCATCATTATTGTAGCTTTTGAAATCAAATTGAATCAAATATGAAATCAAATTCGAGTTAAACAGGTACAGTCATGGAGTTTAGTTTAATGATGTGGAAATTTAATCCGAAAACTATCAACCGTTCTATTACCTGCGGCATATTTTCATAGAAAAAAAAGTAAAATATTATCACTCATAAAGACAAGAACATATGTTAAAAGGCTATTAAACTCAGTTTTATCTTTTATCAAAGTTTAATCTGTAAGTCGAGTGTGTGTAACGTGTTTGATAAAAAATATCAGTAAATCTGCTACTTTATTAGCTTCACAATCTTCATGTGCATCCATATCTACACAATAACACAGTAATCGTAAAATTTTCAAAATCATTATCAATCGATATCTAGTTATCTCGTGTTGCATTATTCAATACATATCTTGCAGATAATTGATGTTTTGATTGACAAAAACGTATTGTTTTATTTTGTAAGCAAATTGTTATCTCGTGATGCTCACGGTTCTTTGTGGAATGCAAACAACCCAATATTCAATATGTAAACACGATCAGATGAAATTGCTTGTGACGAACAAACTTTCCGTGTTAAATTAAATGTCAGAACATTTGTGGGATAGTTCAGCAGAATTACTAGCACATTTAAATAATGGATGAACTTTAAACTTCAACATTTAAACATGTTTTTTATCCAGCAATTGATTTATACTTAGGAAGTAAATCTTTAAATTCTTCAAATACATTCGACAAAACGAAGTCAATACATGTCTTTTTGAGATCATCTCAATAATCTGTACATGAATATAATAACAAAGCATTCTCTATGCATTTAATATTTTATTGAAACTTGGCATTAATTACCTATAGCTTATAGGTACCTACCCTTAACATTTAGGGTAGGTACTTTTTATCTAAATCAATTATAAAGCTCCCACGGGAATCAAGCTAACCACACATACTCTAATGTCTACGCGCGCGAAGTCGCGGACACCGCTAGTATTTAATTAAGTATATTTTATTCTGTGTTACCCTTTAATTTAAGCAAATTCGGTTGGTAGCGTCGCTTAGCTTAATATTCCAACGTCCAAAATAGCCATCGTAATTCCTTAGTTCAGCGTAACGCGATACGCCACGCCTGTCGGCTGTCAGCTTGCCGTCGATATTTTCGTCAAATCTACTGCTAACGCTGGACCGGCGACGCGTCAAATAAACCATAAAACGATCTACTACAGCGATCGTAATTTTCAGTTCAGACAGCGACATGAAAAATATCTAATTTTGAATATTATTGGCCCATAAATCTTGAGATTTCCAAATTTGTACAGAGTGACTCAATAGTGAACCTTGTCTTATCAAAACGAATTAATGAAAAGGCTCGATCCTCAGCTCGAGAGCTCTTGCTTTTTATGGCAAATGTTAAATCAACAAGTTTTGAGAATGAGGCAAGCAGAATATAACCAGTGACACGTGTTTTAACCATTACATCCACGCAATTTGACAGCAATATTGTTGAAAAAATATCACCTACGTACTTTATTGCTCAATTTATAAGCGTTGACTTAGTAGTAACCACTGATGTAGTTACGTACATTTAGGTACCTGTGAATCGTTTAATCATTTATTTATTCCGTGAATCGTGATAATTTACAAGTAAAGAGATGAATGTACGTTTGCTACTGAATTCACCTATATTCACAAATTGTTAGCTACCTATCTACACCTAATATTTTAAATAAAATAAAAAGTTAAGATATGTATGCCACTGACATATATCTAAGTGGTTCATTAAAATGCAAGTAAATATTGAATAATATACGACAAAAGTTGATAATCACCTTGAAGATTTTAACATATTGGCAGTAAAACCGTCGAATAACTACAGTTTGATAATTCTATTCGTATAGTTTGATAATTCAGCCTCTTTATCGTCCATTGCTGGACTTGGACGTCCTCATGGGACATGGACTGTCTTGTGCATAGGGGATGTAAGGTCATAAAACTCCACGCTGACCAAGTGGGTTGGCGAGTCCACTACTTTTAGAGATGGTGTAATTTTTCAGGGCTTGTTTAGTCGTCTTTTATGACACCCACGGACAGATAGGTGATTAACTACAGGATTTGATAATTTACGTTGGAATATTCGGTACTGGAATATACATGGTAACATTTCTGAATTTTCAGTTGAATTAAATTAATTGCAAACTTTGTAATATATTACAGTGAAATCAACGAGACATGAGCTTTGTGTTTGTGTGAGTGTACACTTGTACACTGCGAACCATTTCGACAATCGGATTGGTTAATTTGGAACCACTCACACAGATGGAAAGCTCATGTCTCGTTAATTTCACTGTACTAAGTACAGTGAAATCATCTTGATGCTTTCGTTTTACATATACCAGTATTGTTTCTTCTGTATCTACTGATTGTATAGGGCTGTATGTAAATGCATGGATCGCATAATAAATGCTATAATTGTTAAAAATAAGGTTGTTCCGTGGTTACTTTACACCCACATTTCATAATAACATAACAGAAATTGAATTAGGAACATTTCAGAAAGGACAATATCAAAATCATTTTGTTTCGACTACAAATGAGTGTTAATGGCTAAGATTTTCTATAATTTTTGCCAGGCTTATGTCACATTTTGATTGCCAGTTTATATCAAGGAGTGAAGCGGTAATGCAGCTTTACTTTATGTAGACAGGTGCTAAGCCTAAAGTCCCGAGAAAAGATAAAAAAATACAAAGAGTACAACTGTGCTTTATTCAGGAATAATGGTATTAAATGAGATAATAATTTGATGGTGGTTTTCTGCATATACCTACATTTTCTGTTTAGTCTTTTGTCTGGGGCGTTCTGTTCTACACTGTTCAAGATTAGATTCAGTTCTGTACGTACAATATTATGGATCTCATAGGTAGATAATATTATTGTTTTATATCAGTTACTATTATCGTATTGTAATCGCAATCAGCCGTGTGGTCTCGGTCGGCTATAGAATAGCACCAGCCCATCTCTTCCCGCGGGTGTCGTTAAAGGCGACTAATGGATAACAAAGGCGCTATCACAACCGCTGACGAATTACACCACCTCTAAAAGAGTGGGATCGCCAACCCGCTTGACCAGCGTGGCGTTTTAAGGCCATACATCCCTTTGCACAAGACAATGTACACCAGCAGTGGATGATAAAAGGGCTGATTGCTATTGTAAAATACCACGCTGGTCAAACGGGTTGCCGAGTAAGCTTTTCTATTTATTTTTAGAAACCAAATAGTTATATAAAAATTATTACATATTGTCCCAAATGAGACTAATTTCAAATGTCAATCGAAGTGTTTCGATTACATTGTTTTGAAATATATACATCAAGTAATTTCATTAATAAACTAGTATTTTTTTAAATTTATTTATTTATTAAAGGTCACCAACAGAGCATACATCATATAAATGAAAGGGTTATATGCAAAAATGTCAATTATGTAAATATCACCCTACTATATAGGCAGGCATAATGCATAAAAATGGATGTTAATAAAATGCATAAAAACAGTTATATAACTGTTTTCCTTACAATTTTAAAATACAGTTTCTAAGTTTAAAATTTAAATTCAACATTCTCATAGTCATTATTTAGAGATAGTTCTTACTTGTTATCACTATTCTTCTTTTGTCTTTTTAGTCGCAATTAATTTTTAGTATTGTACTTACATCACCTGTTTTTTTTTATGGTTTGTAAATGGATTACACTAGTTTACAAGGTTTTTATACCCCAGCTGAAAGTTGTTGAATTTTATCTATCCATCTAAAGGTAGTCTAGGAAAAATATTTAAAAAATTCCATCACGTCCACATTCAGAATTATTTATTAAAGAAAAAAAATAAGAAAATGGACTAAAACGATAAGAAATAAACTAAAAATGACTAATTTTGGACTTTTTTTTATAGGTTTCAGAATCGGTTTCTCTTAAAATAGACCAGCAGTAGTCTCCCAACATATTTTCGTCCCAATATCTTTGATGGCGATCTTCAAAAGCCTTTAAATCCTGGTGAAAACGCTCTCCTTGTTCGTCGCTCATACTTCCTAAGTTTTCCGGAAAAAAATTCAAGTGGGAATGCAGGAAATGGATCTTTAATGACATGTTAACACCAATCTTATGATAATTTTGTAATAAATCAGCCACTATGTCTCTATAGTTTTCACTTTTATTATTTCCTAAAAAGTCCTTAATAACAGTTTTGAATGAATTCCAAGCAGCTCTTTCATTCGTAGATAAAAGGGTATCAAACTTAGAATCACTTATGATTTTGCGTATTTGTGGGCCGTCAAATACCCCCTCTTTAAGTTTGGCTTCGGTTATCACCGAATAGGGAATAGGGAAATAGGGAATAGAATAGGGAATAGGGAAAAAACTTTTGTAAGTAGTGAAAAGCATCACTGTTTTTGTCTAATGCCTTAACGTCACTTTCATTGTCATCCTCAAGGTTATTTTGGCTCGTGCTACTACAACCACCGGGGAAAACTGGATATGGAAGGTCTTTAGAATGCAATATTGGCTTAGTAACAGATTGTACATCGGCATACACAATACCCGACTTAGTTTTCCTACTAAAACCCGAAGTCTTCGTAACACAAAAGTAACAGTCATTTTCGTGATTACTTGGTTCCCTCCACAACATTGGTGTACCAAATGAAAGGTGTACGTTTTCGCCGGATGACCATTGTAGTAAAGTGATTCTACAGCTCTCACAAAACACATGGGGAACCCAGTTTTTTTCTTGGTTAGCCACAGGAAATCCGAAATAATGAAGATATGCACTTTTCAACGATTCTACTATATGTCTTTTCTTTTTTGTAAATATAAATTGTCCACAAACATAACAAAAGCGATCACAACTTTGTTTACACTTTCTACTCGACATTTTAATTGAGTTAAACAATAAATATCTCTTAAACTAAACAAGTAATGCAGCACCAAAGCTAAGCAATTAAGTATGATTCTTTAAAAAAAAATATTTGAGGGTAGAAAAAAAATGTGACGTGACAGAATTTTTATGTTGATACTTTTAGAACTTATAAAGGTGGCGGGAAGTACTGGTATAGGTTTTGTGAGGGGTATATAAAAAAATTAAAATTTGTAAATTAGTGTTATTTATGATTTTCGCAAAAATATAGCCGCTATCAATTTTCGGTATTCTACTTACATCACCTGTGTTATTATTTTTTTACTATTTGTGAATGACTTCTTTATGATATTCACAAAAATATAGGTCAATCAAAAACAAAATGGCGGAACAATTGTATGTCTAAGGACATAAAAAGAGGTATATACTTATAATTTTAAATCGGCAAAACTATTTATTGAAAAGTTTACCAACTTCGTTTTCTTAACTTAAAAAAATGTAGTCTTTTTTTCTGTAACAACAATGTGAAAGTTTGAAAATGTGTTATTCATTTTTTGAAGAATTCACCACCCTTTGTGTGCATTTCTTCAGAGGACTTCGGTTTTATGTTCCAGATACCTGATTTTCTGTGAAGCTAGGCTCTCAAGATCGTTACTAAATAACCAGAATTTTTGTTTATTTTTTGTGTCAGTTCCTCATTTAAATGTAATGGAAATGACATTAATAATACCGCAATGAATAGTTGGCTTCAAAAATCTTTGATATACACTGTCAAAGTTAACAGTACCTAAATCGTTATGGCTTGCATTATGACATGTACGAGGCAGAAGTGTGTCGGTCCAATAGACCTTGCTTCGCTCTGAGACGTGACTAGAGTGCATAATGAATTTTAAAAACATACAAATAGAAACCTTTTCAGTAGAATAAAACTTTTATTTGCAAAATTACAACTAAACTTTACAACCTAACAATGTATTTTTAATAGTACGAGTAGCTTTTTGAACTGTTTTTTACTAAACGATTACGGACATGATACAATGGAAATATGTTCGCCTCTGTACTCTCAAGAAACGTTTAACCCATTTGTTGCTATCTTGTGTAAAGTATTTAGGGTATTTTTGATCAAAATCGGTCTAAACGTTATCTAACTACGCCTTTTCCCCTTGTAGAACAACATGATTCTATTCTAACAGCATTAACGATGCTCCATTTGAAATCAATCCTTCAGCAGACAAAGCCGCAGTCAAGATCTATAAGATAAGATATCTATAAGATCTATCTAATATCTAAAAGTGTGTCTCTTGCATCTAATGGATATTTTCCATCCTGTATGAATTTTCCTATGTTTTTTATTTTGATGTTCAAGTGGTCTTTTTACCTTGGGACTTTAGATTTTTAAGTCTTTCTCTTATTATTATATGATCATCATCATAATCAGTCTCAATGCAATGCTGGGTCTCATATTACAAAACAAGATTTTGACAAACATCATCTACTGTTTTACTGTAATTCATTTTTAACAACGAATCGATAAATCTAATCAATGTACAAAACTGAAATGGAATTAAAACATTATACTTATTGTCCTAACGGTCCCGTTAATTATTACTTTAATGATTTTACTATTATGTTTTATATCTAAATCGTTTCACTTATGCGTTACAAATGAAATGACACATCAGAGCAGTCGGTAAGCATTCAGTAGCCGTGATAAGGGCTACCTAATGCATACTATTCGCGGAATGGTTGAGAGTTGCAATAAAACGAGGTTACAGAGGGACTGGGAGGGAGCGGTGCGCCTGCGCCGCTCGGCGTACAAATCTTGTGTGGCTAAGAACGACGGACGGCCGTACGGTACCTATACGAAGTGGCGACATTCCACCAACTCGCGCGGAATGCAGGACCACGGCCCTGCTAACAGGTTACCTACTTCAGGGCTTGTGATCCTACGCGTCACGCGGCCTCATTATTATATAACCTCAGACATACACTCTAATAACCCGACTAATTAAAAAAGATTCATTTACAACAGCTGCGCACAGTGAAATGAGGTATCAACAAATGTGGACATAAACCCGTTTACTACATTCATTTCACCGATCTCTTTCGTCTGCGACAATCTAACGAGTAGTGACCGCAAACCGCCGACGAAGAGACGTTCTGCTTTACTTCGCTTTTCTAAATGAAGGATCGCATTACAAACATCACTGGACCATAACTCGGCGGGGCGAAGACAAAAATAAACTTAATATCATGTGCGTTGTAGCATTTGTCGACGTATCAGATTTATGATCGTCCCGGTGACAAGAATCAGGGATAATTGGTAGTACTCTCACTTGGAGATGTCTTATAAATAGTTTGATGTGATTTCGACCTACCTTCATCCAGAAGTCGCTCCGTGTGCATGAAAACATTCGGGAACGCGGCCAGTTGCTTCCTGTCTTTGAGCAACTGAGCTAAGTAGTCCGCTATACTCTGCGTCGTAGGATTGTTATTATCACACATTGTGAATACTATTTATACAACTTAAGACACGTTAAATTGTTGTTCCAACACGTTCCGATGAGAAATTGTACTTTTGTTACAGGTTATTGTTATATTTTGTGAGATTTGTTAGCAAAATTAAAATTCACTTCCACACACATTGAAGTTTCGATCACCACTAAATGACGAAGTTGACCGAAGTGAAGTTGTGGGCGAATATAGCGCCGCGCCTGCGCACTCGTAGAATGGATTTTTTGTAAGCGCGTGCGACTTCTGTTCATAGTGTAGGCGTATTAATAACCTATAGCTCTCTCTTTTGCACTCGTGAGGACTAAATGGCGGTCCCACTCACGCTCTAAGATCGACCGCGAAACTGCCGCCATCTACCCGACCCACATACAACTAACCACATTATATTACTATTCATTATGTTCATTGTTGTTAAACTAATGAACCGTGATGAATTTCATTATTAAAATTATTAATAATGAAATTCTACTAATTATGTAGGTACCTACTAATATTAGCAAAATTAAGGAAGGACACATTTGTCATATGAAACCTTATTCAAATTTTTAAAAAATAAATATGGATTAATAATTCTGTACATTAGATGTATATTTCGATAGGATGATAATCTATACATATAATAAAATTGTAACAGGCCGATGTCTGTACATTATAGATATTGAAAAAAAACTAATATGGGTCTTTATTAGAGCAACAGATGCCAAAACAACAGTTTTTAGAAATGTTGTCTGTCTGTCTGTCTGTATGTTTGTATACGCATCACACAAAAACTACTGCATGGAATTGAATGCAGTTTTCACCGATGTATTGCTAGAGGTGTAACTTAAAATATAGGCTCCATTTTACCGCAGGAAAATATCTTATTCCGATTGTTTTAAATTTAATAAACCGAAGCGAAGTGGGGGCAGGTCGCTAGTCATAAATATAGTTTTGATTGTTTAAGATTCGTTAGAGACTGTATATATTCACTCAAATACTAACAATTACACATTCAAATATAAAAACCAAATAAACATATATACATACATACATATATATATATATATATATATATATATATATATATATATATATATATATATGTATATTCTATTTATAATTTAATCTTTGTTTATAAGCATGTTTACTTTGTACTTTTAATAAATAAGCTGTAATTATTAGATAAGCTCAAATTACTCCTATTATCATATTATTGGGGAAGACACTAGCTCCTGTGATACAGGTTTACCTATTTGACGAGTTGGGGTATCATATCATGTTATATGTCAACAAAAAACGGTCAAAAATAAAGATTTTATTATTATTATTATCATTATAATGAATTGTGGAAAATAAAAATAACTAGAAAATAACAGAAGATGAAACATAATAGGTACAACTAGAAAACAAAATAACATAATAAGTAAATTCATAAACGAGAATAGTGTGAGAAAAAATAATGCAAATTGCAAAATATAAGCATTTGCATTCGATTTCATAATAATTAAATAGGAAATGGCTAGCAAATACAAATGAGCAGGCAGGTACGCCAACACTCACTTCAATATTTGGAGGCTGCTAGAGTTGTCATGCCTAGAGAGTGAAACATGCATTTTTTTCTCCCCTCACTTGAAAGGAAGTAGTGGGCGAGTGGCGAATTGTTTTTAACATTATTGTATTCTGAAGTTGCACAAGAGCGCGATTGGGATTGCGCAGTAAAACACGTGGTTTATTATATCTCCCTGTGAACATTTATGACAGTTTACAGTTTCCTTCAAGCTTGATTAGACACATGGCATTTTCAGTTTCTAATCTAAGCCTTATTTCGTATTCAAGTTTTTTAAACAAAATCATATTTAAAAGTTTTTAAATCAAATAGAATCGCAATACATACATATTAAGTTCTTTAAACAAAGCGATGACCATGAAGCTATTCTATACATTCTTGCCCCTTAAAATCCCTTATTTTTTTTGTCCTCATCTTACAGTCACATCGGTTTTCTTCAGGTGTTTCATTAGACGAATAATAATGATGACACTCATCAAGACGATTTTGGTCATGACCAATCATAACGTAACTGTTAAGAACTGTAGAACTCTTACATTTTATCACGATTATTGCGATTAACACTCGTTTGCATTCATTTGTCACCTTTCATCGTGTCATGTATTTCATCATCGCAAATCCATTTAAAGTTTTAATTTTATATTAATAATTATTAATAAATACATTAAATAACTTCGGTCGTGTGGTGTTAGCCATAAAAATAGCACCACCCCCCATCTCTAGGGTGTTGTAAAAGGCGATTAAGGTAACAAAGCTGCTATCACAAGCTCCGAGGAACTACACCACCACCAAAAAGTGGATTCGTGGCATTTTAAAACTAGATATCCCTCATGCCCACGACGCGAGGAGACACATGTCCAGCAGAGGATAAAAAAGGCCTGGGTACGGTACATTAAATAATTACTTAATCACATTATAACATAACAATAGAACAAGATGTGTGCCACGAGATCTGTTTAGAGACAATATTTTATCCACTACCATTAATTATCTACTTTATAACAATTGACTTGCGATAAAAATTGAGGATCCAAGCACTGAGGAAATTCGTTTTTAACTAGCCAGTGCATTCGATCAATTAAAATCACCCGAGTTAGTTTCGTTTTATCAATTCTGTTAAAAGGATAAATGGATAATTGACCCCTATCCAATGGTCCTCGTGGTTCTATTGAATTAAACGGATTAAACATCCAGTTCTACGCTCCACATTTTATTAACTATTTTGTTGTTTATTTCTCATTCTCATTTTTCATCTGGCAGTGTATTTAAAAAGGTACTTATACTAAATGACCACACGCTGATTCATATATATATTTCAGCTCTTCTCATTCAGCCACTACCAGCGACTTTTTTCAAGTCGTCAGTCCACCTGGCCGGAGAGCCAACCACGCTGCGTTTCCCGGTACGTGGTCTCCATTCGAGGACTGGAGGACTATCGGTTATGAGAAGAGCTGAAGACTGTGTAAGGTGGCGGTCATTGGGATAGGCCTATATCCAGCAATAGAGACACAGGCTGAGGGTATAGTACGGTATATACGATAATGTACACATTTATGTATATATAACTATACATTATGTATTCAGTATACATTTATGTATATATAAACCCGAAAAACGGAATTTGTTACGAAGCTACAGCATATCTTTTGTGAACAGTATATTACTTGTATTAGAACGGGGCGTTTTGCGACAAAAGGCTTGATTATATTTCTTGGTAACATACAGAGTAAATTTATTACAAGCATTTATTTACATGTAATTTCAGCATGAACATGACTGACTTGATTAAATAAAAACGAGAAATGTCTATTATTATATTTATTTATACTATTATTATATATAGTGTCTTGACGCGAATGTTTACCTTATTTATTTTACTCGACGTTCGTCTGCGTTGCATCAACCATGTGTGTGAAAAACGCGAAAATATCAAAATTAAATTATTCTATTATTAGTACAATATTTCCTTTTATATAATACATAATTATTATACCAACTGCTGTATGTATTACACATTTGACCTTATTTAAAGTTAAATATTTTAATCGTTTTCAGTAATACCTACTAAAGTTAACGAACAAGAAGGCTACTTAAAACCAATTGAATGTGCTGCGAAATGTTAAAAGTATTTAAAATCGTTTTATGACAACATTTTTCACCGATACACGGGCTCGGCTTCCATAAAAGCATTGCGATTATGCGGCCGCTCCGCCTATGGCAGCTTGTTCCAAGTCTAATTATCTAGGCGCTTTAGAACTTGGATGTACGAAGTTGGCAAAACTTGGCGATACTTGGCGATCATAAACATTAAAGTAACAATTAAATTCTTAGAGAACAGTACAAGTTACACTAAGAATCAACAGGGGCATACACTTAAAAAACAAGTAAAGGGTCAAATTGACCACTGTAAAGTTTTAGGTAAACGGGGAAATATATTGCCCTGAATAGGAAGTATGTTGATTCGAAACCGTAAGCAACAGGAAGTTGGGGGTAATGTCAAGTCCATAAGATATTTTTTACGTTCATGTATGTAGGTTGAAGTGCCGTGCGCACATGTTGCGTCTTGGATATCTACATGTCCGGCTTTCGGCCTACGGTTTATATGTTGAGAAAAACAATGCGTCACTCTACGTTATGACGACCGATCTTCACAAAACTCCATAGGTATCGATTAAGCCATCATCAATGCTTTGTTTAGGTTTAAATTCAAAGAAAAGTCGCTAAATCGAGACCGATTTTTTACACCGGGTGTCCTTCCTTCCTTTACTCGAGTAAATACTTATTCCAGTTTCTAGGAACAGTATGTTAAAACCGACTAGATTATTTAAATTGCTTACAACCAACTAGATTCCTAAAGATTTCATATGAATGGGCGATCAATAGGTAATGTGTCTTTGCAGGCACAGACAAAACTTAATCTCTTGATACCACTGAATTTGAATTAGAAGAACGCATTAGAAAATATGGGTAAGAGTTTGCTTATTATTTCATAAATAATCGTGAAACTATGTGTTGGAAATGTTATTATTACTACATAAATGATCATTCATTTTCTAGAGGATACAGATTTAGAAGAAGGTTCGGGTTTAGTATACAAGTTTCGACGTCGATCAGATAGAAATAATATATTCGTACATAGATCTTCTGTGGGGGGACAATTACTACAAAATGCCGCTCCTAACATCCTCTACGAAATAGATGAAACAAAGCATCAGAAGACTTACGCTATATTACAAGAAACACGGGCCGAACTTACCAACCAAAAGCTTCGATATGCTTTGTTAATATACTGTAATCCGTCTTGGAAACTCTTTGTCGTAATCACACTAGTGATCTCTTACGTCTTAGACACTTGTCTCTTTACATTTTGCGAAGGATATGAAAGACCCTATTGGGGTATTATTCTCGTGATCTGTCTTAATTTCATATTCATTATGGACGTCGTTGCAGTTTTCGGTTTAAAATACTTCAGAAAATGGAGAATAATACTTAATATCGACGAGCCAGTCACTATTGCAGTGATTTTAGATGTTATTTTAGCCGTACCGTACGCGTTCTCATATTTAATGACTACGAAGGATAGTTCATATTACATCCACGCTGTTCCACCATTAGCAGCGATAATACGTGTTTACAGAGTTTTAACATACTTCTATAATAGATCTTCGCAAGCTGGCAGCAATCAATGGACCACGTTTTTGTTTCAATACCTTATCTTGTTCCTACTTTCCGCCCACACTTGGACATGCATATGGTATTTGTTTTCATACAGAAGCTTTGATATACACAAACTTCGTTCCTCTTGGTCAATTGAGGCAGTTTATTTACCGACGGAAACTAAAACAGATTGGTACCTTGTCTGCGCTTACTGGTCAATCATGTGTTTAACAACAAATGCATTAGGCGATTTGTATCCTGTAACAACTCCTGAAAGAATCAGTGCCATAATTTCAATACTGGTGGGATTTTTGCTAACTACAGTAGTATTCGTGGGATCCCTGACATCTCAGTTCATAACAATAACAACAAGACGTTCAAAATATGCGAGTCAGTTACGAAAAATACAAAATCATCTCCGTTTAATCAAAATGGACACTAAAACTACTAATCGCATTATCAGGTAAAACAATTCACAGTTAAAAATTTGAAGCAATGAACAATACAAAAATATTAATAAATTAATTTGTTAACATCATATACAAGGTACTATGAAGATATTTGGTATGAAAAGTCTGGTGTTTTCAAGCCAAAATTGATGAACTTACTACCGTATCCTTTACAAATGGAAATTTGCTTCGACCTAAATGCGGTACCACTCTACAGTTCCTTGATATTCAGAAAACTTCCAGAACCATTCCTTAGAAGATTGTCGTTAGCTATGACTCATCAGTTTTATCTACCAGGCGATATTGTCTACAATCACAACCAAAAAAAAAACTTTATGGCAAGTATTGTTTTACTTTTACGATATTTGTATTGTTACTAGTAGGTATGTAACGTACTCGTACAATTATTATTCGTAGGTTATTCGTACAATCCGTATCGGCGAGTCGATGAATTCGATCAGTGATGGCCCAATATGTAAGGATGTATATGTGACCCTGACTGACTGACTAGAAAATTGTAGATACCTACATCAATATGTAGGTACCTACAATTTTCAATACCTACATCTATGTACCTATCTATGTTCCTATGTACCTACATCAATCAATATCAATATCATCTATCTTTTCCAAAAAATTATTTCACATCAGTAGATGAAGTAAATCAAGCAGATTTATAAAGTTGAGTAATTATGTTTTATTCGTATGCTTTAAGGTCATATTACTTTAATCATAAAAGGCTCACAAATCGCAATTTATCACCTTTTTTTGATTAATTTGATTAAATAAACCCCATTTTTGATAAAAAAATAATAAATACAAATACGCGTCCTTTTATCGATTTATAGATACCTAAGAAACTAAATTTTAAATGTAACAGGTTTGTATTACACGTGGCGTCTTGGAATTACTTTCTGATGAAGATGATGAAAGTCCGATGATATCGTTCTCAAAAGGCACGTGCTTTGGTGAAATATCATTAGTATTTAACATACCAGGTAGGTTTCATTAATCTTTAAATTTCAATAGAGTTTCTTTTTGGGCTGACTATTGTTTACATTTATATTTTTCTTACAGCAAGATGTACTGTAAAAGCAGCAACCTATGTGGAGTGTCAAGTTTTAGATAAAACTGAATTTATAAAACTAATAATAACTTATCCAGAGTTAGCAGAAACTATTCGACAAGAAATTAATAAGAGAATTGACAGATGCCAAAACAAACGACAGCAGGAAATACACAGAACATTGTTACTAAATATTTATGCTTCTAAATATCACAAAAAAAGCAGCATAAAATGTTTGAAAGATAAATTGAGATATTTACAAGGTAAGTGGATGATTTAGCATTATCTCTTCAAACTTTTTGCTCTTCTATTCTTGTATCTATACATATAAAAATAAATGTCCCGACTGTCTGACTGATTCAACATCGCCGAGCCTAAACCGCTGAAGCCAGGAACATGAAATTTGCACTGGGTAGGTATTATCACATACGTATCCACTAGGGAAGGACTTTTAGAAATCTTACGAGAAAGAGGAGGGAAAAGGGAGGAAAAGATTTCCTTCTGAGTATTTCACAATTCTACTTCATATTCTTACTTCTTGTACTGTGCAAGCTCTCTTACCCTCAACATAAAACGTACTCAATCTTTATCCAGTTTCAGGAGTCAACTTACTAAACACTATTTAGCTTTGTAATCGTTCTTTCAGTTACTAACATATATATTGTACATATACAATGTGTATGTATATATTATGTATTATGTGTACTGATATGTATGTATTATATTTATAAGTAATTTATGTATTTTGTACTCCATCTACCTGTGATTAGAATACTTATTTCCTCGCTTATGACTGTTACTGTATTGTTTTGTTTTGGTGTGCAATAAAGAGTTTTCATCTATTTATCTATCTATCTAAAGATGCGTGCATCTCAAGAACTATATAAGTTAGAGACATGAAATTTAGCACATATAGGTACTTCTCATTTAAAATAATCAAAAACGGATATCGTCGTTTTTTGATCGTCATTTAAACTTGTAAGGAGGCATAAAAGGGAGAGGCGATTTTCGACTCAAAAACTATATCTCAAAAACTATTTAAGTTGGGGACTTGAAAATTTGTAATTATAATTAGACTTTGGATAAATAAATAATAATTACGTATTACATTACATGCAAACACGAGTTGGTACTTCCATAGATTTAAAGGATAAATAAATATTTAAAATTCCAAGTTTTGTAGATTTATTTGGTAATATTTAAAAATTTCAAGAGCAAGGTTTATACGTATAGTTTAATATTGTTTTAACGAAACCGAAGCGAAGCGAGGGCGGTTCGCTAGTGTAAAATAAAAAATATATTTTCACAATGTTCTACAATGTTTTACCTCTCTGCATGTTCCGTATCTATTGCTTTAGGTTCTGCCATTTAATACTCGATATCAAGATTTCTATGCACAATTTCTATCCCGTAATTTTATTTCCAGGGGGAATCCATAACTTTTAAAACAAAATCATAAAGCGGGCGAAGCGGGCAAAAAGCTAGTATCATTATAATGATAAATATTATTAATTCTGACTTGTAATTGCAGGTAAGACAGATGAGGATTTGTCACAAGACGATTATCTTGACGTCAATTGTCTAAATCTATACGTTTTATCGGAACATATTAAAAAGAAAAATAAATTATTTACTTGCATAAATTCTTCATTCCCCTGGATACTAAACTGGGACTGTTATCTAGTAAAATACTGGCAGTTATATATGCTGTGTATCGTTTTTTACATATGTCTTATATATCCATATTTTATTGGGTTTTTAAGAGAATTCCCAAGCGGGTTTTCTTTTTATGTTGAAATAGTCATAACCACCTCGCTGATAGTAAATATTGTAATGTCAACTATGACATCTGTGAAAACTAAGAAGAAAAGTATAAATACATTTCGAAATATTTTAAAATATAGACTGAACACACTTGGATTTTACATGGATCTAATCGCAATAATTCCTTTCGACAATCTTGTTGCAATACATAATATTGCTGTATATCGCGATAATTACAGACGACATTTATATTATTTATGTAAAGGCAGCAGACTATGTTTGGTGTGGAGACTTTCCAACTTCTTTGAGAAATTGGAAAATCAGATATTACTAAATACCATTATAATTAAGGTGAGACATTAAGTTAAATTAAGGTAAAAGTAAGGTTAAGGAATTAAGGTGTATTAAATGTTGTTATCAAACATTTTTTTAAGAATAACAAAGTAACAAGTGGTTTACATTTACAGATAGCAAAATATTGTGTTTACATTATCTTATTGTGCTATTGGTGCGGCGTGATTTTATATATGGAATCATGTTATATAAGTCGATGTTTAGAAAATTCTTGGTTCAGCAAATCATTGATGTGGACAGGTGATGTCAGTGGAGTTCTGACTAGAAAGTATGTTATCATTTACATTTGCAAGTTTTTCAACGAATAAAATAGATTTTTCTTAAAACAGATCTCCGAAAATTAACGGATAACATTTCAAGGGTAATTTAGGATCCATAACTGAACACATTTGTGAGAAATATTTTTTGGAAATCTGCGAATAATGAATCGATTGGTCACACAAAGTACCTAATATATGCGTATGTGCTTTTATGAGAACAGTTAGAAAATTCTTTCCGATCTAAATCACCACTGAAATGGGCATTAGCTAATTTATATAACTATTACTTTATACCTGTTATATTGTAACTGATATACCTACGTAGGTGACTATATAAATTTTGAGACAATTAAAAATTAAGCTATATAATTTTATTAATCTAAACTAATATAATAAAGAGGTAAAATTGTGTGTTTGTTTGTGGGTATGTTGGGGGTAATCTCTGGAACTACTGAACCGATTTCAAAAATTCTTTCACTAATAGGAAGCTACATTATCCGTGTCTAATATAGACTATATTTTATTTAAAAAAAATGAAAAAAAAACAAACCGACG
Source organism: Sesia bembeciformis (assembly GCA_943735995.1). Lineage (NCBI taxonomy): Eukaryota > Metazoa > Arthropoda > Insecta > Lepidoptera > Sesiidae > Sesia > Sesia bembeciformis. Next base: position 7,703,738 of record OX031034.1, read on the forward strand.
CGAACCGAGGGCGGGTCGCTAGTTGTATTATATTTTTTGAAAATACTCTTCATCATGCTCTATACGCATTTCCATTCGCTTAAACCAACTCTCGAAACATTTATGCCGGTCTTCCTCTGACATGTCAAAAATCGCTGCCCCGTCAACTGCTACGAAACTTCTTCGGGCCACGAAAAATGTTCCCTTTATTTTTTCCTTAACTACAGGGAACAAAATAAATCACAAGGAGCTAAGACAGGACTGTGAGGTGAATGAGCCAGGGTTTCAACACCAGATTCTTCAGTAAACGTCGTTGTTCTTAGGAAAGCGTGCGAAGACGCGTTATCGTGGTACAGTGGGATCCCTCTTAGCCCTGTCCAGATCATATTGATAGATCCATGTTTAATCGCCAGTTATCATGTCGGAAACACGTCTCGATGTCCCATTTTCAAAATGTTGCCGGATTTCTCGGCACCAATCCACACGAACCTGTTTTTCCGTTTCGGTGAGCAAATGAGCAACCAACGACAACAAAGTTTCCTCAGACCAAAATGTTAATGCAAAATGGTGTGGATTCTCACCGGACTAATGTTGAAGATCCTCTCAATGTCTTTGTAAGTGGTTCGCGGATTTTCTCGAACCAGCATATATTTCAATCACTTTCTGCAGTCACTGCTGTTGGCGATGGTCCACTTTTCTCTTCATCTTCAAGGTGGGTTCTGCCTCTTTTGAATTCAGCAAACCATCTAAAAATGGTTGGCCGTGACGGAGTCCCATAACGCTGATTTTAAGCGTTCTAAGCTTAACTCTTCAGTTATATCAAAAAAATCATAGAAGATCATAGCATACAAATGTTTACGTTTTAGCTGCATAGTTGCAGAGAAAAACGCGGGAAGTGCTGTCTAAAATACGAAAATAAATGTTTTTTAAATTTAGAGGTACCTACTGGCCATTTGAGTTCTATTTTCAAATAAGTTTACTATTAAAATAGGTATAATGCAAATGTGTTCCATTTCTAAATTCCCAGTATCTCAAAACTTATATAGTCGCCTACGTATTAAGTATATATTACTTTTTCAGGACAGAGTACCCCTTTGTTGTCTCTATATACTTCGCCACTACAACACTGCTTTCTATTGGATACGGCGACTTTACTCCTGGTGATGGCGTTGACATGATTTTAGTTGCCTTTTTAAGCCTCTATGGAGTGTTGCTCGTTGGATATTTTGTAGCTGAATTTTCGGCTGTAATTACACATTGGGCAAGGTACCTACTATACAAGTAGAAATAAATATACATATTCATTTGTATATATATACAAAATATATATAGAATATACAAAATATAACCTATATACAAAAAGAAATACTTATATAAATAAAAAAAATGTCTAAACAGGAAATTAATAGACGTGTTTATTCACTTTGTTACGATGTGGTGTCGGCCGGCTCTACAGTACTACCAATCTCTACACACTTTCCGTGAGTGTCCTAAAAGGCGATTAGGACATACCTACCAGTGCTGCTACGGCCAGAGGAAATATACCACCTCTAAAAAAGTGGACTCTCCAACCCGCTTGACCAGCGTAGCATTTTAAGGTCATATGGATATGTCCTCATGCACAAGACAATGTGTATGAGGAGGCCCATGTCCAGCAGTGGACGATAAATGGGCTGATTATGGTTTACGGTTACATATCGATCGTTCGAACAAACCCCTTTACTTTTCATTATAAACTGATTCAATGGGCGATTAGGTGGCGCCAATCGCAATAACAACGTTGTAGAACAAACCTGTATACCTAATCAGTTAGAGCAACGAACATGTACCTTAAGTCACCGTAATAAGTCGTCTATGAATGTAAAAAAGTTGGTAATCGTGCAAATGCTCGGTAGATCAATGCTTCACAGTAATAATTTAACAACGATTTAAGACTTTATGTAGTAATATAATACGTATAGGTACATACACATTTACTTGAAGAGTTGGAAACTATTAGATACCTATCTACAATTATAAAATTACAAGCATCACAATAGTGTTTATAGATTTGAACTTTTAATGTATTAAAATAGAAATATTTTAAATTGACAGGAACAAAACATCATTCCTGGAAGTAATCTACACCATTGACAACTTCATGAAAGAGCACAATATGCATCGAACAATTAGATCAAGAATAATGGCATTTTACGAATTACAATGGATATATAATTCTGTACGTCAAAATTACGTCATCCAATTATACCTATTGATGTATCTAAATAATTATTACCGTTGCGAGAAAAGTGCATATCAATTTAATCCACAGACTTTTAACATTGTTCAAAAATGTTTAAGTAAATTGAGCTTAATCTATTTATCTGATTTTAATTCAGGGAGTCGAATTGACTGGACAAAACTGGCTAGATAAGCCGGTTGTACCTTTAGAATTACGAAAAAAAGTCCTTCATCAAGCTCGTTTTAAAACGCTAACTTCAACGAAATTCTTTCAAGTTAAAAATAATGCTTTTATTCATACGCTTACTGAATGTGAGTATTAAAGAATTATTTTGTTGTTAAACTGTATATGTTTTTAAATCGTTAGAGAAAAATGATTGACTGAATGAAGAGATGTTAACGAAATTAGAACCTTGATTAAGAAACGTAGTTATAGATATAATCAATGGTTAAAACTTACTTAAAACCGAATCTAGGTATACTTTCAACACGAAACATACAGTTGTAAAAGACAAACTCTATTTGAAAATATAATATTAAGATCGTTTTTACCACTTCATTGAATTTAGGCTGAATAATAAATATTAATTTAAACTACATTTTCATTGCAGTGGCAAGAGACATAATTCTACCACCAGGCGAAATAGTCTATTACGGTGGAACAGTTTCAAGAGAATTATATATCATTGAAAGCGGTTACTGCTTAATAACCAACAACGAGATGAGGGAAACAAAAGGAGAATGCGTCATTGGGCCCGGCAACGAATTGGGCTTACTAGTTCTACTGTACGGTGTGCCAGCTCCTAGGACGGTGATAACGTTGACGCATTGCAAGGTTAAACCTAACTGTAAATTGCTTGAATGACCGCTAAAAGTAGCACTCCAATTTTCACTTAAACATCTGTAGAGTCGATAAATATTTACCCTTCCATTTTTCCAAAGTATTAATAACAAATTTATAGTCTTATCAACTGTGAACTAAAATAATTTGAAATTTTATACCTATTCACAGTTGATAAGTATTAGTTATTCATCTTATACATCAGCACTAAGTCTATTCCCGGAAATGAAGGAGCACGAAGGGTTGCTAACTACAGAAGAGCTCAAAGTACTAGAAACGGAAGGCAAAACCCAAAATGCAGAAGTTTATTTACATCACTATACGCATTTATTGCTGAAAAATAAAAAAGTGAAAATAACGAATTTCTTCCAATTTTTGTTCAACAGTAAGTACCTATAACAGAATTTTCTCCTACTAATCATCAAACAACGTCAACTCAAACGCTGTCCAGGAAAGCAGTAGTTGTAACCCTGTCCAAAAAGCAAATCATGGATTATGATTTTCTTTCTATATTTAGTCTGGCCATCTTGTCTTCTTAATCATCTTGGCCATTTCCTATACTTAATCCGTTACAATAATAAAAAAACTACATTTGAATTTGGAATCTTACTAACTTCTTTTTTAAATGTATTTGTAATTTCAGACTGTTTTATTAACGTCTACCATAAGTACAAGAAAAATAATGAGAGCTATCTCAAGTCTTTTAAACAATTCGGTTTCCTAAGAAGCCTAGCACCGTATCTGTTAATGCCTATTGTCATTAAGCCCGACGGAATATTTATCAAAACTTGGTCTATCATTCGCATTTGCACGGCCTATTTACTGTGTTTCCTTATTCCGGTAAGTTGAATTGAATAGGTGATCTATGTGGTTTTAAAGAATGATTTTGTATTCTGCGGTATACCGAAGGCGCCGTTTACAATATAAAACACATGTTTTATATTGCTATGAAACACGCAAACCACTGACTTGAAGTTAAACTTACCACAATCCATATAATTTACAGATCTTGCACGAGAACATTGGCCATCGGGAATATTCGGGTACCTTCAGCAAACGTCGAATTCATAAATACATACCCCCAAAATATTTTTTTCAGTGGATAATAAATTTTATACGTATATATTTGCTTTCGTCAACTTTACCAACCTCGTTTTAATTACCTTTTTAAATTTAATTCTCAAAAAGGTTTGCTGTCAATGTAACGATGTTGTGATGGATGTCAAAATCCTTCACTACAGCCTTAAAAGCCACATTATTATCCACTACAGTCAACTATAAGAGCCGCTTTCATAAAGGTGCCGAAGAATTCAAGACAAGAAAAACAATCAAGTCGGTGAAATTATTTTTAATGTACCTATATCTTTATATTTTAACTAAACGAATAGAATTTAATAAGTATGTCCGATATAAACTATTTTAACAATATAAAACAAAGAGTGATTATCTTGTAATAAAGTATGCAATTAGAGGTACGGTAGTTCATAGACGTGGACGACGCGTTTGGATGTATCCGGATTACCCGATGGCCAATGTTATCGTAATGTATCTGCACAAATACACAGTATCTGGCCCACGACTCTGATATTTTAGGGCAATCAATATTACAAGATCCAGTAAAGGACCTCATTATATTTTCGATAAAACAATATTCAAGCAACTAAATGATAGAAATGGCTAAAGGGTCGTAAGTACGTTTCAGATGGATCGTTACCAGTCTCTCTGTTAGTCGGTTTGCTATACGAACGTTTTTACCACAAAATAACTTTTAAAAAAGTGTACCAGTCTAGAAGGGTTTCGACTAATCAGTTAGATGTCTCCATTGTTTTAAAAATATTTTTGTGATAAGTTTCAGAATGGTGTGATAAGCCATTGCTGACTACGATTAAATATAAACCGTATATGATATGCGGTTCTCATTTATATATTAATTAACGGATCTGATGCCACAATGCAATTGATGAAAAGCTCGTCAGAGCTAGCATATTCATACTCCAAATTCATATATATTATGGTGTTATTCTCATCTATTCTGCTATGTTATGTTACCTCTGAAGAGTTCTATAAGATTTGGGCCGCCTGCATACGTATGAATTACTTCTAGAAAAAAAAAATGGTTTAACCAATGAGATATTTCAAGGTCGAGAGAAAGCGACAGAAAATGTTTCAGAAAACTTTACAGAAAACAAAATCTTGACATTAGTTTGTTTTACAGGTAATCGTATCCGTGGCACCTTTTAGTCACGTATTCACAATTCCAATGAATATATTGGATGCAATTTGTTTTGTCGACATGTATTTGATGCTGCACGTTGCTTATTATGGCTCCCAAAACCAGCCTATCTATCATCCTTATTTGACAGCGAAAAATTATCTGAAAGTTAGTATTTTCTGTACGGGATACCGCTGGTAATGTTCAGCGTTCATAAAGTCCAATTTGTCAGAATGTCCACTGCACCACAATCACCAATTCACTAAATCGTCCAGTCCCAAATTGTCTAGTGTCTAAAAATGTCCAGTGTTTCGAAATTACTAAGATACTAAAATGTCCAGTGACCTAGTAACGTCTGATTTGTCGCGACGGACACCAGTCTGACACCCCAGTGTGACTACAGGGAAAATTATTTACTCCGGAGTTACCCATCACTGGTAGCGTGACTATCGACGCTACTAGTCATGGGTAACTCCGATGTTAATGAATCAAAAGAGTTGAATCCGCGAGCGGAGCAGAATCCCTTATTGTTCCATCCAATTGTTATTCATTCCGATTCCGGCGCCAATCATGATTGTGAGTGTAATCGCGCATCGGCACTTGTCGGGGGCTCAAAATCGAGATGCAATGATGGCATGACCTTTTTTTTGCTTTTGCAACAACCGTTAGGGACAGGGAATAAAACGCTCTCGGAAGATGATTAAGTATGTGAATCAAAAGAGTTAAGGAGTAACTAAGAGGAGTCGGATCCGCAAGCGGAGCAGGATTAAGTGAGTTAAAACACTCCGAGAAGTCTTGATTAGCCACCACTACACGGTACCCACGAATAATATTTAATTTTCATGAACTTAATCCGGATTTTTCAGGATTGGACATTTTGATACTGGTCATTTTAGGGCAGTGGACATTATACGGGAAATGGACTATTTGATACTAGTTGTTTTAGGACACTTAGACATTTTGGGACTGGTCGATTTAGTGTATTGGTTATTATGGTACAGTGGACATTCTGACACATTGGACCTTATGATCCTGAGCCGTCTATTTTGACTGGACTAAATTGGATGTTGGTACGCAGCCACAACAGTAAACAAACAACCTAGCATATTTTTGTTTCAGGGAGCATTTTTTCTGGATTTTATAACGTGCTTTCCTTGGTATGCATTGTGGATGCTCATAGCGCCCAAACACGACGAAGGTCATACCATTCAGGACCATCATATAAACAGTCATATATACCATTGCATGTTCAGAATGATAAACATATTTCAAATATACAAACTATACGCAGTTTTCTGGGCACAGTCTTTGGGCGCTTTGAAACGGGTAAATAAGTCTTCAGTCTTCTTCTGCCTTTATGATTATCGACTGCTGCACTTACGCCATAGTACGGGACCACAATTTTCGATCATTCTTCCCATCCAGCCGCTAACCGCTACTGTTTTCAAGTCATTGATTTATCTAACCGGATGGATTACGCGCTGTGCTTATCATCACATGCTGTGCTGTGCTTGCAGTCTCCACTCGAGCACTCTCTTTGTCAGCCGTTGTCAGTTCTACAACAATGTAACTGGACCGCTGCACTTCACCTTGTTTGTCTTTTCTACAATGTTGGTTAGTTGTGTTCTTTAGCCAATTATCTACTATCGGATTTTATTCGCCAAAAAAAACTCCAGCTAACTGCCCTCTCCTTAGCTCGTTGAGCGACTTTTACTTGATACTTGACCACAAAGCTCTTAAATGTAGTCTTGTTGTAAGTAATTATCGCATTTGGTTTCAGGCATACCTCATGAGTGTCCTACAATTTCTACTCCTAACACTTTTCTTTTTAAATTTGTATACTTCACTACTGATTACACTATCATGTAGATGCGTGATAGCTGATGATGAAAAAGATTTTAAACAAAGAATCGAGAAGATAACATTAAAAGGGCCTTTCATGAAAACTACTTACAATCCAAACGGCAACATGATTTGTCAACTTGGTAAATTTTCTGTGAATATTAATTTAAACATTAAGACAGTACAGTCATAATAGGGAATTTGATACAATGAAGCATGAATTGTGAGTATCCTGGCTTTATGTCATACATAACTATATATTAGCTTTCATTACACCGCGTGATGGATCTCTGCTGCTCAGTGCAAAGTTTGACTAGTGAGAATATGCCAATTTTTGTATATACTCATACATTAAATGAAATAAAAACAACTTTAGATCATATGCTAGCCAGCAGAGTCTTCGTACGATTGCAAACTCCTTCTACCTATATCCGTTGCTCGTAATTGAAAGATGAGTTTCTTTTAAAACGTTGAATTTTTAAAACGACGCCAACCATCGATTTAAGAATACATACTAGATACGAGTATGTTATACAAGCACTGTAAGGGCGGGCACGTTACAGTATAATAGTGTTCTATGTTCAGTAGCTCTCGAATTCTTTAATTCATGTTTTGAAAATGGAACATTCTTATTAAGTAGTACTTAAGTTTCAAATTTGACTTGTTAATGAACCCACCCTCATCTGCTTCACCCCCCTAGAAATTGCCAAGCAAGTTTCTTTGATAAGAATGGATGATATGTCATCTAAAGTCGGATTTTTTTATTCGAGTCAGGGATAAGACCAGTAGAACTGTCAATAAAGTGTCATCTCCGTACAAATTTCACTCTGTTCTACGTGTCATATCCCTGACTCAAATAGAAAATCAGACAGTATATTCCCATATCGACGGGGCCAATATTTGCCGTCTATGATAAATTGATTGATAATAAACTGCAGAGAATTTTGTATTTGGTTTATAACTTGATTGACCAGTTCTAAAAACAATTTACAACTTAAACGGGACTTGTCCACTCGTAGTCATTTATACAAAAGAGAACAATTGAAGATTAAAAATCATATATCTTGATGGGCTAACATGAAATGAATTATTTACGTTACATCATTGTTTTATTAAGTACGTTTTCTAATACCACCGATATATAATCACTAGGTTCATGGATAGATAAATCAAATATGATAAGCGATCAATACCTCACACCAAAAAAAGTGTATTTGCTGGCTCTATACTGGTCAGCAACGTCCTTCAGCGGGGCAGGTTTTGGTGACATCACGGCTCAGGATACAACTCATATGATTTTATCTATCTGCGTCACTGTACATGGCGCTTTATTTTTTGGGTAAGAAAAGGCATAATCTCGACGAATATCTGAGAAATGGGGCCTTATTGTCGGTTCCAGTACATTGGAGACTAGAGAAATAAAAAAATACATAATAATATTGTATTTATTTGCTTTATTTTAAAAATCGGTTAGATCAAACTTCTCTTTATACAGAATCTTGAAATAACGAAATTATAAGTTAATGTTAGCCACAGTCATTAAGTCCATATCAATAAAGTCCCTTTTACTCAGATAACGTCATATTACGAGTATATTGTTATGAATTCATTTACAACGAATTTTCTTGTTATATCATAAGAAAATATGAAAGTAAAAATGGTCTCAAAAAGTTACAGTTCTTAACCATTATATTTAAGATATGTTTATGCAAGAATAGCTTCTCTAAAAGCTATGGCTGATCAGGTCCTAACGAAGTTCCAAGAGAGTTTGAAACATTTAGAAATGTTCATGAATAGGGAGAAAATGCCTTTTCCCTTAAAGAAGATGGTCACTGAATACTACAAGTATCAATGGAAAAGAACTGGTGGTTGGTCTGTAAGTAAATATTAAAACAAATCATCATTTATTACTGTTATAGTTTCAAAAGGTAACCTACCTATGTGATACTCCATTCATGCAGTCAAATAACAAGATAATCTCGCCCAAGAATTACCTGGAAAAGTAGCGAGAAATATCAATTAGCCCAGTTAGCCGTGCCCTTACGAATGGGTTATACGTGGTTTGATTCCCGGTCGGGCATTAATTTATTTAAAGGCAAATGTTTGTTCGGATCTGGGTGATACCTTCTTTGTATGTGACTAGTTTAGACCCACGATACAAGAAATCCTAGTATGGGCCATTGAGTGTGGGCGGTGTTATTGATAAAATATAACCCTCTAAAGAATGCCTTAATAACGAAAGTCGTCGGTAGTGGCTGGATGAGAAGACCGGAAGACCGAGTATAGTGATGTATAAGTAAGAGAGGCCTATATATTATATAGTCTAATTCCCACAGATACTTTGGGGGAGGTTATATTCAATAGTGAAGAGACACAGCGGATTCAATAGTGGATTCAATTATTTGTTTATTATTACCATTCTGTTTAATAGTTGATAACCAGCTATTTAGCGACGTATAGTGTATCTACGACGTGAACCAACACTATTTTAATAACGACGTTTTGCTATTAAACGCTAAATGACATTCCAAATAAGCGGGGCGTAATGTTCCTCTTACCCACCGTACTTCAGCACTCATTCATGCACATTAATTTCATAGATACTATACATATTCATACACATCCATGCACTTTATATTCATGTACATCAAGCACTTCATATGAAGTGGCTGCCCCACTGCCTGTCACAAGAAAAATAAGTTAGGCCGACTCCTATGCAATTGGTCTCTGGCCGCCACTATACACGTAACTGCTTATTTTTATACAAAATTAATGAATAATTCTTATTCAAATTCAGCACCAATCAATTCTGGGGAAACTTCATGCAAACCTTAATGAAGATGCCGTGTTATATATGTACGAGAAAACATTAAAAGAAATACCACTATTCGAAAACGTTGAGTATTCCTTCTTTAGGGCCCTTGCTAAAAAGTTGAAAGAACTATACTTTCAAAAAGGTTATATGATTATGAGGTCTAATGAAGTAATAAGCAACATTTTTATTATTTACCGTGGAAAGGTTAGTGTTATATCATTTACATATAAAATATGTATTCTCATTCCATAATAATGATACAATACTTATTGTTTACGGTGAGCCTGATCCATAACTTCAAAGACGCTCAGCGAGATATAAGGAGAGCTATGCTCGGAGTTTCATTGCGCGATGAGATCCGAAACGAAGAGATTCGCCAAAGAAATAAAGTCATCGATATAGCTCATAGAATTAGCATGCTGAAGTGGCAATAGATAAGCCATGTTTGCCCCAGGAGGGTAGACGAGTCCTTGAATGGAGGCAACGAACCGGGAAGCGCAGTGCGGGACGGCCTCCGGCCAGGTGGACCAGCGACTTGAGAATTTGGACAGCAAATCGATGGCAACAAATTTAAAGGTGGTTTTGGTTCTCTGGTGACAATAAAAAAATAGCCCCGCGTCGACTTTTCTGATTATTTTTTCCTGATCTGTAAATACAAGTCTGTACTTTCTGTTCTCGATCAAGGTGGATATATTATCAGACATTAATGAAGTGGAAGTTTGTATGGGACCTGGTGGAATATTCGGGAACATACGGGGAACATCAAAATACTTGACCATGTCGAATATAATCGCATCAAGGAATATTGATTTGCTAAGCATTGAAGGTACCGAATTCTACGCACTTTTAAAGGTACACACAAGCAAATTTTGTTAATTTTATTTTATTGTACACAATTTATAACTATGATTTTTATAAAAGTTATTTATAACTGTGATTTTTATAAAAGTTATTTATAACTGTGATTTTTATAAAAGTTATTTATAACTGTGATTTTTATAAAAGTTATTTATAACTGTGATTTTTATAAAAGTTATTTATAACTGTGATTTTTATAAAAGTTATTTATAACTGTGATTTTAGAGCTACCCGTCTGTTATGCGGAAAGTTATGTACTCCGTTAGTAAAGCATCTAAGGACTATGTAATGCCGACAGTTATTTCGGAAGAAAATTCTTTAGTAGTAAGTATCTAAACGAAATTGTGTACCTAACTATTCTGTAAGTTTAATGTGGAAATCTCTGGTCATAGTGTTTTTTCGTCTGCAAACGCACTATCGTACGTAAAGGTAGGCAGCGCATTTAACGGCATGCCAATGTTTGTCATTTTGGACTGACGTTGGCATGTATCGCGGATGACCATGAGCGACAGTATCCACTTACCACCAGGTGGACTATATACTTGTCTGCCGCGTACTTTCCATAAAAAAATCAGAGAATCAAAAAGCACTTCTAGGCGGACGCATTGAGAAACTTAAAAAGTTCATACAGAAAAAACTTAACACGTACACGATACTAACGGACAGCTACAAAACCTACTAAATAAGGGTAAAGGCCTTTTTTAATATCAGAAATGGCTCCTCAAACCACACGATATTTTCATTTGTACTATGTCGTACTGAAACAAATGTTTTTTCACTCTATTATGAGCAGCTAATAATCATTAGCAGTTATCTATGAAGAAATATTATTGACTGTTATTAAATAACTTTAATGTTTTCAGATGAGTTCATGCCCTCTGTCATACGAAGCAGGGGAAGACGATGATTACGAAAGACATCCCAGTACGTTTGTGGAAGTAAGCATAATTAATATTAATCGATATATGTTCACAATCTAATCGACATGCCTTATTTATACATTGCGTGTAAAACGCAAAAAAAACCTTATAACTGCTGTGAAATAAAAATCTAATGACAATTCTTGGACTAGATTCAGGTAATGACTTGTGGTGATCTTGCAATCATGTGGGGTTTTCAAGACATCATAAATCCACCCAGGGAAATATAAATTAATCCACAAATGCTATTTCCAAAATCATCCGACGGCAACAATTCAACCTTATCCCTACCTACCTTATTCCTAACATCTTAATTATCAGAATTACCTTTGTGATAGAAATAAGGCCATATTCTATGGGTATAGGTTGATCTGTTGTCACTCGTATGATGATCTGTAAATGATAAGACTTAAAAAGTTCAGTGATTACTCTGGTGTGAACATACAATAATTTAAGAACTATCACAAACTTGGCTCTCCAAACTTCAATAATTGGTATCGTCATGTTCAGTCTTTGAAATATTTCAAAGAACTCATTAATAAGCAAAATCAGAACGAAACCGTCCACAACTATCGACCAACTTACACTATTATCGTGTCAACCTGTTCATTGCTCAATACAATTTCAGAGTCCTGAAAAAAGTATTGCAGATTCCCATGGCTCAAAATCTATAACATCGCGTGCATCGGGAGGAAATGTCGACTACGTAAAAGCATCTTTATTATTATTCTTACCTCACAGGTAAGTGAAAAGATATGTGTGTTTTTTATAAATTTTACCTTTTTGTACCAGATATCCCATAGCCATTGCGCTTAAAGCAAATCACATCCGCTTGAACCATGAATCCCTTGCATAAAGCATGCGTCATAGAACGTTTTTCACGTGTGCAATATATGTACGTTCAACTGACATATTTCAGTCTTGGATATAGGCCTCTCTCAAGGCTCGACATCACACACAATCCTTCTTCTCTTCTCATTCAACCACAATCGTCAAACTTCTTCAAGTCGGCGGTGGGCATAGTCGGAGGTTCCTTGTCCCACACTGTGTATATAAAATCATCGCACAACGACAGATACCTGCATGCCTCCTCACATCACCACCCTCGACAACTACAATCAGTAGCTGTTTCTTTGAATACTAGAGCACAAGACCTCTGTGACCCTGAACGTTTAAAGGATGAGTTGTTACATGTTCGGGAGGTAATTAAACGAAATGGTAATAATGTGAGTGGAAGGCAACCGCGGCGCTAGGGGAAGACATCCTGACAACAGCAGACAACAGGCGTTTATGCCGTACGTTAAAGGAGTAACGGACAAAGTTGGAACAGTATTAAGAAAAAACTCCATTAAGACTGTATATACACCGTCCTCCAAAATAGCGGAATACCTACGTACACCAAAGAATGTAATACTCTATCAAATGCCAGATGTCTATAAGATAGACTGCAGCTGTAGTAGTTCCTACATAAGTCAAACAATGCGCACCGTAGCAGAAAGGGTCAAAGAACATATCGCAGCTGTGAAGAATCGCCAGACGAATAAATCAGCGATAGCGGACCATGTACTCAACGGTGGGATCAATCACTGGGTAGAACCCCATAGTCGAAAAATCCTCTCCACTGATCGCCAATATTTCTCCAGGATTGTGCGTGAAGCAATTGAAATAAAAAAAACATAGAAATTTCAATCGAGAAATCGGATATAAGTTGTCCTCGACATGGAATCCAGTGATTAATAAATTTAATAAAATTAAACCTCGCGATTTTTCGTCTGACGCTACTTCTGATATCGGGAGTGTTGTGTGCCGCAACATTCCGGAATATGAAGAATAAATGTGGGTAGTTGATGAAACTGCTCGCAACTCTCGACGTGGACTACAGTCAGTCAGCTTCAGTCAGCTCGTGACCATGGTTGATGCAACCCAACCGAAACGTCGAGTAAAATAAATAAGGTAAACATTCGCCTTAAGACTCGTTTAAATAGATAAATATGTTCACTTATGTTTGTATTTAACGGCTTTAATTCAATGTTATGTTCACTTTAGGTGGTTTCGAAGAAGCATAGCACCAGATTGCATGTGGGTGTCGTTTATAGGTGAAGTATAACTACAATACATAAAGTACATATGATATACTTTGAATATAGTTTAATATTCCTCTTCTTCTTTCTTTATTCTTTTACTCTTTATGCAATATATTGTGCAGAGGCGGTCTTAATCCCTTAAGGCATTCTCTACCAATTGACCGGTGGTTTAATGTGAAAAAGTTATCGGGTGCAGAAGAACTCAATAGTAAAACTCAATTCATCTCTATATATATATTAAATATAAAGACCATACATATGAATAAGATAATATAAATATAATACTTATAAAACAAATAATATAAATAAATATAGAGAAAAAAGGAGAATAAATAGCATTAGCTGTGTGAATTACAGAGGTAGTGTTCCCAAAGCTTTCCTCTTGACACTATTTTTATTAGTAGTATTAGTATTCTGAACTGTTACTAGGATTCATAACTCGGTTTTTATATGTATGTGTCTTCATTAAATATTTCTTTATGAAATTTCAGATTACCTTATTCTGGTGCTGTCCTACATGGATTTTATGGTTCTCGTATATCAAATGGCGTTCATGTCAGTTAAATATTTCTTGTACATCTGTGTATTTAATGATGTGATATTCATTTACAAACTGTTCCTTGATATTCATACAGGCTACATGAACAGATACGGAGATTATGTTTTAACGCCTCATAAAGTCAGAAAAATGTAAGTTATTATAACGTAACATGCTAAAACAACAAAACATGTACTGAATCTTATACCAAAAATTAAACGCAGCTTTTCGTCCGAAACAGTATAAGTTGGATATCTTCAAATATCTTATATAAATAAATAAATAGGATATAAATATCTTTAAAAAACCTGTCACATTGATTTGCAGGTACTTTTCAAAAGTGTTACAACGCAGACGAGATTTTTTAGCCAATCTGTTAGTATGTTACATTGCATTCGCGTTGGATTTGAAACAACCTATGCAAATGGCCTTATTCTGCTCCCTGCGCACGCCGCAACTCGTCAGAATCACATACTTATTCAAGTATAGAATACATGGTAAAATGAACATTGCATCGGGAAGTTTACTTTTAAAACTGACGTAAGTATTCACTTACACTTATATTATGTATAGTATTATTGTAAAAATTAGACCCATTGGCAACTTTCAATAAGGAAGAAAGGAACAATAATCCACTCTAGGGGGTCCTAAGTATATTTTATTCTGCAAATGGGCGATAAGTCAAATAAGGTTGGCAACCTATACCATTAATTAAGCTTACGATTAATTAATTATTAAGCTTAAGCTTATGATAAAGTGCAAAAACGTCCCGCGCAGCATTGTATTTTACGTTTCTAAAAGCGGGACGTCTGGCAACACTGGTAGTGAGTGAGATACGTCAGTACACATTCCTATCCCATTCTGTCTTATCCCTCCCAAATTTCCCAATCCTTTCTCCACATCCATTCCTTCATCTCAAAAGGTAGGCAGCACATCCAAGGGCGTACCAACGTTTATCATTCTGGACTGTACTGTGGATGTAATGGACTGGCCTGTACTGTACATACCACCAGGTGGACTATATGCTTATCTGCCGCCTTTTACCTATAAAAAAGTAGATAGCAGAGGATTTTGCAAGATAATTTTGCATAGGACAATACAAATCCAATACAAAATTGTTTTCTAAACAGGTACACAGGTTCAAATGAGGAGTTTGCGATGAATGACCTCCATACATTTATGTTAACTGATAGAGAATGTCACTGGGCATTAAGTCCGCCTTCTGTATAACATTTATATGCAGTAAAGCTTAAATAAACAAGCAATTTTATGATAATACTGTATTACCGGCGGCCTAAAGAAAGTCACTAATAGTGGCTGGATGTAAAAGGGGGGACATCATGCATGGTGGCATGTTTTGGGAACGATCTATTATACGAGTATATCAAGTAGTGGACACAGAAGCAAATAGTACTGTATCATAGACATCAGCGATTTGTTGTTAAACTAAGAAATACAATTATGCGATTGAGCATGAACGAATTCTGTTCTGACAATTTTAATAATACTGGTAATTAATTTTAATAAGACATGCTTTAAAATATTCATAATACATTATTAATATTATGTATAAAACAAAAGTTTATATTGTTGGAAGGAAAAACATTCATATTATTTCACAGCACGATTGGTATATGGGCATCGATACTATCTCATGTCAACGCATGTCTATTCTTCAAACTGTCGTGTTTAACAGATGAGAACTGCAAATCTGCAAACTGGATGTCGAAGACAGAACTCAATCTCCATGCAAATTACATCGAGGTAGTAATAATATTTTAACATCTGTATTTTTGGCGCAATAAAGATTAATAATGCATCTATTACGACTTTTATAGAAAGCAGTTTACGGTGAAGGGTGATATTGTTCGAAAGTTGGTTAACTATGAACCTTAATTTAAATACATATCGTTTGTTAAAACAGAAATCATCCAGAAACGCGCTTGACGACTTGCTCGTTTTCTCACTATACGAGAACAAAGAATAAAAACTTTAATAGTCTGATCTACGGTTCTCCTAACAGATCGTTTAATTTCAGGATCATTAAAAACATAATTTTTTTAATGTATAATAAACTTTTGAACTTCGAAATTTAGAGCGACAGTGGCGCAATCAATAAGATGTTATTTTACAAAAAAGTATTAATTTAGTTTGTCCTTCCCAGGGCGATTACTTCTCCTTATACATAGCGGCCTTGTGGTACATGATAAATTTATTAACAATCACCGGTACAGGGGATGTCACTGCACAAAACTCGTTCGAAGTTATAGAAACAATTATCGTTATTGTCATCATCAAATTTTGTACAGGCAAGTAAAATTGTAGAACATTTAAAGGTCTGAGGCCTGATTCCCTCCAACCGCACGTCCGTCGCATCAGCGGTGCGGTGCGACAAGTTGGCCGTGTATTTTAATAGTAAACATAATCTCCAACATACAGAGTTTAAATTCATATAACGCTACGGTATAGTCTTATGCAGTCTGCATAGAGACTAGTTTCCAATCACTAAGTCTAAGCCAAGAACTGTGTGAGAAACGGCTAAAATAGTATACGCTATAAATCTTGGGCTGAATTTACAGTGTTAAGATGTCTAAGTACCTTTGTTTTTGAATGCTCTGAAACTATCAAATCAATATTGAGAACAGTCAACTAATGTGTAAATGTGTATATTAGGGAGGACTGAACATTTTTTTTCAAAATTTGCGAATAGATAGATCAAAATTAGAGCTGTCATATGTTTCCTTATTAAGTTTAATTCCCGTACCACCAGGGCTATTGATATCGGAGATGTCAGCAATGATTACAGCACACTCATCTTCCCGCATCGAGTACGACTACGGTATAAATAAACTAAGGGATGGTTTACGCGACATGAACCTAAGTGATCATCAGATGAACAAAATGTGGGATTATGTACGCGAGCTTTGGAATAGACAGCAAGGGAAACAGGTACTATCCGCAAGGAAGCATAGTTTCATCGGGGCGTGAGAGGCGCGGAGGGAGGGCACTTCCCGCTACGGCCACGGAGTCGCACTGCGTTCGCTATGTCCAAATGTGGTGTATTTTGACGAAAATGATTCACTTGACATTCTTTCATAGTTATGTTAGATCACATCAGTATTCTGCCCGCGGTTTATTTTAAAAGTATACCAACCGTATAAGTCAAACTCTTTATTATACATAAACAAACGCGAGAAATGAGTGTCCCAGAATTGTGTTGAACAAAAAAATAGAAATTGAAAATATAAACTATGCTATTGTAAACAATTATCTAAAAGTATATTACACTGAAGCTTCTCAAAGGATGTTTTCTAATATTCCTATTAATAAATAAAACTATGGACATCATTTATCGACTATAGGTCAAGAACTAGTCCCGACTTGTCTCGTAACGATTCTAACTTTACACTTATCTTGCTTGAAATAAATGAGAGCCTCATTTGTGATTGTAATAAAATTTAACGTAAGATCAGCAACATCCGCAAACTTCAGCGCAAATCATGCGCAAATAAAAGCAAACAACAATATATTTATAAGTATGTAGCTATATTAACAGGTGGAGGAGAGCCTTAGAGGCAGTAGAAAAACAGGCTAATAATATTATACTAAAATGTTTATATTATATTAACAGTAATTCTAAACATTTATCTAGATGCCAGAACTAATCCACGCTTTACCCTTCCGACTTCGCTGTCAAGTGATGCAAGCGCTTTATGGTTCCCATATCAGTGACTCGGTGATATTCAAGAGGACATCAGATGACTTTAAAAGAATGCTAAGCATGTGGATGAAACATTGCGTTTTCTTCCCAGGAAATTACATTGTACAGTGTGGGAATTCTGACCAATGTATCTATTTCATACACAGAGGAGAGGTAAGATTTAAACATTTTTATCATTGATGTCGAATTTTTCTGCTAACACCGTAGATCAACATTATAAGCGAGAAAGAATTTAAAACCAAGTGTCGATTTATTTAAAACCAATGGTTCCCAATAAATCGGAAAGGGCCGGAGTCCAGACAAGAAAATGTATTACGAAGATTGAAATTTTTATGACATGTAAAATTTAACATTGTGTTTTAGTACTAACCTAGTGCGTCTTGTGTATAAATACCCAATCTATGTATTTTGATAAACCACAAAGAAAATCAATAATGGGTATTTATACTATTATTTTAGGTTGAAGTTTTAACAGTTCACGCAAATTTAACTGAATCCATATATGATGTCTTGGGACCCGAAGATAGCTTTGGAATAGCTCAGGTATGTATATACGAATACAAAATAGAACTAATTTTAACTTTGAACATGGAGAATTGAATTAAAAATAATAGAAACAATGAAAATAGAAATGAAAAATAAAAAACAAGCGTAGTTTTTAAACAGAGAAGTATATCTGGCCAGTGTTAAACTGTTAAATAAAACAGTTGTCTACTCTTGTCTTTAATAACGAAAAGAGTATGTATAGTTGCCAAAGGCCGTTTTAGACATTATAATATTATATCTTAAGGTCTTAATTACATTTTTCAAAACGAATATTATTAATAAAAATTCAATTACTTTTCAGGGACTTTTCGTGGGAGTCGTTCACCATTTCTCGTTCCGTGCACGGACTGTAGTCGATATCGTGTATTTAAAGTTAGACGAATGGAAGTACTTACTTGATTTCTATCCGAAATCAGCTAAAATTATAAGGAAGAAAGTAGAGAATGTTTATTTAGCTATTTGAAGTTGTGTATTGTAGTCATTTTAAGAAGAAATTAGTTTAGTTGTATTTTAAAAAGATGATCAATGCACGCCTCTGTCGGTAGAAAGCTGACCTAGCGTGAATTAGATACGTCAAACGTGACGAAGTGTTTCAAGATATTAATTTCGTAATTTGTGAAAGTAATAAAGGAAGTGTGAATGCAGCTCATAATCAATTTATTCAATAAGTGGTTAGGTAGTGTGTCGAATGCAAATATAACATTGCAAAACAAACCTATTCATTCAGTTAGACCTTTAAAATCACAGTAATATTTACGAACGCAAAAAGGTTATAATCGTGCAAGTTGCTTGGTTGGCCAAGCTTTTAGAATAGTTGAAGTCGGAAGCTATCATTCTATCACTCACATGGATTGACTTATGTCATTACCAAAGTAGGTAGTATGGTTCTTTTCTAACTTGTAACTTCTAAGCACTACATCTGAAACATTTTTAAAGATATTTTCATTTCAATTTCATAGACTGATTTCTAGTACCTTAAGCATTTTAATTATAAAATTATCTAAAACTGGTCAAATACCTAGTGCTCAGAATTTATAAATAAAACAAATAAATAAAGTACAACCTGTATAAGTAGTTTATAACTGAAAAATTGCTATTAACACTAATAAGAACTGAAATAGTTTAAAATACATTAATTATTGTTATTAATTTTTTTTAAATGGCACGTAGTTCGTACGCGAATAATACGTAGGTAATCAAAACAAATACCGATCAATCGGTCGGGCGTTTACGCTTTCTTGTCACACGCTGCGATATTTCTGGAATGATCTCAGTCATGTCATCCTGGGTAGATTCCTGGGTTGGCTCTACCACTGTATTGTACACTGTCGATTGCTCTGTCAACTCGAGTTGTGTTTGGGTAAGCCTAGAACTGACAAAGAACTGACATGAGGCGATTACGAGAGAATATTCACCGGAAAAGACCAGATTTGTGAAACAACAATTCTTCACGACAATGCGCCGTCTCACACCTCAATGATCGCATGGGAATTTTGAGCCAAAATTTCAAAAAATGTAATCGGCACAAACACCATATTCGCCAGATATGGCCCGTGTGACTTTTTCTTATTCCTCAGACTCAAATTACCACTTCATGGCAGACGTTTTGAGTCCGTTTATTAACAAAATTCGCTAAAAGAGCTGAGCTGAAAGTTCCTATAAGTGTTTTGACGAATGGATTATTTGCTGGCAAAAGTGGGACCGCTTGCTCGTCCGCCTACTAGTATATATTTATATAAAAAAAAGTGCACTGCGTCAAATGGAGCATATTTCGAGGGCGACAAAATAAATTTTGACGATTGATGGAATATTTTTCGTTTCATTAAAAAAAAATCCCGAAACTTATTTGACAGAGTAGTATATGGTGATATATATCCGCTGATATATATCAGCGAACCCCGTTCTCTAATAGGTAATAATTTGTATGGGTTTGATTATTTTACTCTTTTTGGCGGTAGTTCTGACTGCTAGATGATAATAATATGACATCTAGATTAGCAACAGTTTAGTTATTCTGATACAATACTATAATTCAAGTTTAAATCAACCATTATGATCTATTAAGTACTGTTGTAAAAAATCATCAGTATCATCCATCACTCACCCCTCAGTATTTAACCTCTCCAATTGTGAGTGACTAAAATCGACTTTACAGCATGGCCATTTCTCAACCTTCTCCAAATATCGATTCAGGCACCTCGTGTGGACTGCCATTCCACATGCAGGGCAATTGCAACCCTGGAATTAACAGAATGTTCACTTTGACGTTTTTATTAGGTAATAGACAGTTTTTCGCAATATTTTCCTTCCCCAGAGTTATCATAATAAAGAAATTTAGAAATTTAGTCCATGGTCACCTGCAACTCCAGGGGTACGTGAGTACGCCGTCGACCCATTGTTTTTTTTATAGTTTGAATTTTTTAAATTACATATATGTAATGGAAACATTTCTCGATGTATATAGATTGATGTATAGTGTTAGTATTGATGTATTTAATTGTTTACATGTGATGAAAGGTAACTGTATATAATGCATTATTATTTGACTTGGATGTGTATTAACTGGCATACATGACCTGTAATAAATTGAATAGTACCTTTGTATATATGACATGAATGAATTAATCTGACTCTTTATAAATAACTAGCGACCCGCCCTCGCTTCGCTTCGGTTTATAACTTTTTTTCAAAATTTCAAAATAAAATATAGCCTATATTAGACACGGATAATGTAGCTTCCTATTTGTGAAAGAATTTTTGAAATCAGTTCAGTAGTTCCAGAGATTACCCCCAACATACAAACACACAATTTTACCTCTTTATTATATTAGTATAGATATTGCACACCAGTACACCTGTAGAATGAATTCGAGGCCAAGATCACATTACCATTTGTAAAAAACCATTCATTCAGCAAATAAAAAATTTGAATAAGTCTTACCCTAAAGACAATCTGCTTGCAAAGACAGCATTCTTCAATAGCATCTGGCATATTTTGCCGCAGGTAGCCCTCAAACTCATGTATAGCTTTAACACCGAGAGCATAGTTATTATCTTTCTTGTCTAAGTACCACATTCGGCACCAAGTGTTTAAGAGTTTCTGGAATGGTTGGTAGAAAATTAAACAATGCCTTATTTAAAAAAAAAAACGCAAATTCTAAGCAAGCCAGTTTGCAGCTCTAAACTGCCGGTTTTATTTCATATTTCAAGATTCAAGTAACTGTGAAATTATGGTTAATTTTAGTCTATCATTAATAGACTAGTGTAAGTTGACGCTCTGCAAAAATTGTCTATAATGTGTTCATAATAAATGAAATTACAAGACAGTTCATTTCACATCATAAAGTTACTGACAACAAGATCTTAAAATGAGCCCCGGCTCAACTCAATTGCAGTGTACTATGTACATGACTACTAAGTAATAGCTTCTAGATGTAATTGTTAACAATGTATTTTGTTAACAACCAGGATCTGGAACAGTTTTGGTTAAATATTTATTCATAATTTGGATACATTCATATTTGATTATACTTATTACTCTGACGCATAACACAGAAATTGTAAATGTTGATAAAACACACCCATACTTATATTAACTAGTTGATAAAACAATAACCATAATATTCTAATAAACTATGACATATGTAACAATTTATATTTAGAATTTGTTGTAAAAGGCTTCATTTATTAAATTTTAACAGATGTTAAATTATGTTACAAAAACTAATTTAACAGTACAAGCTATATGTTAGTACATTATGCTAAAAGGCTTAAATTTTTAGTGCCTTCATAACTTTTTATGATTTAACTAATAGGCTATGATTCACCATGCTGGTCCACATGCTGCTGGTGTGGACCATGCTGGTGGATTGTATACATAGTGGATTGGAGTGTGGATACACATGCTTTATTTCTTTATTTATTGATTTTCATTCTCAAGCATATATGTGTATTTCGTCATGATGTTTTCTATAAATGCTAGTGATAATTTTGAAAATTGGTACTTATGTAGAAACTCATACAACTCATGTACTTAGTGTAGTTATCCTCAGCCTGATGATGGGCTGAGGATCTAAGGATTTGCACTAATGACTTTGGGAAAGTCAAGAAATTGACTTAAGTCGAGAATAGATACTAGGCTAGGCTATCACCGTAATGATAAGTTTGATTGATAGGACACAAAATGAACCTTCTGGAAAAATCTCTAAAATATACTAATCTTTCTTAAGTCATAGCATAACACAAACAATAGAAAAAAAACATTCATAAAGGACAATCAAGTTTGAAAATGATTGTTTTATAATATTAATGATTTATGTTAAGATTTACGTCAGCTGTTGTTACTCTTCCTATAATAACGGGACTATCATAAGATTAGAAACAGTTAAACTCATATAATTGAGCAGACTTATTTACCTGTGCATCTGTTTTTGTAAAGGTAGTTTTCATTTTACCAACTAAATTCATGGCATGTATGCCAGTAACTTGCCTCATCTCTGTACTCATAATTTCTTCTAAAAGCAATCTGAAGTATTCCAACTCGTTTGCAGTAAACACATTCTGCGCTTTTGTCGCGTCATCATAACCGAGAGACAAAAATATGACGACTTCTTCATTTGTGAGTTCATCACTGGTTATTTTAATAGTTTGTTGAAATGGTCTTATCTCCTTATTTATTAACTTGACTACTTCTCGCAAGGATGTGTGTTCACCATCTGAAAGATATTAGAATTGCAATAAGTGATTATGGGTAGGGCTCAATATAATTATACATGTTACTCACACCTCAATCACATGTAACTAATGTTACTCACATGTTAAAAATGTTACTCGCATTAAGAATTAGTAGTCATACACATTGTATATCCTGTAGGGTAGATAAATCAAAGAATACTAATATGGATGTAATTTGAAATCTTATTTATAATAAATTAAAAAAGTTCAAACTAACTATTTTTACTTTATATTTAGAGTATTAGTGTATATTATGTATCTATTCCTTTCTAAGATCTTGCACTTGGGAGATTGCAATTTTGTATGAAAGTAAAATTTAGACTTATAGTTATGATATATGCCTATATAATATATATATATATATATATATATATATAATTACTATGAATCATTGTAGCTCAAAATATGGATTTGTTATGTATTTATTATGCCTCACTCAGTCTGTTTAATAAAAAGACCAATAACACGAAAGTAGAAAGGGAGACTGCAATTTTCCGTTTTAGAAAAAAAAAATTTTAGACCAATTGTAGAGCTTTATAAGTCCTATTCAATGACTTATCGTTTGTATGTAAGTATAGATGAAAAAAATATCTGACAAGTTTAAACGTTCATAATTTTGGGACTACTAAACCGATTTGGCTCATGTACGAAATCAACTGAGGCACCTATATCAATTATGTCATATTTAAGTACATAAAGTTGAAAACAAATAATGGATTAAAGTATGATAAAAAAGCTTCGTGGTAAAAAAATTTCAATCTATGGAGTTATTTTGACTACAATCCTTATGAGGTTTTATTATAAATTGTGAATTCCACCTACCGGTAACTGAATTCACGACTCGTTCCGCTTCTAGCACAGGTAACACTCCACGACTTGCTATTGTTCTCAGAAAATATCTATGTAGACGTCCGTAATCCATATTTGATACAGTTATTACAAAATCAGACACTTTTTGACGGTATGTTAAATTTACGTTACTCTGCAGTAAATAGTAGAACAGCAAAAACAATAGAATACAAGACGTTTTGGCTCTTGTCAATGTCATTTACGGCCGTATTCCAAAACGTGCATTTATCGTTCTTTGATTATTTTTTTTTATATACTAGTGGGCGGACGAGCAAGCGGTCCCAAGTGATGGTAAGTGTTACCGCCGCCCATGGACACCTGCAACACCTGCGGGCGCGCCGCCGACCTTGCAAAATCATATTCACAGCTCTCTGGAAGAACATCGTAGCTTAATGGAAAGACCTCTTGAGGCAGTTCGTTCCACAGCCTACGGGTTCGCGGCCTACTGCACCTCTTTTTATGTATGGAAAAATAAAAGATGCAGACTTGTAGTCTGCATCTTTTATTTGTTCCTTACCTTTTATTTTATTTTATTATATTTTTATTTATCTTTTATTTTAGGCTACCAAAGAGCGATTTTCGTACACTTTGAAACTCGGCCTAGACTGCGGTCCAAAACATGCAAAAATTCAAATCAAACTGACAATTCAAATCATGCTGCATCTCTTTTTTATTATAAAGATAACGTAATACAACAATATTGAGACTGTCAAAGAAAGTTAATAGCACGTTTTGGATCTTTTTTAAATATAAATTATTTGGTTGTATCACGTCATTGTCCAGTCCTATCAAAGTCAGAGGCAGGAGTCACTCAATAAAGTAATAGTAGGTTTACTGAGGAGATAGAAGAAAACCGTTTGAAAGTACACGTAAAACGTAGTTCTATGCTTTTATTTGAGGATCACAAACATTATGGACAAAAACCACTTTGATGTTTAATAAACTATCACTATTAAACCATAAAATACACAAATACAAAATTTTTATAATGAATCAAACAAAAACTCAACTTCACTTCTCGAGTTCCCGCTAAAAAGTCACGTTTTGGACCTCAGCTTAGGCCGTTCCAAAACGAACGAGAATCGCTCTTCGATAGCTCAGAAATAATATGCAAACAAAATGGCTCTTAATAGCTCAAATTAAGCACTGGTAATAATAAAATTTCAGTACAGACGTGGATGACGCGTTCGGGGTTTCTAGATTAGCCGATGGCCAATGTTTTCATAATATATCTAAGTAAACACCAGCAGAGACTTATATTTAGTCGTAATTGTGATGGAGCACAGTGCGACTGATAAAATACTTTTGATAAATTTAAATACTTGATTTAAAATTTAAAGGTTGATCAATAAATTACTGGAATCGGATACTTTACATTAAATTAGAGGAATGTATTTATTTCATTCGAATCTCAAATTCAGTAGTAGCCATTGTCATTAATACTGTCATCAATATTTTTTTTTCGTTGTTTTTCACATTTGGCGGGAATTTTATTAGTGTACAAAATGGAGAAAATCGAAGTTCGTGCGGTTATTAAATATTTCTGCCTGCAATTTTTTTCTACGAAATGTCTAAAGAATTGCTGTCTACTTTGGGAGACAATTCTACCTAGGGCACACTGAAAGTTTTGCACTCCTGGCTGTTTATAAACGTTTGAATTTCGAATATTATATTCAAAAAAAATATAAAACCTCATTTATTGATTAAAATATTTTTTGGCGGGGAATCGCTTGTCAATTATTTTTTATCACTTTTTTGGGATTTTGGGAGGGAAGCACGTCATCTGTGAGGACCGTGAGGCGTTGGTATGCTGAATTTGATCGTGGCCGTGTTTCACTCCATGATGAAATTCGTAAAGGTGGGCCCTCAACTGCGACCACTGAAGAAATGGTCGAGCCACTGAGGAACCACTGCGGATTTGGGGAATGGTATGAGCCAAATTCAAAAAAAATTACATCAGTATCTAAAAGTCAAGAAACTTTGTGGTCGCTGGATTCCTCATGAACTCACCTCAGACAGAAACGGGATCGTGTTGATTGGTGCAAAAAAATGTTGCTAAAGTACGATCACGGACGCTCAAATGCTGTTTATGACATTGTGACAGGAGACGAGACGTGGATTTATTTTTATGATCCAGAAAGAAAGCAGCAATCTTGTGAATGGGTGTTCGAAGGCGACAGCAGACCAACAAAATTGAGACAGGTGAAAAGAGTAGATAAAAATATGATTGCGTTCTTTTTCCCACTTGAGGAACAAAAAACAGTTAATGCTGAGTGGTACACCATCATTTGTTTGCCCAGTGTTCTTGAAAAAGTTAGAGAGAAACGGCCGAGAAGTCGCATCTCTTGCACCATGACAATACTGCTCCGCACACCGCGAACAAGACGAAGTCATTTTTGGCTTCAAAACAAAGGTGGAGCTTGTGACTCATCCTGCACACAGTCCGGACCTAACACCATATGACTTCTTTGTTTTCCCAAAAATCAAATATTTAATGAGAGTTATCTAGGACATTTGCGGGGCCAGAAGAGGCTGTGACAGCATTCGACGAACATGTAAAAAACATGCCCTCCGATCAGTGGTCGCCATGTTTTAAAAATGGTTTGACCGAATAAAAAAGTGTTTAAAATGCAACGGAGAATATTTTGGAAAACAATAAATATGTTACTATACTCATAAACTGTTTTATTTATAAGTTACACGAAACATATAGTGTGCCCCAGGGTTCTCCTGTCCACACTGCTTGTTTGTTGTTGATTAAATTTCCGGTACAATATACCTACTAACAATATCATGACATGACACGCGAATTTGAAAACCCACTTGTAGGTACTTTTCTCGCTTCGCAAAGTTCAATGCCTCAGTCCAATTTAAAACCATCCTCGCGATTGCGGCATTTTTGAAATTTCTATAGCCTCTTGGGTCAAACGCGGTATATATGTATAGTGGCGTTTATTGGAATTTTTTTTTTGGTTTGTGCAATTCAAATCAACTGGTTGGTTCATGCCTCTAATAGGTACTCCGCTATTGCCGAATTTTATCGATTATTAGGTTTTATAGCGTTTATACCTTCCTTAACTCGGCTGACTATGGTTCTATTGGTTTATAACGTTCAATGTACGACCTCACGAATGAGAATCGAGAATAGATAGTCCTAATCACGGCTCTTATCTCTATCGGTCTCTATCAATCTAAAAGGAAATTGACACATTAGAAATACATCTATTGCAGTATTTTAGTGGACTAACTAAATTTTAGTGGTATTTTAGCGCCTGGTAGATTAATCAACTATAAGACGGACTCGGTTGATCTCGGAATAATATCATCACACCGATTCCTATTTCTTTATTTAAAAAGAAGTAGTAGGTATGTCGCACCGGCTATTGTGGGTAGGTACTTATTTATCTTTCTCTGTAGATAAAATCAATGTCTTACAATAATTATAAGCCAGAGTTCCACGTCCTAGATAAAATATTTACATATGACCTGCATTATATATATATATATATATGTAACAAACCCAGCTAATATTGTTAAGAAGAGCAAACGTACTCGTCCGCGAGCATCGCAGCCCTATTAAAGTCCTAATTGCTTCCCCGGTTCCCTAATTACTGCGTCCTGTGTCCCCGTTCTCTCTTATCAATTATGGTGCTGTGTCCCCACAGGGACCGCGAGCTACTTATTTTCAGAAAACTTTGTACTTACGTGATACAATTTATGATTTTAACATGCAGTAAAATTTTGTTAACGTTTTGGTTGCATTTTACAGTATGGCTGTTTTTGATGAATGCTAGAAACTGAGTTTAATTACAGATCTTCTTTTCAGAGTTTGTGTAATTATCAATTTTTCGTTGTTGAAAGTTCGAAAAAAGTTGGTTGATTGAATTGAGGTTGCATTCACGAAATAGCGTTTTCATTTTGCATATTGATTGCAGCGTCTATATTACCTACTAACAAAACCCGGCAGACGTTGTCCTGCCATAGAAATTAATAAAGTCGATAGCCCGAAAATATTCTCTGTGCTCAAATACCTATGTAAACCACTTTACATGGCGATCGGTTGAACGGTATAGAAGTTGATGTGCTGCAGCGCCATCTAGTGGCAAGTTACAACAAAGTGGATAGCATAGAAACCTTCTCCGTGAAAAAATACATATATGTGCTAATTTCAAATATACCAACATCCATTTTTATATATATAGAAATAAGAGAAGAAGTTAAAAAAATCAGTAGGTGATAGGTTTATTACCATCCTTGTCCTTGTCAATGGACCGGCAAGTGCGAGAAGTAAATAGATAGAGAGGTTCATTATAGATTATAAATAATTATAGATTTTTCTATGTCGATGGATATTATAGTTTGGCCTGGTTTCTACCATAGGTCTTCGCCATATCGGGAATAAAAAATCCCCTTCTATATTTCACAATATAGAATAGAATACAATATGTCATGTCATACAATATAGAATACAATACTGACAATATTTCGCCTATGGGCACAAAGTACCCAAGTTCTATGTGCACCCTCCTCCTCTCCAACACTTACATACAAATAATTCCTGGTTATTTATTTCTTTTTCGTAAAATTCATTCTCTATAAAATCATCCATATTCGCTGTTAGAAATCTACGGGGATAAGCACGCATTCTGTATGTATAAAGTACCTACATATAAATAAATGTTTTTCAATATACATATTCATTCTCTAATTCATAAGCGCAAAATTATCGATCTCCGCGTAGTGCGTCTACAAATTATGAACAATATTTCGTAAAGACAAATCCTTAAATGTAAACACGAACATAAATTCATTAGTTCACAGTACTCACGCATGCTTTCATAGAAAGCATAACTCGCTCCGTAAATTATCTAAACTACGAGAGCTTTCAAAACTTTTAATGGAGTCAATTTGGCCTCGCATTCAAAACACCTAACGTATGCGGAGGCAGGTCAGGTAAGTGCGATTTATATAAACATTAGTGTCAAGCCTTTCATAGGAGAGCCAACTTTTCTTTGCTTATTTATGAATTTCAAATAGACAGATACAACAGATTTTCTTATCAAAGAACTTTTCGGAATTATATTGTAGGTTTTGGAATAGTATTTTGCAATTCGTGTAAAATTAACCAAGTTCTCTATTGAATGCTCTGTGGTGCAGGGCATTATTTATAACCTTTCATATTTTTTTACTTTGTAGAATGTGCACTTTGAGGAAATATTAGCCCCACACTTCTTTCAGCTAGATTCGAGCTAGATGATTGGGCATATGAATATGAAGTATAAAAAATAATCGAAGTATGAAACAGACGTGTTCCGCAGCTGAAGCGGCGGTGTTTGAAAGAATGTCAAATACTACCTAATTAAACTTTATTGCTTATGACTTCGCATGAATAAAATTTTATTAAAATTTAATTAGTATTGTAAGTTAACAACGGAGAATTAACATTAACAATTACATTTACCTATCATAAATAATAATAACTTAGCAAGAAATGGCTCTAACATTTAAAACACATTTTGAAATAAAGGAATAAATCTCAGAAGCTTATCATCATAAAACGAAATACCTACTATGCAGCCACGTACTCGATCTAATGATAAATAAATATCTAATAAAAACCCTTAGTTTCAGATAGTAATTTCGACAAATATTAACAGTAATGCTGTGTGATACCAATTCCGTAAGAGAAGTGAAACGCTAATTACTCTGGTTGAAGGTAGTTGGAGAACTTTTAATGGAACAATTTTGATTGTAGGTATTGAAAACAGTCAGGTCTCGGAAGTAACAGAATTACACCTCCACCACAAAGATCACCTTAGCCGATTAAGAAAAGCAATTCTAATTTTGAGCTATTCCGTGTTGCAAACATGTATGCATTGCAACAACTATTGAATTGGCATTTTTAATGACTTTACATTTGGAAGAAATTATTAATATTTATTAATATTAATTACAAAGTTGGGTACTTCTTTTTTATTCTCGTGCATTTTATATTCAAATAAGAATTTAAAAGAAAATTGTGGACTTAGTTTTGATAGGTAAGCGCATCTCATCAGAATTAATTAATGAATTAGTGACTGCCAAATTATTTCAATGGATGCACGGTATGTGTTGGCTATGCAAGCCTGGTTGTCTTGAAAAACCTTTAATGTAACCTGTATCATTAGATGGCTGGTAGCAAGTTCTTTTTTTTTTTGCAAACAAAGAATTTTATGAAAGCTTTATCAAAGAAACACATCGTAAATCTAGATACAAGGAATTATATTTAGCAACAATATTTTGCTGCATAAAACTTATTCTTGCATTTCTTGTTCTTTTTTGTTTAATTTTTTTTCTCAGATAAAAACGTAGAAGGGAATCAATAGGCACTAAGTGTAAAACAATTTGACAGTGAATATTTGTCAATATCAAGAAGATACGGGCTCGATACTGCTTACACAGTCCCGATTTATTGGTTTGGTTTCCATGCAATTTAATTTCTTTCTCCGTCTACATACGAGTATAAAGGCACTGAAACTCTGCAAAATAATTTCACGGATGCTTTGCTACGTACTTCACAGCGACACGAACAATGTGTTTAATATTTTTTCAGTTTATAGTTTTAGTTTAGTACCTCGCTCTTGATTGTATTAACGAATTATAGATTATAAATAATAATTGTTCATTGCACCTAGGATAGAGCGTTGATAGCCTAGGGATATTTATTCTCGATTCCCATTCGTGAAGTCGTGAAAAATATCATTAGCTCGGTGGTGAAAGAAAACCTCGTGGAAAAACCCTCGCGTTTAAGAATTTCAAAAAAAAATGAACCAATCCGCACTGCGTCCGCGTGGTGAATTATGACCCGAAACCGAGGCCTGTGCCCTGCAGTGGAACGTTGTAACGGTTGAACGGTTGTTGAACGGTTTAGTTGACACCTGGGATTATGTAGTCTTAACTAAATGACATAACTATATTTACTGGTCACTTTACTGGAAGCTACATCTTAGAAAACTCATTTTTTAAAAGAAACAAAAACAATAATTAGTGCGGCCGATTGTGATAAGAAGAACGTTCTAAATTTTAAACGAACATTATATAAAAGGAACATTTAGGGCCTGTCTTACCACCTTCTGATAAGGATCAGAAGGTGGTGAGAAGGCCAAGGTGAGAAATGTGAGAAAAATCAAAACGCACGAACAATATTCAATCACAAGGATTTAGTTACTTTCTGCATAAACATGGACAAAATAAACATTTTTCTCACTATTTTCCTTTACGAAAATGATTTTCTATTTAAATTGGTATACATCTGTACACTCATTGATTGTAACTTCATAGAACGAAACTGAAACATTTAAGTCCTACACTTTTTCTTCCTTTTAGGGAACATGCGCGTTGCGAAACACTGCCTTTTCCCCGAGGATCACCAATCCAATTTGGCTGATATTTGACTAGCATTGAGTAGTCACGAGGTCAGTGGTCGAAAGCATTATACATTCTCTTTTAAACACGAAATGCGCTGATGGCGAAAACAACATTATCGTTATGTTGGTTTTTAAGTAACATAGCGTGGGACACCCTTCGGTTAGGTGAACTGAAGACTTAAAGGAAATCACCAGCAGTGACTGGATGAGAAGAGCGAAAGTCCAAGTGTGGTAGCACGCCGTAAGTGTAATCTGCAACTGTAACCAGGCCTTTCAGTATCCACTACTGGACGTGGGCCTCCCCGTGCACATTGTTAAAAATACAAATGACAATACAAATTAAATTAAAAAATACAAATGACAGGTTTGAAAATTTAATGGCGTCTGACAAGCAATGAGTTCCATTCTCAATTTTGTTTATCGTGTTTTACAGTAACCAGTTCTAAGAACTTTTAGTTTGTCCTATCATACATATATGTATATACAGCAGTGGAGAGATTATACTGACAGTAATGACTACAAAGACGTCGAGTAGAAATAAAAGGTTACAATATAAAATGATCACAGAACTGGAATTTCCTTGCATATATGCCGTGGTAATGACAATATTAATTTTGCGAAAAAGACTGTCAGATTTGATATGAATTAATTCTAAGCAAGAAATGTACACACAAGACCATATATGTGCATATATATTTTCTTTTAAAATATAACTTACAACATTTGTTGTAATTATAAAGGGGTGTTAATGTAACTTTAGTAGTATAAAAATGTTTCTAAAAACCTACCGCGAACTGCTCGGGCGAAAGTAATTCAAACAAAGTAGATAAAAGTTGCGGCGCTAAAGAAGCGATTAAAAGAAAAATTTGCATTCTTTCAAATTAATTACCCCTATAATGAAACTTTTTATGAGAAAGTAAGCGTATTATAAATCTGAATCTGAATATTTTAGTAAAAATTTGAAGATCGTGCTAATGTTTCCAATATTAATCTCACATAACCACCGGCATATGTGATATTATTTAAGAAAGTGGACCATATTGTCGGTTCTAGTTTCTCACATATTAAGACTATAGTGGAATATTTAAAAAATCCTTTTAAAAATCGTGGTTTAAGAGTAATGTATGTCTCATAAGAATTAAATTCACATACATGATATAGGAAAGTGTGTCATAAATACAATTTTCAGACCTGAGTAGTGTGCAGGCACACGACAACGATTAGTAAACAATATATCAAAATCAGATGTTAAAACATATTTTTCTTAAAATAAACTTAATGCCAACTTCGGGTTTTTACCATCGCACCGCTCATGATCGTCGTGCGGTTCATCCGCACTTCCTTGACGTAGAGTCGCTGCGTACAGTGAGGTCAAAAAGACACTTGATACGGCGAACCCGAATGTTGTGGAATGAACTGCCAGTTGAGATATTTCCTTTACAAACTACAAACGACGTGGGGCTCCTCAAGAGAGTCGGCAGCACACCCGCAAGTCCCCTGGTGCTGTAGATGACCACTTACCACTATGTTATTCAAAATGTGTTCGAATTACATTCGAATTCGATTCTTGTCTCGCAAAGCAACTTTAAACAGTGAAATCTTGAAAGACTCGTTCCCCGTGTGGTACAAATGGTATGTCCAACTAGTTGTAACATGGGTTTTTTCCCTGTACTATAACTGGTCTAAAAAACAACCAAAAATTGATTTAATGTGTTCCCCATGGTACAACTGAATGAATTTATACCAGCTTAGTACTAATATGGATAACCTAAAAATTGAAGAAAGTATGCACTTAACGGTATATGTATTTATTATTTACTTAACACAAACATGTTTATAATCTAAATAATAAACCTAAAAACATAAAGTTGAACTTTTCCTTAAAAAAATAATGTCGTTGTTGACGAACGTATTATTGAGCAAATAGTTGTACTAATGGACATAGATATACACTTCCCCATACTACAACTGGAAAATTGTGCCACGGGAGTTGGACATAGCAGTTGCACCACGGGGAACGGGTCTCTTAAAAAATAACAATGTTTTGGTTATATTTAGAAATTACATATACTCTAGCCGAGTTCAATAATTAAATACTATCTAATATGTATGTATATAATACTATGTATTTACAATAATGTACATATTATTATTTCCACTAATATAGACTACCAAACAAGTCCATTATAACAAAACAACGACGATAGCGTTATTTATAAATACTAGAAGTGTATACAAAGAACCTTTTGAAACTTTTTCACAAAGCCGCGTAATTTTCAGCTAAGCCCAAACAGCTGCATTAATTCCAAGTTAGTTTCTTTTCAGCGCCGATGCACGGTTTTGCTGTTATCGATTACTCGTTAAAACCGGGTGAGCCAGTTTTTAGCTCGCAAAATTTTATCCGGTACATTCTTTTGTTTTATTAGAGTTTGTTTCACGAAGGGTGGTTGAAACTTTAAATGCGTCATTTAAATAGCATTAAAAACATAGTTACCATAAATGCAAGTTGCTCAAAAATTCCTTGCTTTTAAAAAGAGGCCCGAGCTTTACAGGACATTGGAGTAAAAATTAAATGTTAGGGCATGATTCTATTTAAACATAATCTTCAAATAATGACACTTTAAGTTAGAAAAACTTAACGAAAATCCTTTTACTCAGACAATTTAATAAATATTAACATATAGATTTCGTAGAGGTAGGTTATTGTTACACAAAACAACTAATCCGACAGTAATATAATAATGAATGTTAGATAAAATATTATACACTAATAATGACATATTGAGAAAAATTACGACATATGGTAATGGAAATGAAATAATAAAATGAAAGTTGTTATAGAAATCAGATGATGAACAAGTTGATAGTTCAGCTGCATTCGCATCGAAAAAGTTGGAACGCATCGTAAAGCTGTAAAAATATGCTAACTCCCACAAATATGATCGATGTTGGAATGTCCGTGAATACCTTAATTGATATAAGATTTTTGAGAAGCAACGCTGAGGACAAAGATCTCCTTTCCCATAGTTCACAAAGATTCCCATAGTTTGAAGGAAAAAAATGTTCTCTTATACTCTCCGGTGACACAACGATGTTCGCGATATATGTATTATACAATCTTTATGATCGGCAGACTTCTGTTAAACCTATTTTGTTTATATTCGTGGTCAGATGAAACTTGAATATCTACTAGTGATTCCAAATTTCTTGTACGTTCGTAATTAAGAAAACTTATAACTTCCTCTTTAAGTGAGTTCTGTTTACCTCAACTTATATCCTCATCTCGGGAATGTATGATCGAAAACAGATCGACCAATATTACTAAACAGCTTAATGTGATAGTAATAAGAACTAGAATGGAATGGTTTTGGATACCTCGGTGTGTTGTTGACTACCTCGTACCTATCGTAAGAGTCCTGGCTGTTTATTTAGCGTTTGTAGTTTTCTGTAATTCTGTTTGTGTTCTCCGCATCCCCGTTCGCTTCAATTGTTTTCCCTACCTTTATTTCGGTGATCACGGAAAATCATTTAATTGCTCATTCATTTATTTCACTCAACCATTCAATAGAGAAGTATAAATTATTAGTTAGAACAGTTATTTTTTATTTGTAGGTGATATAAACATAATAATGTTGTTTATGTAAATACATGTAAAACATGCGATACAATTATGGTGTGTACATGAATGTTAAGTAGGTAAATACATTTGTTCTTTTTTTTTAAAGAAGGAAGATGGCAGACTAGTAGGTAGATGACCTGGTGGTAAGTTGATACTGTCGCTTAAGGCCATCAATGATACATGCCAACATCAGTCAATAATGAAAAAATGAAAGTGATTATCTGCCTTACTACAAAAGAAACAATATTGTAAGAAACGTCTTAGATCAAAATTGAACTTTGTTTTAAATATGTATTTGTTTCTTATGGTAAGAGGGTTTATGTTTTAATCAAGCAATAATAAGCAAATACAAAATATTGGCATTCCAATTATTAATCTACCTATGTACTATCACAAATTAGTTAATAAAGTGGTCTGATGCTATTATTGATTGCGTAATCCTTTTGGGTTGCTCTGTGAGTAACGACACGCAATCACCACAAGCTAAAGGGAAGCGATCATTCGAGTAACCAGTTCAAGTTAAACCAAAACTTGTATCGGGGCAATATAGCAAGTTATTGAGGCGAGCGTCGTTCGTCAATCATCCGCGTCGACTGCGCCTTGACAGGTTATGTCACGAGGCGGACGACGCGTGGGGGGCAATACATTGCGTGCGCTTGCCGCATCCCTGGTTCTACCTAATGACGAGGAACGAAATTGAATCGATAAAAGTTTTTGGTGTGTTAACTTCTTAATAGATTATTGTAAGTAAATCTAAAGGAAAGTTATTATTATGTGGTATAAAATTAAATTGTGTGTTTTTGTAAAATATTTAGATACCTAACATTCCTCATGTTCATTCAGATATATTATGTACAATTATTTTAAATCATAAAGAGGCGTTCAACCGCATCAGCACGTGTTTTATTGAACTTAAGTACGATGCAAAAGCAGGCCAGAATATATTTTCTAGTGAATTCTTTTGTGAGAGTTCAATGCTCAATTAACAAATGGAAAGCTTCGACAATCAGAATAATGTGTCCACAAAGTATGTACCAACATTTACAAAGTATGTTGCAGGTGTCCATGAGCGGCGCTGACCGCATATCATCATGTGGCCCGCTCGCTCGTCTACCATCTATTCAATAAAAAAAATGTACCAACATACGTTAATAATGTAAATGGCTTAAATGTCTTGTTTCCATAACAGTGTCCCAAAATGCTTAGAGCGTTTGGCCTATTGACTAATACGAAGTATGTTCCTTCAACAAGAACATAATGATTCACTTCCGAAGTCAATGTCAGCATAACCCCAATAGTATGTTCCGTTAATTGAAACCGAGTAAACCAAGAGAAGCAATTTATGACGGCTAATAAACGGCTGACTGTACTGTGCTGCGTGTGATCCCTTGTTTGTTCCCATAATGGAAGTTTTGAGCGACCGTTTTTCAGTTAAAAGCTGATATGAAAAATTATATTCGAAGTCACTGCAATCTTAGAAGTAAAGTAGATTTTTCATGCAATGCACTATAAACTCCGGCAATTGGCAACTCTAATAAATAATAAATGGTTTATGATAGGCTTATGCCATTTGTAGCTTTAAAAGGTTTTGATGTGTCACTTGGCTGGGCTGGGACTTGATTAGGAATAGGATTAGGATAATTGATTAGGTTGGTATTGATAATACATATTAGACATTAATTATAACTACTAAAGTTTAAGAACTCAAACGGTACTTACCACATATAAAAGCTACTACAGAAATAACACTAAAAGCACAAACGTTACGTCTGCTAGTGACAAAAAATATATTAAGTATGGTGGTATACAAACATTGGCTCTTTGCCATTGTGCACTTTAAAACCTGTGGGGAACGGCCTTTCCATTATTTAATTCAACAAGCATCGTATTTGCGCCAATGCCAGTTTATATTGATAGTTCGATTAAAGTTTGTGAGAGGCAATATATAAAATGCAGTTATCAAAATAAAATGCCATGCGAAATTAAAATAAGTATTAAATAGTTGTTGCCTGTAAACAGATATGCAATTACGAGTAGTTTACTAATTCAATAAACAAATTGCAAAATTAGCAACACCTTGGACTTATACGCAGTAGACTGCTTGTTGGATTCCTGTTCATGAATAAATATATATTCTAAATCGGGTCTGAATGCGTATAATCAAGGTACTTTTGAGGTCGAGAGTGCACGCTGTAATCCAACATCCGCTGGGCGC
Source organism: Sesia bembeciformis (assembly GCA_943735995.1). Taxonomy (NCBI): domain Eukaryota; kingdom Metazoa; phylum Arthropoda; class Insecta; order Lepidoptera; family Sesiidae; genus Sesia; species Sesia bembeciformis. The sequence goes on from OX031034.1 coordinate 7,741,137, forward strand.
ACTCGACTGGCCACGTTACCCCTCTCTCACAGAAGACTGCCTTGAAATGTACTGCATTTCCCACTTTATCTTATTTCCCTAATGTACGTACGTGTTTCGATAGTGAGTGAGATGCGCCAGAGCCCATTCCCATCCCTCCCCATTTTCCCAACCCCATCTCCAAATCCATTTATATGTCTCCAAAGGTAGGCAGCGCATCCGGGGGCGTGCCAACGTTTGTCATTTTGGACTAATGTTGGCATGTATCACGGATGTCTTTGGGCTACAGTATCCACTTACCATCAGGTGGACTGTATGCTCGTCCATAAAAAAATAAACTTGTTTACCTTTTATTCCTACTCGACGTTTCAACTGGTGACCACGGCGCTGGTGTAACCCGTGCCGAAACGTCGAGTAGGAATAAAATGTAAACAAATACATTTATTATACGCGTTCAGACCCGATTTAGAATATAAAATGTGTACAAAACGCGAAAGTTCAAAAAGTTATATTCAACACATTGGTCGATACGTCTTCGGAAGATAATTCGAACTATTAAATTCCCTTCATAGAGACAGTGTTAATAATTCATGCCTATGCCTATGCCGTGGTTTATTCAGTATCCACATTGTCTGAATATCGACGCAAGGCTAACATTGTCATCTAAGGAGGTTGCGGCCGCGTACGGGAAAGCCGCTCGGGGCTATGCAGCAAACTATTTGAAGGCCGCCTCCTTTAGACAACCAACGGAACGTTGCCGCCTTGCGAAAACCGCTGGATTTAGGCTAGTATGCCACGTATTTGCACTGCATCACGAAAGCGTCTTTTGGTAATGAATAAAAATTATTAAAAACATTATTATTGTACGTAACAAAGAAATATCCACTTATATAAACATCAGCTCAACATAACATCAGATGCTTAAGTATTTAAAGTAATGTTATGAGGATAAATTAAAAAAAAAAAATCTCGAAAGCTTAGAAGTTGGGTATAAAATCAGTTCATTAAATGTAGGCACTGTATTACATAATATCATGAATAAACATTTAGATGGGATCTCTTGCAGCATCCCATTCTGAAAGCACCGAATCACCTGTACGTACCTACTCAACAACTATTTGACATACCGCGGGCTCGAAATAATGTTTCTTACAATAATCCATTCTATAGAATATGTCGATATTATAACGATCTGGATGACGAATTTGACATATTCTATCTAAATAGCGCCGTTTTTAAATTCTGTTGGATAGATATTTTTCGTTTTAGATAGATTGTATGTAGATAAATAGTTTTATTATACCTATTCTGCGTACGTAAATTTACAAAGGTATAAATATTTTAGAAAACTTGTCTGTAACTAGATCAATTTGTGAAGTTGTTGTACCTATTAAATAAATAGCTGAACCGCGGATAAACACCGCGGAACGCATCACGCGTCCCGCGGTGTAAGGAACAAATTAATCATATGACAAAAATATCAATAATGTTTGTATTGGGGAAGAACGAGCCAATCAACGCAAATACAAACAGACAAAATAGACTTCTGATAAATTGTTCCCACAATACCCTCGATTGATTCTTAAAGAAAAAATATTGCACAGGAAAATCATCAGTAAGTCTGAGGGGCGAAGAAATATCTTATTGTCGAAATCCCTTATTTTCTGCCACAGTTCTTTGGATCATTTAACACTTGATTTGATTAACGACAGAGGAAATTCTAAATAGCAAGGTGAACACACGGATGAAGATAATGATAATCCGTAAGAAGTAGTGTTACTATTTGTCAACATATAGTCATATGTGTACTATATCTATATTATGCGTAGGTATACCCATATTTATAAGACAGACAATATTAAAATTATAGTAATGAACGGAATATTTGGAAATAAATAATACGAAAGCTTTCTAATCATAACATTGTGTATTCCTTTCGTGATAGATAATATTTTTTTATTTTATGTATAAACTGTGTTAATAAAGTAGGAACGAGGTTTAATATTAATGGAATTACATGTGCATTATTGTGCATACCACCATTATGAGATGCATATTACGAGTAAAACTGGACCTGATTTTATAAGCGCATAAATTGGCGATCAGCCATGGTGCGGTTCAAAAACGGGTGTAATTGGCGCTACCATAATTTAATTCTGCTAACGTAGTGTTTGAGCTGATGCCAGCGTACTAAAATTAAATAAAAATTCGAGCCAGCTCCCGCCGAATCACGAGCTATCAATTCCACTGTGACCACTGTTCAACTTATTATGCGTGTATCGCGCATACCTACCTGGACCTACATACCTAAGAATTCGCTATATTTGAATAAAATTTTTAGTTGGAGTAGATGTTCTTTCTTACATTTTACTTGTTAAAATACTTAAATAAGTCTACTTATCGTTCCAGATAAGAAACTTACCTACTTCGTGAATTTTACCAGATCTTTAAACCAAGTAATGTTTTTAGTGTATAGTTTTTTTAAGGCTAACAACATTGAAAATATATTTTATTTATTTATTAAGTAAGGCCCCCCATTCAATGTCTTATAATAATAATATCTAAAAGATAGTAAAAATCCATAAGATATACCTATGCAATGCAGTGCAACCAGTCCTTTTAGTGTCCATTGTTGGACATGGGCCTCCCCATGCACGAGACAATACTGAAACGGCCGGTTGCACTGCATTGCAATCGCCATCAGCCCTTTTATCATTCACTGCTGGTGTACATTGTCTTGTGCAAAGGGATGTACTGTCTTAATACGTCACGCTGGCCAAGCGGATTGGCGGATTGGCTAAAAGAGTGGTATTTTAGAGGTGGTGTAGTTCCTCGGGGCTTGTGGTTCTATACCTTAGTGGCCTTCTACGACACCCACGGGAAGACATGGGATGGTGATATTCTATAGCCGGCCCACACCACGCGGTACCCATGAGATATAATAATATAATATAATAAGATTTAAAATAATATATTAATAGCTATCTTAACCTAGATAGAATACGTATAATATAATAAACTTAACAACTATAACATCAAATAATAAAACATATAAACGCAAAGTTCATAATATTAAATAAGTATTATTCTTTTATTACGAGGGCCACACTGAAAGTTTCCGAAATGAATAAGAAAAATTACAATGAATGGCCAATAATCAATTTATTGTTTCTCAAAATATTTTCCGTGAGCGTCTTTTTCATACGAAAAACCAATGTCCATAACATTTATTCCACTTCTACGTGGTGCCCTCGGAGACATGTTTTTCATACCTACTCTTCGACAGACTCTTTGGCGATGAAAATCGTAGACCGCGTAATTGGTTCTTAATTTTTGGAAACAAGAAGAAGTCATAAGGTGCCAAGTCGGGACTGTACGGAGGATGGCTCATGAGTTCTACATTTTTCACCTTGAAAAAGTCGTTTGTCTGTTTGTCCGTGTGAGAGCTGGCATTGTCATTGTGCATGATTATGCGGCGTTTACGGTTGTTTTTACGGAGTTCGTCAATAACTTCCGGCAAGCAAATGGTCGTGTACCAATCAGCATACACGGTACGATGATTCTCCAAAGCAACAGTAGCCACATGTCCGACTTACTAAAAAAAAAAAAAGCGATCATCTGCTACGCGCCACCATCGCCGCCATCTGGTGGGGTTCGGCTTATCTTGAAAGACCTAAATGCAGGGCCGGCTTTACCTATGGTGCAGGGTGTGCAGAGCGCACACGGGCGCAGCGTGTTAGGGGGCGCCCAGCGCCGCTCGCGACGCCTCCAAAGAGCCTGCGTCGCTCGCGGCGCTCTCAAAGACCCCCTGCGCCCGTGTTATGGCCGACCTTTAATAATTAAATAATTTAATTATTAAATTATTTAATTATTAAAGCTCCTTTAATAATATAAATAATTTAGTCATATTTTTCCACCCTCTACACAATAGCTTTTGTTTCAACGTGAAATCAGCCTTAAAACAGATAATTAAAATTATATTGGCGTAGTGTCGCATCGCTACCAAAGGCGCATGCATGCAGATTGCCGGCATCTGTTTTGATTTGTTTGAAAAGACGCCGACAATCATTGCGAATTCGGCTGTATTAAAATGATATAAAATTCAAATTGCCAGGGACGCGGCATTTTCAAAGGCGCGTGTACGCGTGTAGCATCTTGTGTTTTACCGCTACACCGTAGTTTTGCGAAATAAGCCTTGACAAAATGGATCAAGTATTATGTTTGAGTAAACACGTAAATATGAAGTAAATTGGCTTTTCTTTTGATTTAAATGATATAAAAAGTAAGTATTGGTTATTAGTTATCACACGTTATTATTTCACGGGGGTCAGAGCTCATCAAAGATAACAGTGAGTGATAGTGATATCCAAGATACGTATGTACCTACCTCGATTTTTTCATCTGTTTATCCTAGTGCAGTAAGTAAAGGTAAGTGCAGTAAGTAAAGGCAGTAAGGTAAGTAAATGTGCTTTAATATGTACCATGTACCTACTAGTATACCTAGGTATTTATTTAGGTCTTATTTGTAACCTCTGACGGACGAAGTTTTAAAACATGTGGGTTTGTGTGTCTGTCTGTGGCCTTTAAATGGGTGAACCGATTTGAATACGGTTTTTTTATTACGGTTCTTTGCGGTGGCTCTTAGCTATATTTGGTGTAGGTAGGTTCAGAAGTTCCCAAGATATTTAGCTTTTTCCATGGTTGTTGAAGGGATCTTGGGCATTATTACAAGTAGAAACTTCGGCTTAGGAAATGATACACCCACGATTTTGAAGGTCCGATGATGACCAGAGTCATAATATCTGGATCTCAGAGCTAAATGGTCGATTGCTGCTTTGTTTTTGGAGTCGTAGCTGTAAATCCATGTTTCGTCATTCGTTACTATGTTCCACACCAAAAATGCCCGTTCGTTGAATCTGGTAAGCATGGCATTGCACCAAGTGTTCCGTTTATTGAGCCTCATTCAAATTGTGTGAGATCCATCGCGACAGCTTTCGCACAGCCAAATGTTTGTGTAAGATTGATTGTATTGCCTATGCCTAAGGATACCCGAATCTCATGGTAGGTGACATGCCTGTTTTTTCGATCAGATGGTGCACAGCATCCATGGTTTTGTTGTTGACAGCGGTAGACGGGCAACTTTCATGAAATTCGTCACTGAGATTGACGCGACCGTGTTTGAATTCTGCAAACCAGCTATAAATTGTCGTCTTGCTTGGTGCTTCATCGCCAAAATCGGTTAAATTTACACTTAAAATCGTAGAAAATCATACAGCGAAAATTTTCACGAGTTAAATCCATCGTAATGCGGATAATTTTTAAAATGACGCCACAATGAAAAAACAAATAAACTAGTAGAAAGAAATTTTATTCTACAGCGAAAGAGTTCCATTTTCAAATACATATTGTAATTTAAAATATAGTTTATGTAAGTAGCCAGTTCCTGAAATTTTCAGTGTGACCATTGTACCACTAGTCGTAAATTTATATCAAATTCAAAGAATCATTCGGCTTTCTCTAGAACAGATACTAAAATAAAATAATTTGAAGACTTTCCACTTCTTTGAGTATGCAGTGACAACTACAATAAAGACTGTACAATAAAGACTGTATATAGTTTAATTTTTATTTACACTTCATACAAACTGTGTTTTTTAACTTTGTGTCCAGTTTGTTAATTAGTCTGGATACTAGCTTAGAGCCGGCTCCCGTATACATTCGTACTTTTGATGGTTGATAAAAAAAACATTTTCGCAGGTATAGGTTGCATAATTGAAATATACAATGTTATATTAAATGATGGATTACTAAAGTTCTTTACGTATTTTTCGGATATTAATTTTTTATTACGTACTTTTTTACATTATACTTCAACGTACAAAAAATATTGTAATGTTACGTCGCTATACAACTCTAAATAACTAGATATGTACTGGTTTTTGTACAAAATATATCTATAGAGCGGGATCACGTTTTGTCAGGTCGCGTGCCATCGCGCACTCGTTCCAATCTCGCCACAATTCTTCTCTCATTTCCGTGGCGTTCGCCCGCCGCCGGTTTTCCTCGATCGCAAACTCTCACCTTGTAACAGGTAATTTATTTTAGTTAAAACGCCTTCCAACAAATACCAATTTGGAACTGAGAGCTTGTAATTCTAGGCGAGTTCACATTTGTTATTAGTTCTGAGTTGTTGATATCTGAACTCTGGTTTACGTAAAAAGTTAATTTCCCGGAATTAACTGAAATTTTAAATTTTAACCGATAATATAAGAAAATATAGAAAATTGTGTTTATTGATGATTTCGTTAATTTCTTTAAAGTTGTTATTTCGTTGCTCGATTATTTTGTTAATTTTTGTGACCATAGTTAGTGTAACACAGCCGAAAGGCCAAGTACCTGAAAATAAATATTAGGTATATCTATATTTATAAATATACATACATCATGGGTCTATGAAAATACAATATTTGCATCGTAACAACAACAATCGAACTGTTAAATACAGTCTATAACTGGCTTTTCAAACTTAATATCGTTTAGTAGTCGACGAAATGGTCACAATTTCATTCTCATTTCCGTGGTACCAACTCACCTAATCCCCGGTTGGCCACTTCAGTACAGCATTGCTCCCTTGTCTATGCCAACAGATTAGGATCTAGTTCTAGACAATTTATAGCAGGACTAAGCCGTGTAACGGCACAAATAATATTCGATAAGTAGTATGAGATGTTTGCCGTTATAAGCCTGATAAAATTACATTGAACAAATAATTTTAGTTCACGTACTAGGAAGCACTTGTCAAATATAAAGCAAATAAAAATAACTACAATGTTAGCAATATCCACTGAGCTATGGTATTACTGATAGTATTGGCTCTATGGTAACTACCTAAACATTTCACAATTCTTTTACAGTCACCTGAATAAGTGGAATTCTATTTATAAAAAAATATAGAAAGAAATAACGTAAAAAACAGCCATTCATTCAAAGAGTAGAGAATCTTTTCAAATTACGACTTTAAGGATGAAATGTCATTTCCTCTTACTATACCAATTATTTTTTATATTATATCCTTCATTATTGCTTTTTACAAATTGTTAGCAATTTGTACCTATATATAATTTGGATTTCTCGGGTAATTTTCGCTATGAACTAATTGTTGAATAGGTATCTATATAGTTAATTATCAGCCTGAAACGTTCCACCGTAAGCTTCCTCTTGTAGACACGAGAAGATTTAAAGGCATAACGACGCCACTTTGGCTATAGTGGTTGGCTAATTCACTTTAGGAGGGATTTAAGCCCCACGGTTTATGGTAGCCAACTCATTGCTGGCCGAAGTTCATCATACCATCCGTATGTTGCTCTACCCAGTAATATTATTTAACTTTTATAAAGGTTTTTAATGTGAAATATTATCAACCCCTACTGTGTCCCAAAGTGGGTGGTTCACCACCCACTTTGCTCGCTGCTGTTATTGTCAATTAAAGGGATACGGTTTTTAATTGAGGTATCTCCTTGCTAAGTAAATCAATTAGTGCAGGGTGCTGCGGCCGCTCGCAAATTGACTTAGGTACTACACTAAACATCGTGTAAAGGTATTTTAACTCCCTGTATTCGTTTAAAATATTTTAATGCTGTTTTAATAACGTTACTAACATTGCAAGCGTTAGATACACCTTTAAATTCATTTCACTTGCAGTTTGAAGTGCTCGGTTGTTTTCTGCATATATCGCAGAGATCGCTTTATAATAAGTCCAATTCTGTTTATTCGAAATTCAATCTAAAAATAATCTAAAATTTAAGGTCTAATTACTTTTGAGTTGTTTATATTTGGCGCAATAAATAAAATAGGATGTCCCAGATTGAGCGCCGGATTTAAATTTCAAGCTATTTTTTTATTTGGTGGTTGGCAACTCTGGTTTGTTTATAGATGCCACATATGGCAGTTGCAATTAGTCAACATGGAACGCTGCACGAAAGAGCAACGCAGTATGAATTTTAGGGCAGTATGAAGTGCACCATGATTTTGGCGAAAAAATCATAGTTAGTGACGAGGCTCATTTCCAACTTGACGGATACGTCAATAAGCAAAATTGTCGTATCTGGGGCTTGGACAATCCACATGAAATTCATGAAAAACAAAAGCATCCTCAAAGAGTTACAGTTTGGTGCGGCTTTTGGTTCGGCGGGATAATAGAGCCATTTTTTGTAGGTATCGGTATTTAGGTAGGCATAGAGAAGTATCGCCTATCGGAACATGCTACAGGAGTTTTTTTGGCACCAATTGGAAGATATGGACCTCTATCAACTGTGGTTGTAACAGTACGGTGCCACATGTCATACAGCCGGAGAAACAATGACTATTTTTTTCTAAATTAAATCCGGCGCTTAATATGGGACAGCTTTTATGTGCCAATTAGTTATTATGCAACAAATATTGTATGTGCCGGTCGTATGTTCTTAAATAAAAACCTAAGTATAGAGCCAATTGTTTTAAAACGTAGTCAAACGAGACCGCGGTGTCATTTGCTCGATTTAATCGTTACTCATTAGAAATATGATTTTATCAGTCTGTCAATTACTAGTCGCGTCTTTTTTTTAATTTATTAAATACTCAATAATAACGGCGTAGATTTTTTTTTTAATTCGAAAAAGAGCTCAAAAATTTCCAGAGCGATTGCGCTTATGGTCTGACGTGTTTTCTTACCTGGTATTTCTCATTTTTCTTTTCTTCTATGGAAATTTTGCGTAACTCGATCTCAAGGGGTGATAAAATTTGCTACGGTAACAGTCATACGCTTTTGTATCACGTAGTAAGTTGTATAGAAGCTGAGTCCCATTTGTATACAGTCATAACTGTGCTTGTTTTGACATAGCTGGACACGGGTTTTCTCAAAAACATTTTGTGTTATGCATAAGGGATGTATGGACGTGAAACGTCACGCTGGTCAAGCGAGTTAGTGAGTCCTCTTTTTTATGGTGGTATAGTGCCTTAAGGCTTGTGGCAGCTGCTTTATCGCCTTTTAAGACACTCACAGGAAGAGTTAGAATGATACTATTCTCAAAACGGCCGACCACACACGGCCAAATATGTAATTAAATTGTACATTTTAATTAATTGTCTATCTATAGGTATATGCAGATCTCAATATTACATGCTTAAAAAATAAATTTCACGTCGATTCAGCATTAACATTTTTATATTATACTGGCTGTTGCCCGCTCCTTCGTTCACATGGTCTTCAAGTACAAATTCAGAAACCTTCGCGGGCGTGCGCACAACAAGTCACAAAAGTTTCATCGCAATCGGATGAATGGTATAGGATTTTTATATATTAGAGAAGATAGATATACTCTTGTGAAACAACGGGTACAATATTGATCATGAAGTGTTTGAATAAAGCGTATCCTATTTGTATTGGAAGCACGATTATGTGGCAAACTCATGTTTTATTTATTTAGTACATACGAGTGTTGCAGATCTTTTGCGACACAAATATTCATTATAAAGTAGGCACATATCTTAGGTATTTTAATATGCTGTGACTATTATTGGCTGTGCTTAGTCACTATTATATTACGGGAATTATTTTTACTTCAGAAATTCAGTCATAAAACAAAGTGCTCGTTGTGACATAAAAAACCTGTTTTGGAAAAAAAATACTTTAAGTTGAAAAAATGGCAGGGAAACTTTATTTAATTGACCATATAAATTGACATAAAATATTATTTTCTTTCAGTTGTATCATAGTCAACCAGCTGCAATCCACTGCGTAACTAAGGGTCTGTTCTTCTGGTCTTCTGCTTCTTCCCTTTGCTGCTCTCCATCTCTCTCTATTCATAGCTTCTTACATCACTTCATTTGTTCCTTAGTTGTATAATAATATTATATTATTTAGACAATATATTGAATTTATCTAGCACACAAGAATTTTTATTTTGTATCTTAAAACAGATTCGGTCTGAAACAAAGAATCTGTAAAGAATTTACAAGCTACAGCTTACACAGAAGTCGACAGCGTTAAATCACTATAAATAAAAATATAGTTTGCGAAGTGTATGTTCTATTTGCACAAGCCGGTGTTATTCACAAAACAACATTTATTGAGGGCCGCCCATCAATTTTGCAACATTGTGGTCCCTTATAATAAATTAATCAGAGAATGCATTAACGCGCGAGTGCGACAAATTGTATAATAATGATTCTCCCGTGCAGTGTGCATAAAATTATTATTTCCTTTCAAAATCGATGCGTAATTTAACACATAATACAAACTTACATAAAATTAAAGTTATTTACACACTACATCATCATCCATGGCCCTCCCAACCTTATAAGGACCGAATCTTATGAGATGCGCTCCGTGGGCTTGCCTATAAATTTATTTCATCTTTCTTAACCCTCTGAGCTGCAGTCAATCCGCTTAATTGACGCTCCGACAACATCGTAAACACATAGACTATGTGTCATATGTGTGTGATAAACTCAGAGATTTTATATAATTATTTTATATTTTCAAATTTTATATAAGTAATTAGAAATAATTGCTCCTGTTAGAGGTCAGGAACTATAATCATCTAAATGATAGGGATGATTATGATGTGTTGACATTAATGTTTATTTAATTTCTCTAGAATATAATGTAGATAAAATACTAATAACATAGGCTTTCCCATCCCATCCTATCCCTCCCCATTTTCCCAATCAATTCCTCAATCTGCAAAGGTAGGCGTGCCAACGTTTGTGATTCGAGACTGATGTTGCCATGTATCGCGGATGTCTATGGACGACAGTCTCCACATACCACCGGGTGGACTGTACGTTTATCTGCCGCCTTTCTTCTATAAAAAAAAACTTTTAAAACTCTGATATACATGTACCAAACATTAGCGGAGTCAATAATTTCTTATGGTATCACCAGCTAGGGGCTCACTTTTAACAGATACCTTAATAGGATTTTGAATCTGCAGATACGTTAATTAAAAATGATTGTTCCTCGAAAAATTTAAGAAAAACATTTTCCAATTTATGTGGGGATTCTTAAGTATTGTAATATTTTACCTGTTCACGATGAGGTGAAATACATGTTATTGGTAAAACAATTGAACAATATTGATTTACAAAACTATAGAAGGAGAACACTTAAATATAAAATTCCGAGTACATACTATGAATACAATTTCATTAAATATAAAAGAAAAAATACTTTTTACAAAAATAACTTAATAACAAATAACAAAAACATTTTTGAGCAACCGGCATAAACTAAAGTATGTAGAATTAAACCGGTCAAACGAGTATAAATTTTACCTCACTACGCAAAAGTGAATGTGCAGTGCCGTGACAAACTCGCACAGTTTTATGGCCGCAAGAAATTATTCTGTACCCTTCATTTGTAAACGTTAAATAAAAAAATACGAAAAAATAACCAGACAAATAAAAAAGATCTGTTAAGCACGAATTACGTAGACTGCCGTCGGAGGAGCGGAAAAAAACAATTTACTAATACTAAATTTAATTATAAAGGTAATACAGAGATATTACCAATTCTAATTACAAGCTAACGTGCGACCCTAATCGAGGTTGGATTATAAGTGCTCGGAATTTTCCATGCTTCGGTGCGATGAAGTCTCTCCACAGTTACACGTGTCCACAGCCGCACCGTCAGCAATGTCCCCGTTTCCATGTCCTATTGGTAACACGCAGTAGGTATTCAGCGGTTTCCATGATGTGAGCGCGCGTAACACACGTCAGGCGGCGTGCTACATTTGTCATTCTGGACTGATGTTGACATGTATCGCGAATGTCTATGGCCGAGAGTATCCCGTGACCACCAGGTGGACTGTATACTCGTGTGCCTTTAGCTAAGTACATCTTTTTAAATAAAGACGATATCAGATGGTAAAAGTAAATATTTACTATTTTTACCTACCTTGCTTGCTTGAAACTTGAAATTGGCTCGCTTGATGTTTATAATTGAGTCTACCCTACACTGTATACCTCGGGTTCCTAATGTTTAATTTTTTTTTGTCAATTACATTATTAAGTTTCAATGTTAGATACTGTGTAGTACTTATTCTAAATATACATACATGACTACAACATACTGATCGCACTATGAGCTTTAGTTCAAAATCCTCTAAAAGTGTCGATAACACAACCGCATTACGTTTTAAACTAAATTTGACGAAGGTAGACCAAACAGATACCAAGTTTCCGAACTTAGGATATTGCTATCATTGTTTCGCGGTTTCAACGGGTGCCTATACCCTTGTAAAGTGAAACACGTATTTATGGTTATCAAATGTTTGGGGTCGACCGCGACGTCTTCAAAGTACTCTAACTATACGCTGAGCTGCTAAGTAAATTGAATGTGACATTCAACAAGGAGCTCGACAATAACGGCATTTGTACTGGTAAATTCCTTTTGAGTTTCCTTCGAAATAATTTTGTCTGTGGTCATGTAGGGGATAAATACCTATCTACCGATATACATGTGTGTATTCAAGTCGACTCGTTAGTTTGATAATGGTTATTTGATGTCGCGTGACTGTTTCACGTGAACAGTCATTCCAATAGTACGTACTTGGCATATCTATACGGCGGAATGGTCGGTATTTTCGGAATGAACAAGTTTCTAGAGAACTAGCTAATGACAAGAACATAGATATAGATAGATAAGAACTTTTCAATGAAAACCGATGTATCTACAAGGAATTGATTAACTTTTAATCTGTGTTTATGTTTATAATGTAACGTCTTACATTATTGACATAAACACAAATTAAAAGCTAATCAACTATCTTAGTACGCTATCTTTGGGACGCTAAAAGATAAAGAGAAAATGTCATTAGTATATTTTGTAACATATGCACTCGGCGTGCCTACACGCAGAGTAAAAGCTGTTGTAATTACAAAAATAAATGAATAACTATAATATATTATTTTTTTCGATTCTAAACGATAGCCCATGGGGTAGACGAGTCCTCGAATAGAGACCACGTATAGGGAAGAGCAGTGTGGGACGCCTTCCGGCCAGGTGGACCCACGACTTTAAGATATTCGCCGGTGTTGGTTGGATGAGAAGTTATCGTGTGTGGTGGCGAGCGTTACGAGAAGGCTACATCCAGTAGTGGAGAGAGATAGGCTTATGGTATGGTATATTATTTATATGAAATTATCTATACATATAATAAAATTGTAACAGGCCGATGTCTGTACATTATAGATATTGAAAAAAAAACTAATATGGGGGGGGGGGTCTTTATTAGAGCAACAGAAGCCAAAACAACAGATTTTAGAAATTTTGTCTGTCTGTCTGTCTGTCTGTATGTTTGTACACGCATCACACAAAAACTACGGCATGGAATTGAATGCAGTTTTCACCGATGTATTGCTAGAGGTCTAACTTAAAATATAGGCTCCATTTTACCGCAGGAAGATATCGTATCCCGATTGTTTTAAATTTAATAAACCGAAGCGAAGTGAGGGCGGGTCGCTAGTTGATAATATAATGACCTTTACTCATCAGAGGGGCATAATTTCAGAGTAAAATAAAAACACAGAAGAAGTCAGAGATGTAAATTTTAATTGAATTTCTTTTAATTTTGTTTACAATCGTGAAAAATACACAAGATATTATTTTTAAGTTGATAGATGGTGTCAGACGAGCAAAGAGTCATTAGTGCAGAAGACAAGCATTGATGGTAAGTGAATACTGACGCCATTGAACATTGCCATTGCCATTGCAATACACGGCCATATCTGTCAAGAATGACAAACGAATGACACGTTTCTGGATGCGCCTTTGAAACGAAGGTCCTTTGAAACACGGAGAATAGGGAGTATAACGGGATGAGGAGTTTTCCTTATTTCATTATTCTCTCTTTCTTCCTTGGTGGGATAAACCTTTCCTTGAAGAATGGGTTGGGATTGAATGTCCTCTCCCGCATAGATCAAAATGAGATAAGAGATTTCCTTTATCCCGTTATACCTACCTTCACTCTAATCGATCGAATGATATGGGATAGTATGGGATGAGAAACTTAGATAAAACTTAGGTTTCAAAACTTAATTTCTATAAACCTTGTATTAACAACAATAATCAAAACCTTTAATGTTATTCCCGCTGTATAGTGGTACTTATTTAGAAATTCACGACGATATCATAGCAACGTTTTCTGAGAAACTCAAGTATCAAGGACTTTTGTTACAATAAATAAAAGTTTACTTATTGTAAACTCACAGTACTCACAATAACATCATACGTCTACTTACATTAATATTATAAGTACGATAATATTATCATCGCGGTTATCTTTTGTCAGCGGCCACATTATAGTGGATAAACTACAAAAGAGTCAGAACACAATATGGCGCAGAGAATGGCCGTCGAATCAAACGTAATTATTGCCAGATAATTTCAAAAAATGCCGAGATAGCCTTCTGTAACAAAAGCGTGTGAGCACCGATGTGGGGTTTATTAAAATTTTATCCGCACTTCGAATTCTATTTGCGTGTTACAACGTATTATTCTGATAAAAGCCTCCGAAGACGATAGTATTCGCTTATCTCCGCCCGACCTACATTCATCACTCTGTCAGACGCTTGAAATAAACAAGCGTATATGTGCATAGAGCATTGTACACAGGACTATCAAAGTATAAACTACAAGGTTACAATAGACAAATTATACCGCTTTTATCCTATGATTTGGACAGTTTTTTCAGTTGAAAAAACTGCTCGCTTCTCTCGACATGGACGGACTACCCACCTCTCCAGTCAGCTCGTGGCCATGTTGCTGTAACCTTGTCGAAACATCGAGTAACAAAAAAATGAACATATGCGTTTAAGGTCCATTAATTCTCAATTAATTATGTAACGTAACGTCTCTCTGTCTATTCGCTTATAACGTGGGTTCTACTGGATTGATTTTAATGCGGTTTTCACTATCATGAACAAGACATCAGTATATGTACCATGTGAATGATGCCGCGGGCGAAAGATTACTAAGTAGATATATGTATGAAAAAACGCGAATATCTTAAAAGTAAAGTAGGCAAATTACCAAAATAATAACAAATAAAAGATTACGGATGAAATAGTCATGAAGAGTAAATAAGCGGGTGCGAGAGGCCGATAGCGGCGGAGTGTCCAAACAAAGGCATATTGCTTGCCGATAATCCCCCGAGCTTGTCTAGTGACGCGTACCGAGACGGACCACAGATAAACCGTCAAGATGTATTTGACGTTTCTTTGATTATCGAAATTACCCTGTCGTTTTAAGACGAAGCTATTTCCTATGTATTTATCTTTCTTTAGTTAATAATTTTAGATATAATATTAAAATCGATAATATTATCGAAAGTCGTATGTCGTTATGTTTGAGGTTCGTATTAATTTTATCTTATCATTTATACATGCAAATCTATTGGGAAAATGAGCTGAGTTTAACTTGAAATCCAAAATTTACTTCACCTTCTTTATTACCAAGAAAATTTACTACTAAATTACAAATAATTCTTAAAGCATACTGATAAACCATGTTACCATTTATATAAATATCATGCAAATACTGCGTTAATTAAGCCTTGGTGCATATAAGTAATCGCTTACAATATTTTATTTATTGATACCTATGCAAAATAAAAACGAACTATCTCTGTAATCTCTGTTTAGACCAAGAAATCTCGCACGTACCTATACCATTTTCAGATTTTAACATATCTAGTCACTAAAAGTCCACTCACGTTTAACAGTTTTTCTATTTTTCCTTAGTCTCATACAGAGGCGTTCATTCTTTCATCTCGTGCGCAAAGATCGTGATCTATTTGTTTTCTCTGGACGCAGGCAATCGGAAAATGTTGTGTAGTCACGACACCTCTTGACGTTTGACTGATGACGGCTCGCGTCGCTTCTCCGCACGCTATACTCTATGTACGTTATTATGTGGAAGACGATATAGATCTCTTTAATTATTATACGAGAGACTTTTATTGATAAGTACTTAAGAGTATGCATTAGGCTACGTTTTTCTTTATCTTTATCAGCCCGTTTCTGTCCACTGCTGGAGATAGACCTCTCCCATGGTGTGCTACCTTTTTAATGCCATTTTGAGTTTGTCACTATTCAGTTTGAGAGTTAAAATGCCTTATAACGTCGCGCCGGTCAGTGCCAGTTCACTAGTCCACTGTTTATCGAATTTTTTTTACACCGCCGCTTGTGGAAGCACCTCGGCAAACTATGTTCAGTTTGGGCTAATAGGATAGTTTACAGATAACAGTTTGACGGCCTTGCGTCAAATAAAAATATCCTAAGAGAATATTGATTTCAGTAGTTTGGTTATACGTTGCATATTCAACCGATAGTAAGCACGTATTCAACTCAATTAACCGCTCAATTGCAAAATGTAGGTACTCGTGTTAACTGATGAGCCTACAAAATTGCTTACAGTTTGCTTTAAAGTGCTTTACAGTGTCAGTAAATCTGTAATGTTTGTAACGCACACTTCGAACGCAATTTTTGTCATAGATTGGCAACTATACATGCTTGCTAAGAAGCTATAGGTACCTACACCAATGCTAAGAAGGATTTTGTATGTGAAGATTTATTCTCTGCTTCACCATACAGATATACATACTGATGTGCACGCGTAGATTAAATTTCCCCTAAGAAAAATAAGTTTATTCAACGCAACATAGGTGTACAGTTTTACACAATAACACAAGTTACAATAATTACTCAACATAAAAGTTATGTCTAAATCAAATCAAATCTAAATCAAATTCTGCTCTTCAAACTAGCTGAAACCCTGTATGTGAGGGCCAGCGTTCTCCTTAATTACGTTACACAATTTGTGACACTTGACTTATGTCAAGTGTTGCAAAGCTGATGCTTTGCAATAAATTTTTGGGTATATGAAATGTGTGTATATGTGTGAAAGGGTATGTGTGAAAGAGAGTATGATGGGAGACGGATCTTGGGGAAAGGGTGTGTGTATGTTACTTGCTACATATTCCTACAGCTACAGGTGCTACATTTACATATTCCTCTGCTTTTACTTGGTTGATGAATAATATTTGAGGAATATAGTGACAAGAGCAGTTAGTCAGATGTATGTATAATATAGCAGCATACCACATCTTCAGCTGACGGAACACTTGAAAACATTTACATAAACAAATATGAGCAGTGTGATGTCTATTTATTTTTGACTCAAATTTGGTTTAACATGAACAAAACAATACAATTGATATGAGCAACGTGAAAATTGTTTGAGCGATATAACACCGCAAGTGGATTAAAACCGGATAGGGTGCAGTTGCAAGCCATATTTGTATGAGTTTTGCGGCTTTTCCCTTTACACCGAGGATCCATCCGTAGTATTGTTTGTCCAATACCGAGAAGCAATATTGGAATCACTGATGCGAATAGATTACATACAACTTCAATATCTATTATTATACAATGCCAAGAAAACATTAGGTAAACATTAAACAATTAAACGTAAACAAATTCGCAAACAGATTTTTTATGAAACGTTACGTAAAAATGGACGGATTCCTTTTGTAAAGAATGTCTCGATAACAAACAGGTTTTGTTTTATTATAACACGCTCAAAGTAAAAGAAGGCTTGTATTTAAATGAGCTACAAAAATACTAAATGAGTAGTAAATCGTGG
This sequence comes from Sesia bembeciformis, assembly GCA_943735995.1. Classification (NCBI taxonomy): domain Eukaryota; kingdom Metazoa; phylum Arthropoda; class Insecta; order Lepidoptera; family Sesiidae; genus Sesia; species Sesia bembeciformis. The sequence continues at coordinate 7,758,799 of OX031034.1, forward strand.
ATAAACAAAACAACCTTTTTTTGGATAAGTAAAGTTAATCATTTAAAAATTACTAAGAACAACATTACCAAATCGACGTTCCTGGGACCTTTGTTCCTTTGTTGTCACCAGAGAACTTAAACCTAACCGACTTTTAAATTTGCTTATTATCCATTTAATTATTTCTCAAAATAAAAAATACTTAATATACTCTACATATTGAACACATCAACAAGAACGATGCTGCGTTCCTTAGCCGATTGAGGGCGTCCAACTGGGCTTATTATTATTTATTCTCACAGAAAAACGCCCGAAATATATCAATGTTTCGGGAGTGAGTGAAGAGTTGCCAACACTCGTTTTCATTCTCCTCTCATTCTATTCAATTCTGTCCTGTTCCCTTCATCTAGTTGCAGAAAGATAGATGAAAATTACGAAAACTGTTCTCTAGATACCTTATCCTTATTCATAAATTTCGTAATGTGCACAACAATAACTCATTAAAAAAATATTCGCTTTAATTCAAACTATAATACTAGTATTTGTCTGCTGGGCATATCTTCACGACTACTACTGAAACTATTTCAAAGACTATTTCAAAATCCAAAGATAGACACAGTATTCTTTTTATCCCAAAAAAAATAGTTTTTCCAGCAAGAGCCAATTACTTTTAAAACAAAACCCACGCCGGGCTAAGCCGCAGGCAAAAACCAATATGTTATGTACAATTTATTCATAATATGTAAGATATTCTATAGGTGATGATGACTTTTTGATTTACATCTTATAGCGATTAGGTGAACTTTTTATAGAGAAAACGTTGACCTAGAATACAAAAGTTTGAAACCGTCCTTCCTAATTTATGAACTTTATTTATCTACTTGCTTTTTTCAATAAACTTTACGAAGCAAACCTAGCGTTCTAAGGGCCTTAATAAATTCCCTTTTGGTCAAGTGAGCGCGCAGCATCGTTAACTAGTTCAACAAGTTCTTCTGCTGAAACCAATTTAATGTCATAAAGGCGGGTCGCTCGACAAGCGGATCATTTTCTGCTCCATCATTTTGTGTCATCAAAGGAACTCTCAAATTAAGCTGGCAGAGAGCAGTGGCTACCTTCGGACGCGGTAGTCACGTACAAACTTGGAATATTTCAAGCGTTACAGAAGAATTATGCCGACGACGGCCATTCAAGTTAAAGTGTTAAATTAAAATTATAATTAATTTATTGCTATTATATAATTTTTAATGTTACACTAACGTTATTCTTTTATTTACAATATTACTTATTATTTTAAGAACAATGTAATGAACACGTTATATTGTTTTTAAATCGAAATGAAAGTTTTGAGAAACGCTGAAGTGGGAATATAGTTCATTTCAGGAAGTAATTATCAGCACAATAATTGAAGTACAATTATTGTGTAAGGATCCCTCCCTTTATTTATGTTTTTTTTTTATTTTAACAATTTATCTGTTGTTTTATCTTTCAATTTACCTTTTTAATTGAGTATAATTACTTGTACTCTTATGCTAATGCTTAGTAACTGTACACTTCTCAATTCTGTCTGGAGGAAATTGTTTATACCGGATAAGCCGGCCTCTTGTATAATATGTTTTATGTTATTGTTACGTTATGTGTTCATATATTTACATTTTGTAGTATTTAGTTCATTAAGGTGTATGTTAGAGTAAGTAATATATATACCCCGGAATAGCAGCTGATAAATGCTTTAAAATTTGAGATTTTCCCACATATTTTTCTATATCCCACCTCTTCAGTCAGCTCCGTGACCATTGTTGGTGCAACCCAATCTAAATAAGGTAAACATACGCGTTGAGACCCATTTAAATAGATAAATTATCTGCCGTTAATCTACAAAAGAGCAATGAAATCCTCACAATTACTAGGCACATCTATAATATATCCAAGTACCTACATGTATAATACATTAGTACATCATGGACACTGATAGCTGAACTAAACGCATAATAATTAAGTCTTCATTTTCCTGTAGATATCTTGTAACAGAGGCCAGCAAAGGAAAAGGAAAAACAAATTTGCCGGGCCCAAGAGTGATGGACAAATTTCCTGGTAAACGGCTCCTTCCGCGCAGGGACTATTTGTCTGAATTTGAATCGCATTTGTTTCCAACCAAATTTGTCTCCTAAGCTTCGGGTAGGTATACATCATGGGAACGCCTGCGGTACTCCGTCTGTTTTAATTGAATAAAGACTCGCCTTTTCTCTTATTTCATTTTAATTTATGCGTTTTTAGGGCAAAGCAAACATGAGTTAATTTTATTTCGCCGACAAAGCGCGGGTGTTATAAAAATCTGTATGGGGAGTCGATGTTTACTTTCTAATTTTCCGGCTGTCTTCACGGGGTCTGAAGGCAGATGAATCGATGCTTTGTACGGCAGGATATGATGGGAATTTAACAAATACCCTTCCGCTTCTGATAAATTACACTGAAGATAAATACTTATCTCTTTTTCAAAGACAAAAGAGAAAATGTTCTTGCAATACTTATCACATTCTACCTTTGCATTATCTTAACGACTTGCTGATTCTGTAATGGTTCATATAAATTGCTCATTATCAGCTTTAATAGACCTTAAGAGAAGATTAGGAAATTAGTCGTTAAATCGACAATGAGGGTATTTCCTTTTTTTTCAGTTACCACACAATGGAAATTATACGAATACGAATTATACTGATTTTAATAGATTTTTGAAATTTCTTTGTTCAATAATAACATTTTTCTACCCATGAAAATGTAACATTAACGGAATTACAATTTTTGAAAGAGAAATTTTGGGTTCAGATTAAAAATCTCAAGTGTATTCCGAGATAAATTTTAACAAAAGCGTTATTCTCGATTTTAAATGTCTTTGAGAAGTTCCGAATAAGCGAAGCGATGATTAAGTTCCGAAACTTTGTCTTAATTTTTGGAATTTATTATCATTTTATCCGTTAACAGTCTCTGTTAGGCATTCTATTAAAGTCAACACCAACGAATTATCCACACGTTAATATATTGTAAAAATATTCAATTAGAGGAACCATCTGGAATAATTTATAGATGGAGTAGTGGGATTCTTAATAAGGAAGTGATTTCAAGAATTATTATTCCCGTTCTGCAATAGAGAACTTTTAACAAGAAAACTTCGCAATGTTCCCGGCTACAATGTTGGAAAGTTATTACACTGGTGAATAAATTTTGATCTGTCTATTGAATCGATTGGCGGTCGTGAAAACTCTATCCCCTTTTTTAATTATGAGAAATTTCAAATTGAAGGTCTATAATTACTTGCGGTTTTCACGTCCTCAAATTATCAAATACTAGGTGGTTAGGAGAATTTAGCACATAAATTTGAAATATGAATAATGCAAGTTTTAATGCTATTACGAACTTACGTGACTGAAAATTGTGCATAATAAGACTTTCCAAATGCAGCCCGCGGCACAAAACAAGTTGGTGTAAGTTTTCTCATATTAAACGAAGTTCCATCTCTCCCATAGATACAGTCAACAACACGCTAATATACCAAGAACCATTCATTTCTAGCTCTTATTGCTGTCGCGTTAAGGTGCCTATGGGTGCAGGTTGATCTGTTGCCGAGGGTAAAGCCAAGTTTATTAATTTCATAAGCATAGGTATTTCAAATGTAAATTCTAAAGTTGCAGCTTCATACACATGCCTTACATGCGGTTAAACAACTATGAGAATACTATATTTTGTTAGTTACAATATTTTACTCGGCCTTATCGTGTATTTTGGTACGTGGTGTCATAATTAGGCTTGAGTTTGTGCAACCATGTAGTCTAGTGGTTCCTAAATTATCGCGATTTTTCTGTATTTGGTACAACTCATTTTACAGCTAATTCAGTTTATAAAATGGGCATATTTTTTATTAATTCGTTTATTATCACATAACATATCTCATAACCATATATATACTACATATATGTACACAAACATAAAAATCATAGTTTAAAAATTAAAATACATATAATGTAATACATATGTGTCATTATTTTATGATTGTTAAATTGTGGCAAAACTAAAGAACAATGTATAAGAAGAGAATGCAACCAGCCGGTCTTACTGCTATAATATAGGTATCAATTAAGCTACTACAAATTCAATATTTCATATTCTGTTTCACTAACTTCACCCAGTGATTTTGAATGGAACAATCCACTCTCGACACGCAATAGCCTTCAGAATGCTTTATAAAAAAGAAATAACATAGGTAACTAAAAAAATAATAGAAATAATATTTATTACGAAGTGCCGAGTCTTTCTACTACTGAATAGTACTCTCCTGAATGAAATCTGGCTCCATATATTGTGCATTTCCAATTTAAATTTTACGAATATACCGGGTTAAATACAACAGTTTTAAATAAAAAAAGGTACAAATCGATGAAAACGTATAAAATAAACGAATTTGGATCACGTTTGACAAAATGCCAACAGTAGGGTCATTTTCACGATAAAGGATGTTGACGAAATGTCTTGGTGGCGCGCTGAAAGAGGGGCTGTATGCCACAAGATGTTGGATTGCTTGCAGCCGCTAGGAAATGACTAGGAAATTGCCCCATTATGCTTGAAAATCGTGAGCTGCATTCGAAGTACTTCTTTGCTTGTAATTTTGCATGACTTGAGCGAGCGCTGCGGAATAGCCTTAAAAGCGTCTCTACGCACTAGTTTTATAAATGTGCGAAGACATTATTACGATATAGTGATGCTACTTCGTTGGTAACTATTGTTCAACAGGTGTCATTCAATTAACGTTTTGTTATGAAAAGTTGGGTAAAGGGGATTTCTTGGCCTTCTTACACTGCAAGTGTGATAAACCTTTACTGAATATTTTAGGCCGTTTATCTATGTGTGAATATTCGTATAAGCCTATAACATCCCACTGCAGGGCACAGGCCTCCCTTAATAAATCACTAGCGGATTTCTGGCCATAACCCACAATGCAGGCCCGCTTTGGGTTGGTCGATACACATGATCGTTTTTTTTACATTCTGAAACATGTGGGTCTCTTCACGATGTTTTTCTTCACCGTTGAGCTGGTGATAATTTTAAAAATCCCTACTATACTATAAATTCAGTGTTACGGGCCGAGGATTTAAAGTCACAACCCCACGAATGAGAGACGGAAACAGATGCACTTAAGCTATAATAGAATTGCATTATTATATCGTTAAAGGCTCATCAATCGTACATTAATGTAACTAAATTTTGTACTTACAATTATACGAATCTCAAGTAAATAATTTGAATTGAATTAATGTAAAGAGGTTATTTTAAAGCGATAAAATATAACACTAAACCACGTTTCTGTAGCTTCTAAAGAGCCCTCTATTTATTTTTAAATTAAGTCAACGTACAGATTCAACTCTTTTACTGTTTGATTGTGTATAGATAGTTGGTAGACTTAGACAATGCAAGTATGCAAACCGCGCGTGTGACGTCACGAGTAAACTGTAGTGACGGGAAACAAGTTAATCGATTATCTGTTAAACGATGCAAATAAGTCGCGAAACGCAATTGCTGTCACAATTTCATTGAGATAATATATTGGGGAAACTTTGATATAATATTGCTATTGCATTCGGCAATGTGTGTTCCCCCTCGCATCCTATTGCCTTTACCTGTCGGTCCTACTCGTATTACGAATTCTCATATCTCTGTGTACAGTCGCTTACAGAAATACATTTATTTTGTTTACTAGTAAATTAACACGGTACGCTTTTACTGTTTCATGTAAAGGATGTACATTCTAAAGTCGAAGGTAACAAGATAGGTGTAGTGTAAAAGGTGAATGTGATTTTAGAACACGACTGTTCAACGAATCGTCTTATATGAATTACTCTTTATTGAGGATATATACACCATATTAACTAAAAAAAGTTGGTATATAGCTAATAAAAAAATAATACAACTCGGGCTTCCTTTTGGAACCAGAAACAACCATCAAATCAGTCAAATTCAAATTTATTAAGCTATGTGACACCGTAAATCGTGTTGTAACTAATTAATTTAATAATAATATATTTTGAAAAATAGTTAAAATAAAGAATAAAAGAGCACTATTTGTCAATTTCCTAAATAGTCCGTATTGTATATAATAATATATATTATAATATGTATGTATGTTATATTTATATATAATAGTATTTATTATTTAAGTATATATGCATTGTATATGTATATAAATATATATTTATGTAAATATTTTGTTAATATTATTGTATAATACTATTAAATTATTATTTTACAAATATTCCATACGCACCGCGCCTGCCTTTCCGTCTTGACCTATATTTCACTTTCCCATTTCTGCTGGAAGAAATCTCCGCTTGCCTTTTGTACATTTTTTTCTTTTTCTTCCTGTTTATTTGTTTCATGTTATGTATGTACAATAAATTGTTAAATAAAATAAATGAACAAAATATTTATGGAACTAACTGTCTACTCTAATTATATTGTTGGTGAAAACGTCGCTACTACTACCATCAACTACCATCAGTCTGTGTCTCTCCACTGCTCGATATAGGCTTCTCCCAAGGACCGACACCACACACGATCTTCAGCTCTTCTCATCCACCCACTACCCGTGACTTTCTTCAAGTCGTCAGTCCACCTGGCCGGAGGGCGTCTCACGCTACGTTTCCGGGTACGTGGTCTCCATTCGAGGATTCGCCTCCCCATCGGTCGTGCGACATATATGGCCTGCCCACTGCCGATTCAGTTTGCTGATTCTTTGAGCTATGTCATTGTGACATTGTGATATAGGTGACGAGAAGAGCTGAGGCATTTTTCCGAATGCTGACCAGCCTGAAGTCGGACTTATCTAACTGGATTGACTGTCCAAGATAGATATATTCGCCTACAACTTCTAGTGACGCTTCCCCAACGCTAACGACGTGCACGTTGAACGTGACGTTTGTCTTGTTCGGGTTCATCCCGAAACCAACGTGTAGTGAGATTGTTCGTAATCCAACTCAATTCCTCCAGCAATTCTATCATGATAACAATGTCGTCTGCAAAACGAAGGTAAGAGATTGTTAAATTCGCCGTAAGAGATGCAGTCCAGAATTTAAAAAGCGTCCTTCAGTGCGTTTGTGAACAGTTTCGGAGATAATACATCCCCCTGTCTCACTCGCCGACGTATATGTGTTGCGTTAGTCTGATGGTCCTGGATTCTGGCTGTCATTGTTGCGGCTTTATATAAACATCTCAACACCTTAATATATTGCCAATCGACTTGTCTTCGCTACAAGGATTCCAGAACAGGTTTTGATTGACTCAAGGGCTTTTTAGTAGTCCAAAATGCGAGATAAAGTGGCCGATTATACTCATTAGTCTTCTGTATAATTTGTCGCAAGGTTTGATTGTGGTCTACGTTACTGTAGTCTTTTAGAAACCCAGCCTGCTCCGGAGGCTAGAAGTCATCTAACCGCCGGGTGCCACGGCTCGTGATAACCCTTGAAAACAGCTTATATATGTGGTTTAGGAGTGAGATCAGGCTATAATGCTTAGTAGTATCCTGTCTCCTTTTTTGAAGAACAAGACAACGACACTCCTGTTCCCCGCTTCGGGTGTGATGCCATTGTGGAGAACGACATCGAAGAGTCGTTGTAACTCCCTGAGAACGGAAGCCTCTCCGACTCTCAGGAGCTCTGCCGTAACTCCATCATCACCCGATCCTTTGTCATTCTTAAGCTTTCAAAGGGCAATCCTAATCTCGCCCAGTTTGATGTCTGGGATGTCGTCGGTGTAGTGGCGGGTTAGTCTCGCTCGACAATCGTCACAGGTACAGGCGCGTGTACAGCATGGAGTTCTCCATAAAATCTCACGATTTCGGCGAAAATCTCTCGCCTTGGAAAAAATTTGACTAATAAATTTGATATGTTTATATTTTCTTTAATTATTGCATTCATAAAGTCGTAATATATTATCATTGTCGTCCAAATACCAGGGATGGTTACATACTGTTTAAAGCGTTTCAATATTAGTTGTACTCCTGTTAGCAAAGAGATTCGTTAACACTAAACAACTTTGATGAAATTCTAAAAAAACAAACTTATTGAAACTTATTGTTCGTATTGAATAATAAATTGGGGGCAAAAATTATCGTTGGGTCATTCATACTTATCGGATTCACTAATATAAAAGGACGCAAGGAAATAAAGTGAATTCAATCAGTGCTATCAAATTACTAAAACGATCGTTCGAAGAATACACCCACATATAAAACTGCTGGAAGTCAACCATAAATTGATAAGTAACCGTTTTACTCTCATGTGATTTTGTTGGTTTATACGTACAATTTCACCTATTACGAAAGAATGAAATATTAAGATGACTGATATTCTTTTCGTTTTTACATGGAACAAGACAGACAAGCATGCTGTCGACAAGGTGGTAACAATAGCTCGTGGACATCTGTAACCCCAGGGAGTTTGAGGATGCGCTGCTCAGAATGAAAAATATTAGGTATATAAAGTTTTCTTAAAGAAAACATGGGGATGTCGGAAAGACCTCTTGATGTAGTTTGATCCATAAAATACGGGTTCGCGACCTAAAATGCTTTTTGGAGATGACACAGTGCCCGACACCACATTGACGAAGATATGCGGATGTATCGCACGTCGATAACAAGAGGTGCGTTTCTAGAGATAGGAATTATGTCGAACTCTTTTTCAGAGCATTTCTCGTTATACATGCTATAGACCATGCACGCAACGTCTTTCTAGACAATGAGAGGACCGTCTCGCGTCGGTGACAGTGGGATCGTTCACAATTCGAACAGTTCGTTGTTGGATAGAATCAAATGGATCCAGTGCCTCTGGTGACTGATGATTGACCGACCAGTATGAGTACGATAAACATACTGACAAAATAACTAGTTACTCGTATTAACTTTGTAAGATTACGTTGCACACCATACTTTTCTCACAAAGTAATAAAACTTCGAATATATCATACTTACTACACAAGTATATTACGAGTACTACATATCGTCACAATCGAGACCTAATAGAGATGTAATAACTGGTATGAACTAAAACACTGCAGCTGGAGTGGTACGCACGTACAAAGGGGAACTAAACCGACGGCACGCGGCTCGAGGAGGGTTAAGGGTGCTCCAGCACTAATCGCCTACGAGTGCCTCTCTGGAAGATTCCGAGGGTTCTTTCGATCACTATTGCCCGAGAAACACGTTCCGATAGTAGATAATGAATTTTCGTAATTGGATTAGCGTATTGAGCGGATTAAGTGATCGAACAGTAAATGTTTGCCTAATTCTTGTACCCTTTGTGTTTGGTGAGCCTTGAGGTGTGGTAGAGTGAAGTCAATAGGAGCATTGTTATGAATTATCTCTGTGAGATAAACGTGAAGTGACATGTGGACACATAGAATTCCAAATTTAATTTTTATGTGGGTGAATATAGCAGACAGATCAACTTACTAATACGTGGATGACTAGGTAAATTTAGATACAAAAAATATTCGGGTTACAACACAAATTTTTACTACAACTTCTCAAAATACTCTACATTAGTCACTATACAGCGATACATTCATCTAAACCAAGATTTAAAGCACTGGCGATACTCTTCTTTAGCGAGGTCCTCAACAGCTGCCATAAAAAAATCCGAGCATCCTCAGGACTGTCGAAAAGAAGGCCACGGAGTCCAATCTTCACTTTTGCAAAGAGAAAGAAGTCGCATAGAGCTAAATCAGGGCTATAAAGAGGGTGGCTCAATTCTTGGATTTCTGTGACCTTCAAAAACTCTTGGGTAAGTTTTGCTTTGTGAGATAATGCATTGTCATGATCCAAGAAAAGCCCTCTCAAACCTGTTTTAGGACATTTTCGTTTTAACACATCGATTACACTTGACACACTTCAGTGTACCATTTGAACAGAGAAGAATGTTGCCACCATTTTATTGCCCACACGCGCACACATTTGACCTTCCTAGGAGGCTTTTCGTATGGAAACACTCAAACCGTTTATTGCCGCTTAGTTAGTGGGTCATACTGATAGATACAACTCTCATTTCTAGTAATAATATTAAATATATTCCTTCCCTCTCCATTTTCGAATTTTACAATCATTTCCCTGCATCATGTCACGCGAGCTTGTTTTTGTTCAGTAGTCAGTGAATGAAGAACGCAACGCGAACAAAACTTCTTGACTTGATGGTGTTGGTGTAAAATTTAATTAACGACCGGCGATAAATCTTAAGTCTCCTCTATCTCTTTGTAGGTAGTTTTTGGATCTTCGTGCAACATATTCTTTATCGCCTCGATGTTTTCATTTGTTACAGAAGTCGCAGGACGGCCACTTCTCTCATCATATTTCAAGGAAAATTTGCCTTGTTTAAATTGAGAAAACTATCTAAAAATTGTTGCACGGGACGGTGCGAGGTCCCCAAAAGCTGATACTAATATATCTTTACGCTCGCTTTCATTTAAACCAATGTTAAAATCGCATAACATCATTGCATGAAAATGTTCTCGTTCGAATTCCATTGTTGCAAAGAAAAGAGCGCGAAATGCAATAAAAATGTGAATACATTTCTTTTTTCGTTTTGGCTAAATGGCTTTCGGAATACGAATTTCAAATAAATGATGTTTTAAAAATGGTACAGCTCAACGGAGTTCTCTTTCTGAAATTTGAGTATCTCAAAATTTACTTATTCAATCTATATACAACAATTAATTTTCAGAAAAGATTTCGTTTTGTATTATTAGATATGATAAACCACACTGCGTTCAAAAGGATTCTAAGAAAGATATGATATGATATATTTTATGATAAATATACTCACAAATATGTCTCAAAAATAGAGTCGATTTATTTCAGAGGTTTCGTTTGTTACCCTGGTGATAGCTATAAATATATACGAGTAAATATTTTATCGTCACAAATCAGTTATGAGAAATATTTTTGTTTGCCTTTGTACATTTTCTTTAGGCCAGTAAAATGTGATTGTCAAAGTATTTACCTACTGTATGAATATTCAGTGTTTCCGTCACAAAGCGACGCAAACCAGATTTGCGAAGGGTTCGTTTTAACTTTTTTATAGCAAAGCCAAAGGAAATAGGTATAAAGCGGTTCTTTGAATGTTGTGTCACAAATATGTGGCTTCTTTATTTAAAGGCGTCTTTTATTATATTTGTGGCGTACAACCTCGTTTAAAGAAATCGTTCCGTATTGCTAAGGTTTTGAAATCGGAATAATAAGCGTAGACTTTTTACTTTGAACTGTTCTTTGCGCGGGCCACAAGAAAAAATATTTTGGCATTGTGATATTTTGACATTGGCCCGCAGTTAAAAACAGCAAGTTAAAAATAATTCATTTGAATATTCGAAGAGGTATGAGACGTTATCTATACTAATAACTAGCGACCCGCCCTCACCTCGCTTCGGTTTATTAAATTTAAAACAATCGGAATAAGATATTTTCCTGCGGTAAAATGGAATACATCGGAATACCTATATTTTAAATTAGACCTCTAGCAATACATCGGTGAAAACTGCATTCAATTCCATGCAGTTGTTTTTGCGTGATGCGTGTACAAACATACAGACAGACAGACAGACAGACGGACAATATTTCTAAAAACTGTTGTTTTGGCTTCTGTTGCTATTTGTTTTTTTTTCAATATCTATAATGTACAGACATCGGCCTGTTACAATTTTATTATATGTATAGATTATATTATATGTATAGAAGAGAGAATGCGAATTTTGTGAGTTCGTGTGTATGTGGAGGGTAATCTCCGGAACCACTGCACCTATTTGAAATATTCTTTCACCATTTGAAAGGTACATTATTCCAGATGGACATAGGCTATATATTATGTGCAAAAAAAATTGCCGGTCATGCAACTCATGCCGGGCACAGCAGTTAGTTATAAATTACCGACAGGAACTGAAATAGGCACATTGCTTTGCAAATGGACATGCAGTAATGTACGTGTTGTGTGAATTTTGCTGGTTGGTTGGATTTATTGATACCACTTTACGAGTACAATCGTATTTGTATTAGATCGCGGTACTGCAACAGTTTGTTTAGTCGGATGAGTTTACGTTACACAATCGCACGATACATAAGCCCTTGATTATGTTGTCTCTTGACAACGAACAAGTGACGATTCTTCAGTAGAGATTTATAAAAAAAATTGTGTCACCTGTTTGTTACCTAAATATTCATCATTCTGCATATTGATCTTACCATCTTTGGTCATTTGTATGTAATTTGTATCAAATAGCGGGTATCTTCAGCTCACAGTTTCGTCGCCTCGTATGCGTGACAAGAATATTTTAACAGCTCCCCCATGTTTAATTTAATTGAACCCGAACAAACAGTGCCACTAAACACCCTGTTCCTTCCACGTATTTAGAAGGGTTGAAGATTAAATACACATATAGAATCTACATGTTTATTCAATTACCTGTTATTAGACATGTTAGACACAAATAAGACTAAATTGACCAGGTTACCTTTGAAGACGATAAAAGAAGTCAAGATAAACAAAACTAATTTCAAGCAAATAAAGTCTAGTCAAATAGGCAAGCAAATTGGTGAATAACAGCTAATAACTGCCTACTGAAAAAGAAATAAACGTTATTTTCTTTCAGACAGTAATTTTCTATCTTTAGTCAAGTAACGACTAAAAGCAAAGTAAGGCCTTTATGTAGTAAAAAATCATTTAATATCTATTCTGAGATCTATTTCTAAAGATGGATCAGAAGGTCAACATAACAAAAGAATGTAATGAAGAAAAACGATGTGAAGAATTTAATTTAGTTTTAATTTTCAACTAAATAATTAAATATGTTCTAATTACGCATTACGTTCCCTAATGTTGACTTAACTTTACTAATGACATCTGAGAAAGGCTCATGCGTGGCATACGAAATGTTGCTAACACTTTCCCCTGTAAATTTGCTAAGGCTTAATGAAACCAGGGAAAGCGGTGTCGAATGGCTCAGATTTGATTAGAACAGTAGGCAGGGCACGTCGCCGTTATGCTCATTTGATTAAATGAATGGTTGCTCTGTTCCGGATAGTGTTACTAACATAACCTGGTAAACATAATTCAGGTGTTAACGGCGTTCAAATTCAAGACAGTTGAATCGTCAAGATTTCAGTAGCGCGTATACGGACAATGTGCATACTAGCATTGCCCGCGACTTTGTTTGCGTGGACTTCGTCTGAATAACGCAAAATCCACTGGACAGATTATTATGAAATTTGACATAAATAACCCGTGTGGCGGGTTAACATTTTGGATTACGTTTTATCCAGATTAACTGTAAAGATTCCAAGGGAATCACGTTAACCACACATACTCCAACGTCTATGCGCACGAAATTCTGGGTACCCCCTAGTATTAAATGTACAGCTGCTACGATTTTGTTATATGTATTGTAAATGAAGACTTAAAAGCTATTCATAAGCTAATCTGTACATATACAATACATATAACAAAATCGTATATATATACCTAAAAGTAAAGTAGGCGGACGAGCAAGCGGTCCCACGTAATGGTAAGTGTTACCGCCGCCCATGGACACCTGCAACACCAGCGGGTATGCGGGTGCGCCGCCGATCTTATATTATGTTATACTATAGCTATAAGCTTCTCGAATAACTGAATTAAATTACGTAAATACTTAAATTGAAACTTTTAATAAGGTGTATTACTCATAATTTCAGGTAACAACGAACATAATCACATTTACTCCTACGTTCGGCTTATCGGAATTAGCAAAAGGATCATGTGTATCTAAACTATCACTCTTGATCTATAAATAAATCCAATTGTAGATTTAGCACTAAAATTGGCATCTGAACTAAGAACTATTAACGAACTGCTATTATTAGTTTCCACCCGATTTAAGCCATTTCATCGCCTAAATTTATCGCACAATATTAATGTATAAAACTTTTAAACAAATATTTTGCGTCATTTATAAATATATGAAGATATCTTGGGTATTTTCTAAAAGTTTTTATCATCATGTTAATTAATATCCAAATAAATATTAATAAATATTTTCATAAGACACTTTCTAACCTGTTTCTAAACAAAAACAGGTTTTTAGGAAAGTTTTATTTTATTATGCTTATAAAAGATGTGTTGGTACATCTGAATTTTTCGAATTACTTGTCTACATTTGGGTATGTCTATTTATAGATATTTCTAAAATACAATTGCATTTACCTACCTGCAGCGGAGTCATACATGACACATTTTTAACTAAATATAAATAGCATTTAACATTCAGCATTTCAAGGCACAAAATGTGGGTTCACAAAGAGCTCCATTTGGATCTTTGCTTAAAATTTTCAAATTTCTCGGAAGGGTTTCGTAAATCATGTGTACACAAAAGCAGACGACGCGTTATCTCTATTCGTACATGCTCGTCCCAAGCTCCGATTTCCAATGTCGGTAATATAAAATACGAGGTCATCAAAATGCAACGAAATACACTGCAATGCAAAATGCAATGAGTTATGGTCATGGCGCATATGAAATATAAATATGGGCGACGACGCTGAGCATCGACGCAATTTTGTTTTCATAATTTTCGTTATTCACTTTTATTTTGATTTTATTTATTTTTGCTGCATAAAATTTAATCAACTCTGAATTTTGTGGCGGTAAGAACATACGTGATGTCATGAAAAATAAAACACAATTTGTTTCATTTAATTATTATTTATTAATTATATATACATATATTTATTTGTATTTTATAACAATCTACGTCGTGTTTTAAGTTACAAGTAACATATGAACGTAATTGTTTAACGTTTTACTATTCTTAGAACTTTAAATACACTTTATTGATTTATAGTTTCGGTTATGGTTATGTATCGATGTATATTGGGAAATTGGATAAAATGGGATATGCAGTACATTTCAAGGTAGTCTTAATACTTTAATTGTATATTCTAATTCAAAATTTTACTTACTTATCAGCTGTTTGTCTGAAAAGACTATATTTGAGACTTGACTACAATAATATGACAAAAAGCTATACGATTACAAGAGATATAATAGTTAAAATTTTTGTCGATATTTACTTGTAATTTCAAAAAGCCCCTAATTTTTACATAGGTACTAATATTGACATTATGAACCAAATTTAAAAAAAAATAACAATACCTAATAAAAGCCGTTGAATGTACTCGTAATTGTTACTTTCTAAACTTTCGCGTTTTGTACACATTTTATATTCTAAATCGGGTCTGAACGTGTATAATATATACTATATATTATATACTATTATATAATATATATGCGTAAAATAATCAGTCAACTTGTAACCATGGCCAATAAAATATCTTCGTAAACAAATACCTTTATTATACGCATTCAGACCCGAATTAGAATATAAAACTCGTATGTGTTGTTCTATTTTAGAAAATATAGTTATCACGCACATTGGTACTATAAGATGTCAATAGCCATATAAAGGTTGCCCTGTTGCCGATTGCTCTCACACATCTTTCTGATTTTTAACAGATGATTGCTGACACAAAAAGATGTACATTGAATAGGTAACGGTGTTAATTGGACAGATAATGTTACGAGCCGTCCAGTGCCAGTGAATTAATATGACAAATGATTTTGTCCTACATTGCCTTTCTATCCACAATGTCCACCCCATTAGAGCACTACTAATGGGAGAGTGACATTGACGTGTAATTACGGGTACATCAAATCAATACAGATTTGAATTATATTAGAAATGTGAAATTAATTAAGTTAGTTAACACTTTAAAGTGTTAACTTACTTAATTAATTAATTAGTGTAGCAATGAATCTAATAATGGATAATTTGTATGTAGACTGAAATTATTATTAGGAGCGTAGGTTTTTTTTTTTTTTTTTTTTTTTTTTTGTCTTGGAGGGGAAATCCTTATTGGATGCCTTCCGCCTTAAAGTGATCTGTTCCTGGCGGAAGGATATGCCGGACTTGTACCGGCTAAAACCCCTCCATTGCGTTGAACCCCCGATGTGGAGGTCAGGGCCTGTGTTTTCCTGAATTATTAGTTTCTTAATTTGATTTTTTTTTTTCTTTTGTTTTCATTTGGTATTTATGTATACCGTCAAAATCTAGTCTATTTTCTTCGCATTTTGACTCCTGATGTACAGGTCAGGAGTCTTTGAGTCATCCTATTTACACAATTTGACTCTGATGTATAGGGTCAGAGTCATTCAACGCCGGAATTTTATTTCGCTTGGCTTCCGATGTAAAAGGTCGGAGTCATTGCGATGTCATAATTTCTTATACTATATTCTTATCCTACTTCTGATGTAAAGTCAGAAGTCTTTTCATTTCTTACTTATTTATATTTATATTTACATTTGGCTCTGATGTATAGGTCAGAGCCCTAGTCCTATATTTTACTTATTTCTATGTTTGTTCCACGCCTTCCGTTCCGTCTTATACGTGGTTCTAAGTTTTATCTGTTTCTGTTTATAGTTCTTTTTGCCACGTATAGACAGAACTCCAGGAGTGTGTGTCGCCCGTCGTCGTTGGCCATGATTCGAGCGATATTTTCCATTGTCAGGCTGCAGTCTAACATCATCTCCGTTTCAAATCTTCTTTTTCCATATACAGGGCAATCAATGATTAGGTGCAATATGCCCTCAGCCGCGTCTGGGTCACAGATACACGCCGAACTCTCCTTGCACCGGAAGCGATTCAGGTAACCGGAGAATCCGCCGTGTCCCGTTAACACTTGAGCGATCACCGACTCCATTTGGATCTTTTTAATGATGCCATATGCCCTAATGGCGTCTGGAAAGAAGGTCTTAGTTATAGCCGCCGTCTCGCCCCCTTGGTAGCGCCGGTTCCACTCGTCAAGCGACTCCTCACGGATTTGTCGCTTGACGAATGAGACCGGATAGCTATCATATTCTGCCTTCACTTTAAGTTTCCTGGCAGCGAGTTTTGCCAGCTGGTCAGCGCGCTCATTCCCTTCCAGCCCCGAATGTGCTTTGATCCAAAACAAAGAGAATTCTTTGTTTTGGAGTAAAATTTTGTTAATGTTAGCCCTCGTTTCAGCGGCTAGAGGGTGGGGGCTGCAAGGGTTGGCGATTGTTTCCAACGCCGAGCGTGAATCGCTGAGTATGCAAAAGCTCGACTCTCCGCTTTGGAGGATCAACCTCGAGGCTCTGCATATAGCCAACAGTTCCGCCTGGTAGACCGTGCAGTACGGCGGCAGTCTAAGTTTGATGGCTCTAGTTTCGGCTTCATTCTTCCAAATGGATAATGAAGCCCCCACTTTGCCATCAATCTTAGACCCGTCGGTATACATTTTTACTGCTATTTGTTTTGTATAGCTTACAAATTGTTCTCGGTCTTCCAAGCTTATGAACTGCAGATCTATATGCTCTGCCGGATGCAGAGTGTCTGCAAATGAGGAGCGTAGGTTAAAAATTCAACAAAATATTTTTTAATTTAATATAAAAAGGATAACGTTTGTTTTAATGAGCTGTGTCTCCAAAAGCCCTGGATTTCTCTGTAGAACGTAAAAGTCTGCGGTGAATAAATTCAAATAAGCAGTATAAAGTTGGATAGAAGTTTCTTGTAATTTGACCAAATTCTTAGACCATTGTACAACTTCGTACAAACAAACTTCTTACTGTTGTGAACTTCATGGAATGATGGGGCTCTGTTCGTATGTAGAGTGTTGGATGTTCACTCTATGTTCACATGTCCACTAATTAACTTTACGTAATAAAATAATTTTTGTATGAGAATCTGACAAGGAGAGGTTTGTAATGTAAATGCTTTGTAATGTTATGCTTAGTGTAGGATGTATTATGATGTAGTATAATGCCTACTTAGTTAACGACGACCAAGACGCCTTCTTAAAATAAGCAGAGGTAACCTTCGAATAACAATTGGAACCTTAACAGGACCACTACTGCCTATCTATTAAATAAACACCCTTTCACTATACACGTTACAGACAGCCCAATATGCAGAGCACGCACGGAAGCTGAGGCAACGCCATCCTATGTACTCCTGTAGTGCATGGACGTCGACACCAAATCAACGAAGAACATCGGAAGTCTGAGAACACTATCGGAAGCATGCAACAAGCCCAGACGTATACTCTAGTTCTGAAAGGAGGTAGAGTGGCTCGAGAAGGGGCTCTTACACAAAATGGTCTCTTCGATCGACTAATTATGGAATAGAGCCCGCTTAATGAAAAAGATTATAAATGCTGTAGTTTGACCTTTTTATATTGGAAATAGTCGCCAGATATTTAGATGTTACGACCGATAGTAAGCTCGTACTGCCTAAAGTCCTTTACGAAACATACCAATATCAGTAAAAATCACTAACATTGGTATATTCGCAAATGCGCCGGCTTGCTTTGGTGATTATAGTATTCGGAAAAAAGTTAGGACAGGATGGAGAATGGGGAGTATAACGGAAGGAAAGGAACGGAATGCTCGCTCATCCCGTCATACTATCTATAATTTCATAATCCAATCTCAATGGGATTGGATTAAAAAATGAATTTGCGTTAATTTTTCAGTTCTTTAACTGTCTATATACAATCGTCATATATACATGATTATTTTCATATCGCAAGTACTCTGCGAATCGACAGTTAACATCACCATACAATGATCAGTATGTGGGTGTATGGCGTATAAATGCATAAATATAGCGAGTGATAGCCTGTCTGAGAAACGTACCTACTAACAGAACTTAAAATTAACACTGAAAATTTTAAGTCGATAAATACCCGTTAACTTGTAATCCTTTTAAAAAACGACACAATGAATTTCTAGTAAGCAGGATGTATGTTTGTTTTTACACTGATTTATATAGAGATTGTTGTGTAACATAGGTGCTTTGAAATTAATTAAATGTGTCCCAAGCAAACGTTTTCATGTCGGTGAAACGTGTCACTAGGAGCACTCTGTCACACTTAATCCTTAAGAGAATAGAGAGGTCCCGAGTAAGTAGTTTAAAGCCGCTAAAGATAAATCTTATACGAAGTTCCAACTGTACTGTATTTTGTAGTAGAAAATAATACAGAAATCATTTGGGACCATCTGATAATCGGGTTCACCATGATGCTATCTTTGGGAGCATTGTGCTGGTGTTTATATAAAAGTGGTGTAATTAATAAATAATTATACCTCCAAACCTCGACATCCTCCAATTATTACAATTTTAATATCCAATAGACACTTATAATATGAAATATCTATTTAAAATTAACTTATTAAAAGCTCAATTATTCGAGACTAATAAGTAATTTTATCTATTTCATGTTTCTATTATTATTTATTATTTCATCTTAAGGCAGCAGACGGGCATACATTCCACCTGATGGTAAGTGGATACTGTCACCCATAGACATTCGCGATATATACCAACATCAGTCGAGAATAACAAACATTGGCACGCCCCCAGATGCGCCGCTTACATTTGGGGGGGGGAGGGGATATAGGAATGGCTTTGGAGAAAGGGTTGGTAAAATGTAGAGGGATGGGATAGAGTGGGATAGAAATGGGCTCTGGCACATCTCACTTGGATTATCACTTATCTCACTCAAATTGAATAAAGTGGGAACGTGGCCATTCGAGAGCGCCCAGCGGCTGTGGGAATACAGCTTGCACTCTCCCCCTCTACTTTCCAAGTATATAAATATATGATAAATAATAGGTATTATGTGATTTCTTATTTTTTTCAGGAATCTTATGAATTATTGTCATTACATATATATTCTATATCAGTGATCGATAAAGTTAATAGCTTAAAACAAAACTGCCACAATTAAAAAATAAATAACAATATTCACAACATTGAGAGATCACAACTTAATATTTTTTACGCTGATCTAACACAATTTAATCTAAGCTTATTACATTTTTAAAATACTTGAATGCAGAAATGTCTATGTCATTACAATGTCTGTACAAAGGTACTGTTTAATTCCTTCTTAATTTGCAGGAGCTGCAATTTTAGACATAAGACTCGAATTTTCTCTGTTTTATCAAAAAAAGCATAAATTGCACAGAATCTATTTTGGTTTGATAGTAAAAAAAATCGTACCTTTCATTCAAATATGTTTTATCTGGCAATGGCATTTACAAACAGAAAAATAAAGAATACCGATTACTTTAGATTCACAAGTTATTTTTAGATATTATTTTTATGTATTGATAAATAGTACATAATAATAAATCCGTTAAATTCACTAAAATAATGACGTTGCCTAAATGGAAAATTTAAAATTTTATTTATCCAATACTTATTTATCTATTATTTTGCTTTATTTATACTAAATTAAGTTAAAATACCTTAGATACCGAACAAGCATTTCTAAAAAATACAGTCGAGTCAATTACGTGTTGGCCCAACACAAAAATGGCTATTAATACAAAAAGAGAACAATTATAGGTCAAAGGTCATATCATATAGCTTGTTAGGTTAAACTGAGAATTGATTTCTGGTAAAAAATAAAGAATATCAGGGATTCTTTAACTCCATTAAAATATCTCTGAAACAATAATTTAAGCGATGTCCTACATTTTCACTCCATTGTCACGTTGAGTGCACGGAACACCCTTGTCCTTTAACAGGGTTGCGGACAAGTTAGTGGTCAGCCAGCGCGTGTAGCACCGTCCATTACAAATTCCACCGCCTACTGTCTTCGCCGGTGTTACCTGCATCAAGGTGTCTAGCAAACATGTTCATGCGTGTTGAGGTTACGCTACAACTACAGCTCAGTGCACGCAGTGCATTGAACGTTCAGGCGCATAATGTACAATTCGCGAAATGTACAATTCGCAAAATGTAAGATCATGTTTGTACAATCAGAATCAGTTTTTGTAAATATTATTCTAAAGTGTATAACCATTTTTATCTCATTTTAAATACCTTTTGTTTCTTTATATTTAGTTTGCACTAAATGAAAAAGATTTTTGTCAAGTGAAGTAAAATTAAGAATAAGATATTTTTAGAATATAGCAATTTGAAGGTGTTTAATTTTATGTCCGTACAATTTTATTCCATCATTTTCGAATTGAATCGCATGTAAATAGTTTCTCTAATACGGTAAAGTAATCTAAAACTTTAGTACCCATTATTTTTCGTGAGATTGGTGTAATGGTATTTTGTGGCATACAAGAACAAAATTTACAGAAAAAAAGGGGGACAAGCAAATAAATAGTCCGCCTGACGGTAAACAAGTCCTGTTGTTTAGTGATTAGGAACTAAGATATAGAAAATAGGATTGAAAAATGTAGGGAGTATGGATTATCTTCTTCAAATACCATACCACCCCATCCCGCTTCGCTTATCCGGTTTCATGAGAGAAACGAGGCGAGATGATCGCATGCATCCCGTATCATGCCAACCCACTTCCGTTGCATGAGAAACGGAATGGAATACTATGGAATTAGACGGGATGAAATGGGACGTGGTAGGATGAGATAGGAAGAGGAAATGGCTTTGGCACAAATTGTCAAAACACATTACATGTCATACGCCTCCTTGTACTTCTGTTTAGACGTTATCATACCGTCATAAAAGAGTTATCACACAATCGTTGTCGTTGTGTTTTTGATCTTTCCTCAACTTACAGTTCTTTTCAGCGGTGAAAACATAACCCTAATTGATTTTAATCGAACAAAATTAATTCCTAATTGTATTTTTACCTCACGTAAGTCAATGGACACAATGAAAGAACTGTTATGCCGCGTGCAATGACATCTAACACCTTTTGTCTGCGCTATTAATCCGAGCTCCAGCGCGACTGAATCCTTTCAAACTTTATTCATTGTTTCAGTTTGGGTACACTGCAACTAGTTGGGGCCAAGACCACAGTATAGAAGTAAATATACACAGTGACAAATCTTTTCCAGGCGTCGAAAACGCCATTCTCTTCGTGAATCTTTAGGGATCTCCAATCCTATAGCCGCTGGGAGCACTCGACTGGCCAAGTTACCTTTCTCTTACAGAAGACCACCCTAAACTATACTGCGTTTCCTTTATCCTATTCCCCCAATGTAACATGCCAGAATTCATTCCCATCGCATGTTATCCTATCCCTCCCCATTTCCTAATTCTTTCTCCAAATATTTCTAAATCTCCAAAAGTTGCCAGTAAAATAAAAATAAATAAATTACGCCACACTCACTAAAGTAGTGCATGAGGTTTATCATTATGGATTGATATTGACATAACATGGATGTCCATGTGCGTTAGTATCCACTTACCACCAGGTGGACTGTCAGCACATCCTTCCTACCTTTCCATCTTCACTTCACAGTCACTACCTTTCTATAAAAAAAATAACGCTTAAATAGCCCTATTTACCGTATTTGTATTGTCACCGAAGCGCATTTAAACACTAGTAGCTAGTTAATATTGTATTACGAGCAAGATGGTTAATTACTTAGTGGCTCTTATTGCACTAATAAAATACGATTGGCAAAACGGTCACCGCCACTTGTTGCGACTAGTGGTGGCTATTAATGAATAAACCATTGATAGTTTCTTGCATTATCAAATTTTAAAAAAGATATTTATACAAGAATTTGATATGGGAAGGATAAGTTGTTGCTATTATGCCAATGGCTAAAACTCGTTCACGCAGATGGAAGCTGTTTTTCAGTGACGGCCGTTCGCGTACATGGATAGACAGACAGTCGCTGAGATGGACTCATTGACTCTTGGTATGAATTCTGGTAAAAGACCTATGCATGGTACATTTTACATTTCATTAAAGTTTCGCTACTGTTCTTTATCTAAATTATGGCTAATGCGCCTCGACGTTGCTCAGATTGAGTTTGTCTTTCCAGTCGTTGAAGTATATGGTATAGTTGAATAAATCTTTAAATCTAGCTTCATTTTCCTTGACGTTAACAAAAATAGCTAACAATTTTAGGTAAATATACTAAATTAATCGAGTAGTCTTAAAATAATTACAATTTTAATTATTACATAACTACTTTCATTAAATATTAATATTTGATATAAAGTTTTATAATACTTAATGTAACGTATAACTTCTATCTTTGATGAAATATTTCATTTTCCTTTCTACCCTAAGGTTTTCAGACAACCAGACACTTTTTAGCGATTATTTGTATTATTTTTATTTAGGTGTGCAATACAGCATTTTGTCTATTTACAAAAAGCGTTTTAAATTATTGAATTTATTTACTAATTACGTCTCCGATTACCACTTATATTACTTCTGGATATTATAAAATCAGATTAAATTTATCCACGTCATATATAGAAACGTCCTCAAAATAATTGCATACGATCGTAAATTTGCAGTTACAAGTGAAACATGTGTATTGCCTGCCAACGAATATATTTATTGTGAAAGCCAAGCTGCAAACACCAGATTTACAACATTCTTGTCCCGATTCCTTGTTCGTAAAATGTGAAGTGATATTAGCTAGTCATAAATTTATTCTAGATCTATAGGACAGAAACAAATAAAGATAAATTATTTTATTTAACACTTTAATGAGCAATAATGAGCAAACAGGCTAACATATACAATGGGTACCACCAGATTATAAGTGACTACCTCTGTCCATGGCTACTAGCAACATCATTGACTTTACGAATACTTATTTTCAGGAAGGTCTCTTCCAGACCCCAGATGTTTGAAAAGAATATTCTGAAGAGTTTGTAATTTCAGGTTTTATCATCGCAGTTCAAGGAGCTAATACGTATAGTTCGTATAAGACACTTTATACCGTGAACTCGAAAGTTGTAGAATGAATGTGTGGATGAGGCTCTTGAAGAGAGTCTTGAAGAATCTCTTGAAGCAATCCTCCAGGTGTTGCAGGTGTCGTACGTCTGCAACCTCTACTGTAAGTAAATCTCATTATAAACCGCTTTCCGTGGCTATTTGCAACAAATAGCTGTAGGATGTTATCTAACAATCGCCCTCAGAATCATACGTTTCAAGATAAACTAAACAAAAATAAAGACCTTCTTTTCAATTACCCGCAGAACAAACCAATAAATAATGTTAAAGTAGTTTAAATAAAACTGCCCATGAAGAGTAAAAATACCTACTAGAGGAGAAAACTTAATAAACAGAGATGGGCTTTATATCCCTGCAGGTATTCATTCCACTATTCAATTGTCTCTGAATATAAGATCATAAACATTGCATTTTATGATGTCGTTGCACACGCTTCGGTAAAGTTTACAAAATTATTATTGGAAAGCAATTAATTTTGGAATTGGCCAGCACCGTGGCGGCGCGGTAACGCTCGTGAAACCCGACAAATGGCGCACGTCATTTAATTCTGCTGATCTCATGTTTGTGCTCCGCCCCTTCATATTTAAATTCAATTTCATTTCACCACAACATGGACATCAAACAGTAACCGATGTGGACACTGAATGCCCGAAATTTGTTGAAAGCGGATGGATGCAATCGAGGAACAAGTTTCACTCATGGTAAGTAGTTGGAGAAAGCCGTGATAGCCCACATTCGTGTGATCGTGAGTTGAAATCCTCGGCCGGTATAACTGAGTTTCTGATTAAATACAGATTTATAAAAAAAAATTCACTACCACTGCGGTGAGGGAAAACGTAGTGAGGAAACCCACATGCCAGATAAATAAAAAAGAAATCTGGAGTAAAACAAAATCTATCCACCAATCCGCACTGGATTCGCTTAAGAGAGGTTTGTGCCCTGCAGTGGAACGTTATAGGCTTATCATCATCATCATAATAAGTTGATGGTTAGTTTCTTGTATGGTAAGTCGATGTCGCGTAATGAGTAATCTTGGGTATGTGCATGATGTTTCTGTCGTTTGTGTCAAGAGACTACTGTGTATTTGTATTCTGTGGTAATACGTAGGAACGCAAACAAAAGCGGATTATTATGGTGCTCTCAGTCGGACTGGTGAATTTAATGACCAACTCTAAAATTAAATTTTCGAATGTGCGCTAATTATATTTATCGGCGCGGTATTAATTACAATAACGATTAAATAAGCGGCACTTAGCTATATTGGTTTCATGATTTAAACGTTTCCGTTAATGTTCATCATTTATAGATATTTCTGTACACATTCGTAAATCGCGGCGTTGGTCTGATATTCGCTTCAGTATAATATAAGGGACCAATGTTCAGATTTTGATAGTAGTTTCAATCACTGTGTTGAATACGTTTGTCATTCTGGACTGATGTTGACATGTATCGCAGATGTCTATAGACGACAGTATCCACTTACCATCAGGTAGACTGTATGCTCATCTGCCGCCTTTTTTTCTATATATATAAAAAAAACCTTTTCTATTTTCCTTGTTTAGTTAGACATGAGAGTCCATCTCTGTTCCTTTGAGCTCATTTTTTATTATGTAGTCTGTGGTATGTAAATAGATCTGGTAGTTAGAATAATTATTTTCAATGCAGATTTTAAATAAGATATTTGAATTAAGCATGTTAAAATAAATCGGCGCGATATTTGCTCTCGGTGGCAAAACAAATTAGTGACAAACGAATCCGTACCACAGTAATCGAATAACATCATGGTAATTACGACGTAGTGATAGTTCAATAGTCATGTTGGTCCAACAACAATAGTCAACAGTCATATCTAAATAACGATCTGACAAATGTTAGGCGAAATATAGCGATAGGCGATAGCGATAGCGGTGGTAATCGCTCTCATTATATCATAATATATCAATCGATCTCATGCATATCATATATCAATCGCTGTCATATATATCATAAGTTTATCAATAGCTTTCATATATATCCATCGCTCTCATATATATATATATATATATCTATAATATAACTATAATTATACTTGAACGGATATAATGTAGCCTAAATATTGAAGTTATAGCTCTGCCAAGTTTTATTAAAATTGGTCCAGTGATTTTGGGCGTTGCGCGTTCAAACAGTCAGACAGATAAAAATTCGAAAAATGTATGTTAAATGTATATTTTTTGTAAGGTTAAGGTTTATTATATGTATAGATTACGAACGACATAAACACGGAATTATGAAAATCCCAACATGTCTCTCTTCGATTTTGTTCCTATCTAATATCATATTCTAATGATAAGGCCAGGTCAGTCGCATATAAGACCACTTCTGCATATTTATCTATTTACTCATTCAAATCTTCAGTCATCGCAAAAAAACTTGTGA
Source organism: Sesia bembeciformis (assembly GCA_943735995.1). Classification (NCBI taxonomy): domain Eukaryota; kingdom Metazoa; phylum Arthropoda; class Insecta; order Lepidoptera; family Sesiidae; genus Sesia; species Sesia bembeciformis. The sequence continues at coordinate 7,785,011 of OX031034.1, forward strand.
CGTAATAATCTGTCGAGATTCCCGAGTAACCGGTGTCTCGTTACATGTAGGATGTCGTCCCGCTAACGAGCTGCCAGCAAATAACTCCTCATATACCAGGGGTACTAGAGGCCGACCATAAAAGGTCCATTCACATCGAGACTAGTACTCTTACAAGTTAATTACGTAATATTTTCAGGCTTAAATATGATGGAGGCTTATTTCGTAGAAAATAAAATGAAATACCAGTTTTTATATTCAACAGGATATTTTCCTTTCCAGATTTTTCTGAAGCATATAGAATGCTTCGGCGTGACATTTTAATTACCATCATCTTATTATTTCACTCTGTTATAAAATTTTGTACTTTAGTCTATTTTAAACAAACAAAAACTACGTATTGTGAGTAAAATTTATCTCTCTTCCGTGGTCGTGTCGTGGCGACTTAGGGATAACAAACCGGCTACCATAGGCCCTGAGGAACTATACCACATCTAAATGAGTGGACTCGCCAACCGGTTTGGCAAGTGCGGCGATTTAAAGCTATACATCCCTCATGCACGAGACAATGTGCATACAGAGGCCCTTTGCCCAACAGTGGCTGCTAAAAGGGCTGGTTGTATTGCATTGCAACGCAATGACAGCAATGGCTATCACTATCAAATCACTTCCATCAGCAATTCAAGATGAAAAATATGTCGTTAAAGTGTAGCAGACTTCAGAGAGGACTGTATCCAGTAATGGACAAACACAGACTAATGGTACGATATTAGGCACTTAATTTATAATTATTTTTACGAATTAGGCCCCTTCTCTTCCCATAGGTGTCGTAAAAGGCAACTAAGGGATAACAAAATCAATACCGCAAGAGGAAGAAACTACATCTCCACTGAAAGTACCTCTGAAGAGTGGACTGGCCAGCGTGGCGTTTTAAGGCTATACATTCCTCATGTACAAGGCAATGTACATGAGGAGGCTTATGTCCACTAGTGGATGACAGAAGGGCTGGTTACAGGAACGCTATTAGTACATAATCACTGGTAAATCGACTGACGCAAATTCATCAATAACAGTAAGTGGTGTCGCTTTTTAATTAAGGAAGCTAAAACTTCAAGTTGCTTCACTAGGGGAGTAGACAAGTCAGTAGATGCGAAAATTATAGGGAACTTGCTATTTAATTTAATAGAAGGCAATATATACTCATAGCTTTTGAGATTTTCGTGTTTTATACACATATTTTTAAACAGATTTTAACACGTTGACGCAATTATTCGACTAATGCTACTTTACATATTATGAGTATTGTGTGCCGCAAATTTCCTCACAATTATCAATGTGGACTACACGCCTCTTTAGTCAGTCATATGACCATAGTTGGTGTAACGCAGCAGAAATTTTGATTAAAATAAATAAATTGAAACATACGCGTTAAGTAAGACCCATTTAATATATAAATATTAATGGAAGGCTCCTACAAATGTGACTTGAATAGAACCATTGTGATAGCGCGTAAACGCACTCGCACCGTCACAGCGTGCGGTTTGTGCACATATTTACCAGGATCTCGGTTTCTGTACTATTAATAAAGCTACTTAAATTAAAAACTAGCTTCACGTGCCACATCAAATTAGCTCACGGACCGCTGTGAAAGTATATAGCTTTGAGGTAGCGTTCTCTTTGTTATATTTACTATCTCATTCTCATGGTAATTATTTAATGGTAATTCATTGTGAATTTCTAAAATTTCGTGCAAACATCTTCACAACATTTAATTGTAATTAATAAAATGATAATACATGTGTTGTTATGCATGTATATGAACATACACTACAGAACATGAAATACGTATAACTTTTTAAACTTATGCTTTTTGTACACATTTTATATTGTATTTTATGTGTATTTATTTTCTACTAGTGACCCGACCTCACTCCACTTCGGTTTATTAAATTTAAAACAATCGAAATAAGATATTTTCCTGCAGTAAAATGGAGCCTATATTTTAAGTTAGACCTCTAGCGATACATCGGTGAAAACTGCATTCAATTCCATGCAGTAGTTTTTGCGTGATGCGTGTACAAACATACAGACAGACAGACAAAATTTCTAAAAACTGTTGTTCTAAAAACAACATTTATATTATAACATAAACCGTTATACTCCCTATTCTCCGTGTTTCAAAGGACCTTCGTTTCAAAGGCGAATCTAGAAATGTGTCATTCGTTTGTCATTCTTGACAGATATTGCCGTGTATTGCAATGGCAATGGCAATGTTCAATGGCGTCAGTATTCACTTACCATCAATGCTCGTCTTCTGCACTAATGACTCTTTGCTCGTCTGACACCATCTATCAACTTAAAAATAATATTATAGCTTGTGTATTTTTCACGATTGCAAACAAAATTCAAAGAAATTCAAATAAAATTTACATCTCTGACTTCTTCTGTGTTTTTATTTTACTCTGAAATTATGCCCCTCTGATGAGTAAAGGTCATTATATTATCAACTAGCGACCCGCCCTCACTTCGCTTCGGTTTATTAAATTTAAAACAATCGGAATAAGATTTCTTCCTGCGGTAAAATGGAGCCTATATTTTAAGTTAGACCTCTAGCAATACATCGGTGAAAACTGCATTCAATTCCATGCAGTAGTTTTTGCGTGATGCGTGTACAAACATACAGACAGACAGGCAAAATTTCTAAAAACTGTTGTTTTGGCTTCTGTTGCTCTAATAAAGACCCCCATATTAGTTTTTTTTAATATCTATAATGTACAGACATCGGCCTGTTACAATTTTATTATATGTATAGATTTAAACCTTACAATTTACCGTCTTATACGTCCGCGTAAGTTGTTAGAGTACTGTGTAGCAGCCTTTCCGAATGCGAAGATCAAATGTAGCTTGTTGATAAAACTGCTCGTAGCTTGGGAGCTACGAGCAGTTTTATGGACTAACCCCTCTTTAGTCAACTCGTGACTACGGCTAGTGTAACCCGTGCCGCAACGTCGAGTAGAGGTAAAAGGTAAACAAAAACCCTTAATTTCAGACACGTTAAATAAAATGACAAATTGAAGAAATCAGGGTTTTTGGAAATATCAAAATTTTGAGCTTTGTATTTAGTAAAAATTAAAAAAAAAATCTTTTTGCAAAATTTTGACGTCATGGATTCAGGATCGGAATCTATGGTTTCAGGTTTTGGTAATAGATCAGATACTGTATCTGGAAAAAAGCAAACAATTTGTCAAAGGGCATTTACAATACTATCGATAAGCCGTATTCATCGATAAAATTGGCCAATATCATTCCCGGAGATTGGTACACTATTACTGGTACATAAAATAAATGGTTCAATTAATGGTAAGAACTGCTAACGTTGTTTGCTGAGTTTACAACAAGAGTTCGCCGTCATTCAAAAGGCTTCAAGTACAGCTGAACAAGCAATTATTATGCAAAACTTTATAAGTGCCATCCTCATTGCATTGCTTCAATTAATTAGCCGAAATTGATTTGCTTTCGACCCTTTAATTTCATTACAAATTCAGTACACAGTCTTGTTAATTTATTTCTCTCATTCAACGAATGAGTCCTTACTACAGAGATCACACTGAAAATTTCCGGAAATGGCCACTTACATAAACAATATTTAAAAAGTAATTATATTATTTGAAAATGGAACTCTTTAGCTGTAGAATAAAGTTTGTTGCATCTAACAGTCATTCGTTTTTTCATTGTGGCGTCATTTTAAAAATGCGTGTCTGCATTACGATGGATTTAACTCGTGAAAATTTTCGCTCTATGATTTTAATTTGACAGCTCAGCAGAGCCTCGCTCGGCATCAAACTGCTTTTGGAAATGAAGCAACACGTAAGGCGACAATTTATAGCTGGTTTGCAGAATTCAAACACGGTTACGTCAATCTCAGTGACGAATTTCGTGAAAGTTGCCTGTCTACCGCTGTCAACAACAAAACCATCGATGCTGTGCACCATCTGATCGAAAAAACAGGCATGTCACCTACCATGAGATTCGGGTATCCTTAGGCATAGGCATAAGTCAGATACAATCAATCTTACACAAACATTTGGCTGTGCGAAACTGTGGCTCACGATTTAACACAATTTGACTGAAGCTCAAAAAACGGAACGCGTCACTCGATGCGATGCCATGATTACCAGATTCAACGAAGGGGCGTCAAATTTGGTGTGGTCAGTAACAGGTGACGAAACATGGATTTACAATTAAGACCCCAAAACAAAGCAGCAATCGACCATTTGGGTCTTTCACGATAAGTCGAACCCCACCAAAGTGGCGCTTGTGCAAAGTGCCGCGAAGCAGATGATCGCTTCTTTTTTTAGAAAAACTGGACACGTGGCTACTTTTTCGTTACAGAATCGTCGTACCGTTAATGCTGATTGGTACACGATCATTTGCTTACCAGAAGTTATTGACGAACTCCGTTAAAACAACCGTAAACGCCGCATAATCTTGCACCATGACAATTGACTCACACGGCCAAACAGACAAACGACTTTTTAAGGGCGAAAAACGTAGAACCCATGAGCCATCTTACATACAGTCCCGACTTGGCACCTTGTGACTTCTTCTTTTTTCCAAAAATTAAGAACCAATTACACGGTCAAGAATTTTCATCGCCAGAAGAGGCTGTCGATGAGTATGAAAAACATGTTTCCGAGGTCACCACGGAAGAGTGGAATAGATGTTATGGAAATTGGTTTATTCGTATGAAAAACTGTATTGACGCTCACGGAGAATATTTTGAGAAACAATAAATTGATTTTTGGCCATTCATTGTAAATTTTTTTATTATTCTTTCCGGAAACTTTCAGTGTGACCCTGGTAATATCTACAATTTAATATCATTACCATTTATTTAATCATATAGATAGGCCTATCATATAGATATATTATGGCCTATATATAGATAGATATAAATTGTGCCCGCAACTTCATTCGCGTGGAATTTAGAGTGTTTGTGGTGTTTGTTGTACTCTTTGAGAAAAAAAGTTCTTAAACCTACTCCTACCCTGTCCTTTCCATCCATTTTCGCCCAATCTAATCCCGCCCATTCCATTTCATCCTGGCCCATTCCTTCTTCCACACAACATCTAACCTGATTAAATCTCACCACATTCATTTCAATTCCACCCCATCCCATCCCATCATCCCATAGTGTATAATAGGATGAGAGTGACACAATATAATTTCTTTTTATTTATATATTTACAGACTTTATTGCACATGGGGATAATTCCGATTATTCCGAGGGGGAGAGTGCACGCTGCAATCCAACAGCCGCTGGGCGCGCTCGACTGGCCACGTTACCCCTCTCTCACAGAAGACTACCTTGAAATGTACTGCATTTCCCATTTTATCGTATTTCCCCAATGTACGTACGTGTTTCGGTAGTGAGTGAGATGTGCCAGAGCCCATTCCAATCCCATCCTATCCCTCCCCATTTTCTCAACCCTTTCTCCAAATCCATTTATATGTCTCCAAAGGTAGGCAGCGCATCCGGGGGCGTGCCAACGTTTCTCATTTTGGACTAATGTTGGCGTGTATCGCGGATGTCCATGGGCGACAGTATCCACTTACCATCAGGTGGACTGTATGCTAGTCTGCCGCCTTCGTACATAAAAAAAAATCATGGTCATACAAAAGCCGACCTTAATGACTTAATAAACATATTCCCCATGATAGATATTCTATAAAGGTAGATTAAGTACATTATTTACATTTTACAATCTCGTTGGTTTGCAAAATACAACCCATGTGCCCTCACCCTTAGTTCCTTATACTCCCCTAAAATACCACAATGAAGTTTAATAAAAAGTATTCAAACAAAAATTAGTTTCCGCTTTGAAAGTCGCGCTTAGATTTTAATATTTATAAAATCCTGTTGAGGACCGAAGTTGAGAAAACTGTGTTCACTTTTTTGTGAGAACCCCTAAGTTGGCGTTTTCATAACTCTTTCTTTACTGGAGAGACTTTTACAAGTTTTTTGCTGACAAAACAGCCCCTTCGTAGCTTTAAGCGATAAATACAATGTAAACGGGCAAAAAGATTTTTTTACTCTACAAATAAGGAAATCGAGTGTCTTTTTTATGGAAAGAAGGCGGCAAACCTGCTCACAGTCCATCTTGATGGTAAGTTGGTACTGTCGCCCTGTGATATCCGCGATACATGCCAACATCAGTCCAGAATGATAAAAGTTGATACATTCGGATTCGGATAAGGATTAAAAAAAAATTGGTCTGAGTAATACTCAACTATAACCTCCTGACCCAAAATATTTAAACACATGGAATGTATAATCGGCAACCTTCTTATGTACCCTATATCATTGGATTCCTTGTTACTTCAAGATCAGCCTTCCGATTTTTTAATTGAATAATAAGTAACAAATGTCGCCTCTATAAATCGACACGTTTTGTTTCCAGATTTATAGCTGTAATAAATATGTATAAGGATGACGTTGTAATTAATACATTGTCGATAGGATATAATGGATCAGCTCCTGTCGTACATTAACAAGGATTTATTATTTACCATAAATATGTCATTGGTCGCTGCATACGGCTTACATAGTTTTTTATAGTAAAAGTACACATAGATGACCCACTTGAGCTAAAGATTATACTGTCGTTGCTTAATATTTACGACACTCACTACATTAACACATGCAATGTATTTAAAAAAAAAAACGCTACACTCAATGGCCCCTACTAGGATTTTACTCTCCAGATATGAATACGAGTAGAAAGAAGAACACCCACCCAGACTTGAACAAACATATTTTTTATATTAATGGAGGCAGACGGGCAAGCGGCCCACATGATGGAAAGTGACTACTGCCGCCCATTGACACCTGCAACACCACGGGGTATGCGGGTGCACTGCCGACCTTTCAGAATCCTATTCACAGTTTTCCTAAAGAACACCTTGTCGTGACATAAGGGTAAGACTTCACGAGCCAGTTCGTTCCACAGCCTGCGAGTTCTTAACAAAAAACTATTTTTAGACAATCCAGCGCACGACACCTCCGAAACGAGGAAATGCGGATGATCCGCACTTCTGTGACCGGCAGTGCGGTTGTGGATACCCCAGGTGGGTTCTTATCGAACAGTTCTTTGGAGCATTCACCGTTATACAGGCGGTAGAACACGCAGAGGGACACAACGTCTCTGCGGACGCTGAGTGTTTGCAAACCGCCTGTGAGAGTGGGATCGTTGACAATTCGTACAGCGCGTCGTTGGATGGAGTCAAGTGGATCCAACTGATACTTCGGTGCACCTGCCCAGAGAGGTGAGCAGTACTCCATATGGGGTCGGATCTGAGCTTTGTCGAGCGTCAGACATTACCCCGAGGTGAAGTACCGCTTGGCTCTGTGGAGCACACCAAGCTTTCTATAGTGTTTGGAAGAATTATTTCACTTATCATCTATGCGAGTAAAATGCGCGAATTTTCAATGTGTTAACTTCAAGTTTTATACTGATGTACTCGTATACTTTGCAACCGACATAATAAAGATTTCTCAACTTCCAACTTATACCACATATCGTAAATTGAGATATTATTAAGTACTAATTTTACAGTACTTAATAATTGTATTTATTTAAAAAAAAATTAATACTTCTGTTTGCGAGCCTCCATAAACTTCTGGTGAGGTATAACAAACAGAATTATAAACATCGTGGTATGAAGTCGTTATCTGGAACTGAATTCGCAAGTGTGACAAAGTGACATCTATAAAAGCGGTTCAAGCGGCATAACACTTGAATGTTGACCTCAACGAGCTACGAAACTTTGCAAGCTTCGATTTTGTTAAAGATAAATATTAATTTATATTTCACTTTCTGCACAATAATTTTTAAATCGTTTTTATTTTTATTACTTTTAATTTAAATGTATTTTTATAAGTTGCATTGTTTTTGCTTAAAAACCTATAGGTACATAAATTTCTCTTATACCTATTAGCCCAAACCAGTTACCAGAAAATAAAGGTTCATAATGCATAACATAACTCATTTAATTTTTTCAGTGCAATAAATTATACAAATTGAATGGACTATGTGGTTTATTCCGTCTGATGCTTCATATCAGACGGAAGTGATTAATTTGCTTACGGTGTATTAAATTTTCATTATGAAGTATTTCGTCGGGTATATTGGTTACAGCAAACTGTAGCCTATTTGAATGCATTCCAACTATAAATTGAACCAGTAAGCAGTAAGTACTTTGGTTTTACTATTTCTGTTTTTTAATGTTATTACAACACCATACCATAATGTTATTTGTATTGCCGAATTCTTGCTCCGACTACGCATATCGTTTCTTAGCTCGATGTTGCGTGTATTGTTCGCGAGTTTGGGCACTTCGAAACAAACTTCTACGCTCAAGTGTTTGCGCTCCCGGCTCTTTGGTAAATTGTTATTCATAGCTTTGTATAAACGCCGCTCGCTCCGAAAGAGTGCTTCACTCATACTCTTATCTCTCGCTTTTAATATCATCTCTACTTGGAAGGGAATTATTTTTGTTACCTTATTTTGTTCCTAAGTAGTTGGAGGCGGAAAGTTTTCCTTGTTTGTAGCAGATGTAACTTTATTTTCTATTGCCAATATTTGTAGCCAATACATACAGTTTATTTGCTATTAGTGTTAGTATAAATATATTTTTATTTGATTTTATATATTAACGTGCTTATCTCCTTTTAATTTTTCACAATAATAATACATTTTAGTTAGTTATTTATGTCTTTGTTATCCCGTTCTCGTTATAAATTAAAAATGTGAATGGACTAACAAACACACAAAATTGGCTTTGCTACCGTGTCATGTGTACGTTCTATAAAGTAGATTTGCTTTTTGCTCTGGGCTATGTCCGTGTATAGTGCAAAGGATTATTTTATTGCTTTCATCAGCACCTCTAAAAGTCCAACACATCAGAACTTAAAGAAAAACAGAGACAGCAATAGTTTTCCTAGTTACACAGTCAAAAGATTGATAACAGACATGCGCAATTTGGTTGTTCCGTTTATTTCTGAATGAACTTATGTTATCTGATGCGACGAAGGAAATTCAACCTTACAATGTTCATATAAAAATTATTTTAATGCGATTCTGGCGGTATGGTGTGCAACAAAGGCACCATCAAGATGTGTTGCCGTAAATGCGCCTCATACAAACTACTCGTACATTTGCACTCTCCGCACACAATTACAAAATTCCCAACTCGAACTAAGTTGCTGTACATGTGTGTAAGTACAGTTTTCAGTGTATATAAGTTTTCGTTAAAGCAAGATAGGGCAAAAGAGGAAAAGCGTGGGTAGTAAAAGCGAGCAAAACGTCGGTCGGGCGCCCGCTGACAGTTGTCAGTATATTGTAGGACACGGTTAGGGGCGGTGGTCTCGAGGGAGGCTCGTTTTGGCGGTAAAGTCTCCGAGTTCCCGCGCTCGTATCGCCCACGTGCGCTCCACTTGTAAACTTATACGTGACTATTAATAAATTAATGATGAAACGAAACACTTTTATATGAACTCAGCGGATTATCGTGTTGAAATGAAACCGTGTAGTTTGAAGGAAACATTAACTCTGAACTTATGATTGTGTCGTGCCACTTTGTTCATTGTCTTCAAGTTTACGAGAAAGTAAGTAGTTCTTTTGTAAAAGAAAGATTAAAGTACCAACTGCAGTTCTATTGAATAGGTTAAGCGTTTTTGTTACAAAGAAAAAAGAAAACAACTTTTGTTCATAATAAAATAGTAGCAATTTCTAACGATCGTTATGAATAATTTACCTGTCTACTATACGGGTACAATATACTAAAAATAACATTAACTACGACTACTCCTTTTTGGATATAATAAAATGGATTCTCCGAATAAACATATAACATGTTTAACGATATTAAAAAATATAACGAAAATTATTAAATTTTAAATTTGAGCCTGTTTAATATGTCCATAAATTCGATAAATCTTCAGTTAATATTCAGATTTATTGAAATCAATTCAGAACAATTTTAATAATTGCCAAAATTAATCACTTTCTACTTCTCTATAGTTATAATTGAAGTGTATGCAAATTAATGTCTTACTTTATACTTATATTTGACAACGAAGACATAGTATAATTGCCATCGTACAATTGTTCACAAGCTACAAAATTGCATGCCAATGAAATACGAGCTGGTGGTAACTAAATGTTATTGTCTGTAGTATTCATTCATGCATGCATTAGACGAACGTTTTCCTAAGAAGTTATGTAAATTGTTTTACATTGACATTACATTACAATGTTATGTAAGTTATTTTTACATTACATTACATTTTACATATTAATATTGTTTTAATATTGTTGCATAAATAATACTTTCCATAAATTTTCAATAAATAATTCTCAATCGATAAATGTTTACCAATGTTTAATGATAAATTGAAACCAGCATTAACCACTTGCAGCGTGAACTGATGCTATAAACAGATGGCAGTGTCTAAGAGGCCCCTCGATGATCAATTATATTGTGCAACTTTACAGATTGGGCAATGTTTCTGATCGTTTAGGGAGTGTATAGAACACGTTTGGGTACAAAGAGCAATTCAATAATATTGTGCAATGAAATTATTGTACAATTTTATTGTATGTCTAGGGGCCGCCTAAACATACAACAATAACAAAAGTTAACCCCTTTATGCGCCATTCTCGACTTTATTGTCAACAAAATGAGTTACTACTACCTATTACATTTCCGCGATGGGCGCACTTGTAGCTACGCGCTGCAATCTGTAATTCGGCGTAGCATGTAGCTACGGCGTAGCACGTAGTGTAGCGTAGCGCGTAGCGCAAGTACACAGCACACAGCGTAGTGCAAGTACATAGTTGGATTTTTCATTGAATAGCACCGCCCTTCGTATTTCGTATTTCTATTTAACCAAACGTTGACTGGCAGAGAATGCCACTAGGTATTAAGTCCCACTTTAGTACAATGTTTCCTTGTGCACTAAAGTTTAAATACATAAATAAGCATTTAACAATTTTGCACAAAGAATTATAGTATGTAACGACGGGACCAACATAAGGCCTTATGGTTTTGCACTGTATCTTCGAAATAAAATAAAAACACAAGCGCCTTAATATCCTTTCCCGTAACTCCTTTCCCCAATCGTGACAGAATTTCCATGTTTTTTTTTTAATTCCACCGGGAGCAGAGACAAAAGAATAAACAATATTAAATCTACCAATGCCAACTGTGCGCATACAACACTCGATGTACTCGAAGTTAACGATTTGATAAATGTATAAAGGTCGTGATGAACATATGTGCCTGTAACTTATTAATACGAGTAGATTTGTATACATATTTAACTCAAAAAAATGTTTTTCAACGAAGAAAAAATAATGAAGAATATAATATATAATAACAAAAATATTAATCTACCAGAACGTGTAGTCCCAGTGTTTTGGTAAATTATTTTAATGGGTGTAAACTATACATAACTACCATTCAAGTTTTTATTGTGATTATCAGTGATTCACACTCATCAAACTTTTTACAGACGAGTTAGCTAACTCTAAACAATTACATATATAATTCCCAATATAAACAAAAGATCAATCCCCAATCGCCAGCCAATGGTTGACATTGACCAAAAGATGTGGTGTGTATACAACGTTCGAAATATAAGTATAAGTAAAGATAACCCGAATAAACCGAGGATTACATAAAAATAAACTCAAGAAAAATCTTAAAAGAAAAAACACAAACCTAGTAAAGCCTGTTAAATATTTCACACGATCTTAAAATGCGCGTCGTACCGCCAAAGGCTGCGAGATAGAGGGCTGTCTCCTGACACACAGCGTAATATAAATTTTGTATGTCTACGACATTAATATATGTGTCTGACGTATCCCTGTTGCAGTATATTCGTAGTAATAATGTCACGCTACACTGTTCAGGTATAATACGTCGCAGAAACTCATATTTCCTTGTCTCCCAGATGTGATACGGTACACACCGAGAGAATGTCAAATATTTTTTTTGTTATTTTCTGTTTGAAAAGGGGTTTGTGCTTCATTAGTAGAAGTTTGTATGGCACTGGATGCCAGATACGGATTCGATACTCTAGTTTTATAGATTTATTATGACTAATTGTTTATCTGACTAATTTTAATTACAGTACAGAATAGAATCATAGACGTGATTTTATCTCTATTTGAATGAACCTCTGTTACAAATCATTTAATAGAAAGATAGATAAAATAATTTCCTGTTATAAAACTAATAATTTTAGGGCCAGTGTATGCAGGTGTCAATTTTTTTTTAAATTTATTAATTACCGTAAGAAATGTTATAAAGTTATACATTAAATGCCGTTAAGCCGTTTCGAGTTTCTCTTAACATTGAGTTATTCGCGATCACATAAATACTTTCTAAAAATTATTACTTTCAGGTTGTACAAAAATAATTTTTATTTTATAAAAACGTACAATATTTTAATAAGGGTTTTACATTATTATGCCGCAGTTTATTTTGTAGCTCAGTTGATATTTGATTTATAATACGGCTCAACATACTCGTATTCTCTTTCCATAGATGTTATGAGTTCTCAGAATTAGTACTCGTATATGTTTTTTTTCTCTAGAGCTTTCACGATGTTGCTTTAATTATGGTGTCTATTGTTTCGAAATATTGTTCTGTAATTAAATTATCCTATATATGCCATTATTTTGCAATATTAAGTAATTGCAATTGACAGTGGGAGAGTGTACGCTACATTCCCACAGCCGCTGGGCGCACTCCACTGGCCACGTTACCCCTCTCTCACAGAAAACTACCTGGAAATGTAGATACTACATTTCCTACTTTATCATATTTCCTCAATTCGGTTTCGGTAGTGAGTGAGATATTCCAGAGCCCATCCTAATGTATCTCTTCCCATTTTCCCAACCGTTTCTTACAATTCATTCCTTAATCTGCAAAGGTAGGGAGCGCATCCGGGGCGCGCCAACGCTTGTAATTCTGAACTGATGTTAGCATGTATCGCGGTGTCTATCGACGACAGTATCCACTTACCATCAGGTGGACTGTATGCTCGTCGGCCGCCTCTTTTCAATAAAAAAAACATATTTGACTAGATTTTCATAAATATTTTTGTTTTCATATTTCACCTTCTTGTTAATATCAAGACTATATTAACACTTATTTTAAAGGTGACGATAGAAAAACAAGTTACGTTAGATTCTGATGCGCATATGCATTATGTGACGATAAGTTACCTACATAGTTCAGAAAGTCAAAAATAAAACACATTCTAGAACGCGTCAGTAATGAAAACGCCACTGCATTTTCGTTCATTCGAATTTTGAACTGTAGTTGAACAATAGCTTTGTTCGCCAACCGGAACGAGGCAACAAGCATTGCATATACGTTTACCTTTGTTTAGACGAGTAGTAGTTACATTTAAGATGACGTTAAGAGATTTAAAAAGTTATTTAATTATAATACATAAGATGTGGTATTGGTAGTCAACCGATTCGACACGGGTTACTTACTTCGGCCGTAGTCACGTGTTGACTAAACAAACAGCCGGATAATTCAGAACGGGAGCTACGAGCTGTAGTATCAACTACCTACATTTGATCTTCACATTCGAATAGACTGCGATCCACTACACTAATAATGTCATGTTCAGCGATAAAACGCGAGGTTTAAATGTATTAATCACTGGATTTTAGGTCGACGACAATTTAATAGACACATTAATAGTCATAGTTAACTAACGAATCCGGATAATGATAGCTACATCTACCTTAGGCTATCTAAGTCAATATACCTAATATTGAAATTGAATGCGTGGACTTTAAGTTGTTTTTCACAAAGAAACAAGTTTCGCCAGTCAGATAAGAAGAAAAGTAAAGAAAAGATCTAACGATATGTTTCTAAAGAAAGAGTCGCAATCAGCTGTTAGATAAAGTTGAACTTCGAGAGTGAGCAATGTAGGTTAAATGTAGGTACACCATCGGAACAGTAAGGATTTTATCCATTCCTTAGTTCAAGCTTCTTGGAAAAATATTACATAAGAAATAATTAAATGTTCAGTAAAAAATAATTCTCAGACGGCAAATTGACGGCAGCCAATTTAAAACTGAGTTTGGTTTAAGTTCTCTGGTGACATTATTGTCACGCATTATGGAAACTATAAAGAAATAGGAGTTCGTCAACTTTGTGAAGATATTCTTGCACAGTAATACAACCAGCCCTTTCAGTATCCACTGCTGGACATGGGCCTCCTCATGCACATCGTTGGCCTAAAATGGCCACACTCGCCAAGCGGGTTGGTGCGTCCACTCTTTTAGAGGTGGTGTAGATCCTCAGCGCTTGTGATGCTTGTGGTGCTTGGCGCTTTACGAGACCCACGGGAGGAGATGGGGTCGGAAAAGATGACATTCTTAGTAATTTAAAATTATTTATTTAGTTACTCATAAATAGTTTATTGATCGTGATTTACTGCTCATTAAGTACTTTTTTGATGCCCATTTAAATACAAGCCTAAAAATTTAAGTGTATGAAGCGTTGCCCCACTTGTCTCCGCTCTACGGCGTGCTTTTCGAATTGTCGACAATCTCACTCTCACGGGCGATTTAGAATCATTCAGCATCTTTCTGCGTTTTCTGCCGCCTTTATAATGAGGAACGTTCTGAATAGTTCTTCAATCTGATGTCTACTCCGGATTTTTATCATCGCATCTCTCGTCACCGAAGCACGGTTCATCCGCGTTCCTTGGTAAAGACACTTTATTATGCAATGAACCCGAAAGTTGTGGGCAGATCGCTCTTCTGCCTCCTTTTGTATAAAAAAATGAATATTTTATAAAGTGGCGCCAAAGACTCGATGAATACGCCCAATTCAGCGAATTTTTTTCAGTTTAAATCTTTCTTTGACTTCGTTAGTTCTGACGTCAGAATAACAAAAAAGTACTAGTTATGTTCGCGTGCATTACTGGAAACTTTTGAACCAACTTCGAAGAATTGATAGTTTATTCGCAGTTACACTACTGTTTTAATTCCCTAGCCTCACAGAGAGCTAGAGCCACATTTCTTAGAAAAGCAAAGTAAATTGCTAGTGTTTATTTGCAGCTTATTTACTTTTGCTTACTCACTTCATTTTATGTACTTAGAAATTAAGTTGCTGCACTGCTCCTATTTAAATGAAATCGATAGAATAATTGGTTAATGAACGTATCCGTTAACGTACCCGCTTCCGCGCGATTTGCGATGTGTTCGGGGCCTAACAATATATGCACTCGTATAGTACTAATTGCAATCTAATTAAACTATCGCTCGATAGCTTAATTCTATAATGTGGGGTGGCTCTTATGAGTACAGGGTGTGACAGATATAAAAGATGGGATCGGTTAATTGACATAAAATTATGCATACTTTAAAAAATCGTTGTATATTTAGCAGAAATGTATGAAAATTTTAGCAAACGATAAATAAACCAGTTTTTTGTAAAATATGTGCGTAATATTTTCATCTAATATAATTACCCAGAATAATCTAATATAATCAGAATAATTACCCAGAATAAACCAAAAACTTTTTTAATATTTTTTTTAGAATTATTAAAAGAAATAATTAGAATTAATTTAGAAATTTTTAGAAATTAGAAATAATTACTTTTTTAAAAATAATTACATACTTGTAGTTGCGATGTAACACGATTTAGTTTCACTTAATGGTTTGTCTAGACACATTAAATTACGTGCATAACGTCAGAATCCATTCATGTAAATTCGGTTTGATCAAAGCGGCTCCAATCTTGCTTAGAATTTTGCAACATTGTTCGTCGCCCGCTATTCTCTCAATCCTGCTCCCAAAGGACAAAATTTTAAGGATTACGGTGTGTGGAGATGTTAGGAGGATACGCCTTACATTGGTTATATTTTTTTTTGACATAAATTTACTTTTTCTTGTAAAATTTCAAAAAGGTAAATGTAAGGTAAAGGTTTCATGTATATTTATGCAATAATGTAATTCATGTACAACGTGAATTGGACTTGATCGAAGTAGCCGAAATCTGGGATGCTTGCTCTGAAGTTTGTAACTTCGTCCTGTTGGCCGCTACCCTCTTGCTCCCAGTTCCCAAAGGACAAAATCGAATAGATTACGATGTGGAAAGGTTTTTAGATCACATCTTTCAGCTTTTTCATTGTTTTATCGTTTTTTACATATTCAAAGTACTAAAATTCACAAAACTTTTTTACATTGCCATTAACGAATATTTTGTAAGACATTATGGACCAATGCTCATATTTAAGTAATTTTCTTTCAATGAAAATAACCAATCTTTCTTGAACTAATTTGTTTATATTCATTAATTTGGTTGAATTCACTTGGTACTTTAGTTATATATATGTATGTATAACTATTTTAAGTGAAATAAAAACCTGAGATTATTGTCAACGGGCTTTCCTGTGTGCTCCTTACATTATTACGTTTTTTAACATATTCGTAATATTATGTAAACAAATATGCATTTCCTTCCTTGCCAAATCTCATCCCTTGTTAGTGGCAATGTCGCCCAATCGGGCAGTTCCCAGCAATCGTTTCATGTATAGTACGTCCACTAAGAATCGGAAACGTTCCACTCGAGATAGGTGAGTAACTTGCCTATTGTTTATTAGATTGCCGATAATAAAATCAGTTTACCCCTACCAGCAGCGTCTGCAATTCCCGGAAAAACCAACCTTGATCCTTTTTACCTGCCTGCAAGTTACTTCAATGTCAGTAATATTTGTTACACCATACGAGCAAGTTGGACTTGCTCCACAATATTGAACTGGTTCAAGTGTAATTGAACTGATTAAGCAAGTAGGATTGAAAGCGACAAACCAATTATTTTTAATTGTCTTAAACACAATCTTGACCTTGAGAGCATATATGTAGACAGATTTTTCATAAATGTTAATTTTGAAGATCCCAGCGCATTAGACTCTAAAGGATATTTAGTGTAAATAGTGAATGTGTAGTTCAAACAATAAAAACAATTTTGAAGTATCTAATTTTTTCCCAAGCAACAAGACTGTTTGATCTATCTAACTCTACGTAAGTTTTACTAATGTATGTTTTCATATTTTCCATTGATTTTTATTTCTTATCTTTTAATTTTGCTAACAAAGACATTTTTTCTCAAATGGAATATGTTGTCAATTCCCAGTGAACGTACTATACCTACATTGTTGCCGCGCCGTGCATTCTGATTTGTTCCACTATGCACCTGCGACGGGCCTCCATTTCTCTTATTTGCAACTGGAACACACGGCGGCGGTCCGCGCGTCTTTTCACTGCAATTGTATTGCGCCCCATTGTCTCGTTCCATTTATTCTTCGCAATACATACAGTGCGACAGCTTTCCCTTTCGTGCATTATTTGAAGGCAAACAACTTATTAATGTATTCCGTTTTTAAAACTAATTGTGATGTTTGTGTACAAAAGGAATTTACATCGTTAATTGACGCTTATGTCAAAAGCATCTATTAAACGATAAACTATAATATATCGACGCGCGCTATTAAAGGTCGATTAGTCAGATACGATATGGAAATGTTGGGTAAAACTGCGGGAACAAAAACGGTACGGACCGATGGCACTTTTTCGTATCCACAAAATGGCATACAGTTATCGGTTATATTTGAAATGGCAGTGTTCTGTGCCCGGCATGTGGTAACATCGTGCGCCCATCTATCATCCCGATATTGCGTGACACATCGGACCAACCATCTGCTTTTTAATACATACCAAACCGTTCGCATGCCCTATACCTTTTTGTTCCTAGTAAACCGGTTCGTTTCTATGTTCAATTTAATTTTGTAAAATGGAATAATATAGGATGATATATATACTATCAACATTTAGATAACACAGAAATAATTATGCTGTAGCAGTAAATTTTGTGGTTAAAATAACTACATAATTATAGCGATACAGTTAACTCGTTTAACAATCAATAATAATTAATTAAATTAAAGTACTGTCGAGTAAGTCACTAACCTACGCCCATACCGAATCCCCATATATAGTGTTCAAAATAACATCAACGCCCAGTAACTATTATGTTATTAACCAAACTCAAAATGGTCCCATCCCATGGATAGCTCGTGCCGACATGTGTTATTATATTTAATGAGCAAACTTTTCACTGCTAATGTACAGACGGGTCGTTTAGGAACTAATTCGGGCTGTAAACAGAGATTCGGCTAGTGTATCACATGGGAGCACAAAGCTGTGGTCATCCGGGAACGCAAGTCGCTCTGCCCTCTCATCAATCACTTTGATATTGCGTGACGCATCAACTTGAGACCGACGGACGGACGACACTTCTGTTTACATGTTTATCGGGATTACACGCGTTTTGTGACGTGCCACGATGAAAAGGGAAAATTACAAAACTTCCTAATGGTGTAATTTGGAGTCCATTAATTGTCGGTCTATATCAGTTATGTATGAACGTAAAACAAATGGTTGATTACAGGAGTTAAACGATATCGATTATTATTGTTAATAAACTCGTATTTATATTCCAAATAATAGTTATGCTATGTTTTTTTATAGATTTTTATAGAACGTTTACTTTTTTATTTATATAGATGTAAAACGATAACTTTTTATTGCAACGATAATATAAAACTCCTTAAATATATCCATGCATATCATTTTCTAAATACACTATTTTCAGATGAAAGAAGCTAAAACTGTTTGACAGGTATCATTCAATGTGGGTGGTATTTTTCCAAGGTTGTACGAGATCCTTCGTATGGTTCGTCACCGCATACATTCTTTAGCTCTTTTCCTCCGGTCATTGCCTTAAATTTTGTATTAATTCATCGGAACATCTAGCTGGACCGCAGTCAACAGTTCATAGCCTCTAGTCTCTTCTATTCAAAGATTTGATCGAATCGGCAATTGTCGATGGTTTAAATACAAATTTAAGAGTATTTTTTCTGTATTATTATTGGTATTATTTAGAACTGAAAGGCCTTTAATCAAAACAATATTTCTAACACCAGCAAGGTTATAAGGCTATTTGTTTTTTTTTCTAGACTTTTGACTAATTCATTGGCAATTAAATCATGGTCAGAAATGGTCATGGGTAACAATGCGCGTCATTCGTTGGCGATATATGTGCTTTATACTCGTACATGTATCAACCAAACTCAACTCAACTAAACTCAACTCGACTACATTTGAAAGATTTTGCTTCCGAGCGAAAAGAAATTATGTTTCAGGTTCTGACTTTCGAGGTAATAGTATCTATTTTTGTAATGTTAAGTGACAAAATGGTCACTTATTTATATAATACCATAAATATATATTTCTCTGTGTATCTCTGTATTTTTGATACCAAAGTTTAGTGAAAAACGAACAAATATGGCCTTCATATATGCAAGCTTTTTTACTTTTTTATATTATAGTATTGCTACATCAAAGTATTCATTTAATTTAGTTTCTTTTTAATTGTCAACACTGTGTAACATACGGGTACAGTAATGCTATACTAGTCGATTTTTAACCTACTCGTAAATCTTTATTTCTGAAACGTGGTTCTTTCAACAAATAAATAAAGCAAATCGTCTAGTTTTATAATATGCCTGTAACTCAATATTCGAGGATGGTTTTGCGATAACTCGAGAAGTGAAGTTGAGTTATTATTCGATTTAATATAAAAAAATGTGTATTTGTGCGTTTGGTAGTTTAATAAACTTCAACGTTTGGTGGTGTTTTTTGTGCGTAATGTTTGTGATGATCAAATAAAAACATAGGTTTTTCGTTTGCTTCCCAGGAGTCTGTTCTCCTTAACCCTACTATCACTTGACTGAGTGACTCCTGACTTACTTCGAAGGGACTGGACATTGACAGGATAAGTTTTGAACTTTGAAATTGTTAACTACGAAGAAAACTTGACACTGGCAGAAAGTGTTAATTGTACCGTTGCCATATATGACGAAAAAAGAACTCAATATTCTAAAATTGAATTAAACCCTTAATTAACTAATAAAAACCCCTTAATTAACCCTTAGTCTATGTCGACACAATATAAAATTAACAAATGGATCCTTTTTGATTGCCAGCCAACATATCATTTGTAACACATATTAACTCTCAGTACAATATAAATGTAACTGAAAGAATTATTTATAGTAACAGACGAAAGCAAACATAAAGGCTGAGAAGTGAACAGCGCGGGTCAATATTTGCTTCTCGTCAGGCAAAATTGCGGGCGGGCGCAGTTGACACTAGTGAAATTCAAATAGACCGCGGTGGCGGATAAGTACGAATGCGGAATCGACACTTTTTTGCTCCTATGACAATATTTTGTATATCTACTGTAATGTATCAATATACATTACAGTAGCTACATTTATTTATATGGGTGTATTTGGTGAAACGCATATCGGTTGAAATACATGAGTACTATATCAGTATTTGCCGTGATTGTTCTCACCCTCACAAAGTGATAAGAGAATTTAATTGTAATCATTAAAAATCGCTTTTGTAATATCTAAAATTAAACTCTTATTTATTAATCAGAAATTTATTTCTCCTAATCATTAATATTATTAAAATTCTTTATTAATTACTAGAGAGAGATAAGTTAGAGTAACATACAGTGTTTTAAAACAAGTCACCAACATATATCGTTCGGATACCCAGAAATTATAACTGTATTTTTCCGAGATAAATATGAACAGTGAAAACAGCTACACTATCAGCCCGAACGAACAAATTGACCGACAAACAGACAGACAAACAGTTATATGTTGATCTTACGTACTTCACTCGTACATAAGTAATTAACATTCTTTGGTAACAAATATAAAAAATATTATATCTGTGTGTTATACGAGTAAACATCGTATAACATACATCGAATAGGAATGTTTTGAAACCGATTTCAAATCTACTGATACTCTTTTAGTTAAAACCGGATTTTTATTTCGGTTACAGCCTCCAGCCCGCTGTTCATACAAGAAAACCATTATTTATCTGATATTTAAATTTCATTCCCTCATTGTTGTTCTCACTGTTCTACTGACATCGAGAAATAAAATTAAGTGAATCTTTATATGAATTTTGCTGTAAAAAATAATAATAAAAGTTTTGTAAAATAAACCCGTTTTCATGTCCTGTCTATGCAATATGCAATATGCAATATGTAATAATTTGCATTAAATCAAATAAATATATCTATATGCATTCGATGATCGATTGGCGCAGTTGATAGTGTGCAGTTGATTCGATTAGCGCAGTATCGCCTTCTGTGTAAAAGGACCCGGGCTCGATTCGCAGTCGGACATTCATTTATTTAAAAATAAATGTTTGTTCGGGTCTGGGTGGTATGTTTGTCTTTTTGTATGTGTCTCTGGACCCACAATACAAGGAATCCTAGTGTGGGCGATTGAATGTGGCGTTATTTATTATTTAATTTTAAAAACTAGTGGGTGTGAGATCTACATATTATGAACCTTTGTATATTATATTGGTCGGACTTTCTTTACTGATTAATATTCATAACAATACTTTGAGACATTTAAAGGGATGTGATATGTGATTTCCTTTTTATTCTTTCATATTTATTCATTTATATTGATTCATTCATTCGCCATTCTCTCATTCAACCTCATTGATATATTTTGTAGGGTAAATCTACAATAGCCCACAACATATTACCAGGGCTAATGAAACACGGTAATGTGTACAATGAATGAACATTACCGTGATTACAGCTAACATACCGAATTATTTCGCTTTTATTTTTGTGAAAATGTCATGCATGAAGGCAGCAATTTTTCTTGATATTATATTTCTTGATTATCCTAATTAAATATTACTTTTGTATGTACTAGGAAAATGTTACTTGAAAAACAATGAAAAAACAAAACCTATAATTGGGCCATTCTAATAGGTCGGATTTGACATATGACTAACATATAATCCACCGATGTGAAATATTAATTGTCATAGACGCAACGCTTCCAAGAAAACGACGCTTAAAATTGATCGAGTTATATTAGAATCGTGTGCTCTCTATAACTTGATCAATTTTAAGGGTCGTTTTCTTGGAAACATTGCGTCTATGACAATTAATATTTCACATCGGTGGATTATATGGTTAGTCATATGTCAAATCCGACCTATTAGAACGGCCCAATTATAGTTAGTGACGACGGTCGTCCGCACACTGTCGAACGGTTTTAGAATAAGACTACCCCATGTCATCCGGTTGGTGAAGTGAAAGGTGACTGAGAGATAACAAAGCCGCTACTACAAGCCCTGAAGAAATACACCTTTTCTAAACGAGTAAACTCGCCAATCCGTTTGACCAGCGTGCCATTTTAAGGCCATACATCCATCATTCACAAGGTATTGTGCATAAAAGGATTATAAATAGATTGGTTACGGTTTAGTAAACTACCCTCGTATATGAACATTTATATATGGTACGTATTTTATTATACGTATCTGTATATGAGCAAGTTAGAATGGCAGTTGGTATGCTATATCTATCGCAGGAGCGAAGCTCAATGGAGTAGACATATAGAGAAACTTAGAAGGGAATTTCCTTCAGCCCGATTGACTGACGACTTAACAGAAGAAAATAAATGGTGACGGGCCTTGAGAGAGCATTGCAGAGGCGTAGGCTGATGGTATGGTTAACATTATGGTATAGATATTTATATTTTTACTACATAAACTCTAGCTATTACAAGCGCATTGCACTAAATCACTAGTTCTAGCAAAACTCTAAAACAATATATGAACGAGAATAACACGCTAACACTAAATCCCAAATCGTGGTTACATTTTAATTATTATAATACCAGGGACTGTACAGAGCGTCACACATAGAACCTAAAACAAATAGTAATGTATCTTCATACAAATGTTACAAATGGGCCACACACACAGAGAGAGAACGTGAACTCATCGTCATGTATTCGCGCGTATTGATGTTACAACGCAGCGAGAAATTGTTCAATTATTCAGAAAGAAATGTTATTGTGTGCTGTGATGCATATTATTCACAAATAGCAATATCTTGGTTGTGTGATTTTATTTAAATATGGTGCTAAGTTACTCTTCTTAATAGTTTTTGTTCGGTGCATCTCGTCTGTAAAGCGATACCCGCTGTAGGGTGCGCTGCTGGGATCCGTTACAAGCTCAGATAGGAAGTAGAAAGGAAATTCAAATAAACGCCAGTAAGAAACGGATAGCAAGGAGAAAAGGATTTAGATTTGTTCTGCGGAATGTGAACAAAAATTGCTTAATATTCAACCTTTATAGCTTAGGAAATGAGAAATGCAAATGAAATGCACCTTCTTTAAATCAGATGCGACCATCTATCGCCATTCTGACTTGAAATAATTTATATTTTTTCTTAAACTGAAAATAAAATATATAAATATCTTTTGTTAAATTTTGTCCCCATTACAATAGAAAATGTATATTTTAAAGAAATAAATGTTAGAGCTCTTCATTGTAAATTGCCTCATATAATTTTGATGACATTCGAGCAAGTCATTCAAAATTTTAACGGCCATATCCGTCCAAATGAATGAAATAACAATAGGCAGCAGGTTATATCCACATGACTATTGGATGATGTTTGTCCACAACCGCTCCCAAGCCTCGACCGAAAGACATCAATATTTACCGTGCACGTTTCTACCTACTTTGCTCTCTAGTTCCAATATTTGACTAAGGCAGCACAGTTTTGTACAGACAATAGTACTTTAATATAAACTGAAACCAAAATACTGCGACAACCGCATACATAAATTAGTTGGACGCGAGTCGCTTTGTGTTTTCGTGTACCTGTGCATCTAAAACTTTGTCTTGGACAAGTATGAACTCAACCACTGCAGCAAAGTTTAGAGGTTTAGCAATGAGCCAGATTAATTAGTTGACCCCACGATGTGTCGAGGACCGCGTCCCTAATCAACTGGGGCAGACCAGTGGCTGCACTTTGAAACCATGCTCCGCCCAGTTTACGAGTAGCTTCAGCTCGTCTTTAATTCGATTAAAAGGCGGCCACTCAGTTCGATACACAATTTTCATACTAGAAAAATGCTGAAATAAAATCGTGAAATGCTGGTAAAGTGATGTTAGGGCTACGGCTGGAGACGAACAAAAAGGACGTGTGATTGTGACAGAAGTGACGCGGCAACAAACGAGAAAAGCGGAACGCACCCTCCATTCTCATCACCTGTCACGTCTTGAATTGCAACTCGCGGAGATAGTTATGGCGATAAAAATGTGTCACCTAGAATGGCTCACCTTTTAACAACTTATTAAACTTCTAACAGTAGATATTTGTTTTGTAACTTTAAATTTGTATTTTTATTTCATAAATTTAATAAAGAAGAAACTTAGTATATATAAATTAGGAAACTGATAATAATTCTAAGTCGCAATATTTACCTTTGCTAAAAGGGACGTAATTAAGTGGACGATCAAAAACTAAGAACACGTGTTCAGTGAAATAATGGCATGAAATGAAGGGCCGAAAATATAAATAAAAATCTCTACCAACAGCTAATATTTCATATGGTTTAGTTTCCTCCTCGTGTACAAAATAAAGGTTGTTTCCTCCGACATATCTGTGCCTTCAATATGATAAATGAATGCTGTTAGCTGTTTCCAAAGCGGCTTACAAATACGGCTGTGGCCAATGGGATAGCCAGACATTCGTCATCATCAGGTAACCTACGGACGATGCAAGAAAAAGTTAGAGAAGAAATTTCTCTTGGCGAACATATAATAAAATCCCTATACGAGTTCAAGTAATGAGCATCACGAACATGGCTGTACGAATGTCTTCTAAGTAGTAATACTAACAATCTGTACAATTACTAAGTTTCTACTAAACAACACCATAGAAACAAACTGGTTCAATATCCAGTACTTACATTGTAGATGTACATTCCAGTTTGTAATATTTAGTAACATTAAAATATTTTTAAATTTCACTACGAAATTAAGTATACTCAATCAATACAATGAATCTCACAATTTGTCTGAAATGATATGACATAAAATTTAGACGTCAGTTCCTATTTAATAGTGTTAATAGAGTATTTAATAGAGTAAAGCAATTTTAATATCTATGGTATCAATATAATTAATTTTAAAGGACATTATTTTATCAAGATCCTTCATGCTTGCTCCACAACAAATATTCTATCGTATTTCTGTCTTTACCGCTTTCTCCACATCGGCTTTTAGGGGACAGCGAATAAATGGTCTAGATATTTTATTTTGCTAGCTCTCCTAAATCGGTTCGGCAAAAACATCCACTTAATGATTAATTTTTAAAGAACTTGGATTAGGTAGTATCAATTTTCTTTAAAATTTTCACTCTGTGTTTTTATGTTTGCTTTAATGAGAGGTTAGAAAATTATAAAAAAGTGATTGCAATATAAAGTACGAATGGTATTATTACAGAGCCCGAAGCAACATTTTTTTGAATTTTATGTCTCTCTGAACTCGCATCACTCGAAAACTACTACAAGGATTTTAATGAAGCTAGGCAGAGTTATAGTGTGCCGCGTTAAAATTTAGGGTACTTTTTATCCAGATCCATTATAGAGTTATCACGGGAATTACACGTTCACGAGAACGAAGTATTTAAAAATAAAATGTGAAATAATATGTATCTATTACCTCGTTTAAACTCCCTCATTCAAACAACATATTCTCAGAAATGCCTGTCATTGTATCAAGAACATTTTAAAAAAGAAAAGCTCAGCGCCGGCTCTAGCCCATGTAGCGCCCGGGTGCAATCAATACCCTGGCGCCCTCTAGTAGGCTCTTTGGAGGCGTCGCGAGCGGCACTCGGCGCCCCCTAAGACTTGCACCATAAGTAAAGCCGGTACTGGAAAAGCTCCTACCTTATTAAAAGATATACCAGAAAAAATCAAACAGATGGAACAAGCTTATTAGTAAGTACTCATTCTTATAACATTAAAACAAAAGAAAAAATATCTATCGTAGAAGAAATAATGAATGTGCTCTAAACGTGAAGACCGTATGTCCTTTCTTTATCCAACGGGCGCATTAGCGACTCTTGACAGTTCATTTATCTTGTTTGTTAGTCGGTTAATTAAGTCCTCCCACAGAGGTGTCGTAATTTCGTTGTTGATTTGTTAATTTTCGACAAATTGTGAAGATACCTAAAGTATTCTTCATTTTAACAAACGATCATTATCTGAAACGTTTTTTGTGGCATAACCACAATTGTGTAAGAAGATATAATTTTTTCTTAATTCTTAGTACATTATGAAATATTTTAGAGCTTTCGACATTTGTAATAATTTTACGTCCGTAACACAATACACAATAAAATACCTGTTAAATAACGTTCTGAAAACAAGAATGAAACTGAAATGTATAAAACAGATTACATTAGAAACAACACAAAAGAAATGTATTCCAAAAACGATCTCCCTTTAAATTTTACACATAATAGCATTGGAATACTAATCGAAAGCGCAATTACAGGTGTTCATTAATTGAGAATGGGAATCCAACCGCCACCGAAACCTCGTATTAAGACTAATTAAGTACACTAATTGCATTTGAGGATTATAGTATGTTTTATAGCCTAGGATATATTATAGTAAATATGCATGGTCTTACCGTACTGCAATTAGCCCCCAAAAAGTAGTCAAAAGTTTCCAGCTCGTCGTGGTCACCTAGTCGTCTTTTGACGGCTTTTTGGGAGTTGATTTCAGTACTATTATCGTTACCGCTGATTTTGCTTTAAATATATATAAAATATTACTTTTTATATTGCTACTTTACAATTACGAGTATGTACCTATATCTTAAATTCAGTATGTATTCTTTATAAGATTTTCTCATTTTTACACATATTAATCTATAGGTCTTGAAATGAAAATGCTTACCATTATTTATAAAGTAAAAAAATACATTTACATTTTCTATATTGTTTTTCATTTCACCAACCAAGATTATTAATAATTTTCTATTTCTTTTTGTATTATTGACGACTTTTCAATATCTTAAAATGGTTTTTGATTCATAAGTTAGGTTTAGAAATTTAAAATTTAAGTTTCAAATTTATTTTTCATTGCAAAAAGTTTATCGACAAATTCAGATATGTTTTTAGAAAAATTTGGCACCACTCGCCCTAACTAAGTCATGTTGAGTAAAAAATAACTTCTGAATTCAGTTCAAAACTTGCGGAGTGTCTAAAGTTTTTAAGTAATCTCAATCCATATCGAAACTTCGTAATAAAGTTTAAGACACTTGTTCGTGTAATAAAAAAAATACTTTTTAAAGTTACGTACTTACTTGTACTACACTTCTTTATTCGAGGATTCGAGCTGTAATTTCTCTAAACACCATTTACGTCTGTTTTATTAAATGATCTTCATTCTAATTCAGCTGCATTAATTTTTTTCAAACTACATTGTTATGTATGTGTGCATAAATTACATCAGTCGCATTTAGAAATGAGGTACCATCCAGGTTTCCTTTTTCATCATCGGCCATTGTCCATATGGTTAGGTGAAAAAGAAATAAATAAAATAATAAAGAAATAAAAAAATTCAATAAAAAGATTATGTTTTACTAAAAAGTAAGTACTCGGTTATAAATTCAATTTAATACTTTGTTAAAGACACAAAGACAGACAGATATAGGACAGACAGACAGTTAAAGACAGATATAGGATACAACAAGCTCAAAAATATCCTTCAGGTAAATTACATTAATGAGATTTTTGAGCTTGCATTAGTCTTGCAATGCAATCAGTCCTATTAGTATCCACCGCTGGACATGGGCCGCCTCGTGCACATTATTTCGTGCATGAGGGATGTATGGCTTTAAAATGCCACGCTGTCCTATCGGGGTGGCGAGTCCACTCTTTTAGAGGTGGTATAGTTGCTCAGCGGTGGTGGTTGGGGCTTTGTTATCCCTTAGTCGTCTTTTGCGACACCCACGGGAGGAGATGGGGTAGTGCTATTCTACAGCCGGCCTGCTAAATTCTTGGTTCGATAATGAAAATGCCGTTTATTAAATTTATTAAATCGTTTGCTAGATATATTTTTGGTTAAGTGGCTTAATGACTTCGCTCGCCACTCCTGCGGATCACCAATTAAAAATCACTGGATTAGATGCATATCTTGAGAATATACCTTGAACTTGGATAGAACTGATCATACACACAATAATAATGTTCAGAGCAAAAGACATTTCAATGAAGTCTAATCTTAATTATGATTCAGGTCTTATAACATATCTGTATTCATGACGCTATGCACGAATTTCCCTAATATTAATTATTAATTTCTCAGCTAGTTTCTGCCAAATGCACAGGCTTTAATGGCGGTGTAATAACGTGGACGAAGCGCTCATTTTACATGCAAGTATGCAAACTCTCAAAATCAAAATGTATGTTCCCATTCAACATATTTAGATCTACAATAAAATACGGAAAATATAATAATAATTATTAAAGTATATTTATCTACAATATATAAACGGGTCTTAACGCGAATCTTTACCTTATTTATTTTACTCGACGTTTCGGTTGGCTTGCACCAAGTCAGGTCGTGAAATTTTTAATAACTGCTCCTTACAGCAGATTTTTTTACTTTAATTTTTGCTACACTTACCTTTTTAATACTTGTAATACTCGTAGTAAGGATTTGACTCTTTTTAGATCACTTTAATATATAATTAATAGAGACTACAATTTTATCAGTCTAATAACTGGGTTATAGGACATTAAAACTCCACGATATAGACAAAGACCGCGCTTCTGTATTAATGACATAGCTAACACAGTATAGTATTATACGATTACAACCACACATAAGTGACGGAAACCACTTTAAACGTTCTCAAGCTGATTTCTTAAACTTTTTAAAATTTTTGTTTATAAGATTTCTTTTCTAATTACCGAATAAACCAATAAACATAATTATCAAGGACAGTCAATTAGGCTATGGAACAATCAGCTAAAATTTATGAAATTAGCGGGTAATTCTTTAAATTGAACGCCACTTCCGACTTTGCTTTTGTTTCGATTTTGTTTCCACATAAATTTTTATTAAAAGGAGATGGACACGTTAAACAAAACCGTATTTATAATTTATGACAGGCTGCCGGCGACACGTGGAAAATTGGTGTTGTGAATAATGGTAGAGGCTGACAAGTTGTCAGTGGTCCGGCGCGGGATGCGCGCAGGCGACCCAGGGGACTCTGCATTAAACTTTGCTGTCATGCCATTTCCTACGAATGCCATAACTGCTTTATTTGATTGTGCCAATACAATAAATGATAAATCCATTTACAAATAAAGACAATTAACAACGGAACTCTTAAAGCCTTTAGTTTTTATCAAATGCTTTATTACGTCTATCATGCAAAAAGGAGTTTTTATCATATATGGCAACTAGTTTTTTGCATGCGGCTTGACCCGCAATTTTCAAGTTAATCAAAACTTAATACTCCGTTTCACCATTTGGGAGTTGAATTTCGAGAAGTCTCTACTTCGTAAAAAAGTTTAATAGTTTAATAAAAAAAAACATATTTTTAGCTTTAGGGGTTTCGGCTCAGGGTTGATGAGTTAGTCAGCCAGTCAGGACATGTCTTTTTGCATACCTTAACTATCAGAAGAAACTATAGCCATATAAAAACAATGTGGTCCCTATGCTCAGATAACGTCACATATTCGTATCCACATTTGTCCACGTCTGTTATGTGCAGTCATCTACTACTAAATAGGAGGTTTATGTATAATAATAATTATTTATTTAAAAACTTTATGGTACTTAATTATTTATTTATTTATTTTTCTTACAAAAGGCGAGCTTAATGCGAGGCATTTTCTACCTGCCAATCTTTGGGTAGAACAGGAAGGCACGTTCGGAGGTGTGATGAAATGTATAAATATAGGTCTTATATATCATATTATTATCTTATAGATAAGAATTATTATAAATGTAGGTATAATAAATCTTAAATGATGAATAATTAATATTTTATACAAATACTTGCAACAACTATATACCTATAAATATTAGGTCCTCACCTATGAAATCGCAGTTTTATATTAAAAAAAATCAAAAATGTTTTGTATGAAAATTATATATTTAATTAATCGAAACATTTTCTATTGTTATCAATGCACTTCTGCCATTTTAATGGAAGTTTATTGATGCCTCTGCTATAGAACTCCTGGAGACAGGAATCGATAAATACTCTGAAGGCGTTTTTCACTGCTTCATCGAAGTTGAATTTATTCCGTCCACTATTGCTTTTAATTCGTCATTATCGACTCTAGTCTCCGGTCGTCCAGGAGGCTTGTTCTTGAGGTCAAAATTTCCAGAACGGAAACGATCAAACCAAAAACGCACCGTGCGCTCGTTTGCGGTGTTTGGTCCGTACTAATGACTTCGATATATTCTACTAGACAAATAGTTATAAAGAAAAACTTCGTCACAGCGCGGGTTGTACCGACTGAGGTGCGAAGACTGGCGAGGGAGAATTTAATGCAGTGATCAACTGAACGCTCATGCAAATGCGACACGAAACAATCTTTGCCTATTTCTATTTTGTCTCTGAGAGTAAACTATTTGATTTTTTTTTGAAAGTACTGCAATTTAAATTTAACTTAATAATAGATTAAAATAAATAAATAATTAAAATTAGATTTAAATAATAGAGTGGATACAAGTAAAATACTAATGTAATATAATTTCAGCTATTACAATACATATATATGGTTCATACATATAATACTTAAATACATATCACTATTGTTTTTATATTATACTAGCTGTTGCCCGCGACTTCGTTCGCGTGGTCTTCAAGTACTAATTCAGAAACCTTCGCAGGCGTGCGCACGACAACTCACCAAAGATTCATCGTAATCGGATGAATGGTATAGGAACGCATACGGGACAAACAAACAAACATTCATTTTTATATAATACATATAGATAGATACATGCATAGGAGATGATAGCTAAGAGTAAGTAAATTATATACGTATCTATTTACTTTTGAAATGCTGCGCCCTCGGAAGACTTCTGTGTCCTTTGAGAATATTTTTTGCAATATCGAAGTATACAATTCGGAATTTCCATAAATATACTGTTTCAATTTACCAATATCTAAACAAAAAAAATATAACCAACTATCTGCAAACATTTATTTTCTACCTACTTCCATTGTTAGGAAATTGTCTCATCTTTATGAGTGTTTCTTATATAATATTATATGTCAATGTGATTGGTGGTAGTTGTCTTACATGATTAAAGTGAAGAGTAAGCGAGAAAGACATACTAACGGGGTTGACGAATGGCTTTAAGTTATTGCAAAATAATATTGTTTGGTTTTGTAGGAAAATACAATGTAAAATGACTTAAAAACAATGCACATGTAAATAATAACAACATTATATCTCCAACACTGAACTAAACATGTAGTATTTTGTGGATTGCAGCGTTTGACGCCAATTTGATGTATTACAAAACGAAGCACTTCTTCCCTCGCTTGCGCGCGATCAACTAAAGGAGTTGTGGACGTAACGAGCAATTTTTTAGTAGGTACTACACTGCTTGTCTAATAAAAGTCATTGGTCCGTACACATGGTTAATATTCCGTGCCGTCTGTGGTGTGTTGCTGCCACGACGGAACTCATATTCGAAAATAACGCGATTTTTTAACTTTTCCATGGTCGCACACAACGGTATCTAAGCGAAATACTTATAAAATGGTATACTTATAAACATGGTATTAAATGGTATACTTATAAACATAAATACATAATTTGTGTTAATTGTAATGTCTATTTTGTGTTTCTTATTACTTACAACATTATTAGTCCGGCAATATTCAATTCATACTCATTCGCCCTCCGTACTTGTATTTCTTTGACGGACATAATGATTCTTACATACTTTAGTAATATTCACCTTTCATTTCCATGTTTTCTTTTGACTAACGTTTCATTCATTGCTTAAATAGAACATAGAAATATGTTCTCTAATTAATGTGGGTATATCACGATTGTGTACATTCTATTTTCAGATAATTTCATGATTGGGGTTGCGGTAACAGAAACTAAAATTACATTTTAACCGCAACCGACCAAAACGATTACCTAACGTTTGTAAAAATGGGTACACTGGCTTGTATTTTAATTTAATTGTAATATGTCAAATTTCAGACTAGCTTTTACTGACATTCTTCTCTTAAGATGAAAACTAAATTGAACGAAATTGGATCGCTAGTTCACGATTTCGCCCAAACACACAAATAGATATTATGATATAGTAAACAACTTATTACATTTTTGTATAATTTTACATCTTTTGAAGAAACGAATGGTTCAAAAACACCATTAATCAGACACATTTAAGACCCGGCTTATAATAAATTATATGAATGAAATAAATTACATATAAATTCTAAAATGAATTATTTATAATAAATTACATTAATGAAATTTATTTACTGATCATAAGTAACTATAAAAAAAATAGATAAACCTCTACGATCTACCATTTCTGAAGTACAACTATTTAAAATCGACGTAGAAATATTAATATTTTTTTCTACGTCGCCGTAGAATATAACCTAATTTTGTACTGAAATATTATACAAACATTTTTAACTGTTCATTTTACCCCAATAATTTTTAATTGCTTCCCAAAGTCAGATTATATTTTGTATAAACATTGCAATAGTTTTAGTTATCAAGTCATAATCAATGTTTCCAATAATATATAGTAATTCTTTTCGTTTCAGTAAATTTTGTCTTAAAATATTTTGTTAAAGATTCTATGACAAAATTGACTAATACGAAAAAAAATGACCACTGTTGTGTATTATTTATTTACATATAAGCACATATAAGTAAAGATTTTCAATACTTTAAGGTGATTTAATAATATTTGAATAGTTTTCTAAACGTGTTTCAATAATAACAAAAGTTTTTACATATCGGTAGGAATATTTTGATACAGAAAACAAGTATACATACTTGCTTTCTGTATCAAAATATAAACAGTCGAACAATAAATTTTAATAAACTGATTTACTGAACTCCACTTGAAATTTCTAGTTAGAAGTTAAAATTATGAATATAGTCGATGGATATAGCCCTCCAAATTATAACGTGATGCCAACGATCGCGACAATGGATTCAGCCCGTGTTGTTCGACCGATTTATTTAACAATTTATGGCGGCTGGA
The DNA here is from genome assembly GCA_943735995.1 of Sesia bembeciformis. Classification (NCBI taxonomy): domain Eukaryota; kingdom Metazoa; phylum Arthropoda; class Insecta; order Lepidoptera; family Sesiidae; genus Sesia; species Sesia bembeciformis. The sequence goes on from OX031034.1 coordinate 7,818,300, forward strand.
GAATCTGAGCCGAACTGGATTTATTAAGGTGAGCTTCAGGGGAATTTATTAGGCAGTACACTGTGAAAACCGAAAGAAACCGTACCCAAACAACACATTTAATAATCTCGTTAGCACCTTGTGAGGCTTTCAGATATCACGAAAAGTCGTAGAAATTAGAACATTTTCCTTATTAAAAATGTATGTAAATCCTCATCATATTGCTGAAGAATAGAGAAACAGCTTTAGGTTTTGGTAATTACAAACGTCGATGTTGACGGTTGGAATAATACAGGAGCTCTTATTGCTGGGACATAAAAGCTAAAATGAGTGTAAAATTTTACGCTTGTTGTATCAATTCTACGAAATTATTACGTATTTAGTGAAGAAGCATTTTGAATAAGAGGAAGCATTTAATGCCTGATGCCCACCCTCAGCTACGACTAAAGCTTTCGACTGAATAAAGAAAATTGTAATTCGTAGCGGGTGTTTAATTAGTGCAGCACCTATTTAGACTTTGATTAAGAATGAAAAAGTGTCGTAATTTATGTTAATGTAATTAAAAAAAGTTCGGCAGTACTCAACCTATGTCCTTAATAGGCTACTAAGGGCACCGTAATAATGAATAACAAATCCAAACTGTTTTATGTGTACGTTATTATGTTATTAACTATATGAAGTACATTCTTAGTTCTTTAAACAGAAAGTTACGATTTATCTACTTTACTTAATATTTAGTCCATCATGGCACTGCTCAGTCGTTTGTAAAATCGTTTGTCCTTCGTTAAAATCGGTACATGTTTCTTTTGTACACACTTTAAGTTTATCAAAGTTATATTCCTTTAATTTTATTAATTAAAGATCAAATAACATTGATGATAACGTCAGTCTTTTTTAACTTCCCACTGCAGATCACAGGTCTCCCCTATATGAGATACACACAGGTATAATACATAATCACAAAGAAAACCCAATTAAATTGTAGTCTCATTCCCTTGTGATGTGGTTGTAATTTTATATTTTTCGTACTTTCATCTAGTGTCCCTATGTTCGGCACTGGCCGATTAATTTCATTTACATTTTTATAACATAATATTTTTTAATATAACATTTTTATCCCTTTATTTCATCAGATCAATAAACAAACAAACAAAATCCCTTGAATAACCCCAAAGCGCTATCAAGAAGCAAATTACTTTAGAAATCGATCCACCACGCATTTCGTAGTTACGATATTTTATTTAATATCTAGTTTTACACAAATGTAGCACATTTATAAAAGTCTGCACTACCAAATAAGATAAGTGATAGCTCGGGAGTTTACAATTAACCGTATGTTTTTCATTTCAATGTCTGATCATAGTTTATGAAATAAAGTTTTAATTGCAGTTTTCTGCTCAAGAACCGATTGCTCCCAACTTGAGACCATTCATTCGGAGCAAGTCTCTGTTGGATGAAATTGCTACAATTCCCGTTGGTAATTTTGCAGAAACAACAAAATAAACTTACTCAGATTTTAAATTTGTTAAGAAAAAATAAGCAGTTTTGAACTATTTTATTTTTAAATATGGCAGATGTGGGGGTAAACATTGTGAACGACAGGGGGCATGAGGATGCGCTGCCGACCTTACAAAATACTGTTCATTTCGATTTAATTATATTTAAAGCTGTGTATATCTTGAAGTATACGATCTCTTCCTACGCGTACATACGAGTACGTACACTCACCACTACAATAAAGCCCGTGAATTGCACGAACTATACTTGATATACGATAAAGGGACTTTGCGGATTGAGGGTGGATAATTTACATTGATCCTGCTGCTTGTAGTATGCCATCAATACGGATAGGGCTGCAATTAGTTCCCCAGGGATACTCCCACACGGGATATTTATTTCTTGACCCATGTTTACTGATTGCTGTTCAAATCAAATGAAACTACGTTCCTACATCAATTTGCGGCACGCCATGATTAATTGTCTCGAGATGTTAAATGTTGTGTTACAAGTTAATGTGTTTGTACTAACACCGGTTTTATGTAATATGATGTAAAAAGGTCGTCCCTGTAATCTAAATCTATGTTCATTACCATACCATACTCTAAGCCTGTGCTTCTCCAGTGCTGGATTTAGAGGCCTCTCCCAAAGACCGCCACCACACACGGCCCTCTCTCATCCAGCCACAGCCACTACCGGACTTTCATCAGTCCACCTGGCCGGAGGGCGTCACACGCGTTAATTTTTTTTTTCATGGTGCCATTAGCATATTCTGCCAGTGTCGAGTTTTCTTCGTAATAAACAGTTACAAAGTCTAAAACGTATCCTGTTACTGTCCAGTCCAGTTAACATAAATCCAGTCCCGTCGAAGTAAGTCAGATGTCGGTCAGTAAAGCGATAGTAGGTTTACTGAGAACAGAAGAGGACTCCTTGTAAGCACACGAGAAACGCAGTCCCACGCTTTTAATTGATTATCACAAACACCAAGCATGATAAACACTTTGAAGTTTAATAAACTATCACTATTAAACCAGAAAACGCCTAATAAACTTTTTTTTAAATATTTGAAGATAAACTTAACTTCACTTGTCGAGTTACGGCCCAAAAAGTCCCACGCGTTTATTATCTGAAATAATTTTAACTATGTTCATCCGTTTCGGAGTTGACACCTAGTGTTGTAAAAATGTTTGCTGAACGCTCAATCGTCTAAAGACGTAAAATTGTGTGTTTGTATGTATGTTGGGGGTTTTAAATGGAAATTTAATTAAAAAAATTGAAAAAAAAAACCATGTAAACCGAAGCGAAGCGAGGGCGGGTCGCTAGTCCCTAATAATGTTATTCTTAGTAACTTAAAATTACTTAGTTCAGTTATTAAAAAAAAAGTTTGTTTTGTTAATCATTTGATGCTAATTTAGAACTTTTCGCTGCTCGTTCAAATACAATCCTTATTATCCATTCATTATGACTATATCTTATTCTTAATGAGAATAACGTAAGAAATAACTTTTATTTTGAACGCTTCACGTATATTTACTCCAATTTTACAAATAAATTCAACAAGAACCAAACTCCTAATATAATTGGATCGCCCTCTCAAGGAAGTGGCTTTTTCATTTCTCCGAAAACTTTTTGTAATTAGACTAATAACTGAAATGACTTTTAATTACAGTAATTATGTGTAAAGGGGGCGAAAAGTGTCAGCCTAAGTAACCATCTCTAAAAATAACGTTTTAATAGTCTGACGTTTTATTCGAGTACTTCCGGGTTGTAATGAAAATAGCATTTTGTATACAGACATCCAAAGGACATTTTCGTTGGATCATCGAAGTATCCTATGAAATACGCGAACAAAATGTTAACAGTAAAATTGAAATAACAATTTCAGTGCGCACATACCCCCAAGTGGTATAATACCATGCACTCAGCCTATCTCACTCCACTGCTGGATAATAACCTTTCACATTGAGCGCAAAAAGACACGGACTTCTGCTCTTCTCTTTCTGCAATAACCGGCGACTTGACTTTCTTCAAGTTGTCATTTCACCTGGCCAGAGGGCATACCATGTTACGTTTCGCGGTACCTGGTCTCCATTCATGTAATTGATTATAATTATCTGTCCTGCCACTGCTACTTCAGTTTGCTGTAAACAAGCGACAATTTTAAGAATTTTACAATTATTAATGCACGGCACTTACTCAATTACCACTTTTGTCACTTTTTTGGCATAGTAGAATAAAACTTTAATAAGAGTAATGGTAACTATATATGGTGATTACATCAATTTAACAAAACTCCAATTGTTGCCACAAACTACACTTAAGCGTTTTTATTAACATATGTTAATAAAACGTGGTAAACGCGTGTAGTAACAATATATACTAGTAGCAAACTATAGCAGGATATAGTAGTAACTATATCCTGGACTACCCTCTTCAGTCAACTCGTGGCCACGACTGGTGTAACCCGTACCGAAACGTCGAATATAAATAAAAGGTTACACGCGTCCAGACTTGATTTACAATATAAAATGTTTGCATGCTACCGGATGCATCGCTTATTTTTTTGAACCTTAAGAGTGAATTTGAGAATCTTAACCCAACCTGGGATGGGATAAGATGATCTGGGATGTTTGCTCTGGCATATCTTATTCACTCCCGAAACACGAATAAAAATGGAGGTAACTGTATTGTTCAGGTCAGTTCAGCGCGCAGTTTGGTATATTGAAAATTATGAAAGGTATATTGGTAGTTATATTGGAATGATATAAGTTATGGTTCTGTTGCGCTGCTGGGTTCACCGAAAGTTATCAAATTCACAATAATAACATAACACCTTCGGTTACTTCTCATATGAGTAGATATATGATTTATATTGTCAATTATTATTGTAATACTATGCGCACTCATAAAATTTGTATACAAATAATTTTGAGTTTCACATTCATTGTATTTTCATTTGACAGAGCCTACGGTACACAAATAATAATCAATTATTTAACTTTAATTTAATAGCTGTATATCAAAATGCTTACATTTTTAGGAATATGTACAGATCCTAAAATGTTTGGCGACATGAAACGCAAATATTCCTGAATTTGAGTGACGCACCCATGCAAAGTTTGTTCGACACCGGTTTTATTTCATGATACGGTACCAAAAGTCGGATACTCGTTTTTTGCGACGTATTCGTGTGAGTTTTATTCGTTCTATCTGACACGCCAGTTCAGCCGTTTGATTTTTTTATTGCTGTACCTATGCGAGATATAAATTCGTAAAGCTTCGGGGGGCAAATCGAGAATGATGATACATTTTAGTAAAATGTTTAATGGACAGCTTTTTCCAAGTCCTTTAACAAGTATAAATTTTTGTTAAAGCAAAATTAACGATAAAGTAAAACACTGTTGGTTAATTCACAATGTAGGCCCCTGTAGATAAATTGTCCCTGCTGTACGCAACGACTTTCTAAACTCAAACTTCAAAATTTCCAAGGAGTCCAAGGAGCAATGTAACGAGTTCCATCCAGATTGTTTATTCCCCCGCCACGACCTGCAGGCGCTGACGGGAAATGAAGATAGTAGTGTATAGTCAAACAGAAATGCAACTCGGTGATCTCTCAAAATGCCTGCCGTACTACAAGTATATCACATAACTAAATCAAATCAAATCAGGGTATCAAATCAATAAAAACTCGTAATTTACGCGACACTTCAATTATACAAGTATATACGTATTTTTACAAAACATAGGCAACTGTTTGCTGCGGTAAACTGCGAAGTTAGCTCAGATGGTTGGGGTTTCTTAGAGGAATCTCTTCGGATGCTGAACGATTCTAGATTACCTGTGAGAGTGGGATCGTAGACAATCCACACAAAAAAAAATATTACAAAACCCACACAAATCTAATCACAACACGACGTGTAGTGCGTTGAACGGTGCGTGTATGTGTAAAGACCTGTTCAGATATAAGCGATATTTGCTGCCGCCTGCGGTAACGTTAATGTCTAGGCGATATCCTGTCAGGTATTTAGTACGAGTACCGCAAGTCGAATTCGCCAGAAGGAGCTAATATCTCTTAGGCACACGTTTTACCGCTTGAGTAAGCGATACTGTTAAAACTGGGCCTAGGCCGCTATACGCGGTATACCTGAAGCGGTTATCAAATACCGTCTGAACCGTTATCAAATGTCAATACCGATCAATATGTCTGAACAAAGGATACCCATTATAGCGTATCCACCCAAAGATTATAACCGCAGACGGCAGCGAATATCGCTTATATCTGAACAGGCCTTTAGCCAATTCCAAAGGATTATGAATATCGTATTCATAATATGAACGTACTGTTTGTTCAGGATTATATGCAGGCACTGGTCGCTGACTGGCAGTTGGTTAAACTTGTGACGCAACGTCAGCGGCCCGTAATTGAATCTTGTGGGTCCGACTGGAGAACATTTTCGCTGGGCGCGATTGCTTATGAAAACTGCTTGCCTGGACTTTATTCGTTGAAATGAATAAAATTATTGGGAATTTACTCGATAGATTCGCTAAGTGTACTTGTGTTTTCTTGAGTGTTATAGATAGCTGTAAATTTAACATGGTTCAGGAAAGGAAAAATAAATAGTAAATGAGAACCATATATTAATGGACATGAAAAATATAAAATAGATAATCTAGACTAGAACAGATTCTTCCCACCATAAAATTCATCACTTAAATGCTTATTTGTGCGCTAGGAAATACGTCAAGTGATTAGGTCAGAATATCATGGCAATGATTGTCATCGGGCAGTAGAGTGGACAGATACCTGGAAAGGAATATCTGGACGAGAAGAAACTTCATAGAACAAGAGCGAAACGAAATTTAACTATCTGGTTATGCAATTTATTATAATGACGGATAACTAGAAATTAAAATAACTTTACCATGAGGCGTCGGCCGACTTCCCGTTCCCAGAATAACGCTACCCTATCTCTTCCCGTGTGTGTCGTTAATGGCGACTAAGCCCTGAGCCCTACCACAAGTCCTGAGAAACTACACTACCCGTAAAAGAATGGACTCACCAAACCGCTTGGATAGCGTGGCGTTTTAAGGCCATACATCCCCCATGCATAAAAGAATGTGCAGGGGAGGACCCATGTTCAACAGTGGACTATAAAATCGACTCGTTACTGTAAAATAACAGTGAATGGTTGCATTGGTGAACTTTGGGAAAGACAAAGGAAAGTTGGTAAAATAAGCCGATAATGTAAAAATTTGACCTATAATATTTTTGGATAGCAAATTCCTAAAGTGTCATTATAAATAACCTTGTAAATATATAAATATTTGCATGTCTATATATCAAGAAAAGCTGCGAGCACGAAATCACGAGGCGATGTATGAAATGTCAAACGTATACTTTATGGGTCGCGCACTACGTACAACACCCATGTCAACGATTACTACAATAATTCAAAAAGGTTCAACTCGTTTTCAGTCCATTTACATTTAGGCTTATTGAGGTTATCGATTTAGGAACAGAAAACTGTGTAATACGCAATACAATATTAACCAATATACCTACCAAATGCAGCTTTGATTAATATCTATCCCACTGCAGGACACAAGTCTCCACTAGCAAACCACTAGGGGGTTTCGAATTATAATCCACTACGCGAGCCCACACCGGTTTGGTGAATACATTGATTTTTATTTACATTTTCGAGCATGCGGGTTTCCTCGTAATATTTTCCTTTACTCACCGAGCTGGTGATAATTTCAAAAATCCGTACTAAAGTAAATATTATGTGGTACAAATCGTGGATTTGAACTCACAACTTCACAAATGAAATTCGAGAATAAATACCCGTAACGCCGTAAGCTTTAGTATTATTGTAATCTAATTACAATGATACGACAAAACCAAAAAAAAAATTTTAACAAATAATTAAAAATAACGGATAATACTAAGTAAATATATTATGAAATAGTCCGAATGATAAAAAGGCAATTAAAATAATAATTCAGTGTTATAATAACGCATTTGTTAAAATCTGATAGTACAAAAATACAAAATTTAAAGGAAAACAGGTTTATATTATTCACTTTGTATTTTGTGTCTTTAAAGGAAAGTGAACTTTCCAAAGCAAAGCGTTGAACACTTTAGTTGGGAGAAGAATTTCAACCGTTTCAATAAAATTCAAATTATGAGCATTGCAATCGAGCCTCATTTCCTTTGAGGAAGCGTCTTCTTTATTTATACACTTCATGTTATTTCACCGAAAGAGGTATTATTATTATTATTATGGGATGGTTTAAACACTTGGTGAAAATTTACAATGAACATTTCAACCTGTTTTACTTATTCCTTACTTCTTAATTAAGAAGTTAAATCTTGAAACTTAAGTTAAATGTTAAATATAGATCAGTTATACATTCTTCTGTATTCATCTTGGTTGATGTCTCTAGATACATGGCATAAAAATACCAAGTGTATTTATTGGATGTGGTGTTTTCAGGCTCCAATGTTATGTCGATGTCAACTTATAACGTCCCGCTGTAAGACACAGGCCTCCCATAGCAAATTGCTTGGGTGTTTCGGGCAATAATCCACCACGCGGATCCAGTGCGGATAAATGCACCAGTTATCTTTAAATCTTGATAATAACGACGTTCTCCTTCACCGCCGAACTTACTTTACAATTGTGTCTTACTGTGCAAACGAATTAAAAGAACTTCTCACTAATTTAAACTAGTTTTTATTAAGGTCCTAACCTGAACAGGTATAATGACTGGTTACGGTTACAGCAATGATATTTTTGTTACAGACATCTCGTCAGACACATGTTTTCTCCGTCGACGAAGGCAGCCTGGTGGCTGGCTACATTCTTAAGCGTTTTTGTCACAGGTAAGAAATTCACGTTTTGTATAATCCACATGTTACTGTTGTATAAAAGTCATGTTCTTTGACCAGTCAAGCGAGGATTGGCCCAACAGTGTCACTAATACAAAAGAGAACAGTTGATAGGCTTGATAGGTTCGGTTCATATTGTACATTTATTTTTCCAATAAATAAAAAAATGATAAAAACGTGACAGTGTGGTCTGGGCCGGCTATAGAACATCAAGACCCCGTCTCTTCCCGCGGGTGTTGTAAAAGGCGACTAATGGATAACAAAGCCGCTATCACAAGCGCTGAGGAATTACACCACCCCTAAAAGAGTGGACTCACCAACCCGCTTGGTCAGCGTGGCGTATAAGGGTCATACGTATCACATCCATAAGACAACATGTATGACGAGGTTAATGTTCAGCAGTCGATTAATAAAAACGTCTGGTTATGGTTCACTTTAGCTAGTTTGTGTGGTACCCATTTTCAAGCTACTTTATTTTTACAATTAGATTAAAATAAATTAACAATATTTTAGAAAAAATATCAAACCCTGCAACATAGCCGTAGTCTAGGACGGCTCACCCTTCCACAATTGTCGTCAATTCCTTGTTAATAACCTTAGTATACGTCTACGGTATTTCTTTTCGAGGTCAACATTAAAACTTAAACTTAATCTTAAAACTTACGTCAATTGCATGTCATTTTTTTATAGAAAAAAGGCGGCATATTGGATACAGTGCTGCCAAGACGTAACTCATATTCGATAATAACGCGAATTTTCAACTTAATCATGATCAATGTGAATAAAACAGAAAAACAAATAAATTACTAATTTTTAACAATCAAGACTTTAATATTGTATAATATACATTATTAGTCACTTCCAAAATAATTTCATTTCCAGTGTCGAAGACAATAACGCAACAATTTTGTTAATAAATAATTAATATTTCACTTGCGTAAAAAGGTAAATAGAGGACAGCTTTATCTCCTTCACAAGTTATACATATATTCAAACTGTCTTCTTTATTTACAAATACTTTAATAATTAATTAATTATTCAATTATCTTGCTTGTTTTACCACCGAATATTACAAATTTAAGGATTATGTGATAGACAGTTTGATAGCAAGCTCAACAAACAGAAGAATTTTAAGTAGACACCACAACTTCTGGGCTGCTTCAGAAAGAATCTTTAAGGATCTTGTGCTCAAAAACTTGTACAAAATAATAATCTCATCGTTACTCTTCACTTCGCTAAATCGACAAGTTAAAGCCTCTTGTACGTCCAAGGATACTGAATATTAATTTATTTTAAAATTGTCTGGAGTGGATTTTGTTGCTGTAATCTTTCGTTAAATTATTAATTGACAGTAACGTTGGTTCTGGCCGGGCACGAAACCTGTGCCAGTCCGTGCCCTCGTACAATCATTTAAATTGTCATCTAATTTTCACTCATATTCTAGAACGATGTTTCAAATAACTCACTGCCAGTTGCGAATGTTTCAAATAATTGTCGTGTTTTGAATAAGGCAATAAATATTTTGCAGCAACTAGATGGAATGATACGAGTATGAACAAAATATTTTTGGATAATAAGTAAAATTGATTCGAATACACGAATGAGAATGAAATTACCGTAGTTTCTGAACAATATTAATAAATTGGTTAAGGTTAACTGTTGTAGTAAATTATCAAACATAAGAGAATCTGATCTGAGAATCAGACTAAATTCGGACATGTATGTACATAAAAACACCTGCGTCCTCTTAACAATGAATTTCTGTCATTAAAACTAATAATTTTTGTTTTACGACTTGTTTCTGAAGTTGATTCTTCTCAGAAAAAATAAATAAATCAAATCTCCAACTTTGTTGCCCTGTACTACTTAACTTAGCGGCGCTACACACGGCAACGACGTGTGCGTTCATAAACAGCTTCAAGAAAATACACGCTCTTAGCATTCACACTGCGTTCTGGACACATGTCACTCAATAAATTTGGATACGTCACGAAAAAGACTAGCTAGCCCTCCAAATTGCGATGTATGTGGAATTGTTGAAGATGTCCAACACTTGTTGGTGGGGTGTATCCGAATTCAATAGGAACGGGAGGTCTTAGTGAGGGCTCTTGATCTGAACAGGAATGATATTTGTATGTTCTATAAGATACTAGAAGAACCTAATTCACGAGCAGCAATTAGTTTGTACAGATTCGTGAGCCCTCACTAGGGCTGATATATTTGTACCTACATTAATGTATTGTAGTAGAATGTAAGTTTAGGGTACATGTAAGGAGCTGACATGTGCCAAGGAATAAAAGTTCCTTAAAAAGAAGAATAAATAAAAACAGCTTCAAATCAACCAACTATATTAGACACCCATATTTTTGTAAAGCGGTGCGAGTGAGTGAGTGGTATGGGTGAAAAACGTGCTGAATTTTAAGAAGTCGTGGAAAAAGAAGTTGATAGTTTTCACGAAATAAATTCAGTACTAAGAAAATCCAGGTATTTTTAATTCATCCTGCATAACATAATGTAAAAATACAAATTTACCAGGTGAGATGCCTATCCAAACGGAGGCGGAGCCGGAGTTCCTGCAGCCCCTGGAGAACCACACGGTGACGCAGGGTCGCGACGTACACTTCACGTGCGTCGTCAACCATCTCTCCAATTACAGGGTGAGATTTGAACACCGTACATTAACTTATATTAACTGTAATTACCTATTTGTGTAATTAACTGTAACTGATATTCATTTTATATAAATTAATAAATGAATCCATTTTGCAACCGACCTGTATTCGGTGGCTGAATTCGGTAATGTAGGTTTTGAGGACAAATCAATAATTGTAATTCGAAAATCACTGCACAGACAAAACAATGCATAAAGTGAATATGATTAAACATTGAAGACACATACGTAACATAACATTGAAGTACATGTCATATGTTAGACAGGAATTTGGAATAAAACGAAATCTATATTTTTCGAATCTGTAACAGAAGTTCTCTTCGTACACCAGTTCGTACGCCAACGAACCTATTCTATTTCACTATTATTATTATTACCCTACACGTGTTTGTAATGCAAAATTCAATAATACGTACAGGGGAACTAAAGTGGACATGAGCAGGAAACGTGGCCAGATGGGAGGATATCAGATGTTCGGAGGCATTAAAGGAAAAATAAATGGTGTACAGAACAGCAGTCCGGTGATCAATGTCATTCTAACAGCAGGGAAGCATCATATCAAAGTGGCTCAAGATCGTACTCTGTGGCATGATTAAGAAGAGGTCTATACCCAGCAGTGGGCGAGTACGGACTAACAATAATATTAATTATAAATAATAAACAATAATAAAGTTAAAACTATCCACTGAATATAAGTGAACATCTAGATGAATATAAATCATATATTCTATTATTATTACCATTTGTATATGTATAGTATATGTATTAGGCAGTAAATAATAATTAAAAAAAAAAAAGGCTTCTGCAACATGGTGAAATCTCAAATAAGACAATGTGTACGCAAATTATGTTACTCAAGGCTGCATTATAAATGTATTATAAAATGTACAGTGTAAACAGCTGGCATTTCACTTGTCTATTTTCAATCTGCCTTCTACATTTGAACAAATAAAATCGACAAGGTGACACGCAAACTAAACCAACACCGGTTGAATGATTTTATTTTTCGTGTAAATTAAATTCCACAATTCCTTTAATTGTACCCGTGATCGGTTATTTATTTGACAATAAACTTTGGCAATGTTACTTGCTTGGTAAACATCTTTTAGACAAAGTAGAGTAGACGCCTCAATAAAATGTAATATAAAACCGATTATAAAGTTACAATTGAAGTTAGACTTCAAGTAACTTCAAGTTAACTTCAATTGTAGCGCAATTCAAGCGTCGCAACTATTTCTACCAGTTTCCTGGATTCTATCCTGTTCTTAAACACGTTCCTAATCGCTTCTATAATATAGTCATTCTACATTGCCTTCGGATATCCAATGTTCCGTTTATCTTCTTTTAGTTAACATTTTACTCTACTGCCTTCCTTTACTTCCTTATCATCGTCTGGCTAGATGATCTAAACATTTCCATTTGAGTTCTATAATTGTTTTACAAACACCTTGAACCTTGTATGACGCAGGCTACTAGGAACCCGATCTTGTAAGGTTTTATTTATTGGAAAAGAAGGTAGACGGACAAGCGTCCTAAAAGTTCATAAATGGTCACCGTCGAGCATAGACACCTGCAACAGCCCTGCTGTGGATAAGAGTATGCGGGGTGCACTGCTGACCTTGCTCATGCAAGGTCCCAGCTTTCTAACAACAGCCTTCTTTAACGGATATAAACAATTCGTTAAAAATCACATTAACACAATGCCCTCGTCGTCTTTTTCATGCGATAAAAAAGTTTGTCCTACAAAAGAGTTTCAACAAAGTTACACACCAGTTACAAAAGTACCAACAACATCAACAAAATTGGATAGTAGTACAGACGTGTTCCATATGATTACAATAAACGATTTAATGTACGGGAAACTAAAAGTTGGTATAATTTCCATAGCATTCGGGTCACGTACAGTTTTAAGTGGGTTCGACTGGCGTGCGACATTAACTGTTAATTCGTGTTTTAGTTATAATATCGTACATTCAATGAAAAGATCCGCTGCGTGTCATTACATTCAATTTTCGACGTTCATATTAAGTATGAAAACAGAATTAAGTCTCTAAGCCTTTGCTTAGATGATACTTTTTCGAAGTAAACTGAGAGTATGCTGTGAAACAGGATTCCTTAAACTTGTTAAAGAATGTTAAATAGCATGCGAGTGTCCAAATAAACTGGATCGCAAAAATTCCGGGTCGCTAATAAAAACCGTGATATCTCCATAAATTATATACCTAGATCGCTCGAATAAATAATATGTAGTAAGGAGGTTACTAATGCTTGTTCTAAATCTCTAAAGAGGTTTCATTTGTACAAGTTACAGATTTTAAAAAAAAAATTCTACATTTTGAAAAATTTCAAAATTTAAAATTAGAAAAAGAATATTTTTTCTGCTTTTGTTTCAAACGGAGCTGTCATTATAAATGGTTCCTTGGATTGATCACAGTATTCAATGCAATATCATGTCGTTATCACCTGAAGAATGTACACGGATTATTACCATGGTACAAGAAGGAAGAAGTCAGCGTAGCACTGCTAGAACAGTAGGAGTATCTTTATCAACGGTCCAAAGAGTACTCCAGCGATTTCAAAAGACCGGCATGAACATCAGGAGACCAGGAAATGGCAGGCCAAGGTGCACAACTACACGAGAAGACCGATTCATCGTGAGAACTATGTTAAGAAATCGACATCTCACGGCTGTTCAGGTCCGAAACAGTCTTCAAGAAATTCACCACAACAATGTGAGCTCTAATACGATTCTGCGACGTCTTCGTGAAGCTGATATAAAGCCTTATAGACCAGCAAACGGCCCCAAACTGCTCAGAGAACATCGAGTTGCCAGGTTACGGTTTGCTCGAGAACACATCCGATGGACAGATGAAGATTGGTCCAAGGTTATGTTTTCCGATGAGTCCAGATTTTGTTTATTTACGCACGACGGGAGACGAAGAGTATTTAGACGGCCAGGAGAACGGTATCATCAAGCGTGTTTTGAAGAAAAGGTGCCATTCGGTGGAGGATCATTAATGGTTTGGGCTGGGATATCTTCAGAGGATCGCACGGAGTTAGTGATCATAGAAAACGGTTCTCTGACTGCTGTCAGATACGTAGGAGAGATTTTAAATGAGCATGCTGGTCCATTCTTAGTGAATATGGGTGAAATTTCCATTCTTATGCACGATAATGCGCGACCACATACTGCTCATTTGGTCAATATGTATATTCAAGACGTCGGTATTACCTGCATGGAGTGGCCAGCTCGCAGCCCAGACTTAAATCCCATAGAACATGCATGGGACGAGCTCGGGAGATGCGTGAGACAACGCTCTCCTGCTCCCGTTACCTTACACGAGTTAAAGAATGCGCTAGTGGAAGAATGGGCAAACATAGACCAAAATCGTATTAAAAATTTGGTTTACAGCATGCCACATCGTCTTATTGAAGTGATACGGGCTCGTGGAGGAAATACAAAATATTAAATTGACAAAAAAACTTTTATTTTTGAAGATTTACTGCGAAGTGTATTTTTGTTGTCATAAGTTAGAAGCGAAATTTTCTTATTTTTTAGTATTTAATTAAAGTTATATAGTGTACAGAACGTGTTACACATTTTTTATATATGTATTAATCAGTCATCTACAATATACTATAGTTTCGCAAATTAGTCTTATGTATTTAAGAAACTATCACGCCATTTATTAGCGACCCGGAATTTTTGCGATCCAGTGTAGTTACATCACTGTATCCGTCTATTCAAGCCACGCTCAGTATTGAAGCCTAAGTTATGAAACGTGGAGAAAGTAAAGAGTGCTTAATAAAAGAGTGTAATAGTATGATGTGTAATTTTATGCCACATAATCGCCTCTCGTAAGGTAATCGAAAATCGCCTTCGAAAATCATGTAATTTGTGCAGTGAATTCAATTCAAGCGCGGCTAGGCCCAACAGGACCACTAATACTAAAGATACAATGACAAGGGCAAGGGTGCATTTAGCACATTCTGCCAGTGTCAAGTTTTCTTCGCAATTGACAATTTTAAAGTCTAAACCGTATTCTGTCAATGTCCAGTCCCGTCGAAATAGGTAACTCATGAGTAGCTCAATAAAGCGATAGTAGGTTTACTGAGCACAGAAGAGGACTCCTTGGAAGCACACGAGAAACGCAGTCCTATGTTTTTATTTGAATATCACAAACATTATGCACAAAAACAGAGGTCAAAAACTACCTCAAGAGGTTTCCATTAAGCTACGATATGGGGTTCTTCAAGAGAGGTGTGAATAGGATTTTGCAAGGTCGGCCACGCCCACAAGGTCCCTGGTGTGCAGGTGTCCATGGGCGGCGGTAACACTTACCATCACTTGGGACCGCATGCTCGTCCACCCTCTAGTCTATAAAAAAAAAACCCACTGAAGTTTAATAACAGTAATCGTACAAAAACTCAACTTCACTTCTCGAGTTCCCGCCGAAAAGTCGCGGTTTTAGTAACTAAGCTTAGTCACATGTATCACTGTCGATCATTGTAATTAATTACCTATCTATTAGTATCCAGTAGACGACATCGCAATAACACTTAGATAAAGTTTTCAGCTATTCTATGTATGTTAAGTTCTAGAACTCCTATGTGCCATTAGTGCTAAATTATAGGTCAAAATTGTAATTTCATCTCAAGTAGGTACAATGTTTTTCAATATTTCAATGTCTAAGTCCTACAAAGAAATAAGATCGAAGTTTTCTTTTCTTAAATAAATAACAACAAATATGTATGTCTATTGTTTAGTGTCAATTTTACGTTTTATATTAAAATTCAGATATTAGACAATGGTTCTACTCGTAAATATTTAAACAGAATCTTGAAACAACTAGATTTTAAATTAGAAGATCGTCAACATCATCAAATTGAAATTAATAACATAAACAATAAGGTCTGTTTCTCAGGTAACGTCGCAAATAAAGATTATTTTTAACCAACTTTGAAATGTTTGGAGCAATAACAACACAAGCGGTCGTCCGTGGCTCACTCACGTTTGCATAGATTTAGCATAGATACGAGTAAATAGTAGGTTAATAGTAATCTCCGCTTGCCAACTTATATTGGTTGCAACTGAGAACGAAAACGAACAACAACAACAACCCGTAATAATAATAAAAATAATAACAATAAAAATAATATCGTAATAATGAAACCGAATAAATAAACACACTGTAATAAAACAAATATATGTGTAAGTTAGTATTTATGAGAAATGTGTCTTTCATATAAAGTGCAAACTATAAATAAAACACTAACTATGTGTTTACTCAACACTAACACTATTATTGTACATAACTGACGTCGTATTAAATCTTAATACACTTCTTTATTTATTAAACTTCTGGTTAAAATAGATAAGAAAAAGAAAGCTGTTTAAATGGTCACCAGACTTTTATTAAAATATAATCTCCCACCTATTTGTGATTTAAAATAATATCAAAAATAATAAAATCAGAATGAAACAATGCAGAAAAACGAATAAAAAAATATGTTGCAACTTAATAAATTTATTTATAAACTGCTTGTATGAAAGCTTACTTACGTCTTAATTGATACAAACAATAATACACGGTCCTTCCTTTCTAAACGCTCAGCGGCCGCGCGTAGTCTCAATATTCAAGTCACGGCTGGTTCTAATGCAGTCCATTTGTCCGTAACATTAGCCGCTAATCCGCCCCACATGCCCCACATATATTCCTCTAGGTTTCACCTTAACAATCTCACTCATTTTGTTTTAGCTTTGTTCTACAAAAAGAATTAAATCGTTTGCACGCCTTTAGCACTTCATATAAATGTTGACAAAGGTCTATGTACAATGTTTGTCTACAGAATAATGAGCTTCTGTAACTATATTATTAATATTCATAAGTTCCTTTCCCTCTCCTATTTTCTCGTTTCGTCTTCTTCGTTTGTCTTTAAAATGTTCTTCAATTTCTTGCAAAGTTTTGTCCTTAGTTTCAGGCAAGTACTTATATAAGACATATATACAAACAGAAGTCGAAACTCCGTAAAATAAAAATGCACCGTGCATTTTCAATGTTCTAAATATATACGGAGAAATTTTAAGGATAGTTGCCATTAATGCTTGTGAATAACATCCCGTTAAAATCAAACAGGAACTCTTAAATTTTAAAGGTATTAATTCACTATATATAGTAGTGGATAAAATCATCGGACCACAACTTATAGTCAAAGAAAATCCCGTAAGTAATAAAAGAGAGATTATTTTATTTTCTGAAATAATGGATAGTTTAACTAAGTATAAATACAAAGAAATTATGAATAAAAATAATACACCGCATGAAGAGAAAGACAACAGCATTGTCCTTCTTCTAAGAAACCTGGCCAAGGCACAACCAATATACATGCCAAATACAGTAACACCGTCTAATATTAACATTCCCGTGTAAGCTGTAGATTCGCTGTCAGTTATTTTCTTTATTATATCTATAGCGTACATACTGCAAACCATCTTTCCCGACAAATGGTACAAAGTATTAACTAACATCGAAAGTAGTATTGGTTTGTAAAATTCGCCGGTTGTGATCGTTTTAGTTACGACTTCCACGCGCTTCCGTAGCGTAACCACTTTGTGCTCTGCTCGGTTCATAAGGAATTCTTTCTGAGAATTTATAAGGTTTTCAAGCTCTTTCTCCGAGTTCTTATCAGATCCTTTTAACCATCGGTGTGACTTGGCACACTCATCAAAACGTCCTTTACTGGCCAACCAGTAAGGTGATTCAGGCCAAAAAAATATCGTTAGTGTATATGAGGAGCAAATTAATCCGAATATACCAATGTTTTTCCAATGCGAAAATGTTCCGATCACATTTGAGACCCAAATTCCCCAGTAAAAACTAGCGCCTTTCATAGCTGAGAAAAATCCACGATATCTGGGCGACGTGCATTCCGCAATAACAACAATAGCAATAGTGAGACAGCACGATGCAGCTACGCCTTGCATTATTTCGCTAATCAAAATGTGAGTTACATTTGTACTGCAATAGAAGACAATGAAGCCCGTTAAAGTGTTGATAGCTACTATTATAATAGAGATTTTTCGGCCTAAGAGTGATGCAAGAATAGGTAAAACAAATCCTCCGATTATGGCACTGTAACTGAAGACGGACACTGTAACAAAAAAAACAGTGAAACATTTGTTTTAATCCTGATATAATTGATATAAAGGTCAATAAAAATATTTACTTAACCAAGATGCCATTTCTTCGCTTATTGCCGTGGTTGAATTAGCCTCCCTCCTCAATTGTGGTATGAATACTGTAGGTGCACCAAATACCATTCCCCATAGAAAGTAAATAGTCCATAATCCAGTGCAGATATGCCACTAAACAAAGAAAGATTTATTACACTCATGAACTTCAAACTTTAACAAGAAACCTACATACAAACTAAACATATTGTGAATAATTTAACAGTAAATCTAATCAATTTGTAAATTGTAAATTTTATGCTCTATTTTGCATAGTAATCATTAGTATCAATAATAATAATAGAATTCAAATATTATATTGTAACCGATAAATAAATTATGTCGCAAGAGACACAACTGTAAATGATTACAATTATAAAATGACAATAAAAATTTTAATATTTGTTATATCATCTGAATAAAAGGACCTTCGTAGACTTTCGTAAAAAAATTCTAACTTAAAATTTCGTTATTTCCAGTTCCCGTTCAATATGGCAACATGCTCTAACATCTGATTTTTCAAATAAAAATATAAAAAATGACTCAGATAAAAATATATATTTTTTTTATTTATTATAGTATCAGTACTCGTATTTGGGAAAACAAAATCCAGTCTGGTGCCTGCTTTTTCTCAGATAATGTCAAATTAAATCACAGAAGTACACATTTGTACACATACATACATCGATAATAGTATGTGCGAGTACAATACCTGCCTGAGGAAACACTTCCAAGATATATTCGCATTTTCAACATTAGTTTCGTCAGTTTCGACTTCTTTATAATGACACTCCATGTCTCCCGGAAACTAGAAACGAATATCTAAATATAATATTATTCAACATTTATTATCATGACAGCAGTAAGCAAATAGACGCGTCTCTACAACGCTTCGTGATAACATTTAATGGATGTTTTTATATATAACTTGTCGATTCGTACACTTGTGTAAACAAACTGTATCTATTAAATTCATAATAATAGCACTAAGATAATCATACATATTTAATTGTTTTTAATTCATTCAATCTGTTTCATGCTTTCATTCGACTAGAATTGTACCAAGTCAAAAATTATTTTTCATAACTCAAATGTCAAAATTACATTACTGAAATCACAACAAAAACTCACCTATATAACTATATAAACATTATACGTACCGTGGTCAAAGAGTCGCGATAAAAACATAGCAAAGCAACAAAAATATAATAATACATTCGTTAAAATCAAAAGAAACAATTAAAACTGGAAACTCGTGCCCCCGACAATAATAAAACAGGTTGATAATCGCGTACATAACTCGTGACAAGTATGTGCTCGCGTTAGCTAGATACGTTGGCTCCCGTGCACCGGGTCTCACAAACAATGAAATTGTTACTAATTTATTTTCCAACCGCAACAAAGCGAGATGTCACATGAAAAATGTGCAGAGCGGCGCGGGCGAGACGCCGTGCATTCCTCGGATGAAACTCCCTCTCGACAATTTTACGTGTCGTTCCCTCAGTTTTACATTTGCTCCAGCGTTTAAGTCACATTAAGTTGCTTCTCCGCGGTGAACAATACACAAGATTTAAAACTTGGAGGCACGCTTGGGAAATGGGTGCGATTTATGACATTAATCCCAGATATAAAATGACATTTCGCGCTCGTATGCATGCGTATGCGTCGTATGCGTCAAAGAAGAGTAGCTTGTTTTGTTTTGTCGACACTCAGTCTACTTGCATTGTTAAGTTAAACCCCGCATTTTTTCACATTCTGCTACAAAAGGTAGAAATGTACAGTCTGCCGCAGAGAAATACTAGGTACTTACCTATGAAATGACTGATTTGTATGAGAAACTGAATTTTTAATACTCTAGTAACTCGTACCCCCTGGTGTTGCAGGTGTCCATGGGGGGCGGTAACACTTACCATCACGCGGGACCGCTTCTTCTTCCGCCTACTTCAATATAAAAAAAAAACATGCGACACCCAAAACTGTTAAGTGGTAAATGCTAAGCTCTTCTGCAATTGGATGACTGCTTGTGTGTCGCTCTGCTTCAATTTTTTCAATGATAACATCATCATTTACCTTAATAGTTTGACCACAACGAAGAACATCATTCACATCAAAATTACCAGACCTGAATCAACTGAACCATTTCTTGCAGTAGTTTTAGATAAAGCATCTTCTCCGTAAACACCACAAATCTCTTTTCGAGCACTAGAAGTATTCATACCCTTGTCTAAAAAATGTAAAACATATCTAATTTTCTACTTATTAACTTCCATTTTAAAATTGTTAAAAAATATGAAAAGATACAACTTTTTAATTGTAATTTCAATTTGCCGTCAGTACAAAAAAGTCAGCAGTCAAACGGTATATTATTTCCCGCCAGTGATCAGTGCTGCCAGAAATATAGCACGTTCAAAAAGGCCGCGAATTTTTCCGACTAAAGGCGGATTTTTTATTAGAGTTGGGGATATGAAATGTAGAACTGTCAATAAAGTGTCATCTCGGTACAAATTTTACTCTGTTTGACAGTTCTACATGTCATATCCCAGACTCGAATAAAAAATCAGACTATACCTAGGTATTATATTTTTTTAATACATTTTATACGTTCTAACTTTTTAATATATTTTTTTTATTACATTTATTTATAATGTATCAAGATTATATTTTTATATTCCATTTTTATATTCGAATTTTATATTCGCATTTTATATTCATTTTTTATTTAATAATTTCAAAATTTAATAATTAAAACCTATATTTTTAATCATTTTTATTTATAATTTTTATTTTTATAATATATTATTATTTATTTTTAGAAAATTGTTTATCATTTTAATAAGATAATTTATATTAAATATAAATATACAATTATAAATACGTATTGAAACATTAATGCACAGGGAGGTAATATTTCTCTGCAGTTGACTGTACATATGAAAAATTTAAGTTTGTTTTTCTTGGATTCATAAATAAAGGGATGACACAATTTTAGGTGGCGTGGATAAAGTCTGACTCGAAGGCGATTCTGGCGATCCACACAAATATGGTAGCGCTAAACCCGCGCCTCTCGGTCACATATAACAACCACAACACCTGGAAGCTGCACGTGAGCAACGTCCAAGCAAATGACTCCGGCAGCTACATGTGTCAGGTCAATACAGACCCAATGAAGAGTCAGGTAAGGTACAGCTTATTCAGAGGTTATTCATATGTCTTCTGATAAATGATTATAAGATTATGCCTGTTCCAACTCACCTTTGTTTCACATTCACCGTGATATTAGATCATTGCATGGGTCGTAACTTTGTTTGGCTTTTAGTTTCACGAAACGTAGCGAATTAATTTTCATATTAAATATGCACTATTGCAGCACGTAATTCCTACTTCTCCAGATTCAACTTGGACTTCTTCTTACTTAACTAGCTTTCGTATTCTGATATGTACAGAAAATTGGGCAAATCTTGAATAGAACATCTTGATTCGCTCTCTTTTTACGAAGCGCGAGTACTAAATGTAACCAATTTTACTACTGGATAATACAGACAAATATTCCGAATAAAATCGTATTGAAACTAATTTTGAACGATTATCTTTCTTGACATCTACCCGAAACCTTTCGAACTTACACGAAATAGAACGATTTTTCTTCGAACAGTTCATAAAAAAAAGGAAACGAATATAAGACGACTGGAGGAAATCAAATTGATAATAATTATTGAAAAATTAATTATTCTTCTCAGTTCATTAATTTGCACTTCACATCTTTTTTGAAATGTCTTGGTGTGTTTGGTTAGAGAATAATTGGTTGTCGCCATAATTTCTCGTCCATCCTCATCTTCATTCCTGTAATAGTACTACAAAACTGCCTTTTTGGTCACCAGATGGGTCACCTGTCAGTGGTGATACCTCCAGACATTGTGGACACGGTGACTGAAGGCAGTTCGGCGCGGGAAGGGGGCAGTGTGCGGCTCACGTGCAGTGCAACCGGAGTGCCGCCCCCGACGGTGATGTGGCGTCGGGAGCACAACCGACACATTATATTCAGACAGGAAGGAGGCAGGGAGAAAAAAGGTAAGGTTTTGCAATCACCATCAGCAATGTTAGGTACAGCTAGATATCGTAAACGCAGAGCAACTTGAACTCAAGGATCCAATCAACATAAATTGTTGAAGAGATAGCATTCACCGCTACTCGATCAGTCGGGCGCGCCCAGTCGGTTGTGGGATTGTAGAATGCATCCTCCCCCTGTACTATTGAAATAAAATTGAAAAATTTATATTCACTATGATGTGCGCATAGAACTTTAATTTTTCATATTTTTTTTCCGCTACATATATTTTAATTAAATAATTTTAGAATACTAGCTTCATTTTCATACATGGCTATTTTCATATAGTTCTAGGTATAAACGCATACGCTGAAAGTTATAAAGCTTTATTAAAATATAAGAGTAGCACTTTTCACGCCCCACAAAGCTAGTGGCTACTTTTATTGTGGTCTCGCGTTATGGAGATGAAACAACACACTATGGAAGTCTACTCTGTTCACAACATTTTCATACTAAATACAATGTCTTGTTCAATTATTCGGAATATCAATTTATAGAGCATTGTTGAAGATGGACCATTCACTGTGTTGCGGTTTTGAACTATTGCATT
Source organism: Sesia bembeciformis (assembly GCA_943735995.1). Classification (NCBI taxonomy): domain Eukaryota; kingdom Metazoa; phylum Arthropoda; class Insecta; order Lepidoptera; family Sesiidae; genus Sesia; species Sesia bembeciformis. Next base: position 7,841,225 of record OX031034.1, read on the forward strand.
GTTATACAACAGATCTATTGTATTATACCTAAATTTAATTCAGTGGTTATTGCAGGAACAAGACATCTAGAAATGTTCTAGTATATTCTATTAAACAGAGGTATATTTGGAATGATAGACATTCCAAATATACCTCTGTTTAATAGAATATACTACGATATTTAGCAAGATCACGATTACTACGATATTTACCTTAAAATATTTTACCATTATTATTATAACAACTCATGGATGCTCATGGATAAAATTGTGAATTATTATATTATGACCCCGTAAATCATATCTTATCCTATGAATAGTTAAGACGCTGCAATTCCGTAACCACTAAGCATGCTTGACTGGCTACCTTACCGTTCTGTCACAGAAGACTACCTTGAAATGTATTATATTTCTCACTTTATCCTATTTCCCAATGTACGTAACGTGTTTCAGTAGTGAGTGCGATAAGTCAGATGCCATTCCCGTTCCATCCTATGTTATCCCATTTTCCTAATCCTCTCTCCAAATGTACCTACTCCTTAATTTCCGAAGGTAAGCAGCGCATGTGGTAACGAATGTGTTATGCCTTAGTTGCCTCTTACGACGGCGACGGGAAGAGATGGAATGGTGCTATTTCTAAAGGCGGCAGATAATTATAGATAATATTTGATAATTATATATTTGGCGGTCAATTATATATCGCAGATCAAGTATCCAAATTAAAATTAGTTGATAAATATATAGTATGAACAGTAACAAAATAAACCCAGTAGATCCCAAAATTGGCACGAATAAATAAACGGATTATCAGATATTTCCTTTTATAAATGTAGACATTGTAGTAATAAATTTCAATATAAAAATCGTACTAAAAAGCAAAACAAACTATGCAAGGATTACACTGCACTAATGCTTCAACCATCTCGTATAGTGGCGGACAATCGTTCTAGACGCAAGAATTTTTCATTTCTCTCTCTCATTCCTACATTCTCTTCAAAATTGTTACTTAACGTGCAAATGAACACATCTCTGATCACAATGGGAATTTAATACGAAATGTAAAGTAGGTAGTTACTGAAAATTCTACATTTTTCTCACTAAATTCTCATCCGACCTAGAGTTATTATAATAATACTAGCTGATGCCCGTGGCTTCGCTCCCGTAAATTTAATTGCCTTTAACTCTGATTCCATGTAAATATTTTAGCCCCATGACAGAAATTTTGTTTTGTGGAATATTTACACCAAGTTTAAAGCTAATTGGACTATCATATAATATTTTTCCTTATAAAATTTGACTTATATAATTTATGTTGAATCTATAATGTTGAATTTATAGAAAAGACTTAATAGTAAAGACCTACTTTACGTCATAAAAAGAAGCTATTGTCTAAATTTCATGCTTCTAGCTTCAACTGTTTCGACTCGGGAGTTGAGGAGTCAGCACATTTCTCTTTGTACTCGTATTTACTTAGTACATTAGTACTAAGTACTTTATACTCTATTTATACATTAAGACTTTTCTTCAAAAGAATCACAATATCAAATTAAAACTTTCTTTTTGTTTACTTACAAAATTAGAACGCATACGATCACGAAAGTTTTTCAATTTCCATTTTTCTTTGATACAAGGCACCAAATTTACCTAGAGCAATGAAGCGTGATCGTCAACACAAAATAATGTCGTTCCTTGGAGAGCGAGCTTTTTAAACAGATCCGCAGATAGATGCCCGATCATAAAGGATACGGCAAAAAATTATGTTTAAGCAATCTTTCTCCATTTACTTGAAGGAGATTTTGTAATAATCATTTTTTGTCTTCCTCTGTCAATTTTGCCCGCTTCACTTTCTTTATATTCGTTATTCATGAATTCTATTTTAGAAAAGTGAATTTGTCTGTAATTACAATAACTAGTACCTAAACTTAAGTTGACTACAATTAATTAACTTTTAAGATGTTACACAAAAAATATTTAAATTTAGAAGTATTTGATAACTTAATATGTGAAAAGTACCCGTGTATAAAAGTACTTATTTTAAATAGTGTTGCAATAATGAGTGCTGAATGAACCAAAAACCTTAAATTTAACCGTTTTAGACTCGAGCTTTTAACGTCAAGGGTTAAAAGCTCTAACATTTTTTTTTAAAGTATAACGCCCACAAGCGGTTAACTCTGAAGTCTTTAAGGTTAACTAGTACTCAAGCATTCGCCGCTTAGCGCTCATTTTTAGCGGTGTCATGAACACATTATTGCAATCCTTTTTTGCTTGTGAACGCATATAACTGTCATCTTTTAACATAATTATTTTGATTTTGTCAGAATTATATACCTGTATACATACATACATACATACATATATATTTATAAATATATACTGACTATGAGGATGAAAAAAAAAGGTAGAAAAATTCCTTCTCACATAATAATATGCTTATTTAGTTGTATGTATGTAAATAAACTGGTGGAATATGCAGCGACTCACATAAACTAGTAATTATTTCCGAGAGCTAAGAAAAAAAATGTAAATAATTCTTAATGTCATCTATGTTCAAATTGTTTAGTTCGCCACGATAATTTATTTAGAAATAGAAGCGGTATATATTAGGTCTGCATTACCTTGAAGATGGTTTGGCCGCGCAACGCGAGTTCATCCTGTTAGGTCGGAGTAATGGCGCGGAAAATATTGAGAGCACAATGCAGCTTGTTTTTCCCGGTTTTATATCGATAAAGACAGCTGCATTATTGAGATTTTGTTATTTACGCCTCTTCAATTACATATTTATAAGGTGTGAACAGTAAATTGTTATGAAATCATGAGTTCAAACTAAATAGATGATCATGAGGCTTAAACTGTAATGTCTGGATTAAATTCTATAAACTCTATAAGATTCTGTACCCTTCTGAATTAAGTTGTACCCCGCGACCCTACTTAGCTTAGCACGGATGGTCCTTTGTGTAAAAAGTTACTAAATTATTTTTGTTTAAATCTATTATACCTACTGCAATAATGCATATTTCAAAATTTCAGGTCTCACGGTTTGAAATCATATCTTGGCAATTGTAAATAAATAATTGAGCTCCAATTAAAATAAACTACAGTTTGTGTTCAAATAAAAACTAAAAGAATCATTAAAAATTTACTTACGTATTTGATTTTATCTTCTTGTTATACTGCTTGATTTGTGGGAATACTCAGTTTGATTAACATTCTTTATAGTAACACATTCTTCTTTGGCGTTCATAAGCCAGGCGGAAACAAAAGGGTCACGAAAAATTTACACTCGCTTTCATACCCCTTTGTAGGTTGTTACTTTATGCACAAATATATACATGTTCAAGTATATTCTATGTATAAACATATTGGACGACAGTGTAGAGCATCGTTTCTCAACCTTTTTAGTGTCGCGACCCCCTGAAAGGGTCTTAAATAAAGTAAATAACCCCACGACCCCCTTGCTAATAATTAGCCCATAATTAAGTTTTTACCGTTTATCATTTTATTGTGAATCAAATAAAAGGTTCTTTGTCCATAAGTGATTAATTTGTCTTGACTAATTGCGACCTCTATACATGCGATGGCGACCCCCCTCGGGGTCACGACCCCCAGGTTGAAAAACAATGCGTGTAGAGCGCAGCATATACACCATGATAAATAATAGAGTAGTAAAAGTAAACAACAACCAATTTTTGATTGTTTTTATCTTACGTACTAAAAGGACTTTCGTTCTTACTTAACCATTCAGAATTACAATAAGAACATTTTATAAGCGTTTTTATTAGTGTAAAGATGTTCATGTAAATTTTGATGTAGCCAAAAAAGTAAAAAACGTATGTATCGATTAGATTTATATTCCTGACACTCTATGTAATATGGCAGATGGAAGGCAATCGATATACATACGAATATATATAGATATTGGCATGTGAAACACCAGCGTCGTAAACTGGATTTTATTTACATATCGGTTCCTGCATCTGATAAATAAAGTAATAAAATCGTCTAGTCTCAAGAAAAAATCGAAATAAAAGTGTCTCCATCAGAATGAAAGCTGAGTTTTACAACGCTTAGGTACCCATCTATGGACAGTGTTCTCATTGTTAACCCTTTGGAGCGAGTTTCCCTTTTCCCGCGGGTGTCGAAAGCCGCCATTCTGTTCGAGTCTTTTTTCCAATTCAATCTACTTTGCATTGTCCTCGGCACTCGTATGAGGCATTACACCTAGACCTCGACACCCCCCTCCCCCCTTGCACTTGCTTCCGAGCACACTTCTCTTCCAATGGATTTTATTTACGCAAGAGAAAGCAAGCCTTAATACATATACCGCCGAAGACAATAAGGCGTCTATCCTCGAGATATAAAAGCTTTGAGTTAGTCTCGTTCCTTTTAGTAGAATTCCTTTGAAATGAATCGAATAATTTGCGGACTTTATACTTACGGATAGGTTTTTATGTGCGAATACTTGTTAAGGAAGTGTAAATAATGATCAACATTTTCTGTACGTCACCTGTTTTTTACGATAACGAGATCTTCAATTTCTTCTCTGAGTTCTTTGAATCAAAATAACTATGTTTGCGGTTGCAAATATTACATAACTTTTCATTTTAAAAAATGTACTTAAACAGTTATTATATTCGCCTGTCAAATTTATCCATGAATGTAATTTGGGCACTCGCCTTTTCGTAACTTAAATCGACTTTCTCAAACAAGTTTCTGTCCGACTCTTTTACATCGGGCCGGTGGAGAACGACGGCCAAAAAAGGACAAGCTTTGAGAGCGACGGAATTTTTATGAACTTTTTGTTTCCCGTTTGAAAGACGGAATGTAAAGTTACACTAGTAGAGCTAGAACAGAGATTATAAGCAAAGTATTTTAAACGACATTACAATACAGCATAGAGACTATGTCCAGGACATTTATGAAGCTTTAATATTGAGTTTATAACTCCTATTACATACATATTTAAAAAATTCTGTGAATTTCATAATATGGTTAATCCACCTGAGTCCTAATTACATAATAATAATAGCTTACCGCGGTAAGTAGGTACCAATGTCAAACCCTTTGAGCAAAAGTACTTCATCAATTATAGTTTTTCAATAATTGTCACCATAATAAATTAACTCGTTGGATTACTATGTTCGCTAACTATATTTTAGATTATAAAAGCGATATTCAGGAAGAGGCAAAGTATTCGGTTCATGAGATCGAGTTGATTACCATCACGTGGGACCGCTTGCTCGTCCGCCCACTAGTCTATAAAAAATAGAAAAAATCTGACATTAAAAATTACGTATTAATTATAAGTACAAATATATAATACATATGATTTTTTTTTTATTTTCGCTAATATAAGCAAAACAAAAAAGTTTTTTACAAAAAAAGAACTTAAATTTTAATGTGGATTTACTTAGAAACATAAACAGAAACCATCAGTCTTCGAGAATATATGTATAATACCCTATATATTTCAACTCTTGTTCCATTTCATTTATTACTCAGTCATGTGGATATAAGTATACCCTTATAGCCATTAATAAGTTGGTTAATGAATTGACTTTACTTGTTTCGACGGTTGCATAATGTGAATAATGTCAATCCAAATGTTATGAAAAGAATAGACTGTCAGACCAAAATAAGTGCTGGAATTGCGCGTATTGTTCATTTATTTATTAATATAAATGAATTTAATAAATGAATAAATAATTATCGCTTTGGCGATAAGGCCGCCTGTTGTACTTTTCGTGTTACTTAATTAAATTGTCTTGCAACATGTATTGGTGTGTATCTATTCTATCTATCTATTATTTATATAAAAATAAGGTGGCAAACTATCAGATACTACACCTGGTAGTAAGTAGATACTGGTAGTGAACAGATTCTGGACTGATACTGGCATGTATCGGGGATACATGGACAATAAGTGTATCCGCCGTGTGTAGGACATGGAATGACAAACGTTGGCTTGCTCGCGGTGCCCTTCGGAGATTTAGGAATGGATATAGAGAAAGGATTTGGAAAATGAGTAGGGATAGGATAGCGTAGGATGGGAATGAGCTCTGGTATATTCTTATTGGGAGAGTAGGATAAAATGGGGAATGTACCATTACATTTTACAGAAGTCTTCTATGAGATTTATTCGTGTTCTGTCACCTTTTCGCATATCTAGACCATGAGTGTCACAAACCAGACGTGTGACAATCACTAGTCATTCTGTATTTTTGATTCAATACTTCCAACTGACTGACTGAACGAATCACGCGGCGATAAATGATTCTATCTATCACTCGAAGTATTTCTGTAGGTCGGGCGAACGAACGAACGTTTAGGCTCTGGCAACAAGCGGACCGAGGACAGGCTGACTGTACTTTTCAAAAATTCCGTATCTCGTAATCCTTTAAACGATTAAAACGTTCATTCGCCTACCACAAACGTTAGAACGTCTGCTAAAGTTTACGTTAAAAGGGCTCTATCGTTAATGAAATGGGGAAAGTATGTTAAAAACCGCATTCCCAAATTGTGCCAACAATATTCAAATATGTGAAAATATGACCAGCTATAGAAAAACAAAAGGTTCTTTAACTCGATGGTGACATATTTTCGAATTACAAATGTAACTTTCAAACTTATCTGTAGCAAGCACATGAGCATTTGTTTCGACAATGGCACGTTATACAAACAATCGACTAATTTCGCTAGGCAAACTGCTACATACCAAATTGAAATTTCGCGTAACAACTAGCTCGCTGCTATTGGTTCTCTTAATGTAAATGTGCTGTTTCCCAATGTATACTAAATTCCTAGTTACGTTGCGTACGAATATCTCGTCTCCGTGTTATATCGATTACCGTTTAGTTGCATAATACAAACTACTAATGACATCTCATTATTGCGCTTTTAACGACTATTCTGCGCCATTTCCGACACTGAACGCTTTTAAAACCATAGCATTATTGCGTTTCACAATATAATGAGATAGTCATTTAGTCTTGTAACTAAAACTCCATTAGAATTTTCTCTAAACTCTTGTTTGGTAGTATGCCTGGGGAGATTTACCTGAATCATGCCAAATGAATGCGCCATCCTAGCTCGTCGATCATTCGAAACTTCCATAAGCTTGATATATTATTGTCATTCATTCTTGCTTTGGTCTAAGACCAAAATTTTAAACATTTTACACATAACTTTGTAATTACAAAATTAACATGTTTATCTCAAAGACAACAAAACCCTGAGGATACCACAAGCCCTGAGGAACTAAATCACCTCTAAAAGAATGGACTCGCCAACCCGCTTGTCCAGCGTGGTGTTTTATGGCCATTCATCCCTCATGCACAAGACAATGTGCACGAGGAGGCCCATGTCCAGCAGTGGATACTGAAAGGACTGTTTGCATTGCATATAAGACGGCTAAAATAAGGCACTTACCACTTACAAAGTAGCAATGACTTTTCTATAATAACAATAATATTATTCCATCCCAATCGTATTATTCGATAATATCCCATTTTCCCAACCCTTTCCCCCAATTCATTCCTTAATCTGCAAAGGTAGGCAGCGCATCCGGGAGCGTGCCGACGTTTGTCATTCTGGACCGATGTTGGCATGTATCGTGGATGTACGACAGTATCCACTTACCATCAGATGGACTGTAAGCTAACCTGCCGCCATTTTCTATAAAAAAAAATTTTGTTAATAATTCAATAACATGCGAGTAAAGAGAAATAATCTTCGTTGTTTTTCTTAAGAAATATATATCGATTTGGAAAATTTATGATAATGAACACTTTATCAATTAATCCGTGGAAATTTATTTTATAGTTTATATTGGAATATTTCCAGTGCGTTACGGAAGCAATGTTCATTTTTATGGCAACCCCAATCGTATATCGTTAGAGTTGTTGGATAATGTTCATATTTTTAGTAACAAAAATATAATCTAAAAACGAAAAGGATTAACGTTAAACAACATCGTCTAAAAGGACTGAGAATTATCCTTAATCCGTTGTAATACTTTATCGGATATCCAGAAGGGCAGCCATTGCGTAGGGGATTACCAATTTTATAAGTTAGGTATCCGTGCGAATGTCACCGCAGTAACCATAACGTTTTAGTGGTCGTTTGCCCCTCGTTGGAACACTACGTATTTTTAATAAAAAACGCAATATACTTTTTCACGGACTGTGAGATGCGAAGCCGGAGATCTTGGAATTTCCAATTTATAAATTAAATTGCTTTCAGAAATTTAAAAGGAGCCAGAGTTATGTTTAGTGGGATAGAAGGCTTTGACTTCGTTATTTTAGTGTCAGCAAATCTGTTCAGAAAGATTATTTATTAAAATAATATATTATATATTTATGAAGATACGTAATAATAACATACTCGTATATTTTATACACGAGGTAGGTACATTTCAACAATAACGCTCGTTATGATGATAAAACTTATGCGATTATGAGACTTATGCGAATTAAAACGGAGAATAGCAAAGAATAATAATTTCGATATCAGCCTATAACGTCCCACTGCAGGACATAGGCGTTCCCAAGCAAATCACTGGGAGGGTCATGGGTCATGACCCACCACACGGGACCATTTCCAATTGGTAGATACACATGCTTCAGATTCTTTTTATTATCGAGCACGCGGGTTTCCTCACCATAGAACTGGATATATTTTAAAAATTCGTACTTAAGTAGAAGTTAAATGCTAAGGGATCTTATGATCTTAGTGATCTTATATTCATTATCTTATTGGATCTTATGACTTTATGAATGAGAGTCGAGACTATTCTTTAATATACCCTAGGATATTAGGCTATCATCGGTCTCCATACAGATCCATAATAATGAGACGTAGTTACATTGACATATTGATATAGGTAAATATCCGTCCTTGTTGGAATTTATATGAGGAAGAGAACAAGTTGGAAATTACACAGAGTACTAATTAAAGACAGTAGCGACATATTTGCCCTAATTGTCTAAATGCTCTCTGAATAAATACCATGGTCTATACCCACACGTGTACGCTCATTATCCATGTACACAGTTACAGACATTTAATGCGCTTGTAATTATGTACTTAGATTCGGTTCGAATCGTATTTTCATATTTATTTTGTCGTCTTCAATATACGGTTTTGGTACAACTTGAAATGGCACTAAAGTGGAATTTTGTGCAGAATATTCTTTGACTGTGAACATGCAATCTTCGGGACGTTACGTCGTGCTTGTCGCATTTGGTTTGCTATAAGGTTTCGCTTGTCCCTCGTTATTTTTATTGTACTAGCAGCCTTGTGCTGTTTCCTATGCGTATTTTCCAATAAAAATTAAAACATTTTTAATTTCTGTGGGATAACTATTCTTAGTTACCACATAACTCATAACTCCGCCACTTGTTACTTTTTCGTAGCAATTTTTGCTTCAATCCGGAACAATTTCAAATTTCTGAACAAGTACTTTTTTGAGGTTTTTTTGCTTCAAAATTTTCCAGGGGCGTATTTTGCTTACTCCCGAAATCCAGCAACAAATTTATGTTGGAATAGACGCTGCATTTTTATTATGACTGTGTAAATAATTCATGACTTTAGTAGGAGTTTATAACGAGGTAGCTCTATTATACTATCTAGCAATTAGTGATCCAGTATCATATCACACTCGTCTGTTTGTACTGCGCAGGTTATAAAACGGGACATAAACCGGCTCATATAACAATAAAAATAAATTAGAGAAAAGCTCCAATAAAACTTTGCCCATTACCCTCCTCGCGTAAAACACAATTCCATGAGTTTTGAAGATTTAATTAATACAAATACTTATGCAATCACCTAAACCTTTTGAATGTTTTGCAGGCCATTAGAAGGTTAGATACAGTTAAATATCGTTTAGATAAACCTTACCCTTCTCAGGTGTTCATTTATTTTATCTGAAACAAAAGGGGGTGACTAAAATTGACCCATTGAAAAGTGAACGTGACTGAAATATCAAGCTTGTTTACGATGTTTGTGAGTGAACATTGAAAAAACTATAATTTAATCAATGTTTTTTTCATATGACTAAACTACGGCTTGTGCAAATATTCAAAGTGCAATTATTTTTCACAAAAAAATTGCAAAATACATTACCATTACATTTCTAAAGACAATTCCAACCTTTTGCAGAGGTAGTTTCAACTTGTATACTTAAGTTAATTAAAAAGTTCCAACATACACTACAAATTCAAATTGCATATGGCATCAATTACAAGGCCCCGAACAATGTACGGAGTTCGGCGCTCCCATTACCGCTGTAACAGTAATTGCAATGCCTCTGAAATAACTGACTGTCTTCATTTATTTCCTGCGCGGTTATGTATACAGCATGTCACGGGACCCATTACCGATATTTTAACTGAGTGTTATACACTAATTTTTATCGACAATGACACCTTCTTCTTACCTATTTCGCACGGCGTAGGTCTCCCGCGCCGCCCGCCACGTCCTGGTATGCCTGGCGTGCTGGACAAATTCTGATATTATTTGAGGTAAGGGAGTTTATTGTCGATTCCAGTTTCCCAGATATTGAAACTATAGTAAAATCCTAAAAAAATAACATTATTTTAATTCTTTACCTAAAAAATCAAATGTTAAAACATGTTTCTATTCCAAATTAATCTTGAAACAACAAAATTATAAGTTAGAAAACCTTGATTTTTTAAAGTCAATTGTCCATAGCAACAATAAGGTACCTCTGATCAGACAACGTCACATTCGTACATGTCTCTACATATACAGGATGTGTTCAGACTATTTGCGAAGCTTGGAAGCATGGATGCCTGCCTGTGTAAGGGACAACATATAAGCGTCTGCCTATTTGTTCGGGGGTTAATCTCAGGATTTACCAAAGCGATTTTGTTGTAGTTTTTAATATTGTATAGTAACGTTATCTTTTATCTAATCAGTAGATAAAAACAGAGCCTATGTATAATAATATATAAAATATCTAATAACTAGTGTATATATATATATATATATATATACCTTAATTTTACAGTTTATGGGTACTACCCGTATAAATAAATAAACAAATAAATGAGCCTTTATTTCTCTGACTTCTAGTTTACATTTTAAATTTTATTTGAGATCTGCAACCTTGTCAGGCTGTTCGAAGACATGGGCTTCCTCTAGATCCCGCCACCTCTGTCGGTCAAGTGTTAGGCGCCTTAGAAGGTCATCCTCAAACCTTTTAAACTGTTTTAACTTTTTCTTTTTCCCTCTCTTGGACACCATTCCACTACTCTCTCTGTCCACTTGTCTGTTCCATCTCTCATCATATGTCCGGCCCAACGCTATTTTAGCTGCCTTATTTTTGTTATTATGTTGATGATTTTTGTTTTATTTCGTATATTTGATATTGCACATTTATCTTTCCGTTTTATATTAATTGTACTTCTTTGCATAGATTTTTGGCATACATTTTTTCATTTTTGTTCTAATATTTTTGTAAGGCACCGTGTTTGACATCCATACGTCAGACATGGAAGCATGCATGTGTTAAATAGTTTTCATTTTCGGCTATTGGAATATCTTTATATTCCAAAACTGTGGTTTGAGCATCCATCAAAATCCCAAAATCATCAAAATCGGTTCAAATCTCAGGAAAAACAATATAACGAAACTTTTATTGAAAAACAATACTATAAAATAAAAAAAACTGCTCCGATTCAAACTTACTGCTTCTTTATTTCTTTCAAAACCATGAACTGACTCTGCTTTTCTTGTGTGGTTCAAATTCGTGAATTTAAATTTGGAACAATAGCACACCAAAATGATATGTAGTTAATATGCCGCCAGCATCAAAATTGGATAAAAAAAAAATTTTAAGATTATTTTTATGTTTCAAGCCTTTTTATACATAAAAATGTAAGGTGGCTCGATTCAGGTGTCCGGGAGTTCCTAACTTTAATGTTTATATTTTTTCTATTTGATTTGGGACTGTTACTTAGTATTTTTACTCTTAGCATGCAGTGATTGTTGTTGAAATTAAGGTTATTTAGTATGCCAACATCTAAGAAGATTTTAGGTGGATTTGTTAATAAAGTCAATCTCATTACAGAACTTCCCATCAGATGATATCCAAGTCCACTTCTTGCTCTTCTTTTTTCTATAAAATCTGTTCATTATTGCTAAGTTATCTTCTTGGGGGAAGAATATTAACCTGTGCCCATTTTTATTCCTCTTTCCATAAGTGTATTTCCCTATGATCCTTTCCTCTGCATCCAATTGTTTTCCTATTTACGAGTTAAAATCTCCCATTAAAATAACATGTTTGTGTGCCTATTTTTTATTAGGTTTTGTTTGTGTCCCACTGTTGCGCAAAAGCCTCCCCTCTTTAATGCCAAACCGGCTCCTTATAACCTGGTAATTTTAAGTTTAGTACAGCTCTTGTATCTGATTTTCCAATAATTTCATGTATTATACTTTCATACATTTTTTAACTAAAAAACCGCTGCCACACAATCCCTGTTACCCCCCCCCCCCCCCGTGATAGAACACATAGTCTTCGTGTTCTTCAATATCTTCCAACTTCGCTTAGACCAATTATATCCCATTTAATTTCTTTTATTGCATGTTCTGATTCCATAAGTTTTTCATCCGTTCTAAGTATCCTTGTATTTAAATTTCTATTAATATATTCTCGTCTTTCTTAGACTATGACTTATTATTTATTATCTGGGGGCTGCTACCCGTATGGTAACCATTAAATGACCTTATTAGACTTTATCTATTATCTATGCTATGCAATAGCTATGCATACGAAGATCTGATCAAAGCAAATGAGTGTTTATTTAATTTTCCGAAAAGAAAACTCGTATCATTAAAAGAAAAACATATAAAACATAAGAAAAAAGATTTCATTTTCTGTTCAATATAAATTTTAGTCTCCAATTTGTGAAGTGAAAAGAGAAAAATATATAACGAGAATGCTACTCATTGCTTGTTAGCAAATCTCTTGAGAATAAAATTACCGATCGTAGCCATATTAATCAGTTGAGTGCAGTCTGTGTTGATTGTAAATCGATATCTATAAAATTGGCAGTCAAGGTTCCATTCATAATAATAGCAGTGCCGGATTAAAGATGGAGGGGGGGGGGATATAGCCCCTGGCCCCACTTCCCAGGGGCCGCAAGCCCGACCATTTATAGCTATTATATCTAAAATTTATAAAATCACTCGCCTTAAGAGAGACTGCTCTCAAATTGGCCCGGGCCCCCAACAACCTTGATCGGACACTGAATAGTGTAATTAAAAATTAATAACTTACTCTTTTACTACACAAGCCATCAGTCTCTAGAACTCTCTTTTAAAGATAAAACGTGCTCAATAACAAGAAAGTTTTAAAAACCAAGACAGTTATAGCTGTTACATGACACTAGCCGGAGAGTTACTTTGCTGTATCTTTTGTTATACCTACAATAAAGAGTAAGTTACCTTAAGAGAAAACTTGACGTAGTTTTCTAAATGCTGTCCACCCCAACTGGTCGATTTTCTAACTAAGGCTGTTTCTACCGAGTTAGATAATTAATTTGTCCTTGGTAGATATATTTCTCAACAGCCTCGAGAACTTAAATCATACACTCCGACCTGTTATTATCCGACCTGAGGAAACTTTGTAGTGGTTGAATTCCTCATTTGGTCACTGACACGGAAAAACAGGCTCGTGTGGATTGGTGCCGAGAAATGCGACAACGTTTTGAAAATGGGACATCGAGACGTGTTTCCGAAGTCGTAACTGGAGACGAAACATGTATCTATCAATATGATCCGGAAACTAAGAAGCGTTCGTCGGTGTGGGTGTTTGGGGATGGACCTGACAAAATTGCAAATAACTCAGGACATTGTCAAGAAAATGATGGATAGTTTCTTTTCTCGGAACGGACATCTCGCAACATCTATGTTGGAAAATTTTAGATGATTCAATTCAGAATGGTATACAACGGTTGCATTGGAAAAAGTTTTTCAAGCTATTTAGCAGAGGCTCCCAAAAACAGGGCTAATAGGGATCTTGCTGCACCACGATAACGTGTCTTCGCACACTTCTCTAAGAACAATGACGTTTATTCAAGAATCTGGTGTCGAACCCTGGCTCATCCAGCTCACAGTTCCGACTTGCTCCCTGTGATTTCTTTTTATTTCCTATAGTCACGGAACAAATATAAGATTTTTTTTCGAGCTGCGAAGAAGCGGTAGCAGTCTACCAAGCAGCGATTTTCGACCCGTAGGAGGAAGACTGGCATAAATGTTTCAGAGTTGGTTTAAGCAAATGGAAATGTGTATAGAGCATGACGGAGAGTATTTTGAAAAAATGAAATACAAATAATAACATTCTATAGCTTAATTTTTGTTTGTCTCAAGGCTTATATAGTCATCTACGTAGTGATAGTTTAGTGTTTTTCGTGCATGGCGTTTGTGATAATCAAATAAAATCGTGGGACTGCGTTTTTCGTATGCTGCCAAAAAGTCCTCTTCTGTGCGCAGTAAACTTACTTTCACTTTACTGAGCGATTTATGACTCACCTCAACGACTCTGGACATTGACAGGATACGCTTTAGATTTTGAAATTATTTATTAAGAAGAAAACTTTACACTGGCAGAATGAGCTAATTGCACCATTGCATATGAAAAAAAGAAAACTATACTTCACATTTTCTATATATGTGAGAATCTACCAGCTGTATGTACCTATTCTTCTTCTTGTGGTGCCTCTCCAACTAGTGGAGGTCGCCAATCAGCTCCGAATATTTTAATAAATATAATTACTTCAATAGAATAAATAATTAAATTAATATAGAGGGAGAAAATAACAGAGAAACAGTATTGCTCTTGTTTTTATCATCATTTCGCAGAGAAGCGTTAGAAATAATATATACCTTAATAATGTAATATAATCCAGAGAACTCATTATTAGACACAAAGAAATATTTGAAAAGCATTAGACAAAGTCAATGTTATAATTGCGGGAACGACGTAGAATTTATCCAACACTGACTTATAAATATTACAATAGAACAATATCGCTATTTATTATAAACCACCAGAGCCAATAATGTGTAGTATTGTGGTACCAATAACGTGTTAAAACACTCGCAGTTCTCTAAGGTCCCCGACTAAACAACAATAATCTGAGGCAATGTTGAATAAACAGATAATGGTCACGTACACAGATCTACATACCACATTAATAATAATTATAAAATGCGTGCTATGCGGGCATTTATTAATAAGTACTGTGAGCATATCTTTCGTTCTGTTATCTTTTACCATTGTTGATTTATACAAGTTAGAACACAATAATCGTTGTGCCGTACAATGATCTGACCGACGGTGTACTAGGTGCTCCCTGACGCCAAAGATAGCAAAATAATATTATTATGATAATTGACAGTATTTGTCGACAGTATCGCTATCCTCATCATTTAGGGAACAGTCGTTGAGGGAACAATATAGGAGGTAAATATTTTTAGTAAATATTCTTCTTCAAATCAAGCCCACAGAACCAGCATACAGTTCAAAAGCAAGCATGTTTGCGTGATACAGTGCGTACCTTAGGTACATTGCTCTTTACAAGACATTCAAAGGTAATCTAAGCATTTATCAATTGAATTAATTTCATTAAGCTAATCCATTTCATTAGTCGTTCCGAACCCTTGCTACTCTACTATGATGGCTATATACATTAAATGATCATAGACAATTTTAGAAATCAATAGATAGCGTCACTAAATACGATAAAGTTTGGAGAAAATTTAAAATATACGACAATAGATGGCATTAAAACAAACACAAATATTAAATAGAATTTTATATATGTTCATTTATATTATAACTAATAATGGTTTGTTATATTTCAACAGGATTATAGATAAAATAATACACATAGTCTGTCAGTCTGCTTTTGAATTGGTGGCCCCATACAGACAGACGGAAAAGTAAGTACAATGAGGATACCGTACCATTCGCGTTCTGAACTTTAAAAATATGAAAATGATGAGAAATAATATCGAGATGAGTAAAATAAAATGTATATGTGGCAAAACTGATAAATCGCCTTGGTTTTTCAATACTTACTACTGCTAAATATGTCTTGAATTTTTTTTCTTCATATTTTTATTACACTTTAATGTTACATTTAAATGCCTTCTATATAATTTTCATCGCATTAAATTTTTAATATAAACCATTAAAAACACAACTTTCACAATTCATTTCAAACAATCTGGCATTAATAAACCGTTGAAATTATATATTTATTGTGATAGGGTTGTTTTGATCTTTGATTGAGCCATTAACTTGATTGCCGTACTTTGGAAATTCAGTACTAAAAGTTGGGCAAAGTGTTTTAATTAACGTCCTAACTCTGTGCCAGCGAGCGAAATACTATGAAGTTTACGAATTAACTGAAATATCCGCTTAAGAGCCTGCAATGTTGACTTTAAGACATTTTGTATGCTTTTTAATTGAGCCAAGTAATATAAATTAAAGTACTCATACATGAATTAAGTGTTTCAGTTTAAAAATTAAGGAGAGTATCATGAAAGGTCAATTCTTAGGCGACATGACACTTCAAAAAACATTTTTTGGGCTTAAAGTGTTTATCAGTTCTTACCAGATTTTCAATTAGATAGTGGCAAAGGATCCCGCATCATCAAACATTGTACAAAAAATATATCGTATGAAATCATTGTAAAACATGTAATGTTATACAGATTATTTTCCAATTATTTCCAATGATATGTTACAATTTTACCTAGTAATTTTGTAAAATATTATTAGTATTATACATATATTTCTGAGATAGTTAAACAAAATGATACTGTACGAGATTAAAACTAAATATAAATATGGAAAACATAATTACAAAACATAATACCATACATGCCATCAGCCTATGTCACTCCGCTGCTAAATATGGACTGCTAAATTCTTCCAAAAATTGCCACCAAACACGATCTGCCGCTCTTCTTATCCAGGCACTATCTGCAAACTTCTACAAGTCGTTTGATCCATCTGACCGGGAGGCGCTATATAGGACGTCCTTCGGGGCCTCTGGGCGACAAAGTAATAAACTATATTCAAAGTACAAAGTACTAACGGTGCATTTAAAAAGCAACCAATGACAATAAGATTAACGAAATGATTACCTTAATGACAACAATACAAACCACGTTGAATCTGCTTTCCTATCTAATTATATGAAAAAGGATTTCGTATTTCTTTCTTTTATAATACTTTTTTATAGATCGATTGGAAACGATAGACTGGTGATTACATCAAAATACCTTTCAAATAAAAAATGACACTGCAGTAAAAACACACCTGGCGACTCGATTGGCGTAAAAGTCAAAAAGTAAAAAGGATAAGTAAAAAACGAAAACAAAATTACTATTTTTAATATAACTTTTTACATTTTATAGCAATTAAAAAATTGTGTACATGAATAATGTTTGTGTATTATTTATAATAAAAAATACATGTGTTTTATAAAAATACTTGTGTATTTTTATAAAAAATACATGTGTTTTACACCCCAAAAATTGTTCATTTTTGTCGTTTGTGTCCCAGTAAATAGCTTTAAAGAAAGCACTATTGTTTTCTTGAACTTTACAAATCTGTGGTGAATACACCGGTAGCATTCTGAATTTACTCAGCCTTTTGATGCTAAAGCGATAACACTTTATGTAAATGTAAACATTAAAAGATTGTTAACAAAGAACTTTATATTTATAGGAAAATCATTAGTAACAGTTTATAGGGAAGCACAAGTTTCGAGTTTTAATATTTGGTACAATTCATTTAGTTTGTAAATTATAATATTATTTGTGAATTTAAATGATTTCGTCCAAATTTACTTATACGAAAGATGAATGTAACATGAATGTATAAATAAAAGTCATTATTAGAAGTTTTTAAACACTTTTTGTAAAAACATTTATTATTTCATGGTCGTAAAAACCATTTGGATTTTACGACCCGGGGGGCTTTTAAGACCATTGGAAATTTAAACAAACTGCTTCTACACCCTAGGCGAACTTGTGGCAAAAAAAATTGTCTTTAACATCGCAATTTCTATGAAAATCTTGCCTAGGTACAGATATTTAAAATGTCGATATTCGCAAAAAATATTTTTTTGTTCATGAACCTAGGCAAGATTTTCACAGAAATTGCGACGTTAAAGACAATTTTTTTTGTTCAGTTCAGTTTATCGATAGAGCGTAAAAAACTGAACAAAACTGAATAAATAACTCATTATGGCCAAAATGACTTTTACGCCTATTGAAGCGAAAGGTGTCGATGTATTTATGCAGTGCATCCTGTAAGTTATTGTGAGGTATTGTGACGAAACGTGGAACTCTTTACGGTTGGCCTCATCCATAAGTTCAAAGTCGCTCAGCGAGCTATGGAGGCAGCTACACTTGTAGATTATTTACGGAAAAAATCTGGTACAAGAAATTCAGCAAACTGGGATAGATAAGGTAGGTACAGAGTATTGTACATAAATCTACGGTAACAATTATTGTACATAATCAACGGTTTATCCTGTTGGAACATGGCTTTGAAATTTATTGATTAAATATTAATATATAAGTGTATGGTTTAATAAACAGAGCACTTATAAACACATTTACCTTTCCACCGCTTATAATAACTTCCGAATTATTCAACACGTCAATGTTATTACTACTAAAATGATTAAGAGCTATTACTAAGCGAATTTCTCTTGTGTACAAATGTCGACTAGACTAAATCCTTGTCAAACTTAAATTGAACGAATCATCGGATATTACGAATGTGTGGTACATATATTATTTGATAAAAGCGTATATACGACGTGACAGGAATGTAATAATGTGTAATATACGTCAATCACGGGCACACGTTTAATACGTAAGCTGGGAGTTTGTATTCTACACGAACACGTATAAACGTATGTCATTACCACAATACTCAGAGTTCATGAGCAATTTTGCATTAACTAAGATCTAATTAGGTAAAATAGATATTTAATTTGGATACTAAGGTGTAGTAAACACACTTAATCTCTCCTGCATTATTTATTCACTGGCACAGCGTTCCGTGATTTAATTTATGCTATTCAAAAATTATAATGACTATGTTTCATATTCACGTACGATCATCCGCATTGAGATACATTAATGGTGATGTATAATAGTTACTCTTTAAGTCCGTTATTCTAGATTTAATAATTACAGTTTAAAATGATATTTTTTTGATTTTCATTAACAAATTTTATTATCAATAATAATGAATATTATAAAAATATAAAATTCTTCAGTTAAAACTTGATACGAATCAGTCTGAGCAAGTGTTCCAGGACATATTCTATTACACTCTTATATTACGGTAGAGTTTTGTTTAAGTACGGGAAACGAAGATTTCATAAAATGTATGTAGATAAAGCTGTAAGCGTATTTTTATTCTGTGACGTATAGAGGGGCATAACGGAAACACGATCCTAATGGATTTTGCGTGTAAGTTGCATTTGGGGGATACTTACATCCTTACTTAATAAGACTTGTAACTATGGATATAATAATACGTAGAAAATAAAAAGATATATAACACAACTCTAATATTGAACAAAGATTTTTAAATAATAAAATTGAAGTATCTATTTATTTATTTACAAGACTTTATGCACATTATGACACAAAAGGCGAGCTTAATGCCTTAAGGTACCAGCTAACCTTAGGGTTGATCAGAGTGATATATTGGAGGCGCGGCGTCTAACTCTGATTTTCGACTGTTTATATTTCAAAGAATTCTAAATATCTTATTACGAGTATATTCAGTCAATAAAATTAAAACAATCTGCTTACATAAGAATACATCAAGAACTTTGCAATATTCAAAATATGTTTCTGTCTACAAAGAAAAAATTAAATGTAATTACTTTATTTGCTAAATGCAGGTGCAGACTCCCAGATGTTACTTATAAAATTTGACTCATTATTACATTCTATTCATAAGTTATACATATACATTAAACAAATAAAGTAATTACATAATACCCATTGCACTGAATACAACATGTGAATATACAACAACGATATCGCATTACGAGTATCTCAAAACTATTCAAAAGTACGCGACGAAAACATAATTTACGAATTTTGTTCTTAGAAATTGGTCGTTAGTTGTAAGTCGGCTTTTCAATAGCACTACCCCATCTCTTGCATATAAAAGGTGTCGTGAAAGGCGTTTTAGGGGTAACAAAGCTATGGAAGTAAAATAGTGAATTCGCCAGCGTCGTTTCATGTTAAGACCATACATCCCTCATACGCAAGACAGTGTGCATGAGGAGGTCCGTGTCCATCAGTGGAGGATAAAAGGACTGGTGGCGGTTTTACGGTTTTTCTAACTGACCAACTTAACGTTTATGTCACCATGATATCTCGAACAGTTTCGGAGCTATTCCTTCCAACTATTCTTCCTGTTATTCTTCTTCCTGAGTGCGCTTATATTTATGAATGTAATGTAATATATGTATTATAATATAAATATGCCGTGTGATGTCCAACCCATCTCCTCCTGAGGGTGTAGTAAAAGGCGACTAGAGGATAACAAAGCGGCTACCACAAGCCCTTTAGGAACTGCGTCACCTTTAAATTAGTGAACTCGCCAACCTGCTTGGCCAGCGTGGCGTTTTTAAGGCTTCACATGCCTCACGCGTGTATATGTATGAGACGATGTGTATGAGTGAGCCACATGTCCAATATTGCAGTGTAATAATTTAGATTACAGTATTATTTATTTATTGGCATGTCCAGGCGCACGAATAACATAAATTGACGTCCGTTTGTCACTTTCATGTTGAAAAAGAGGCCATGTTTAAACGAGAAGAACATAAAAGCAGTTTTAATTTGTTATTAAATATAAATTATGTAATTATAAATATTAAATATTTCGATGTTAAATTTTCGAGGCGTGTGTCAAATTTAAGGGGAAGTTATAATCATGACATATTTTAATAATTAATGAACTAATTATAATGAACGTTTGTCATTAAGAAAATCCTCTAGGGAGTAATAAACTTATTAAAATGTAATAGTTTCCGTAGTTATTAAATATTAACGTTGCAAGGTATACTATTAAATGGCTTTTGGTGGCCGTCAAGCTTTTTCGATCAGTGCCGTTTCCTCTGCTGTTATTTCTGTTATTATACATTTTTGACGATGGCTTCTTATTACGACCATTTGATGTAATGATGTAAAGTGCTGTTATGAATGTATATATATACCTTATGAATTATAAAGTTGGAGTATAGAAATTCAAAAGCATAAATATCTTATGCTACTTTCGTGTCTACTTACACTTTCAACAACCGCACATCAACTTGCAACATTCATAGTTACATGTAACTACTGGTTTCATATTACGCGACTGGTTATTATGTAAATTGGAGAAAAAGCGCCTCAGCCCAATCCGGGCGAATCAACGGATGCGCTTTCAAAGTGTTCATTAACATAATTTATTCGCGCCTGTCAGTGCCGGCCTTAAATTTGTGGAGGGCGGTTTTTCAACAGGGAAAAATTGTGTAAATCGGTCACGTATTTTTTAGCGTCAGTGGATCCGTACGGATCCGTAAGGTCTAGTTTAATAATGTCATAACCAGCGAGTTTGAACCCCGCGTGATAAGATCGCTGATACATCGGCTCGCGCTCGGATTTCCAACAATAATTTATTTTATGCGTAAGGTTCCGGTTACGGCGGGATGTTTTATGCAGAAGCGTCCAATGAATACGAAAATTTGCGTTAACATATATTAACATAATTGGTTGTACAACAACAGAATGTTGCAGATTTTTCATTTGATATCACTTATCATTTTTGTCATTTTAGCATTTTAGGCATTAGTCTTATTGTGCAGAGGGTATAATTAAAAAAATAATAATTCTGTCATTAAATATTACCCTTTTTTTATATCGTAAACAAATTTTTTAAACGATTATCGAAACCTCTAGAGTTTGAAGAATATTTGGTTAACTGAATTGAATTTGTTAATTGAAGTTGAATTATCTTCATGTTAAGTTACACGCCTATAAAAAATAAATATTCCGCTAGTTCCTCAAATTTTTATTCCTTTTGTTCCCTCGTGAGAACACCAGGATTATGTACTCATTGTGTCCATCAAAAACATAATTAATTGATAATAATTCCAATTAAACTCAGCTGCTGTTTATTGTCACATTTATTAATACTCAGTATTATATTATATTATAATGTAGTTTATAATGTAAATTATCAATTCAATAATGCAGGTAAGCCAGCTGCCTAAAATGAACACGCAGAAATAACTTGCAAATTGAACCAGAATTTCTCACATTATAATACATACGTGAAGGCCTTGAAGGTAGGACTTAGACCACCTCTTCATGGCGGTGGAATGCTGGTGGAGGCGAGAATTAGGTTGCGATCAAAAAAAATTCCTCATCCATGAGATAATTACAAAGATTTTAAATAATGAAATTGTGCTTAAAACTGTCAGGGTCGTTTAATGTTATTGTAACATATGATACATACGGTTAGATTAGACGTCCTTTTGGCTTCTAAAATTCTGTAAACATTTAATTTTATGACACATTTAACATCCAGACTTAAGAGCGCCTCAGACGAAAATTTTAAAAATAATTTCCATTTTTCGTACTGGAATATCTTCACAAAAGAAATAAAATTTTAACTGCACTTTGTCGATATATTTTTAGTTAATCTCTGGAATACAATTGTATTTTTAGTTCAAAAATGTTTTCTTGTAATTACAATGAAATAAATAGGTATATACAAATATTTAGGTTTTAGTCAAGATTATTTAAGATAATACAATACTCACTACATTTATTTAACAAATAAATCAATTTATTCCAATATTCATTAATAGGAGCACAATTAAGTATTTTTGTACGCTTGCTAATAACAAACTACGACAGTACTCCAAATTATATATTCCTGGAATATGGAGCTGTTCATTAATTTAGATATTTGTATACTATACCACTGCCAATGCCTAATAATAACATTCCATATGTGCTTAAATGTATTAAATTACGATTCCAATGTATTGGAAACATAAATTATTATGTACGAATTTGTATAAACATATGCGTGTATTAAAATCTACATAGATTATAAGTATCGGTGTCAGTGTAGACGAAACCTTAGATCAATGCTCGTTTTATATCTATTTTCGAAGACGGAACCCTTTTATCGTCTTTCAATATAGGAAGCGGGACATAAAATAAGAATGAGGCGTTCTTAATTTTTTTTACTGCATAAAGCTGTCCCGGCGGGCGTGGTTGCGCGTGACACTAGCCGTTTATATTTCACATTTTTCAATATTTAAATGTCAAACTATTTTTATATTAGCGACTTAATTTACCTTAATATTACCACCATAATATAAACATGAGAGTTTATTTGCGTTGCTGCCTTTTTCTGGGGGAGAGTGCACGCTTCAATCCAACAGCTGCTGGGCGCGCTCGACTGGCCACTTTACCCCTCTCTCACTGAAGACTACCTTGAAATGTACTGCATTTCCCACTTTATCTTATTTCCCATTCCATTCCCATCCTATCCCTCCCCATTTTCCAAACCCTTTCTCCAAATCCATTCCTATATCTCCAAAGATAGGCAGCGCATCCGGGGGCGTGCCAATTTTGTCATTTTGACAACATTTTGGACTAATGTTGGCATGTATTGCGAATGTCTATGGGCGACAGTATCCACTTACCATCAGGTGGACTGTATGCTCGTCTACCTCTTTCGTACATAAAAATTTTTTCGGTGTTTTTAAAAACGGAGTACATTGTATTTTTAAATATTGATTCACACAAACTATTAATTAGAGCATGAATTTGACCTACATACTCGTATTGTCTGTGGCGTTGTTATTCGGTGACTATACCTGGGATCATATTGTATTTAGTTTTACAATATAACAAACTTCAAACGCCGTCGTCTAAATTTTTGTAAACAAATTCAAATTCAAATAATTTATTGCTGAGTTATAGGAAAATAAAAAGATGTTTCACAAAACTTATGAAATGGCCCACTAATAATTACAATCCTAAAACTATATCTAAATATCTATCGTAATCATTATCTAATTTTTCTTGTCCAAAAATTTATTAATATTATAATAAGATTTATTTACTACAATGTCAAATAAATTTTCTTAAAGAATGTTAATTTCATTTCCTTCAAGTGGTCAGGTAATTTATTAAATAATTTCGCAGCATAATTTCGCAAAACTGTAAAGTTGGATAAAAATCCAACATAAAAGGCACAGTGTCTATAAATTACTGATTGAATTCCCTCTGTCGGGAATAATAATATCTATAAAAAAATATCAGATTACCAGTATAAAAATTCCTTGTAAGGTTTGAATATTTTGCATCAAGCTATAATGTAATTTGACCCTTAATTGTTCTCTATTACATTAGAAGCCCTACCTGAAATTTAAATCTTTTTTTTTTTATTATTTATTTATTTTGTAAGTATTTATTATTGTTTATTATGTAGTTTATTTATTTTTTTAAATAAGAATCATGAGTTACATAATATTTCTTGTAACCCTATATGTATTTTTAAGTTTATTTTTAAAGTTTTCGTCTAGGAATTTGGCCAAGACTTTAATTAGACCCTTATCCACTTTTGTCTCAATACATCCTTTACGTAGTTAAAATTTTTATATCCACGAAGTCTGTGTTAATAATAAATCATGGACGCCGATTCATAGGCGAATTTCGTTAAAATACTTTAATAATCACATAGCTATTAGAATGTTTTAAAGAATTTTCATCATTACAATATCATTTACAAATAGACTACATAGTTAAAATATAACAGTTGCTCATGTTTGGCCTAGTTTGTCGCGATAATTATTTGGTCCCGATTCGCGGTGAAGCGTGGCGCGACATCGGCTATATAATATGTTTTATTTCTTGGCTATATATATTTGGTTATATATATTTCTAGTGTCTTAGTGGAAAACATCTTAGGAAATAATTTCATCTTTATATTTATTATGTAACTATTATATAATTGTATGTGTCTGTCTAAACTGTTTCCGGTGTTTTTTCTTAAATAAATAAATGGATGTCACCGAAATAACTCAAAACCTGGAGCAACCTGTCAACCAATTTAAAATTCAACATAAAACCATTCTAGTGAATTCTAGCTATGAGTGGTCTATCGAAAAATAGAATTATATAGGGAATAAATAAAAAATTACAAACATTTAAGGTTTTGTTAAGGTTAAGGTGTGAAACGTTCCGTGAAACTTATTTCCAGTGACACGTTGCATATGGAGAATAAATTTTGTAAAATTCTATCAAGTGCTTAAGGACACCGCTCGCACAAGAACAAACCGTGACTCTCGTGCGTTTGTATGAAGACAATCTACTGTTATGTTTTTACTGTGTCCATTAATTATATTGTTATATCTACAGAATAGTTCCGAACAGTTCCTGAGATTAGCTTGAAAAACAAAATAAAACTATCGGTGTGTATGGTGGGGATAATACAGTTAAAAATACCATAACGTCGGCTTAATTTTCCCCTATCATCCCATACTTTCTAAATATTTTTTTTACTCATGTTTGAAGGAATCGTCATCTCAACACCTAATAAAGCCGCAGGAGTGTGGGTAAGGCCCGCGTCAAAGATTATGATGTCAGGTGACTAATCGCGGGTTACTGTGGCCTCTGCCCTCGCTGATGGCGTGATTCACGGAATCTTCACATTTATTGTGTACGGTGACGCGTCCTGATGTTCCGCCGCGGTGAACTTAGTTGCGAATGAGGAACGCCATTAAATCGTACGACAATTGCAAATGTGTATTGTATCACGATTCTTTTAACACAAAATACGTATTTTGGTAGCAAGCGAGATCTGTCAGAGTCATTTCACATCCCATCCTATCCTATCCCACTCCATTTTTGCAATCCGTTCTCCTTCCAAAATCTTCAAAGGTAGGCAGCGCATCTGGGGGCGTAACAACGTTTATCATTCTGGATTGAAACATCAGTCCAGTCTACTCCATTACCAGTCTACCAGTCTACTCTACCACTCTACCAGGTAGACTGACTATCTGCTCGTCTGACGCCTTTTTTCTATTAAAATACCCTGTGTCATAGGTTCAAAGACACCAAGAAAGTTTAAAACAACGGTTCAGAACCTAAACAAGTTGGGCTAAGTCAATTATAATAATGTCAGTTATATTTATGAGAGTATAGATACGAGAGACTTGTTCTATCACATGACTCACGTACTGGCCCAGAATAGTTATAATAATAGGTCCTAAAGCATTGGCCAACCGACCATTAGCACGATTACAAATCTATTTTGCGTTCAGGAACAAGTAACTTTAGTGTTGATATTCGTTGACCTAACAAAAATTTTAATAATGGGTGTGTTCTACAGCGCTGAAATTGCGGTTGGCGCCACCTTACGGTTAACTGAATATGTTAAAAATAATTTGCAAATCAGTTTGTATTTGTTCGAACACTCGATTGGCCAGAAAGTATGTGCCGGAAAGAAAGCACGTGAGGACAATTTGGTCCATATAGTGGAAAGGTTGGCAGGGCCATGGGTGGTGCGGCGTTATATGTTTAATGTTCAGTAGTCTCCCTCGGTAATAAAAACATCAAATGCTTCTAAAAGTATGCTCACGAGTACAAGTTGCAATTCCGCTCGAAGTAATTACAATCAAAGTATAACGTGCTCATAATATATCGGTTAATATCGCCTCATCGCCTACGCCACATCATACGCCTGCATCATTTTCAGCTCGCGGCAAAGACTGATTTCAGTGAAAATATCCTGGCGAGCAGTTCGATTTCTGTTGGATAAAGTGCTGATTGAACCAAGTCTGATACTATTACATTATTATTTATTACTGCCACCCACGACGAACTAAAATAAATATACATATTTTCGAAATGAATATATGATATAACGTACCCAATGAATAGAAAATGAAAAATTTCTAAATCAATAGTTGCCCAATGTAAATAATATTTATTTATATATATTTCTATATATCTCTCCGAGTTGGAAAATTGTGAGCGGTTGATAATATCCACTCCCATGCCATAACGTGAACGTGAAAAAACAATAACGTGAGTGTGTAATATCAGACCCCTGGACATCTGAGTGCGTAATATCATATCTAATAGGCAATAGTCGCGATTCGTGCGTTGCGAACCACCATATAAGGTTATAATTATAGCTTTCGTTATAATTTTTGATGGATTTCCATTGCAACGGAAGTTATAATTTATTTATGCAAATCCATATTGTTTGAATATTTGTCATTGCTAAAAATATTTGCAGGGGGAGAGTGCACGCTGAAATCCAACAGCCGCACGGCGCGCTCGACTCTCCACGTTACCTCTCTCTCACAGAAGACTACCTTTAAATGTACTGCATTTCCCACATTATCTTATTTCCCTAATGTACGTACGTGTTTCGGTAGTGAGTGAGATGTGCCAGAGCCCATTTCCTTCCTATACCTCTCCATTTTCCCAACCCTTTCTTCAAATCCATTCCTATTTATATCTCCAAATGTAGGTAGCGTATCCGAGGGCATGCCAACGTTTGTCATTGTGGAGTAATGTTGGCATGTATCGCGGATGTCTATGGGCGACAGTATCCACTTGCTATCATATGGACTGTATGCTCATCTGTTGCATACATTCATAAAAACAAATATTAAAGAGCGGTGTGGAAATATTTTCCTAATATTCATTCACATTCAAATTTCAAGACTTTTTCTCGATTTCAAAATAAAAAAGTTAGTTAATTGTCAAATTACGCGCGGTATTATCTTGTTCCGGAGAAAAGGCAAGTTTTTCTTAAGTATAAGAATGAGCATGTTACTCTATTGAATAAAGCATTTTATGGCATTACCCAACAATACATACAAAAACTGGTGTATGACTTTGCGGTTGCATAGCTTTGCATCTCAGGACTAGTGTTATTTTTACCATAAACATATTAAGGGTCTTAAAATGTCGTTTCTAATTAAATTTATATTATTGATTTCAATGAACCTGAATGAACCTGGGTTCATAGAAATCAATAATTTAAAATTAAATTAGAAGCAATACCATTATTGTCGACCTCGGGCATTGTATTATCGTACTGGTCTGATCGTATTACTCGTTGCCAAATAAATTCTCTTTTTGACAATACTGATTTTGTTTTTTTTATATCAAACCTGTATTAAATTATAGGCATATTTTTAAGGGCTCGTCCATATACAACACTCCCCTAATAATGTACTGATGTTTCCAAAAAACGTGCTGCCTCTATAATCATGAAACAAAACATAATTTACTTACTTTAACAAACAATGAACCACTTAGAAGTTCAACTAATTACATATTTCGACTCACTTGATGATAGGCATCTGTAAAAACTTAATCGCTTCGCTTTCACCTTAATTTAAGTAAGTATTAAATTGAGGTAAATTATTTATCTTAATGTAAGGTATTTGTATTATTAAATAAAACCCTTCGATTTACCAAATTAAATGCCCGGTTAAAACGTAGCCAGAGCTTTGTTTTTCGTTGTCTTTGCTTCGATTAAGCGATTCCTCCATTCACAAATTGTTAGTCGACAAGTTAACTTTCTATAAACGATTTTCATTGTTCAGTCATTCCGTTTCATTTAATTCAGTAGCAGGAAGCGACCTTGATTACTTTTTTGTTTGAACTCTCGTGGAAAGTACAAAAGTCTTATTAAAGAAGAGCCAGAAAGTAAATTGAAAGAGTGCCTCCGGTTTGTTAAATAGGAATGGCTTAAAATTTACCCTCTTTTGTGGAAATTAGTTTGTTTCGAAACAAATCCTCGAGACAAAATTGAAAATGTCGATACGTTAGCAATCAACGTTTTGAAATATTTGCATTAAAAAGATGGATGGTTTTATACTGCTGATTTGAATGAAAAATTATACAATTGTGTTCAACTGATATAATGGAACACATTTTTTATTTCGGTCACGTCCAGTTTTATAGTCGGCGGAGACGGTCTTCTTTTTGGATTAAAACGTCACTTACAGACAATTTTCAACGCTAGCTACGACTAAATAAAATGTTCACAAAAGAAGCAATTTAAAATACAAAAATATTTAAGCGATACTTATTTTTATATCAAATGCAAACTGATGACATTCTTCTGTTAAGCAAATTTAAAAATTAATAAATTTAATTAATTTACTTATTTTATTTCTATTTATTTATTTACTTTTTTAATGAACATTGACAGACATTTGAAACATACATTTAGTTAAAACAACAAATATAAAACTAAATATAATCTAACAAATATAAATCCTAATGCATAACAAATGCTGTTATAGAATCTCCACAGTAAATATCTAAGTTAAACATTTTTAGCTTAATGAAACATAAATATTTTTTAAATATATGAACTCTTAAACATAAATCAAATACAATGTACACAATACGCTTACTTGTATTGTACAATACAAATGTGTGTGTATATATATATATAGAAATTGTATGTATAGTAGAGTGCAATTAGGTGACCTTGACAGGTGTTGTAGTTCCACAGCGCTTGTTCAAGTTTCTTTGTTCTTCCTTATGTTTTAAAGGGTATACTTTTTAGTAATTGACCTTAGAAATACAAAAAAAAAACAATCAGTATAACTGGGTACCGAGCTTTATCATTTTTTATGTCTACTTCTATTCGACTAATATGGTACTTTTATGGTTCTTGGTTTTGCTACAATATCAATTGAATTCTTAGATTAAGTGTAAAATAATTCTTATTATAATAAATTATTTATAATAAATAAATAATTCTTAAACTCCACATAAATTCGGCTTCAGATGTAACATCAACTTAAAGTGGAAAAAGTATTCAAATTTCAATGCTATCATTAGATTGTTTAAAACCTGTAAGTTCACGTTCTACAGACTCTTTTATAGTAGTTACATCACCAATATTTTTTACTATTGTACCAAGCTATGGCGTGTGTGTCTTTGCTGAATATAGACCAGGTACATAAGGCACACTATCCTTAAAGCTTTGCTATCTTCACATAGAATATTGCTCACCGTTACTGTGGCCGATCCAGCTAAAAGACCAGTGTTGTGGATGATATAGCTATGGTGGTACAAGAAAGAGTTAAATTTTGTTTAATCGATTATCCGAAGATGCGTATGTCTAGTGTGGTATGGTGATTGCGGTCGGCTGGATGCCGCCGCGCGCCACCCGGCGGGCTTGCATAGATGTTGCGTGCAGATGTACATATACGAGTATGATATAAACACTGCGCAAACTCTCCAACAATCGTTATTTATTTGAAATACGTAGAAATAATATAACAAGACTTTTGCTGTTAATAAGTATACTTATGTATTACAATATTATTTATCGTATATATGTAAGTACTAAGTTTAATCTACAAGTGGCCTTTATCCTCAACAGTTACCATGAATCGTAACCAGCCCTTTATTACCATCCACTGTCTTGTACATGAGGAATGCATAAGACAATGTGCATGAAGGATGGTCTTAAAACGCCACGCTGGCCAAGCGGGTTGGCCAGTCCACACTAGTGGCTAGTCTAGAGATGGTGTAGTTCATCAGGGTTTGTGATAGCAGATTTGTTATCCAGTCGACTTCGACACCAACGGGAAGTGATGGAGTGGTGCTATTCTAAAGGCGGGCGACACCACGCGGCCAAGAATATTGCTTACTGAAATAAACCAGTGAAATATTCTGTCCTAACGTCCCGGTTCACAGTACAACTGAAACTAATTAACAACGCCCAATTGCTATCTAGTTAAATATAACCTGCAGTTTGTTAATGCCTGCTCTCGCCTTTGAAATCTTAATTACACGGTGAACCAAAATTGCCATAATTAAGAATATGGCAATTTTAAAGCACGGCCCCTCTTCCCTGCAACTACCGTATACACGAGTAAAATAACGATTTCATATCAAACTAGCGCAGTCAAAGTTACACAATTTAAATAGATTTTATCTGCGCGATAGAACCAACATCTGGACAGCAGTTGTATGAGGAGGTCGCTTGAAAGTATGCACACGGTATTACGTAGTTACACGACCAGCTGGATCTAACAACTGATCGTGCGACCCGCCTGCCGCCAACACGCTGTTATGTTTATAACCATTCCAATAATATTAAGAGAAACCATCTTAAAACTTTCAATTTAATTAAATTGAGCACATGTGGCCCCTAGATAAAGCTGTATTTTTTCATTAAGGATATTGATTCTTAATAAAAAAATCCACCATTTTGCACTGGGTCCGCATAGTGAGGTATAATCCGAAACCCCCGTTTGATCGCAAGGGGAGGCCTATGCCCTACAATGGGACTTTAATGACTGATAATAAAAACAGATAATCGACTTGAAAAATTAAATAGATCGATCAATTAATCAATATCGGCCTATAACGTCGAACTGCAAGTCGCAGAGCGTCCCTCTTTTACACAAGTCCTTTAAATCGTTTCGAACTAAATGTTTATGTCAGTATACAAGTACATAATGTTATTTAACAATAGGAGGGCAAGGAAGTAACTATATAAACCGTCTGCTCTAGTTCATGTCACCCGACCAATTTAATTTCTCATTAAATTGTTATTAAGTTACGCTCGCTAAACTCCGTCGAAGAGAACTTAAACGGCCCTTCCCCGCGTCTCGGCACCCCCTCGCATTCGTATTTCACAGCTCTTTACCCGTTCATTTTTATAATACGTTGTTCGACAAATTCACTTAATGCCGCGTTAAATGAACCGTGTTCGCATAATAAAAGATTTTATACTCGAAAGCGATTTCAGAATGGACGATATTTCCGTAAAATGAGAAAATGCCGCACTCTACGTCGACGCTTCATCTCTACTCTGGCAGCGTCGGAATATTTTTTGCGCGCTCGAATGACTACGAATTCCGAGTGAATAAAGTTAGAAAAACATCACACACAAATAAGGCTGGGATTACTTAAATACCATGCTGTTAAATCGAGCTACGTTGAGCGCTCTTCCAGATAATTTGTTCGTATTTTATTACTGTTCTCCTATTTCCCTTTGTAATGCATTCGCTTGAGCTGTTTATCTAGAGAGGCGTAAAACTTTTGCAACTAATTTCTTAATTATTTCTGGCTCTGCCACGAAATAAATATACTTATTAATGAAAAATATAACAGTAAATAATATCGATATTACTAAACTAAACACAATGAAGTGATTTTGCTACACTTATTCTAATCTACGATTCGTTATCAGCCTAACCTAAATTAAAAATAGTTTGAAATATTTATAAATACTTCTTCGATATCAGTCTGTAACGGCCCTAGAATGAGCCTAGAACCTAGAACAAGAAGAAGCCTAGAACGAGCAAGGCATGCCCTAGAAAATCCCTACGAGGTTTTGGGTCACAGACCACCACGCGGGCCTAGTGCGGATTGTTTCAAATTTTAACACATAGGTACTTCAAATGTTTTCTTAAATCTCGACCATGAATGTATACTTACCATGTTTTCCTTCACCGCCACACTCCTTATAATTTATAAACCAGTACTTAAGTAGAAACTCCGGAAATTTATACTTACGACGTCACGAATGAGAGTAGAGACCCCTAGATTATCATCACTCTATGAATACTTCTACTCCTTTTTTAACCTGAATATGAGTGTATTTTGGATTTTCGGTAGTATATTCATTTATACTAATATTATAAAGAGGTAAAGTTTGTAAGTTTGGATGTAGGAAGTAATCTCCGAAACTACTAATCAGATTTCAAAAATTCTTTCACCATTTGAAAGGTACATTAAGTGCAAAAAAATTGACGGCCATGCAACGAATGCCGAGCACAGCTTGTAAAAAATAAAGAATGAATACCTTGTCATTATACCCACCTACATAAAAAATATACTTATACTAAATTAAAAATCTACATTTAGATAAGTGTTCATCTATTTTTATTATAATAAACATAAAGGAAGAAATTAACTAAATACCTGCATTTGTTACGTTTGAAAATAAACAACGGGAATACATCTCGCTTAAAAAATAAACACTGTAAGTGGATTCACTCGTACGTATGACAAATGAAGGCAAGACTAAATAATTTAAGAGCCCCTTTTACCACCGCGTAAAATATCTCATATAATGCTTTATTTTCGTTCGTTTTCGACCCTTACTTAATTTGAATAATATATCATGTAAAAGGGAAAACGTTTATTTATAACGGTGGTCGTCCAATGTAATTAAGTAAATAAATCTGTACTGATTGTTTTATTGGATGCTATGAGTACATTATTGTATCTATCTTTAATCTTGATTTTAAATATAACAAACCGTATGATCATTCACTGAGTGGAGTGTCTCGAAAACCTTTCGGAATTAGTTAATACATACCTAATTGTGAACACAAAATTCAATAAAATTCGATTGCTGAAATTATCGCTAACAAAGACAGACAGTTAAACGTTGTACTGGTATATTTGCAAATTATAAAAACCGTCCTCGAGGCCTGACCCCCAATACAAAAATGACAAATATTGTTTAGACGTTATATTAGTACGTGTGTATGTTCATATATGTCCAATGTACCCGTATCTATATATATCTATTTATTCACAATTTATTGTTTTAACGAAAGGAGGACTTAATGCTAAAAAGCATTTTCTCCCAGCCAACGTCGGGGCCATGTTGTGATGGTATGGTAGGTGAACTACAATGTGTCAAATAAAATTTGGAATGAATAAAATGTGCAAAAAATAAAAAATAATAAACACTTAAAATATACATACATATACATATATATATATATCAAATAAATTGAATTATTATATATATTCAAATAAATAATTAATACATAGCTACAAATAATCAGATACACTATACAAAGAAATAAAACTAAACGGTGTGTATTTGGAGGAGGTGATGTTTCAATCTCCTCTTACATCTATCTCGAGATGGAGTCTTTCTGATTTTGACGGGAAGTTCGTTCCAGAGTCTTGTGGCCTGCACGGCGAAAGATTTTTAGAGGAAACCTGTACAATGTGATATCTGCAGCAGCAGATATCTATGTATAGAATATATCTCACATACAATTTGGCTTTAGAATAGTCGAAAAATAGTGTTGACAAACACAGATTTTATTAAAACGAAAGTTTATGAACAATATCAATTACATTTCCATGTCATTCCATCAGCCTATGTCTCTCTACTAATGGTTAAAGGCTTCTCTTAAGGCTCACCACCACACACGGTTTCCCACTTTTCTCATCCAACCACTACTGACAAACTTCTAGCAAGCGATAACGCCGCCTGGCTCACCAGAGCGGCTACCACAGGCCGTGGGGTCTAAATATCTCCAGAAAAGAGTGAAGGAAGGAAGTTAAGAACTGGCAATGGTCAGGCATTTTAAGGTCTACGAGTGCAAACAATATCCGTAGATATAAAACTTTAAACTTACTTTTCAATAACAGTTCGAGTGAAAAAATGCAATGTTGATGTTTGAAACAAAGTTTGCTCACGAAGCTTTGTACGGAAACAGTGAATAATTGACATCGCCAGTTATTGCTATCTTTTCAATTATTATTCTTTATTAACAAAAACGTTGCAGTATGTTGACAATACATCCAAAGTCAGATGAAATAAAATACAAACTTCGTATAATTTACTTTTAATATCAGTCTGCACTCAGGAATATATGCTTATTTTTTTTTCTTACATTTTTATTAACACTGTTTACTATTCGAAACACAAAATATCCTCTAACTGTTAAAGAAATGGAACATAGAAATTACGAAAGATTATGATGCAAGTTATCTGATAACTGATAACCAGAGGTTGGGATAGGTAGTGTGATTTTGATATTTGCGGTAAGAAAGAATAATGTGGACATTCCCCTTTTCCGGAAATCATATTATCGACTGTCATTTTAACACTTCCAAACTAAATCTAGGATTTTAAACAAAGACTAGTCCCAATTAGTTTCGAAACAGTTTCTTTATGATCATTATATTTCCTTGCCATAGAACAGTTAACAAAAGTTCTTGCAATTTTCTAAAATAATCTATGTTCCTACCTATCTATTTACAAACGTACTTCTGCCTTAAGACATAAAACAGTTTTACTCTATACTATCAACAGGAAATTACATTACATGGAAATTAAACAAAAGAGATATTGTGAAGAAATTAGTATGTGAAGAAATTTCTAATTTTACACTTATGGTGTCCGCGGTAAGAATAGTAATAATAACATTTATTGATCGTCTTAGTTACATTGTTCAAATTAAATTTCATACCTCACCTAGGCTTAAAGTATGGGGTATATCCATATTACTATAATTTTGTCATAAGTACCAAAATCACACTTCATAACCACGACCTCTGCTGGTAGATAACATACAAAATTTTATATTCTAAAAATCGGGTCTGAACGCGTATAATAAAGGTATTTGTTTACGTTTTATTTAAAATAAAATTATTTATTTATTTTATTTAGACCCAAATTAGAATATAAAATGTGTACAAAACGCGAAAGTTTAAAAAGTAACATACAAAATGTTTTTGGGTATAAGATATTTATTTTTAGTGAAAAACAACTCAAATACGCATATTCTAACGAAAATAAAACCATTTATTTATTTATTTATTGGCAAACATTTGTTGCAGTGGTGGACAGTCATAAAGGCGAGAGCCTGGAGCTGTCCCACGTGCTGCGCAATGATATGGGTGCATACTACTGCATCGCAAGTAATGGTGTCCCGCCCACTGTCAGCCGCCGGTACCACGTGCAAGTGCATTGTAAGTGCTCCCACATTTTATAAGCCTTCTCATATAGCCTTCATAATACCATGTCTATCTCTACATTGCTAAATATACATAGATCTTTGCAGTGGATGAATTTTAAGAAATGCCTACTTCTTATTACAAATTAATTGTATTCTAAATGCAATATGAGACACAAAACGAACAAGTGAAATGCTTTGTTTTAAAAAATCCTACGAGATACTACACTGATTTTGTAAATATCATGAAATTGGTGTAATATACATCAAATATACAATCTTACATTTGATACGATAAACATGAACAGAGGCTGAAACAGCAGTGAAGAGACACTATGTTGGTAGCTTGTATTAAAAACTAAAAATACATTATGCTGAATGTATTTTAAGACTCTATACTCTATTTTGAAAAGCTGATTCGAGCCGTTGTATAGTAGTGAAGGATTTTTTTTAAAAATGTATTATTTCATAACAACGTCCTCTCATATCGAATCTATTATATTTTAGCTTGTAATGATGAATATACTTGATATTCATATTTCCAGAAAATTAATTATTTACATAACCTTTCGGATAATTTAGCTTTACATTAATTACACTGGTTTCCATGGAAATCAGAAACAGAACTTGATTCAGGATATCCAATTCCGCTGCGAACTTAACACGTAATTGGGTCGTGCATTGAATATGAAATCGATTATTATCTAATAACAATATCGCTTGCAACAGTCCCGTCATGTGGACATGACGTTTTATCAACAATAATTCATTATCATTTACGTACGAACATAAAATATACCTAAACAATGAACAACGCACATCATTTTGTCAAAGTATATTTGTTATCTGTTACTAAGATAATGAATAAAAATATCCTATATACTTATGAGAATCCTAACCGTGTAGAAAATGGCTTAAGAATACTCTAATTAACAACATTGTGTCTTATAATAAAACTGACAATATAATGTGAATTGGGTCTTAGATGTTTGTGATTATTTCATTTATATTCGTACGCAGATAATGTAGTTAATTTGCTGCCAAAAGTCAACCGCAAAAACAGAGTAAACTCAACGTGAGAAACGCTTAAATTTAATGCGGCAAATTAAACAAATTAACCTGAGGGGTTAAATTTTGTACGCAAGTTAACATCTTGCCAAAACTCTGTGACGAATTTAACGAAAACAGGAATGTGGCTAACATGCGGTGTATTTATTCACACTTCGATAAAAAGTGTTTGTTGGTATTCTTAGTAACATTTAACACAGAAACTTCATATAATAGTTGCCAATACTTATGTTTTCTACTTATGTCACTTTTATTCTTACAAATTATATAATATAGTTCAAAATATCGTAATAAATAACAGTAAAATCGTAAATATCAATACATATAGACGTGTAATGGCGGATGGTCATATTTTGGCCATCGTTGGCATTTATGTTGGCATTATCATAGTTAATTGTATATAAAGAGAGTAAAGTGTTATTATTTTAAATAAACTGTCATTTTGTTGTCTAAAGCAATAGTGGGCTAAGTAATTTCTACTGTACTAGTGCTGCAATGTTTGATTGCTGGTATATTCTTTCCATACAAATACGCACACAGGCGCATACGACACAGCTTTGGGGCTGTGTTTTAATGGTTTGTCTTCACTAAAGAGATAAACGTCGCCAAGAGTCGCAAGACGGGCCTCGTGATTCATAAGGACAGTTTTATGAGTCATGAAATGTTCCCAAGCATCATGCAATAGTATAAATACAATGTTCACTTAAATTTGTCTGGAGTTCATGTTGACAACACATTTCGAATTTTTTAACTGCCCTTACTGTTCCATACAATACTGCGAATTAGGTCAACCGAGGCTTTTCTGTGATGTGTTAGATTAAGATTTAAATTCAAATGGCGGTTGTTTGTATCTAGACATCCTCATTACCCCATAAGTACTCATTATAAATTTGGTCTTAAAACAAAGGTTAGACTTTTCACCAACCATTTCATTAGCTGTATGTTTATTTTAATGAAGAGCACGTTCTTATTGTAAATAGGTAAATAAACACTTACGTTCTTCCAACAGTTATACCACAAGTGAAGGTGACCAATCAACTAGTAGGGGCTCCACTCGGCAGCGACGTAGAACTTCAATGCTACATCGAGGCCTCCCCTAAAGCCATGAACTCCTGGTACAGGGAAGACGGTAAATGTAATTATTGAATTTCTTTATCTCTCTTTTATAGAAAAGTAAAAAAGAAGTGAATGAATACACATTCTTGGATAGATATTTTTATTCTAAACATAACGGGATCTGTGACTGTCAATTTGAATTTCATTAGCAACAGACATATTAAATAATACGGATCGGCCATTTTCGGATTTTCGACCGTGATTGAACACAGAAAGATGAATATAACATAGAGTGGTTATCTATACTAATATAATAAAGAGGTAAAATTGTGTGTTTGTATGTTGGGGGTAATCTCTGGAACTAATGAACCGATTACAAATAGGAAGCTACATTATCCGTGTCTACTATAGGCTATATTTTATTTTGAAATTTTGAAAAAAAAAAACAGTGTAAACCGAAACGAAGCGAGGGCGAGTCGCTAGTTTAAAATATAGATGTACTTACTCATCGTCTTTTTTACTCATCGTCTATTCGTGTTCGTTCGAAGTACGAAGATGGCCAACCGACACTCTTTAATTAGTACCGTTATAATAATAGACTGATTCTGTAATAATACAATGATAGTTGTATGTAGAATGATTCAATGGGTCGGAATCGTTAATAGGCATCTATGTAATTTTGCATGCAATCTCATGTACTAAAATTTCGACATTGCAACTTTGCGGTATGAGCGCAAGATTTTAAGTCACGAGGAACTACGAATGAAAATAGCGA
Source organism: Sesia bembeciformis (assembly GCA_943735995.1). Lineage (NCBI taxonomy): Eukaryota > Metazoa > Arthropoda > Insecta > Lepidoptera > Sesiidae > Sesia > Sesia bembeciformis. Next base: position 7,879,955 of record OX031034.1, read on the forward strand.
ATACATACCACTAGGCCATCACATCACAGCTCGCTGGGTTACCACTTAGTGTACCATTCCCAAATTATAATAATAAAATAATTTCTGCACATTCCAGCATTAGTCAGCGACAAGCTGCTCGAGAACCCAAAATTCCGTATCACGGAAACGATTCTGAACGAGTACTCTTTATGGATAAACTTAACTATAAAATCGTTGGCGCCGAACGACTATGGAACGTACGTGTGTGCGTCGGTCAACGCGCTTGGGAAGATGGAGAGTCAAGTCAGCCTGCACCGTAAGTAAATATTTCTACTGCAGGATTTTCCCGATACACTCAGTGAATTGAAGTATCGATTATGCAGTCGATAAATCGGTAAAGTTGATTAAAAACTTTAGTAATAACATAATTGAACTCTAGTCATAATTATTACTGAAGCTAGGGTCCGGCATGTTCAACCGATATCTATGAACAATTTTATGAGTTAGTAATAAGGGTACGATTTCGAGAGACAAGTGTTATCGACTGTCCTTTTGAAACAAAGTACTATTATAAAGGAAGTAAGAATAAAAATGTGTAAATATGGGGTTTATTGGTAGCATAGTTTTTAATAATTTAAGAACTGATTTTAATAATTATTGGCTATGGAACCATGCATGCAACCAGCCCTTTCAGTGGCCACTGCTGGACATGGGCCTCCCCATTCACATTGTCTCGTGCATGAGGGATGTATGGCCTCGAAACGCCATGCTGGTCAAGCGGATTGGCGAGTCCACTTTTTAAAGGTGGTTGTAGTTCCTCAGGAGCCTCAGGACTTGTGGTAGCCGCTTTGTTATCCCGTAGGCGCCTTTTACGACACCCACGGGAAGAGATGGGGTGGTGCTATTCTAAAGGCAGCCGACACCACACGGCACCATAACTAAAAGATGTCATATTTTATCAAAAAAGGTGACAGCTGAACAGACAGTCTTATAACAGATGATGAGTAGATACTGTCACCTATAGGCATTCGTGATACATGCCAACATTAATACAAAATTTCTAATGCGCCGTCTATCTTTGGAAATTCACACATCCCTATCCCTACTTGCGGAGATAACGTAGGAGAAGGAGTAAAATTGATGATGAAATAAACTGTTTTTTTTTTAATTTTTTTACTCGATAGGAGTGGATGCGTTCTGGCATTCGCTCACGAAACACTTCAACTTCAAGCAGCCTTCTCTGACATCATTACTACTATTGATAAAAATGCTCGTATCATAAATACTTTAAAGATGAAATAGATAATACTTTAAAAGTATTTTATGTTCTAAATCGGGTCTGAATATAAATGTGTACAAATGTGTGTACAAAACTGAATATAAATGTCAAATTAGAATATAAAATGTGTACAAAACGGGAAAGTTTAAAACGTTATACTTTAAAAGTAGTCCAAATAAATTAAAGCCTGTAATGTATTCATTGTAATTAATTCCGAAATGAATACTATATAAAGGTGCGGTCAATTCGCGATTGAACCTCGTTAATAATAAATAAATAATCGATTCATTCAAATGTATTTGTGGAGCATTTCTCTATTTTACGTTGAAACTGGTATTATTTCTGAGCGTTAAATTATATTAACTAATACTCTAGGGGGAGAGTGCACGCTGCATTCCCACAGCCGCTGGGCGCATTCGACTGGTCACGTTACCCCTCTCTCACAGAGGACTACCCTGAAATGTACTGCATTTCCTACTTTATCGCATTTCCCCAATGCCAGACATACCAGACACCATTCCCATCCCATCCTATCCCTCCCCACTTTCTCTCTTTCTCTCAATCCATTCCTTAATCTGCAAAAGTGATCCGCACATCCAGGGACATGCCAACGCTTGTCATTCTGGACTGATGTTGGCATGTCTCGCGGATGTCTATAGACGACAGTATCCACTTACCATCAGGTGGACTGTATGCTCGTCAGCCGCCTTGTCTTCTTTAAAAAAATACAGATTAGCAACTTATCTGAAAATAATACTCCACTGTATGCAGTTTCTAGGTCATTAATTTTGATTTTCTTCAACAATTTCATTGCTCTTTAACCCATTTTTAGTTCAAGATTGTTGTAATATGAAAAATTTCAATTCGTATCTATCTGTTGGAAATTTTATATAACCAAAAGGGTAGGTACTCAACTGAAAATTCATAATATAAATTAATGCCTACATTATTTTCCCAGCACTGTTTTTCTCAACATCTGTTTTACTTTCTCGTCTCGTACCAGGACTAGAGCTCAGCATGAATGGCTACGGCGCAGAAGAACCGATGGTGTCCGGGGCCGCGTGGCAGCGCAACGTGCCGTCTCGAGCTCGCCCGGCCGCCTCCCATGCACACCAGTACATCACACAACACTTTCCGCCGCAGTTGTACACGCTACTGCTCACAGCTCTGCGATATGCATATACGTTCTAAAGAATTATGCACACCAATGCAGCAAGACAGATCTAATCCGAACACGACCTGTCGTCTGAACCGGAAACGTTTAATCTTACCATTTTAGGCTACGTGCAAATCAAGCGTAATGTCGTTCGCTGAGCTAGCCCTCCTATGTGCACTCGCACACTGGTCAACGTGTGATTATACTCAGATTTTGAATTCCATGAAATTATGACGTTTTCTTGATGTTACCAGACGACAAAAATGTTCCCACCAGAAAGGTAAGCAGTTCCAATGAAATAAAAAATATTTGGCAATGGTTTCCAAGATTTATTTAAATCGTAAATTTGTAATTAATTCCTAATTGTTATAAAATTATTTTCATTTAAACATTTTAATTATGATTAATGTCGATACAATTAGTTAAGGAGAAAAATAAATTGCAACGGGTATCATTCTAACTTCTTGCACATATAACACACCTTACTATAATTAAAAATGCTGCTTTGATTTTTTTCAGCGGTACACACCCGCTGTATCGCAAATTTAGAAAATCTATACATATAATAAAATTGTACCAAAGCCGTGTATACATTAAATATTACCTACATTTAATATTTTTTTTAAAAAGACGTTTCAGTGTAATGTACGAATGTACGCCCAAAACAACATTTTTTGGAATTTTTGTATCTGACGCACAACACGCAAAAACCACTACACGAATTTTAATGAAATTTAGCATAGTTATGAACCCCTCAATGAATTACGAGTGGAGGCCTGTGCCCTGCAGTGAGTCGTTATAGGCTGATAGTTTCAGTCCATTACAGAGATCCCACGGGAATCAAGATGACCATACATATTCTATTGTTGGGGCTACTGCTAGCAAACATACAAACTTATATATAGCATTTAGTATAATTCTAGCAGCGCTCACGACTTCGTTCGCGTGAACCTTAGTGATTCCCTTGCGAACTCTATAGAGTTCTATTATAATAGATATGGATAAAGAGTCCTCGAAATGTGGGATAACATTTCGAGAATGAACATGAACATTCAGTTTTATTAAATTAATTTCAGTGGTTATTACATGATGCGCGTTCAGACAGACAAACAGGCAGACAGACTAAAATTCCAAAAAATGTTGTTTTGTGCTCTCTATACTGTCATAATGAACACTGCAACGACTTCTTTAAATATTAAATGTACAAACACTACTCTGTTAGGATTTCATTATATATTATAATAAATTTGGATATAAATTTAACAAAAACTATAAAAATGCAAGTAGATATATTATATGCATTTTGCTTATTGAATTAATAAAATATTTTTAATCAAAATGATCAAAAACTATACAGGATTAAAAAAGAACCAGACAAAAAAGGTTTAAGACAACTGAAATGTCATAAAATGACAAATGTCATGGAATTAAAAATTGGACTATAGATCAAGTTGAAATAATAATAAAACTGAAAATACGCCGATGTCGTATCAATTATTGTCAGTGGAGTTAGTTTCGGGGGACAACATTACGTCCAGTTTATAATACGTCAATTTAAACTTTTCGATTTGTGCCAGTGCCCGTGCCGGCAAATTGTGCCAGTGCCCGCGCCGGCAAATTGGGCCAGTGCCCGTGCCGGCAAATTGTGCCAGTGCCCGTGCCGGCAAATTGTGCCAGTGCCCGTGCCGGCAAATTGTGCCAGTGCCCGTGCCGGCAAATTCAATCTCTAGGCCAGTTTATTGATTCCATAAAGTCCAATACATATTGTTAAATGCACTATATAAAAATTTGTTTATACCCGTGTGATTCAAGAATTTAAATTTCTGTCGTTCTGAAACTGTACATATTGTTTATTCTGAAATTTGGAAAAGCACTATTTTGAGAGATTCTTTTGAAACGATGTGATAATGATTTTTAAATTCTATTTGATAGGTTAGTCGGTTACTGCGTAAGTTGCTGTGTTTCGTTGCGGTAAAGGTTGATTTCGCTGCGACTAGCAGTGAAGCTCATTGAATATTAAGCATGATTAAGCATCATGGAAACGATGCTTAATCACGCTATTTTTTATTGTCGTCAACCACCTACCGCGGCGACATGCGGCTCCTCGTAGTGACTGCATTAATGATAAGATTCAATGTAACTTTACTGCTTAAGTTATAATTTCAGTTGTAAATACGATACTAATTTTATGAGTAAGATTGTATTGAATAAATTAATCAATAGTGTTTGAACAGCGGTTCTAGGTATACTTAAATCAATATTCAATATTACCCGTTAACATTTCCTAGTCTACATTGATAGCATTTATGAATTAATAAATATTTAACTGACTATTGTAAGTTTATATAAAAGTAGGTACTTGTAGATAGTACTTCAAATAGTTATAATCTTTGTTTCATACTATCTCAAAATCTTGTGCTATAATGTTACGTTGACTTTGACAATAAATGTGTAATTTACGAATACCGAAAATATGAAATAAAAAAATCCCTAAGATACCGTCCTTGAATTCATTTGATATCTTTGAACCTTTTGACCGCCAGACATTAAAACACAAGGATCAAAGGACGATTAGCCAGAATTATGGACAAAAAATTCTTGATAAAATATCCGAAAGAAATTTTTAATATTATGTAAACAAAGTGACATTTTTGACTGACGGGAATTCATTGAATAGATTTTAATAGGTCGGGGAGAAAGTCTTTTCGTATTTTGTACATACCTATGGATTTGTAATCAAATCTCTTTGGTTGTATTATTTGTACCTGGCTTTTTTATGGACGAAGGCGGTAGACGAGCATACAGTCCACCTGATGATAAGTGGATACTGTCGCCCATAGACATCCGCAATACATGCCAACATTAGTCCAAAATGACAAACGTTGGCACGACCCAGATCACGACCTTTGGTGATATAGGAATGGATTTGGAGAAAGGGTTGGTAAAATGGGGAGGGATAGGATGGAAATGGGCTCTAGCACATCAAACTCACTACCGAAACACGTACATAAATTAGGGAAATAAGATAAAAGTGGGAAATGCAGTAAATTTCAAGGTAGTCTTCTGTGAGAGAGGGGTAACGTTGTCAGTCGAGCGTGCCCAGTGGCTGTTGGATTGCAGCGTGCACTGTCCCCTTCAATAGAAAAATGGCTGGTTGTAATACCATTAAAAGTAGACATTCTAAAAATAAAAAAATAAAAAAAAACTATTTTCCACCATTTTTCCATTGTCTTCCAGTCTGTGAAAATGAGTGAAAATAACGAAGAAATTTGCTACATTTTGAAATTTTATTACAAAAAAGGCAAAAGGCGATATGTCGCAAAAAAAAATTGTGCCGTTTATGGATCTAATGCGGTATTGGTAAGCGTAGCACTAAATTGGTTAAAGCGTTTTTAGTCTGGAAATTTTAACGTGAAAGATGCAGCTCAGCTCACTCTGGTCGCTCAGTTACAGATAAAGTCAATGCCATCTGTGAAAAAGTGGAGCAAAATCGACTCACTAGTAGTTATGACGTTGCTGAAGAACTGGGTATTGATCACAAAACGGTGTTAAGTCATTTCAAAAAGTTTGCGTACCAGAAAAAGTTCGATATTTGGGTGCCACATGATCTTACGGAAAGAAACCTCGTAAACCTCATATTTGCTATTCTCTGTTAAAACGAAACGAAATCGAACCATTTTTGAAACGATTGATCACGGGTGGCGAGAAGTGGATCACTTACGACAAGAACGACAATAACGACAAGAAAAAGATCTTGGTCATAGCACGGACAGGCTCCACAAAACAGTGGCAAAACCCGGCTTAACTCGAAACAAGGTGATGTTGTGTGTATGGCGGGACTGGAAAGGTATCGTTCATTATGAGCTTTTACCACCAGGGGAACTATCAATTCTGACCTCTACTGCCGGCAACTGATGAGATTAAAGCAAGCAATTGAGACAAAACGGCCTGAGCTGATAATAATCAGAAAGGGCGTGATCTTTCACAATGTAACGCCAGACCACACACAGTTTTATCCACTCGGCAAAAATTGAGAGGGCTTGGCTGGGAAGTGTTGATGTATTCACAGTATAGCCTTGACCTTGCCTTCTCAGATTTCTACCTGTTTCGGTCACTTCAGAACTCTAAGCCAGTGTAAGGTTGACATCAAGAGTGGACTGTCAAAACTACTTGTCGCAATTATTTGGCCAAAAATTGGCAGTGGGGTCATGACACTATCTACAAGATAGCAATAAGTCATCGATCAAAACGGCACATATTTATTATAAGTAATTGTAATTAAACTTTAACAATTTTGTCTTGAATTTCTATAGAAAATACGATGAAACTTTCTCCCCGACCTTATATAGGTCTTATATAGACCTTATACCTATAACAAGTAGCAGAAGAAGAAAAATAAAGCGAATGCGAAATTCGAACACGTGAGTACTATGCTGAAGTGAATACTAGTAATATTCGTGATATTAAGAGAAAGCGTAAAAGCACTAGAGGTAGATTTTTTAAAATTATTTTATACTAGCAACCCACCCTCTCTTCGCTTCGGTTTATCTTTTCTTTTTTTTTAATTTTTTTTTCAAAATTTTAAAATAAAATATAGCCTATATTAGACACGGATAATATAGCTTCCTATTTATGAAAGAATTTTTGAAATCGGTTCAGTAGTTACAGAGATTACCCCCAACATACAAACACACAATTTTACCTCTTTATTATATTAGTATAGATAAATAAATCATCAGTATTTCACAGGAAATACAAATTTACCGAAGGTACATTTGGTGAAAGTCTTATCCAATGTGCAACACCTACACGTATATACAACATTCCTAATTACGACAGTAAACATCAGTAACATTATCTATTTATGGCATATATAGAAAATACTTAAAATTACAATAATAATATTGTAATTTAAGCAAATTGTATTTTGAATATTGGACAGATTAAAGGACATCACAACAAAAATGTAGTTATCACTAGTAGTCCGTTCAAATTATACATCGTATCATGCAAATGGTAGTTTTTAATTTTTGGTATGTGGTATGTACCTGTCCCCTTTTTTAAAATCCAAGTTTTCCATTTTAAATGAGTGCTCAGTCGTTAGGTAAATCATTTATATTTCACTGTTTAAATAAGCTTGTTAACCTTTG